>OY365779.1:28672500-31072500 GCA_959347405.1 Napeogenes sylphis | reverse complement strand
TATGTACATATATTTTGAGTACTTTTCTAAATTTAACTCAAATAAATTGTATGTTTTGTGATTCTTTTCTTAACTGAGGCGATCGCTTAAACAATGTGTTAGAATTTATAAAAAAACTTTTACCACTATTTATATTATTTTATCTGTCAGTTTTCAATGTTGCTCATATTAATATTTTTTTGAAATTAATTTATTAATATTCTTTTATGACGGTGAAGTTCCCAAAATCAACTTTTCGTCTAGTAATGAACCAGCTAGATAGATTGAATTGACCGTCATCGACTTGGCGATAACAACTGTCCATTCATATGGCCATCCATCATCAGCTTAGCATCGGAAGTGACATACTAACATACGCATTATAAATAGAATCTAACAAAGAACATATCACTTACTGCCTCTAAAATGAAATGGGGAATCATTACCAAATTTTGTGAGGAGTATTTGACGGTACAAATTGATTTTCAGCTAAAGAAACAGCAGCAGTTGCAGCAAGAAATCTTGTTGCAGCACTTTCAACAGCAACGGCAGCAGCTCGCTGAGCAGCACGAGCAGCAAATCAGACATCATTTGAAGGTAATTTGCAATATTTATAAAGTAATACTACTAAGTCATTAAATATATTCATAAGGTTTTAACTAACAACGAATCTATAAATGCAGTTAATAATTATTAATGTTCGATTTAAATTTAAGGATGAAGACAAAATAAACACCCAAAAAGTACTTGATAATTGTTCTATATTTTGTAATACCTATTTACGTGTCTAAAACCATCTAAAACCGTGTCTGTCCGTACACCGTACCTATGTCCGTTGCACGTCTCGCGACGGTTAGATGTGAGTGCTATTAATAGGCGTGAATGGCGCTCCCCGATAACAATTACATCACTTAAATGCCACTCTATTAACCCAACCTGACCCCAATTAAAGGATGAGAAAACGGTCGTCTCATATCGTTGCTCAGATACAGGAAGTACAAATTGTGACAGATATTACCGTCATCTCCAATAATAAAATTTTAAACATTACATTACAAGATCGTATTATAGATACGATAGTTATATTATATTCTAACAGATTATTAATTATAAGTTAGGGTGTAAGTGTGTTCCATAGACAAAAATAATAATTTGCAAATTATAGTCTACATATTAATTTCAGTTGCGTAAAAATTGCTTGGTATATGGATAGTGTCCAAGATTCTCACCATTTCCTATTGTCCGGTTTTCGATTAAGGCGAAACATTCAAACTAAAATGTTTGGACCTATTTATATAGTATACCTACGTATAAACAGCCGGGACGTACTTAATATATTTAATAATAATATTTAAACCTCACTCTCACAGTCGTTAATAAACATCTCCGGCGTTAACGGGTCCCTTATTTATAAGTTAGCTGCGTCCTGACGCGGAGATGTGACTAACAGTTATGGGAGCAGCAGAAGGCGATGGAGGAGGCAGCGCTGCGTGAGGCGCGCGAGGCAAGGGAGGCACGGGAGGCGCGGGAGGCGAGGGAGCGACATGAGCGAGACCGCGTCGAGCTGATGCGTAAAAAGGACAAGCACGAGCACAGCGCTAATGCCTCCACGCAAGTCAAGCAGAAGCTGCAGGTGGGATAGATAGGATAGGAGAGACGGAAGGAATAGATTTTTCAGAAAAAAAAAATTAATGGGCCCATTCCGTTTTCAGGAATTTCTAAAGAAAAAACAGGCTGCTGCTAACGCAAATGGGACCGTACCCGGCTCGCCCTACAGGAATTGGTAAATATAATATAAATTTCTGTCCGTTTATATAAGAATTTTAGAGCTTTCCACAAATGAAACTCCAATTTCATAAACATCATTTTGTTTGTTTTGAATTCTAGGGGTATAGTGAAGTCGTCATCTGGGGAGTCGATCACGTCGACGGGCGCGATGGCGGGTGTACATCCCTACCGGCTGACCGCGCCCCTCCCGCTCGCACCCAGCGCTGCGCCCCCGCAGCCCTCCCCCGCCGACTACCCTCTCAGGAAGACCGGTATATATCTCACACTTATCGTCGTGTATAATTATATGTTTGAGTGTTCTTCGTTGTTACAATTTATACATCATGGAATTGCAAAAAAAAAACTAACTTTAATAGAATAGAATGTGTTTTTTTTACTAAACCCGACACAACCAAATCGTGACGCCGATTTAGCATGTCGATAGTACGAGGCTCTCATCCCATCTAATCGGAGGCTCAATATATGTTTTTTTTAAATTAACCAGTGCACATGAGCAATAACAACGCGCACTCGGAAACGGGATCATAATAACCAAAAGTGTTCACGAACAATAAGATTGTACAATAATAGCTTGCGATCCCGCGTCCGTTTGCGTGGTAGCGTAGTATAACCGCATGCGCGTGCGCAGCGTCGGAGCCCAACATGCTGAAGGTGCGTCTGAAGGCGCGCGTCATCGAGCGCCGCGCCTCCCCGCTGGCGCGCCGCCCGCTCAAAACCCGCATCAAGCACCGCAGTGAGTGCCACCCTCCTGTCGCTTCTTTATTTTTATTATACATATATGTAAAAGTCAGTTTGTTTGTTGAAATAAAAATCATAGTCTTAATTTTTGAAAAGTCGGAGAGACAGATAAAGAATTACGCTATCTTATAGGACGGTTTCTTCAGAATCAAATTCTTCAGACAAATGTTTTGCCACCCTCAGTTACTTGACTCAATTTGAGTTCCGCTTCTTCCCTTACACGCAGCCTAAAAACTGGTAGAAGCTAGTTTTAACCCCTTGTTGTTCATTACTATAAATATCTACCAGTGGAATACGATCTCCGTACTAGTTTATTTAAAACGAGTCATAACAAGTGTCCCGGTTCACAGACTGCGAGGGCGGGTCCCCGCGAGGATCTCCTCCAGGCGCTCTAACGGCGCCCATCCGCGAGGAGGAGGAGGGCCGAGCCAATGAATTGTTGTTCTCGTCACCCTCTCTGCCTAATATCTCACTGGGTCGCCCGCATGCGCCGCCGAGACACGCACCGCCCGCGCACGTGACTCACGTGAGTATTCAGAGGAAGAATTCGAAGAGATGGTGCTTTTTGGAATTTTGTTAAGTTTATTTTATCGCAGGTGCCGTCGGGTCTCCCGCCCGTGTCAGAGGCGGAAGCATACAGCGGCGCAGCCGCGCTCGGAGCCCGGCTCGCAAAGAGGCCGCTAGGCCGAACGCACTCGGCGCCACTGCCCCTGGGCGACCCCGCCCTAGCGCCGCACGCGCACCCCCATCCGCCCTCGGCACACCACTACCTACGCGACCAGATTCGAAAAACCGTAAGTACTGCACCGCCTTCGTTCTCCACCCGCCCGCCCCTTTCTCGTCTGTAGCCGTGTGTCCGCGCAGGTTCTGACCCGCGCTCACGACGCGGCGGCGGCGCAGCTTCGCGAGGAGGAAGGTGAAGTCATCGATCTGACGGCACGGCGCCCGGCCCGTGCCTCCTCGCCCGCGCCGCCCCCCGCTGCGCCCGCGCCCGGGGCTGCCCCGCTGGCCCGCGCGCTCAGTTCGCCGCTGGTGGGAGCGCGCCCGCCCGCTACCGGGTTGGCTTACGACGCGCTCATGCTCAAACATGGGTAACGTTCATGTGTATATCGCCTTTATTTTTTTATTTTCATTTGCTAATTAATCAACTTTAAAAATTATATTAATTATACAATTATTGACGTAACAATTTTTGACGTTCTTTCAACATCGCGCATCTAAATATTCTCTGTCTCACGTCGAAGTATGTATACAGCTGCGCGTGTGGCGCCCACGCGCCCACGCATCCCGAGCACGGCGGGCGCTTGCAATCCGTGTGGGCCCGCTTGTGCGAGACGGGATTAGCGGCGCGCACGGAGCGCACACGTGCACGCAAGGCCACCTTAGAGGAGCTGCAGGCAGTGCACGGCGAAGCGCACGTTGCGGCATGGGCGGGGCGCGGGCGCACGGGTGCGGGTGATGGGCGCGCCGTGCGACTCGTGCGCCTCGCATGCGGTGGCCTGGGAGTGGACGCGGACACCGCCTTCAGTGACGCGCACACGCCGCCGGCAGCTCGCCTAGCTGCAGGAGCGCTCGTGGACCTGGCCGCGCGTACCGCCGCGGGAGAACTTCGTAACGGGTGAGGAACCGGAGAGTGTATGCGTGCTTGTGTGTGTTAGTAGTGGGGTCGTTAACCCCTTATCTGCGCAGGTTCGCGATCGTTCGCCCGCCCGGCCACCACGCTGAGCCAAACCAGGCGATGGGTTTCTGCTTCTTTAACAACGTGGCCATCGCGGCGCGCATTTTGCACACGCGCCTCGGCCTACAGAGGATACTCATAGTGGATTGGGTGAGTATAATATTAATAACTTGATTTTTGATGTACTTTCCAAGGAGATTGCTTCGATCTAGAGGTATTTCAGTAATTTCTGAAAACTGTCGTCCTATATAAATAAAAAATATATAATTTCACAAAAACTGAACCTACGTTTCTCGAGGATGGTATGCGGCCGGTAATAATATGCGTAACCCCACAGGACGTGCACCACGGGAACGGAACGCAGCAAATTTTCTACGAGGACCCTCACGTGCTGTACGTGTCGCTGCACCGACACGACGACGGGAATTTCTTCCCGGGGACAGGGGCGGCTAGCGAGTGCGGTTCCGGTCCGGGGCTCGGTTACACCGTCAACGTGGCGTGGCCGGGCTCTCCGCCCCTGGCCGATGCCGAATATCTGGCCGCCTTTCGTTCTATCGTCATGCCCGTCGCGGAAGAGTACGACCCCGAGCTAGTGCTGGTGTCGTGCGGTTTCGACGCGGCGGCCGGCCATCCCGCCCCCATGGGTGGCTACGAGGTATCTGCCGCCTGCTTCGCGCACATGACGCGCGAGCTCATGTCTCTGGCGGGTGGCAAGGTGGTGCTCTCACTCGAGGGTGGCTACGACCTGGCCGCCATGTGTGACTGTGCGCAGGAGTGCGTGCGCGCTCTACTAGGGGAGCGGCTGGCTGCGCCTTCTCTGAGCGAGTTGGCGCGGACGCCGGCGCCACACGCTCAGGCCGCGCTGCGCGCCGTCGTCGCCGCGCAGGCGCCGCACTGGCCCGTGGTAAATACCAAACCTCCTCCTCACCTACCCGTCCACCCGACGTGTCGCTTGTGACGTGTCATAACGTTCTCGTCTCTCGCAGCTAAAACGCTACAGTCCTCTGATCGGCGTGTCGGCGCTGGAGGCGGGCCCGGGCGCGCTCGCGAGGCGCGGGCGAGCGCACGCACAGCGCGACGACGACACTGCGGCCGCCATGGCGTCGCTGTCCATGCAGCACGCGCGCCGCCTTGCGCCACCGCAGGCGAGGCCGCTCGCTCTTGAGTGAGGATACGACTCTACTCTCTACTCTCACTATACTCTCTTTTTTTTTTTTTTGTATTTTATATATATTGTAATTTACATTGTGTTATTGTGTACAATAAAGAGTTTAACAACAACATAACAACAACTCTCTGTACTCGAGATGCACACTAGCAGGCCTCGTGTCCCGTATGTAATGGCTCCTCTCGTTGCAGTCGCTCGGCGGACAGCTCGCGCTCCGTGTCGGAGGAGCCCATGGAGCAGGACGACGCCAAGTGAGGCCGCGGCGGCGCCCGACGGCCGAGCGACGACAAGCTCCCGCCGAATACTCATTTGAGAAGCCAGAAGTGTTATATGTATATTACATAAAAAAAAATGTTTATTCGATGTGATTCATAATGAATTAGTCTCTGAGACGAGCGATGCGCGTAGATGGTAAAATTAAGACAAATCTTAATTTGAAGCTTTAAAACGTAGTAAAATTGTAAGTGTACAAAATAATATAAATATTTGGATATGCTTTTGAGTATGACTACGAAGTGTATTGTGTGATGTGACGACTTCTTCTCGTCCGTGAAATCTGTCGGAAATTTTTTTCAACATTCCGTCGCGAACCACTTGTATTATTGTCTATGTCTATACCAAAGACTTCAGATTTGAGAAATTAATAAGTCTATCGTGATTATATTTGTAATATTGTATTTGTTATGTCGCCGTCCTCGAAGACGCGGCTTAGTACTTTGAATAAAACGTTGTGTCCTTGTATTGTTGCGATTTTATAGCAAAGTCTATAGGTAGTCCGTTAGCCCAGTACATATTGTTATTTTTGTATAACGAGAACTTTACGAGACATCTTCGTTTCGATACATTTAATTGGTGTTTTGTGTCCTTCTACGGTAAAAGAAAACTCGTTGACCGATCGTGATATATGAATGTGTAATCGACTCGTTAATATAATGGATGTTGTGTCACGTATTCGTTCCTTAAGGTCGTAGTTTTTCTGGAAAAAATAATTATGTACCATCGACGCGGACGCCACGAGCTCGCGTCGTAGTCACTAAAGCTCGTAGATGTCGATATTTCCCGTTCTATATACAGATAAGTAAAGACCGTTCCCCAGATAGCGTATTTTATAACTGTAACCTACGATTAATGTTTTAAATGTCACAGATAATAAATCTTCGTGGGGGGTGTAAAGTAGCTTTTATAGCCCGGAGCGAGACGGTCGTCGCGGGGGTCGGGCTACTGATATATTTTTGTATGAAGGCTGTCCGGGGAGGGAGGGGGGCGGGATGCGATCCTGCCGCTGCAGATTTAAACAATGTTGTATCTTTGAGAGTTTTATTGTTAAATTGGAATACAGATGAAATAGTTATTTAATAAATGTATATATTATATATTTGGAAATACATGTTTTTTTTTTGTTTTACCTTTAATCTATAGGTATATATAAATATACATATTTCCTTAATTCCTTTAGTTCATAAGTTGCGAACGGCTGCATTTTTATATTCTACATGTTGATGTTTGAGAAAGAGACAAAACAAGAAAAACACTTTCTTTTTCTAATACATAATTTTACTATGTGTCATTGCCATGACAAAGTCTGCCGGATCAAATACATACGACAAGATCGGATCGGAAACCTTTGCTAGTTTCTTTTTGACACGTACGCCCTGAGGTTCAATTATTCGCTCATACCTAGGTATAATGTCCCCTGAAAGCAATATAATGATACCTTCAGGGTGATGTTGGAACACTCGCTTTAGTGGACTTTCCTCAGTGATATTTTTAAATACCAATTTTATCTTTATTGGTAAGGCGCAAACAAATTACATCGCTGTTGCGCAGTGGTGTTAGCACCCATAACATTGTTTGTAAAAAAAAAAAAAAAAATTAAAAAACCCCTGATACAAAGATCTCTAAAAGAATAAAAATAATATTATTATGTATGTACTTATTCAAGTCGTTACGTTGAGGGACCGTTGTACGTACGTTGACGATGGTGTCTATTTTACGAAGTTAATCATTGAGGTCAATCTTTATTTGCCTTGGTAACTTACTTGCATTTTAATTTCTTCTTTTATTAAATAGTTCCCCGACGCAATGACTTCAATGTAAGTACATAATAATATTATTTTTATTCTTTTTCGAGGTCTTTTTGTATCTGGGGTTTTTTAAATGTTTTTTTTTTTTTTCTGCTTTTTAAAGTTATATTACTGGTTTCTTAATGGTAGTAAATGATTTTACAGACACGCTAATTTTCAGTTATTTAAGTATTTCTATTATTCTACCCTAATAATATAAAGAGGAAAGATTTGTTTGTTTGAATTGAATAGGCTCCGAAACTACTGGACCGATTTAATAAAATATTTTACCTTTAGAATCAATATCTTGGAGACGACTGTTTCTATTTCGACTAATCATAGCTAAGAACAATCTCGACGAACATAGCTTTCGATTAAAAAAAACTGCATTCACAGGCATCCACGTGTTTGGCCGCTACATTGCCACAGACAGACACACAGATCGACAGGTCAAACTTATACCACCCCTCTTTTTAGTCACGGGTCACAAATGTTTCTGTCCTAGTGAGGCACTAAGTACACATCCATTTCCAAATACATAGTTCCCAAGAATGTAGAGCCTGATACTTAAATTAAATTTAAATGTTTAAGAAAGTATTTTTTTTCTGACACGATATAGATTTATTTTCGGAATAAAATATTTTTTATTATGTTTCACTCCTTTTACCCATTGATCATTAAATTCGAAGTTCATTCAAATATTATGTGACTTGAGATATTATTTATTACGTTCGTCTTCTACATCAGGTATTCAACTTTTCCAAATATAATAAACTGATAAATTATTACACTGTGTTCAATAGCATATTACTCCATTTTGAAAATATGATCCAACACTTATGTAAAATGTTTATAATATTAAGAACTCACTCGCACGCAGTAGGTAGCCAGAGCGTCTTCCAGAGAGAGGTCTAGAAATATATACAAAAAACACTTATACTACATACTAAAGTGCATTCACTACAATCACCCAGCCTTTGATAGTGTTGTACTCCAGAAAGAACACAGTACACAGAACTGTAGGCGTGCAGTAGCTTGAAAATTCTACTTACTACCAATTCTGTATGTTTCTACACTGTAACCACTTCCTAATTTGTTATCACATATTAATTATGACTGTGATTCAATATGTATAATCAATGGTATAAAAAAAAATACAGCAAAAGTTGTACAAATTAAATTTATTTCATTTTTTACAACTTAATCTTGATTTTTATTTGTCACGATTAACTTTAGTTACTTTAATTTTTAAAGGTCTTTTTGCCTATGCAAGTTAATATATAAAATAGCATATGTATATATATATTTCAAAATTATTAAACAAATTGACTTCATCGAAAGCTTATATTACTCGATTATCCTTATCATATATCAGAAACAATTTTCTGACCACAGTCAAGTATATTGGCCTCCCAGGCATGCCGTAATGACGTCACACGGCGCGCGGTACGTCGGGCGGGTCCAGCTCACTGCAGCGACACGAGCACGAGCTGACGGGGCACTCTGCGTGCTCACTGAACCACTGCAGCAGATGCGCCGCGTGGCCACCGTGCCGGCAGGCCACGCACCAGCTAAACCAGCCTGCGAAGGCGGCGCCGGGGGGGCCGGGGGGTCCGGGCGCGGCTCCGTGGGGTCCGGCAGGCACGGGGGGGCCAGGGCCGCCGGGGGGCCCGGACGGACCACCTGCGCCCGCACCCGTACCCAGGTGCAGCGAACACACGCCGCACCGCGGGAGCGGCTTGCGACAGTTGGGACACGACGACACTTGCTGAGGAGATATAATTAGTAAAATACGATAGTACTCGTTGAAAGCGTAGGACGCGTAAATATACGGTTAATGAGAAACGGAAAAGAAACAATGAGATTCATGCAAGGATGCCCACTAAATAAATAATCTATATATACTTGTTACATCAAACATGATATGAATATTCATATAAAAAAAAAATATATTTTTAAGGGAGGTATAGATTTAGTAATCTTTGAATAATATTTGATGTCACAATCGTTAATATCTTAGCGAAAAAAAAAATCGGTTGCCTGTAAAGTCGGTTTACTGACGATAGTTGTACGTGGCAACGTCATAACAAAATACTGATGGAAAGGTTGCATTTTTCAAAAGAAAATTTTAATTTTATTTGTTTGATAGATATTTTAGACAGATGTCGTACGCTGCCGAACGCGGAGGCCGATTGTGCCTCTTTGTCGCTCGTTCCGCGCTCTCGCTTGTACTTCAAGCCTTATCAAGGTCGCAAGGGGGTACACTGATCGGGGTATTAGATTAGTGACCCTCGGGACCGGGGCGATAGCATAAAGAGTGAAAATATAAATCGGCGTTTTATACATATGACACTTCATACCAGGAAATGGTGGGATGAATCTTGGACCTAGGGCATCGTCGACAGTTATCTTGTATATCTCGCGATGTGTAGTCAGTAAGATCCAGCTAAATGGTTCTTGAGCCTTGGCAGTTCGCGGTACAGCGCTCTTCATGTGACATACGAGATGTTGGCTCTGCTCTCGTAATAATAGACCAACAATAAATTAGAGAAGGGCCTACCTTCATCTTAGCGGCGGGGGGCGGGAGGCGCGCGAATGCCGGTCGCGGGCGCGCACCCGCCGCTGCCGCCACAGGCTTGCCGCAGTAAGTGCAGGCCACGGCAGCGCCGGCACCGGCGTCTGCACCCGCGCCCGCCGCCGCCAACCACGTGTCTAACTGGCAGCGCGGCCACCACAGACGCCATGCATCCAGCAGCGCCCGGTATTCGGCAAGCCAGGCGGCGGCACGCGGCTCGCGTAGCAACTCGGGCGGGCCGGCCCGCGCCGCTAATAACGCCGCGCTTTGCACATCCCCACCGCGTTCCAGCCAGCGCTGTAGCGCGCCCAGCCCATCTGCGCCGGCTCCCGCCAGCAACAGCGCAGACAGCGAGCCTTCACTTCGCAAAGAAGTCCATGCCTCTGCCAGGTATTCGTGTAGCTTGCCATCCGGCAGAAAAATACACGCGAACGCCACGCGGTCCTCTAGACGCATGCCCGTTTCGTTGAGAACGTCGGAGTAGTCGGGGCGGTGCGGGGGCGCAGGTGGCGGCGGGGCGGGCGCGGCGGCGGCCACGAAGCGCAACATGGCGCGCAGGTAGGGGTCGGGAAGGGCCGGTGCGGCCGCCGCCAGAGCGTCCCGCCACAGACGCTCCTCGGGCGCACCGGCGGCCGCGGGTGCTAGTGCCAGCGCCGCCACCCGGAGAGCAGGCGCGCGCGCGCGGGACAGCACGTCTAGTGCGGTACGCAAGCGCAGATGGAAGACGGCGAGTGCGGCGGCACGACAGGGCGTGCCTTCGGCCTCGGCCCGCTCGACGCCGGCGCCCGCGTTGTCCCAGCCCCAGCCCCAGCCGCACAGCTGCAACGCGCGCGTTCGTTCCGCGCTGCGGTACACGGTGACCTTGCGGCCGGGCAGGTCGGGCAGGAGAGCCGCCACGGCCTCCGAGCGATACCCCTCGCCCGGGGAGCGCAGCACGGAGCGCACGCCAGGGTGCTTCCAGCCGCCGTTGCGGATGCAACCTACGAAATTTTTATTATAGTCGATCATTATCGCCTCGAAGGATATGTGATAGAATGAAAAAAAAATTATGAATGTATATTGTTTGTCTAGATGAACATTAGTAAAGAATAAATGAACATTGACAGTGTTCATCGACCTCGAAAAGGATAAACAATGTTTGTCGGCGGCGCTGTCGCGTGCTCACCGTCTTCCACCAGTGACTTGCTGAGCGCAAGGAAGTGCCACAGCGAGCTCAGCGCCTCGTCCTCGGCCAGCTCCGCGTTTTGCCACAGGTCGGGCTGCGCATGACAACAGACATTAACTTGTCGTCTGTTCGTTAAAGCATACGGTAATAACTACCTTAGTTTAGAAGTTTAGAGCAGTACTATCTATTATGAAAGCTAATTTGATTTCATTAAAAAAAAATCTTGAATTTTGGGTTAAAATTAAAGAAACCATCGGAACTCTACAAACATCTAAGAATTACCAAAAGATATATTAAAACTAAAGATGATACTGTTACTTCTCCCCCAAAAGACAAAGTTTCCGATTGAAGTCGTGATTCGAGCTCTGGCTCGAATCACGACTTCAATTCCATAAAAAAATTATGATAGGAGCTCAAACGAATGAAGTAGGGCTAGGATCAAGTAGGAAAGTTCAAGATATGACATAACAAAATCTTTTATTCGACAAGAAGAAAACGATAACTACTGACTCAACGCGATGAACCTAGAAATTCAAAACGCATGGGTGACCGTGGGAGATTTTTGTATTCCACTAGCTTTAAAGTGGCGCACCTTAATTTATGATTGGTCCCCAGCATTATTCAAATTATATCATAATGCATTCCAAATTGCAACTCTTTTTCTGCTGCACATTAAAAATCTGTTGAAGCCCGGTATCTATGGGTATGCAGACGACAGCACAGTTGTAGAGTAGTCTTTCTATAGCAAGAGCGGCGGAAGGGTATAACAACCACCAAACGATCAGTGGAATTCGTAAAAGAAGGCTCCCCCAAAAAATCAAAACCGAAGCCTTATACAATTTTAGGCGCGGCGCCTGATTGGACTCTCATGATGGACACGTATGAAAAACATTACAAAATCCCTCGGGATGTTGGTGTTTCGTCATCCAGACAGGACTTATTCCTGTATTCTAAACAACTGAGGCGCGTGATACTTGTGGAGCTTACTGTTCCCAGGGAAACAAACATCCCCAGGGAAACAAACATCACACATTAAAGCTTAATAAGTATTACGAACTGACCAACTAACCGTCCAGGAATAAATTTATAGTTAGTTTGTACGCGGTAGAAGTGGAAACAAAAGGTATAACAGCAAAATCTCTCTATAACCTACTTAAAGACCTTGGCCTTTCTAAAACAAGCACCGGTTAATTTCTAGAACGTATTTCAGAGGCGGCACTAGTAGGTTCTTTCCAAATTTGGTTAGGTAGGGAGAGGAGTGTGGAGGGTGAAGGCGAGCGTTTCGGCGAGTGTTGCGCATCATAAAGGGGCCCCTTAAACCTACTTCTGGGTCGCAAGTCCCAGGCACTGTTTGCACTTCTCTTCTTGCAACGCGATGGGCCGGGCACCCACTCGGTGAATTCTTGGAATGCTAAGAAGAAGCTTCGTCTGTCGTCTTGTACATTAATATCATATACAATTCTGACGGAAAATCGACAGTAAAATATTATTTTTTTCTCATCGGAAAAGTCCTAAAGAGGTACGGCGCCTGAAGGAATCATCACAAACTTACCTTAAGTCCGTAATCGTTAAGCGCTCGCGCGCGAGCCTTGTACGAAATGTCAAGGTCGGGGGTCCCGAGCGGCAGACGCGCGGGTCGGAGCACCCGTAGTGAGGCGCCGCCCCACGCCAGCGCTCCGCTAGCACCCCACGATACGCACACACGCTCCATCACTACGTACTCCGCCACGGAACCTGCGTACATGTAATCACACGGCATTGAAAATCAATTGTTATTATATTGTATAAAAAACTCAATGAAAAAATAATTATTTATTGTAAGCCGTGCGTACCCGTGGTGCTGAGTGTGAGCAGGCGCGCGCGGTGTGCCGGGTGACACGCAAACGACGCCAGCGGGGCGCCGCTCACCGTGACGTCACGCTCGACCGCACCCCCCTCCGCACCGCTGCCACCCTCCTCCGGTGCTGTAGAAGCCAACGTCTGCAACAGGAAGTCACACGGTCTCACCGTGAAAAAAGTTTTATTAAATTCATTAAAAAAATACTAAATAGTTAGTAAGCTCACTCCGTCGACTGAGCGAGACTTTGGCTCGTGTATGTGCTGGATGTCGTGTAGTCTCAGGGTCGTCGAATCACGCTGCAAAGATATCAGCAGGTTCGGTCTGGAAGGAACGTCAAAACTAGTTACAAAAGTTTCGGGCGCGAAGGTTCTTGAGTAAAGAAGGCGTCGCACCTTGTGGGGCTCCAGTGTATTTTCCTGGCGGGGCGCTGCAGCGGCAGAACAGCCAGCGCGCGTGCCAGCATACGGGCATCGCGCACGCACAGCGCGGCCTCTCCTCCCTCTCCGCGCGCCGCCACTAGCCAGCCGCAAGCCGTAGCTCCCGCCCACTGCTTCGTGGATACGCAACCAGCAGCCTTTCCAGGAGTCTCTGGCGGAATTTCAATTCGTTGCAAAAAATAAACACTAAAGCAAATTCTTCTAGTGGGTTAATGAACGAATTTTATAATGATAAATACGATAAGGTCTCTTTACCGCGCAGATCGAATATTTTGATGTGCTTGGAGGTCATGGAGGCCAGAACGGTGCGGGGTGCGAACCCGCACCACGACACACAGCCTGCCGCCTCACCCGCGCCGGCTGCGCCCAACGGCCCGCCCGTGCCATTCTCTGGAAGAGGTTTCTTTAAGGAATCCAGGGCATTTAATGTTATTTATTAGACAGTCAAAATATTGTCTATTTAAACGCATGTGAAATGTAGCTGTGTTATTTCACATTATACCTCCAAATTCATCACCAGCACCAGCGTGCACGTCCCATAACAGCACGGCACTGTCGCTGCGGTGCTTGTCCATGCCCACCACTAGCAGGTTGCTCTCCGAACGATTCCATGACACAGAGTTGCATTGCCGCGGGTAGCGAGGTACTGCGGAATATTGTTAAGATATCAAAAAATTTACATATAATCTTTAAAAATTTCCTAAATCTAAACCTATGTTTGTGTACTCATACACGGAATTAGAATTTAATCAACCTAAAAAGATTGACAGACAGATTAAGGGTGTGTGAACTTGAATACTTAACTATGAACTCAAATAAAGAACTTGAGAAATAAAAGTTTCACATAATTAAGTGTCTTCAGTTTTGTTATTGTCCTTATTTTACAGAATGTTCCATTTAATATCTAGATCTATTCCAAAATATTATAAATATAGTTAAAAAAAAACTAAAAATTACACCAAATTGGCTTAAGATCATTATTAATCCTGGAGATCCTAATCAGGATAATGAGATAATCTCAAATAACAGGATAATGAGATAAAATCAAATTATTAATTTATTATGAGTCCTTGATATGTGTACAAAGTTTGAACAAAATCGATCTGTGGGAAATGAGACAAAACCTCAATCGAAAAAGTTGGTTACAAGCAAACATACATGTGAAACTAATAAAAATGTGTTAAAAATATAGCTATTCTAATAAATATACATAATATTAAAATAACTATATTTATTACACAAATTAAAAATATATTGCCTCTCAAGATTGGTATTATAATATTATTTAATTTGACCATGCATTATATCTTACTATATTTATATCAAAATTTGTTCACTATTTCAGCAATTTATTGCCAAATATCCAACTTTGTTTAGTTCATAAATCTTCATGTTTTTTAGTCTTTAAATAACCATAAAAACTATGACAAAATAAAATAGATCATCAAGAAACAATGTATGTTTTCAAGTGGATGATCCAAGTATGCTATCCACTTTTGTGTTCCAGGGTAATGTCAATAATTTCAACAATTCTCAATATATCAATATAACCTACCAAATTCTTTCCCTACCAGGCCAAGTGAGTCATATGCCTGTTTGAAGCTTGTGAGTGATACACGACCACTGCCATGTCCAAGAGCTAGCAGTGGATCTGAATGCTCTGCTATAGCGCTGATGTCTACACAGCGTACTCCACTTGCACTTTGTGATGCAATAACTGTTGCACCTCTAGTTGGACATAATTGGGTAACTGAAATCAGATTACATTATAGTCACTGATTAAAACAAAAGCATTTTAGAGATATTTTTATATTAACTCCTAAATTACTTAATTTTGCATCTTCCTTTAATAATTAATTTATTACAATAAAAAGTATTTGGTATCATGTACAGATGTTGTATCACATGTCAGATATCTTTAAGCACAGTTCTCTTCTCTTTGTTGCTAGTATTTGCCCGTGTGTAAACATATAAATTAATGTCGGTCAATATAAATAATAAAACCATATCATACAAAAAAAACTGCCAAAATAAAAATATTAAGATACAATAATAAGTGGTTCCAGAGGCTCAATCAATTAGGATTTTTTATGTATGAAGGTCCTAAAGCTAAAAATATTACACTGGAAGTTAAAAATATATAATTTTTTTCTTGACTAGAAATTCAGCAATAAAACTTTTAGTATTGAAGCTTATTTACGAATCCAACGTTGATACAATCACTAATTTTATAGAATTTCTACAATTCGAAGAGCTTAAGATTTACCAGGTGAAATAATATACAATTGAAATCGAGATCTTACATGCTGTATTTTTAGGAATATCTTGAAGGTTTGAAACCTCATACAAGGTTAAATCTTGACCCCATACAATAAACTTATCGTGATGAATAGGGGACCAAAGAACATCTAATTTACTGCCTGCCATTTCCTTTTAAGCATTGCTCTCTCTAATATGTGACAATTTTTTTTCTTATATACATTTGTAAAAAAATCGTGTTATAAAAAGTAAGAAAAGTTAATTAAAGTCCGTATCCGTTTCTAAATTGAAAATTTTTCATCCAAAATATTATGGTTTTCATGAAAATGACAATGACAACTGACGTCTGACAACTGACATATTTTGTTTTTTGGGATAGATTAGGTATATGTAATATATCATCATTCTTTTATGTGTATTTAAATGTAGATTTTTGTACTCGGTGATAATGTTTTAGGGTTGGTTTTTGTAAACATCTGAGTTCAAGGCGTATGATGAATCTTTTATTGCCACTACCTAAAACCTTTCATTGCGATGGAAGCAATTAGGCTGTTATAAATAACGTCTTGATAAAAGGCTTTTATGTAATATGGATTGCCAGATTCATTCTGATAACTCAATTGGCGGAGTGACGGGAAGGTATTTCAGAGATGTTCACAAGTGCAACTACGTTAGTTGGATAAAAATAAAAAAATACATCTTACTTTATTTTCATAAAAGACACTTACTTAGAGAACTCTACGTGATGATGAGTGATTAATGACGAACGAAGTGACCAATGATAATAAACAAAATCAAATATTAAATTACTAGATATCCCAGCTACAGCTGAACCAGACTTCTTAAATGCGAAGAGAGTTAATTCAATTTCAGGGATTTATTTATGAATCTTTTAATAATCTTTTTCCAAAAGCAACAATTTTTTTTTAATTTTATATTATTATACCTACACGTTATTTCTTAGGGTAACCTATAACTATATCACTTTTGAGTTTTGACCATTTGCCAGTACCGCTTTATAGCACTCTGTGCTTTTGACTTTTGGGTTTTGACAGATCAGACGACATTTCTGAATAGTGAAAATTGGGTATGAAGAAAGATTTGTATCCAATAGCTGAGTGTATATAAACCGTGTTAAAAGTATCTTGAATAAATTAAAGTTTTCCCATATTTTTTTTTACAAGCGGTAAGTTCTTACAAATTCACAATTCTGCACTACCAAAATACACTCGAAAGGGTTGTACCATATTTAGATTCAGTGACGTGATGATTGTTTACTACAGTGGCAACGCCTCTATTTTCCCACAGTTTCTCGCGCATTGTTTAAGGGTTCTCACGTGTAAATGCACTCCATAATCTTGCCGTTTTCGCTACCCGCTAGAGATACAGTTAGATCGATGAAACAGTAGGTCCCTTCGTACAACTTGTGACTCACATATGTAATCGCCTTTCCGCAAATTATTCTTTTGTTTCCTAGATTTTTAATACTTTAGACAATACAGATTCATTACATTGCTTTTAAGTTTGAATGCAACTTTAATAAGTTTTCGTCAATCGTGTGTCCATATAATGGGATTGCTAGGAATCTGGTCCTACAGGAGATAGTGGCGAGCCAATCGCTATGTTCTCAGCCCTTGCTTATCAATTATCTACGAAATTCTTGGAGGAACAAAAGGTAATATAAATAATTTAATATAATACATGAATCAGCTGTTATTATTTTATACATTGTGATATGTAACTGTTTTATGATTTGTGTTTATAAAACAGTTTTATCAAACTGCTGGGAACATACAAGAGTGAAAGTGAGCTATAACAGTAAAACTGCTACCACATATTAGGTAAACAATAAAACAAGAGTTGCTTGCTTTTTCATGTCCATATTGTTAAAGTTCTATAATCACATTTATTATTATCTTTTAAATACATGTACGTATGTATGGTTTCTCATTAGACAATGTGACAATCACAAAATGATTGCATTTTGTATATAAACTATTCAAATTCAAATTATTTTTTTATAATGATTGATCAATATTAATGAACTCTTGTATGTTGTTACTACTTATGTGTAAACAGTTTAACAATGAGAGTTAAAATGCTTTCATTTCTATTTCTTGATAATTCATTTACAGAATAAATTTAGTTCTTGCTGCATTTTTTGCTGGTAATTCTCTGTTGTTTCATGCTATGGAACTATTACATTCATGCTGTAAGATTGATTAGAAATCTAATGCTTAAATAATAGTCTTTATAGTATTGTTTGGTTTGCATTTCAATGGTTAAGGATAAAATAAACTTATGGATTTATGTTTTGTCCTTGGTATTGGTAATTGTTTGTATCTAAAAGAATCTAATTTACATTTTGTTATAAATACTAATTAGTATTTTTTTATGCTTATTATTAAAAAAAAACCATCAGCATAACAACAATTGGTATTTTAAATTTTAAAAGCTGACTGATTTTTGTTTGTTTCTTACTACAACTAGTTTTGTTTGATGTTTTTCTTTATTGGAACTACAATTTTGATATGAATAATCCTGTTCAATTTGAACAACCATTTGTTGAATTGGGTATAAGGTTAACAGCTTAACATTAGCATTTTAACTTTAAAAACCAGTGTTAAAAATAAAACACTAATATTGGAAGTACATTTACGATATAGCTGTTTTCGTCTGGGTTGAATAATTAATTAATATTTAATTTTACCACATGTTTCTCTACTTCATATGGACAAAGTACAGGGAATAAGTGTTATAGATTTTGTGAAGAAATATCTGACTGGTTCCTGATCCTGTACCTTTTAGATGTGCTTTCGGAGTTTTTCCAATTTAATAATATTATGATGACATTACATGCCATATAATATGTTTTAAATATTATTATAAGTTATAATTAAGTTATTTGATGCAATCTCGTAATCAGCAATGACTCATGGTAATGAGTCAAATTTGTGGTACGAGGTCGCCAATGTCGTGGTCTAGTGAATGAACTGTGACTGTCTAAAAAAAAAATGTTAACGTGAAAGTTGTTTTGAAATTGGCGATAATTGATTCAACACACAACAAAATTTAAGAAACATCTTCCTTTTGTGATGTGTTGAAATAATAAATGAATTTGCAGATAATTTAGTTTAAAAGAGTATTTAAATTTGTGTAAAAGGACATTAAAAATATTACATCATATTAAGTGTATCCCCGGTTTACAATCACAGTTTATGACACTTGAAACAAGATAAGACGTGTGCATAATGTATGCATCAATGCGCTACAGAGCGCAAATAAAAATATGCAAAAATGTTTTTACGTGTAATGGATTTAATGTGTTAAACATCTCGCCTTCCTTTGAACAGGATTGCTGCAAAGCATTCGAACTATTAAAATTTATAATGTCAAATATAAATCCACGTATATGCGAGACTTAGATCCGTAAAAAAATATTAATTATAAACGTGTAATCGTAAAAAAAATAAGAAAATAGAAATGTGTTTAGTTTTTTATATATAAAAGGAACCGCTGAATATTTCAACCAGTAGAATATTTAACAACAACTTATTCTTATCATAGAAAACTATTTTGATAATTATCAATCACTAGACAGGTTACGAAATAATAGAATGTCGTGACTCGTGTGACATGCTGGATAATGTCATAGCATTCATATGGATGCAAATCTGTTTACACGAATGACGTTCACTATTAATTAATTATTATTGTCTGTACGTGTAATAGTTAACTCTATTGACTTTAAAAGTTAATTCAGTTGTATTTTTTTAAATTGGATTTCGAATTCCATTTAAAACTTATTATGTAACTTTTGAAACTATTTTAATTTAGGCTATGGGTTAGCTGTTAGGGGTAAGCCTAAAATAAATCAAAACACCTCATACCTTATGACGAACATACAACATACACAGGAGCTTAACAAAATAATTTATTATAATATATTTTAATTAATAGTTTCCTCATAGGCTAGCTATAACATAGAGCCAAGGGTAAAGTTTAACAAAAAAATATCTGAATCCATCTTTAATAACAATACTTAATTTTTAGTTTCTATAAAGTTGATCTGTATTTCCTAAGTTTTATCTAAAATAATACATACTGTTGTTTTTGGCCTGTCAATTTTATGATTAAAATGCACTTAAGATTGAATCTGCTTTGTTTTGAATGATATCGTCTATAATTTCCTTTGATGAATGAAATGAATAAACCATGGATACAAAAAATATATTATTCAGTGCTTATCGCTATAGTCCAAGGACAAATGTGAATGGTTTTGATTCCATTGTTTTATTCTGAGTTCAGTATTACTAACACAGTTTCATAGCGATCGTCAATATATTCCGGAACATTTAGATAACGTATAGAATGACAAACACTAACTGTGGAAACAATTAACAATTGTCACAGTAAATTAGACTTTAAATTATGTTGTATAGGGTTCAATATTCTTGTGACCTCTTATTCAGTACAATGTGTTTTGTGAAAAATAATTAACATGGGAGGTGAGTTGTCTTATACGGAACTTTGTGACTAATACCGATTATCATATGAGATTCTTACAGTTTACGTTCCTCAAGTAGAAACCGTAGTAAGAACAAAAGTGAAATTGTTTCAATGGGTTTTGCTTATAACAAGAATGAAATGGTCCATTAATAGTGAGAAAATAGTGACTCGGGTATTGTTCGAGTACTTTGCTTGTAACAAAAACACGATATATATGCTCCTATATATACCAATAACAGAACTTAAAGATATTTTGAAAACAATATCTAACTACCTAACCAATAACTAACTAACTTGTTTGGAACCCTTCAAATTGAATGTGTTTACTTAATTAGGTATGTATTTGTGACGTATGTCCCATATTTTTAACATCAAATACGATCTTGATAACTGAGCTGTTTAAAGTGATATAAAAATTATAATAATTAACTTCCTTACGCATCAGCGCACCCGGTTGTCTCCCACGCTCTTTCTCATTAGCCCCATCATACCTATATACTCATTAAGTGTTAATACATTTATGACACATGGTTTAATAACATTATATTGACCCCAGACTAGTATTACACTATTCAACCTTCTGCAACAAACATTAGACCTCCATTGGCCACATTTAAAAAAACTAGCATACTACCGATACAATCATACGATCAGTGTCCTAGTGTCGTGCCTTAAACGGGCCCTGTATCAATTTGTTGCGGGTAGCAGGTTATTTGTTAGCACATTGTAAGGTTAAATTCAAATTCAAAATATCTTTATTCAAGTAGGCATTTACACTCACTTTTGAATCGTCAATGAATGCATTAAATTGTTCAGTATAGTCAGTCCGTAGGTAAGCTTGGAATGCTGATCTGCTGAGAAGAGATGCTCAACTCAACAGTCGGTCTAAGATTTTTAATATTTTCTTTATGGTTTCTAAGATTTTATCCAAAAATAAAAACGCTATCAGAATTTCAGGGCCTCTGGAAGGAATGTACGCTCCAGAATACAATAACATTGTATAGAAAATTAAATTAACGGATATTGTTTGGTCGGTGTGCAGTGTTCCCGTCTGCTGGGCCCCACTACGATGTCCAAGAAGCCGGCGGCGCAGCCCACGCTGCACAAGGTGATCATGGTGGGCTCGGGAGGCGTGGGCAAGTCTGCGCTTACCCTGCAGTTCATGTACGATGAGTTCGTCGAGGATTACGAGCCGACTAAGGCTGACAGCTATAGGAAAAAGGTAACAATCTTTTATTTTGGGGTTTGGTAGTGTTAGGGCCAAACAGCTGCGAGGGCATTTAGTTCAACATTTTACTTATATGAGGCTACTGAGAGGTTTTGCAAAAACGGATGTAGAAAATTTTAATGACACATTAACATATTTCATTAAGCTTATTGTAATCCTTTGTAATTCAATCAGTCTCTCGATGAATAGGTAAGTTTACAAGATTTAAATGTTGCAATATTTATTTTAAATGGTTCGTAATTTTCTAAGTCGTAGGTATTTTGCTTACTGATTTTTTAAAGACATTCCCAAAAAGATTCATCATTATCTGGACTCGAACTTGCAACTTGTGAAAATCCGTCTCCGTCGGTTTGTAACTAAGCTATAGTGTTAGCATCTGTCTTAATGAATATAAATGTTCTATCTTTAATTAAAATATTTACTTCGGTTGAGCAATCTGAATTTAAATTAAAATGGCTGAAATATATTGTAAATCAATAGATGAAAGGTTTGAAGTTTTATTACCGTCGGTAATTTACCCGCGACCTTGAGACTTCGCGGCGATATCTGTGACTTGATACCATAGTGTGTAATATTTCAACTACGCTTAACTTATTTATGGACTATCGGAGATAATGTAATGTTAATCACGATCAGGTGGTGCTCGACGGAGAGGAAGTACAGATCGACATCCTGGACACGGCCGGGCAGGAGGACTACGCCGCCATCCGGGACAACTACTTTCGTTCCGGGGAGGGCTTCCTCTGCGTCTTCTCCATCACCGAGCCCGAGAGCTTCGACGCCACGCAGGAGTTCAGGTAAGCTCCGAAATTCAGATAACTTATATAAATAACTTATGTCAATCTGATCCGATCGGCATCACCGGTATAAAGACGTTACAGTTTTCTTAAACCCTACATGTTTAATCAGTATTTGAGGTCAAATATTATATGTCCATGACGTGCGTCGCAGGGAACAGATCCTGCGCGTGAAGAACGACGAGAACATCCCGTTCCTGCTGGTAGGCAACAAGTCCGACCTCGGGGACAAGCGCCGCGTGCCGCTGGAGGTGTGCCGCGAGCGCGCCGCCGGCTGGCGCGTGCCCTACGTAGAGACCTCCGCCAAGACCAGGGACAACGTGGACAAGGTAACACCTCACGTGCCGTGCTTACTTTGTTTGTGGTGGGAGGGTTATGGGTCCGTGTGATGTGGGGTTTGTGCTGATGAGGGTCTCCCCGCAGGTGTTCTTCGACCTCATGCGCGAGATCCGCTCGCGCAAGTCGGACGACAGTCGCGCGACCAACGGAGAGAAAGACAAGGGGAAGAAGCGTAGGAAAATTAAGTGCGCCTTATTGTAGTGGTCCGTACAAGTACAGTGTACATTCGCCCGCTCCGGTGCTGGTATTTTATAGAATACTGTCCGTGACGTCCGTAGTGCGGACGTGTCGTAGTCAGTATTCTCTAGACTATTGTTGTATTTCAAGCATCGCGCTTGCATGTAAGTTTCTATTTAAGTTGGTAATAATATGGAAGTTGTATTAGATTTTTTATACTTGACAGTTAAAAAGTATAAACAAATGAATCAGTTTTTTTTGTTAAAACAAGACTAAAACATGTCGATAAATTATATATAATGTTTTAACTTAAATAGGAAGTGATTTTTTACTCTATGTAAAATTTAGAACTGAGTCATAATTATCAAATCACTCGATTTCCATTTAGTACATAATTATCAGGATAACTTTGTGTATTTATTTTTAGATCGTAAGTGCTAAATGTATTGTGTAATGCATTGTGATTATAGAAATGGTCTTTCGAGCCGGATTTAAGGTTTATGGGCTGTTTCTATAAATTGTAATCGTCCGCACCGCTGATAAACGATGGCTAGATAATAATAATATTGCTTTATATGTTGGGAGTTAATATTATGGTAATTATGTTGTTTGTGAAATTAATTGTCGCTTTAATATTGCACGTGTAATTAATTTCACCTTGAAAACTATTCTTTAAAAGTTGAAATCCCTTGCACAATTAAGTATTTTTATTTGTATATAACTTGTGGTTTTAAAAATCTTCTAATAATATTGTCAGAATTAATAGCAATATTTTTTGATTGATCTAATTTAATTTACAAATACAGCTAAAACTGTCCATGAGTACATTAAATCAAATGTTATTTTAACTTATAGCTTATTTCAATTAGCGGAAAAGATGCAAACAAATACTTAATGCAACTGCCAATAATGAAATAATTAAAAATGTTCTCGTTTAATATAATTTAAACAATGTAACAATGTATCAAATATATAATATTCTATATATAATATGGTGCGTGTAACTTGTATGTCTGCCTGTTTAATGTTCCTGTACTGTTGAAAGGATTTAAAGAACGAAGACTAATCCACGTGAATTGGTTCCTTCTGTAGCCTGAAATAAATGTTTGAATCTTATGTTTATTTAATATATGGAAGAAATGATTCAGTCGCGTCGATTAGTTCTTAATAAATTTTAAAACAATTATGTATGAGTGTATAATATTGTAAAGTTGAATGCATCACCACGTCCTGTGGACCGCGATATGTATGTATGTATGTACGCCGTCAGTCGGCCGTCTACAAGTACTTTATAATGGAGACAGCAAAAATTATACTGATTTGCAAGAACTCGTGTCATTTATTACTTTCACTTCCATTGTATTAATTACCTCCGTCCGCTTCACGGCAACGACTTTAAAACGAATATCAATTAGAGGTCTGTAAATTTCTCTCAAAAAAATGTATAATTTCTTGCAACTGGAAATACCGCTGCGATGATACAATCGATAGTACCATTATATATATCTTCGAGTATATATCCTGAACCTCTATATCCCGTGGTCACCGGCTCCCTATCAGTCCGTGTGCCCGCAGACGTTCCTCTCCCTGGCGCGCGCGCTGTCGTCCCGCCGCGCCGCCGCCCCAGGCCCCGCGCCCCCGCCGGTCTCCGCCCCCGCGAAGGGCGCCGCCGCCGCCGCGCGCGCCTGCTGCCGCCTGCTCTAACACACCACCAACAGATTATATACAAGTCTAGAAATATCTCTATCTGGACCTAGATGCCCGGAAGAAAAGTTAATTTTGTGCAAGTTTGTGCTTTGAAATTGTGTCAAACCTATGTAGCATCGTTTGATGACTGTATGATCGTTGAGTTCTAATAAATAAAATAAATTGCATTGTCTGATGTCTTACACTGAATAGCGTTTTCGCTAAACATAGATGAGAGATAGAGATAGATAGAGAGAAACTATGTTTAAACCAATATGGAATTCAACATTTATATACAATATTTTTAGTTTATTTATTTAATTTCTTCATACCTCATTTCTATATATTTATATTTTAATAGAAAAAATCTTAACATGCATAAACATGTTTATACATTATTTGGAACATTAACAATATATTGCATTTGAGATATACGGTACTTGCTATCAATGAATAGATAGATTAATTTTAACTCATTTAAATTGAATATGTATATTTTTTTCATTTTATATAAAATACCAGTAATATGTAATTAAAAACTAAACTTGTTCATTACTGGCAATAATGGTTCTAGACATGTAAATAATCAAAAATGTGGCATTTGAAATTGTGTATTGTAGGTTAAAAAAAAGCCTTTATAAATAATTTCTTTGAATAAAATAGAGAGAGAATAAATAAGTGTTTCATATTATTTAATGAGATTTTTATAAGTGTCAGAATTCTCAATAATACTGAACTGATCACTGCCACTGTTATGTAATTTATTTGCTCATTACCGAATTATACATCTTATCAAAACAATAAATATAACAAAATGTCTAATTGAGTTGCAGATAGTAATAAGTATAAACTAGGTAAACGATAAAATTGTCTGCTCAGAATAGTATTGGAAATGTTTTTTTATGAATATTGTAAACACAAACGCAGTATTATACACGAATATCACCAATAACTTTAAATAAGTAAATGACTTTAAATAAATATAAACATGTACATAATTTTCTGTTGTTTTATTTATAAAATTACAAGATTTACAAAATATTATTATGACTTAGTTTACAATTTACTTATATATTATAAATATAATCAAATTAGTTTAAATTACTAATTTGTCAACATAATACAATATGAATAAAAATGTTTTATAAAATGATTTTTCTTAATTACAATGTTATAAGTTTATTTTTTCACGATACTTTCGTCCATACTGTTTTCATACGTTCTGAAATGTTCTTTATAGTATAAATAAACAGTATTGCCACCATATCTGCAACAAAATAAATATTAAGATATTGTGAAGCAGGTCAGCATATTGGTCTTGTGGTTAATGACCTCTACTCCTGTAGCAACGGGTGGTTAGATAATAAATATTCGTAGCTTTCAATTGTGTCTTAAAAAGACTATAGGGAATTTGAATTTTTGTGGATGAACATAATATGCAAAAGAAACAGGAATACTTTCAGTTTGTTAATATTCGTAAGGAAGGCATGTAGGAGTGAAATAAAATAGAGTATTCTTTCCGTAATCAAAAATAATATAACTTACACACAAGTCATACATTAGCCTACAGTCTACACAAACACTACACATATGAATAAAAAACAGGTCTTTGATGTTAAGGCCAGGTATCCCTACAAAAGACATTGTTAGAATTCGTTTTTGAAATAGTAAACATTGAAATTTAAATCTAAAAAAAAATATGGTTAATTTTGAGGATATATTGCAGGGAATGTACCCGATGAAAACATGATTTAATAAAATTGGCTCGATAGAAAAAAATCACAAAGTTACCTCTTTTCCGTCTTTTTGTCTCCAATTTTTCGGTTTTATTTCTAAAATAAGCAATTAAACATTATGGGTCTTTTACCAAAATAATGTTCATTGATTTCTCGAGGCATTTTATCCGATAGTTTTTTTTTATTCAATCTCTTATTTTTTTAATTAATTATTTAAGCGAAATTCGGTCATCGGAGAGCTCGTCAGTGTCTTGTGAGACGTTGACAAGGTAAGACGTGTGTCAAATTTTTGCAGATGCAATTGTGCGATTATTCTACGAAATGTGAAATAAAAAACCAAAATTTTCAAGATTAAGGAAGAAATACATCGCGAAAAAATATGGTAAGTTTGATTTCTTTCGTATTTGTAATATTATTCATTCAATGTCCCTGACGGCCATTCCCTAGTTTACCACAGTCTAGCCTTTTCAGTAGGTTCAAAGAAAATAATAAAAATGTTAAAATCGAAGACGTGTCAATCGAACATTTTGCAAAATCATGAATAACTCTCAAAGTAATCGAATTAAAATAGTAGATCATTTGAGACGTGGTTAGTTTACAACTTTATAAAACTAAAAATTTGTCTAAACACCAATATACACTCCGAGTAGGAATCAAACCCGCGACCGCTGACGCTGCACACGCACTATTTTGAATGATTTTGTGATCATAATGTTTTGAATATTTTTAAACCTACTATATTTTACAAACGTACTTATAACATTTATTGTTTCAGTTCAAAAATCACAAGAAATAAAAAAGGTTTATTACTACAAACAGTACTTAAACTTAAAAACAGTAGAGAAGAATGAGTACAGTAAGTACTGCCTTTGATTTTTTGATATTTGCCATCCTGACCACACAATAAATAGCATCATATTCCTACATAACTACGAGTAAATGTCAACTCGAATGTACTCGTATAAAAAGACCACGTGTTTAAATAAGGATAAGTATAAAGGATAAAGAACTAAGTATACAAAGTTGTTATTTTTCAGACAACCGATTGAGGTTTCTAACATATCAATCAGAGCATGGTAATTTGCAGTTGCAATCTTCTACTACTAAGTAAGTATTTTGTTTGTTTTTTAATGGCATAAAGTACAGGTCTACATTTTTTTATTTTGTACAGTTATTTCTTTTAAGTTTCTTTTGAAGAAATCATTACAAATTATTTTAGAACATTTTCAAGATGCTCCATGTGTTGAACATCTTAAGAACCAGTTGTTAATTCCAAAGCTATCAAGTTAGTTATTATATTGAATTTATTTTGTGTCCGCGTAATACTATCTTGATATCTTATTTGTTATTGCAGCGAAACTGATGAAGGCAATGATGGGCTTATGATTGAAATGATAAATGATAAAGAAGATTTTTTTCCAACCTATTAAAGGACGGCGTATAATTGATGACAATTACTTTTTAAGAGAATTACAAGAGAAAGCACGCCACAATAATGTATTTAATTGTAATGCAAGTAATTTATGTTTAGTTGATGAAAGAAGAAATGGACTGATATCGACTTTTAAATTTGAATGCAATATGTGTAAAGAAATTTATATAAATATAGAATGAAAAATAAACCGATACGGGCAGGGATTCGAACCCGCGACTACTGGAAAATCGTCCCGTCGCTCTACCAACTGAGCTACCGTATCGCTGTCCACCTCGGTGAATTAAGCATTCTATATGTGCATTTTATGTGTTCTGTGTGTGTGATAAGGCATCACTACCGGCACAAAATATACACCGACTAAATATTCAGTTTTAAAGTACCTTAATTTAGAGCTACCTACTTTACTATGATTATACATAAATATAATTTAAATTAAATATATAATTTGTTTTATTTTTATTCTATATATACCAAAAACTTTATTTATTTACGAAAATCAATAACATTATTAGCACATAAAAATATCATAAAAATGCATTAATATTTTGAAGTGAAATAAATTATTAAACATGGTTTGTTTCTATACTGTGGCAAAAGGATGACGTTACGTGGCTATGCGCAATGCCCGCTGCGAACGCGCGATGTACCTATATTACGCGGGCGGGGGTTGCGCTGAATGTCTACTTTGGCAGGGATACCTGGCCTTAAACTTAAAGAGTGTTTGTTATTGTTTTGTTTTATATTATTTTAATTGGAGCGGTATTCTGTAAGCCGCGAAGCCACTCGGGCAAGTGTAGTTTGACGACAGAATGTTAATAACTTACTCCCATTAAAGAAGTTGGAACGCGGTCGTGAGCGGCGTCGTCGTCACTGGCAGGCGTGCCCGCAGCCGGCCGGGCACAGGCGGTGCTCCCGCAGCCAGTCCCGCACATGTCGCAGGTGGCCGCCGTGCGCGCACCCCTGGCACCACGCGTACAGCCCGCGCACGCTCTGGTGGCACACGGCGCACAGGTCGGGCGGCGCTCGCGGGGCACAGTCGCACGGAGCGCGCGGGCGAGTGCGGCGACCACAGCGTGCGCAGCACGCTGCCACGCCCGTCGACTGCTGCGACAGCGCCCATACACCGCTTACCCACGCGCAGCGGATCACCTCAGTGGCCGCGTTGTACAGCTTGTGGCGCTGCAGCAGCTCGATGTAGCCCAGCAGCCACTGCTCCTGCAGGCTCTCGTCGATGTATGGGAAGAGATCGTTCCTGCGGCGAAAAGTGAGCGGGGTGATCTCTAGTACACACGATGGCGCATGCGTCGAGCGCGCTCTCACCGATGCTCCTGCAGCGCGAGGCACACGACGACGGCGGTCTGCACGTCCCCAAGGTCGGCGTGCAGGCGCAGCGCTAGAGCTAGCAGCGGCGCGGGATCCAGGGGGCCGCCCGCCCGACCCGAACCACCCTCGCGAACGCACAGAGCACCGCCCTCTGCACTCTCGCCGCCCTCTCCACCTTCTCCCTCCACCTGAGCGACAAACGCCTATAGTACAGCACCTCAGACGATGACGACGTACGACGATGATTTCGCTCGGTCTTGAACGACCACTCACCGAACTGCCGCAGTTCTGGCTCGAGGAGCGCTGCAGTGCATCGTGATGTACCGAGCCAGCACCGGAGCCCGAGGATCCTGGAGACGACGCCCCCGCATGACCGCCGATGCCCGTGCCCCCCGTAGTCGTCGAATCTGCGACATCACATTAGATTTGACACAGGTTAACCACAGAGACACTTCACAGAGACATGCCTGTCTTACCGGTGTCGTGTTCGCGCGCACGTGTCGTCTGAGGCGCGGCGGGTGCGGACGGCGCGGGGAGGGCGGGTGCGAGGGCGGGAGCGGGGGGGGCTCGCAGCGGAAAAGCTTCGTCGGGCAACGTCCAGTCAGCCGCCTCCACGTCCACGTAGTGCGCCGACGCGGCCGACACCCAGCCACCGTTCTCTCCTACATGCAGGAAAACAGTAACAATATAATAAATCGCGCTTAGCGCAAACATTTCTTTTAGTGAATTGATGGCTACTCGGACAATTGGTCGATTATTCTCAGTTTTAAACAAAAAACGAGCATGGTGGTGGCTTATATCTTGGTTCTAGAGCAGTCTAGTAAACAGAAGATATTTACAAAATGATTTCAGGTCAGATTTAATTTGCAAATTATAAATCATAATATGAATAAAATTAATAAACAAAATGAAAATAATTCTGGCTCACCACAACAGAAATTACAGTAAGTCTTTCAAAAAATGCTATACATAACACTAAGTAGGTATATGCTATCCGTTTACTGGATTCAATAAGTTTTAACTAATGTGATCCTTTTTTCTAGTCCATGGTATTAGTTACATCTAGATCTAGTTATAGATGCTTGAGTTGCCTACCTTCTCTGGCGTACTTAGCCGGCGGTATGTACACGGCGTGCGTCGGGAGTCCTAGCACGCCGCTGTGCTGGTGTAGGCGGTTCTCCCACTCCTCGACTTCCTCCAGAGGTTCTTCCTCCACCGCGCTGGACACACATACACACATGCATATGACTTGACATTGCAAATCGCTGGCAACGGTACTTTCTTCCGTGCCGTACCTGTAGTGCGGCAGGGGGGCCGGCGCGTGCACGGGAGGAGGCGCACGCGGCGGCGGGGGGGCCGGGGCGCTCCGCACAGCACGCGCGCTGTACACACTGCGGACCACCTCCCACACGTGGCTCACCTGACAGATAACGCTTATATTGCATCGGTTCGGAACGGACTCGAGACTCATGACTTTATCTTACGTACCATGTACCGCCGGTGGTCTCGAGCTACTTTTGCGTTGTGTTCGGCCAACACGTGCGCCGGCTGCCCCTGGATACGGTACAGCCGAGCGCACGCCAACACGGCGCCGTCTGGGGATAGCGGCGTGTGGCGCGCCAGCGACGACGACGCGCTCCCGGGGAATGCACGCTCCAGTGCCGCCTGCACCGGGGCGCTCAAGGACCCAGCCGTGGGCTGCTTACGTCTGGAGGACACGGGCGGGTGTCACGTACACGTGTGAAGATGTTTGAGCATTTTAGTGAGCTTGCTTACCCGAGACCGGGAACGAGACGCTCGGGTGCGCAGGTACGGGGCCGCGGGAGAGGTGCGTCGGGCAGCGCGGAGGCCAGTTGACCCCGTGCTGATACGCACACGGCTTGCGGGTTGGCCCACAGGACCGGATGCGCCGCCTCGCTGAACTTGTGGCGGTACAGGCTGCAGTCCTGCAGTGAGAGACGAGATAGCGTTCGGGAGGAGCTGAGGAGATGGCAAGAGCCCTCTCATCGTGCTGCCTCACCCGGCTGGTGGAAAGGAAGGCGTGTGGCGAAGCTAGCCAGGCGATGGCGGTGGTAACGTCACGGTGCTCCGCGAAGGTAGCCAGTGGCACGTGCGGTCTTCGCACGTCCCACACGTGCACCGCGCAGTCCAGCACCAGCGCGCACGACGCCACCTGGAACCTGTGGGAAACATTTAATTTAAACAAACGTCTCTCGACGAGTCGATCATCTGAAGGCGGATTACTAAAACTGGTAACTTACTTTTTCTGCGGCCGCCATTTAACATGTCCCACTGATGCTATGGTATATATGGTGTGTTCTAAGTTGGGTCGCCCGTGGATATCCCATACCTTTCAAATAGATAATAATACTCCATATAGTCATTTTTAGACGGAATTAGAAAAGTCAATTATAAATTTAAAAGAATAAAATTGGAGGTCTCATGAGTCAAAATGACAACCTTTTGATTGCGTAATTGTTATTTAATAAATCAGAATATAATATGAATCAATGACCCCAAGTAGTCTGAATAAATTATCTATGTATTAGTAAAGTGATAAAGTTATTATATTACCTATTAGTTTATGTAATTATATGCTCGTTTTGATTTAATAATAAATCACCAATTCATTACACTCAGATTTTTAAAATTGAATGTTGGTTATGAATAAGTAAATATCTAATTAATTACTAGATAGTTAAAAGCTTAAAATTATGTTCAAAGGGTCATAGAGGAATGATTATCGCTTATATACAACCAGACATTTGTTACAAAGCGTCACACGCGTATCTCGTTATCTACTAGGTATATACTAGGTTCACTGATAATGGACTTCATGAGAACGATATTTTGTTTTGTATGTTTATAAATTAATAAAATTAATGGGTTCGTGTGTAAGATTTGAAATATTTTAATTTCAAGTTACCTTTACGACATGAAAACATAAAAACCGTATTAAGAAAATCGCCACTCAAAACGATTTGGATAGGACTTTTCTGAAAGGCTACTATTCTGGTTCGATAATAATAACGAAAGCACCTTGATGGTCTTGTCCCGGGAGGCGGTGGCCAGCCAGGGCACGTCCCGGTGCCAATCGCACGCGAACACAGGGCCGGAGTGCGCTGTGAAGTGGTGCAGCGCGCGCTCGTGTCGCCGAGCGTCCCACAGCTGAACCGTGCCGTTCTCGGATACGGCCGCGAAAACGTGTGCCGCATGCGGGCTGAACTGCACGTCGCGGATCGACTCAGTATTGCTGGGGAACACAGCTAAAATTTGCTTGCTATCTCATACCAACCAACAAAATAATATGTATAATATACCTTATGAATGTCCTGGCCACCTCCTTCATACGGAGGTCGAAGCATTTCATCATCCCGTCCTGAGACCCCGAGATGAGCAGTGCTGGTTCCGTTAGATGAAAACTAACCTATAACAAACCAGAATAATAAAACATGTACCTTATCAAATTTAGTTTTCAAAATATTTATGAATATATATTATCTCAAGCTGTAGCTAATCTGAGGACCTTATTGACTGTTCTCTTGTGATCTGAGAACACATGCTCCTGTTTGGAGCGTCCAGAACGACCCAAATTCCACACCACCACTGCTCCATTTGTAGCTGCTGTAGCTAAAGTGTTTTCTGAAAAATCATAATTAGTTATTCTATTTTTTGTGTAAATCATATTTTGTATGTAATCATAACTACATAAGTAGATATGATAAATTTATAATAAGAACATGGATTATATTGGATGATATCTTTGATATGATATTAAACTAAACTATACCTTCAATGGTGCTCCAAGCAACATCAATAGATGAAAAATTTAGGTTTAAATTTTTACCCACTCTTAAATTGCACACTTCCGAAAAATCGTTTTCTCCGATAGAAAACACCTTAAATACTGGAAAAAACACACACTTTCATATTAAAAAACCAGTTACCAAAAGTTATTTATAAGACATATATGTCTTTTATTTCATACCATTCCTGCCAGCAATCACTACTTGCGAACAGTCTTTATTAAGCGCCAAAGCATTTGCTGGCCCTTCCTGGGACACACATATAGTGTTTGACGGTATCATTTTATTATCTTTATTTTCAGAGGTTTGTACGTAAACAAAAATATTTATCACATTATTCTAATTTTGTACAGCCTTTTTCTGTGAGCTTTTTATATCAAAGGTGGAGTAAAGACTAGACTTAACAGAGTCCAATCAGGCAACATAATTACACTACAACTTCATTTAAAATAAATTTCATATTTGTTTACAAGTTTACTACAACTAAATACTAATATCAGCATGTGAGATAGACATTAGACAGTAGACTATTTTGTTTATCAATTTAATTGTCAATGTCAGTTTCGCTGTTCTCGAATACCTATTTGATATCGTTCTGGAATTTAAATCGTTATAATTGTTTTAAAAATATACAATTATAATAGTCTGTTGAGTATCAAATGATGCTAAAAATATTTGATCCAATTAAATGCTTTCACAAACCTATTTAATTTTAGTAAGTGAAACTGTCGAACTGACTAAGAGATGTTTGTAAAGCAAACTAAATCGAGTTCGTTTAGAAACTATTACTCATAAGTCATAAGGAATATAGATGGCAGCACAGTTCAACGTAATGACAAATAAAATGTCACGAGTAGAATGATCAATTTTTCATTAAAAATAAATAAATCGGAAATAAATTGGTGTTGTATAATTAAAATACCACAGAGATAAAATGTGTTAAAAATAAATATTTATGATTTAACGACGTCATCATGGATGGTGGAGACAGGATTTTAGTGGCGGCTGGTCTCACTGCAGCAGTGGTGGTTGGGGCATTCGTGTTATGGGGACCCGGAGGTGCACCCAAAGTCCGCAAACGCAGGGGACAGATTGCCGGACTTCAGAATTTAGGCAGAACTTGCTTTCTGAATACATTGTTACAAGCACTGGCTGCTTGTCCTACATTTATTGACTGGCTAAGAAAATACGCTAAGGCTGACGGTCATAACAGTATGATTACTACTCTCTACACTGTAATTGAAGGTATACGTACAGTTTATAATATTCCTAATTTTCTAAAGAACTTAATGTGTTGCAGTCGAAATTAGTGCACTTACTTCATATACTAGATATCTTATTTAATTAAAGTTAATGATATGTTTGAATAAGGGAAATGAGCAGTAATGTTTGAATAAGGGAAATGAGCAGTAACACAATACATATTTTTTTTTTAGGATTAAAGCATAAAATTGTTATTTATATGATTATGCTTTATATTTATAATCCTTGCATCAGCTTTATACAAACTTGATCGGCAAGTGTTAGTATTGTCGAGATACAACAGTACTTTTATTAACATTATGTTATAAGTATATCATGTTATATAGTCACAATAAAAGAGAAATAACATAACAAAAATCAATTTATTATAGTTTTGCTTTTGTTAAAATAAGCCAGAGATGTGCTGAATTGTTAAAATATATATATACAAATATAAACATGTAACATGATTCTCAAATTTCTTAGAGAGTTATTACAATATATATTTCTTTATTTTAATATGCATTATCCTAATTTAAGATTTTTATCATCATAAAAAGCTTTTACTTACTTTATAACTTTTAAGGAATCATTTTTAAACAGTAACTCGGGTTTACCTTTTGTTACCTCATTAGGGAATATAATGTTTTAAATAAAGGTAAGACTACCTACATGTAGAGTTTTGTTTTATTTTATAATATAAATGATCCTTTGGGGTGTCACCCGAAATCTAAAAGTATACATATTTATCCATATCCAAAAGGGATATGGATGTAAAACTTTTTCTATCCTCAAATATTTGCAAACACAGCTGTAACTATCTTCCCGGATATTTCTTTATTTTTCTTACTTTTGGTAAATATTACCCTTAACTTGCATGTAGGCATGTGAATTATTATGGTTTTTATGGACATATTTGACTACTCTAAATATAGTCTCGATTATTCTCTCAGTGTATTCAATAACAAAGCTAAATTTACAATATATGTGCAGTGGTGAATGGCACCCATGAATCGGCGCGTGGCACTCCGGTTTGTCCGCTGGGTGTTCTGCAATCTTTGAGAGCCGCGGGGTGGGTGGTGCCGGCCGACCAGCAGGACGCACATGAGCTTCTGCATGTGCTGCTATCTTGCATCGAGGAAGAGACCACCGCCATGTCCAAGAAGGTTATATTAAAACTAGATTTATTTCTTATGTACTTTTCGTCTAAGCCTACTTTGACGTCTTAAACTAGAGATAAAGAATTCTGTCTCAATATATATTTTTGTTCTGTACTCCTTACACAAAAGCACTGAATTATAATGAGTGCTAAATGGTTTTAGCCGGGCTGCCTTTCGGATGCGCTGGGTCTTGGCGGAGGCCGCGCGTGGTCCGCGCTGGCGTCTCCGGCTTCGCCGCCTAGTGCACCCCTGCGCCCCGCTCGCCCCGCCTCCGCCGCGCCAGCGGGCGAACCCGACCTCGCCGACCCGGGTACTTAATCTCGTTACGGATGTAATATACTTTATAAAACATATATCGGATACATTATATCGGAGTGTCTGCCTGCAGAGCCCTCCGAGCCTCCGCCCGCGCGACTTTGCAAGGGCGTGTCGCGTTCTTTCTGCCACCTGAGCGCAGTGGGTCGTCGCTGGGCGGCGGCGCCCGCGCGGCCCGCGCCGCAGCCCCCGTCACGAGGAGCCCTGGCCACGCGCATCCACTGCACCGTGTGCTCCACCAAGGTACGACGAGAATACACAAAATTTATACTAAGTCTAATTTCCAGATGCTATACAGAGTTATTTATACTGCTAGACTATAATACTAACCTAGTAACCTATCTATTTACATTTGAAACTATTTGGTAGAGTACACAAAAATAAAGGATTTTTTGTGTACCTACTCTACCAATTCTTATTAGTAACCAAATTTTATTTTATATTTAGTATATCTTGCTAATTTACCCATATGCCATAGAGGTTATAGCCATGACCTCTCTATTTGTTTCTCTGATCGGAAATGAGTTCCCTACGTCATGGCACAGCAACTAATGAACACCAGCACAGAAGTTATGCACTCGCGTAATGACCTGTGGTAGTGGTCCGTCACTTTTGATGTCACAGATTCTATTATTATTATTATTATTAAAACAGTAACATTGTCATATTAGTTTGAATTTGAAATATGTTTTACAGGATTTGGTAACATGGTAAAAAAAAGATCAGAGCTTCCAGTTGTCAATCCTATTTCATGAAATTGGGACGAAACGGCTATTTTTTAATATTTTTTGTTACAGAGTCCAGTACGGTACGACAAATTTGACAGCATTTCTTTATCGATGGCCAACGCGAGTACCGGATTAACTGGCACTTTCAGCTTAGCGGGTTAGTATGACATATGCGGTTTTTTAAACTTACATACTTTAACTTATTGATGGGATCAATGATATAATTTATATATAGGTTTGTTGCGAGCTTTCACCGCTCCTGAGATAGTGTCGGGCGTGCGGTGCTCCAAATGCTGTCCCGAGGAGCCCCCGGCGGCCGGTCCGGCGCCCCGCCACGCCTACACCAAGCACATACGCACTGTTAACTTCGGGAAGGTACCTCGGCGTCAAACTCAATCCATATAGGGATATTCGGTCCTTCGAACCACTCGAATGGAGCTTGAAAGTTACTTTGAAAAAGCTTATTTCCCCCACACTTGTGCGGTTCACCCGACGGCCCGCAGATCGCATACAAGCCGGCTCCTACGTGAGGGGGTACTATACCCTCTCTCTCAAAAGATTGCCGCGTGGCGGCCGTCGTAGTCGTGCGATCCGCGTGGTGCGGACGGCTACAGCGGCCGCGTCGCGGGTTTTCGTTAGAGATGACTGTACCCGCGCCCGGCCGCAGCTGCCGGGCTGCCTGGTGCTGCAGGTGGCGCGCGTCGAGTGGCGCTGCGGCGCGCCGGCCAAGCGAGCGGACCACGTGGCCTTCCCCGAGACACTCGCCATGGCGCCCTACACCAGCGCGCCGCGCCAACAGGTAACGCGACTTTCCTGAGCCCACTGCCGTCTGAGAATGGATCGTTAATACCGAACGCCGCCACAGCCGGAGCTGTCGACGCTGCTGAGTGAGGGTCGCCTCCGCGGCGGGCTCTCCGTCCTAAACGCGGGCCCGGCACCCGACGATGGAGCGCTGTACCGACTGACCGCCGTGGTGGTACACGTAGGGGGACCCAGGAGCGGACACTTCGCTACCTACAGACGAGGAAATGGATTTGAGAGTAAACGGTGAGAGATTTTTACAAAATATATGAGATTACTCGAGAGGCCTCAAAACGCTCGTAGCAACGAGGTCTTACCTCCTATATCCCAGGTGGTGGTATACGTCGGACACGCTGGTGCACGAGGTGTCCCTGGCGGAGGTGCTGCGCTGCTCCGCCTACATGCTGTTCTATGAGCGCTGCGCTGCGCCACCGCCGCCGCTCACCACGCACTTCTAGCAACACACCACCAGCAACACTAACACCGCGGCACTTGTACATTCACTAGGGTGAGGTGTGATCAAAGAGTACTTTGAGTCTCAGGTAACCGACCGACGGCTTTAAAAAGAGATATTGCTAACATCACAAAATACTTACTGTAAGCTTGTACTGAATTGTGGGAGGGAGTTACTTTAAGTAATCTCCGCAAGGGTTGTGGATATGAAGTTCTTTAAAAATACACTTAATGCAGCACATGTAAGAATTGCCTTAAGTCACTTGATGTGTAGTTATTAGTTTTACAAAAGTTCAAATAGCTTTGATTGTTGGTGTTCATACTATGTGACTAAAATTTCTTGCTATATGGAGATATGAATAATTTATCTTTAAATTTCTAAATTTTAAAAGTATTATTCAGACAGTATCATAGAAAACATTGATTGTGTCCCAAAAAAAAACTATACATTTTTGTATATAAAAGATTTCATTAATTTGTAGATAAATAAACAGGTGTAAATAGATAAAGGTATTTTTGAAAGTTGGTTTACAAAAAATGTTATATCCTAAACTTTTAACTTTTTCTATAACTTTGCTTAGAAAAAAATTATAATTCTATGATAATCTTCTTTCATATAATCCACACATTTTTGTCTGCAGTATATGAATGGAGGCGTAATTTGGTTTACATCATTTATATTGAAACTTACATTAAAGAATTCTTAATTGCAAAATTCTAGCTTTGATTGTTGGTGTTCATACTATGTGACTAAAATTTCTTGCTATATGGAGATATGAATAATTTATCTTTAAATTTCTAAATTTTAAAAGTATTATTCAGACAGTATCATAGAAAACATTGATTGTGTCCCAAAAAAAAACTATACATTTTTGTATATAAAAGATTTCATTAATTTGTAGATAAATAAACAGGTGTAAATAGATAAAGGTATTTTTGAAAGTTGGTTTACAAAAAATGTTATATCCTAAACTTTTAACTTTTTCTATAACTTTGCTTAGAAAAAAATTATAATTCTATGATAATCTTCTTTCATATAATCCACACATTTTTGTCTGCAGTATATGAATGGAGGCGTAATTTGGTTTACATCATTTATATTGAAACTTACATTAAAGAATTCTTAATTGCAAAATTCTAATGCCTTTTATGCATTACATATCTTTAATTAGACAATTTCTATTTAAAAATAAGAGCTATAAATTTTAAATAGACGAATAATCCTTGTAAAGAGTATGTATAAAATGATATATTAAAAAAAAAGTCTTTCTACTGAATTGTAAACTTGATTCTGTAAAGTGAATTGAAAAAAAATTGGAAGAGTGCTCAATATTTAATTAGTTGTATGATGGAATTATGAAAAATAAAAAAAAAGGTTGAAATTTTCTTCAAAGATCTCAGCTTAATATATTATAAAGGAATGTTGCCATAAAGAAACAGAGGCTGTTTAGAATAGAGTTTGCGACTGAGTTGTTAAGGTAATGGTAGCTTTCCGACAAGCCTAATGTAATCAAATGTTTTCTATCTCTTGTTATTGGATTAAAAATACCAAAATAATTAAAAAAAAAACACTTAAATTAATCAATTACGGGTATAAAGCATATTATTATGATCATAATTTCATACTTTCTATTCAAATGGTAAAAGTTTCATACTAGAAATATGCTATATTTGCTAATGTTAAACGTAATTTGCTGGAAATCAAAATATTGAAGTGTGGTAGATGCAGAAATTATCATAATCATCATCATTAAGCCTGCTTCTTTAAGATTTGGTTCATAACTCTACTGTGATTGGCAATCAATCACTTTCATTAATATAAAAGATTAAAACCTCATTACATAATATATTGTAAATTGCGATCCAAATATTCTTGCTATTAGAAACATTACAATTGCCTCATTACATTACTTATTGAAATTTAGATGAGAATGACTTGCACACAAAATATAATTTAATATCATTGGCCATACACAGAAGTAACTAAGTTGCTCCTTTTTTAATTAAGTTTAAGTTCACATTAATACACTATTTCCTAAAACATTGTATTTTTAAAAGTTATATATATTGTAAAGCAAACTTAATTGGTTTAAAAAATATCAAGAGACTAATATGTAACTAAAATGTTCTATAATAACGATATTAAGCAATATTTAAAATATTCATCAAAATCACATTTATGAAAGTTGTTAGCTTATTTGGCATAATATTGTTATGTTTTCTGTTCCTAAAATATATTTTTACCTGTCTAAAGTTGTGAGTGTGGATGTGGACTTCCAAGGAACCTTGTGTCAATGTAGATAGATTTGTTTGATCTAATTATAATTAAATAAAGCTGTATTATAAGAATGCAAAGTGTTTTATTGTAATAAATATATAATTACTTAGTTACAAATTTTTTAGAAATCAAGAACTTAATAATCTATTGTATTTATGTTACACAATGTGATACAACATAAAGAAGAAATAAATGTTAAAGTGAGGGAATATTTAAATAACAAAATATTTATTATGATTTATTTTCTTATGTTAATAAAATAAACACAGGTCAAAAGGATCTGATCCACAGAGAATTTAACTGAATACCTATGTGTAAAAAAAAATTCAATATCACATAGCATCTGGTACATAAACATTCTTTTAAATTTATTTTGTTATGACATGCTGTCAATAAGGGAGGCACGCATGGTGGATGTAATAGCTGTTGGTTTAGCATCATTAAGCTTGAATACACTTTCAATCACAGAGATCTCAGTAGAGGTAGTGTCCATGCCACAGAATGCACACCAGTCATTAACTACAAGGCCGGCTGCAACTACATCACTTCCCCGATTCACAGTGCCGGCTACCAATGGTACTTGAAGTAGTGAAGACAACTCATCTTGATCTTGAATAGTTGTTTTGGGATGCACCAGCCCACCCCGGTTACTAAGTGCAGTGTACGATCCTACTAAAACATTACCCGCAACTGTTTGCCTGAAAACTTCTACATCTAGTGTGTCTGCAAGAATTTCTTCTGTGTCTTTATCAAGGTCTGGGTGAACTAGGGCAACATAGTCGTTGCAAGCGATGACGTTACCCAAAGCGCTTAGCCTCTCTTCTACCCGTTGTACTTTGACTGAGTCAGGTAAGCTGTTGCGTATATGTTGTAATTCTGTGTCAGTGGTTGATGCGGGAACGAGCAATCCATTCTTATTTGCAACTGTCATTCTTCCTATAATCCGGCATCCTGCAATACTAATATGTACTACTGGAACTGTGTCTGCCAATTCAGCTTCAAACACGCTATAAAAATTTTCAGAACCGCCGATTGCGACAAGGCAATAAGAATTTGTTAGCTTACTGAACACTCCGACTTCGTTATTATTTTCAAATTGGACACGTAACGCCATGATTAAGTATTTAATTGTAGTTTTCTTTCTTCTTAAACTATTTCACAAGTTATTTTAATATTCACGTGGGAAGGGAAAACACTATCGCGGATCAATGGAGGCGATTTGACTTTAATTGTCAGTTAGACGTTTGTGGTCAATGTCAATGATACTATTTCTACTTATTGCGCAATCAGGTGCATTCATATATAAACAAATACCATAAAAAAATATTGGATTAGACGATAAAAAATAGCTGTCGCAACTGACAATAAAATTAATGTAAGTAGTTTGGAGTGAGATGAAATCGTTATATTCATATTGATCGTGTAAATAAAAATACAATAACACTACTGACAAAATGTCACGAAGTCGGTTATAAAATGAATAAATTTGTTAAATTCAATTGTTCTATCGAAGCAAATGAAGTTCCTTCATTTCCAAGTGATACCATTCAAAACCTAAGAAGAGCTGTTTTAGCACCTTTGGTTTATAAACCTATTATTCAGCAGACTTTACAAAGAATAAACTTTAAATTTCATAGAACTTGCAGCTTTTCGAATTTATTGCGGGTATCTAACTAGTATCAATTTTGAAAATGAGATAAAGTTAAAATAAATAAACCAGATGAAGTTCTTATGGATTTCAGGAATGCAATGTAGCGGAAGGACAGACTTTGCTGATTTTTTGGGGGTCGAGTAGTTCAGACAGCAGGGTTACAATAAGCATGTCAACTTCTAGCTGCTCGTCCCTTCATATGCCTGTAAGAATAAATGTTTAAATATTTTCAGAAAGACAAAATATATGATTTAAATAATGTATGTGTAATATACATATTCCTAAAAAGTAAAAAGATATGATGTGTATTATACGAGTAAAATGTTATTATTGCAATTTCTATAGTCGTGTTTTTTAATACTAGAAAGTGTATTTAAATATTTCTTATTTCACTTTCTAACTTCATGTCTACTATGTCAGTTTACTCTTTTGCTAGCCCAATGCTCAAACTGCCAGCTCGCAAAGGGACAGAGATCTGCGGTCCACCGCTCAACAAACAGAGATAATATGTCGCTATTCCCCAGGTATTGTTTCAAGAAGTTCAAGTATCAATCATAGAAAAGTCATTAATTAATTTATATAAACTTTTTCTGCATTTTCTAATTTCATTTTCATAAAAAATGAGAATCTATCACAGTACTTTTACTGCACACATAAGAGATGTAAATAAAAGTACGCAGAACAGACTTTGAGATGACTTCTTCTAGAAAAACCAATTCGAGTAAATAAATTAGATGTGAAATAAAGAAGGTGCGAACATTTTTTTTAATTTTTATTATAGTGTTATAATAAAAATGCATATACTTTATATAACTTATATTATTATTATTATTATATAAGTAATAAATTGAAGAGGATATTTAGATAAAATATTGTTTATAAACCTGATAAATAAAATATAGCTAAAGCGTTCCACAGTAAGATAGTTCTAACGGCTAATCAGATTTCTCTAATTTGAGCTGTAATTTTGATTATCTAAGCATGATTTAATAATGAAAGAACAAACGTTGTGGATTTGCCTTTGCCGAATCTCGTTTCTAATGAAGCTTTTGGACATAAGTGTTTGCAACAAAATGTACTAGATAATTGTATTGGTCTACAATGCAAAGAGCTAGAATAATAGCTGAAAACCCACTTTTCTCCTCCCGACTAACCTTCCTGAGATATCTTTTCTAAAATTTCTGCAATTGTTACAAAATGCTTCTGAAACATTGAAATACTTTGGTATTTATGAGTGTTTTTAGAACATAATCGATTTGCCAAATAAGAATTTTAATTGACAGCAGAAGGTATATAGTTGAGAGGTATAGGTACGATGTCAAGGGGCGGGGGGCAGAGCTGCACCACCTTGCCAACCCCTCGGTACGCCTATGTCTGGATGCATGTGATAGAGAGAAATAATTTTGAGAGTTATAGTATTAATAAAGATGAAAAAGAGGTAAAGGTGACAATACGTCTCCTTGAGGTACCCCACCATGAATGCTACACCAAGATAATACACAACCATGAAGTTGAATTCACTTGAGCGACCTCAAAAGTAGCTTTAAAATCAGCCAATACTAATGGATATATAACACATCGAAACTTTGCTGAAATTCAGCTATGGTAAAATTATGAGTTTTTTTTATACATGACCAATCAAATGTCTTCCGTAACTTTGACAAGTAGCCACACTAGTCGAAACGGACTGTAAAGGTTTTAGAATTTTGGTACTTTGGTCAGAAAAATAATACATAACGTGCCCAAATGTATTTTTAAACAATTTCAAACAATAATATAATGCCCTATTTCCGGGTTAATGATAATAGCCAAAACCATTTAATTAGGTACAGTGAGTCATTGCCACACTTCCCTATTATATGTTATATAAAACTTGTGGGTTTTGTAAGTAGCAGTAATATGTTAGACACGGACGTCTTTTCTGTTTATGTAGTCAAGGCTGCTGTGAATTGTGATATCTAATGCTGATGATAATCTTAAGGATAATTCAAATATTTTATATTAACTTCATTGAGTAAGAAACTTTGAATATAACTTAAATTCTATTTAATATATCCAAAATATATAACGCTGGTAAATGGTTAATACTTAATAGTAATTAGTAAACATTAATAGTTAACAGAACACAGTTAAAAATTTTAAATTAAAAATCGCTTCATATGAAAGTCACATAATGTCTAAGATAAACATGGTTCATAATTAAGAAAAAAAAAACATAACATTAAAAAACATATTAAAGTAACAATTAAAAACATATTGATTTATAGAATGTGTCACCACTAAAACAATAAATACTTAATATTAAATACTGAATACTTAATATCCAGTTCGAGCCAACACATCATGATCTACTTACTACCTTTAAGAGATTATTCAACTTTTACAGATAATTTAAAGTTCAGTAAAATGTCCATAATATGGATTTGCATTCCAGTACATCTAACCGAAAGCGAAGAACAACGTCAGCTGCGAGCACGCATAGCCGACTCTCTGACGTTTTCTTCCCCGGCGTCGTCTCTTCTTCAGCCAACAAAGCGCTCTGTGTCAATTCTCGGATCAGTTTGTGCTCTCTTGCTTAATAAACAGGTTTGTGTTCTTAATTAAATTATTCACTTTAATTATGACTTTCACACCATGTGCAATAATGGGACAGATTCAATCAGTATGTTTGGAGACATAATCATTTGTTATATCGAACTTCATCACATTTTCATTGAATTCAGTACAAGAAATTATATATACAAAGTTATTGAATAGAAATTACCTACTACTTAAGCATAAAATATACGAGTACATACTCGTAATATACTCGTGTTGATAAATGTATCGTTTATACTCATATATATATATATATATATATTCAAATTTTTGGAAAACTTAATATGGTTAACATGTTTATAGGTAATTGACGTTATCAACTTTGAGACAGTTTAAAAGTTCCTATAATTTACCCTTACTCCTTATTATTTTCAGGTGGAACGTCTTGTTCATACATTAAATGAGTTATAGATTGAGATTAATGTATTTTTGAGGACGAAATTAAGAGCGCATTACCTTCTATAATAACAAAAACCTATCTATAGTATTAATAGATTTGTGGTTTTATTTATTAGGTATAACTAGCCCGAACTAGTTTCGCGATTTCCTGGAAATATTTGAAAATCTACCTAAGTGTGTACTGTGTACTCAGACAATTTTTTATGAAATCATTAAATCCTTTTGAGTAGTTGAGAGAAAAAAGAATCTCCCAGATTTGCGCTATTTACGAGAATACAACTTAGGGCTCGGGCGCCAAGGAAGTGAGTGAGTCGGGCAGTCGGACGGACAACATATGCCGCATCTGCTTCGGTGGCGAGTCGGGTGAGCGGCTCGTGCGGCCGTGTTCGTGTCGCGGCACTATCGCCGCCGTTCACCGCTCGTGCCTGGAGCGGTGGCTGCTGCAAGCCGCCACCTCCTACTGCGAGTTGTGCCGCCATCACTACGTTGTCACCAGAAGTCACAAGTGCGTGCAGCTATGTAATCGCGTAATATTTATATTGTTAAACATGTTAATAAACCGTTACGGGCAGGATTAGAACCCGCCCGTATCGGTTTATTTTTCATTCTATATTTATACATATTTAAGAAGTCTAGATATTTATTTATAATTTATAAATAGTTTCTTCCCAAAATACTTAAATTTCTGTCAAATGTAAGATCGAGGCGAGAGTAACTCAATTTCTGTTCGGTTCTCTTATCTCGGAAATCAATGTCAGTTTTGTGTGGCGGCTGACGGCAGGTGGTCGTGGGCACGCTCGGTGGTGGAGTGGGCGCGATCGGGGCGCGGCGCAGCTTTAGCCGCGGATGCCTGGCGTGGCATCGCGTTAGGCGCGGCTTCAGCGTTGGGAACGGCACGTGCTCTGCACGCCTGCGACGCCGCACTGCAAGCAGGGGCGCGCCGTGGGGGTGCAGCCGCGCTCGCCGCCAACCTCTTCTCTTCGCTGCTCATCGGCATCATCGGTGAGAGGTGTTCGTAATTTAGCCGTCGCCTTATACTCACATGAAGTTAGGTTTAGCTGGACTGAACACAGTCAAAGGTTAGGTTTTTCATTTGAATATCATTTCATCAATTGCAAAGGTGTCTTGCTATAATTTAATCTTTTCCGCTCTCTTATCGTTCGCTAGCGATATGTCATCTCAGGGGAGGCATACTTCTTGGCAATATCATTTTTCAGGCATTACTTGATCATATACTTATATCGATAACTGTTCTTAATCCACATTCCTCCTTCCCAGAAACTGAAAGTAAGTTAAAAGAGCAGACTGGTGAAAACAGCACCGTTAGACTAGACTTGTAATCACTTTTACAATCTGATTGGAACTTAAAAAACATTCATACTCACAAAATCAATGTTATCAGAGGTAGTAAGCAAAGAAGCGTACACCAGGTGCTTCCTACTCTGTGTCCAATTTTAAGCCATCAGTAAGCAACATTCCGATATAAAAGCTTAAAACCTGCTCTTGACACTTGGCTTACTGGGACACTAAAATGTCGGTTTTAACGGAAGTCGTACTCACAGGAATTAATCACAATTGGACATTGCACAGATCAACTCTATTTACTTAACCCACCATAAAACCTTATGGATTACCCTTCCTGGAGACACTTTCACACGCAAACATCATATGCAATGTTTTTTTTCGTACTTCATATTTTGTACAACTGGACAAGCGCAAATAAGGCATCTGTAACTTCTGGACCCTAGATAACCCGAACTTGTTTTGGGTGATGTCATTTCTGCAGTCGGTTTTCGATAAATTTCTACCATACTTTCATACTGTGTGATATGACATTTAATCCTTATAACTTGTTGAATTCTTGCACATAACCCTTAATTTTAACTTTTGGCTATTACACATGTGTACTAGAGCAACATTCCTGCTGATGGACATCATCCAACCTTTCAAACTTTCCTTTCCATCGTTCCTTTATTCATTTATCCTTTGTCAAAATCATTTCCATATCATCTTTTATACATCTGATGGTGTGATTCGGTAGGGCTTTTCTTTTTCCCATTTGTGTCATCTAGAGTCAATACTAGTAGGTACATTATTAAAATAGCATGTGACATAAAAAAATGGATCGGCGTCGGGAACCATTTTTGTATAACTTTATATTTTTATGGTATGGCTTGAGGTAAAGCTTCAGTAGGGGTCTGTTCTTGCCTCCTGGGCCATCTAGTGTCTAAATAGAGCATTATTAAAGTATCGTATATCATAGAAAAATTGATCTCTGTCAGAAACATTTTGTACAACTATTTATTTTTATAAATTCAAGTTGGAACATGATCTTTTAGTCGACTTCAATTAGCTTTTATGAACAAAACGTCCTCCAAAGCAACCACTGGTACAATGATTATAAGAGCGATTACTTAAATTTTAACTATGAGTAAGAAGAGATTATCTTGTTTTTTTATTCTTTCGCTGGGTATCCCACTACCTAATAGATGTTCAAAGACGCGCGTTTAATGGTATGGATATGTTAGAAACTAAATGCCAGTTGATAGTATGGTTGTTTTAAAATCTTTATCGTAAATTTTTTTTTTTGCTTAGTGAGATTGATGCTAAATGCATCAATTCTTTTTAGAGGCACATTGCTTCACCACGACGACGCACAAAACTACTTCGCGATCAAGACTAAAGGGAATTCCACACTGGTAAAATGTTGGACAATCCGCCTGACAGTTCTGATTTGGCGCTATGTGACTTATTCTTGTTTCCCAAAATTTTTAATTTCTGGATTTTAACTAACTCTATCTTAATGAGATACCATTCAATGGCACACAGTTTTTAGTGCCGTTAAGGAAGTAGCTTAACCAGAGTGGAGTAAATGTAATTTGAAAATTGGTTGAGACCATGAATATTTGTATCAACCCTGGTGAAGAGTTCTTTAAAAAGATTAAATTAAAAAAAATATCTATAGAAAGGTATAGAAAGGTTTTTTTTTTAACTCTCCGAGTGAAAATGTTTGTTTTCTTTCTAAAATCCTATTGAACCTAGATTTTTGTCGAGATGATTAAAATTCCTATATAGATTGAAACTAAAGCATTGTAATCCTTGTGTTCCCTTTTTGTTGGTAACTCTTTTTTTAAACCTACTAATAAACTGATTGTGCTGTCTTTTATATAATTTCAAATCAGAATTCAAAATATAAACTTAAACCGAATATTAGCACTTCACATTGGCTCCCATACAGGCGCCCTTAACGGTTTGCTGACCACCTGGATGCTGTTGAAGATACAGGAACACCAGCTGTCGTGGCGTACGTGGCGCGACAGCACGCTGCACGTGCACGTGGCGCTTGGAGACGCCTCGCCCCCGCTCAGCGCCTCAACGGACACGGTGGTGGAATCTGGAGGCGCGAGAGGCGGTGCCAGTGACCCCACCACAGACCGCGCTACCAATATCGCAGACCCGTTTATGGTTCTACCTCTGAGTTCTGATCCCTGACACTCGATTGTTTCAAATAAACAGACAGTGCGAATAGAAAATCATCGAGTCCTTAAAAAACATATAAATTTGATAAAGAAACGAGATGACACAACTGTTTGCGTGTCTGGTGATATCCACTTTTGTTTTTATAGTGGTTCTGATCGCGGTGTTCATAATGAGATATCCGCGACAGACAGTTTAGTTATTTTAAAGAATTGAATGTATTTTTACGGAACACGATTAATATGAAATAAAAACACAATTATAATTGTTAATTATATTTATTCATTATATCCATATAAATTAATATTTTATATAATTAATTACATAAAGTCAGTAGACGATTATTTTAAGCGGTTAAATGTCAAATTGTAAGAAAGTTAGATAATAATATATATAATCGTAAACGTGATCTCGGTCGTACACTGGACGATGAGGGCATACAACTTGCTTATATATATAAATAAGTGAAGGTGATCCCTGCTCTCAGTGACGTTAGTGTTAGATAATCTGTATCCATAGCGATATAATATCAGATTATGATCTATAAAGTAATCATAATTGTTAGTCAATCTTACTCGCTAATATAAAAAATCACATACATCTTGAGATTAAAATAAATAGGAGGCTCAAATACGAGACGGCGCTTGGAGAAACGAGCCGGGCGGACGACGCATAAACATTTACAAACATTAACACAAACAAACAATAACAACAGACGCTCTTTGGACATATTCATCATACATTACATATTGTGACCTAAACGTTCGACTACCGCGCCCCGGCCGCGATGGACCGCACACGATACTTTGATAGAAGGGAGTAGAGCAAATTGTAACAAAAACTTAAAAACATATTTAGAAGACTCCCAGAAAAAGGCATCGAGACACGAGACACCGAATAACTATCGCAACTAACGTGTGGGTTCCATCGCCGGGCGACTTGGCGACTTCAGCGCTCGTCCTTGAAACGACGGTAGATGGACTGGACATACGTGAAGACGCACTTCCAGTCCGGTTTGCGCATCGCAACCATGTCGTCCACATCCAACAGGGGGTAGATGCCCGCCTTCTCACTGAAATAACGACACATCATTTTAAAATTGCCGGAAATATAATGGCATATATACATTACATCACAAATTGAAGATTTTGAACACTGAATGGGTTATTAGTTAAAAAAGCTAACACATTAATAAAAAAGACTATTTATAAATAATTCATCGCGAAAGTATCATCACAGAATCGGCGTCACACGATCTGTATATATATTTCTCAAAAACATTAAACAGGTATATTCTCACTCGGCAACTTTGAAGGCGAGCGTGAAGTTGTGTCTGCGTGAATCGGGCGTCAGCGCGTAGTAGTCGAAGGCGTCGGGGAGGAAGTGGTGCACCAGCGCGCAGAAGGCGAGCCCGTCCGACCAGCTCGATGAGAAGTTCTCCAGCTTCACATTCTGATACAGACGAGGAAACTATTTACCAAATTGACCATGATTTACATCTCTCTATACATACATGCAGCCGCTTTCTGAAATATATTCCAATTTTATATTTTGTTTATAGTTTAATAAGCATTATAATTTTAAATTTGGGCTTTAAAAAGAACATTGAATTTCCAGGTTCTTTCGAAATATATCATTAATATTTATAATTTTACAAGTTGTTATGTACATTATAAGTAGGTAGTAGTTTGAACACACATGAACACGTTCGTAGAATTCAGTGGCGAAGCGCGTCCTTTTGGGAAAAGACATTACAAACAAATCATGCACTTTACAAAATAAACCCATAAAACTAAGAGGTTACTTTCGGCAATGTTCTCGATATTTTTTACCTTCCATTTGTATTTATTAGAAATTTTATATAATCTGTTAGTAGTCTCTGTTACTCTCGTAGACTTCCATCCGTCGTCTTGGGCTTTCACGAACTTCGTATTTCTTATTGTTAAGTTTTTTAAGGAATGTATTGAACCAAAGTAATAGAATTTGGTAATACAATACATATAATAAAATATATTCGAGCATATATACAGTGTAGCAAGCATCAAATAAGCGTGAAGTGTATCAGTGGCGTGGCGCAGGTGTGAGCGTCGTGTTATAGTCGCATGCTCCGATGTCATCGCGGCACTCCGGTACATCCGCACGCCCCATAAACTGTTGCTAATATCACCGAAACTCTTGCGACGTGTCTCAATATATATAAAAGATAAGGGAGTATTAGCATCAATTTACTGGCTCCGAGCTAGCCGCCCACATACGTATTCGGTCGGAGGTATGAGTGTAAGGGTGTGCCAGGCGCGGGGGTGCGGAGTGAGCGGTACCTCGTATTCCCGTGTCTTGTCGCGACACCACTGCAGCAAACGTTCTTTAATAGTGACAGCGCTGGCTTGCAGCGCGGGGTCGGTGAACTTGAAGTAAGGCTGCGACGGAGAGCCCGGGCTCTGCGGGCTCTTGGGCGAGCTACAACGGGGCTTCAAGTTAGTGTGGGAACCGGCGCCGCCGCGGACCGTCAGACGCGGTTAGACAGTGGCAGTGCGCTCACACGGCGCGGTGATGTTATTCTGACGCGTGATATGTACACTTGACAACGCGGTGTTTCGATGTCGAACTTGGTGGAATTTTTAAATGTTTTATGATGCTTAGCATCCACGGAGCGACTAATGAAAGTTGTGAAGTTAATAGGCAAATAAAAGAAAACCGTGAAGTGTATTAACAACATCTAGATTCCTATCATTACTTAACGATTACTACGATTAAGAGTTTTTTATCAAATCAAGATAAATCTGATAATATGATCTTATTTTTTAATAAATCTCCGTGAATGCTTAGTTAAGCGATGCGATGAAACTTCTTACTTGTAATAAAGCGACTAATGTACGTGACATCTACATATTAAAATGTTTTTACCTATTCCATATTGCTTCCATAGCTATGGCAGCTAAAATAAATAAATACCTCGCATTAAATACATATTTAAGCAAATTTATATGTATAGGTTTCTACAATTTTCTACCTAATATAGGGTCTCTCTAGTGTTCTAGTTTTGCGCACGTATGTATATTATAGTTCTGTAATAGTAAATATAGATGAAGATTCTTGTTAAGAATAGTTTTGGATAGTATACGTGTGTGAGAGGACTTTTTTGTGACTTACTTTGGAGAGTTAGTAGAATTTTGTTTTTCGAGCTGACGGAATTTGGCAAACGGCGACACGGGTTTGGGCGCTGGCCGCGTCATGCTCTCGATCACTGTAGTTACAATTTGACATTTAGTTATTTAAAAAATACATCTTATTAAATTACCAATGCGAGCAATAACTGTGTTTTAAAGTGTGGTAATTTAATAAAACAGTGTTGTCTAGATATTCTGTATCTTACCTTTTGAATTTTTAATGGTGGTGCTACTGCTAACGGTTTTTTCGGAGGAGTTCCTTCTGACACTTGATGTTACAGTCGTCACTTCCTCTTCCTCTGTAAATTTCAACATAAGCCAATAAGTAATAAATACATCACCAATATTGTTTCTATATTAAAACACTAATTTCGGAAATTCGGAACACTTGAAAAACAACAGCAAGACAATACAAAGAATACTTAAGCTATTAGTCAAAATAAAACAGTTAACGGGACTCAGTGAAATGAAACATATGTTACAATATGTACATCGACGTGAGGGTGAACGTTTGGCGCGAGGGCGAGGGGCCAGTGAAGGGGGGGGGGACGCGGGGGCATGCGACGCGACACAAGCGGCAGGCAGCCCACACACACACGACTCACGCGCGTCTCGCTCGTCTCCTTCCTATTTATTGGAATGTGCGTGCGCTACGCGAGCGCCGACACGAGGTCCTCGAATGCGTCGTCAGCGTTGCTCTCGTCCAAGAACTGCATCTCCGTCACCGCTGGCATCGTACGACTGCGCCCCAACGCAAATGACAACGGCTGTGTGGTTCGCGTGGTACGGTTGCGTGCAGGCAATACCTGGGAAGCGCTCGTGCGGCTCGAGGCCTGTCTGTCTGTCTGTCTTGAAAAGTATGCTTGCACTGTTCGCTTTTTATCTGGTAGTTCCTCACTGGCGATTCCTCCTTCGAACAGTTTTGGTATAGCCAATAGGTGCATTGATTTTGTTCGGGCGACCACTCGCCTGGGAGAGATTGATTTGGGATCAACGTCACCGAGGCGGTGCCAAGATCCAGACCGCACTAGAGCCGAGCCTGGACTCGAACCGCGACTGGCCGGTGAATCACTAGAAAATACTGATTCACGAGATGTCGCAAGCGCGGGGCTGCGCAGTCCGGCTGGGGAGCGAGGGTATCCGTCGTGCTCGAATGCGTTGGACGGGCGGGGCGATAAAGGGGCGTGCGAGGGAGAGAGGCTGGGACGTATAGACGGCGGAGCCGCCAACCGTACCTGGTTGCGGGAGACCTCTTGTTTCTTCTTCTCGATTTGAGAGATGACGTCGTTCTTGGGAGAAGACAGTTTGTCAAGTACACCGCGGAGGTTGTCCGCCGCCCGCTCGGTGTGTCGCGTGCGTACTCCAGATGTAATAGTGGCCGCGCCACGCACTGGACCACGCATTACGCGGGTCACAACACTGTCATGCTCAGTCGCTGTGTCATCTTCAAATACTTTTGAAAAATCATGTCCATTTTGGTGTTCATGCGGGACTTTTATCTTTGAATTTGCTGGGATGATTCTGGATACTGGAGATGTATTAGATTCATAAGTGTTAATTTCGTTCATAACAACATCCGGTAGATAATCGACTTTATGAGCTTTAGCTTTTTCTATATCAGGAGTCTGTTGAAGAGGCACAAATGTAATTGGGCCATTTTGTGGTGTGTAATCAACGACTGTATATATAGAGGGCGCAGGGGGTGGAGGAGGTTTGTGAAGTGGAACTTCACGACGTTCATTAGACTCTTCTCGGCGATTTTTCTCGCGTATTTGTTTTTCGTAAAATTCTATTTGAAGTTGTTGGGCGTCCAATTTTGGTGTATAAGATTCTGAACAAAGTATTTTTTTTGGTTTTCCTAGTTTTTTTACTAATTCCGGGGCTGCCAGATTATTCTGACTTGGTATAGGCTTGATAGGATAATTTTGTGCTTGCGGACGTACGTGAGTCGGAGACGTGGGCTGATGTCCGTATCCATATATTTTAGGCTGTGAAACTGCTGGTAATTCATTTCCATTTGGAATCGTTGGAGCAGGTGGTATATTTCTTATTTTTAATTTATCAAGATCTGAAACTATGAATGAGTTAGCTGCTGTTGAACTTGGACTAAGTGGATTTGACACGAGCGGGTACGCGGGTGGAAAGTCAATCGATGGCGATACTGGAATACTGGATGACGGTGGACTCCAAATGTTTGGCAGAGCTGATGTAGGAGACATTATTTTCTGTGGTGGTTTAAAAGCAGACATTGGGGCATGAGAGAATTGATTAACCGGTATCGGTTTAGCAACAAAAGGTTTAACTGCGGATTGTTTGTTCCCGGACTGAATCGGTGGTGGCAATGAAGACTGTGGGGATAGTTGGTGAACTATTTGTTGTGACCGAACTGAATCCCTAGGGTTAGATGTCCATGGTGGTTTTATAATTTCAGGTGTAATATCTGCTAAAAATGTCCGTGGGCGTGTTGCAGATGTATTGGAGTTTTCATTTGAAGTTTTCCAAAATCGTTTTGCTGAAGAAGCACTGGAGGCTCTTATGCTATTTTCTTGTTCTCGGTTTTCAAAGGTGTTTTTAATATTACCAAACCGGTTACTCCAATTAGCTTGCCCAACTGCAAGATTACGATTAATACTTTCATTTTTTTGCATAAAAGCTAAGAATTTTCTATCATTTTCAGTTTGAGGTTGAAATTCCGGGACTTTAGGAGTCAGACTTGTCAAATTTTCATCATCCTCGCTATCGTACTTATAACCACCTAAGGGTCTTCCAATATCTATAGTATTTGCACGTTTCATACGATTGCGTTTACTGTTGTTAAAGCGATTTAAAGGTTTCGACAAATCATCAATAAGCTGTGGTGCAGCAAAATTGTAACCTGGTGGTGGGGGCCTATAACATGCAGTGAGTTTAGTTTCTTCTTCTGACTTTTGTTGCACCGTGAGTGTAGGTCGATTTACGGGCACTCTCCGAAAAGGAGTCGGTATAGCAGCTTCGTTTTGTACCTTTGAATTAAACTTGTTGGCTATGGCTGCGATACTACTTTTTGTTTCTAAATGCCAGCGTTCAGCGGGACTTTTTGGAGGTTCTGGTTTAACTGTGTTTGCTATAGAATGTCTAAAAAAGTCTGGCTTTCGATTATTGGTAACTCGTCTTTCAACAACATTAGCTTCTCTGTTAACTTTAGGGACTAAATTGTAATTAGCGTGTTGCGTTATTGGGAAAGGCTTTTGTCGCTCTTCAATAGGATTATGAAAAGTAATATCTATGCTTGGTTTTCTTTCAGATACAGATGAGTTTTCTAAGGGGATTGTCGTTGATGCGTCAGATGATGTATTAGAAGTTTCTGTATTTACGGGTTCCGGTAACAGTTGATCTCTATCTACAATTCGTCGGGCTTCCTCTAGCTCCTCTCGAGTAACGCCAACTGTATGTCTCGAAGTTCGGCTGCGTCTCCTTGTCTTACGTTTGCAACCATCGAGGCGGTCTGCAGCATCAAGGGCTTCCTCTAGCCTATCTGCCAGTGTCAGGAGTGCTCTCGCTTGAGGGTGATCATTGGGAGGTGCTAGAGCGACTCGCAGTCGCTGTAACGAGCGTCTCACATCAGCTACAACATCGTGCGAAGCAGCACCGAGACCTGCCAAAAGACGTTGTCCGCCGCCCTGCAGTAGTCCCTGCAGCAGCGGTAGAAGAAGAGACTCACCACGTTCACCCGACTGCTCCTCGGTATCGATGGTCTCGCCAGCAGCCGCCAGTGCTTCGGTCACCGCGCTTGCACATGCTGCGAAAATATAAAGATTATTTAATTAATCTAATTATTATACTTCTTGTTACTTATGCAAATATTTATTAGTAAACGGTTTTTTAAGATGAAATAGTGATCTAAAGACTATATTACCTTCTTGTTCAGCCATTAGTGTACGAATACGGGCCCTCAGTCGACGACGCTGATCGTAGTCTGTGCACTCGTCCAACTATAATTGATACATTTAACGATTTCCAATTAGTAAAAGTTTCTCGTTATTGATGTTTTATTATTTACTATCTTGAATCTGTATGCTGAGACTACGGAAGGACCTTACAGATACAGAACATAATCAAAATAACTGTTAGGACTCGTCACTACAATATTCGCTCTGTTATTTACTCGTTTATTTCCGATGTAACTCGTTGTCTAGGTATATATACCAGATCTATGAAATGAAAGGACGTATTTTAATATGAACAAAAGCCCCTAAGCTTACAATAAATAAAAAACAAATGCTTTATTCGGCTTTATAATTTTATCATTAACTAGATTTTGCGATTTTTCTTTCCCTATGAAACGTAAGTACCAATTGTGTAAATGTTTATGGAATACTAGCTTTTGCCAGGTGCTCTAATGTCGCAGTACTGTATAGAGTACTTAAAACAATAAAACTAACATTAACGATTTACTGATATTATATATACACATTTTTATCATGATCGGTCACGCTATTTCTGAAACAAAGGCCCAAAGTTCTTTACTTAAAAAATGGATCAATAGTCATAAAACGTTTCATTTTAATCACAATATTTTACACAATTAATAAATCTATAGACAACTACAAATGTATGTATGTATAGATAGATTGGAAAAAATAATGATAACTAATGTTAATCAGCTCTACTTTACACATTACCCCATTCTGTTAAACTACAACTACATTCGGGTATTCTGTAGTTGTCTTTTCATTGAGTTTTTAATTGAATTAATTAATTAATTGAATTAATTGATTTGTACTTCGCAGTATTTGTAATACCTACTTTCAGTGATTTGAATGTAGAATTAAAATATTCTTCCGCTTGTTGCGAACTCATACTTAGTTATCAACTTTAAAGTTTAAGCCTTCTAACGAACGTATGTTCGTATAGACAGATAAGTATTTTAGGAACTATATTGTATCGTGATAAGCGGTTTTTTAGTTAATTGATATAAATATATAGATTGTTTTTCTAGTCATTACTTTATTAACTTACGTTACTTACGCTACGGTTACGCTACTTCCGTTAATTTACTTAAGAGAATAACTTAGCGATAGGTGTTTGTTTTGCTACCTGTCTGTTTTTATTAAAATAAAACAAAGTCCATCAAACATTTACAAGACACTACAAAATCTAATATTTACATCTACGTACCTGAGTATAAAATGTATAATGCTGTTAACCTATGTAGGTTTGTATTAACATCATTATACGTTTTAATTGATATATTAAACAAAGCAAGTAAGTTCGTTTTATAAATATTAAGGATCTAAATACTTTATATATATATTTATTAACTTTATCTAAAAGTTTATGAATATTTAATAAAGTAACTATATGGTCTTGTCTTAATATTAAAAGTACTACACCTATCAATTTAGCAATGAAATTCAATATTAATACCTACTTTTCGTTTTGGTTATATTTATATAACTTTTTACATAATATATTTAGGTTTGAACTACCAACTATTATTACAACCGGAACCTAAACCACGAAGCGTGAAGTTTTCGCAATGTCCCCTGGCAGGTCAGCGGAACTAACTGTGCGCTGAATATGCTTTGTTACTTGACTGTTTGTGTTTGAAACGACAGATTCATAAGCTTAGTGGTCTACTTTCACTGAACCAAACATTTTAATTATTTAATCATAGAATATTTTATTTATTTATCATCAATATACTTATTTTATTACTTTTGTAACCCTAAGATGTTTCCATTATCAGGTTAATATTAGATCAAACAATAAATAAAAAAATCCTCCATCTTACAAAATAACATTTTTGAAAATCGTGTTCAGAATAAGCCTGCAACTTATTTTCATACATCTAACTTTACTTACAACTTTACTTTATATTAGCTACATAATAGTATTTAATTTGAGCTAAGAATTACTTGAAAAGATAAACGAGATATGATTAAGTAAAAGCGACTTGTGAGGGAAGTGCGATCTCATGCCTATATTAATAAAACCTGCTGCATTCACTGAAAGGTGGAAATATTAACTCAAGAACAGCCATGTAAACATACATAAATACATGTACGTACAAATGTATATACAAAACATGTATGTACTAATCATGGTAGGTGAACAAAACCTTTTTATCGAAGCCAGTACAGACAACAAATAAAAATAACGGATTGTTGCCATAATATAAAAGGACTCTATTAAATTCGTTTAATAAAATAATAGCTAATATTTAGACAAATACCAACACAACATAATATTTAATTAATTATATTCATAATTTAGAGAGAAAATACTTTCATTTAAAAGAAATTTTATTACAAATCGTATAATTAATGAATGATGGTATTGTCACCGAATGACTCGCACATTGAGCCGGTTTCTCAGTGACTCAGCGCGTGTTGAAAGTGAGATGAAGTGTGTGAGCTTTCTTCATAGTTCAAACAGCTTCCGTCAATGATTTAGCATGATCTTATACTGATATATATGGTTATTACTTGTTTCAACTATTGCTGATTGTTATTTAGATTTATATAGATCTTTATCGGTGAAATATACTACAATTATTATATACATACGTCTATATCATAGCCAAGTAGGCTATTACTCTTAGGTAATGTTCTCCCTTACTAGATAACGGAGCGTAAATAAGTCAGTCACCGCAAACATTGCTTCACATTTCAAAGTAAATGTTTGTATGAGCTAAATTTCAAAAGTTTATGACAAAAACATCTTATATTCGGAGTAAAAAAGACTAAGGTCTTATAACATATTCTATAACCACCGCGAAGTTATCTTATTGGTGTTGTAGGTATCGTGTTACTGTTTTTTTTATATAACAAGACTGATAACTCACAAGCTTCTTGAGAATGCGTTCGTCCCAGCACTGCTCCAGGTCCAGCTCTTCCACCACGCGGCTGCTGTTCACCTTACCACCACTGTTTTGCACTGTTTCCTATAACAATACAAATGAATTCTCTCTGTATAAAAAATGTTTAACAGTTTCATAATCAATCCCTATAAAAAATCGGCTATTTTATTTTATTGTTACATTTTACAAAAGTGAACAGACTGACATACATTGATTATTTATTATTAGAGAAACCTTGTAGCCGCGCGAGGCTGCCCTTCAAACTGACAGATCTATTTCAACAACTTTTATTTCAGAGTTAATCATAAAAGAGAGCTTTTAGCGCATCCAAATAAACTTAAGCCGTTTGAACGAGAAGTGCTGTATGATTGACGAGCAGTAGGTACATCAAAAAGATTAAAACCTACTCCGACTATCTACTTATACAACAATAAGAATATTTAATAAAATATTTCAAAACTTAAACAGAAACAACGAAAATAATCTTTTAAATTTTATAAGTATTTACGTGTTTACAATTACGCAATATCAAAAAATAAAAACACAATTAGCCTATTAAACCGTGTCAGTCGGCGAAAATGTTGAACATCTAACATTATTTTTCGGCAGTGGGCGTATTGTAATAATACTACGTAAATATCACACTTCATTCAGCCTTGAATCGAATCTACTACGAAATATTAGTAGTAATAATGTTTTCACATCTTTATAAAGGTTTCTTTAAACTATTTTCTATTAATAGATTAGATATTTTCAGACGTTACGAGCATTACTTTTGACGTAATCTTGGACTTACTGAAACCAGTATCCAAAGTATATGAAGAAATCTTTTCAGATCAAATCAAATCAAATCAAATCTTTTCGTAGATTCAGAATTTCGTGTTAGATCGAGCAACAGCGTTTGACTTATAATTGCGCTAATTGAGCTAATTGCCATGTCTCACATACTTACTTCACTGTGCCCATAAACACTCAAATAACATATATCTTGGCTTTTGTAAGTCTCCAAAATATACATCTTAAGAAAATAATATAAAATAAAAATCAAGCGTCAAATAATCGGTAATATTTTTTACAAATGTGATTGAATTGAAACCAATGAAAAGTAAAAGAATTGATCATTGATCAGTCTCATTTCAATGAAATTTAGTTTTATTGCATTCCCATCTAAAACGCGCTCCAATTTTAAACGACATTTCTTGGGATCAAATATGTCAAAACAAAAACAAAACCAGCCTCACATCCTGTTCTGTCTCTGGAATGACTTTTTGTCATTCATTCAGCGGAATCTTACATGCTTTTGCAGTTTATAGAACAGAATGTAAAAAAAAAACTATTGCTTCCTTTTACTGATGACAGATGTCTACTCTGTATGATTGTTTGTTTAAAGTCTCTAATTGAATTAACTATGTGTGTATCAATATCCATATTAAGTGATTATGTTCTTTTTATTTGTACTTATATTACTGGTATTTATTGTTAATACTTATCGTGTGAGACTTTGTTTCTTCCAAAATATAAATTTTACGGATTCATTTTCAATTACTATTTAAAACAAATAATATTACATGTTTTAAGAAACGTAACTCATAAACCAAAAGCACACAACATATCACCTGAACAACATCAGGTAGCGGAAATAAAGAGATGGCTTTCAGTACCAGGCAGAAGATCAGTAGGCCACATTTTTGGCAGGTCACCGAGCTCCATCGACCGGGACAAGTAAAAATAACCGTACAATGCGCCTGCGCACTCTAACATTAGATGTTAGATCATTACTTGTACGTGTCTGATGCGCGGAAGCTTTTAACACCTACATATAAAGTCCACTTGTGAAAGTTTCAAATTCCTTAAGAAAAGACACTTGTAATATTTAATTATTTTCTAAAGGTATGTAGTTTTTAATAAAATTGGTGCACCAAAAATTTAAATAAGAAATCTATACTGTAGGAAGATGTGGTAAATTGGGTAACGGCAGGTGTACTATAAACACAAAGAGTACGCGAACAGCAATTTGGCTTTCAGCCAGCTGGGGCAGAGATTAATAGTTTTATTAAGGATTTCTCTGATAAAAACGTTATCTTGAAACATGTCACAGTTGCAACACAAAACTCTGTAAGCAATAATAATGTTTAAATAATGCATTTCTTCTCATTGCAGGGGTATATTAACCGATAATATCTCTTCCAACATTGTCTCCTATAGGTTTACAAGATGACAAAATAAATTGTATCGGATTGGATCCGAACAATAATGTGTACAGAAATTGTCTTCTTGTGAACATTTCTTTGGTGTTGTAATTACAATGTGAATATTTGTCTCGATAATAGGTAGTCTTAACGGTCTGCGCACGCGACCACAGAGGTACGTGATCATCATCACGCGTGACGAGAGTACCGTATGGTAATAGCACTGTTACAGATAGAATACTAAGATTTTACTCTGATTGTCTGGCTACATTTTCTGATGTAGTTAAATTGTGCCAACTATAGATTGATCGCATTTTTTTTTTTTTAATATTTCATGGATGCGAAAACATATATAAAAGTTACTAAAAATTCTGCTACCAAAGAACGTTTACTGCATCGGCTATTCTATTTTGTCACTACATGGTTTAAGAAAAGGAAACTGAAAAATTCTAGCTTATGCTGTTTAATTGTTTTATTTTTACTATTTATTTAACCAATACAACCGATAAATCAGATATCTACGATTTATTATAAGCTGATGCGAAGCCTATTCATCAATTGATGGTGATATATAAGAAATACAGGTAATTAAATAAAATGAATGCAATGTCTGTACATGTAAGTTCACGAATTTTAAGACGACTTGTTTATACCGCGACATTAAATAACAGTACAATTTCTTCAAATGTCATTACATATTTTAAAAAAGAGAGACAGATAGCAACTTTGTTTTATAGATAAACGCTAGTACAATATTTTATTTTATATTTTCGATTCATATGTTGATTAATTTAATTATAGTAGTCTATTAATCATAATAAGACGATGATTCCTATTAAGTATCTTTTTTTGGTTCCTTAACCACAAAAACATGAATACAAAACTTCTTAATCTAACAGATTTTATTAAATTTGTTAGATTAATTAAGAAATTTGGATTACTTTTGAATACTATATCTACCGATGATACGGCTTTCGTCAAATTATTAAATTACAATCGAATTACTAACTCTTGTAAAAAAAAATATATACATATTTTTTATTTCATCTACAATAAAAAACTAAAGAGGAAGCATGCTCTAGTCTGTGATATCAAAACCACATTAGTCGGTTCCACGGTCAAATAGATCGAGTTACTGATTAAGTGTCGATTTGCTGCGAATTAGAACGTAACTAAAGACGTGTTTTACTACATTTTCTAATGACTAAAGGTATTGGTTAAAACATACCCCCTATACGTGAATGACCACATTGTCTTGAGTTTTTAATACTAATTTGTAATCCGTGCAAATTACAGTTTCAGAATTACAATATGCGTTACATAGATCCCCTAACACACACATTAAAAAATGTATAAAAAAATATGAGGTTATTCCTAGTTTGGACACAAATAAATGCACTTAAAAAATATTTCATGTACTTCAGACGTATAATATGGTATTTCTACTTGACACTATAGTGAAATATGTTTCTTTGTGTTATTATTACCTAAAGGGAGACAACCTTGGACCCTGGGAGCAGTGCGCATCTCCTAAAGAGGAAGACGCACAGGTCGTTAGCACGAGCTGCGCACGCGTCGCTTGGCAGTAGATCAAGCATAAGGGATGTATCTGATTTGTTGTTTTATAAGGATTTTATAAAATTTTAGTATTACTTTTTAATTAGACAGTTCGAGACTCAGGTAACTAACAAAACAATGATTTAACCCATCATTTTAGTGCCAATAAATGTAACTGAATTGTGAGGTGTGGTGCACTGTCACCGAATAATTAAATTTATAGATATATGAATTGAATTGTATGTAGAGTAGGTTAAGTATATTTATCTCTATTTAATTTAGTCCATTGGCTATTTCTAAGTAAACTATAAATACTAATTTATGGGTGACAAACGTGGGTAAATAATTTGTGCTAATATATAATATCCTACAGTAGCAAATTTTACTGCAGTCCTACAAAGGTCTGAGAGCCGCCTCTTTGACGTCACAAGCGTGTATTTCTGGCAATAGTTAGAACAAAACCAGACGATGAATTGCTGATATTTCAAATTGCGTCACTTCGCATGACTTTTACTCCAGCTTTTGAAAACTATGAGTAAATGATCAAATTCAAATGGGAGAGTAATTATTAGTTCCCAAATTTGCACTTATTCGCAAACTGAATAAGTTTTTTTATATTTCTTGACAAAAGACATAGAATCAAGCCAATAAATCTAAGGCCAATAAATATATTCCAAAAATAAATTGATTCAAGTAATTAAATACAAATTGAAATTGTACTAGTTGTTATATGCTCACATTGAGTCCAATATTCGTATAAAATTAGATAAAGGTGAATGACCACGTTTGCTAGATTTTGCTAGCGAACGTGTTCTAGCAATTACATATTTCGTCTTCGTAAGTAATATATTTTTGTATTCATTATTGATAGTAAGACTTAATTTATTACAGTTTCAGTGTAATAGCAATGATAGTTGAAAGATGAGGGCAGTTCTGGTGTGTGGGCTCTATCACCAATAAATTTGAAGAGTTTGGTTATTGCTACATTCGTTATTCTATTTGTTGATAGAAATGCTTATAGTAGGAGAGTCGTTTTTGTATTTTCTAGGGTACCCGATACGGAACTGACACTTCCGTTATAAAACTACCAGGAAAAAGTACAAATCATACGAATTTCTAGAGACTAAATTTCACCTAACTCAAGAGACTTATAATATTTCTGAAATGAAATCAATTTACTTATACTGTATCAACTCCTTGAAACGAATATACTTGCGTTCGTCCAAGTATGTACAGCTGCCATTAAAAAAAAAACAGTAATATAAAAGTACGAGGAAGAAATTTGATGTATTTTTTAGCAATAAATAAGATGACTTTACCATATCATCGTAGCATGCTACGGATGCTAACTTCCGGATGATACTAAAATAGGTTACGTATAAGAGGTAGTTGCCAAATGTAATTAATTGGTCTTAAACTCTAATTGTGTATAATAATATTATTATTAAAATTGATTTTAAAAAACGAGTTATAAAAGTTTTTCTTTAATTGATTTATTTGATTAATTCTTTACTATACAAGAATCACTTATCTGAAGAGTGTCAAATGTAAAGACGATTTAATTTATTACCGGATTGAAGTTATCGCGCGGTTGTAAAAAATTGGCAATAAAAATGTTTACATGATGGCTTTTATTTCTGTAATGGTTGAATGTAAATATAAGAGGCCTTGATGTTTCTGCTATATTTGTTTTAATATGATTAGATCATATACCTATTACATCAAAAGATCGCGAGAGATTTATAAAAATTTCAATTAGATTTGTTTTTAGGAATTAAAAGCATACTTATCACTTCACACAGTATTTGGCATTATTTATTTACGTTTAAATAAATAAGTTTAGATAAATTAATATTTATATTTTTAAATTAAACCCAAGTCAAAGCCAAACTGGATATACGATATGCATTTTTATATGTTACTGTTGATTTAACAAAAGTTTAGTCTTAACTTATTTTTAATTTTGAATAAGCACTATTTTCTCATAAAATTGAACTTTCACTTCAACAGAATTATTAAATTGATGATAAATAAATGTCTCAATAATGTTTTGTTCAAATCAGTATAATCGTGACAAATCTATGACAATCGAGTAATAGTGAGAGTGAACTAACAAAAGATTATATTGTATACAATTTAAAGTAATATATATTTTTACTGAGTTTAGATGGTTCGATGATTTATTATTATTTTTTGTACTTAAGAATAACTTAAAAATAAAAAAATACACAATGATGAATGCAATACTGTAATAAGTAAAAGAATACAAGGAGACTTAGACTAAAATGCACAGTCAGACCGAAAGTAAGAAATATCCAAAAGATCCACAAATAATTATTTTAACAATATAATATCCATTCTGTATTATGATAACAGGTTTATTCATGATGACTTTGACAAAGTAAATACGTAATTATTTACGTTGCTTGTTACTGACAGTTTAATGTGGCATACACGCATCAAGTAGTCTGTGACTTACTTCTGTTTTGGATATCTTGCTGTAGTTGAAGGAATAGTTATGGTTAACAGAAGTAATCCGTTGCTATATTATCATTTAGAATTAATAATTAGATACATGGAGATTTTGACAGCTCATTAACGAATAGTAATTGTAAATGATGTTATTTTTTATGACCATTATAAAAGGGTTCAATCGCTTGGAAAACAAATTAGACTAAGAATTTACTTAATATAACTTCTATTTATATATATAACTTATGTTTAGTTACTATTTATCCATTTTTTCATTTGATATTGTCGCTCATTGTGGGTTATTGTCGCAAATTTTATAAAAATGAATGTTTGTTTGTTTTATTGTCCGATGCTGTCTCTACAACGGATTTCGAAGAAGCCTTGGTAAATTATTGTTCACATACCTCTCAAGGTTCACTCAGCTATATAACTAAATAGTTGATTTAGTATAGCTGAGTTACAATAGCACGTAGATACCTAGCAAAATACTACTATATACTATATTACTATATACTATATTACTATATATATTTAGTAGTTTTATATGATTATAGGAAAGGTACGGAGATTAACACGTAATACTTTTAACTAGGTTAGGGTTACAGATCTTAAATTTTGAAATATTTCGAAATATTTAAGACGTCAAAGTATTTTTCTTGAAAAACAACCACTACAAATATTGTATGTAGAAAGGAGATGGTAATTATAAATATTACTCTACTACTACTGTACACTCCACTAATTAACTACTAAACTTGACTTTACTAACTGAATGACTACTCTGCACTCTACTAACTACTCGACACTCTACGTTACTGTGACTTCAACCCCGACTTTTTTTATTAGAGCTTTCTAAAAGCTCAGCGCAGCCCTAAAAATATTTACTGCATTACATTTTGAATATTAGAAAATCTGTAAATTGTATTCATTTATTAACTCATTCATTGTATTCAGATTTTAAATTATTTCTTAAGAAAAATGTGTAAGTATCGCTGTTATGTCGAATGCCGAATACTTATCGATACTTATTTACTTATCGATCTTATACGATTACTTATGCCGAATCTGTATAACAGTTTTTAGTATTGTATATGTAATAATGGAAAACATAGTTTATAATATGTTTTTTAAATTAAGAACAAATACTTAACACCTATTTAGAGCTACTGTCCATCATGTTTGACATTGCATCTGTCGTCACACTCGCGAGGTCATACAACAAACAAGAAAAGATCTTACTAATAGATACATTCTGACAAATATATATTTTATAACTCAATAGAAAAATCGTTTCAGTTTGTTTTCAGTCAAAAGATGAGGGTTTGTTTTATCGGATATGAGCAGAACCGCAGACCAGAGCTAGTATAATAACTAGAAATGGCGTCTCCATGATTTGATTTTATGCTCATGGAAGCTTAACTGTCATTTAATCACTAATGAGTTTACATAGGTAATTAAAACTTTCGCTTAAACCAATTTTGGTAAACTTGTTCTTATACAAAAGCCGTATATTGACGCTTTCCTTTTAATTAAACTTCGTAAAACGTAAAACAATTCATTTTATATTTGTTTCATAATATATATTAAACTGTTTAAAAACCTTTAACAATATGAGGGTTTATTTTAATTTAATTAATACTAAGTTTACAAAAATGTACAATTGCTTCATGCTAGTCTTGGTTTCTCTTAATATATTATAATATATAAAAACTAACTTTTAATATTTGAATTCTTAAAGTTTCCGATATAAGTTGGCGTTGATCCAATATCAGTTATTTAAAATTTAAGGTTAATAAAACCAGAAGTTATTTTAAAATTATTGCAAAATAAACTCACCTTAATATCAACTGAAAAAAGGAAATCCTGACCTATCTGTCACTGAATAAAATATATTTTATTTATATATAATTGTCACTATATAAATATATATGTTTCATTAACATCCCATGAAAATGGTTGTTTTTATAATTTGGATCTCATATCGAGACCACCATTCAATACGAGAGATGGGGACAGACTGCACGCGCGCCGCTCTTTGACGTCATCACACCAAATATAGAGCCTGAAATTCGGCATACGAATTTCCTATCCACTACCTCGCTTAAAGCTGCTAATAAGGTTGATTTTCGTTTGTATTTTTAGATGTTTTATATCTTTTTACGAGGTAAATGTATGTGGTGTTATTTTTGCCGGCAATTTTCTCGTTTCCCGCGCGTGGCTTAAAACGGCAAGGCGCGGTGCGGGCGCGTCGATCGGAAGCTTTTGTTTACTGGCGTCGATACAGTAGTATATTATTGAACACTTACAACTAGTAGTTGTAAGTGTTCAATAATAAATCGCGCCATTTGTGTCACATTTCAATCACATGCCTTTCAGCGCATGACTTTTATTTTGTTTAAGTAATACGTCTAATATGACAGGAAGGTAATATAGTAGAATGAAGTTATAATGTACCTTCGCGTACGCTATCTCTATATTTAGCATTTTGATAATTATACGTTTTTGTATCATTACATCTATTTGATGTTACGTTACAATCTGGAACTTATCTTAGTAAAACATGAATGTTAGCAAAGTAAGATTTATTTTTTTGAACTCTTACCAATTAGCATTTTACTATATTTTAACTTTTACTTATACAAAATTGAGATTTAAGTATATAATATGTATTAGACGCAGCTTGAGGCGATGATTTGACATATTCAGTGTTGGCATGCCATGTGTTTACGAAGTATAGCGGGAAGTAAATGGTCACGAATACTACTTTGGAGTCGAGCCAACAATCTACTCATTTTCTTTATAAACTGAGGGAAGGCAACAGAATTGTTGCAAAATTATGGTTTCGCCGTTTCAGAGACTGCTTATCAATTTGAAATTAACTTTTCTTTTAGGTATTCATATTTTAAAGTTGTACCGGAAGTAGGACTAAATACGTCATCAAAAGTTTATATTTCATCACCTCAGAGATGCTTTCACGGGACATGCCACGGGCAAGCACTAATTACAGTATGACTCATAAGATATTTTTAGCCATAGTTATTGCAGTGCACTGCACTCAACGATTGAATAATTAAGTCAAGCAAAAATAATGTTTATGTTAGTAACAAAAGGATTTGAATTCGCATTAATATTTTTTGCCTCTAGACTGTGGGAAAGAAGCCAAGATGCGGTTAGTGCAGATATTTTGGTTCGGATCTACATTCACATTTACAGAGAAGGAAATTTAGTTCGCACCGCGCACTAGATCATTTTGGGGGCTTCTGGGAATATTTATAGTCACATGTAAAATTCAGCGCTTGATTTTGTTTATCCTGCAAAACAACATATGTAGTACTAATGTGGAAAGACAAAATAGTAACGAGACAAATACATAATTGAGTATATATGAGAGACCTCAAAGATATAGTTTTAAAAGTTTGTCTTTATCTTTTGTCGCTTACGGCACACAAAATCTATGACGGACAGGTTTTGATGGAATTTGGTATTGTTATCTGTTACTGGTCTACATACAGGATACATTATATTCCGATTCCTTTCTGAATTCGCCAAGAAAAACAGAAACTATGGGCTACAATTACAATAAAATAAAATTACTAAGCGACGCGACTTTTAAGAAATTTTGTTGTTTTGTTGCATTAATATTTAAGTCTAACTATCATTTTTCGGAAAACAGGAAAAAGTGGGAATCTTTATTAATTTGGTTGTAGTGATGGGTTATTATTGACTTACTTACGTATACTTTTACTATGGAAAATTCCCTTTTTTTATAGGAAAAGAAAAATTGGCATATCTTTAATAAAAATAGAAATAAATATATATTATGATTGAATAATTATAGAATTAATAAAAAAACTTTCCCGATAAAGACGTTCAGGTATAGATTGCTAAATTTACCGAAACGAGTAGCGTACGGTAGCTCAAATAGAAAAGTAACAGGACTCTTTCCCAGAGGCCGCTTTTTCGAATCCTTATCGGTTTAAATCTAATTTTATAATTATTTAATACTTTAATAACCTTAACATGGTTGCATATGTTTAAAAATGCTTTTATAATGTGTATGAATTTGTATATATGTATAATAAAATTTTAATCGGAAGAGGGAAGTGTCCAGAGGAAGTCTCGTTTTCTTCTAACTATTTTCTACATGCAGAATTTGCTTAATAAAGGAGCCCGCTTTAGAGAAGCAATTAGTAGGTATTTCTAACTCCTGACGGGGGTGAATTAAAATAGCTTAAGTAAGCTTAAAACGTTTTCTTATTATTATTATATTTGTATATTTATAACAAGAGTACACTCTCTGGTAACGAATTTTAAAATTGCTAGTGATAAAACTATACTGACCTGCTTGATGACAACCTTGCCGGTAGGTTTTTCAGTGACATAGCTCTGCATGCCAGCCATCAGAACGGTGGCGCCGAGGAACTTATTGAGTAACGCACGAGCTTCTGTGTCCGCACTACTGTCGCCTTCCTCTATCACTGTACATAGAAGTTAGGTTTATCAACTAGCAAGTTATTAACTAACTAATAATAATTCAAAATATTTAAGAAGGTTATTTTTTACCTATATCAGCATTCTTCATCCTTGTTAGGATGTCCTGTACACCGGTGACTTTTGTGGAGCTATCCAAAAACGACCTCTCTTGAGTCTTTGAGCCCGTACGCGTGGTAGTTGTGGTTGTACGTATACCATCGTTGGTCGCCACCTGTTCTGTGGTAGTTGTTGTCACCATTTCGTCCATTGACCCCAGGCTATGATCGCTGTCTGCACGCACGAGACCTGGAGGATGGTAAAATAAGCAGTTAAATATTTACGATTTTTTTTACAAAAAAGAGAAACTTTGAATATAGTTAGAACTTTATTTTTTCAAAAATGCCAAGTATTTAGTACAGTATTGGTGTAAGTGTCCATTATAATTATACTAATCACTAAATAACTAGGTGTCTTATTAAATGTTACCAGCATGAGTAGACGATTCGCTGGAGATGTTGTCTTTCGTAGTGCTAGTGCGCAGGATAAGGCCGGCCTTCGGGTACGCAGTGCGCTCAGATTTCGATGTCTCACCTTAAGGCAGTTGACTTGTTAGTTTGGAATGATTGTTCATTGAACCGTTGGAAAGATATAGTTTTGATATAAATTAGCCGGACAAAAGAGATACGAAATTTATATTAGAACAAAGTTGAAATTGCATTAAATAATACTTAAGTAGTAGTATTGTCATATTGAAAACGTGGATCAGAACAATTTAAGAGGCGATCTGATTACTTACTCGCATTTTTAATAAATTTTTCAGTAAGTGACTTGACCGAATTCTGCCTTACTGTCTTCTTTTCATTCGAACGATTTTCCATTCTTTCAGATCGCTCTTTATTTTCTTCGCTACGCTTATTAGTATCCATTTTTATTCTCCTTTCTGTTTTCTCGTTTTGAATATTTTTATTTAGTTTAATTTCTTTATCAGTGGTATCCCTTTTCAGATCTTTAGTGTTATGTTCATATAAGTTTTCAATGTCTTCAGTCCGGTTGTTTGTTAAACTATCTTCATCAATTTCAATTACTTGTACTTTCTCCTTCTGTGCGTACCTCTGCTGTTTTCTGTCAAGACTAGAGCTGCTAATGATTTTACTTTCAGTAACCTTACGGTCGCTGTGTGTGAACTGGTCCAGAGCAGCACGTTCAGAGTTCTGTACCATGTTATTAAAATGATTAAAATTAATAGCTATACTGATATAAGCAAAAATCCTGATAAAAGTAATTGCTATAAGTTAATAACAGGACATTAAACTTACATTGTGCACTTCACTTAATGTAGTGCCTGTTTCGCCACCGAATTTCTTCGTGGTGGTTATAGCTGCTAGCCCATGAAGCCTGGATGGTTTCTCCCCCTGTATCTGTAGCAGCCGTTCTAGATCTTCAGGTTCCGTAGAGTAAGCAGTGACGGAGACTGTACCCTCTGGTTCGCTTCCGTTTCGCGAGTGGAACTCTTGACGAACAACAGTACCTTTCACTGTCGAATTTGTTACAAAAATGTTAGCCAACCGTTTATATAAACAGGTATTGTTAACTTAGTTGTAAAGATTAATTTTTACAACAAGTTAATAGATTCGTAGTGTGGTATATTAAAAAATAGGTTTTGCCCGTAATACATATTTTGATGAATTATTAAAAAAATATGATGTGCTGTGGCATATACCGAATGTTTATGTAACGAAGGATGCTTACCAATTACAGTATGTATTACAATCATTCATAACTAAAATAATTATGACCATTCATAATTCTAATATTGTGTTTTTTTCTTAAAAATATGACATGAAGTACTTCTATACTCAATAACAATGGAAATGAGGATCACCTGTGCCAATATTTATACAGAGAATAATGTTTAATTCACGTATTTTAAAATGATATCAATAGACAATATGTATAGTAACTATTGTGAATAAAAAAAACACACCTTGATATTTAGACGCCCCATTTCGTAAAGCCTTGATGCCAAATAATGGTCTACCATCTGAGTCGACAGGACCTGGACCGTAGCTCGATGTGATCACATCTATGGGCTTTGATATAGCTTTAGATGGACTTGGAGCTCGATATTTACGTTTTTCAGGTTCTATTTTCTTAGTACTAAAAGAACGAGTATCGGAAGTAACCTTTTTCAAGTTTCTATTCATTACCCATGATGGTTTGTCTTCCGACTTTGGCGTCTGAGATATTTTCTTATCAATATCATAAACCGTTTTGATAATAGTCTCCTTCTTCTCATGGCTTTTATTAATATCCGATTTTTGTCTTTTAATTACAGGACTAGGTGATCGAACTGACCCTCCAAGATTTTGTTCTGAAATGCAAGTTGAAGGCTCCGGATTATTTATCTTACGATCAGGACTGACACGTTTTGTATGATAATTTTCTTTTATTTCTTTCCCCAAATTGTTTTCGAGTGATGGTGCTCTTGTACCGTTTACTTGAATTATTTCAATGACATCTTTTGTAGACGTGACTTCTGTAGTTTTATGAGATAAAGTTGAAAAATGTGCGGTATCTGAATGTCGATTTATTTTATATTTTTTTGTTTTAAGATCTTCATTATTCGGTATCTGTTTAATTTTAAGATCCTTTGATTTTTCAGAATCATTGAGGCCTACTTTTTTCATATATGCTGTAGCATAATCATTAAAACGGTTTGATTTATTTTTAACGGCAGTAGAAGTAGATGTCTTAGTAGGTGAAACGGGTCTGGATCTTTTCTCGGGACTAGATTGTCGCATGGGGCTTTTAGATGTCAGTGAAATTTTGGGAGTTTGTTTATCAGGACTTTGTCTTCTAGGTTGCTTGCTGGAATTCTTTTCAAGTCCAATTTTTGTAGACGATAGTTCTATCTGTGGTTCTATAATTATGTCTCGCTCGGGAGATATCGCTTTTGATAAGGTAGACTTAGGTTTCCTTTCGGGAGAAACGTTCTTTTCCGTTGTGAGTTTTATAGGCCTTTCAGGTGATCGTTGGTTTGTTTGACGCTCAGGGGATTTAGTTTTGGTTGGTTTAGTGACAACATGTTTTGTTTTAGATACAATTGCTATTTCGCTATGTTTTTTTGCTATTCTTATTTGAGCTCTGATTCGTCGCCTCTGCTCATAACCCACGACTTTTTCCAACTGAAATGAGAATGTAAAACATATAAAATGTAGTAAATACAATATACAAGGAATAATAAAACACAACGACTTTTTTTACTTACCATTTGTTCTAGGAGATCCACGTCGTAGATATCTTCTATGCAGGGCTGATGATGCTCAATACTACTACGACGACGTTCATGACTAACTGTAGTTCGCTCAGTACTTGTTCTGCGAAGTTCAACGCCAAACTTTCCACTTCCGCGACGGGTACTGATATCATTATCTTCCATTACCTTGGTCTCCTCTTTATTTTGACTTGTTTTTGTAGGCCGTTGGTATCCCGGCACTTTGTCATTAGATTTTTGCTGTTTCTCTGGTTGGTCATGATTAGGAAGATCTTTATAAATAGTGGTAACTACTACTGAAGTATTATCTGTAATAATTCGTGAGGGTGACTTTGTACGAATTTTACCTGGAGAAATTGGTCTTTTACGTTCTGGACTATGGCGCGATATTTTTTTAATGTCCACAGTTTTAGAGTCTTTTTTTTTCTCATCTACGACTTTTATAGTAACATGGTCTGTCTCATTATCTCCCACACAAGGCTGAGTAATGGTTGGTTCCGATTTAATTGTCTTCTTGATTAAAACTGCATGTGACTTAGCAGTATTCGTTTGAGATGGTTCATTTTGCGTAGTTGAAGTTATACTTTCAAATAACGCTTTAGCCTTTTTAACGGCTTCACTGCTACGTAGTGTTGTCATTTTAACTGTGGATATTTCATCTGCATGTTTAATATTTTGACAATTAACATTTTTATCTTTAATTTTTGACGTAGAATAAGCAGTAGCAAAGGTATTTTGTTGTAGATTCTCTTTTGTCTTTTTATCTTTTGAAACATCATCAACTTCATCTTTTGCACGGGAAATGTTTGTACTACTATCATCAACATTTCCAATAATTTTTTTCATGATTTTCTCGTGTTCTTCTTCTATTTTTTTTTCATTCTCTTCTACGTCCTGCGTCTCATTCAAAAATTGTTCTGCGGTCTTTACAAACTTATTAACTTTGTCGGATACACTAAGTAAACAATCATCTTTTTTTAATTCGTCATCTACATCACTAAAATTAGGTCGCTCAATTTTCTGGGACATTTTAGGTTTTGTCATTTTTACGTTTTCCGCTGTCTCTATAAATAAATGAGCTTTATCATTTACACTCAGTTTTGTATAATCATCTTGGTATGTGGTATGCTTGTCATATTCATCAACAATATTGCGAGAAGGACTCCTATTATCCTTTAAATTTACTCGTCCTTTAGCAAACTTGTTTACCTTTTCAGATACGGACAAAAGACAATCATCAGATTTTAACTTATCGTCGAGAAAATCGGAATGAATTTTTCTTTCAGTTTCCTTAAATACATTTGTGGTGATTTTGTCCCTTTTGTCATTAAGACTTAGGAGATAGTTCTCATTTTCATTTACATCACTTACACTCGTTTTTTTAACAAAAAGCTCATCTTCTTCACATATTTCAACAATATCATCCACCAATGATTCAGTTTCATGAATTGTGTGATAAGTTCTTTTCTGGGTTTCATCATCTGGTTCATTTACTTCGTCGGGATATCTAGGGGAACTCCTATCATCTTCTAAAAATCCTAATGGAGTTGGGCAAATACGATCAGGTGAATTTTCACGAGATGACTTAGCTTGTTGTACATCAATTATTATGTCATCATCATCTATTGATGTATTTAAAGCTGTTGCGGATTTAGGTTTGCTAGTGGGCAATTTAGTTTGGTATTCCTTCGATTGTTTTTGCATTTTTGTTACATAAGGTTTCATATTTTTAGCTGTGCTTACATCGTTTACTTGAATTTCCGGCTTAGATTTATTTCTTTGTGGAGAACTTTTCTTTAATTTAAGGTTTGTATCGCTAGCTGTTCGTGTAACTTTTGAATCTAAATCTTTTCGCCCATTATCTCTTATAGTTTTAGGAGTCGTTAAACGTTTTATTTCTGAATCGGTACTTTTATTTGGCAAGCCTTGCATTATTTTACTTGGAGTTATGGTTGTCTTGTCCATGGATGGTTTTACATAATTTATTTGTTTACTTGAAGTAGGCTTTTTAGTTTCCAATTGTAACGTTTTATCTATTTTTGTTGGAGGTGAAAGGGTCGGTTTGCGTGCAAGAGCAGTTCCTTGGTCCTTTGATTTCATTCGAATTGTTCTTGGAATTTGAGGAGAGTTAGGTCTTTCAATGGGAGAAACAGGTTTTTTTGATGATATACTGCTCTGTGGTATTGGAGAAGAACTTGGATTTTTTTTGGTCGGTGAGACATTTCTGGATGGTGGTTTACTTGAAACTTTTTGAATTTTTGGTTTATCAGGTTCTAAATTATCTACTTCATTAACATCTTCAGATGGTTTTTTCTTACTAATTATTTCTTCAAACTTATTCTTTGACACAAGATTGTCATGTTGTACAATTTTAGATGAGATTTCAAAATCTTTTGCAGGTAAGCATTCCTTGGTTTTGCTATCATGGAGTAAAGATTTATTATTACGTACTGGAGACAATTTTCTAAGAGAATTTTGAACTTTCTCCATTACTTCTTTTTCTCTTTCAATAAAAGTTGTTGCATCAGGGTTATCAATTGTTTGAGTAGTAGAAGTAAGGTCCTCCATAACATTATTCTTTAAATTTTGAGACAGCTTTTCTGCGTTATGTATAATATCGTAGTCGGGAGTGACTGTTTTCTTAATCTGTTTCGAAGGGCTTTCTGGTCTATTTAAACTGTCGGTTATTGGTGATTTCGGTTTCTCGATAGGTAAACGTCCCTTATAGTTCGTATTTTTTTCTGGAAGTGACTTTAATTTTCCTGTCAAGATTTCACTGTCAGTCAATTGTTGACTGACTATATCCTTTTCAGGACTAAGATTTGATTTATATTTTTTTGAATTTGTCACTTGAGATTTAATTTGAATATCATCATTGGAAGATTTTTTTTCTTCTACTGTAGATTTAATGTCAATAATATTGTCATTTTCATTAGTTTGAATAGTGTTGTTATAGTATATCTTGTCGTCAGTAGCAGTTACCGTAGATGGAGACATATCTTTAGCTGGTATATTTTTATTTTTTAATATGTTATTTAAATTAGTATTAGTATTTTTGTCTGTTCTTTCGTCTGTAGTTAATTCTTTTGTTTTAGTTATATAAGTTAATGTTTCCAAAGGTTGTTCATGTGCTAAATCTTTTTCAGGTGAAGCATATGGGGAATCCTTTAGTGAACTTGTATTAGATTCAAATTTCTCTAGTTTTTCAACAGTCTCTTTGTTAGATGATTCTGTATCAATCATACCTAAAATTTTCCGGCATCGTTCTTCGTAAGTTTCACGTCTTTCAAAAGGAGGTTTTGGTTTTACCTCCTTCATATTTTCTTCAGGTTGATCTTTAATTGTTACTTTATGTTCTATAAATTCTTTGCTTTCCACGTTAGGAGAAACAAGAAAGCTCGATGGGGGTTTCTCTGTTGGGGACATTTGAGGATGAGAAGGCTTTTTAAGAGAGCTTTTACGTGGAAGACTTTCTTTCGCAGGAGGTCTTTTTTCTGGTGATGGAGATCGGCAAGGAATTCTTGATGTCGCTGTTACAATATTATTTAATTCACTGTATGAATTTATCGCTTCGGTGTTGCTTGGGTAATATTTATCTTTATTAATTTCTGAAACGTTTTTCTTTTCAACGCTAGATGAGCCAAAATAAACAAATTCACTTACGGATGTGGTTGGAGAACTTTGTTCCGACGAGGGTGATCTCTCATTCAATTTAGGTCTTCTAGTTGGACTTGTTGAAGGTGTGATGAGTTGTCTTGGTCGTTCTCTCAATGTTTTTTTTGTAACTTCCTCATTTTTCTTTTCTGTGGCAATAAACTCTGCAGTATCTTTAAAATTTACATCTTTGTTATTTATTATGTTCCTTTGAGGAGTAATATTATTTCTTGAAGATTTTCTTATAGGTGAGGGCGGCGAACCAGCTTTATGTTTATGATCAATAGTATCATCGGTTTTTTGATTATCCTTTTTAAGATGTATATCGACATATCTGGTATTATCACTCTTTGGATTGTAAACATCTTTTGCAGGAGATATTTTTCTAAGAGGTGTTGAACTCTTTGAGTCCATTACATTACCATCCGGTAATCGATTTGTTTCTATATATTTTTCCGTCGATAATTTTCTTGTAGGAGACTTTGATTTAGATGTCTTAATATTGAGATCCTCGTTAGGAGTAATATATTGTGTCTCAATGTCAGTGGTCATATCCGTCTTATTTTCATTTTTAGTTGTAATATCTTCGGATTGGGATATATTATTGTTTTGGTGAAGGTTAACGTCAATGGAAGTCAAACTGTCTTTTGGTAGACTTGTTTTAAAATCTTTATCCTCATCTCTAGATAATTTTGGAGTGACTTTTGTATCTTTCACCGGAGATAAGTTTCTTGTAGGTGTCCTAGATTTAGATGGCCGGACTTTGCCATCTTCTTTAAGAAGTTCAGTGTCTTTCGAATACATTTCACTTCTAATTTTAGAACCATCATCCTTTTCGGTTCTTTTCTGAACAGATTTTATAGATATACTATCCTGATGAATGTCATAAGTAGTGGAAGTATTTCTATGTGGTGAGGGACTCTTATTGTGATCCTTCTTAAAATGCTCTGACTCATGAATCTCATTTTCTTTTTGTATTGCAACACAAACTGAAGTTGAGCTAGGTTTGTAAAATTTATCAGGACTAGGTGATTTTTTCCGCTGTTTACAGTCTTCTTTTACTTTGCGGTTGTACCCATCAGATGGTAAATCAACTTTTTGCAACTTTTCAATTTGATTGGTATCGTTTCGGGAATACATTTTTGTTTCTTCATCAATAAATTTGTAATGTTCTTTTTTAATTTGGTTTGATGTGCTTTCATATGTTTGAAGTTCTGTTTTTTGTAAAGGTTTATTGGTAAGTGATGTTGGTTTGGGTTTGTTACCAGCAGTTGGTTTCATTAAATCGGAATCATTTTCAGTGGACTTATTTGTTAAAGATTTTGGTTTTTGAGATAATGATTTTTCATCTGTAATTGTACGTTCAGGACTAGGACTACAAGTTTGATTTATTGATTCTTTATAGTTGAACGAATACTGTGAATCGTTTTCAGTATTTTCAATGATATTATGCTTCTTGGGAGACGTGTTCCGGGGACGAAACAAATTTGAAGTACTGGTAGTTTCAGGATTTGCACTTGATCTTAAAGGAGAGGTATCCTTGTAGTTTCGTTTAGTTGATGTTAGTTCTACATCAGGTTTGCATTTTTTCTCTGGACTAAGGCTAGTCCTGTCCGTTTTTTTTTCTGGACTTATACTTGACCGTGGTCGATAATTGTCTTTTGGTTTTCTTTCAGGGCTAGTATATCGATTAGTATTTCTATCACTTGTATTAGAAACGTTAGTAGTAGAATAACGTTCAATAATAGTGCGGTTTGAAGAATGTTTATCTACTTTAGGTGGACTACTACCACGGCTGCTAGGCTTATCATATGTTTTATCAGGGCTAACACTGCTACGTAATGAAGACTTTGCACTTGATCTTAAAGGAGAGGTATCCTTGTAGTTTCGTTTAGTTGATGTTGGTTCTATGTCAGGTTTGCATTTTTTCTCTGGACTGAGGCTAGACCTGTCCGTTTTTTTTTCTGGACTTATACTTGACCGTGGTCGATAATTGTCTTTTGGTTTTCTTTCAGGGCTAGTATATCTGTTAGTATTTGTATCACATGTATTAGAAACGTTAGTAGTAGAATAACGTTCAATGATAGTACGGTTTGAAGAATGTTTATCTACTTTAGTTGGACTACTACCACGGCTGCTAGGCTTATCATATGTTTTATCAGGGCTAACACTGCTACGTAATGAAGACGTACTTGTTTTAAAAGTTTTACTTCCTGGTGATGTTGCTCTGGTAGACGGTCGTGTTGGAGTGTCGGATCGGAGCGTGCTAGCCCATGCCTGATGAGCAGGACTCAGGTCATTACTTATTTTCCTTTGTGTAAACTCAGTTTGATGAGTAGTTTTTTCAATTTTTGTCTCCTCGGTTAAGTTATTCTGAAAAATTAGGTTTTCTTGTTCTTGGATATTTTTTGCTGAATTATTATATTTTTTAACACCTGGCTGAAAATTATCATCAACGTCTGTTGCTTGAACTCTTCTATTTGTTGATACATCGACGTTATGGTCAGTTTTATTTTGATCTAAATTATGTTGATACTTATCAAGTTTATTAAAAGTGTAGGTTTCATCTCTATTTCTATTAAAATCAAAGTCATCAATTCTTTTTTGGTTATCCACAATATTATTTGAATTATTGTCAGTATCCTCACTTGTAAATTTTGAAGAAGTCTTATTGATATTGGATCGTTTTTGTGATGATTCATAAGTAGAACATTTATTTTCAGTTCTTGTTTGCTGTGACCGGTGTTCGGAGTGACTAGTTTGTACTGCGGGAGCACGAAATTCACGACGAGTACTTGTAACTCTTGTTCCATCAGGCAGACATCTAGTCTCTACTATCACTTTTGTATTTTCATCAGGATATTCAACTTTTCTAGATACTAGTTCCGCTTGTTCAAAATCAGTAGACAAATGTTGGCTTTTAGTATTTGTTATAACAGATCGGTTTGACATTACCTTATCCTCGTTAATAAAATCATGTGATTTTTGAGATTGTCGATCATAGTCGTTATTAGTTTCGTATGGCACTGCCTCCCGTTTGGAGGATATTTGTTCGACTTTTGAAGAGGATGTCGATGATTTCGTTGTTGATGAAAACTGAGTTCCATCGTCGGTTTTGCGCACAACTTGTTCGTGAGCTGCTGTATTAGATATATTTTCATTACGTTTTAAACTAGTATTTCCATCGTTGAATTCCGTAAATGCCTGTTTATTGTTATCAATGGCTGCAAATTTTCCGTGACCTCCTTCAACATCATAACTACCCTCAATGTTAGCGTTTACTGACTTTATGTGTGTGTGACCATCATCAATAGTTCGGTTTTCAGATTCCACGTTCCATCCAGCATTGGAGAACTCCTTTAGATCTGAAAGTTATACATATACAATTAGAAATTTTTTCCCAATATTTTTTTGTGTTACTGGTTATTTAGGCGTTAGTCAGGTTAGAATAATGTCGGTGTTCAGTAGGCAGTAGGCACCTTGGCCGCTGAAAGTGAACTCCTTGGGCGGAGAGCCCGCGTCGCGCACCTCTTTACTCTTCATAGATTGGAAGCTCTGATCTGCGAACGACTTCACGTGGTCCTGCGTAGATGTAAAGTCACAACCTGTCGAAAGGGGTCAATACAACTAAGGATTTGTAATGTGCCAAAAAATAAACTGAAGATAACTGTTGTATTATAATAAATATATATTTATACCTTTTAATGTTTTCAGGAAGTAAGTATAAAAGATAATATGTTCTACAATGTTGTATACTACAAGTACGTTTACTGTATTATAAGAAATTGTAACTTTATCTAACAATATTTATAGAAATAAGGTAAGTCACAGACTTATAAAAAATGCGTCAGAATTTTTGTGGTGGTAACATGTCTGCAATAACGCAAACATGAAAGAAATAATCCTACAGTATAGTGTATGTAAGTGTGTGCAATCATACGGTGTAGCATAATATAATTCACACATTGTACCAGCGCGAGCTTTATAAAATGGTGTAAATTGATAGTGTAATTTGGTCCATAAATGTAGACAGGTCATTTATATAGTTAAGAATAATAAATGAGCCTAAGAATGAACATTGAGTATCCCCTATATCAAACGAAGCCTTAGACGATGTCCATTTACCTCCTTAAATATATTATAGAATACTCCGCCAGAATTCAATCCTTACTCACAGGCCTCAAACGTATATTTTAGGAGAAAAATACCTGGTTCAGCAGTAGCAACCTCTAGTAAAATTTATCTGATTATTGTGATGTACTTAAATATTTTTTCAGTTACTAATTAAAAATAATATTTGCAAATATTTTACTAATTGAAGATAACGCTGATATCGGTTTGTAGTTGAAAGGATATGAAGGATTTAAAATTACTTTGCTACGTGTCCTAAGGTTAGGAAACACACAAAAAATAAACTTATTAAAATGATTCGCTAAGTAAATTTCAACCAATCCCGCTATTGAGTCAATCATCCTAACGGATATACCCTGAAAGTTCGGATGAGTCCTTAATATTGAAGGTCCCATATACTTTTAATTCATTTAATATTTTAATTCTAAATAGTCAGATACTATAAGAAATATGTTAATAACTTGCAATGTAGAAGTCATGGAAGCAATTTTGAACCGAATGCCAAAAAAATGTTGCATGTAGATTATCCAACATATGTTATCTTTACATTTTTTTATGTTAGTTTATGATACGGAATTTATAATTGTTTAATTAGCATCTGGAAGTTAAAATGTCTAATGCTTTTATAATTTACCGAAGAAGCAATCGGCAATAAATTATCTGCTTTATTTAAAAGTATACGGCAATTTGTCTAAATATTTTTTTATAAGTCTGTAAGGTAAGTCTTTCGTTTATCGGTTTCTTTAATTTACCGGCTTATATAATATAATGAGCATCTAGTATTTATATTCTAGTGTCCGAATTATAATGCTGCAATAGACTATCATATATAATACTATCATACATTTCTAAATACGACAATAGTGAATTATACATAAGGTCGCGACATTTGTAATGTATTTGTACCTTTAGAAACAGCCCCAGGTTCAGGCGAGTAGAGGTTGCGCAGGCGCTCTTCCCGTAGACGGTACATGTGTGCTCGGATCTCTTTTTTACGGGAGAAGTCTTCAGTTTGCTGCCACTGCAAAGTGATTTTGATTTTTTTTATTATTTTTTTTTCCACAACAAAAAAAAATGTATTCCAATATTTCTTGGACGTATTTTTTTTTATATTTGATAATTCTTACTATTGTAGATATACTCACCATGCGGCGTAAAACGTCTTCGTCGCGGATGAGCGACACGTCACCTTCAGACATCCTGAAACCAAATATTAATAATTATATATAATTTTAAAGATTCGCTCACTTATAATACCAGTAGGTACCATATTATACTATTAGGAGCATTAGAACTTCATAAAAGACAATGTTCACGTTGTTGTCAGCGTCTATCAAGTAAGAAAAGAGACCTTCAGAAATATCTGACTAAATTATATTAATAAATAATTATGATTGCTCATTAGCCAGTATTAAATGTTTCTTCTGTCCTGTGTCTTGTGACTAAGACTATAACTTTGAAGTGTTGAGTGTTAAAAGATGAAATGTTATAAGTTTTGACTTTTTATTTGTATTATACAGGGTGGTACTTAAACCCATCCATCATTCCGCCAATTAAAAGCCATGACGATCTTTGACAGATACGTATTTAGACGCATCTATTTATTTTTGTCTGTCATCGCAATTTGATATAATTTAAAAATCATAACATTAACGTATTGCCTATAATAAACACATTACGAAGATATCAAAAGTAATGTTAGTTTAGAAATATCAATCTAAAACATTATGCTTTCGACCATATGGCGTTTGTAAGGCTCCGACCATATCAGGAGTCGTCCCGCCGCCCTTGCCCCGTTTGAACAAGCCTTATATGGTTACTTTCTTACTCTGATTGGGGGCGAGGATTTTGAACAGATGGTTTTTGTCAGTGACAACTGGCATTGTAAGAGAATTGTATAGAAATATAAAATAAAAAGTATATTGCAACATATTATAGAAAGTTAAATCTAGGCTTTGACAAGATATAAACTAAAAACGAAACATCTTTACAGCAATTGGTCATAACTTTATTCTGATGACAAGCGCCTGTAAGTAAATAAGAGCAAAACGTAAATAGTGGATTGTAATAACAACCAAGGTTGGTCATTTATATCACTTTATTTAAAACGCAATTGTGTGATGTATCGTGTATTGCTCGAGTTATGTGCCTTATACATTCAAGTTAAAAGTTGAATCTCATGATAATATATTTCCTGCAAGCATCTGATAATGGCTTCGGACTGATCTAAAACTTGAGTCTTGAGCACAATTTCAATACAATATTTCAGTAACCTTTTGGACATATATTAGCAATATATTAATACATATTTATTTTTGAAGTCAGTACAATGATGTCATGTAATGAGTGTTCGTCTCATCTTTAATAACCTAATGAACGAACGTTACTTACTAATGTACGGTTCACTTTATAATAACGACTGAAGATGATTTTTGTCATTGTACTGCATTGAGTAGTCATTATTGTAAACTTATTGCTTTACATTACCTTTTAAAATCATTTCTTTAGCTATTTCAATACCGTTATACAAGAACGATAGCCAAAACAGATTTGTATTTTGTACTTAACTTTCGATTTTAAAATCGAGTCTTAAAAGGTTTGAGTTCGTTAGTGACCACACCTGGTCTTTTAAGATACGCTATTTCAGATCTTAGTAGCTTAGAATAAGTGATAATGTGACGTGTGTTACTTCGCTTGTCTTAGATTAGGATGTCTTAACACGGGTGGTCGAACTATGCGTCATACTTGTACAGTACTTGTATAGTACTGCTTTATAAAGAAACGATAGACGATACAGCGTTCTATTTATTACTTGAAATATGCTTTGAAAAACATTCCATAAAAGTACCTACGGTTCTATACTTCGTATAACTATTTATTATAGCTGCGTTTGATCGCTAACATTTAGTCGTACATTTAGTCTTAAAAAACATATCTCCAGGGATGGCACCTCATCAGGCAGCTCCTCCGTTCACGTTAGATTAAAAACACACTAGCAAATAGGTAGATGACAAACCAAATCTTAAAGTCTTATACATAGTGACAACGCTTAGAAAGTTAATAATACTACAATCAACTTCAACTTGTACGTTAACGCATTCAACTTTCCTAACCTTGACCTGAGCTTGACTTAAGACCGACCAGACAGTAATTAACGAAAAGTTTAAGTAATGCCACGAGATACGTAACTCTGAGAAGACGTAAGATCTCGAAACTGAAACATAAGTATAACACCATATGTAATGTGATACTTAGCATTTTCCTTTCCTTGACCCAAGTGATGCATCGCTAAGCAGCGAATGTTGTTGTCTACACATCTGAAGGTATGTATGTTCATAACCTTAAGTGTTCTAGGTACGATTTGACCTACTACGAGTACAATAAGAAGACAGTACCACTTTATGATCACGATGAATTTGTAACATTTAGTTTGTGATCGCCTTTTGAATCTACAGTCTCAGTAGTGATTAAGCTTCTGTTACTTCCGTAACTCAGATCGTAGTAATTTGAAAACTATTTCGAAGTGACAGGTAATAATGAACCTATATAAATAATGCTGTAATTTTTTAAATTAATGCTGTAATTTTTTTTTTTGCCCGTTGTTCGGGTACAAAAAGGTGAGACCGATACAGTATAGCATTTCATAAAATTCCGCCTTCGAAACATTCTCAAATTTACACGGAAATAGGCAAAAACTGATTTGAGATATAATTACGATACGACAATACATTGAACAGATTTTGACAAAATTTTAACTGAGTCAGCTTATAGGGAAGGTTATTTTGACTCCAGAAAAAAAAGGAATCTGCAGGAAAATTTTTCGGTGGGCTACTATTACCTACACTAGAACGTAACATTTATTTTATTTTAATATTGTTTTCGAATTTTCTAGTTTTTTTTCACAACAGAACTTAAACTAATTACGTAAGTGGCAAGATGTATCTATGCTCTTTACTCACTTACCAACCAACCGAGATTTTACTATCTTAATTGTTATTTACTGAGAACAGATCATGTGCAGAAATGCCTACATGTGTATAATAAAAATATAAAGTAAATATTTATAAATATACATTCTTCTATTATTGCCGTTGAGAGTTTAAATAGTTTACTATTCGAGGAAAATTTAAGTGTATTCTAATTGAATATAAAAATTATCTCTTGAGTTCCGTCATGTCTAAAACTTCCTACTTAAACTTGACATTGTATAAAGCACTGCTTTCACTTTCTGCTGTGTTGTCAATAGACATGATTACTTATTCCAAGCACAATTCACTTGGCATGCCTCTCGTTGTAGCTCCGGATATGGGAATTCGGATCGAACCATGGAAAACATATAAACATGTAGAAAACATCACTTTCTATGCTCCTTTTTCTAATCAAGATAAATTAGAATAAAGCTCTATAGAATTTAAAATGTATGTTACTCACAAGAATTATTTCAAGTATTTGTCATTTCATAATTCTGAATATAATAAATAATCGGATGCATAAAGAGAAGCAAGTCAACAATAAGAAGTGACGAAGTGAAGTGATTCAATAACTATATACATAAATTATTTTTCTCATAATACAATTTAAGCTGATGATGCGAATTTTAGGTAAATTCGCATCATCAGCTTAAATTGTATTATTAGAGAAAAAAACGAATGGTAAACTCGAATAAATTACAGGAAACTTACATGAAAAAAAATACAAAAAAATATATTTCAATACAGTCATAGTGCACAACGAAAAATACATTTTTCTTTTTAATTCATTTAGACTTATGTTAGCTCATCTTCTGAAATAGCTATCATTAAATCATTATTACGATTTACAACCTGCGCAGGAGTTTAATGTGAAAAGAGCAGGTTATATTAATAAAATCGTCAAACACCTACGAGAAACATGGCAATATATTCCACAGCACGAATTGTTTCTAATCTGTTCGCGAGATTACGTCAACCAGACAGATAAACAGATTTAAATATAAGCATATTATGATACATACCTAATACCTATAGGTACTTGTGATATGTACATGATATTTAATTTACATATTTATATCATAAGTTTTCCTTTTTTATATTTATTTTAAGTACCTATGACTCCGACAAAAGAACAATCTTTGAATGGTTATATTTCCTCCTATTGCAACAAATGACGCGTCTCTGCGGATGTAGTATTTACAAAATACACGGTAAAGATAAATTAAGGTTAAGAGATAAATTAAGATAAATTAAGTAAAGGTAAATTAAGTTGACTTTAACTTCTCAAAAAACTTCTAGTGTTGTCAAAAGACCGACAGTTTATATTTGTTATAATATTTTCAAAATAGATCCTAAGATATGATTTTTTTAAATTTAATTTAGGATTATTTGAAAGATTAAATTATTATGCAAAGACAAGGTAATATTGTGGAGACTTTATTATAGATCCACCATGAATGGTGCAGATAATCTCAAACTGACAAACAATTTAATATTAAGGAATTATTTGTCACTTTGCATTTGACCAAAACTAATTTATTGGTACAGAAGAATTGGACAAATAAAGTAATGTTACGTCATGTATGTGGGCTAAGTCTTTAAAGTCAGGTAAATGGCGCGAACTGCGAAGTATTTTACGACCGGAAATCGTATTTGCGATACTTAGATAGATTATTAATAAAAAAGTCAGTTAATGCATTCAATGTTTAGATATATTTAGGTATATATCATTTAGGATATTAAGAAAATGTTACTAATATATATTTAATAATCATCACGAAAATTTAGTTACAAAAAATGTTAACCTACATTTTTTAAAATGTATCTGTAGATTGAAGTGAATGTATTATATTAAAACAATTAATGTATATTACAAGTTATTTAATAACATTTTCCATGATTAAAAAGTTACTAAAACATTGTATAGTATCAAAGTGCGTTGGAAAGCTATAATATAATGGAGAACAAATTCCAATTTATAATAATACATTCGTGACACACATAAATGGATAACAATAGGATAAGTTGGCAGTTGAGAAATTTTTGTGACAACAAATATATCAGCAATCTTACTTTACAATGTTTATACATTCATGATTGAAATATAAGAAACAAAAGCCATGTCAAATGAAACAAAGAAGTTTAAAAACACATGTAAGGTAACCATTAAAAGTTAAGATTTCAATTAAAGCTTTTAGAAATTTAAGCGAAGTCACGGTGAATAGACTATGTACCTACATACTATAAGTAAAAATTATAACTCGACTGATTGGTTTGATCCTTACTTCGTAATATTAGTCATAATTCATATATGTATATAAGTAATGCTCTGTTATATCTGGATTCTTGGTTGTAGGTATTTAGATACAAAATATATTGATTCTTATAATTGATTATGTTTAAGTTCCAACTTAAAATTAAGTATCGTTAACTGATTTAACGTTTATGTTTAGACGGAATTAATAATTCACAAACGATCAGAGTCTAAACTCTGAACATGAATATTTAAAAAGAGTAATGTTATTAAAGATTAACGCCATGACTCTCCCATGACACAAGACATGTTAAAAAAAATATTCTTATCGACGTATAAAAAAACGTTAATTTCGTAACACTGTTATATTTATTATATGACTAAAATAAAATGATATATCAAAGTATAAGAAATAATATAAAAATATATTTATTCAAAGATTTACGAGGCGCTCAGGCTATTTATGTTCTGTAAGGCACATCGGCATAAATTAAGTTTGCGGCGATCCCTTGCGCCCGCGCATGTCCTGGGTTTATATGTATATCTGTAGTTCAGAGTTCTGTACCGGATTGCAGAACTGGTTTCGCTGTAACTGGACAGGGTTGGTACTATAATGTTTATATAATTGAGTATTTCAGACTTCGTGAAGCTCTATATTACTCAAAAAGATTATTTCATAATTTTAAAGCATAAATGTCATCAACCCTAGAAGCTATTTACAACTTTTAGAAGAACTGCTATCGTTTATTTGACAAATATAATTGATTTTTTACTAAGCAGTTTTTAAACTGTAGGAAGAAAAGATCAAGCTATAACCATTTAAAATTGTATATAATAAGTAGGTATTGTATTTATGTTTCGGCTAAAAGTTAAGTCACACGTGAGCGTGTTATGAAAACATCGTGTTATCGCACTTATGGTAAATTATTTATGAAATTGAAATCTAATGTATTAAATGATTACAAGCTGCTTTGATTTAAAAAAAAATACAATGAGTTTTAAGAATCGTGTTTGAACTTGATTACTAATCAGCTAATTAGTAATTGTAAAACGGGTTTTTGCAAAAAGACTTTCTCAGAATTCTTGACTTCCCCGAAGTTTAATTTAGAATTCAGATCCACTTAGGTGGGGAGAAGTCTCGGTAGAGTCTAGTATTTATTATGAAATTTAAGAGCACTTATTATCTCAATGGAACCACGCCTATTACAAAGTTCTAAATCTATCTATTGATATCGTGTCATTATCTCTTCGTCGCAGATAAACTTGGTTTAATATCATAATAATTCCGATCTTAACCCCTTGTAATTGGAAATAAAATCGTGTGGTTTGCCTGAGACATTTTACAGTATTGCCTGAGGTAAAGCATCATTGCAGGACCTAAGTGGTACCTGTAACAGGCTCTATGAACAGAGAACGTTCTAATAGGATACTATTTATTGATTACTTCTTTTTTTTTTTTTAGTTCTAAAATATTTTTAACTAATTATACATTTCATAGGGGCGGTAAAAGTTTTTATATCTTATATTTATTTATTTAGTAGCTTAGTTACTCAGTATCCTGTTGACGAGATTAATAAAATAATAAAAATACTTTAAACTTTTTATTTATCTTGTAGCAGTAACTGAAAATATTAACTTTAAAAAAGAGATATAATTTAGATATATTTTCTTGAAATGTAAAATATATGAATTATTGTTTGATTAAAACTACCTATCTCAAAAACAAAAAAAAAGTTGGTAGGTAAGTTATTAAAAAACGATGTTACAAAATAATGTCGTTACAAGAAAACCTTAAACTTTTATAATATCAGCTCAATTTTTTATTCTTAATGAATGTGTACCTATACCGATAGTGTCGTTTGGCTGTAGCTAAAGTCTGTCCCCAAACATCTTTGACTAGATCCATATTATTAAATTGTATTCTGTAGGCGCAACCAGAAGCCATTTCAAAATAAAGAAGAAAAAGAAAACCTCTATAGGTACCTACACCGCGACATAAATATTATAAGTCACTCAAGAAGATTAGAATAAAACGAATACCAAAAAACACCAAAAATATTTAAACATTGGTCAAAAATCAGCTAAGAGTGTTAAAAGTCTTAATAAAAAAATGAGAATGTCACACGTAAAAAAAGTATCCGTTAAAATGTAGTTAGAACACTATGATGTCAAAATTAAAAATCATATTTTCCAAATTATTAAGAAACACTACAAGAGACGTTATTTTATTCGCTTTAATCTTAATAAATGTCCTGCAATTTTTATCACATCAAAGTTGTAAATATAATTAAAAGTAAACGTAATTACATTTATAAAAAATATTGTTTATTGTTTTAAGTTAAATCGAAGTAGGTTCTCGGAATGATGTCATTTGTGAAAATAAAACTCGACTCCTTGACACAAATCGATAACTAGTATTGTATGTTTAATTATCTCGTTTACATTATTTACATTAGTACATATAATTATTGGTTTATGGTACAGTTCATGGTCAAGACTCTTTAATTTTAAAATATAGTGGAAAAGAAAATTCCACGCATGACCCCAAACGTCGTATAATCTCATAACATCATATATATAAATAACAGAATATTTGATGTTTCCCACGATTAAGTTGAAAAGTCACAAGTCTTGATACTAATTTTAAGAAGACTTTTATCATTATTATTATACATAATATTATTTATTTGCAAATACCTTTTTAGGATACCTTATAACTTAAAGATTACACAAATATAAGAATAAGTTTATTAAAAATAGGCTTATCAAAAATATATCAGATTTTAAAGAATTGTTGAATCAAAAGTCATCAACGCGGAGACTTGGAGTTGGAGAAATTTCGGGAGTTCATTCCCGTCCATCTTTGAATCCGCTAACATATTTATAGACGATTATAAATGTTACTATAAATATTTAGTTATTTTATTTTTTTAATAAAAACTTCCTCATGTATGATAATACAATACCGGTCAGTTCATTGTATTAATCTAAAACTGTTACAATACATTTCGTCATCGTTGGATCCAAACTGAAAAGAGCACACGTACAGTCTGTCTTCCATATACAATAGTTTAAAATGAACACATTTATTTTATGTCTTAAATGATTTGATACACTTTGGTACATATTATTGCATTTTTTTCGTTTCTCAAATTCGAACTAATAACATTATCTATAAAAACTTCAAGTCTATTTGAAGCGAAGTGTTTGAAGGTAACATGGTAGTGATGTAGTGACAAGCAAAATGTATCTATAAACTTACCAAGGTATAAAGATCGAAGGATGTAAGGTAGGCAGTGTGCGCGAGCGCAGTGAAGAACAGTATGGACGATAGGACAGTTGCTGAGTTACGGGGGTGGACTAAACAATCACATCACCCACGCGGGCTGAGCTTACATGGCGGTATCGTAAACTATTGACTAATACTAAATAAATAAAAAGATTCAATAAAATAAGGTATTTTATCGTAATTTATACTGATTGAGAATCTTGTAAACGTTTTAAATTGTGAAATAATATGTTAATTTATGCATTTATGTGCCCGGGAATGACCGGATGCTGCAGGTACCATCCTAAACAAACAACAGGTTAGCGGGTTTGATTCTGGATGCACCTGGTCACTATAAAAGTAAAGAAACGTATCTGACAAGGAAACTTATAGTTGAATATACAATATAATATCTATCATTCTGATTTTATATGTACAAAGTTAATCAAATGTGTGTATTAACAATATTTATGTATGTATTACGAATATTTATGAGTGTATTCTTTACACATTTAAGCTAAAAAGTAATACAGGTTTTATTGTCCGGAAAATCAATTTAAAATTGTAAACACAGCTCATTACTGATAATGGTAACACTTTTAAGGAAGATAAAAGGTTGTTATCTAAAAAGCATTAATTCACATGGATCGTTCTCCAAACAAATCGACTGGAGGTCAATGAATTTATCTCAGACAACAAACCAGGTTTCCATAAAAATTAATCAAATGAATGTACATTAATTATTAACATAAAATAATCATTAAACAGGTACTTATCAAAGTGTTTGTTTATTTTATTTAGGTTTTGAAATGTTGTAAGGGATTATATTGAACGTTACTTATAAAACCGCCCCGTTGGTCGAGTGGTTAACGAAGACGTCTAACGTATAGCGACGCAATAGGGGTTGGATTCGATTCCCGACAGGGACAGGCATGTATGTGAGGAACGTAGATGTCTTGAATTCTGATTTTGGTCGTTTATTAAATATATTCTCAGTATTTATAATGTGTATTTCTATGTATTTGTATCGTTGTCTAACACCCTTAACACAAGCAAATAATTTGCTTACTTAGGGGTTAGATCAATGTGTGTAATTTATCCTGAATAAAAAAAAATAAAAACAATCTTTAAAAAAAAAATAGTAAAAATGTTTTAAAATATATTTATTGTCAATTGGTTCTCAGCGGCATGTGAGCCTATCAGAGATAAACCTGACCAATCGAGCAATGTCGCTTAGTAAATGACACCACTCGCAGATTTCTATCACTCTACCATTAATCACCTGCAGTAGAGTACCTGACCACAGGGTTCCCGCTCAGGCGACAATCAAACTAATAAATTGACTTATATATTCCAAGAAAACCTTTTCATTTATTTTTTGTATATATTTGATCATAATTACAAATGAACATACGTACTTGATATGAACACCGGCTATAAAATTATTTTTAAATAAATATTGAATGACAAATAAACCGACGACCTTTGAGAAACCGCCCTGTCGCTTTACCAAATGAGCTGTCGTTCCTTTATTTATTTAAAATTTAATTAAGCTTGACATGGCTGTACATGTATAGATATTTTCAAACGAATATAATTATTATTGATCGCATTATTATCTTAGTTTAACATATGTGTGCTTTTTTTTTCTTTGGTTATAAATTGTAATACTATACCTTAACATTGTTCTTGACAATGACCTTGGTCTGTCATCTAAATTTAGTGCTGACGAATAATTTAATAGAATAATTCTGCACAATTGATGTCGATGGCCAATTGTAACACTGACCTACAATATGGTCTGTGAATTTTAATTAATAATAATTACCCAGACACAACAATCTAGTATTATTGAGCAAGATTCTTTTTTTTATGAAACTATTCTGTGAATTAATAAGGAAATAACAAATATATAACATGATTTAAGTCGTCATATATGACTAGTATTTTTAATAGGTATTATTTATTATTGTCATTTTAAGTTATTATTGTAATTTGAGTTAAATAATAAAACGTAGTTAGGTAACGTCATCCATTTACTTAAGCAGTGCATAGTGCGTGGGTGTGTTCAATGTCGAGGTAACAGGGAGCTGCTGTAAATTACTTTGTCATCAGTAAAATGATTTGTAGCTGCTAGATAATTATAGGTGTGAAGTGCGATCTTCCTATGTATATATAATATATAATAGAGAAATAACCTTCTTAATAATAATTAATTTCAGTTTTTAAGTACGAATACGTTGTATAGAATAAGAAGAAATTATTTCCTTCTCGAACTTAACGACGCTCAGACCACCCTGTCTTACGCCATATTCCAATCAGGTAAGAGTCACTGAACTCTTTACCCAATGTAACCATATTCGGTTAGTTGCCCACATTTATATAACTTTCTGACAAATAAGTGGGTTTAATTTTCAAGTTATTTATCATCAGATTAGATTGAGAGTAAATTAAATGACTGGTCTTAAGCAAAACTATCTTTGACTGGATGTTTAGTGTCGTGGTACTATACTGTTTATTTTAAGGCATTTTGTGTATATACAATAACAATAAGTAGGTATGTTCGTGATCATGTTTATTTAATTAATATTAACAAATAAAGTTTTTTTTTCTGTTCTTATTCTGATATTCTGTTATTTGTAATTAGTTGACCACCTCTTGCAGGCAGCCTCTCTGCATAAATCCGCCTCCTCCTGCAGGCAGCCGCTTGCAAGAGGTGTTCAACTAATTCTAAGTAACCCTGTATTTGTTTATAATAATCTATCACTAATGTAATGACGAATCTGTTCCAGGAAGAGAGTAACTCGACATCATAAGCTTCGAAGCATTGCTACATGAAGAATATTGGTATAGAATTAAATAACATGTTATTGTCTTTCAGTGTAGGAGATAATTAAAGTTCCTGAAATTTAATATAAGTCATCTTCGAAGAAACGATGAAAATGTGAATATAGTTACAGGAAAACCTTTAGTGTTATTTGGGCTTGTGTTATCGTAAACGGATTGAGTGTTCTTTATATAAAAAATAACAATACTTAAAAGAAATCCTATTAGTATTTATATATAATAATTTTATTTCTTAACGTTTTTGAAAGAAAAAATCTGACCTTTCTTTATCTTTAACTATGTTATCATACAAATCAATTATGATTTTATTTAACTTGCTTGTCAAACGCTCAAAAAAAAAGCAATCAGGGTTTAAACTTTATTATTTGACTAATGTTTAACTTATGATATTTTGTTTTAAATAGAAAAAGATATATATTAATTCATAGAAGAAATTTCTATCTTTATTGATTGATACCACAATGAATTAATCGAGAAATATATCTATTTGCAGCCACCACAATCTGTCAGTAGTCACATAACCGCAAGATTGTTGAGTAATTAAATCCACGCTAAATAAGGCAGATTAAACTTTAAAAGTAAGCAATACTTAAACGTTAAAGGAAAAAAGAATGCTTAGTTTTATTGAGCACTTAATTTCAAATGTCGATAAATCAATTTTGTCAGGAGGTGAAGCGGAGGACAAAAACAAAAGCTCCCACGATCAACGCCTCTACACTCATATCTAATAATTCGCACTTTTTCGAAGGTCAAAAAGCTATTACAGATAAAATTTAGCGACGTGATCATTTTATTAATAAGGTAAATAAATAATATGCGTATCACGTTTGTTTATTTGCAGTTGTATTTCTAATTAGCGCGTTTGAATAACAAAATGGGGAAACGATGAGTGTTCTTCATGGATACAAGGATAAAAATATACATATATTCATTAATTAAATGTAACTATGTCACTTGATAGTAAATTGTCTTGACACAAATAATTATTGATTAAACTCAAAATGTTAAGTCATTAAGTTAAAAAGTAACGATGTAAACAAACGCAGCAAGTGAATGTGAGGGCGACATGGTTGAGGGCTCTTCCTTAGAACTGATTAACTTTGGACTTTAGGGACTAAAGGTCATGGAAGAACAAACTCGACTTTGTTATACACTGAGAATTTTCTTACTTATAATCTTTTTATGGGAATCATGTTTATGTTTGAGAATACGACTAGATGATACCTCATAAAAGATAACATTGATGTGGTAAAGAATGTGGATGTTTCGAAAGAGAAGCAAATAAGATAATGCACTCTGTTTAGCTTTAATTAAACAAATTATCGATATAACACGTTTTATTTGTCAAAGCACGTGGTGTGTCACCGCTGGTACAATAATATTCAATAAACCGACAGTGAAACGACTGTGATAATAAAATACTAAAGAAGAAATTGAACATGACTCAAAATGTTATTTGAATTATAGCTTATTGAAATTGATAACACGACACATATCAATGTAAAAAGTTATGAGTAATTTGTCAAATAATAAATATTGACACAATTCGCGAGGACGACTTCGAGGTCTTTTGTTATTGCTAATTTATTCGAAATGGCATTACCTTATCAATATATGTAATAACATAAACTGAAGACCTGTTTCTGAAAATACATGTATCTATAAAACTGAAATTCGATATTGCATATAATTTAACGTTAGTAGAAAAGTAATGTAGATATAAGAGTTTTGTTACTTTTTAAATTAACCAGTAATTACTACCATACTACTATACTACCATACTACCATACTACTACACTAATTATAAGACGGTGTAACCCAAAGCCCCAGGGCCGTAGTCCTGTGACAATGAGCGCTGGTCTGTCTCGTCGCTACTGCGTCAGCGACACTCTACACTACACTACTCAGATCACGAACCGTGACTTTTGTCGTGTTTTACTTACGACCTAGTTTATGAAACCTAAAGGACCAAAGAAATTAAAATGAAGTCAACCAGTTAGCAACATTTGGCCGTGTATTATTTAACACAGTTTTACACCTAAAAAGGTTCCGAACAGAAAAAAGAAAAATGAAAAACTTCTATAACAACTTCCGAGTTAAAAAGAAAACACAATGCTTTAAAATTTTAAGATAATTATAAAATCATCATCTTAATTATTCTCAGTAATACTCAAAACAATGGTAATTATATTATTAACTGTTATTATTTTTGAGTTCATCGAGGTCGCCCGTTTTTGACTCCGGTAGCTGTAATCTATAGAAAACTAAATAATCAAGCGTTTTCTTTTTTCCGTATTTTAAATATATTCTGATGTACCTTATATGTATATATTGTATTCTTATATTATATATGATAGTGGCACTAACTACAAACTGTATCAAGTATCTAGTATATATTATTATTTGACATCAGTTGTAAGTCCATGATACTAGGTGAAATTAAATACATAAAGTAATCTTTTCGACATTTACAAGTATATCTGTAGAAGTGTCAGTCAGATTGTTTTTTTTTTTTTTTTTGCATAGCCTATTTATCGTCGATTATTAAACATAGACAAGATCATACAATGTCCTTTAGTATTTGAAAGTGTCAAAAAAGTAACTTGTATTCATGAGTTCTATATAAATATGGCAACTGAGGATAATGCTTTTTTCCTCCCTCATTTGATCAGTAGTTTATTTAGTGTAAAGCCCTTTAGCTTTTCGGGCTTAGTCAGAAGCCATAACTAGTACCTACCTACTAGTATTTTAGTACATGTTTATTATTATTAAATTTGGTGACCTAATATGAATATTAAAAATACCCAAAGCTAAATTACACCACTTCTATATTCCTTTAAAATAATACTGTCATTATAGTTCTTTACAAATTTAAAATTATCAAGTTATGTGAGGTGACTAACGTTTAAAAATTTTGATCCATCGCCTCGCTGTCGCGTAAGGGATGACGAATTTGCAAACAATACCAAAGGAATTTAACAAAGACGTTAGTAACAGTTTATTAAAACATATTACTTAATATATAATATGCAAGTAAGTATAATTATTTACAAGGAATAAAGTATATTAAATCAAACAATCATTGAGATACAATACACTTGTTTGTAATCATATCAGAACAATAAACATCTCGTGACAATTGACAACAAACATCATTGTGCAAATACCCTACAGAATACAAAATAGTTTGATTACTTTGGTAAATAATTTAAAAAGGCCAATAAGAACACATTTTTTTTAATATTTATAAAATAAAACACTCAGGCTTTTTATAACAAAAAGTTTCGTCTCAATCTTAATAAAAATATATTTTTAAATCACTTTACTGGTTTAATTAAGACGAACACCTCAAATGCTCTTATTAAATGTCATGTACGATCGTAGCAGCTATGAAGTAATTTAAACACAAGTAAGTGGACTGAACTTTAATGTATAAGATAAAGCCGTTGGTAAAATATTTGAATATATTATGACTCACTTGATTTCGGCGCCGGTGGCCTAGGACGGAGCAATTCTGAACATTTAAATCAAACTTTATTATCCTCTTACACAGTTCCTTCCACTAAGTTAATTGCGAATTAAGCTCACATATGTTATAGCGAAGCAGTTAGTTGGTTTTATTATAGTAATGTTACTCGCGGAATGCGTTCGCAAAGTCGTTTCGTTCGTGGACCGCTCATGCACTTTTTGGGGTCAATAGGGGTCGGATTTTTGGAAGAACGGCAAAGAGGACGAGCGGCGCATGCGGCGTCCGAGCGATCACTGACTATGTCTCGGAGGCTCGCGGGATGCGCGCGCGCACCTCCTACTCCGTCCTCCCCAGACCGCAGCCCTCTCCCTCAGGCTTTCGTGCAAGATAAGTTTTATCGGCCGCGTTCCGAGAAAGCAATGCGACGCAACTCAATACACCTACATATACATATTATTAGCTAAGTTCTATTTATATCCAACGATTCATTTTTAATTCGGTTGTTTTTTCTAAAACACCGAGTTATTTGAAGTTATTATATTTAACAAAGTTTTGATTAAGTAAGGACATTTAAAATGTTTCAACATCTTAACATTTCGATTAAATTTCGATTTACTTGTTATTTTATTCAATGCTTAAATGTTATTTTCTTTATCTGTCTCCGGTTTTGAGATAACCATACTACCTTTCGGTTTCAAAATTATTCACAAATCACAACCCATATTGTACTCAATAATGTGGTATATTGTTAATAAGATAAGAAAGAAAAAAGATCACAAGTACAAAAGAGCGCTGTTATATAAATGCTATGAAATGATTCCAAAACAAAGGACAGTCGAAAGGAATCGTCTCGCGATGGCCGACGGACAGATAAGATAATATCAGCAATAACGGACACCATAAAATTCTTGATATTGAAACCAATAACCATACATGTTGATTTAGTGCTACCGATTATATTAACTGTAAATAGTATCAGAATAATGAGAATAATATAGATTACAGAGACTTACCTACAAATATAAAAACAGCATGCTTTACTTCCGATCATAGTTTGTATTATTCTTAATTGGCTTCATATACATTATTAATATGTACACGATGTTGTGTGATAATAAAGTGGTTTTATAAAATATGATTGGCTTCTATATTCCATTCAATTAAATTGTGATTTTAACTTATAAGTGACAAGTTTCTGTAATTTATTACTAGTATTATTTTATTAATAAATTGTGTTTTAAATTTCCATATTTATTTCTTGTAATAATGATCTCATATATCTATACATATTTAGTAGAGATGCACCGAATATTCGGTAATTATTCGGTATTCGGCCGAATTATTCGGTTCTGGTGCTGATTATATTCGGTTTGAGTATTTCTATTTTTTTGATACACGACACGGTTCACCGTATTTTATTATCTATAATAAAAACACAAAACTATAAAGATTTATGTTATAATAGAAGTCACTTATAAATAATGTCTTAAATAAAGCTTAATAATATAAAGCAATTTAGATTCAGATCAACGTTTATTTCGAAACATATTTATTTTATTATTGTTAACCTACAATTAGTATTTAGTATAGCCAACATTTATTTTGAAATTTAAATCAGATTTTTTTAAGCTATAAAACAATATTCTTAAACCGGAAATCAACCTACTTATTCATCTAGCCAGTAGCACGTAAGGTTACGTAGGTATATCTTAGAAACAGTTTATGACAAAAAAATGAAATGGTAAACCGACTAGTATTCGGTATTCGGTTATTCGGTGAAATCACTATTCGGCGCATCTTTAACATTTACCCAGCTTCATATGAAATAGTCATTATGGTTCATGAAAGGTATAAATTTTAGTTAAGCAATAAAACTTTTTCTTTCTGAATTATTATTTTATTTTATTGACGAGATCGTACAATATTGATAGACATATTATGTACATAAAAGAATTTCCTATAGAAAATATCCAACTAATATGAAATGATAAATAAATAAACAAATATATATACTTATATTGCAAATTGCATATATGTATATATATATATACTCGCAAGCCTTCTCAAGTCTGAAGGCTTGCGAGTAACTTACCTGATGATAATAATACTGTTGAGGAAACAATTTCCATAAATTTTATATTTAAATGTCCAATTAGTAAATCATTTTATTATTACCTATTACTTATTTATTACTAGATTACCAATACTAATCAGTTTTATAGATATAGGCAGACAGACTAGATAATGTATATAGACAGGTAGATCTCTGAATTTTTTTCATAAGTTTTTTTTTTATCTTTAGTTTTTCTCTCGATCAATAAACATAGAAACGAATAAAAAGGTCTTAAAATCAAAGACCTTGATTTAAATATTCGGTAAATTAAAAATATATTCTTTTTTATTTATATTATTTATTGCACTTCACGATACATATAATATTCTATATATAAGAAAATAAATCCTATAACAAGCAGTTTTATTAAGTAACGGCGATGTCTTCCACACACCCTTAGGGTCAGAAAAATTACAAACTATCAGGTTGCTGGGGTGATTATAATAAATATATATCGGTGTGTAAGGTACTAATAATTACACACAGATACATTATTAAACAATTATACATACACACAAACATACACACATACACATACACTTATACATTTATTTAACAACACTTCTAAGTTGTGTCTTTATAACAACTTGTTACTTCAATAGCAAAACTTAAACATAAAATAAGTTTTAGAAGACTTAATATCATACCACTTAATAGAAAACCTAACGACTATCAATTATTATTTTTTTACAACAGTATGTGTTCTGACAAGACTTTATATATAATATTGTTGTTTCTGATCGTCCAAACGAGACAACGTTATCTTTCACCTTGTCACCTCTTTCAAAAACAAAGTCACAAAATCGAGTTTAATGTTTTCAAAATGTTCTCAACTTAATCAATATTTATTATGTTTCGAAAATTTAGGTTGATTTCATATTTCTTCGAGTCAAAACATAAAAAGAAGACCATTACAAGAATTATAGAATGTTTATCGGTAATTATTACTTTAATATTACATCCTATAGTATTTCACAAACATAGTAACTATTATATAACATTAAAAGTATATGTTCACTTAATTTTGAACTAAGCACTGATAGTTTCAGGTAAATTATTAATATACTTCTATCTAGACCAAGATTATTTCTGGGTACGAATTTGTTCTTACGGTTATTATGGGATATTTAAGTTCAGTAACTTAGTAGTCAATACTGTAAAAGAATACAATAAACCATTTTTAAACGGTGCAACATGTCTTTCCGAGAATGCAACGTCGGATTTTTTTGATATAAGTAGATATTGAAATGTAATAGAATTCCAAATGTAGAGTTTGATTGTGAATTAACTACATCTCATATTTACATGTTATCCTCTATTGTCGTTAGTATCATTCGATATTTTCCCTACTACTTATCTTCTTTCTAGTTATTGAACTCTACATCGGTATCAGTATTCATTATTTAGTTCTTATTATTACTAAAATATATTTTTAATTATTTTACTAATTATAAAATTATGTATAGCCATGTTAAATTTATTTCAAATTATATAATATAGAATGAAAAACAAACCGATATTAGCAAGGATTCCAATCCACGACCTCTGGGAAACGACGATTTACTACAATCCAATTAAAAGTATTTCAAAGGTTACTGCAAATAAAAAGGTTATTTAAAAATCTTTTTAATTGAAATCTTTACGATTTACATCTTCTTTTTATGGAAATGTTAATTAATTTTGCGAAACTCGTATTGACATAAATATGTATGTATGCAGAACAACTTACCGATAATGGGACAAGGGCATTCGAAAAAATGCATTATGACGTCACAGTGATGTCATTGCAATTGCAATTCAAAGCCTCAGAAATGGTTGTCTTTTTGTTGGCATCTGCCATCCTATTGAGAGCGTGTATAACTAATCCACCGTAACCTTAAAATGGAAGAACACCATTAAAAGAAATAAATCATATTATAATGTTATGTACAAGCCACATGTGTTTTGTGGAGATATTTTTTAGAAGTGATTATTAATTTATTTATTTGTATACGTATATAATATTAGAATGTAGGTACTTGCACCAAGTCCCGAAGTGGGAGTGAAATGTAAATAGCTGCGACTCATTGTATAACTAGTGTAATCATTTACGATATTTATATTTTTGTGAATTTTTCTCTGTGTGTTCAATAAATCTTATTCAAAGTCAAAGTCAAAAATTCTTTATTCCATGAAAATGTTTTACATTTATTTGGACACTTATTCTTATTCTTATATCTTATAATGTTCTTATTACATTAATATATATGATTGTTATAAAACCTCAAGTGACCTCTGACATTTATTGGAATGATTCAGACAGTAACCTCCAAACAAGGTAACAGTAAAATGCACTTACGGGGAAGGTTTCGTGACGGCGAGGTTTATCTCAGACACACATAATTCAAGGAACGCCGACACTCAGACGAGTGTCGGCGACTATTCTCCTTTAATCTAAAATTTCCTTCCATTTAAAATGCTGGAATACTTATTTTTATTTACATATATATAACTTTTTTTTAATTACATTGTGTTTTTATTGAAGAAACATAACATGTTTTAAGGTTGAACTAAGCCCACGCAACAGTTAAGTCCTTTACCAAATTGGAACTAAAAAGAATCAAACTTAAATTAAAAACCATTAATAAAGTCAAAGAATCGGTAAAGGAAAATTATGAGTACGTATTCTGCAGACGGCAGTATGCGTGGGCGCAGGTGACGTCAGCGGACAACGCCATATATGGGTGTGTGGCGAATAATTATCTCGTGTCAATGCAATTAGAAGGATTTTATAAAGTATTAAAATAAGCTTTTGGTTATAATTTCCGAGATCATACCGTGTATACATCTCTTGTATCTTGTGAGAAATATAACATTTGGACTTGATTTTGTTTTGATGATGAGAATGGATGAAGTTGCCACACTTGTCATGAAATTGATTGAAAAATAAATGGCAGGTGCAATAAAATGGTATTCTAGTAACTTTTTATTGATCTTTGGAAGTATAATATTAAACTATAAATATTTTATGAATGTATACTGTATACCTATATCCCAACCTTAAAAATAAAAGTTCAAACAATTGGCTTAGTACTTAAATATTGAAGTTTAAAAATCCAAACTGGTACAAGAGGTCACTCTGTAAGCATTTTTTTTTATTGTAATTTAATTGAGATATTCGATTTTTTATCGAGGACAATATATTATTAAAAAATATTATTAACTTGATATTGACTTCATTTAATAAATATTTCTCAAATATTTGATTCTATATATTTTTTTAATTAGTTGTTGTTATTTCGAACTTTCCAAATTTATATTTTTTGTATTTGATAAAAATTTACATCACAGAAATCGCCAAATGGTTTATTTAACTGAATTTATCACAAAGGGTAAAAAAGCATGCTGGCCGATAGGCTTGCATGCCCTGATAGAAATAAATAGGAAAAATCGTGCGCACGATGCGCCTGCGCACCCGACACGCGTTCACCTGTCATAGTATTGAAATAAACTATTAATGAATTCTTGAATGTTACACTAGATGAAATAAACTAGAAATGTTAAAAACAAAATAACAACACAGTGAATATTTTTTCTGTGAAAACTGTGCAATTTTGAAGTTAACTGTAAATTGTTTTTGAAATATAATTCAACCGCAATAATACTTAATTATATTTAATAAGTTCTTAAAACAGACAACGATGTCCCAGTTAGAGAATGTATTCGCCGAGTACCGTGTGGGTCAGCTGCCCAGGCAGAGCCTATGTTGATGGATTGAGAATCACCCATTGTATAGCAATATAATAGCATCTTCGATCTCTAGAAGTATTCATACAGAGCTAAACAATATAGTCACAAATAGTTACAATATGGTCATTAAGAAAAGAGTGTACTTAATACACTCTCTTGTAACTTGTAAGATATTTCGATTTCTTCGTATGTTTTCCTTTCCCTTTATACATCACACTCCATTTTTGTATGATCTAATCCGGAATTTGCCTATTATTGGATTGAGCCAACATTAGTAGTCACGTCAAAAAATTAATAAAATAAATAGATGCATTTATATTAATTGTAAAAGTTTATCATTTATATTTAATTTGTTTTGATTATTAGGGAGTATAATATTAAGATGCCCATAAAAGACAGGAACTTCGCCATCGTGGAAGTCTTGCACGAGTGAATATGTATATAAAAATAGCAGTAGACCGCTACAATAGTGTTTTGGTATATAGTGGTAAAATTATTTGAAAAAATATATATTTTATTAATAATCAATATTTGTTCAAAAGGACTCACTAACATAGATTTTAAGATTCCTACTTAAAAACTGCTTTTTTTAAGCATATTAAAATCTCAAATATATATTAATAGTGAGAACTTGCAGGTGGTTGTTAAAACATATATAATATATATATATATATATATATATATATATATATATATATATATAATAATAAATTGATTTCGATTTTAATAAATATATTCCAATTATTACAGACCTCCTGATCTGACCTATAGCTCCACATTTCAGTTTTCTTACGCATTATCAAGGACTTTTTCCATTTTTACGATTATTTTATTGAATATTCAATTCATTCATTATATTAAATTAATAATAATAATTTTGACCTGGCATTGGAAAAGTATAATATAACTGATCCTATAGTTATTTGTTATTTTGAAGACATACCTACCTAATTTTTAAAATAAATTAACGATAGCCTACATGCTATAATTTAACACTTGATTCCAATACTTTGCTATCATGAAAAAAAGTATTTCAACTAGTATGTGCTCAGTGCTATATGTTCAGTGGTTGCGACATCGGCGGTGTTGCAAGTCCGGGATTATGTTCCCTGCAATACGTAACGCTACACCATCAACTGACCGCTGCAGCTTGCACAAAACCTTTATTATTATGTTAAAAGTTAATTATGATAATATATTATAATTGCATTTCTATGCAACTCACAAACAAGACAATGTACAATATTCAATATTTTGATAACCTTATCACGGCTTTGCAATTAATTTATCAAGGATAGATGTGTCACGTTGAATGTGACAACTTTAATAATAACCAAAATAATAAATAACTAATAAGTCATCATTTTAATAATTGTGATTTATTTGTAATTATTCAATAATTAAATACTATTTTGTCTGACAATAACGTGGTACTAAAATAACACATATATAATTATTTTGGTTGGTGATATCATGGTTCTAGAAAACATCATTTTCCTTCAATCACTGCACAGTTCTAAATATGGGAGTGTGACATATATGGTACTAAAATTCTGTTGTTAAATGAGAAAACGAATGTCATGTTATTACTATTTATAAGTTTTTAATTGAGTCCACTAAGTTGCGAAGCATCTGCTTAATTAACAGTATAAGGAATGATTATAAAGTAAGTAATACTTTTTCGAATACCTTATTTATCTTACAGAATATTAACAAGATTAACTTAAGAATATTAATGTAACAAAAATTGATCTATTTTGAATAAAAGATCATGAAAGTCGAGAGCAGATTTTAGACGTAAAAATGAATTTTATTAAACGCATTTGGCAATGTGTGGGTAACGAATGTGTCTATAAATCACTCCTACTTTTTGTAACAACTAAATAAAAAACTATTTTATACACAGACACAAAAAATACATACCTAATTCAGTTATATGCTTTTAAAGAACTTTGAACTAATAAAATACCATGTTATAACGATAGAGATCCTCTAACCTTACGCTTAATAGTATGGACGCAAGAGCTGGTTCTTCTGCAGAAATATGATTGCCGTCACTCTCCCCTGGACTCTCAAAACATAATCAGTATCAGATGCTTTCGCCCTTCAGGATCACGAACGGGTGTAGGAAAGTTTGACATTGGAAGCAGAGGGTTTGAACATCTGGATCTTATCGAATTCCTTACAGAATGCAATGAAAACATATTTTTTTATATTTTTTATACCGTATCATGATAATAAACTTATTACTATAAATATATTCTCTGTATGCGATGGTTTCGAGAACATTTACTAATGAGCTTGATACGATTTTTTTTTAGTTTTTCTAATAAATAAAATTGCTGGAACCATAAGTGTAGTAAAAAAACATATTAAAGTAAATTTTCACAAATCTTCTCTTCTCTGCATACCTATTCATAATACAGGTAGACGCCCCTTATTGTGATCACTTTTAGCCAGCCCGTTTTGATAACATTATGCGGATGGTAATTTTTCATGCTTGTTGGGGGATTTTAGTACATATTAAGTTTCATTATAAGAAATTCTGTGGTTTGCTCAAATTTTCTATTTATTTACACTATTAAAAATATTCTAACATAAGATTCATTTGAAATATCGATCTATTGTTGTTTGACACTTGTTTTCATTCATAATCATTTGAATATAATTCTCAAAATAGTATATTTTTTCGAAGTTTGTTGTTTCGTGACGTATCGAATCATCGTATCGTTCTAAGTCGATAACAATAAGACGACTTTTGATCACAATAAGCGACTTTTTTCAATTGTATTGCTAAGGAGAGATTTGGGACCGACCATTTTCGATAACAATAGCCGGCTGATAACATTAACCGTGATCACAATAAGCGGCGTCCACTGTATATAAATAATTGTAACCTCAGTTGAATGAAATCACGGATGCAGCTAGTACACCGATAAAATTATAAAGATACAAAAAGAGCCGACAAACTGCCTATGTAAATAAAAATTATGTCATTCATTCATGTAAAGAAAAAAACGCGGCTCAAGGCATCGTATCATACTCCAATATGTAGAATTTTTTTTTTGTAAACATTACTTGTATTTAATGAATGTGAATGCAAGTATGTATACATACCATGATAGATGGTCAGCTGATTTTAAATTTCAGGTCTTTCATAATGTTTATTATAGTCACTGATTTATTTTTATTTGACTAATGACTTTAAACCATAGAGTTTGTGTAATAATTTTATGCTTAAAACAAGTCATACAATAAAAGAGGAAAAATATTTAAATAATATAGAATACTTTGTAAAATATGTTGTATCTTTGTCGTGCTTATTTTTATATTCAATTGAATATATAACAGGAATATAAAAATCAGTTAGTTGAATTCGAATATAAATAAAAATAATAATATAAATAAAAGTATAAAATTCGGTGATTCAGGCGAACATATGCGAGTTGTCCTCGGTGCCGTTTAGGGCGACAAGCCGCCCTTGTCCTACTGCGCGGGCGCAGGGTGAGCGTAGGGCTGCCGAGTTATTTATATTTCTTATATATGTGTTATTGTGTATATAATTATTGTATCCTATTTATTTTTTAAATTTCCAAGTTAAATTATTACTGTATTAAATAATAATTATTATGTTTTCAATACCATAAACCCCAAAACGTTTAAAACGAACGACGCAGCCCTATCAGCGTGAATTGCATTATGCCATATAAGTGTAGCGGTTAAATGGCCAAGCAGCTTGATGTCTCCAGTTTGGTGATGCAACTGATGTTATCTTTCTTATCCTAATTATATAACAACAAACTTCAAAGTTTGTAAAGGCTTATTCATCTATTTATGGTTTGATATTTACATTCAGCAGTAGGAATTTAGTTATGAGTTGGCATCACTTCGATGACAGTATGACAAAATAACTTGATAAATATATATGTACATCCGTTATTTAATTATTAAACAACAGTTTAGTTGCAAATTTCTATCAATAAGTACATTAAATTTACATCTTGTAACTAGACAAAGTTTTATCATTTTATGATAATGCTAATCAGCCAGCTACTCGGTCCACCTCCTCAGGAGGGAGTAATAGCTGCTCACTCATATATAAGTATATATGTATATATATAGTAAACCAACTCTGAATATTGTATAGTTATACAAGTCTATAGCATTTAGGTTTTATTGTAAGGAAACTCCAATTACCAAACAAGTTTTTGTGATTTCTCAAGGAAATGTAAGAATTTTCTGGGATGGAGGAAAGCATCTCTATATAACGACTTTGATAATAAATTCAAATTTATATTTAAAATATCTTTATAAAGTAGACATTTATAGGCACTTTTGAATCGTCAATTTTTACATTGAAAAGGACAGTATAATCAGTCCGTAAGTTAGATAACACCAGCGGGCCTACCATGAACTCTTATTGCGATCCAATTTACGACCTACATTGAATCGTTTTGATATTTCGTACCATGAGGCTGATAAGACGACCAGTTTAGATCGCGACTTTAACAAGTCCTAAAATAAACCGCTAAAATTAATTCGTTCATTCAATTCGTACCATGAGCTGTCTTTTCGACCTAAACTGAACCGCTTAACTATCAAAACTAGTGATTCAATAAAAGTTGCTATTATCGTAGCCTAAACAGAATTGTTACGAATTATATAGTATAATAAGTTGCTATTATCGTAGCCTAAACAGAATTGTTACGAATTATATAGTATAATAAGTTGCTATTATCGTAGCCTAAACAGAATTGTTACGAATTATATACCTACTGTAGATACTTGATGTTAATCCTTATTTATTAGTGCTAAAGATATATATATAATATTAGTTTTAAAGATAAGTATAAGTATAAACTATAAATTGTTTTAAATAAGTATAAACTATAAAATTATAAACCAACGAAGATCTTTTTTCGGAGCTGTGACTATGACTATGAAGAAAATGTTTCACAACATTTTGTGACCATCTTACAATTGTAGCTTTGTTTTTAATACATACCTGTATTTTTTTCAATTAATGAGGTACCTTCCTTTATCCTTAGTATACTAATGGGATTTTATACTCGCTGGAACTATCTTTTTAAATTCGATTTGTGGTTATTCCAATAATAAAAATAGTGCAATGGTTATCTATTGTTATATGTAATGAATATAAAGCTGACACTATTTCTAAATCTGTTTAGTTTAAGGTTCATATTAGAGACGATTAATTAATACTTCCTTTTTATCATTATTTTCAATCTTTTTCTGATTTATATGAGAAAAATATATGTTAACAACAATATCAAATTACTATACTATACTATTTATATTTATATTTACTTAACATAATATTTATAACATTTAAAATAGAAATCAATCCTTTGAAACATCATACACGCCATTATAAATGTTATGTTCCCTATTGGCTTTCAGCTAACACTATTAAAACTTATTCATAATCATAACAACTGCTCTTAAAGTGCGATGTAAACGTTAATTTGCTGCAGGCTGTCAACGACAACTTGAAATAAAAGCGGACCAGTGACTATTTCGTTTCGACAATTCACTTTTTAAACCTAAACTAAAGTGCATCGGAACAGAATCGCTTACTAAAAGTTGATGGTAAGGCCCCAGCTCGGAATGCTGCTCTACTGAGAGGAGCTGGCCAAAAACTCAATACTCTACTCAATACCCAAACACCCTCAATAAGCCAGCAAAGCACCCTATTACATAAAAATGCGTTGGCGATTTCTGCTTTCTGCGTTAAATGATTCTTGGGTAATCTTAATCTCAAATCTGAAATTTACAAATAGACAGTAAAAATCGAGTGTCTGTGTGTGTGTGTTTGACATCGCAGCAATGTAATGCCTATATGTATAAAATTTCTACGGGAATAACATACTATAGAATTAACTATAAGTCTATTATAGGTCTGGATAATTGTGGTTTTCACAGATTACGGGAAAAGCGATCTACACACGCGCGAAGCCGCGGGCAACAGCTAGTGTTTTATAAAAACTATCTGCGTAAAAATAATTCTGTGTGTCCTAACTTCAACATATTTTTTCTGGATTATCACTACCTACCACTATTATATTCTTATCAATGTTTTAGTTTACAATTTGAGTAACTGTGTCTTACTGCTTTAGTAGGGTTTTCAAAGAAGAATACCAAAGAATAAGAAAAAAATATTTATCGGTATATCCAAAATTCTCATCATTGTGGATAAATATTATCATTTAATTTCTAGTATGAAATTAGTTAATAGCAACGAACATATTTTTTTGTGGTTTCTACAACTGTAAATCGCAATAAAAAACCTTTGGTTACAATATATATAAAATATATTAAAGTTAATAAATTCTGAATTCAAATTATAATTCTCTTTTTAAACTTTCGTTCAGACTAATCATCTATGGAATAATGAATGGGTTACTGTTTACATTATGTCTTTTCCTCCAACTTATTGGTTGCCTGTAAGAGATTGCTGGTTAGCGATAAGGCTGCCAAATTTGTACCTTTTTTTTTGTTTTCTTTTTGTGTTTATTGTAATTGTTGATCCGGGTGTACAATATTATTATTACTCCATGAATCCAATAAAGTAACGACAATTGTATGATCTGTATATTGAGAGACACTTAGTTACATTTAAGTAATAATTCATTGAACAAAATAAAACTAACCTGAAAAATGGTAAACTGCTATTAAGGTAAAAGCAAAAAGCAATGCTTGCAACTCCAATTTTACCCTTCATATAGATAATAAATTAAGAAAATCTGATAAGGGTTTGGTCTCTTCTTTTAAAAAATATTATTTAAAACATTCCAGCACTTCCAGTATCATCTTCTCCTTTTTAGTCATTAATAAAAGAAAATATTTAAAAATGTACTATTATTTTGAAATACCAAGAAATTGAATTAACTACCAAAGTAAGTAAGTTTTCTAGTACCAAAAGAATAATAACAAAATTTTAAAATATTAAGAATTTAAATAATTTAAATACCTCCGACTTATGGAGGATATTTGTGAAGGAGAATTGGTTCAATAATGGACTTTGTTGCTACTTACTTAGCAATCATTTTTATTGAAAAATTTTCTTATATTATAGTACTCAAACACAATGAGATAGTATTGTTAGCTGATGAGACTTCTTAGTTCTTAGATATTTAAAGTAAAACGGAATCAGATAATGACAATCATGACAATGTAAATAGGCGCTCTGTAAAATAGACAAAACTTCTCTCAACAGCAAGTTCAACAATAAATTTAAGCAACTCAATATCACTGGTTAGTTATGACCATATTAAAGACCTATATTGACAGAGGTCTTTAATATGGTCATAACTATTAAAAACAACAGGCCGAGATACCTTGTAAACGAGTAAAAAATAAATAACTTTTTTAAGGCCAGTGTATACCTAATCTTTTCTACCAACTCCTAACAAATGTGAAAGTTTTACTCTTATACACATTAACAAAAAAACTGTAAAACTTTTGTGAATGGATAATATATAAGTTGATAAGTAATCAACTTTACAATATTAAGATGTTTCAATAGAAATATCAATGCGTTAACTTATTGCATATTACCATTTACCACTAATACAATCAGCTAAAAGGTTATTACTACATCAGCTAGAAGGTTAAAATAAATTAAAACAATTATATATTTTTAAATAAGATTCTTAATTCGATTATTTTATAAAGTTAAATATGTTTTGGGTACAGGCGTTTACATGTTGTTTAATTCGATATATTTTTTCTAAAGTAGGCTACATAGGTTTTGTTTTAAATTATTCATAACTAACGAAAAAGAAGAGGTAACTCTGACAAGGATTAAAAGATTTTTTTCATCTATAATCCAACTAATTTTGTTAGAAAAATACGTCAACACAAAGATATCAATGAATTATATTATATTCCTGCAACTACTTTGATGTTTGACTTTTGGCGTGTTAGTCGTAGTTCTAACGCAAGTATTTAGAGCCTTATGTATCTTTTAACGAACTCTTGGATAACTTCCAACAGCCGAAGTCGATATTGGGTGTGATCTTTAGCGTACGCCAACACGGGAGCCGTTCGATCAACTTCCAAATATTCAATGTAAGTCTCAGGATCATCAAAAGTGGTCTGAGTTGTCTCTGGATCCATTAAAACGAATGGAAATATTGAAATTGCTTCCACCAGAGCGAATAAACGAGCCTCCTCACATATATCTAGAAAAGTTTCGCGTTTATAATTCAGATACTGTAATCTTTTTTTCGTAAGTTCATCTAAATTTTGAGAAAAAATTGTATAATAATAGTCGAATATTTCCTTTTCATACAAATTTCGGAAGCACGTTGTTGTTGTTAGGTATAGGAATATCATAAGATCGAATGCGGGTGGTCCGTACCGCGAACACTGGTAGTCAATGAGAACAGCTTTATTTGGAACATCACCACAGTATTGGAACATAATGTTGTTGGCCCACAAATCTTTATGAATGATTACGTTCAGTGTGTCATCTCTTGGTTTTAAATTGTCACAGCCCTTCACGAAGAGATTGTAAATTTGTTCGTCGAAATTATTTGGATATGTAGCACTAACTTCCAAAAACTCTTGTATAAATTTTGCTGTTAATTTTGCAGAAGCATACAAAGGCGATGATGGTTTGAAAAGAGGGTCGGTCATTATATGACCATATTCTTCTAGCAAATTGTATGGATGATCTGGTGTGCTCTTCTTTGTTGCATAATTCGCATAAGCTGCATGGAAACGAGCAATTGCCGATGCACAGACTAGAACATGTTTTTTGTCAAAGTACTCCAACGTTGGAATCTGCTTGTAGCCTTCCACAGACAAATCAGGCATCACTATAATTCTCTCATTGCTTAAATATGCTTTGGGATACCATGGATCTAGAAATTAAAAAAATATTTTGTTTAAATTTCAAAAGGTAGGTATGTTACACAAAAACCAGTCAAAGGATAATAAATAAACAGAGATGTCCTCATAAAATATTTATCTATTAATACAAAGATGTTTAAATCGCCAAAAGATTAAAATAGTTGTTTGTTATTCTAATGTTCTACCTACTTACCATCTTCTTCATCCATCTCCTCAATGATTTTAAACATCATAGCTTCTCTCTTAAAAAATAAATGTTGGTTGATAAAATCCGCCTTCGGTTTGTTTTCAAACGGGACTGATTTTACGAACAAATGAATTTTCGTCACCAAATTATCTTCTGTGACCTGCAAAGTGACTCTTAAGTGGTCACCGAGTAACCCCATCAATCCTTGAGCCGCCGGCTTTAGATCATATCCAATTAGTTGAGACCCTGGTCTTATCTCATTTAAAATATTATCCAATTGGCTTTTAGATATCAAATCTTCTAAAACTTTCTGAGACATTTTTAATGAAATAGGTATATTTGAGAGCACTTTACCCGACATGCAGCGTTTTATACTAAAATTACAGACGAACCATTTATTTATAAGTTTATTGTTTCTTCTCTTCCTTGTTCTCACTAATTGCAATCTAATATAGTATAATACAATAGACTACTGTTTCGTTTTTTAAGGAATATAGAACCTTGTGTCCTTCAAATAGAGTTTATTTTGCAATAAGGTAAACATTTCGTCATATCACATTGTTTATTGTATTAACATAAGGATTATAGAAGATGTCTCTGTTTAATTTACAGAAATAGTTAAAAAATAATCATATAATGACTATTGTTTAGAATGATAAAATTTGAATCCTTTGTTTTAAATGTGATAGTATTATGATACTACAGGGTAGAGACTTGTCTGACAGAACTAGTTGACTTTAGAAGTATATCACGCTTTACTTAAATTTTTACTTCTACTCGCATATGAATTATCTGTGATTCAAGACAATATAAAATCAAAAATGGAAAAATGTAAAATTTATTTAAAATTTAAATAAAGTTAGCATTGTTATACACCAACCTAAGGTAAGTCTGTATATATAAAAAAAAGCAAAAAAATAAATAAAACAAACAAATTTTTTCATAAATTTATTACTAAATAATATTAACATTAGAATCGTTCAACGATGTATAAACTTCAATACTCGTAAAGCTCATTGGAAGATCTGAAGGAAGACGTATGTGGGACATATCAGATATAATATAATCCTATAAATAAATTGTACAATATATTAAGATAATTGAGTCGATTTTCATAACTTCGTTGTCTATAATAATGTACATATCCTCTAATAAGGCATTTACTGGCAAGATATTCATTGTGTATATTAAAATAACTATTCGTCAGTCTTAATATAATATATTAAAAAAATATTTTTGGAAGACTTAATTAATAACTTAAATGGAAGTATCATTTAATAAATCTTAAAATAAAGTTATATAATAAAAAAAAAAACTAAATTATTTACTGCTATAAATGCTTTCTAGCTTTGTTGAATAATTTTAGTAATATTATACTTAGTCTATACCGATATTGTTGATTTTGTTTATATTTAAATAAACTGGAGGTAGTTGACAATAATCACCAATAGACAGATCTACGTCGTTAAAATTTTATTAGTCTTGTTTATTTCGTCAAGACAAATATCATGTTACGAAGACACTTTAGGGTAAATATTTATTATACAATATCAATTAATTTTAAAACAAATATGTAAGTATATCTCGCTATTGTTTAAATCAATTGTCTCAACAAGGACATCGAATGGTTCATCGAATATAGAGTCGAGAACGTGTCATGGAATGCGATCGAATGAAGTTATGGAATGTAAAGAAATCCTGAATAACTTTAGAAAGTAATTTCAAGGATATGAGAATATCGTATATTGAAGAAAAACTTCATTAAAAGTTTATACTAATAAAATATAATCAACGTCATTTGATTTTAATATCCTCCTAGAAAATGATTGATGAATGATTTTATTTCTAACTAACACCTGTGTGTGTGGGGGTGTGTGTGTTCGTGTATGTGCGTGTGTGTACTAGAGGTGCGCGTGGTCTCCGTGTAGGCGCTCGAGAGCGGCCAGCAGCGCGGGCAGCGGGCGCGGCGGGTGCGGCGGCAGGTAGTGGTGCGGCGCGGCGGGCGGCGCGGGGACCCGCCACGCCACCACGTGTTCGCGGCCCGTGGTCTGTGAGGCGCCCACAGTGAACAACAGGCGGCGCTCCCAGGCGCGGCGCAGAGCGGACAGCACCTGACGACCTAGGGCGCTGTCGGGAAGGAGCGAGTGGCGCGGGAAGCCAACCGCGTAGTATGGCGCGCCGGGCAGCGGGTGCGACGGACCCTGGACGCCAGACTGGAAGCTGGGGAAAGAGCGTCGTCTTGGAAATTTTTATACCGTATGGAAACTCCTGACGAAAAATCTTAGATTCTATCTCGGGAGCGCTTGCCGTGTTTTGTTTCTAATATTTTCATTTGTATAAGTTTAAAACGTGTGTGAAATGAGAACAAAGGTGTCGTTTGGCATTATGCTCACTTGTAAGTGACCAGTATGGAGCCAGAATGGGGAGGATGGCCTGGCAGCGCTCCAGACTGGCGACGCCACGCCATGGACCCCGGTGGTTGTTCTCCACCGGCCGCGCCGCCCGCCGTTCGTCGCCGTCCGTACTCGTGCCCGCACACCAGGCACTCTATGTAGGGACTCTCCTGAGAAAAAAAAATACCTTTCAATAATGTTTATAATCAATACCCAAATAATTACTATAGACCCATACAGATTTTACATAAGTAAACAATGAATTCAAATATTAAGTGAATAATATAAAAACACACCCCATTATCCCTCAGCCGATCCAGATGGTTCTGCAGGCAGCGCAGGTGCAGCACGTGGTGGCATGCTGCCAGCGCCACCACGCGCTCTTGCAGCGTTTGTGGCGGCATGTGTGGCACGTGTGGCTCGTGTGGCGCCGTGCCGTCGAGTGGCGCGGCGCAGGCCCCGCACAGCGCGCCCCACTGCGGCCGGGACACCTCGGCCACCCAGCGCCACACGCAGTCCTCACCCTCGCCCTCCAGCGACATATCATGAAGTTCATCGCTCAGCTTGCAATCTGAATATATCATCCGTGTCTATTTAATCTTCATCTCGTATATAAGGTCATTTCAAAGTTATAGAAGGCAAATCCTCTGTTTCTTTGAATGTCTACCTGTCTTTTACAACACAAATATAGCAAGTATGTTTTAAGAATCATTAAAACAGTGTTGATATTATCTAATTGTATTAATAATACTATATATCCTAACATCCATTTGAATGCTCTGATACGGACCTATATCGTCAACGGATCGCTCGCGGGGCTTGGTCTCGAACACGTCGTCGCTCCCCGCGCTGCAGTTCAGCAACTCACCAACCACTGCCGCCTGCAGTTATACACATATTACATATAACCACCTTTTGCACTTATTCATAATTTACTTGTTTAAGTTACTGTTACGTTAATTATTGTTATTATTCTTGTATTATTTTAGTTATTATTTGAAGTGCAATAAAGAATATCATTTATGTATCTATCTATCTGTATAACATGAGTCATGACACACGCACAGGCCCGCTAACACGCAGTCCCTTACCTGTAGACTCTCTTTGCTCTCGTGGCTGAGGTAGGTGGACACAGTGTCGACGCTGTGTCGTCGGCCAGAGCGCGTGCTGGCGCTATCCGCGTCCGCAAGGGCGCCGCTCGCCTCTGACGATCCGTTGCACTTGGACGTGCCTGGACGATAAATTAGATATTGTTAGCGAATTTAATTAAGTACTTATATTTTAAATATTGTGTGATTCATATATACTGACTGAAAATGTTGAGGTTGTGTAATATTTGACGAGCGAGACCCGGCTTTCTGTCCTTCGGTGAGGCGCTCCGGGCTCCGGTCCTGACCTCTCGAGGCGGCGCGTGTACGGGTGCAGACTGCGCGGACTGCACGGACAGCACGCTCGAACCCGTCTGCTGCTGCGGTATACGGGGTCTACGGCCTGGTGAGTGTGTAAATGAATATTATGTACATAGTATTATAGAATTCGATTGGTAGCCTAGAACTGTTTAATTAATAAAAAAAAAAAGACTGTTAGTGACCAAAACTAGCGGCCTCATGCTCACCATCCACGGGGTTTCTCTCGGGCACGGGTGGAGCGGGAGGCGCAGGGGGCACGGGAGGTGCCGGCGAGCGAGCCAGCGGGTAGGGCGGATGGGCGGCGCGGCGCAGTAGACGTAGGGAGGCACGCCGCGTGCTGCGCGCCGTCATGCTGGCCAGGCACACCGCCCAACCCTCCCACTGCACGGCATCTGGACGGCCGCGCGACCACGAATCCTCGAGCCGACACTGTATCTGATATATGAAGATGTGTGTTTAGTATTCACGAACAATGCCTAAAGTGGGTTGTCTTAAATTCGGAATAAATAGCGCACAAACCTCCATGGGCAGAGCTTCGTATCGCAGGTCAGCGGCTCGCGGGGGGTCCGCTAGGCGCGCCCACTCCCAGCGCGCGCCGCGTCCCCCCGGCGACTGAACGCTGTAGCACGAGCGACGCACCCCACACTCTGATACGCCTGTATACCAAACACATTTTGAGAATGCCAGTAGCCATAAGAATAGGCGGGCAATATAATGTTAAGTAAACTGCTTTGATATCCAAATCCATAGCTCCGTCTTTATATTATTATTGTTAGACTTAAATGTGTTGACAAGTAAATTAACAATTATTATTATTATTTTTTTATTTTTAAAAAGTTGCTTAAAATGGCAACTTACTGTTTACAGACAGCATTGGGAGCACATGTTTACAGATACTTTATGTTACTTAAAATAAATTAATTATTAAATAAATTATTTATACATCTTGTAAATGTAGAGCTTGGAGAACTAAATAACTCCAAAAAAAAGTGATAGTAGCACCTTGAGAAAGTGCTGCTAAAAATAAAATATCTCCCAATAAGGTGGGTAAAATATGGAAAAGTATAATATGGAATGTGATATGTCATGCGACCCGCCTACCAGGGCGAGAGTAACCAGGCATCTACGTCAGTAAATGCTACTGGAAAACGAATTTGTTTAGCAATCCTTCCACCCGGCACAGACCTTGGAAAAATTCTATATGAGTATTCACTCTCAACATTGGTATTATTTCTATCAGGGTAACTCTCAACAGTGGTAACATAAATACTGAAAAAGAAATCCGATACTATCTGGAATCAAACCAGCGACAATACTTCCCAGTACAAAGCTGCTTGTCTCGAGAAAAGTGCACAGAGAAATAAAAAGTCTTGAATTAAACAAAGCTCCTGTATTTTGTCTTTAAACACCCGAAATACTGCAACAACTTCCTAATCCTATCAAAACTCTTTGAAAAGATCATCTTAAGAAGGTTAACACAAACTTGTAATGTAATGTAAATGAATTTTTTCCACAGCACCAATTTGATTGCAGAACTGACCATTCTACCAAAGAACAAGTTCATCAAGTTGTTAACAAAATAAGAGAAGCTTTTGAAAAGAAACAGTACTGTTTTCTTGACATTCAACAAGCATTTGACAAGGTGTGGCACTTGGGCCCACTTTTTTAAAATGAAAAGGGTACTTCCACACAATTTCTATAAATTACTAAAATCATATCTGGAAAATAGAATATTCAGAATCAAAATTAACGACACCTAGAGTAGGTGTCGTTAATTTTGCCTTCTATTATATAAAAGCGCCACAGAGCTCTATCTTGTGGTCCTATCTTATGCTTAATATATACTGCAGGTATAACTACAACCAATAACATCCTATCAGCTACCTTGATGACACTGCTGCACTTAGCAATCATGAAGATCCTCGCACAGCATCCTTAGTTCTACAGAATTACTTGGACAAAGTAAAGGACTGGATGGACAAGTGGCGTATCAAGGCTAGCTCCAGCAAGTCTTTGCATGTCACATTTACCGCAAGACTGTTCACCAGTTCTACTTGGAAATAATGAGCTACATCAACCATCATAAAGCCATAAACCATCATAAACCCAATAGGGACATATGGCATTGAACTTTGGGATCAGCCAAAAACTCTATTATTGAAATTCTAAGTTTCCAGAACAAAGCACAAAAATGATAACTTATGCATAACTTATGTCTTAGAATCAATGAACATTCAATTAAGAAATTGGATACAGCAGTATTATACAAAGGCCACAAGGCTTAAAGATAACAGATGTGGGACTTTGATGATTGACAAACTTCTCACATAATAAGAGTTAACTTTTAATGTGGAAAAAATCTGTTAAAGGCCTATAAAGCCAATTGAAAGATATTAAATAATAAAACAATAATAATTATTGTAAACATATTATGTGTACTTTACAATGTTCTGTCACATGGACTATACATATAGTTGTTAACTATTAATATACCATTGTATATATTAGAATTTATAGCTTTTAGAAATACTGTTCCAACTTACCAGGGGTATCTGAGAGCTGTGTGAGTGTACGCAGGTTGACATAGTGTCCTTTCAGTGCAGGATCAGCATCAGACAGAACCACTCTCGTCAGTTTCTTTGCATATGCTCTTTCCAGAGTCCTTGCAACCCCAGGAGAATGTGGTAACCACTGCCCCTCATACTGCCACTCCCATACCACAACACAGTGCACTGATGACATCACACCTCCAACATTTCCTGAGAAACAGTAAAATTATCTTTTCTGTTTCACAGTTATTAAGTAATAAATTATTTTTTTTTACTAGCAGCCCCTTTTTTTTATTCAGCATTATCATTATTCAAATATTAGTATGTAGGGCATAACCTTATTTAACCTCTGTTCTTTAAAAATTTATAACAGTAACAGTTTAAACATTGTATTATTTACACATATCTTGTTGACAACAGCTAAACAATTCAGTACATATAAACAAGTTGATAAATCCCAAATCACAGAAAAAAGTTATGTTTTAGCTTAAAATGCCATTATTGAATAAAAGAAGTTATCTTATAACTTAAATATACATACCGCTCACAATTTATTAATTAGTTGGACTTCAAGTTTCAACTGCGCTCAATGAATGAGAATCTAATTACACTAAAATTGTGGCAATGTTATGTATATTGACAATGTTCAGTGTTTCACGAAACCTTTGCGGCTAAAATATATTAAAAATATAAATACTTGTAGAACTCGTTAGTAAATATGTAAATCACAGCATTTTTTGTTTGTGAAAGGACAGGAATTTCAATATCGTTGTCTAAACTCGAATGTCGACTCGTCCCGTCTCATTTAGCCTCTGGTAGAGAAGGCAACTTAAGCTTCAAGCATTTAATAAAAACTGCTTTTCAGAAAAAGCATAAAAGTCTGTTTAAAATATTAAGCCGATAACGTTGAAATGTTTTGACAACAATTCGTCCATTTGAAAAGGAATCTTAAACCCCTTGCTCGAACATGCATTTTAAAACTGAAATAGCATAGGTAATAAGCACAAGCGTATTGGCTTTTATTCATAAAATGTACCATTCTCTCTATAGTAATAAGACTCAATTTGATATTTTCATTGATTTTAGCAACAAGCATTAGAATATTAGCTTTTGGTAATACGAGGAAAATGTAACTTTCTGAGAATTGAAATAAGACTCAATTTCATATTTTTATTAATTTCATCAATAATCATAAGTATTTTAGCTTTTATTGATACGATGAAAATGTATCTTTCTACCTATAGAAATAAGACTCAATTTAATATTATTATTGATTTCGTCAATAATCTTAAGCATTTTAGCTTTTATTGATACGATGAAAATGTATTTTTCTGACTACGAAGATAAGACCCAATTTCATATATTTATTGATTTCATCAATAATCATAAGCATATTAGCTTTTATTGATACGATGAAAATGTATCTTTCTAGCTATGTAGATAAGACTCAATTTAATATTTTCATTTAATTTATCAACAATCATGAGCATATTAGGTTTTTTTAATACGATGAAAATGTATAGTTCTAATTATGTGTCTAAAGCACATTTTAATATTGATATTGATTTTATCAGTAATCATTGTATATATTATATTAGCTTTTATTATTACTATATATATTAAAAATGTATCGTTTACTTACATTGCAAATAAAAAATATTTTAGGTTTTAATTAATTATTTTCATGATTAATTTTTGTATTACATTCAATTGTGTAATAGTTCTTTATTATTTATTTGATATTGGAGTTTACTCCTTAAGAATAAATTTTCAAATAAAACAATTGAAATGAAAAATAATAATAATATTTTGTGATCGAATGTTCTCGTAAAGTTTTTACATGCAATTTTAACAACGCCATCTAGTTTTACCTTAACAAAAACATAACTACATCTGTTAAACATCTCAGTACAGCGTGACACCGCTAGGTGGCGCGACAAAAAGTCATGGGTTCATTGTTTAACACTTGTTAATTTCTTTATTTTTCTTTTATGTTTATAAAAATATGAAAAGCGTTTTAGAAAAATAAGCTTTTTAATAAGCCTGTTTAAAAATTCAAGCATTAAACTTAAATTCGTTGTTCAGATAAAGCCGTTTATCACACCTCTAGCCTCTGGGTCTCGTTTATTAATTATTAGATTTTGACAGTTGTTGTGTGAGAGTTGAGATACCATAGTCAGAAGTAACGTTTTCTGTAATATCATTAACCAATAACCATATCCGTATAAACTCTAAGGTGTTGATTTTTTTTACTTATTTATATAAAAAATAAAAATAATTTAAAAGAGTTATAATAATTTTTTAAGGTAATTTTTGTGCCTTTTGGCTGGCTTATGTTCCTAGCCATAAAAATCTTATTTTTACAGTCTACGTAGACGGATTCTCGGGCAAAAGATAGTTGACTTTATTTCTATTTACATACATATATTTAATTAACATAACACTCCTTCTGAACCCGTGGGGAAATAAGAAGGATTTTCATAAATACTTATGTAAAATTCAGTAAACCAAAAGATTAAAACAGGATTTCCCATGGCAATTACCCAATCGTACTATAACATATATTATGTCACAGACCAAACTACGTGCAAAAGTTAGAATTTCTATAGCCTATGTGTTATCTCGCTACGCAAGCTACAATATTGCCAAGTTTCATCAAAATCCGTTCACTAGTTTTGGCGTGGTTGAGTAACAAACACTATTTAACGTACATAATATAATAATTTTAATTTAATCACGCACATGAAATGTAAGTATGGACTGCCTACATTAATTAATTAACATATGTTAATTGTAATATTTTTAACTGTTTGAAATCGTAACTGGTAGTATAAGTATTTGACAATACTTAAGAATAAAATAAATTTAATAAATTAAGAACGAGGCAGCATGGTTATAAACTTTAGCCTGTCCGAAAGGACGAAAGTATTTGACTGTTGACATTTATGAATCTGTGCCTGTGGTCCAGCAGTACTGTAATGAGTAATTTATATTTTGTTCGATATTCACTCTCAGAACTTTAAAAGAATAACAGGACCGCTGCAGTGTTCGTTTATAAATGATACTCTAATCTATCATAAATTATGTCTTATAATAAGTGTAAGTATTATTCTTATGTCTATAAAAAATATCTTAGTTTTGCCCACCATTTAAATATAATGAGCAGGGTAAAAATTGTGTTAGTGTCAGTAAATAAAATAATAATAAACGTGTTATTATTTAATTTTAATGAAGAAATTTCAGTTTTGGTTCTAGGTTTATATAATTTAATATCATATCTTTTACGGAGGTCGTTAACTGGTGATTGACATAGTGGTATTTAATTTCACTTCCAGATAATGGACGCTATTCTAACCGATATAATACCCCAGGACAATTTGTACCCGCTGCTGAGGTAAGCTTAATAATTTCGTTTAAAATACAGCGTGGTAAAATATGTTTATTTGCATTTTATTTATTATAATGACATCTACCATTATCACAGCGTAATGGCGATTACTTAATGACTGACTGGCCTTATAGTCTTCAGCCACACTATAAAAGAGCTAACACTAAAATAGCCCGAAACCCAATATTGTGGAAAGAATGAGAAGATGTTTTTTCTATCCTCTGCAATATTAGGTACCCACTATTGGCATTGTTCATAGATAGATAAAAATTGTGTCTTGGAAACAGTCAACAGTGTACTAAGGGCTTGGTGTATGCCTATAGAGTGTGACGGAATGCTGAGAAAACATTGTGTTTATGAGTAACATATTCAAGAACATAAAGTGTTCTCTGACTAAATTAACAGTAAGCTGCTCCATATACCTAATATGAGAGCCTTTTGAAATTGCTCTATCATAAGTATGGTCTATTAATTTGATTGGTGCAATTTTGAAGGGTGAAACTCATAGTAGGATTTGGTTTGAAGTGGTTAATGTGCACTTGCCCTCATGAATGTGTGATATGTGAATGATTATTTATTTTAAAAATAGACTTACCAGCTGTTGCTCTCTCTAGCAGAAATCTAGAAATGTTTGTTTTACATCTTTTATTTAGAGTTTTGTTAACATTCCTTTATATCTATTTCTAGCCCTAATAATTTGTAATATTAGTTATCTTGATGGATATTACTTAGGAATAATGAATAATACCTTTTTACACCCTTGAAGATTTGCCTAATCATTATTTATCTTTTAAATAAAGAGACTAAATTGACATTATCTGTTCTCTATACAATCATTTTTCGGAAAACTAAGTCTTAAGCCCATCAAATTTAATTCAATATAAGAAATTATGGAAAATAAACAGACACTAGCATTTATAATATTCATATCAATCAGTTATGAATGTAACGAGTCAGACTCAGCTTTATAGCTGATGGGACTGTACTTATAAGCAAACATGTATCTCTTATGCGTGTGCCTGTATTTGAGTGTGAGTGCACATGACCAACTCAGCTGACTGCCAGCAGTCGCAGCCACGATGGATCCTTGGTAACATGGGGCATGTCACACATATGCCACAAATGGATAATGTGCAGTTCAACAATCCTATCAGTGTAAGTGAACATTCTTAATAGCTTTTTATTTTTATATCTAATAGTAATCTTAAGTAGAAAAATAATCTTAGTATTGCAAATTAGTTCAAACTATAATTTCTAAATTCTTTGGTAAGGCACTTCTTCAAGGCTCAATCAATTTAAGTATGTTTTTAAATGCCATAACAAAAGACCACTATTTCTAACACAATATGCCTAGAATTTAAGAATTAAAGTTGACTGCTTAGTAATTAGTTAAAAAGTATTTTGTTGGTTGAAAGTATTTTGAATACTTAGTATAATAGTTTTATTTTACAGACTAACACAAAGTGAAGCTTAAATTATTATATATATATGCCATTGTATAGACAGTGTTGTTTTTGTTATGTATTCAATTATACAAATAGCAATGGTGTTGCTAACAACTCAGTTTTTATATTGATCGTATTTAAATGTAAGATGTACTATTTATTACATTTTTAATATGTTAACCCTTCCAACAAAAAAACTAGATATGAAAAGGTTCTGGTGTTCTGTAGATATATCAATAAGCTGCAGACAGAAATGTTTAAAAAAACCCTGTATATTTACAAACCTACAACCGGCTTCTTAGACAAAAAATAATATTAATTATTATATATTTTAAATCTTGGGTCTTGACAATCTTGGGCATATTTGTTTTATCTTAAAAGGATATATTTTTTCTGGTTACAATTTTAATAAAATTATAAATTATTATACTAAATCTTCAAGATCCAACAATTTCAATACATTTCCTCTTATTTTTATCATGATGGTTATGACATTAGGCAGGGCAGCTTAAGATGGAAGAGCAATATTCGCAGCAACAACCTTCGATGCAGCCTCAGCAACAACCGCTTCAGCAGCCGCTGAATCCAGGACCTCAGCAACAACTTCAACAAGAGCCACATGAAGAGTCTCAGAAGCAGCAGCAGAAGCCTATACAACTAGAATCTCAGAGCCCGCAGTCGGACATGGATAATAAACAAGAAGTCACCAATACACCTGATACACCTCCTCGCCCATTCTGGATGAAGTCCAAGTTGCAGGGTGGTACGTGTTTCCATTATCTTTGTTATTTAGTAAATATTTGAATCTAATATTAGTCTAAAAGTTCATATTCTTTGTGATGTTACTTGTTAGGCTTCCTTAGTAAATTGGTATCAAATGCCACAAGACGTTTTCCATTTAGACTAATATTTCCAGAGATCTCCTTAAACTTTTCAGGCTTTTTATATTAAATATGGATATTTTCCAATCTGTTTGATAGTTCCAGAGATAAGATCCATATACTCTTCAGCCTTTCAACCCATATAATAAATGTCATGAACATATGTATTGCCTACAGTTAAAAAAATTAACAACCGCGAGCGTCGTCGTCGGCAGAATGAGACGCTCCGACGGCTACTAGCGCCCAAGAACGCACTCATGGTACTCAATGAGATGCTGCCCGGAGACACGCTGGCCTCGGTGAGGAAGGATATACACACTCTTACACACACTAGTATGAACATCCATATACTGGTGATGCGACTGGAGTATTAATTCTGATGACTAGTTCATACTCAAAAAGTTTACTAGGTGTTTTGATAATTTATTAGATTAGATTGCATATTTGCAGGCTGATGTTATTACCTTTTACTCATTTCACCTGGGAAATCAACATTATGCAATTAACGCTGTAACCAACAACCATTAAAAAAAAATACTAGCTAACATGTGCCAACACATAACAATATGGTAGATGACTGTCAAATGAAGTAGGTGTCGTTATATTACTAATAAAACACTCCCGCAGCAGTTCAAAGTAGAGCCCCTGGCGGCGGGGTCGCCGGTGCGCGCTCTACACGCCTACTGCGCACAACTAGAACTCGACACACAAACATACACTGGATACGGTAAGGAACATCTGCGGGTGGATTATTAAATAATCCTATTTGTGAATTTCTTTATAAATTTTTGTATCCGAAAGAAATTTATCATTCATGTCACCATGTAATAAATATTATTGCTACAGGAGAAACCAAGATCGTCGCTCGTAACGCGGCGGCCGAACAAGCTATCCGCGATCTAATGATACAGCGCATGGAGCGAGTTCTACAAGACCGCGACCGGCCGGACGGTGAGCGCACGCACACACGCAAACTTACAACACGTATTTACATACAAAATAATAGTGTGGAGCCCAGATTGATAAAGAAACATATATTTTAGTTCCAATGGACACGGAGTCGAAGAAGTCGATCGCGGAAGAGGCCGAAGGAGAAGGCGCGGGTGCAGGCGAGGGGGAAGGCCCGGGGGAGGGGGAGGCCGCGGCGGAGGCGCTGCCCATGATACAGCTGGCGTCCTTCGCGCTGCACAAGTTGTTCGCGGAGTGGGAGTGCGGCGGACACCGCGTGCCGCAGCTCAAGAACAACGGGGGGGCGGTGAGTCACCGGACACCATTTATACCTGCAGAGGATAAACTCAATCGAAATTGATTTATACTAAAAATCTACTATTATAAGAATTTTACCCTCCCTCATCAGACGACCGAGGGCTCTTCGGCCGGTGCTAGTGCGCGTCCCAAGGTCCGCGTATTGCCTTCGCACGCCAGCTCCATGCACCCGTGCTCGCTGCTGACGCACATGCGGCCGCAGCAGTCCTACTACGAGCTGCCGGCCGCGGGCGCGCCTCACGGAGGGACTGTGTTCGCGGTCGCACTCGACATCGATGGACAAACATACGTGGGAAAAGGTAAGAGGGTGGACATATATTTACTGATCTGCAATAGTGCGTCACTTTAGTAGGCTTAAGATTTGAGGCATATTTTAGCAAACATATTCATAAAATAACTTCAATAAGGCAGGTAATTGTCGATCTCCGCCACGAGTTTACATAATATTCACTTTAAATGGGCATTACTATGAATAATTATAATTTTATAATGAAGTTAAAATAGTATCCATGGAGTTTCTGTCAGACCACGGACGTTTCTTCTACATGGACCTACCCTTAATGGAACCCTACAACTAGAGTTTGATCTTCACGAGTACAAAGTAGGTCTATTTGAAATAAAAATTGACTTATTGAATATATCTCTCCGTGCAGCGAACAGTAAGAAGGAGGCTCGTCGCGCGGCCGCCCGCGCCGCCTGCGAGGCGCTGTACGATGTACACTTCGAGCTACCGTGAGACCTTCCACTCAACTGATCCCTGATCTTATTGTCTTCTATTACTTGGAGTATATCTATACCTTTTATTTAGATAGATGTTTTTATACATTTTATTTGATTCTAGAAAGATATTTTATTTTTAAAATGCTAGATTAACTCTTGTAGTGTCGTTTTTTACACATCGATTTGTAAATAAAATTCACTTAAGGATTTATATGTTATGTGTAATGTGTGTTTATATTGTTTCTGTCTTTACGAGAAATAACATATGTTTTTACGATAAATAAATAGCTTATATAAATATTATAAGCTTAACATGGCTATACATGTTTATAAATATTTTCAGGCTTGTAATATGTTTCTTATAATTAAATTTAATTCATTAAATTGTATGAAATTTCCTTTTTTTAATTAAGTGATCAAAAAATGTAATAATATTTTGTATGACGTCTCGACAGAATTCTGAATTATAAATATTATAATAATAATTGTATATTTTATTCTGGCCACTTCTCTAGCGATACCTATACATCCTATAAATTACCCGATTTGACAGAGTTTGCTTTACTACCGTGGTAATGTATTTGTATTACAATGACGCAAAACCCGACATATGTATAAAAAAATATATAATAAAAGCTGTAAATATCTAATAACCTCATAAAGTACTGCCGCAGTATTATTATTACAGAGCTAAAGAACTTTTTTTTATTTGGCTGTAAATCTCTGGGGCTTTTAAGACCAATTTAATAATTTTTATGTCAAACATTTGAAAATTCATATTTATAAATTATACATACATAACATTATTTACCACTAATTAATAGTACTAAAGTATGTGTTGAACAGTTTTGGGTTCGATTGGTAGTAATTAACATTTTTTTAAATTAAATGACCAATGAAAATTCACATGGACATGATTTCAATATGCGACCTCTGGGATACTACCTCCGTCATTGTGTCAACTTAGCTGCCTTGTCGTTCCCCACCTTTAAATAAACTGACCTGGCTAATGTTCATAGACGATTTCAAACAGTATGAATTAATGAAAGGTACTCGACGTGGACGGAGTCGCGGATAATAGCTAGATTTAAATTAAGTCAAACATCCTGTTAGAAGAGTATTTTAGGTGAGTGAATTGTGTAGCATGAAAAACATGTACAAACATAATTTCCAATATTTAATAACGTAGATATAATAATATCCCATAGATTTATAAATTTTGATCAATGATTTAACCTTTGCAAGTCTCTGTGTATTTTCCAGGGTAGGTATTTAAAAAAATGCCTATTGACAGCTATGATTTTATTAACATTTTAAGATATGTTACTGGAGTCAAAAATATCTAAGCCTTATAAATTACAGACTGAGGTACTTAAAGTAAGAAGGGATAAAAGAACGAAGCAGGAAGTAAATGATTTTTTAATATTTAAAGTCTAACCATATTATTAAACACTAAATAAAAACTGTATTAAATAATTAAGTTTAATCCCAATATTTTGGTCAAATAATACTGTCTCTTAATCCTAAATAACATACACAACATAAAAAAGTTAACACAAACAAATAACGAAAATGTACAACATATTGAACTGTTAATAATAAAAAAAACGTATAAAAGTACGCGAATCTTGGCACTGATTTGCACCTTTAAGAACAAACAACTCGTCAAACTAATAAATCACTAATAAGTAGTAGGTAATATCAATTAAGTAGGTATAATATCATGAAAATGTTAAAAAATGCCTAAAATTACGCTGGTGTTCATTTCCTAAAGTAATGGCAGTATAGTTACATATTACAAACAGAATTTGTATTTCTGCCCTTTTCTATTTACATGGTAGGTATACCACTTTGGTCAGGCACTACTTTTAATCCAATTTTAAGGACAGCATCATTTTATAAGATAATTTTGTAATATATCTATTAACCCTAAATCTTTACAAGAACAAACTAATCAATGAATGATGAATGAATATCTTCCAATAGACAATTAAAAACCATATGTAGAGATCAAAATCATAACCGAGAACAGAGGAATATAATCTCCCAGGGTAACTTTGTAGATTCGATAAAAGTCGATTTCTTGAAAACCTTACATGGGATTGGGGTTTCTTCACCAGTTCCAAGTAAATTGGAGGTTTTTAAAAATATTTTTACAAGTTGTAGCAAAATGTTCGCTCAAGACCAATTGTGTGAAAGATTATCATAAAGAAATGATGTACTCGTATGAGCGTGAAAGAATTAAAAATACTGTTTTAGCCGAAGTACTCTTCATATTCGTTTACCCAACCGTACCATAGTCATAGGAAATACTGTACGATTTATGGGCTTCCCATACTTCGCTCTAAGGAACATGACGGGGGATTTGTTTAATTCTTTGTGGATTATCTTCACAGTCACAGTCAGTTACTGCCTACATGTCAGAACTAAAATTGTTCAAAGATGTTTAAAAATAGTTCCAGATCTTTTTCTGCAGTGTTCAAGACCTTTACAGTTCAACATTAGTAAGGTAGATTAGGTTACGATATATATCATTAAGGGATCGGGCACTGGTCCCGAACTACCATTTCAAAATCAAGCAGGAACGACGAGAAAATTTTCAAATAGTGGGATCGCATTAAATGATATTCAAATGTGATACAAATAGATCTACTTATGATGACGATGACGGATCGCAAGAGTTGGCACAAAGTGGGTAAGGCCGATTCATTACAGTGCAAGACGGTTGACTATGATGATGATATTAATACTGTCGAATGCTATTCAATCGAACAACTTTTCTAAATACCTTCTATCATATCAGGTACATGCGCATTTATATTTCAAGAAATGTTATGTCTCCCAAGTGTCACTTAAACTCTCAGTCAAAGGGCCGCTACGTCATACGGTCAGTTACAATAGCCGATAGCTCCATAACGACAGCGGGCTTTGTAACAGTGCTAGGTGTGGCGGTTCGCGGCCGCCCACAAGCAGCAGGTGCAGTTGCCGGTCTGCATGGTGTGACGCACTCCGGGCGCGTCGTCCGCTCAGGTCTTGCAGCTCGATGTCCCCGGGGCCTACGCCGGAGTCGGGCGTCAGAGCCGATCCTAAATTTCTAATATCTGGCCCCAAGTAATGAGGATTGCTGAATCCCGAAGAAAGCCTGTTGACTCGCTCGGCGCTCGCATAGTCTGATGTCGACATTTCTCCCTCATCTTCAGTAGTTATAGTGGTCTCCGTGATAGGGTCCTTGGTAAATTTCACAGAAGCTGACTTTGGCATCGGTCCAACTTTGGTCCTGGATATTGTCGTTCCGTTTTTTTCTCGTTTGAAGGAGGCGATCTCTCTCTTCATTTCCTCTTCTTCCTCTGAGTCAAGGTACACCAGTTTAGTGGTCTGGGCAGGCGAGAGTACCGGTGTAGGAAGGATCATGTCTGCGAAGTCGGGCACGGATATTGGCTCCCGTGCCAGGTCGTTGGCCCCGCGTGGGCTTTCGTCACCGTCTGCGGGCTGACGCTCGTCAATGACGTAAGCAGAACGCGACTTAGATAGTGAGGAGTGCTCAGTACGCACGAGGCTCTCAGTAGAGTCTTGGTCACCCGCCAGAACCGTGTACGAGCAACGAGCCGCGCGGCGAATGTGGAAGCTAGACAGCTTCGAAATCTCACGCAGGAAGCCTGTGGGAGCCTCACGGCAAGGTGCGGAGGTCCGGGAGGCGCGGCTCTTGGTGGCGTGAGAGGAGTGTGGGGGCGAGCCTCCCACCAACAGCGCGCGACCATCAACGCGTGCCGAGGGCCACTTCACGCTCTGCAGCACGCGCTCCCATGTCTCCGTCGCTGTAAGATTGCACAGATATAATTATTATGAATAATGTTGTATTATATTTATTTTATATTTTTATAAATATTATTCGTTATTGACTTTAAATTAACAATGTAAAATGGTTAATAGTCATCACACCGAAGTGAAAGCGCCACAATTCATTAGTGGGGTGTCCTTGTGCTTCTCCTCCGAAGATGTAGAAGTGTGCACCAGCCCGGAGTCCTGCGTGACCGGAGCGTGCACTCGGGGAAGACTTTGTCGGCGTGCGCACCGCCGTCCAAACCCGAGATACTGCATATAACAGGGCCATAGTTATTGTATATCACCTTGGAAGGCAAGTCGTCACATTGTCTGTCGTATACCGACATGTGTCGTAGTGCCACAGGTCACTGCAGTCTCTCAAGTCGCACTGTCCCGCGTGCACGTAGAGGCGGGCATCATATAGCGCGGCTGCGTGTCGGTGTCGCGCTGGGCCCGGTGAGGCTGTTCGCACCTCCTGCCACGATTCTGTCTCTGCGTAGTATCAAAATCAACAAATCAATTTAATACCATTATGAGAACACCGTTTTTTTTAATATTTTAATTAAATCAAGAATATTTCGGAGAATATCCAATTTCAAACTCTATTACTAAAATTCTTTTCATATTACTAACCGTAATGGAAGGCCCACAATTCATTCGTGGACCCTCTCAGATCCTTGTAGCCTCCATAGATGAGCAAGCAGTCTTTGAGGGCGTGTGCGGAGTGCCCACGGCGGCCACGCGGCGCGCTCGTAACACGAGCGGACAGACGACGACCGCGAGAAAACGAGCTTGTCTGACCGGCCAATTTGCGCCAGGTTTGAATCTGACAAGCGGAAATCATTTGTTTTAAATATCAGAGTTCTAATCTTTAGCAAGGACTATTCATTGTGATCATATTAAACTAATACTTCAGTATCATATATCCAGAGCGGTGTCTCGGTGAGCGCACCGGCCTCGCCTCCAAACACGTACAGCTTGGTGTCGTACGAGGTCGCGCTGTGTTCCTGAAGTGCAGGTGGAGGGTCACCCCGGGCCTCCAAGCGCTCCCATTTACTTGTTGCTGTATGAGATAAGCTGCTTTAAACCAGGGTTCACTCTTTGAAAAAATTTCAGTTTTATTATTTCTTTCATGTGTCATTTTGGAAAAGAGTCCTTTATTTAAAAATTGATCTGTATTTTAAAAAAAGTAATGTTTGAAAATAACTATAAACATGTAACTATATTAAGCTCATTGAACATTTTTAATAAATATAGAATAAAAGATAAATCGATACGGACAGGTCGAATCGGTTTATTCTTCATTTTATATTTATTAAAAAAATGTAACGTACCTTTTGGAAAAACCTATACAGTAAGTAGCTACTGAAACTTCCGTTTCATTTAACAAAACGCCGCCAAAGCTCTTCCGAAAAATGACAATGGTACAAAGTGTTAAGACTTATACGTTTAATTGACCCTTGAAATCATAAACTGCTCTCGACCTAATTAGAGAGAGTCCTACAGAACTGCTGGCACTGTCGAGGGTACTTGACACTGGCGCTCGCGGCGATCACACGAGATAAACCTACTGTCTATGCAGAACGCCGAAAGAATTAGATACAAGTTGCAAATTATATTTTAAAATATTATACACATTAAAATCCTAACAATTATTCACTTGTACTCATATCTCGTAAGATGTAGGCGTAGTGCCTACCATTCCTTTAATTAGAATTTATATTTTATAGGTCTATATGGTGTTTGATATCGGGGCGATGGTAAATATGAATGAATGAAGAAAGCATGTGAACCTTCATGATTTAGAAGAAATGCTATATTTATTAATCCACGATTCCCAGTGGAGTAGCACAGTACCTACTAGTCCCTAGTAGTTAGATCTTAAGTGGGAGTTAAGGCTGCCTGTTACTTCACTCTCGGTAATCTTACATTCATTCTTTACTACTAACTAACTACACATTACTGAGCATTCTACGTTACTACACATTACAACCGCACATTACTGAAAACGTTAGCTATTGAATTAAATGTAACGACACTTAAATGTAAACCTATAAATGCTTTACATCTTTTTTTTATAACAAATATGAATTAAAATAAATTTTGGACTCACCTAGACAATACCTCCAGAAGTCTCTAAGCGGCACGGCTCCCCCTGCGCCGCGGCCGCCCAGTACGTACACGTGGCCTCCCAGCAGCGTGGCGGAATGCTTACCACGTGCGCACGGCGCCACAACCGCACCACCCTCGACGGAAACCCACATCACCTTCAAATATACATGACTACGATATTTAGTGGTCAAACCAGTCAAATAACTACTAATACTTTTAATTTCATCCTATCACATTGGCACTTTATATGGTATTTTCGATTTACGATATTCACAACATTCACAGTACCTTATATAGTAATTTATATTGAGATTGTAAATTATTTTATAAAATAATGAACAAAGAACATAGGAAATAAAATAAAAGTCGAATTAATAGGGACTAAAAAGTTACCCGTCCATTTGTTATTGATTCTATGAACTGGACTGCTTACATGTAACTGAAAATATTTGTGTATATTATCTATATTTTAATAAAGCAATAAAAATATATTAGTATTAATATACTTAATTAAAACAATAAACTTGTTAAGAATATGCGTAACTTTTATTACATTCAACGAGGTATGGTTAGGTTAATTATCGTAGAACCTACTTCAAGTTCTTTTTAATCGCGATGATCACCCCCATTGATGACACCCCGCACCCTCTCACCCTACGTCGCTTCGTGACTTGTTTAATTTATGATGTTTGTGTACTACCTTTATATTTTATGGATTTATTTGAAATACCATTGTAATGTTTACGATGCTATGATAATGATACAAGAACAGTCTTGGAGTCGTAAATTGAATTGTGAACTATGTAGTTTTATATTAGATTACAATATGCAATGTACAATAATATTAAATATATTTAACAATTCGTTAGCAGTTGTATCTGTTTAACACCAATAAAGCAGATTATATTAATTAACTAGAACAAAAATATATATTTTTCTGTATTTTTCATTTTAAAACAATGGATTTCCTTTACCATTTATTTTCGAAAAATAGTAACTCCTACATTTATTTTCAAATTGTAAAAAATATTTAAAAACGCAATGTTATTTCAAAGGTCATCATAAAAAAATGATTTCCCCTTGTGTTTTCTTCCCCTTTTATATGCAGTTTCCCATATGTGCTCATAGTTCAATGAAATGCAAGAGCGTCCCTCAGGGGTCGTTGCTAGGCCCTCTGCGCTACCGTGTTCATACAACTACTTTTTATTGACAATTTGTACCCCCACCTGTCAGTGAGGGTTGAGGTTTACAGAATGTAAATATTGATTGTATGTATAAGGGTTCAATAATATAAGGCGTGAGCCATGATTCTATATAAGTTTTGTTAATTGATTATTAATAAGTATTATTATTTTCTAATAGGTAAGATATTTCTAAACTTTGAACTATATTCTATTTCAATATATATAATAGGTATAAGAAGTTAGTGTCTGGCCAAAAATAGATAGCCTTTTATCCGTTATGGACGGTGATTCATGCCAAGTTCCTGTTACCTGAGTTGCTTTGGTCTATATTAAGACAATACCTACATGAGATTACTTAATAAAGATTATTATCTATGATGATATAAAGAGTTTTTAATTTTAGGCTTTAAGTAGAATCGATATTTTTTTTCATGAAATTTTATGTTTATGTAAGTATTATTAATAATTACTAAAGATACTGTTCCTGAACTTGTACTTAGTCAAGTAGGGTAGTAATCTTATACGCAAAAAAAATGCTTTAATTATTACAATTAAGTCAGTAATTGTTTGAATTTGGAACAGAAAGTCTTAATACGATTTACCCCGAATCTGTTACTTGTGAGTGACACCATTATTAGGATACAAGTAAGGCTTCATCATTAAACATATATTGGCTGCTATAAGGTGGAAAACGATTTAAATAATTAAAAGTGAGATTTTAGTGAACTGACATATTAATGATAATGCTTTTAAGACGATTAAGTATTGTATATATGCATATAATAGTAGAATACAATTAATACCACGTTCTTATCCTTCTTAGCATACAGTATTATATAAGTGTGTGTGTGTGTGAGTGTGTGAGGTAGTAGCTTGACATACCTTCTTGTGTAAAAGTTGTGTTGTTTTACAAACAATTGAAAACCCTCCTCTTAACCAAATAATATTAATTATGGCATTAAGAGGATGTAAGTGGCTGCAACTTTGATATGTTTGTATTAGGGAGTGATTTGATTCTAGGGTGTTTTTTAATTGGTACAAAAGATACAAATTACATTTTTATTCTGACTGTTCTTTAAATTATAGTATAAAGTTATTAACTGTACAAAAGGTGGTACATATTACAAAAGGTGGAACTATTTTACTTTGCCGAAAATTGGAAGAAAATTGGAATGCCCGAAGCAATGCGGACATTTAGGTTACTCTCGGTTCCTACTTGTCTTTTGTCGGTAGTTTACGTATGCTATATAAGTAAATAATCTCAATGGTTTATTGTTAAATTTATAAGGGCGGGGGCGGACCGTACATTTTGGGGTTCTGGGCTAACACTATTTGCTTGATATTTAACTTGATGCGGTGATATATTTTTATTTATTAAAATTAAGCAGTTACATTTAATTATAGACGCATAACGCAAACAATTTTTTATTTTTTATACATAGAGTTTTATAAATCGCAATTATCAAAGAATAATAAAAACGATCGTTATTCATAACATTCCAAAGAAGTTAACAACTTACATGGACTCATGATCAAATAGGTAAAGGGTACATGCGGCTACGGCACTTCATCATAAGAGTTTTCGTTCGAATAGTGCTTCTTCACTATTGTAGCAACCCTACATAACAATAACATAATTCTGTTATAAACAGACCTTTTATTATCCAGTAGCGGTAAATTTGTATCTAAAATGTCATTGTAAAGTTCATACATTTAACAATTACATGTGTACATTAAATATATTTAAAAAAGGAAATTGCTACGTGATAAGTAGGGATATGATACAGAACTTTCTGGCAGTTTCTCGCGCTGTCTACCGATCTACTGCTTTCTTCTCCGCCCCGTGGAATTGTGAGAACGTCTATCAGTTTTGGTACTGAAACAAATACTCAAGCCCAGAAATGTCTAAGTGTCAGTACTCAACTGCGAGAGACTGGTAATCTGTCTTATCCTTGTTCTAAACTTGTAGTGTTAGTTTTAGTGTAGACAAATACTTAAATCATGTACTGTACCTTTATATTTATTAATCCAGCCATAGGAAACAAATTATAATAACATATCTTAAACATTTTATTGTCTCTCAATATAGTTAATAGTAAGTATCTACTAAGTATCAATTTTAATATTTATAGGTAAGTATGTACTAACCTAGTATAATTAGATTTATATATCGAGTGTTGAATGATCGGATTTAAATAATGTTATTCATTCATCTTAATATATATAAATTACGTGTCACGTTGTTTGTCCGCGATGGACTCCTAAACTACTTAACCGATTTTAATCAAATTTGCAGACTGTGTGCAGTTTGGACCAACTTGAAACATAGGATAACTTACATCTCAATTTAATTTTTTTTTTTTTGTAATTTTCGTGTTGTTCATCAAAATTTGTAAAAAGTTGTAGTTGTAGTTGTTTTGTAAAGAGGTGGTCAACTAATAACAAATAATTCTGTATAATTAAGAAAAAAAATATTATACATATCACAAAATATTTAAAAATAAGTTGGTAAAAATGCGTGCTTAATGCAGAAAAGTATTTTTAACTTATTTAATTTTAAAAAGTTGATAAATAAAATGTGAAAAAAAACAACTGAAAATATTATTTAATATAAATAAAATATATTCATAAATGCACAAAGCATACACCAACATAAATTTAATTAAATAAAAGGGAATGTTACCTATATATTTTAAAGAGTCAATTAAAACATTCCTTTGGGAAGTAGTTCTTTTGAAATTACGTTCCAAAGTAGAACTGGCTAGAATGAAACAGTGATCTGTCATGTGAATGAAAAGACTTTCTTTAATGATAGTTAAAAAAAACTCGCTTTCAAGACCGTTGAAATGTTTTTTTATTTCTTTTTATTAGGGTGATAAAAAGGAAATGTTTCAGACAAAAAACAATTCAAAATGATAGCATTTTGGGAACTAATGTATCACAGAGATACACAAATATATTAGTTAAATTTAAAAACACCCTTTCTTTGCTTCGAAGCTAACAGAGGGAATTCATATTTACCCCCGTTTTAAATAACAAGTTTCACATAAAACTCATACTAATCCATAATTGGTTAGTTTTGTAGTCATTGCAGCCCAAATATTTTTTGCTTTATAAACATATAACTCACATAGCAATATCTAAGCTTAAAAAAATACATTAAAAAAATCTACAGTCGCCTCGGAGTAGACAAAGTAGGTACCTAATTATGGTCCTGATCTAGTTAAATGGCGTAATGTTAAAAAAAAACATAACCGTCAGTAAATAATGCTACTCATTGCAAGATTATTAAAGTTGCTTATACAATTTATATTAACATTTATAGACCTATTAAAAATATATTTCCGGCTTCATTCACGTAATATTCACCTAATCGGAATAGTTTTGAACCCATTCGGGATTCTTATTCATAAGCTCGCCAAATACTGTGTAAATATATAATTGTTCACAAATAATCATAAATGTCAAAATTGTTTACGAAAGTATAATTACAAAAATGTATAAACCTACACAAGCAGTAGTTGATTACTTTGCAGTAAGTCTCACATTTAATACTGCGTGTTTTGACCAATGTTCATTCAATTTGTAGCTTCAACCCCCCCTAGGTAGGATGGAGAGGGAGGCGATGACACCCCCTGCGGCCTGTCAGAGGGCTTAATTGAGGAGCTCTCCGCTTAGTGCTTACAACTTTATAACTGGTCGGGTATTAATTCCATAAACAATACAACAAAATTCGATATGATTGTAGATTGATAATGACATTTTCAATGGTTATTGACGAAACAACGTCTGCATATTTTTCCAAAATTATCGTGCGTGGAGTCGATATTATATGCTTCTCAGCAGCTTTAAAACCAGCTAAGTGTGGATCGGACTCGATCACCAAGGGTTCTATACCATTAAATATAAAAAAACGGCAAAAACTTACGTTTGTTGTATCGGAGCTTCCCCTAAAATATCTATTTTATTTTGTTTTTGTTGTTAAAGCGGCAACAGAAATACATCATCTGTGGAAATTTCAGTTGTCTAGCTATCAGAGTTGCTGAGATACCCAATTACTAAGACTGTATTAGTAATTAGGTCCCGTTTATCTTTTGGATAAGGACCCCTACAAAAGACTTTCAAATAATCATTAAAAATAAACCAAAACAATCTGTTGCATGTCAGTTCATAGACAACTGTTGTACGAAATTACACAGTACACTACACTAGTGAGCGCTAAGGCTTTTGTATCTGCATTCGAGCACTCCGCCCTCTCATTTACTTCTGACATCTGCACCCATTTCCCTCTTCACGGGTCTTTTGTTTGTGCTATCATAATTCCCATATTTTGTGCCTATAGGTACTGTTGCTAAATCAATCTTACTATACAATGTGTGTTAACTTAATAAGTGGTAATTATTTGTTTATTTATAACATAAAAATGTTATGAAGCATTTATTTCATAGTAGGTTGTTATTTTTACCCAATTAAATTCAGACTTCTATAGAAACTTGCTTACATACGAGTATGTTATTATCTGTTTCTATAATTATCTCATTCCATCTGTGAGAAAAGAGATATGGAAAAATATTTTTTGAAGATTATAGTTAATAACTATTTTTTGCATAACAAATAAAAGTAGGTACCTTACTATTAGAATTGTAAGCTATATTACTGTATCCTTCCGTATCTTACTAAGGATATAGAATCTCTATTAATAAGACGTCTTATCTTCCTTGTCTAGAGTCAATATAAACTGTTTCTCAAAAACAACATCGATATACAAAAACAAAAGATGTTATTCTAATAAAATGCTATCCTCGTTAGCCAAAAACTCAGTTATTGTATTCAGTAATCAGTTATATGAAAAATATTAAAAATTCACAATATTAATAGAAAAAATAAAAACTTTAAAATACCATTTTCTAACAACTTCATTTTACATATAAAGTACGAATAGAATGCATTGTAAATATACTGATATGTTATGTCTTCCTTCTTCATTGCAACAAAATACAAGTTCGAGCAAGCAAGTGGCAACACCGATATTATCCGGCCCAAATAATGCTGCAGTCGATGACATCTTCAAGTTCCCTCAAAATAAGATATTGATGGCTTGCATCTGATTGGTCTTTTTAGACTTAAACTAGCATCTAATTGGTCTTCTTAGTTATTTGACTTCCTAACTACAGCTCAAATCCAAACTGGAACAAAGATAATGTAACTCTTGTTCCCGCTGAGATTTGGTCCAAAGTCAGTAAGTTCTTTGCCTTCAGTCTTTGCATAAATCTTGGTTAAGTAAAAATAAGCAATTTAGTCTGAAATTATTTCTATTACATTTAAATACACTACAAATCGTTGAACTTTAGTTTGAAAGCTAAAAGGAAATTTTAAAATCGATCCGTAATTTCCCGTTTTCATAGACTAAGGACTAAGGTTCAGCCATTTGAAGCACGTTTTATAAAATACAATATCACTGTACAATGAATTAACAACCATAAAAACAACAGTATAGAGCTTAAACATAAAATATCCTGGTTCCAACTTTTAAAATCGTAGGGTAATTTCTATTATTCTATTTTAGGCAAAGTAGACCTTAATACAAGAGCATACAGTATATTTAAGAAGGCGGCTAATTTCTATATCGCTAGAGACGAGGGTTGAACGACCCTCCATTTTCGCGTTAGTTCAGTGTTACGCAACTGTGTCCGTCTGTCTACAAGCACTTATCAAATCTACGACTTGCACTTATTTTTTCTCATGTATCTACCTAATATAGTTTTATTTATAGATTATCTTATTTGAAAACAACCTTATAAGTATATCAATTAATTATTGTTCTTATTGGCAATAATCACGCGATATTTTAATTAAACACTTTTTAATTCGTTTAGCTACGTTTTAAATTTTATAAATTACCTGTCTCATTAATTGTAAGAGAACCCACGAAAAGGCGCGTTGCATGGATTTGACTTTCAGCTTATAATGAAAATTTTACACTTACGTAATGTAGTATTCATTATAATTATTTAAATCTCACATGTAGCGGTATGATATTGTCCATACACCATTTGTCGCTAGTCTGAGACCTTGGAGAAGGGAAGGCGCATGCAATTATCACTGCGGAGGCTGGACCACAAAGCTCCCTCCCACCCTCTATACCCACTGATAGAGTACCCATTCCCCTTAAACTGTCCAGTGATGTTTGTTTATATAATATCGTGTTTTGGTATAATATTAATCAATGATTTCAAATTATTACGTTTACACAGTGTAGGTGCGTATTTATGTAATACATAAAACAATTATGTTATATATAAGCTTATTGTAGCTTTAAAATAAAATTACTAAATAAAACATACTTTTAAAGACTTTACCCAGATAAATCAACTTCTAGAAATAGATAATTAATTCACAACGTTTAAGATGGTTAAATACAACAATGTACATCCATTATACTTGTACCAGTATATTAAATCAGATGCGATTGGAAAAGTTAAATTGAACGTAATATAACGTGGAAATCGGATGCTGGGTGCATATGTAGGTGCTCTATGCCACCCTGTCTGAACATTTAATTTACCTTCACAAACGACCGGGAGATGAAACCACCTGGGGGGAAGTATAGCTGAAATAAATTAATATTCCAACCACCCACGCTTCCCTATTTCAAATTTCATTGCAAGGCTTTTATTAAAGTTGCAACCTACGCATCTAGTTCGAATACAACGAGCGTTCAACTCATCATTCATGGTTTGAAATTAAAAATCGTGTAGTGGATAATAATTTTCTAATGAGTTCATTATATAATCATGGCTTGTCCTGGTGGTAGTATTTTTTTACCTTATATTCTACGAGCAAGCAAACAGACGGTCAGCCTGATTTCTACGTAAGACACATAGCTGATGTTGAGACCTTTTAGAAATTCTACAGGAATAGTCTACTAACTCCATGTAATTCCATGTAGTTATATAAATGTGTAGTTTGTTTCCATAATAAATAAATAAATAAAAAATAAGTAATTAAAATGTATGTTTTAGTAATATAAAAATTATAACACAAGCATAAAACATTGATATAGATCGTTCTCGTCTTTTATATTGTTGTAGGTTTTACATGAAAATGTTATAAATATATTACATTTTTATGAAAAACTAATTTGATTTTTTTGCGCTCAAAAGTAGGAAGCCATATAAATGAAAAATAATGTTATCAATGTTCTAAGGATTCATTGCAAAAATTAAGTATTAAGTTATAAATATTTCTTATATAAGTTATACAGATGTCAAAAAGAAGAAGCGTTACAAGATTAATAAGGCAAAGAATCACGACAAAGAGAATTTTCTGAGAGTGTACAAGGGGCTTGATTGGTGGCGGTCCCACGTCGGGCGCCACTTTTCTCGGCTATTTATTACTTGAGATAATCCGATCAGTCCTCCCTTGGGTATGATTACTAACTTATGTGATACATTTTAATGTATACATAATGATGAGAATATATATCTAGTTGCAGAAATTTTGAAAAACATAACTAAATAAAACTAAACTATCACTAAATAACAAAAGCCTTAATGTAAAAAAATCATTCCTTTCACTTTAAATCATTAAAATCTTATATATTTAAAAGATGAAAATAAAATAGTGACCCTAATTAATCACCCCATTTATATCATCACTATAATCCCGACGCAAAATGTGGTCGGAGCCCCCATCAGAATGAGTGCAATGATACTACTACATAAACAAACTGCTTACCGGTTCCTCAGCATCCCGGCCGCGGATAGGATGAATTATCTTAATTTTCTTAGAAAAAATATAACATTGAGTTTGAATGACTTGACTTTAATATTAATTGAATTAGTTTTGTCGTTAAGTTATTTTGTTTACTAGGTTCTAACCAACATTGTTGCATAATGTATTTCGATACGTATTCTCCGCGCGGTGGTTCGCGACGCACTGGCCCCGGCCGAAATATCGCGAGCTAAAGCTTTGACTCTGCGTTCTGAAACGGCCTGATTTCAGGACATTTATGTAAATGTTTATACTTTCAATAACCTAAGGTTACGTAAAGCTTGCGTTTTGTGTACACGAAGGTTTTCAGAATTTATCCAGTAGTTATGTTTGTGGATTGTTTTATTAGATATATTATAAGCGTTGTCTGTAAAGAAGCTTAAACCCCTTAAGTTTATAAATAAAAATGTATTGTAAATAGGATAAGAAGGTATAATGTAAATAGGATAAGAAGGTATAATAGGCAGCAATTTAATCATAAAAGTGACATACGTAATTATTGCATTTTCTTTAATTCTTTTATTTTGTCCAACAAATAATACATAATAAATACATATGTATATATAATAATTATTTATGATAAATTGTAGGATTTTTGGAGGTAATACGTCACTTAAAAAATAGCTAACATCCTTGCGTAATACAAAGATCGTTACGGTCAGTGAACTATAAGCATTAAAAATATATCTACATACGAAAAAAATATGTTTCTAACTTAAAGAAAAATATAACGTAGGTCTAGATTCGAACAAAGGATCTATTAAAAAGGACATGGTGATTTATGTAAAAGAACTTTTCTGCATTTTTGATTATTTTAATTATGGCGTAACTAAAAACCATAAATTTATACCAGTTTTTGGTTTGCAATTAGTGTAGTTAATGTATGGATGATATTTAGTTTCTTTTTAGTCCTTATTTCTCAACAATTAGGAGCTTGTGGTTATTTATAATTTCTAAACGCACATGGATCGATAGAGCAGGAAAGCGGGTAAAGCGCGGGAAGTCGGCGAGGTGCGCCATCTTGAATGTACGTTGTCATAGCAACAACGACTTTGTTTATCATAATGTTTTGTTGAGGAATCTCAATTCTCAAGTAATGTTTGTGCGTGTTATTCAATTAATGGGTTCTAGATTTGTTAGCGATAAAAAAATAAACATGACCACTTTATCTGATTATATTTATAATATAAAATTTTATATGTACATGTCTTGGATATCACATTCTTTGTTTCGTTTTTTGTGTTGTTTATCAAGATATGTAAAAGTCATAGAACAAATGTTGTTGGGATTGATGTAGAGAGGCTGTCTGTAAGAGCTGGACAATTAATTACAAATAACCCTGTATATGATATTTATTCATAATAAAAAACCGTTTTAATTAAACTTGTAGTCATACTAGGTTGTTGAACGAATTCTAATCGTCAAAGTTAAATAATTTAAAATAAAAAAGAAAGTACCGAATCGGTAGCTCAAATTATTTTAACAATATGGCTCATTATCTTAAACTTATTTACATAGTACATATTTAAATTTATCTAAATACCTGTATACCTATTAAAAATTAATTTACCATTTACATAGGATTACGATATAAAATTATTATGTAATTATGACATACCTGTTAATATTAGATACCTACGTCTTAAGAGTGATGGGATAACGTAGTCTTGACACAAATCCTGAAAGTAAGTACATAAAAGTTCTAATGTATTATGTAGTGTATTAATTAATGACAGTTAAGACTGAAGATATCTGAATATATGTGCTTTTGTACGCTTATAAAATATTTATAACAACTGGAATTGTTGACAACCAGTAACGACTAAACCTGTCTATTCTTATAAGTAATACGTATTTAAGCATCATAAAAATTTCGATAGCGCGTTTCAAAGATCATAAACATATGTAAGTTAAAAATCTGACTTTGTTATTACGTAAGAGTAGATTTTGAATATTGCATAATATCATCAGATGATATAACACTTTTATTTTCTACATAAAAGTTATGTGGCTCGTATATTAACTAAGTGTAAGTCAAATTAAGGTCATGTGCTTACTGGGACGTCTGTGACACTTGGTGAGATCTCAATTCTCAAGACATTTAAGTGTTCCGGTTTTTTAGCATCCTGAACTCTGACTGAAAATTATGAAGCGGATAGGTACAAACGAACACGATTTAAATACCTCCATCTGGTCTCTTTGTATAAACTATTTAAAACTTTGAAGGTTTTAAAGTAAAGTTCAAAGTTCCATATAGTTTAATAATATCCTAATAATAAAAAATGTTTTCTTCAAATCATTCAAACTAAAGACTAGAATTTGTTCAACAATTTTCAGACAAATATCACGTATGATCTCATGCTATTACACAATCAACACTTCGCTCTAAAAATATTCCTTAAAAGGTACTTATCACATAATTACAATACTAAGGGAGGGAGATTTATTGCGAGGCGCCAATGATCCCCTTATATGGGGAAAGAAATGTTAACCTGTGTCCACAACTTGTCTACTGTATTGGGGATTCCTGTTGACATAAATCGGAAAGCAAGTATTATTATTTATTTGTGATTTAAGAGATTTTTCTTATACGACAAATAATATGAGTTCACATGGAAACTTAACTACTTTTTTTTTGCACAATTAGAAAAACTACAAACTATTTGTACAAAAAAGTATGAAATCTTTTGTCAATACGCAGGAAATAGCACTGCTTAGTACCTTTATCACCGTAACAATAAAATATTGGCATTTTGTGTAGCCGCGAGTAGGAAGGTACCTAATGGTAGTTGGAAATCTATACAGCTATAATATTTTTAATAAATCAGTTATTAAATGAGTACTCAATTACCTGTACTTATTTAAAAAGATAAAATGAAAGCTTAGTGAACCCATTTTTTTATATTTAACACTTAGAAATAATATTAGAAACACTTTCGTCTTAACTTATTAACAAATGATCCAAAATTATTTTATGATTAATTCTGTTATTTATATTATAATATTAATTAAGGGTCCTAATGCCTGTTTGGTCGTCCAAAGGCTCATTGTGATATTGTAGGTCAAATAAACATTTGAATTAAAAATGCTTGGTCAGCGAGAAATAATCGCTTGGTGCCACGTCGGCGGGCAGACAAATTGGGTCAGAAAGGGTTGTACCGCAACCGTTTTTTATTAGGCTAAAAGCGATGAAGTATTTTTGATATACTTACGGACTACTGATAATTAAAACATTTTTGCTAAGGCATGGATATTAACAATAACCTAGAGCAGAGATTTTGTTCTATAAATTGTAAAAAAATCACACCACGTAAGTACCTATTTATTGATGGCTCCTTAACTTATATTTACAAAATGCATATGGTATACCAGATTTTATTAAATTATACACACAACATTTTTAGGCAGTCAAGCCCAGGTGTCATTGAAATGTGAACTGAATATTCAATGCATCTATCTGCACCTCTATTGTACCTAATCGTATATTGTGTATTGCTTTGATTCGATGCAGTGGACCATATCATGTGAATTTATACTACGAGTACCTACCTAAGTATACTTCTGTTGCTAGAACTAAAACAAGAACGTAAGTTCAAATATTCTCATTAGGTATCCTGATTTCTATCTGGTAGTTCTAAAACTTACGTTTATAACTAATAATATTAAGCCATTCGGACGATAGATTGAAATAAATTTCATATTGTATTTAATCTATTGCAAAAAGTTTGTAATAGATTTTAGTTTTTTAAATACTTACGCTCTTGTTAATCTATTCCATGTTTTAACCATCTTTTTTGTTTAAGAGTAACGTTTTGCATCGTTATTTTTCAATATACAACCTGGTCGACTAAGTACAGGCTTCTCACAGAAAAGTTCAGAAACTATTATGGCTACGTTTCATGGTGAGTGAGAAAGACAAATTATTTTCATTTTGAAGATATGACGAGGATGCACTTATTATTAGGTGAACTGGATACACCTTCGGCGAATCGTAACAATTCAAACAATATATTCGGTTGAAGTAAACAGGTCATTTTAATCTAGTGATATTATAATATGCTAGGTCGTAAATAGAAAGTAACTATGTCAATTTTTGGTTACCTCTTCATGGCCTAATTTCTGGACTGGACTGCGATAAAATTGTATTAATATACGCGTATGGTTTGAGACCTGCACCCCTAGTACGAGTTTTGACGTTACGAAAACTATGACAGTTTACCAAATAGTTAAATCAGAATACATACTTATTACACGCTCTAGGAAACACGATTTATGGAAATATTTAAGATAATTTGTTTAAAAAATATATTTATCTTTAGTTAAATCCATAAATTATCTCATATAATACAATTTTTAACAGATTTTATAATTATTTTAATATATTTTGATGCATAGAGTGTTTAATAGTTATGTGTTTCGTTTTTACTATTTGGTAAACTGTCATAGTTTTCGTGTTGTCAAAACTCGTACTAGGGTTCCTGAGAAAGAATGTGAGCGATTTTTTGTCCCAAATTAAAGCTTAAATCGGTGAAATAGGTGTTGAAAGTGTGTATGGTAAAATTGTTTATTGTCGAACTACTTGTTTACTCCTTAACTACTTAATCGAGCGTCATACAAATTTGCACCCGCTGTCAGTGGAAAAAAGAGAACACAGGATACCAAAAAATATTTCATTTCTTAGGTCCTACAAAAAAAAATATTTCTTTAACTGTAAAGAGTAAGCGAAACAGCTAAAAAATATTTACGTACATATATTTAAAGATTTTTCTCATTGTTACCTTATGTTATCTGTAGTCCATTGCAGAATTCACTATCGTAGTCTGTAGCCTAGGGCTGACATTAGACAATGACAAATATCAAGAGACAACAGCTGTCGACGCTCTTCTGTCACTCAAGGAAATCCATGATCCTAACGAGAATAATCCACCAACGACAAACCTATGTTTGTAAATTCACTAAAAACTCATTTTTACAATAAAATTTCAAACATTCCGTCCCCCGCACGCATCCCGATCCGTCCCGCGATAATCGTAACACATTTAAAGTTATGAGGTAAGAATTATATCCCTTTTTTGGGCAATCGCCAGTTAGAAAACAAGTTGGGCGTAGGACGAGTGAAGTTGAACTAATCATCTAAGGCCGGCCTAATGGTTTACCGTTGCAGATAATAAGTGTACATGAGCGTCGATCGCTCAAATTCGTGCAGCAAGAAGCAACACAGGAGTCGTAATGACGCGCCCGGGTCCTCCAAGTGAAAACCTTCCTACTGTAAGTGGAATAACATTTTTTAAGTATATACACATAATTAAAAAAATATTTATTGGAAATTTAGTTTGCTATTAAAAATAATTTTTAACTAGGCTTTTTGAGAATCTTATCTATATTATATTATATATAGATGGTGTAAAATATATTAATAGAATGCTGCATTATTGTAACAAGTTATTAATTATTGTCCCTATTAAAAGCAAACAATCAAACTAACATGCTTATATTTATTTATATGAATTATTTTGTTTGTGACTTTCAGATTTAATTTGCAATTTTAAAGTTGAGCCATGGTGTCCATATTCAAAGACTGTGATGCTGTATGTCTTTGTTGTTTGTCTGTAGTTATTTGTGTTTAGTGCCTGAACTTCCTAACCAGCCCTGAATACTAGATAAGAACTGTTTAGTTATTACATTATAAATAATTCTGATATTATAAATAAATATTTATAACTACAGTAAATTATGTTTTAAGATTCTTACTATAAAAAAGAAGAAAATATTGACAATTTAAAATTTACTATTTATTGACTTTCCTTCTATTTCCTTCTATTCTTCTATTGGGGATATCAAGGAAAATATAACAATAAATAATTTTCCTCTATATTGTTAATCTAAAATTAAACAATAATGTGATTAAATTATTTAGATTGTTTTTATCATTGATGAATGATGTTGGACCCTTTTAAAATAACCTTTTGTTTATCTAAAGATTAAATACTTATTTTTAAAACATAAGACAGTAAAAAACTTGAAATTAATAATTCAAACTGTACAGTAGAACAGTAGTAATTGTAGAAAAGGCAATAAATTTAAGGAAGTTTTTCTTTTTATCGGAAGAAATATTTTTAAAACACAAGCCACATCACATATAAAAAAATACTGCCACTAGTTCAGCCAGTTTTTTTTGTCAAAGTTCTTAATAAGCCTTATGAATGTTACTGTATTTATTGATAAACTAACTGGAACTAATGTAATTTTGATAAAACTAAATGCTAAAATTTATTCAAGTCATAGAATATAAAATCAAATGATTTGTATTAGAAAGACAACCTTAAGCTTTGGTACAGGACTTTTATCTGTCAGGAAATTATAGATTCATATAGTTTCCATAGAAGTTTAGTTCACAGGTTCATGTTTATACTAGACATAGGCCCGTCTCCAGCTGTTTTATGTCCAGCATGTAGAATTAGAGCCAGGCTTTGATAGTTTGTGCCATGTAAACAGGTGCAAGGTTGTGCTGAAACACTAACAGTATATTTTTAAAAGTGTATTGATAAGAGATTAACCCTATCCAAGACAATATCTGGTTACACTTTGGTCTCATCAAGACTTGCACAGATTGCTTAGAACTGTGAGCATACTACTTTGTTTTTTTTTGCCATTTTGCTTGTGGAGAGCTGTTTAATTGCGATGTTTATCAATATATACAAAATGAACATATTTCTGTTTTTCAATGGTATTTCGCAGCAGATAGCTTTTTAATCGATTCAATCTTTAACTGTAGGGTGTGATTGAGAGTATGTACTTTATCGGCGATGAACACTCAGTTTCAGATCTCGTTTAAGGTAAGGATAGGCGACAGAGCCCTAGTGCTAATATTCTTATAAAAAAAGTGGCCCCTTTTATGATCTTTTATTTGTATAAAACAATATACTAACAAATGATTGAACATGCTTTGAAAGGGTCTTATAAATGACATAATGTTACAGGTTACTTTGCGAATAGCAAGGTAATCTTGTTTTATGTAACACCATATTTCATAGTATAGTTTAATAATGAACAACATAATATAATTAAAATGGCTGGCACATCCCGGCTGGGCCCATGTTTTGCAATGCAATATATGCAATTCCTGCTAAATATGTTGTTTTAGTCCGTTTGTTTCCCTTAGTTATGTATCTTGATCATACTTCTTAAATTAATTCCAAAGTTGCATGATAAGACACATACTATGTCATGTAAATCCTCAGATTATACTACCAATTATTCAATGAAGTCATTTAATTTCAGAGTTTTCCATATATGTAATGATTTCAGGTAAAGCTAGTAGTAGTGGGGGATGGAGGTGTGGGTAAGAGCGCTATTACCATCCAGTTCTTCCAAAAGCTGTTTGTGACCGACTATGACCCCACCATTGAAGACTCCTACATACAACACACGGAAGTGGATGGACAGTGGTGCATTCTTGATGGTACATATATTATGTAAAAAAACACTAACAGACAATAAAAAAATAGTATTTTATATTTTAAACATATCAAGAGTCCAAAGATAAATTTTAGATTTTGATATGCAATGGCTGTTTATTATAAATGCATTTATATATATATTTTAATAATGTTTCCAGTCCTGGATACGGCTGGACAGGAGGAGTTCAGTGCGATGCGCGAACAGTACATGCGGAAAGGGGACGGCTTCCTCCTGGTGTACTCCGTCACTGACCAGCAGAGCTTCGAAAACATCCGACACTTCCACACCCAGATCTTGCGGGTCAAAGACCGGTGAGATTGGTCTAACAAATTATTCATTCTGCTATCTTTCTTTGATATATATTTGTTTCATTTTTTTTTTCTCATTTTGCTAACATTGGGAGGATTCAAACAGGCGGCTTCTTTTATACCATTACGTCGCTCTACCAATTAAGCTACCAAATCGACATCCACCTCATTCAATCTATATTTCTCTCAGTTGTATAGGGCTAACTTGAAAAAAATATATAATGGGCTATAAAATCTAACGGCCCGTTTCCACTGGTTCAGGGAGACATACCCGATGCTGGTGGCAGCCAACAAAGTAGACCTCGTGCACGCTCGAGCCGTCAGCGAGGAGGCGGGGAGAGAACTGGCGCGCTCGCTCGGGGCTCCCTACATAGAAACCTCTGCCAAGGAGCCGCCGCTTAACGTGGATCGAGCCTTTCACGAGGTGAGGTAGTGTATTTATTTTATTTTTATTTATATCTTTTCCACTTAGAATCATAATCAGTGATCACTTGTGTACGTCAACATGGAAGTGTCAGGAGGGCCTATTACGATACTAGATTTATCGTAATAAGCCCTTCTGAAAAAGCACTTTCCATCTTAATGTTAAAGCTATGAGGGTTCCAAACGCGTCCTGGTCTGAGAAGAACCACACAACAAACTCAGCCGGATATATTTTTTGTTATTGTGATCACTGTTTCACAAACGTCAAACTTAAATGCAAATTTGGAACAACTAGAACCGTCGCAATCAATCGGAATAGAAGCCTAATGATTTCAGGCAACGAAAATTAAATAATAATAACAGAAAATATATATATATATAAATCTTCGGCCTGCCACACAACCAGTCACCGCAAGCAGCACCCGTTCACGAGCATAACACAAGAGCCAGCCATCACCCCCTTCGCACATATTTGAGGGAGGGAGGCAACCCGACTCCCGATGCTACCGCAAGTAGTGACTTCTAAGGAATCGGTGTGATGCAGAAGGTCGATAAAGCAAAATTAATTTACAACAAAAAACAAATTGCGGAGATTACTAGCTATTCGCAATACAATACAGATTCATTCCCAGGCCATACCGTCGTCGATGTAATCCTTTACACTATAGTAGGATTTTTTTATTAAATTATTTTTAACATATAATTTAAATTTATTTAATGAGAGGCTTAAGGCTTCATTTGGGAGCTTATTATAAAAACGTATACAATTACCCTTAAAGGATTTACCTATTTTATGGAGCCTAGTGCCGGGCATAGCGAGTTTATTTTTATTTCTTGTATTAATTTTAGTGTAGTGCATTTGCCCGTGTTTATGTGTGTATGTGCGTGCGTGTGTGTGCGTATGCGTGTTTGTGTTTGCGTGCGTGCTGGCCTGCGTCCGTGTGGGTGTGTGTGTGAGTGCGTATATGTGCGTGTGTGAGTGTATATGTCAATGTGTGCGTGTGTGTGTGTGAGTGTGCGAGTGCGTATATGTGCGTGTGTGAGGGTATATGTCAATGTGTGCGTGTGTGTGTGTGTGCGAGTGCGTATATGTGCGCGCGTGAGTGCATATGTAAATTTGTGTGCATATGTCAATATGTACGTAGTGTGTACGTACATGTGTGCGTGTATGTGCTTGTATGTGTGTGCGCCGAGCGTACGTGTGTGTGCGTGTGATTGTGTGAGTATGCCTGTTTGTGATGGTGTATCTGTGTTTTGAGTATTAGTATGTGCGTGTGTACGGTCAGCGCCGTGTGTCTGTAGGTATGTATAGGTTAATAAAGTTTGAAATACATTTTATATGTAAAAATGAATAATTAATTATTTATTGCGAGTACTGGAATTAATATTAACGTAATTCTAACTGATTCCAAAACAAAGATAATTATCAATTTGAAATATTTATTTGCATTAACTTACCGTGATTCTCCGCTTGTCTATCGATTATTTATTTTGTATTTATTTAAAGGATAATTTCTATTGTTGGTCTCATAGATATTTAATGAATATCCATATGTATCTGGTACCTATAGACAGAACTTTCAAAGTTTATTAATATTTTAAAGTCCTTAAAAATTATGTTCAAAATCGATTTAAACTGATTTCTTTATAATTAGATATAATATACAAATTTATTTTTCCACAGCTGGTGCGTATAATTCGCAATCATCCGCAACAAGAAGAGAAGAGAACTCGTGGTAGCAAGTGCGGTCAGTGCTCGCTGTTGTGAGTCTTCGAGGTACCCGATATACACTTCTATGGCGATAATATGAAGTTCATATTGTAATGGGAACTAACAACAGTCTGAAAAATACATTATACATTTTAGATCGGCGACGTGTGCGCTGCAGTTAAAAATAATTCTTAAACTAATGCAAATAGGGTTTAACTTTGTTTTTCAGCGTGCACGTTGCTCTGAACTGAACAAAAAAAAGACGAATAAAGTTCAAATTCGAATAATGTATCAGTAAGTTTTGTACGCCTTTGGTTCTACATACGGTTTCTGATAATCAGGTTTAAGTAACTTTGATATACGGTATTTAATTTATTTATAAAAAGTTTTTTTTGTTACAGACACCGTTAGAAGAATACACAATAATTAATATGAAATAGGTAATCTCTAGATTTCTCAAAATAATTCGTTGACTTGAAATGCGAGATTAATTTGACGTTATTATGTTTTAGTATTGACAGCTTTTATTTATTAAATTAGTCAAACGTTTGGCCAATGTTTGATCAAATATACAATCTTATTGGTAGCTTTATGGATAAATTATTACTATAATAAAGATCGAATATTGGACTAAATAAGTTAGTTTTTTACATGCAAGTGTCGACCACTAGATGTATCCTGGAATATTTTAGCGTAAGATGTATATTGTAGCTCAGATACTGAGATGTATTTATTGTTACAGTTCTTATATTTTGGAAGCAACGGATCGCTCTTGTCATAACAATGTTATTTTATGAACGAATCACAAAATAATCACATAAAAAAAATATAAAAATGTAATCTTTTACGCGATTTATCAAGATGTTATCTTGCTTAAATATGTCCGACTTCCAACCTGTCTTCCTCAAAAGCTAGTACCAAAAAAATATGCTGTTATTAAATATTTCTTCAATATTTTTTGACAATAGATAAAATTGTTAAAGAAGTCTTAAATTTTAATGTGTTTAGATATAATTTAATTAGTAAGAAATATTTATGCGTCTGTAACAATGTATTAAAACCCCATAGTGCTAAGAGAAACTGAACCTAATATTATAATATAAGGTTTGGTCTGGAATTGTTACCGTGTTATTAGCGACATTTTTGTGTCTCTTAAATATTTATTTATTTATTAAAAAAATAGATTTTTGTGATATAAAAGAAATAAATTTGAAGCATTGTATTCAAGCATTGAACTGAAGCAAGAAATTGTACTTCTAAATTCTATCTAATGAACTAAAGTTCATTTGATGATTGAATGACTCACAAACGATGAAATATTATTAGTTATTGCAATTTTATGGCAAAGGAGTTTAAAATATGTATTATCCAAAAAAAAACATACATATATTTTTTAAATAATTTTAAGATGTCGTTTAAAAATTCTACAAGGAATACTTTTAATAAAAATATTTATCATTTCTTGTAACATGACATATTAGGAATTCTTATATCAAGGCACAAACTTGTCGCTAAAAGCCGCGTACCTCAGCGCTTCGTTTACACTCGACCGCTTACATTAGAATTACATACTATGAATGAAAATACAACTATGAAACAACTCCTAACAAAAAATAGTTAACGTATGAAATAAATATAAAATTAATAAAATGAAAATTTCATAAAAACCAGCAAGAGTCGAATCTGCGATCTCTTGACACCGTCCCTTCGTTCTATCATTTGAGATACCATGTCGCTGCCAGCCTTGATGAATCTAACATTTAATGTATAGTGGTTTTATATAAATAATATTTCCAACCTTTTTGAAAATATCTATAAACATGTATAGCCAGGTTAAGCTTATTTTTAATAGATTTAGAAGCAATATACTTAGTTCCAGTACCTGCCCGTATCTATTTATTTTTCTATATTTATTAGTATTATTTAATTCTATATTTGTTTAAAATACAAATTATTTTTACTTGTTTTACCTAAACCTGTTTAAAGGATTAGAATTTGAGAAAATTTTCAATTTTCCTCATTATATCAAAGTCAGTAGAAGTATTTACTCATTATACAAATGTATGAATGTAAGCGAAAGAGTGTAAGCCGGCTTTAGTGCTTGTAGACTCGAACCAAGAAAGGCTGATATTGCATCATTACCAAAGTAAACTTAATGTATATGTGGGGGTGTGTACGCTTGAGGTCTCATTTAAGTGAATGACATACACACACACGCCGATAATTTAAAAAGTATGCTATATTCATTTAATAATTCATTGTATTAATAACATTTATTTAGTTTTGGACCGAAGCGTACCCACCGCTGCTTAGTTGTAGCTAAATGTTATCGTGAAACGACAAGGAATTGAAATTATATTAAGTGTTTCCTAGCTAAGTGATAGTGTAGGCCTAACCGATGTTCAGTGTACGTAGCCAGTAGTTGAACAAATATGTTATATGGGAGGCATGTCTGTCTGTATCAATCAAGCAATCAATCAACCTTAGCCCTAAACTGTGCCAAAAAAATAATTTTAATTCCAATTTTTGGTTCAAACTACGAAGTAAAGTTTATGTTATGTACTTTTTAAAACATGTAATCAAGGGATTTTAATTAATTTCATATAATTAGTTACCCGAGATTTTAAAAGCGTACATTTTTTAAATCGGATTCATCTTCACCTAACTATAATACTATACTTTCTCTGTATAATTATATATTTTCAACTATAATGTCTCGGAAGCTATTTAAATTATTTTATTAGAATAACACGATGGAGTAAGAGAGAATCATTCAAATGTACGAATCTATGTTTTAAAAATCCTTAGATATGAGTTATGACTGCATTGTAGCTCTACATGACAGACAGACACGTTTCCTGTAATGAACAAGCTTGACCATGTTGTATTGTATATGTGGAGGCAACTTGCCGCCGGCACATTGATTAAATGATTTTTATCGTGTTAAAATTGTGTTTTAGTAAAAAAAATGTCGTCGGTCCAGACCTGTCCAATTTCAAGTTTTTTAATATATTTTATTGCATTGGTCACTCGCCTAAATTTATGCAGTAACAGAAATTGAATATAATTATCGTTTCTTAATATTAATGGCAAAAAATTTGGTGCGTAAAAAAGTAACAGAATTCTTTACTTTTTCTTTTTTAAAAAACATAAATTGAGATCAAAGTGATCCGGTTCGAAGTAATACTGGACCCTAAAACTAAAAGTATAAATCCATAAACAATATAGGTACGTATATATATTTTTATACGTACCTACGTATACATTTTTGAAAATCAATCGAATTTATCAAGTGAATCTAAGAATTTCAGTCGTTGCGTCGGGGGACCGCTTAACTTAGGAAGAAATTAAAATGCAAGTAAGTTACCAAGGCAAATAAAGAAATCACGATATCGAATCGTATAGTCTAAGCCCTCGTAACTTCGTAAAATAGACACCATCGTCAACGTACGTACAACGGTCCCTCGATGCAACGACTTCAATGAGTACATAATTATATTATGTTGATTCTTTTTAGAGGTCTTTTTTATCGGGGGTTTTTAAATTTTAAAAGTATTTTTTAAGGTTATGTTACTGGTTTCATTCATTCACATTTAAACATAACTTCTTGGGGTAAAATCAGAAAAAAATAAATAGCACATCTTGGACATGAGACTATGGACTACCTGTGTACAATTGGTGTCTTAACTCATTAGCCTTCAGGAGTTACGGAGGGTATAGACGGGCGGACAGACGTCCGTCTGACAGACTTACATACGATCCCTGATTGGATATGTTAAAGTCAAGGTTCAGAATAAACGAAACAATAGATGACTATTTATATATTCAACAATTTTTTATTTATTTATTTTTTATATTTTTTTTGTTTGTAAGAAAAAATGCGTTACGCATTCTGGTCGGTCAGGAAGGTGATGGCCGAGGGGATAAGTTGGACTACCCGGCAACAGGAAGAGCGCTACCATTTTTAAGGCTACCCACTAAAACAATCAACGGTCGACCTCATTGGCTGAGTGGGACATCACGGGATCGCTTTCGCACTCACCGTGACGCCCCCGGCGGAACACCCTTACCCGTGACGTCCCGGTCACCTTAGGGACACCCTCACCATATAGGCCTATGGTGGACGAGAGAGTTCAGTTGCTCGAGAAGCCGGCCGAGAAGTCGCTGCGGCTGCGACCGACTGCTTTTCCTCCGCCACGAGTGGCGGCCGATGAACCCGCGCCGGGAGGAGATGCTCTTCAAGTCCTTCAAAGTGGAAGCTAATTAAAACTCCCACTGAGGATAATACGGAGTGTCTTAACTCCTCAACTGCGTCTGAACCCACCGACAGCAACTCGGACGACAATCCCCTCGAAGAGACTGTAGGCCCGGAAGAACCCACGGAAGCTTTGAGCTACGCGATCTCCCTCCGGACCCTCAGAATCTCCTCCCTGACGAAGGACACCTCACGACTAAGTCGGGCGTTATCCGCCTGAATCCGCCGCGACTCCTCAGGTTCCCCCCTGGATGCGAGCACATCCTAGTGGATGTGATATACCTCAAGGAGGCTGTTAGCCGCCTCCTTTAGAGCCTTAATCATAGTGCCCTTTAGATTTTCGCTCTTCTTGCAGACCTTGTGAGTCGAGGCCAGTACGTCGTCCTCGGAAACCGGCGTACTCCCAGCCGGAGACTTCTTCTTCCCGCGGAGGGCCCGAGCGCTCAGTGCGCGCTCGAACTTGGTCTCCTCCACCTTCGCCTCTATGGCCCGCAATTCGGCTTTCGCCTGGGCGAACCCACTCTCTCCTCCACGCCTCACGTTACATTTATTTGTAGAGGTCGGTGTGGTCACGACCTGTGCCGGTACTCCTGCTCCAGAGCTATTCTTGCCCCCCCCGTAGTACAAGGGGCATCCAACAAAAAACAAAACGTGACAAGACAAACACAAACCACTGAACTCTGCAATTGCATATTCTGCAAGGTCAAATCTGTATATATTTTTATTATAGATACTTATACATATATCGTATTTATAGTCAAAAAAAATATGCATATAACAGTATAACGATGCATGTCACAGTATAATTATTGAATTATACAATATATTAATTGGACTATAGGTCCACTTAATAATCTATTCTCAGCTTTTACCTTTTTTTTTATTCTTGATTATTTCCTTGTCATGCATGGGTTCTGGTAGATTGTTACATAAAGAAGACATTTAACGGTAACAAATATTTTTGAACAAAATGATTGCAGATAGTCTGAAATATGGATTATTATAATAATCGTGTAATTCTCATGTTGTTTTGGATTCTTGTTTAACTTGTTTCTGTTACGTTATATATTTAGAATCAAAATATGATATAAGCGAAAAGTTGTTTAACGTATTCAAACAACTTGATTTCCCAATAAATTACATTAATATGATGTTGAAATAGAATACTATCTCCATTCTATTTATAAAAAATACGACTTAATTTGTCATTATAAATATGAATAAAGTTAGATTAATTATCATAAGTTGTTTTAAATATATTATATATTATTGTAAAAGACCTGATAACCTGTTATTGTCGTACCTACAAATAAAATTTTGATTATTTGTCCATTTAGGTATAGCTAGGAACCATAACTGGTCTATAATGCTTAGGTGTTAAACAAATATCGTAATGAAGATTTTGTTTCACAAATACTTTCTGTTGTGTAGGCATATAGCATCTGAACTATCACGGTTATAAAATCAACCTAACACTCTGATATCTTTTTCTAGAAATCGTACTCACTTCCAGTACACTCATGTGCACTTATAACACCACTCTCTGAAAAAGTCAGACAGTATTACTATTATAGAGCTGGAGCCGGAGCTGTAAGGCTCGCCCACTTCCTGATAAGCGTTCAGTCAAGTCAACTGTAGACTACAGTCGGGTGACCGGATAGATGCTAGACCATCCATCTAATGCGGAAGACTATAGCACCCCTTAGACTAGTCCTTTCCACTTCTCGCTGCACGCTAAAACCGATAACGCCTTTGCTTGTCTAGGTCTACGATATGTACTAGCAAAAGATTTTTTGGATACCTGGTACGGGAAGTAGTATATTTTAGACCATATCAGTATGGTAGAAAGTTTACTATTTACTCTGACCATCGCCCATGATCGTGGTTAATGTCTTTGAATGACGAAAACCTATATTAACACGTTGGCGTTTAAAACAAATAGATGCGATTATCAAATAATTTGTAAGAAGCAACACCAAAATCGATAGCATATACTGAAACTGATACAAAGAATGAAATAAATAAATTCTCAAAAACACACAGTGTACAAGCGTGTGTTTGGCTCTTATTATCATAATAAAGATAGGTAGGTACATTATATAGCTTTTTGTGTCTATAGAAAAGGACCTATTTAATAAAAGTGGTTTTAAACTATCCAAATGTATATCTCGTAAAACAGTAGAAAGTAAAATATAATAGAAACAGTTACATAAGAATGATAAAGTTGTGTAAAATTATTCATATAATTAAGAAACAACATTGAAGAAAGAACCATTTGCAAAACACTTAATATAAGTGATGTGATATGTTTTTTTTAATTAAATATGAAATAACCTTAAAATCACCCTTAGCTTTTAGCAATGCATTTAATAAAATGAAATATTTTTTATTGGCACATTTTTATTTCATTCACAGGAAAAACAACAGTTTTAATGATCTTACATATTTTATCCAAATTTGTATAAACAACTACTTATTCAATTATTTAAGCTTTGTCACAAATATTAGCAGTTTTTCAGATTACCGCATAAAACAACTATTGACTTAGCAATAAAATTTGAAAGTAAACTATAAAATATTTTTTTTTTACACGATATTATTTTAATATGACATTTACAACACACATTCATACAAACAAAGAGCTCACGCTTTTATCTCACAGGCAGGCAGAGTTTGGAGCGCTACTTCTCTTTGTCGTGACACAACTCTTTCGCCTCTTTCACATCCACAATCATTTCATACAACTCCTTTTATTCTTGTCACTTCGAAGCCCAGCTTATTTGAGGACATCGCTGATTTGATTAGCGTATGCTCGTTTGGGACATCCTCTTAAGACTCTTCCACCCATATTTGCGTTATAAATCGTTTTTGTAATTCTTTTTTCGTCGCTCTACATGCCCAAACCATCGCAACATAAAAAAAGGATTTTGGTCACTATGTTATATACTTACACGTCAAATCTTTCAGAATCACTGTATTTCTTTCTACCTCTGTCGCTAAGTTTCACGTCTGCATTAAGAATTCTACTTTCATTCTTAAACTGAATTAATTCTACTTTAATGCTTGTTCTGCCATACCCAACTTTCGCTACCATAACCGCTGTAGGAACCAGCACGGTATTGTGGATAGCCGATCGAGCTTTTTGGCCCAGAACGTTACCGCTATAAACCTGCTCACTCTTCACTGTGTTTTCCTTCCGTACTCTCCTCTCAATCTCCTTTCTTTGTTTACGCATGGCTGAAGGTGTCTGAGCTGTTCTACCAAGTGTTATTGTCTCTCACCTTCTTCATCCTGGCTTTTGAACTTCAGGGGATTCCCTCAGGAGTTCGAGGCGAAGTATCTGTTACAGCCCCAGACCTCCGAGGGATGTTATATTGACCCAAGAATAGATTTATCACGACGGTCTAGTTTTGAAGAGTCGATTATAGACTTTATTAGATTAGATTAGATGAATCGCCTGATGAATGGTGGCGCTAGGTCCCGGAGCCAGATACAAACTACGGGCGCTAAAGAGCCTTATCCCGTCACGCGGGGCTCTGACGGGGTTGACCACTTTTCAATCCTAACTACTAGTGGGACCCAAATGTGTTCGAATATTAAAAAAAACAGCACGAATGTGGCGATTTACCTCGCCCCTTGCTGCCACTCCCAGAGGGTTTTATTCGGCGAAAAGCGGATGAAGAAGTGTCGGTTCGCTACTCTATGTATGTGGACGGATGGATAGCAAACTAGATGAAACTTGTATGTTGATGGATGAAAGGAATATAGATACACTGTGCGTGAACGAGACAAAGAAGAAAGGGAAAGAAGTTTCACAACACGGTACCATAACCGTGTCTGCTAGAGCGTGGAACTCCTATTGTCTAAAAGGATGTCAGACTACATGTTGCAATAAGAGTGCGTAAGACCAGTAGAGCTATTCCGTATCTTTTTTGACAGTTAAAATGAAAAGCACTATCAGTAAGTGCGGACATAATGGTTGTCAAACAACTAATTTCCTATAGTAACAAACTATGTATAGTACGCGGCAATAAATATTGCACATCGATCTTTGGAAAGAGACAATCGGCTAATTTCGGCTTCATAGAGCGTTATCCCTGTCGCAAGAAATACAATCATTCCTGTATCTATTAGGAGCTGTTAAAACAAGTATAATTTTCTTCTTTTCTAATTATATTTATTTTATGTATAAAAACATTTATTTTCTATAAGTGGTTATTTTAATTGGGGAGTAATATCATTTAAGAAACATGCTTTTTATTATTTAAAAATTTTATTATTTAGTAAATTATAACTGCACATAATAAAAACCATTATACCCATTCTTAAAATGAGACGTTGTAATACAGTAGCCGGCAATAAATAATGCACATCGTCCTTTTGAAGGAGACAATCGGCTGATTTCGACTTCGTAGAGCATTATCTACCACACTACCTATTTCTCAAAATAATAATTAAAGCATAGAAGGAGCATCATATGTTTAAGGCGTACACTGCCTTAGACAACAATTTTTTTCTAGTGATGTAACATTGTGTAAACTTATCCGCGATATCGATAGTGATCATTATCTCTAGGGTTAAAAGGCTGTTTAAGTGCTTTCCATCACTTGCTAGAACGAGATACATCAAAAACTACTATTACCTAGAGGATTTTTCCGTGTGCGATAACGTTCAGCTATATTCCGTTCTAGAAAATAACTAAGGTAGCATTTAAAAATAATCAATACGACAAATAAACTAGAAAAACAAAATCAAAACCATTTATTGAAAGTAAATTTAAAAAAAATGGTCAGGTTAACACATATTTTTTTAATTTTTTATTCGCCACTTTGAGAACGTCTTATAAAAGAAACGACAAATAAATTACAATAAAACTACAGCCATATTATTCTAAACTATTAAATATTAGTTATTAAAATATTGAGGACTAAAATGGTTCTATTCCCAATTTTTCTGTGTAATCGTGTCGATCCATATCTGTCGTCAGTTAACGTCCACGGGAAATCTAGAATAATAATCCCTAGATATAGCACATAGATGTTGCAGAATTCATTAGAATAATACTGGATTAAATTATCGATAACTGTGCTTTTTACAACACTGTAGCAAAAAAAATATAGAATACTTTAAAATACTCAAATATCATAATAAATATTGCATATAGCAGTCCTATAATTTGGTCATAGGATGATTTTCTCTTTATAATTTGTAAACCATTTAAAAAACAAAAATAGTTTATTGGAATGAAGAACAACGTAAAAAGAATACCATGTTGGATCACTTACCGATGGAAGGTTACGTTTTGAACTTAATTTTTTTTCTCGAAAGAATGGGATTTACAGCCCCTTATAATGTAGGACATTGCTCTTGCTATTAGGTCATATTTTCTTTCAACAAAACGGAGAAAATATGTAAATAACTATATGAATTCGTAAATGAAACTAAACAAGAATACACCACTGACAGCCGACATCAAACGTCGGCTCTAAAGAGCGAAAAAAGGTTTGCGATCATACAATCAAATGTGAAAATGAATATAGAAGCATTCAACACAGTTTAGACAATTACACTGATGGACTAGTGATAAATACACTGATAGTGACAGTGATATTGACCTCTTTGAGAGCACAGATGGTGTAATGGAAGAAGCTGAGAATTAGAATTATTATTATTACAATGTCTCATTTCCAGAATAGCTATAATGGTCTTTATTATTTACAGTTATAATTTTCCTAAATAATAAATTACGTGAACATAATGTAAGCATGTTAAGCTATTGCATGGCTTCTAGCGCGGGCCTTAAGCGTGGAGACCGAATCCAGAAATTCCGTAACGAAAATAAACTAACACATCAGTATTGTGTACCTATCATTTAACAATAGCGTAAGCGCCAAGTTGACAATATGTGTTATGAACTTTATTGTCTACAGCTTAAGGTTTAGTTTAAAATAAATGTTTTACTTGTACAAATGTATTTTTTTTCAACAAGGATTTTCATTTCAATGACTTTCTGTTATGGTGTTACAAAAGAACCTGAGTACAAGAATTTAACAATCGTAATTGAAGTTTATTCCTGAGATTTAAGGTTAAAAACGTTTTAGCTGTTAATATTATTAACCTTTTTATGATATTACATAGCACTGATAATTTCTCATTTAAATAGGACTTTATGGTCCTATTTAAATTGAGAAATTATACCATTCTTATTTAAAATTTTATCCTATATAGCGTAGGAAAACTTTATAAATGAGTAATTTATTCATCAAAAGAAAAAAAATGTTTTTTATAGATCACCACGCACAAGCAAGTTACACAACTTGAATTAACATGAAAGAAAAAAAACAACTACATAAATAAATAAATAACTATAATTGCATAAGTTGATAAAAAATGCTATGCAATAGCTTTACCGCGGCAGTCTCCGAGTGCCACACGTCTTTTTTTTATTATTTTATTTTACCCCAGCTTAAAGCCACCACTTATAGAAAAATTTGTGGCTTTTCTACAAAGAATAAAAATAATTATCAATAGAACAAATTATACTTGTTTTAACAGCTCCTTATAGTTACCATACTGTTTAAATTTCGTGCGACAGAGATAATGCTCTACGAAGCCGAAATTAGCCGATTGTCTCTTTCCAAAGGTCGATGTGCAATATTTATTGCCGGGCACTATAACTATAGTAACAAACTGCCATGACGTCACAGCTGATGGTCAATTGAAATCATCCAGCTACGAGTGATAGGAATGTATGCACCAGATAATTTAAAACCTGATTAAGATGAGTTCTGGAGTTTGGTTGATGATGTTGTAAAGGCGTGTGATGTGAATAAAAGAGTGATAGTGCTAGGAGACGTTAGTGAATGGGTCGATGTATTGAGGAGTGGTTGAGAGGATGTCTTAGGGAATTTTGGTGAGAGAAGAAACTAGCAATTAAGTAGCACTTAAATGTTAAGTATTTAGGCTCTACCACTCATATAATACTGTATTTAGTTTTGTAGAGGAAATTAACAGAAGTTCCACTATAACGAGCACATTATATGTATATAAACTAATAATAAAATAAATAATGATAACAACTTAAAAGAAGCGCTCTAAAAATACAGTCGTGCTTAAATATATTCGGGTTTTTAAAATTTTATTTATCGAAATGGGTACGATATAATTAATTACCTTTAAGCAAACCCTTAAAAACCGGCCGAAATACTATGTTGTTAAATAAACAATTAATTTCTAACTAACTTAACTATTTGCCACCTTTATATTAGCCACCTACATGCTGATAGAGCAAATTTCAACCATTATTGTATTAAATATCAATACTAATTTATATTGTTAACGGTTTTACTATATCTTTTATGTAAATAAGCTACTTTACAGGTAGAGTGAATTTAGATATTTTTAATACCTTTTATAATTACGGTTTTTTAAGATTTTAGGAGGCTTTAAACGTGTTTTTCATACTCGAATGCATAAAAGTGTTTTATCAGATTGAAGCTTATTGACATACATATAAGAGTTACAATATGAAAGATAAAAGTGTTATTTACGAGATTAAAAAAAATGTTTAAGTAATATACATAGTATAGTATAGTATAAGGAAGTTGTGATGCTGAGTTGTCTCTTGATTGTCGGAGAGTCGTAGTCTCTGTGTTGTTGGTGAAAAATATTTGAATTTTACAGATATCGTGATCTTCTTAAGTATTTAAGCTATTAACTTATATATTAACTTTGTATCAGTGATCCAACCATGGATAGACTAAAGAGGTTTGTTTCCTTTTTTTATTTGATTCATAAGAGCTGACGGTACGTTCACAAAACTTATATCCTACTAGCTGTTGCCCGCGGCTCCGCCCGCATGTAGGTCGCTTTTCGTGTAATCTGTGGAAACTACAATTATTTAGACCTATAATAGACTTATAGTTATAGTTAATTTGATATCTTAGCAATATATAGGCATTATATTGCTAAGATATCAAACTGAAAATAATGACATACATCCACATCAAACACACACACGGCCAAGACATTATTCAGGTATACGTATTAAAGCATATGGATACGAAATATTTTTTTACCAAATATTATGTTTTTGAGACTTGTTCAATTTAAAAGTTTCTTTGTAGAATTTCAAACTGCTATACGAAATGCGAAAACATAATCATAGCGAGCCATATTGGTTAAAATCAAATGCTTTCAAGAGCAATGTTGTTCACAATTAAGTGCCTGTGATATTTAAATAATTTATTTGGATAAGACATAATATCGTAATTATTAAAACACCTTTGAAAGTGTATATTATTTTAGAACTAATTTCATAACCATATAAAAGGTTATAGTGAGTCAACCTTAAAAGCTAGATATATGCGGTCGTGGACTTCTTTTTAGAACTTTTAAAGGGGAACGATTTCATAGAACATCATTTTTGCGTAACTTTCACCGTTCTCGCAGCGCACGCAGTTTTTTGTTTATTTTTTTACACCTTGGGTTAGATTATTCAAGTTTTAGTAAGCATCTCTAATTTTTTTGAAAATGAAACATAGCTTATGTCACTCGGGAATAGGGTAGCTTGCCAACGGTGAAAGAATTTTTGAAATCGGTCGAGTAGTTTCGGAGCCTATTCAATACAAACAAATAAACAAAAAATCGAACCTTTCCTTGTTATAATATTAGTATAGATACACATGTGCAAAAGTAAAGCTTTGAAAATATATTGCATTGGGAATGGGGAAAGGGATTGGATATCCAGGAGTATTCAGATGTCTCACTTAATGACAAATATCTGTAATAGAGAGGGTTGAAATACCCGTTTCAACACAGTTCTCAAATGAGAAGAATAAAAGCTGCAAATACAGTTGGTTTCTACCACCTTAAATGATACTTTAATGATACTGCATTTTTTAAACGGGGATAAAAGCAATTTATTATTATATTATTATTATTCGGAATATAATATATTAAATTTATGTCTATAAAATCCAAGGTAACAATTTTGTCATAAGAAATTATTGTTTAAGAACAAAGAAATGTGTTATGTGATTAAACATTTATTTATCAATATTATAATATTTAAGCAACGCAACGCAACGAATAATAACATTTTATTTTTTAGAGGTCTTTTTTTATCGGGGGTTTTTAATTTTTTTTATTTTTTTTGTATGCTTTTTAAAGTTATGTTACTGGTTTCTGAATTGTACTAAATGAACCTACAGACACACAAAATTTTCAATTGTTTAAGTATTTCTATTAATCTATCCTAATAATATAAAGAGAAAATATTTGTTTGTTTGTTTGAATTGAATAGGCTCCGGAACTACGGGACCGATTTAAAAACAAAACTCTTAACATTAGAATCCTACATTCCGATGTACAAAGGTTATATTTAATACGAGAAATATATATGTATTATATTTAATAAAATAAGTATCCACGTGAAAGTTTCGACAATGTAATAAATTGTAAATGTATTAAGTAACATGATTCAAGACTTTTTCATATGGGTAGGTAGGTTTCATATATACGAATATTAATAAATATAAACATTTAGAGTTAAAATGATTTACAATCACTAATAACATTATGATGAAGGGATTTATATTATCACTAGCTGTTGACCGTGATTCTTTATGACTACGATCATAAGCCATATTAATATATTTTACATTCTACACTCTACGTGGACACAGACACGGACAACAGCTATCCCTAATAAAGTACTTTACTTGAGTAAGTAAGTATAAAAACCTTCCGGCATCTACTCCAGCAGGAAACTAGTGCAGTCCTTAACAATGGTCAATTACACAGGATCGAAAATACCCAGATCCCAACCTAATACCCTGTACTTAGTACACACCCAGGAAGAGAAGATAGCATTGTCTAACGAGGGTTATGGATCAGGCGAAGGGTCGCGTATCTTAACCATACACGAAGCACAAGGACTCACTTTCAGTTCCGTTTTTATAATCAACACCAGGAGTAAGATGCAACTGCACGACAGCGTTCCCCACGCGGTTGTAGCAGTGTCGCGTCATACTGAGAGCTGTGTGTATTTTACCGACAGCGAGGACGACGCGACGGGCAGATTCATCAGGAGAGCGATGAAGGCGACAAAATATAACATCATAGAATATAATACCAAGATGGCTATAAAAGACAGAAACTTCGCTATCGTGGAAACCTTGCTCGTGATGAGTGAAAAAAACAAAAATAACAGTAGGTCACCACAATAGTGTTTTCGTAGGAAGGCATTAATGAGAAAATGTAAGAAATTTGAGTTTAATAATATTTTTCTTTTTTATACATCAAATACTTATACTATACTTCACATTATAACATTGTACAATAAAAAAAAAAATAAATAAATAAATAAAAATTAAAAAAATATATGTATATATATATATATATATATATATATATATATATATATATATATATATATATATATATATATATCAAAACCAAAACACTTGCGTGTTGTAAGGTTAGCCCAAGTTCTATGGGCCATCAATATGATATCGAGATGGCCCAAGTTCACCCAGCCAATGAAAGTTGTGATATCGGAATGGCCCAAGTTCATCCGACAATTTAAAGTTGTGATATTAGGATGCGCCCAAGCTTCAAGTTTTTTTTTTCAACAGAACTTGGTGTCGGGCGGATACCAGATAAGAACTTGACAATAGGTAAAAAGTGTTATTTTCATAAGGTCGCGTGGCCGATAAGAACTGAGACTTGGCAATTTTTTCTTCTCTCTGTGTGTTTGTGACATGGCTAATCCACACACTGCCGACACCAAGTTCTGTTGAAAAAAAAAACTTGAAGCTTGGGCGCATCCTAATATCACAACTTTAAATTGTCGGATGAACTTGGGCCATTCCGATATCACAACTTTCATTGGCTGGGTGAACTTGGGCCATCTCGATATCATATTGATGGCCCATAGAACTTGGGCTAACCTTACAACACGCAAGTGTTTTGGTTTTGATATCAGACTGTTTTTGTTGGTGTCTAGAATTTACTACTTTCATTGGTGGTAAATGGTGCTAGGAGAGTTGTGATTCCAAACGTTGCTTGCGGGCCCGCAAATTCGATACATATTGAAAACTTGTTTCATACAACATTTGAAATTTTAAAAAAGAGAATCCATTTTTAATGAAAATATCTGTTTTGCCCTAATTGTGACTTAACAAAGAATCTAATCAAAAATTGTTGTAGATCATTTTTATTGCACTTTACGAGACGAATCTTTTGATATGCCGCATGTTGCAAACTTCGCATGTCTATGTTTTAGACCTCTTGGGCCTAAAAATTATAATTTTGAAAATTTTCGATTTTTTTTGGAGGTTTTAGTATATATCATACCTGCCCACCGAGTTTCAGCGTCCTACCATACCTGGAAGTAGGCTAGAATTTACATCACTTATGAATAATGAATAAGTACGCGAAATAGGGCCGTTTTGGCGTATTTTTTCCTCCGGTTTGGCTGAACGCAGACAAATGATTTTTTTATCTAGGGTAGAAATGGGTAGACGCTGCTTGTATAAAAAATTTGGTAGCTCTAAGTCATAGGGGGGCCTGACAGTGAAGGTAAGAAAAGGCCGTTTTTGGCGTAAACTAGCCGTTTAGATATACTCTCTTGCGGCAGCTCAGTCGGTCGGCCCTAGAACTTGGGTCGCGCGCTGCCGCGCGCGTTGATATATATATATATATAATATTTATATTTATATAAGTATGTGTAATTGCTGTGCAAAGGACTTACCTTACTAATATAGTTTTTAAGGTACCTGTAGTAGTAGACTCCTTTTTGAGTATGTTATCTCAAAATTTCAACAATTAATATGCAAAATACAAACCAAATGCGAAAAGTGCACGGGCGACGTGTCCGTGGATAAAAGTAGAAACTAATAAAAAAAAAAAAGTATAAAAACCTTTTGCCCTTCATAAAAAGGCTTTTTTTTCTATATAGCGCGAGCGAAGCCGATGGGACCAGCTAATTATTGCATAAGAACCTCTCCCCCGCACGAATAAACGTCAATATCTTGGAGACGACTATTTCTATTTCAATCAAACATAAATAAGAACTATTTCGACGAGCATATAGCTTTCGATTAAAAAAAAACCGCATTCAAATCCGTCCACACGTTTGGCCGCAAACAGCTAATTATTGCATTAGAACCTCTACCACGCATGAATATAACGTCAATATCTTGGAGACGACTATTTCTATTACAATTAAACATAGATAAGAACCATTTCGACGAGCATAGCTTTCGATTAAAAAAACCCGCATTCAAATCCGTTCACGCGTTTGGCCGCAAACTTGCCACAGACACATACACATTTTTTTTGTAATGGCTATGCTGTTAGCCAAGTGGCTATTACAGCGTCACCGGAGGAGTGGGCGAGTACTGAAACCCGCCCTTGAAAAACCCAGGCCTGAGAGGCCCGGAGGACACGTCTGCCTTAAGGGTGCCTATAAGAGGCCGTCCTCGGCTTAAGACAGCGTATTTATAGGATGGGATAGATGGGTATAATGACACTAACGCCCTCCGACGGCAGAACGCCGAGGCAGCGTGCGTTTAGGGCCTCACCTTCGCCGGCGAAAGCGGTGTGTGTAGGTATGAGATGTTGTGTAAGTTAAACGTCTGTTGTCAGTCGTTATTTGGTCATCTGAGTCGATTAGAATCGACTTGGGTCTTCTTTTAAAAGCTAACGGGGTGACTCTAGGCTGGTAGGTGGTCGCTTCAACCACCAGTGGGTTCGGATGTACCTCGGCCCTATCGAAGAAGCTCTAAGAGAGCTACTTGAAATATTGCGCTGTTGTAGGTAAACCTAGGTCTCTATGGAGGTCTGCATTGCGCATATTCACACAGATACACAGATCGACAGGTCAAACTTATAACACCCCTCTTTTTAGTCGGGGGTTAAAAAGAGTTAAAAATAGTTCACTAGGACAATAGGATACTGCAGACGAGATTTGCATTATTTACTTCAATCGAGCGGCGCTACGACTATTAGGACCGTTTGAAATTGGTTCAAGAGATTTAGAGCTAAAAATTTTGAGTTGAAGGACGAATACCGCAGCGGCCGCCCAACGAGGAATAAGAAAATTATAAGACTGTGCTCGATGACAAACAGCGACGTAGTGTAAAAAAGTGGATGCTACTAACATTCCAAGACAACGGTACATTAGCATTTAATCAAGATAGGATAAGATAGGAAGCTAATAGATGTGAGGTTTGTGTCCCAATCCGATCGACGTAGACCAGCCTTAAGAACCGTGGCTCTATATGCGATTTGCTTCGTCAGCGACACACGAAAGAAATTTAATTTAAATGTGAAATTAAAAGAAATCCTTTCTCAACAAGTTTCCTGTCACAAAATCTTGAATACAAGGTCTTGTTTCCAACGAAACCTTGTATTAAAGATTTTGTATTAAAATGTGCATCTTAAACTCACTTGCAAAGCTTGGGTTTTATCCGAAATTATCCGAAATGTTCTTGTGTGCAATTGGTGAAACTGGATGAGTGTAGAATGCTACGAGCTTTTTCTGCTAGGTGATAAAATCAACGCTGACAAAAATTGCAATCAACTGATTTCTATTGGATCACATAAAAACCGCTATTGGCGGAAAACAGCTAGAATTTGCGTTGGCTGTAAGGCAAAAATTATGAGTTAGATTGGAACGATCTACTTTACTCTTCGTACTCACCAGCTCTTACTGTATCTGATTATTACTTGTTTGTCTTTTGAGGGCGTTATCACCGTGGTAAATCTTTCAAATCCAAAACCAAATGGCTTTTTGAAAAGATGGCATAATGAGGCTTTCTGAGAGATGAAGGAAGGTTATAGAATAGAACGGTTTTATGTAACAGAATAAATCAACCTTAAACAAAAAAAAACGTGTATTTGTTTCGCATCCTAAAAAGAAAAGCATCTCATCGGACACCCTAAGTAAATAGTGTTATGGCAGAAGAATAATTACAAAAATATGAGAAACAAAGAAAAAAGATCACTTGTTTTAATCAATTAAAAATGGCTCAAAAGATTATGTGATTTTTTGATAGGTTAAGAGGGTTAAAGGGTCTTCTTTTAAAAGCTAACGGGGTGACTCTAGGCTGGTAGGTGGTCGCTTCAACCACCAGTGGGTTCGGATGTACCTCGGCCCTATCGAAGAAGCTCTAAGAGAGCTACTTGAAATATTGCGCTGTTGTAGGTAAACCTAGGTCTCTATGGAGGTCTGCATTGCGCATATTCACACAGATACACAGATCGACAGGTCAAACTTATAACACCCCTCTTTTTAGTCGGGGGTTAAAAAGAGTTAAAAATAGTTCACTAGGACAATAGGATACTGCAGACGAGATTTGCATTATTTACTTCAATCGAGCGGCGCTACGACTATTAGGACCGTTTGAAATTGGTTTAAGAGATTTAGAGCTAAAAATTTTGAGTTGAAGGACGAATACCGCAGCGGCCGCCCAACGAGGAATAAGAAAATTATAAGACTGTGCTCGATGACAAACAGCGACGTAGTGTAAAAAAGTGGATGCTACTAACATTCCAAGACAACGGTACATTAGCATTTAATCAAGATAGGATAAGATAGGAAGCTAATAGATGTGAGGTTTGTGTCCCAATCCGATCGACGTAGACCAGCCTTAAGAACCGTGGCTCTATATGCGATTTGCTTCGTCAGCGACACACGAAAGAAATTTAATTTAAATGTGAAATTAAAAGAAATCCTTTCTCAACAAGTTTCCTGTCACAAAATCTTGAATACAAGGTCTTGTTTCCAACGAAACCTTGTATTAAAGATTTTGTATTAAAATGTGCATCTTAAACTCACTTGCAAAGCTTGGGTTTTATCCGAAATTATCCGAAATGTTCTTGTGTGCAATTGGTGAAACTGGATGAGTGTAGAATGCTACGAGCTTTTTCTGCTAGGTGATAAAATCAACGCTGACAAAAATTGCAATCAACTGATTTCTATTGGATCACATAAAAACCGCTATTGGCGGAAAACAGCTAGAATTTGCGTTGGCTGTAAGGCAAAAATTATGAGTTAGATTGGAACGATCTACTTTACTCTTCGTACTCACCAGCGCTTACTGTATCTGATTATTACTTGTTTGTCTTTTGAGGGCGTTATCACCGTGGTAAATCTTTCAAATCCAAAACCAAATGGCTTTTTGAAAAGATGGCATAATGAGGCTTTCTGAGAGATGAAGGAAGGTTATAGAATAGAACGGTTTTATGTAACAGAATAAATCAACCTTAAACAAAAAAAAACGTGTATTTGTTTCGCATCCTAAAAAGAAAAGCATCTCATCGGACACCCTAAGTAAATAGTGTTATGGCAGAAGAATAATTACAAAAATATGAGAAACAAAGAAAAAAGATCACTTGTTTTAATCAATTAAAAATGGCTCAAAAGATTATGTGATTTTTTGATAGGTTAAGAGGGTTAAAGCAGTTGCGGCACTGGCACGTGGCCTACACTTGGGTTAGGAAACAAGATCTCAATTGGCGCCAGTTTCTGCGGCTCAAGTTTTTTGTCGTCGTTGGTAAGTTTTTTTTAGCAAATAAACTATCTGTACATGCTAAGTATAAAATGCGTGCTCAATCTTTGATGAACAGGCATAAATTAAGGCCCGGACGTAACTTTTGTAGATAAAAAAATTAAATTCATGTTGAAATCTAGCTGGAACGTTTTCAAATTGATTATCAAGATTGCATAAAACAAATTTACATGAGGGAATATTTTTTTAATATCCATTTGTTGACCTTGTGAAGTAGTAGTGATTATATTTAATCAGCACTAGAAGAAGTAAAACCAAAAACAATTTGTATAAAACAATATATATATATTTACATTTTCTTTTATACAATATTTACGTATTGTTTTCTCGACACAGCCCTGAATGCATTCTGCTTTGGGCACATACATTATTATGTGTATCCCAAGATTATTTTGTTGTAACCAGAACACTGGTTGCGGTAATGTCGTGTTTGTTTGCAAGCGATAAATTTGATGAGTTTTATTTTTGGCTTTGTCATTTGAATGATGTCTTTAATCCTACCAGTGTTACCAACCTTCCAGTTCTTGAAAATTTGAAATGCACCCTGCATGCGGCGATTGAGACGCCATCGTTTTCCTTCATGAACAATAACTTGGTCGTAACTAATTTCTTCGTTGTTAAAGGCGATTATTTTCTGATAATTCTATTAACAAAATCAATTTAAACCGTCCATAGATCCTTGATGTTGAATAAAATTTTCGACTTGTTTCGGTCGATTGTGTCATATATGAAGAAGTTTGTACACTCTTTGTGTGCACATACTGCCACGCTTCTATTGTCAATATTAGCTCTGGTTTTAAGGTCACTTGCTGCACCTTTTATAGCTGGTATAGTCTCTGACCTAATACAATAAGACACTCCTACCTGTACTAAGTAATTATCAATAGAGAGAGCCCACTTGTTATTATTTTATCATCATTTTCTTTTAGGTACATAGATAATAGGTCACGGCAATTAATTTTACTTATTTTAATCTGCAAATCTATTTCTATTAACAATGAATTAATAGAAATATAATTGCAAGAAAATAACATATATTGGTATCGGAAATGGGAGGATAGGCTAGACTTAAAACGCTGAAAAAGACGGTTGCTTCGCTCAAGAGGAATTCTGGATGTAGAAATGGAATAAATATTGGTTTTTGTAATTCCTTATTACCCTGTTTTATTAGTTTCATATTTTTTTGTCCTTTATTAAAGTAGTAGAAACTATCACATAGATTAAAATATAATTTATCTAGACTTTTCATGTTTTTGGAATAGGATATAAATACACATCGTTAAATGTATACTTAGTCTTTCCATAAATACTGTTACATAAAAAAAAAAATATATTAATAATACATTTGAATTTGGAATCTGTCATTTTTATACGATTGTTCAGTGTGTTTTCTCCTTTTGGCGCCAAAACATTTTGATAAAGAGAATAGAATTGTTGTGATTGCATTACACAAAGTAAGTATGGAACCAAATGCAATTTTTAAAACTCCATACCTTGGTGTTAGTCAAATGTTATTTGCTATTAATAGTTACAATGAGACTTCCTTTGTTTGTGACAGAAAGATCTGGCCGTCCACGTAGTGTTCGTACGAAAAAAGTGGTCAAAGCAATAAGGGAAATAATCCGAAGAAATTCTGTCTGAATAATTTTATATCGGGAAATGAGGATATCACCTAGAACCATGTCGCGTATTTTAAGAGATGACTTAGGACTGAGAGACGCACTGGTCATTTCTTAACTTATAAGCTAAAGATGAATAGGGTGGTAAAATCGAAACATTACTGAAGCGGTACGCTAAGGGAGGTCACAGAAGAAGTGTTTACGGATGAGAAAAAATTTACAATTGAGCAACATTTTACCAAACAAAATGACCGTATTTATGCTCAAAGCTCTAAGGAATCTTATTTAATTTTATATAAATATAGAATGAAAAATAAACCGATACGAGCAGGGATACGAACCCGTGACCTCTAGAAACCATAACGTCGCTCTACCAATTGAGGTACCGTATCGCTGTTAGTCTCGGTGAATTAAGCATTCTATATGTGATCGTTTTTATCGGGATCTTTATGTTTATTTTTCATTCTATATTTATATAAATTTAAATAATCTTAACATAATTTAAATAAGCTATACATGTTTAAAAAGATATTTTTCATTCTATATTTATATAAATTTAAATAATCTTAACATAATTTAAATAAGCTATACATTTTTAAAAAGATATTTTCAAACTCTAAGGAAGCTTCCTAATTAGTCGACAGAGTGCAATGTGGGCATTATCCGACTTCAGTGATGTTTTGGTTGGGTGTTACCTATGAAGAAGTGATTGAGCCATATTTTTGTAAAAAAGTTATCAAAACATCGGCACAAGTGTATCAAGATACCATTCTTAAGTAGTTAAGCCCCTTAATAACACCATGTTCAATGAACAAGTATGGTCCTTCCAGTAAGACTTGGCGCCGAGTCATAAAGCTCGGTCCATGCAGTCTTGGTTGGAAGCGAGCGTCTCGGACTTTATCAGAGCTGAAGACTATCCGTCGTTTAGTACCGATCTTAATCCGCTGGATTATGATTTATGGTCAGTTTTAGAGAATACAGCTTGTTCTAAACGCCATGATAATTTGGAATCTCTAAAACAATCCATACGATTGGCAGTGAAGAATTTCTCCATGGAAAGTAGTGAAAGGATAACTGGCCTCAAAATTTAAAGGACTGTATTGCAGCCAATGGACACCACTTCGAATGAGCTTTTTATATTTTTAGATGTTTTATATTTGTGTATTAAACTAACACACTGTAAGAGTAACAAATGTTATTTGCAACTTAAAAAAATAATGTTTTTCTTTGTTACAATATTTATGGCAAGACTAGGTATATGTATGTATAGTGTGTATATGTATAGTATGTATATGTATATATATTGTATTTTATTATGCGTGTATTTATACTAATAGTATTATTATATTATGCACCACCCTTCAATCTCTCTCATGATCTGATACCATTCCTAAAAGGTTGTCTGGGAGAGATCGCTAGCTAGCGATAAGATCGCCTTATTGTATACCTAAATAGTTTTAAGTACTGTTTTTATTTTTATATTTTTTTTTGTACTGCTTTTTCAACTTTGTGATGTGCAAATAAAGTATATTATTATTATTATATATTTTTTGATCAAGTACTGGTAATTACACAAACAAAGCGAGCCTTAGTTTTTTTATTAATATACCATTTGTATGTCTTCAGTTATTTCAGTGCTAATGGCGGTGTGGGTGAGCAACCGATTCCGAAATTTAGCAGATTGGAGTTATAGCTCTTACTCCCATTTTGATAAAATAGCAGGTATCTTTTTTAATACTTGGGAACGATTAAGGTTGACACTGCAAAACGTTGATTATTAGTAGATAAGTAACACATTACCTATACAGATGGTGATGAATATGATTATGTGGTGGTGGGTGCTGGCGCGGCTGGCAGTGTTGTGGCGGCACGGCTGGCTCTCGCCGGACACAAAGTATTGTTGGTGGAAGCAGGCGGGGATCCTAACTTCCTGACAAAGGCAAGCTGATATTACTCTAACACCTTATTCTTTTATTAAATAATGTATGTAATCATATAATGGTATTCCTGATTTTGATTTCAGATACCTAGTGCAGCATTTGCTCTGACCGGTTCGAGTCTGGACTGGTACTATGACACGATCCCCAACAATAACTCGTGCCTAGCTTCTAAAGGAGGCCGCTGTCGTTTTACAAGAGGTCGCTGTCTGGGTGGATCTACCAGCCTTAATTACATGATGTACACTAGAGGCAATAGGCAGGACTATGATTTTAACATCACTGGATGGACTTGGAATGATATGAAACCATACTTTCTTCGATTCGAAGGTTTACAGGAACCTCATCGTCTCCCTAAATCATCAGGGCCATATCACAATACCTCTGGTATTATGCCGATAGGATACTTTGGAGATTCTGGAAATCCATGGAACAAAAGGCTTATCGATGGTCTAAAATCCTTAAACTTTCCATATAATCCAGATGTAAATGCCAAGTCTCAAATTGGTGTTTCTAAAATTCTTGGATTTACTTCAGGAGGAGAGCGCGTGAGCACAGCGACTGCATATTTAAGAAAAGAAACTGTGAAAAGAACTTTAAAGATAACTAAGAACACCATATGTACGGGCATAATTATAGATTCTGAAAATATTGCAAGAGGAATAACTGTATCCAGGGGCTTGAATGAGACGTTGAATATTTATGTCAAAAGAGAAGTCGTACTAAGTGCGGGCACTATTAGCACTCCTCAACTACTAATGTTATCTGGTATTGGCCCCAAAGAACATTTAAAACAATTTAATATTCCTGTCAGAACAGATTTGCCCGTAGGGCAGGGAATGTCTGATCATGTTTTACCTATTGTGAATATTAGAGTAGATCATGATTCCTTATCATCTTATAACATTTTGACCATTGGATCTAAATTTTGGCAGGGTATAAAATGGTTAATGACGCGTAATGGTCCATTGTCATCAATCAGTCTGACCGACGTAACTGCTTTTGCTAACACTAAGTGTTACGATTTTGAACGAAAGAGTTTAGTGAACGATAAACCGGATTGTGAATTGCCAACCTTACAATTAGTTTATAACTATGTAGACAAAGGTTTAGCAAATATGGCAAGTTCTATATTTGAATTGTCAATTCCACACGTTACTGACGTATTGCAACAAATCATGCCTTCTAACGATGAGAGTTCCTTTATCTTTGTATTACCAGTGGTTTTACAGCCAAAATCTCGTGGTTGGATTAAATTGGCTAGCACAAATCCATTCATACAGCCAGCTATCACCCCTAATTACTTTAATGATACCAGAGACGTTGAGGAAATGGTTCGTGCTTTAAGAATACTAGATCAATTAGTTGAAACTCCTGTATACAGAAAGCATAATGCTTCAATATTGAAATTACATTTATCTGGATGTCCTGACATATATAATGAAGGTTACTGGGAATGTTACGCACGACACATGACGCATTCCGTTCAACATGCGGTGGGCACGGCTGCGCTAGGACAAGTCGTGGACGAGAGATTGAGAGTCAAGGGTATTAAAAATCTTCGAGTTGGCGATGCATCAGTATTACCTAAATTGCCGCGTGGTAACACGGCTGCCGCGGTTATAGCTATTGGTGAACGTTTATCAGACTTCCTTTTACAAGACCAAAGTAACAAATGATAATGCTTGCAATCATGACATAATGCATATCTTGGTATATAACATGTCAAAAATTATTTAAAGTGTTACAATATTTTAGTATAAGTTATAATACTTACCAAATCTATCTCTTACCTAGCTTTAAAGACATTTGTTTATTAAACACTAGCTGTTGCCCGCGGCTCCGCCCGCGTGTAGGTTGCTTTTCGCGTACTTCTTTTTAGAACTTTTAAAGGGGAACAATTTCATAGAACATCATTTTTGCGTAACTTTCACCGTTTTCGCAGCGCACGCAGTTTTTTGTTTATTTTTTTACACCTTGCGTTAGAATATTCAAGTTTTAGTAATCATCCCTAATTTTTTGAAAATGAAACATAGCCTATGTCACTCGGGAATAGTGTAGCTTGCCAACGGTGAAAGAATTTTTGAAATCGGTCCAGTAGTTTCGGAGCCTATTCATTTTAAACATACAAAAAAATAATCAAACCTTTCCTCTTTATAATATTAGTATAGACAACACCCTTAAAGACATCCGTTTTCTAAAAAAGGTTTCTTTTACTGGAAAAAGGTTTCTTTTTATGGAGGTGAAGCTTACTGTGGTAAAGTGTATATTTAAATTCCATAAGAATAAGCCATAAATGGCACATGATTAAGAAAGAAGTATTATGTTCAACAGAAAAAAAAAATGGGTAATAATTTTATCTTTCTTTTTAGCTATGAATGATAGAATAAAATTAAAAACCATATTGTGTAATGAGTGATGTTAGTCTTCATAAGATGTTAGTGACCATGAATCTAGAGAAGGGACTAATGACCCTGATTATAATAAAGAGTTGGTTATTACTTACCAACTTGTGCTATGTAGCTTCACTGTGACCCTTTTAACCTTTTGGAAACCCTAGAAACAGTGCATTGAAACAATCAAATTTAATTTTATTAGTGATTTCTATTGCTTCAAATAATAAAAAGGGGCCAAAAATAGATCCTCTTTAGGTGAGAACCAGCCGATTTGCAATTATTTATATCAACCGTCTGAAGTCTTTGATTCAGGTAATAAGCAATAAGTTCAAACGCAACACTACGCACACCATAGTGGTTAAGTTTGCATAATAATGTTTGAATGGTTTACGCAATCAAAGGGTTTAGATAAATCACAAAACACCCCGTTTGCATTCTGTGACTTCTTCCATGCGTCGTAAATGTGATTAAGAAGCGATCCACTCGCATCAGTTATTGACTTGCCTTTGATGATATCATACTGTTTATTATGCATGATTTTATTGCTATAAACGAATTCTGTCATTTGGTTGTGATTTTTTTTTTAAAGATTTTTTTAACATTGATAAGTAATTTAACTGACATACTACAAAGGTTACAAATCGCCGGTTTTTTTCAAATTTAGGTTTCTAAACGTTTTAACAACTTTATATGATGAAGACGTTTAAAAACAAAACATTTGTCACTGACTCTTACGTTATTTGGCAATTCGGCGATTGCACCATTTGGTGAAGAATTTAAATTACGCGTGATTGTCACAGGAATTTAGTTAAAAAAGTCTCAAATATAACCGCCGGTAAAACTTTTCAATTGAGTCGTTAGAATAGAAGGGAGAGGGGGATAGGGAGAAAAGAGGGGTCGAAGCCCTATCCCCTGACACCATTTTTATTGTCAGAAAATGTTTAGTTTTGGAGATATTTCGATTTGAAGTTTCGTAAAAACTAACCTAGAATGTAAGTAATTAAGACTTCTGTGACGTCTCCGGCGCTTCAGGATGGCCAGCCCCTTCACCCTTGCGTAACAGTGAACTGAAACCCAAGCTCGCCTCCGCCACTTTGGCTTGTTGGTCGCCTTCGGCGACCAGCCTCAGTAGCTACGGCTCGATTGGGTTTCAACACAGTGTTACGGCGGGTGGGGGCTGCCCTCCTGCCACGCCTCCGGATTTACAAAAACACTCTGGGGGTAGGACAGACAAGACTACGTGGAGTCGGGGTTAACAGAGTCAGTTTTGACAAAAAAGTAATATAAATATTAATTATTACAAAAAGCATTTTAAATCACAAACGTCATATGTCAAGTTGCCGCCATTTAACATTAGGGAATCTAAAACAACAAAGTTGTTACGAATTATATTTTTCTTGTTAAATTAAAATGAAAAATTGATAATATCATATAAATAATTGATAAACATATTGCATAGATGTGAAGTGTTCTTATGTTCTTGTGTTAAACATTGTGGTTTTGTGCTAATATTGGTGAAAACACGGTAAGTTTATTTCACACAAAAAACATATAAAAAAGAAACTACGCATTTTCTCGGGCTGGGAATAGTATTAAAAGAAAGGGGAGGCCAACCTCTTTCAAATGATACCATTTTCAAACCAAAACTCTTACGACTCAAAACGGAAACGCTTGCCTAGCCGCCAGATTTGAATCTCTATTTATTTCAATATTATCAATTTATAACTTAATAGGTCCATTAGCAGCCCTAGTTTTCTCAGAAACATCCCAAGTTGCCTTTATTTTATCTTTAGAGTTTAATATTTTATTTCTAATAAAAATCGACTTAGCTTAGAACAACATAGAACTAACATAGAACAACCTAGTTTTTCATATGTAGCTAGTTGTCGCGCACTTAAATGTAGAATAACATAGGCGTTCGTTCACGTTTAAGAGAAGAAAAAATACTTTACACAACGTGAAAGTATAAAAAATGAAGGTTAATGAGCAACATTTATAAACTTAACGTTAATGAATAATCATTGATTTCAAACGTTAACAACTAAACTAATTGATAATAAAAGTTTAAATTTCATTAAATTTTAATAATCTGACCGTAAGTTTTCCAAGATGATACAGAAACGTATTTATTTTATATAAAACTGACCCTTTTTTTCTAAGTCATGTTTTGGAGATTATTATGAACAAAGTGAACTCCGGAAAGGACTCCGAAAGACGGATAAACTTTAAAACTACAACATTTATTTTTATCTACATCTAATATCGTAATCAAAACAAATATTTGTTGTCAAAAATATTTTAATTTATATTTTTTTTATTATATTATAAATTAGTTTTGAAAAACGTCGTCAAATCGAGAGAAAGTCTTATTACTTTCTAAGAACTCCTACAAGCGGCTGCAATTACGTGATTCTTAGAAGTTTGAAAATTTAGTTTTAGAAATTTGCATTTTCAATATAAGACAAACTAATTTGTGCAAAATCCCGTTTGTTTCGTGTTTAAGCTAATGAATGCTTTCGATTGATTTGGAAAGTTCACCCTTAGTTCAATCCGATTCTCTCTTTACGTAAAAAACATCGACTTGTCTTTGCTATTTAAAGTTAAGACTGAACTTCTAACTATTACTGAAACCCTAGAAATGTAAAAATGTCTTGTTTCTGGTCTGTAAACTGATAATCGAAATTAATGTTTGAATGTATCTACAAAATGTATGGACCCGTTAAGGTATTAATTTCTAATTATAATGTATATAGTGAAAGCTGATTTTATTCTTTGTTAGATATGATTTCTGTATAATGTGTTTAAAGCATCATATGACTAAAAGTCTAATTTTGAAATATTTTTATTTTACATTTTTTATTAAACAAAAAAAAATACAAATCCTGCAACATTATTAATATAATATTAATAATGTTGCAGGATTTGTATTTTTTTTTGTTTAATAAAAAATGTAAAATAAAAATATTTATGTTTGTGATAATTCACAAACATAAATATGGGACACAAAGTACACCCAGACTCGGAACAACAATCTGTGGATTATACAAAGATTTAAATTCATAGGGTTCGTGAATGGGCATAATGTATTGAAGACAAATAGAATAATATTTGAGAGGCGCCATCTTTCATGAGGCCGATATTTTTAAACATTATTCATTCTGTTTAAACATTATTTCTCTGAAACTTGGACTCTATGTAGTGAACACATTCAAGGTGCTTTATATAATATTTTGTCGTTCTTAATTAGGAATATTAGTCCGCAATAATTAGAATGCTTTTAAATTAGCATTGATACAACTCTTAGCAAGAGTGCCTACATGTTAAAAAATCTTTGAATATTTATTTATTGAAATAAATACAAAGATCTAGAGTTGAAAGGACAGTTCACCCTCTTTTCAAGAGTAGGTATTGCAGTTATTCCGGTAAATGTTTTTTTCCGGTTTATTAATATGTTACCCTCATTGTTTTATTTTATGTTAGCTGTGTTGGTTGACTGGTAGAAAATGCTTTAGCATTAAGTCCGCCAATTGTACTTTATCTTGTACAGGGAAGTTAAAATAAACAAATAAATTAATATATAATATGATACATACAAATATATACTAAATACTAAATACTTTATTTGGTAGATCAGAAACAAAGCATATACAAATGTTTTATCTGATTCCCTTTTAATTCGGTTGCTCTTTAAAATGTTTTTATTTATTGCGCAATACGCTAAGATCCTAATCTTTTTTTTTTCCTTAAACTTTCTTATACAAACAAAATAAAACAAGTTATTTAATTGCAGAATTTACTTAGGCTAATTTAAAAAAATATGTATAATTTAAATTAATAATTACTAAAATAAATTTATTCCTTAAGAATAAGAACGACAATAACAAATTATGCAAATTACTTCGTAACTTTTTTTGAGTATGTTTTTGTTAATTTCTATAAAATAGTCTTTTTAAAAAGAAAATTAAGTAAAATGGAATTTTTATAACTTTTAACAATATATACTTAAGTAGATCAAATATGAACTGTGTTCACAAATATCAGTGTTCTAGTGGTTTGTACCTAAAAAGCCTCATCGGAATGGATAGAATCTCTTGGGTGAATATATTTAAAATAAGGTCTTCCTAATACTAAACCTCGTAAAAAAATATTTGTAACAATTACGTAAATTTTTGAAAATCTTAAGTGTGTACACAAGAATACTGATATTTTATTAAACACAGTAATATACACTGTATAATATAATGTATAAAAAGCGCAAGTTACCTGTTATTCGATTTAAAAAGTTATTACTTTTTTACAGAGCAATGTATACAAATTTACTACAAGCTCCCAGTGGACGTCCCGTCCCACGTATTCCCGTTCAATAAAATTAAGAAAGTAGCTAAAGAACCTTTAAATGTGCTAAATGATACCACGAAGTTACCGAATATTTCGAATATATAGCATCGTGGGTAATAAGCGCTTGTTGCCAGAATGTATTTGTTTCTCAGGTTGTTTACCCATAATTATTATGTATCTATATAATTTAGAATTTATAAGATTAAAAGAAAGAAATTATAAAAAATAAAATAAAAAAGACCGTGAAATTCCCGCTGCGTTTCCGACGCCAGTTCTTCTCAGGTCTGTGGGAATTATGTTTACGAGCTGGTAGTAGATTTGACGATGAAAAATATTTTGTATAAAACTATTTTCAATAAAAAAAATTGAATTTGAAAGTATTCCATAAAAAGAAAAGAATTTTCTATTAGCTTAATCCCGAGACTATCAATTGTAAAAATAAATATATCACGAATCAATTATCTTGCGATATTTTTTTTTCTAAACTATACCAGACCCGATCCAGTAACTCTTTCCCTAATTCCTACTCATCTTCGTCTTTCTTGTTCTTTAATAGTGTTAACGCTTTCGCAACTGCATACTTTCTTTCTCTCCTTCTCCTACATTGAGCTTGTGACGTTTGACTTGTAAAGAACGAATACCTAACCTAGGTCCCGAAAGAACGAATACTATCGTCGATTTATACTCTGAATAAATGGAATTACGAACATATAATATGGATATATATAAATCGGCAAGGGTGGTTACAGCTCTTTATATCAATTATGGAGTCGTGATTGAATTAATCTCGCAAGATGGATTACATGTTTCTGAATTCTATATCAATTTAAGTTTGTTGAAATTAAAGTTCCAATTAGAATCTGTGAAGTTGCTCCCGTTGCTCGAATTTATAAATTTATAGAGAAAATAGATTAGAAAATAGTTACAGGAATATGCGTATAAAATATAATTCCTACACAGTTTAATTACGAAATTAAATTATATAACTAGACAGTGCAGTGTTTTCTAGTGCATTGACAGTGAACTCTGAAATCAGTGGAATGAAAAGATTATTATTTATTGCACGTACTCCGAGTATAACCCGTGTGTAAGTGTAATTTTTAAAATTTATGTTCGGAATTGTAAACATGAATATTGTTTTTTTGCCTTTGTTTTTATATTTTTTTGTCATATAGAAGGTTCATTTCATGCATTCATAGCTCCTTCCGCCCCAACCATAAAGATAAGGAATCAGTCCTAATTATAGAAGCATATTGAACAGACGGTGGATATCAGCACGACCATAATTTACTGCTTCTAAACTACTAATTAACCTTAAAGCTTAATTTTTACTCGACGTTTCGAATGTTTTGTAGCAATCCTGTTCTGGGCAATCCTCCCTGAGATAGTAGGTTCAAATCGCTGCCAGTATGGATTTTTAATTTCACTCTCCATTTATTTAAGAAAATAATTTAATTAAGCTTAACATGGCTATACCTACTTAAAGACATTTTAAGATATTAAGAAGCTAATGTTAGTTTCATGCATATTTGATATGAATAAACTATAATATTGGTTAAAGCACCAGAAGGATGTCAGAGTATATGTTGGAGTATGACTGCTTGAGTCCACGTCTCCTCTGGTTGCGGCTCAAAATTAGATTCCATGGGATTTTATTATTAATAGATCTATGAGTATTTACCGAAGTTTGGTCGTTTTATAAGTATTCTATAATATCGGCTCCATGGAGATTTATACGAAAAATCAAATTCATTTTAAAATGTCTGCAGGATATTGTCTGAAGATACCACGAGATTTCACTGTTAACAATTCTATGGGCATTTAATTTGTGTTTGATCATTTAAAAAGTAGCTACATTGTAGTAACTAACTTATTAGTGTTAAATACATAAAAAAAGAATATAATATTTTAACAACCACGTTGGATTGAATTGTATCAAGAGTTTTACTATTAACACTTCACTTTTATTTACTAGTATTTTATGTATCTTTTTATTTATGTCGAAAATGTTTATGAAGTAATTAGCTATTTTTAAGTTTATAGAACTCTTATTATTCATTGTTTTCCTCTTCATCTTGGTTCTCTACTACTAATTCCATAAATTTTTGGTACTTTTTCTACTTGATCGTCTTTCCCCTCGTTGCCAAGTTCAAATTCAAGTTTATCTTCATCTATGGTATCTATATTATCAGACTTCTTCTTTCTTTCTTCAAAAGATTATTTTTTGTCATCAGGGAAAAAATATTTTTTATAAAAAACCTTGTTTTTATGTTTATTTGTATTCAAACTCTAATTGTAAATAAATAGTTTTTTTTTCAAATAAATATCAGAATCCCCGATGGCTGTGGTGGTTGGAATTCATGAGTTTTTTCAATTCAAGTTTGACTGTTTCCGAATCATTGTTCTGAGATTTTTAAATACATACATTATATCATTAAATACATTTTATCACATACATTCACAGAAAATAATTATAATGTAGCTCATAAAGTATTTTACTCCCATGGTAATCTAGAATATATCATCTTTTTAAAGTAAGAGTGTAAATAATACTCAATAAAATGAGGACGTAGGAGCGGGCTGAAGGAGACTGTTAGATAAGGTTTAAATCAGACGAAACATCGTGACACTTGTTTGTTTTATTCCTTTATTGTTATCATATGTTGTTTAATTAATATTTTTTTTGTCTTTATATTTTTGTCAAGTAAGGTTTAGTTATCGTCAAACTTAGCAAAAATATTTTGAACTATTATATCAGTATTACTATTTGACATTGCTTTAGCAATTCACTGTGTACTTAAAAAATTCACAAAGCACATTTTAAGCAATTGTCTATTATTAATTCTAAATGTCGATGCACATTCTTTACATAATTCATAATATGCGTGTCGGAGCTTTCATTAATGTTATTTGTCTTCAAGATAAAGTCTTGATTAATGGAAACGTTGGGAAGATGTCATCATCGGAATGCATTATGAACTTCAACCCTGAAATGTTCATAGCTTTTTTACTTTTCTTTTCATTTTGTATAATCGCTTAAACAGGTGTTGAGAAGAAGACTGTTATTAGGATAAATTACAAGAATTATTATCTAATTGTTAGGTTCTTTTGTGATAGAACAACGTCATAGGACATGCACTTCATTATTAAGCTCATATGTTTCGGGTTGAAGCTCATAGCGATCTCAACTTTTAGTTGCGGTAAATAATAGTTGAACATAAATTTTACGTGTGTTGCCATTTAGAATTGTCGTTGTTTTTATGATATAAAATCTAGGGTAATGATATAAAACTTCGTATAAAGCGGCAATAAACCCGGGTTAATCGGCAATGAATTGAATTCCACAGAACAAAGAGATTGAATACTAAAATTGTTTTATTTAGAAGCTCGTATTGAAGTAATTTATCCAGATTTTATACCTTTGAAGATAAACGGAGCATGCATTGAGAGTTATTAATATTCCAGAGCTTCCCAAATGGTTTATTTTAGAAATGATGAAATGGAAAGATACTTCTTATGTTTAATTTTAGTTTTATTTTCTACGATCGTAGCTAACAAGTAAATAGGTTTATTAATTGATTCTTAATTTTGAAAGCTGCAATAAATATGTATATATTAATATATATATTTTAATAGAGTAGATGGTTCGAGACTTTCTGCCACCTGGAACGCACTCATGTATCGATTAGAAACAAAAAAACATTCGAAACGTCGGGTTAAATTATAAATGTAAATTTAAAATCTAATTATACCAGACTTTAATCCGTAAAAATAATTTTACTTCTTATTCCACCATTGAACATTTCTTTAGAAACCACCATTCTTTAAATTTTCTCAACTCAATAGTTGTATGAAGTCTTTACTGAGTTAAAACTGATTTGTATAAATTCTTGAATGTGATTCAAGTTTTTATAAAATAACCAAGTTATAATACTCTACAAGTTGGTTGAAGTACGTTTATAAAGAAACAAGCGGACCCGACAGACGTTGTCTTGTAAACGCGTCTTTAATTTAAAAAATCAAACTTTAAAAAAAATATATTAAAAAGTTATCACAATGTCTAACGTCATTACATGTACATTTATCATAATTCGACCAATCTATACCGTATGAATATGTAAATAAAGATTTTTGGTTTGAATCAATGAATTTGTTCCAATATTTTTTTTTATTTTCTATTTTTTAATATTTTCTATTTACGTAGCGAAGCACGTATCGGGCCGCTAGTACTAAAATATTTTTTTTTATTTCTATCGCAACGCCAACTGTCAGGGCAGACTATAATTAAACTATAATATTATTTAATATTTGACATTGCCATGGTAACGCAGTCCGTCGGAACCAATGTGAAACATTCCAAAATCACCACCTACTTATACATTAAAAATTAATCAAAAAACCATTTTCCAGTGGACCAAATTGTGAATCTAAACAATTCTCAAGTCCCCTTGAACACACACAAAGAATTTCATAAAAATCGGTCCAGTCGTTTAGGAGGAGTTCAGTGACATACACACGCACACAAGAAATATATATATAAAGATAAAGATATATGTATATGTTTTAAACACATCGTGGTTATCGTTTAAAAACTAAATATTTCGAGTAAATGAGGTTGATTTTAGATACATTTTTAAAACGAATTACAGTCAAATAATACTTCAGCTTTCCTTGACATGCCCATTATCAAGAATCCTGACAATACATTAAAGCACACTGTTTATAGGAAACGCACACATATAGATAGTTGCCTCAATGGGGTAAATCACACCACCACTCTGGACAGTTAGCTACTGTTGGCAAATCTTTGTTTCAGAGAGCTTTCAACACGACAAGACAGACTTCAAGACAGACCAGACAACACATCTTTGACGCTGAACACCTAGATGGCGAGCTGCAGCATGTCAAGCATGCATACATGCCAAAAAAAAATGTGTGAAAAGCGTTACTGACAGAATTGGCAACATCTTAAAAAAGGTTTGTATAAGAATAATTCACAAAAATTTGCTCATTCATGAAACCAACTCAAAGTAAAACATAGACGTACATCGAAGTCAGCTGTGAGTGACATACCATAGACAAGCCTAAAATCCTGGCTATGGAATAACGTTACACTCCAAGAATGGTTTGCAAAGCTATTGAAATTTAAAAAAAACATCCTTATTTTAATAGAGTAGATGGTTGGAGACTTTCAGCCACCTGGGACCCACTCATGTAATGATTAGAAACAAACAAACAATTCTTTTATTTTTATAATATAAGTATTGATAAAAAATTAATAACATTGTGCTTCTATGTAATACTAGCTGTTGTCCGTGACTTCGTCCACGTAGACTGAAAAATAATATTTAGCTATTTCACTTATGTACTTCGCTATATAAATATTATTTTTTCAGTTGACGTGGACGAAGTCACAGGCAATAGCTACTAAATAATAAATCATGAAATAAAAGCCTACGTTACTCTTTATTACATCTGCTATCCGCAAGTGGAAGTTCCGTATTTTTTTTTTCTGATTCGACTGGCTGCCTTCAAAAATTGGCGAACTTTTGTAAACAGCTTTTTAATTTGAATGTGGAGTTAATATTGCAGACACAGACTTTATTACCTACCATAATCTAAAAACAGGCAATCTCTTTCAATTATCTAGCTGCTATTATTAAAAAGATAATACAAACTCATTTTATGTGGTAAATATCATATTATCCAAGATAAAACATCATTCACGAGACCTTTTTGTGTTATAGTGACGTATATTTGTGTGGTACAGGTTTTACCTGAAAAGTATGAAGTTAAAATAAATATACATGTTTTAAGCCTATGACTTTGAAGTGCAAAAAAAGAAGCAAATATAATAAAAAAATCAGTTTATTTAATTTCATATTAGACCAAATTAAACGATTATTAGCACAACACACATTTCTAATATTCTTCCGTTTTGTATCTGTATATAAGTATATTTTAGAATCATAAGTATTTGATTAAGCTATGACGTAAACAAAGGTAAACCCTCCAATAAAAAATTCTAAATAGTATTCTTAAGAACTTTTGTAGAGCTTGACTTTACAGTCAGAGTCCTTAGGCAATCTTTAACATTGGGAGGCTTTTAAATATCCTACTCGTTAACATTCTCATGTTGCTTCACTTTAAGAATCTAAGGTTAAAGGTCTTAAATCATAATTAATAAGCACTAAAGAGTAAGGCGTGAAACCAAGAGAAGACTAGAATAATTACGCCAATACTAGTTCCATGATATTCTCGTTATTACAAGGAAAAGATTGTAACATTTAAAATGATGATTTTTTTATATATGTTTAGATTTGTAAAATATCCTGTAAGAAAAAGCTTATTTTATGTTTAATATACACAATATGAATTATCATTAATGAGGAATCTTTAAGTATATTATCTCTTATAAATTGCAGATATATATTATACTACCATAAGTTAGTAACCAAAATATTATATAATATGTCGTTTAAGTATAGAAATAACATAAACATCATTAAAGTATATCATTAAGTAAAATATAATAGATTAAGGACTATTTTGCGGTTGAAGTTCGTTAATAAATCGAGAGGTTTTATATTGTAATACATTTATTTGTATAGTCATTAAAAACAGCTTAGAGTATTAAAACCGTAGGTTAAGTAGTTTGCCTTTAGTACGGCTTCGATAGATTTATTGCATCATACATTCCTAATCCTATAATGCGATGACATGAAGTGGAAGTGATCTATTTACTCTCCGCAAAGACTTTAAACTTTTTTTTTTCACTTTATATAAGTAGAATTATTTTATTTTTATTTATTTTTTATTTATATCTTTTCCACTTAGAATCAAAATCAGTGATCACTTGTGTACGTCAACATGGAAGTGTCAGGAGGGCCTATTACGATACTAGATTTATCGTAATAAGCCCTTCTGTAAAAGCACTTTCCATCTTAATGTTAAAGCTATGAGGGTTCCAAACGCGTCCTGGTCTGAGAAGAACCACACAACAAACTCAGCCGGATATATTTTTTGTTATTGCGATCACTGTTTTACAAACGTCGACCTTAAATGCAATTTTGGAACAACTAATATTATACGTCAACACTTAAACCTCAATAATTAATATTATACCTTTGATGTTTTCATCCTATTGTTGGTTTGAAGAAAGTATGTATCCTATTTCCAGTTAATTTAATAGGAAAGTAGCTCTTCAAAAACTTAATATATGTAGCGGACAGGAAATAATTACAAGGAAAAAATTTCGGTTTTAATTAAGGTTGAGGCTTTCGGTTAATTAGAATAATATTTTCTACGAAAGAAAAGTATGACAAGAATTTTAATTTAGCGTTAAGAAACAGAAGTAAGTTCTTGACTGTATGATTTTTTTAAATTAGGTTTTTGAGATTAGATTTAATGTTTTTGAGGTTACATTTAATCGTTTACTTCACAAGCAAAAGGATAACTCTAACCTCAAAACACCCAATTAAAAAAGTCTCCCGTTTTTGTGAAATAAACCGTTTATTATTATTGGGTTAGCACAATTGTACATATTATACAGGGTTATTTGTAATTATTTGGCCACCTCTTGCAGGCAGACTCTCTACATCAATCCTGACAACATTTGTTATACAACATTTTTACAAATATTGACAACAACGTTAAAAAAATGAAACAAAAAAAAATTTGCTCCCTCTTTTACTTATTACTCTGTATTTTGTAAAAAGTTAAATATTTAAGTTAAATATTTAAAAGTTAAAAAAATAAATATTTAATTAATTTTTATACGTTTGTTTCTTGCAAAGTACCTATTCAATTTACAATTGGTTTATTATAAATTAGCTGTACTCTGCCGCGTTTCGCTGTGGCACATTCTAGTTGAACGGATAAGAAAGAACTGACAAATTGAGGATTCTGTTTCACACTTTTTTTGCAATACTTGTGTACAATGTTTCTTTTATTTATATATCCTGCGTATATAACGCTTATCTGGTTTGCGAGAAGCAATCAGTACCTTCATCTAAATTATAATTTAACTACACAGAATTAGGGATTTAAATATTTTCATGCTAGTTGTCCATCCTGATTTTATTTGTCTCCTTAACACATAATAAGTGTAATGAATATTACATTGTGGTTTCCGAGTATTTAAATCAGAAGACAGTTATTCAAGACGAAATATTTCAATCATAATCAATAAGTAACTAATTTCAATAAGTTCCACTTTCTATTCGATTTTAAAATTACAGCACCTTTTTTATTTTTCAATAAAACATTTAACTATACTATAATGAAATAATTACTTCATAAAATTTTCATTACGTCGTAGAATTTCTAGCAGAATCAAAAGGAGACTTTTACTCTAAGGTGTTCCAAAATCGTGATAAACATCATATTATAGCCATAGGTAGGTATATCGTGCAAACCCTGCTTGTGTGTGTAAGTACAAAGATCAACACAAACATAAGACAAGGACCCACAGTTTATTGACACTTCGTACAACAGAATGTTTGACATCCAAACTATGATTATGAATCTGAGTGTTTCTTGTGACCTTTAGTTTAAAAGCGAATACTATTCTTCTTTAAATATGTAATATTATAATGTGTTTTTTATTTTCTTACTTTGAAACGGATCCCATTTGGGACATTTTTTATAGTTTTAATACAAGGGACGTAGAAGGCCATCATTAATCACGAAATTATTGACACTTCCATCAGAATTCACAAAAAACGATAATTCATTACTGAAAACCACCACTGGAGATACAAACCATATAATAAAATTAGAGCTTTTTGATTTATATAAATATAGAATGAAAAATCCATATCGCTATACGGTAGCTCAGTTGGTAGAGCGACGGGACGGTTTCCCAGTAGTCGCGGGATCGAATCCCTGCCCGTATCGGTTTATTTTTATTCTATAATGATATAAATTTAAATAAGCTTAACATGATTAAATAAGCTGAACATAATATATATATATATAGATATTTTCAAGAGCTTTTTGCTCTTATATCTGACATAAATAAAAATCTTTAAAAATGATAAACATTAAGGTGGATTAGCTATTGTTTCAAATGTATATTCGTTGCTGTATAAAGAAAAGTATTTTTGGGATAGGTATACAATACATTTCTACTAATTCTCCTTAACGCTCTTAGACTTGCAATTATTATTTTGATTTATTAGCAAGAATCATTATTAGTAGTATTCAATTATTACCATGGTGACTAATAATAATAATGACTCTTATGAGCCCCTAATGCTCTTTCCCTCCTCCCAGTCTACCTTTCTAGCTGAAACTGTTAAAACCATTGCTTGAATTTTGTGATACTCACTTTCATTAATAATAAGATGTTGGTCAGTTTTAATATATTTTAAGAATGTAGAATATTTTCTTTCTAATGTTTATGAAGGAAATATAAATTATTTAAAAAACATGTTAACTGTTTTTAAACAAACAAGAAACATTGTAAATGACTTACAATGTTGATATCTTTTTCCTCTAGATGGCGCTGTACGAAGACAAGCTATTTTAACATCGCGCTAGCGCTGTTCTCTCTGGAAAGTATCTACATGAATCACAGTAGTTTTCATATGACAGACGGACGGACCAAGGGTTCCGTTTTTTACCTTAAATTTTTGTAAAGTTCTATCGCAGAACTTTGAATAATCAATGTATACATAATATCGATATTATAAATTAATTCAAAATTATTAATTAAATTTATTATTATTGTTCAATACGGTAATGAAAGTCGTTAAATTTATTAAAAATGATTAATGATTAATATAAAAATTAAAATAATATTGGGTATGTGGGAAAATGTTGAAAAAGGGGGAAAGTCAAAATTTATAAAATTACAGATACATTAAAATATTAAATTCTTTTATAACCATTATAGATTTACTTATTTATTTATTTTTACTACTTATACATTTATAATTACTTTTGAAATTCCTTGTAAATTTCTAATACATTATTACAATATTAGTTTATTGGTATTTCATTACTGATTTTCAAACAAATTTTGAATATAAATATATATATTTTTATTTATTTATGTAATTGTATTGCCATTGACATAAATACATGGTGCCGTAGTAACTTCACAAACTCTCTCTATGAAGTTTGTAAAGTTAGTGCTGTACCAAGTCCAGCAGGTATGACGCTCATTAATATATTATATGTTTCTGAAAGCCTTCGTCTCCAAACTTTATAAAGTTGAGGAAAGTACATTAGGTATACAAATATGAAGTTTGTTATTATAACTGCAAGGGCTGTATGTTAGTTTTTTTTAATGTTGTTTGTGAATAAATTAATAAGAAAGAAACATGGTCTTTTAAATCATAGTCATGTCACCGCGTACATGACATTTGGTGTCCATTTGTGTCCAATGTGTTTGATTAGTCTTTCAAATCATAGGTTTTTCTATAGAATTAGTCTAGAAGAATTAGAATTAGTCAAACAGATAGTTTTACCTACCTATCTACCAGGCATTTAATAGATTAATTAAAATATCAACAAACGTGGATTCTGAACCTAGATGAGAACAGATATTTTGCTTTCTGAGATTTCGAATCCGCGTCTGAATTAACTCTTTTCTTTCACAGATTATTGTACAAACTTGTTTTTATAGATAACTTTTCTTAAGTAAATAAAAAGTATAATAAAAATAAACATACGAATACATAACCATATAAGATTATTTTTTTTTGCATTTATAATACGCGTAGATTTAAATTTTAATTGTGTTTTATTAGTCATTTATTAAAACATCAACTTTTAAAAAGCTTTAATATTTCAAGTCAAAATGAGTCTATGTGTCAGTCGAGACCACTCTTTTTATAAGCTTAAGCAGTGAGACATATTCAGAGTTTCATTGAAGCAACGCTAACAACTTCTTTAAACGTATATAGTTAATACGAACGTAAAGACGAAAACTAGTAATTTTATTTAGTTAGTTTTAAGTTACAATAAATAACTTAGTAAACATAATATAAATAAAGAAAATATAACAAAAAACAAGAGTTATCGTCATCAGAGTCTTCAATCTACAGAGGTTCGTCGTCGGTGAAAATTTTTATTCTAATTATTTTTGACAGAACACTTCAACTTTAATTAAAAAAGAAATTGCTTTCCTGTCCGCGACTTCTGTTAAATTAAAAAAGGTTTAAATAAATCTTTAGACTATTCAGCTTTTAAAAATGCCTACTTTTTGCCTCGGTTCAGATTTATATCAATAATTCCTGACAAGTTATAGTCCGGGAGCCAGTGACAGATTTTCATGACCAATTTCCTCCCAAGTGAAAACTTGTAAAATGCAATAGGAAGTTGTGTTATGAAGCTTCGCGATCGTCAGCTGCGACTCCGGTGGTGGAAAAGGCAGTGGCAGCCTCCCACGCACGAATAAAAAAAATATTTTATTAGTTATGGTCAGCTGACTTTATCTTGGTCGACGAAAATTGGTCACTGGCTCCCGGACTATTACCAAACGACAAGAACAAAAAGTTTAAGAAGTTCTTATTAGACAGAGAAATGTTATTTCTACCATTGGACTTGTATAACAGATAAAGAAACAAACAATAATAATCATGATATTAGATAAGTATGAACAGTACATACATATATGTAAGGATTAAAATTATATCAATATATACCTAACAAGTGTACTACGAGAGCCACTGATTTTAAAGTTGGTACCATGATCAGATATACATGTAAACATGTTAAAAAAACTATTACTAAATATTCATACATACTGCCATGCGCACATTTGAGTCATTAAAAAAATTTACAAATGATGTCAAGATTTATGTATTAATAACTTAATAATAGTTCAATATTACTTATTTAAAACAATAACATTCATTTTAAAATCCGATAGTAAAATTAGACTAAATTAGTTTTTGAAGGAACTTAAATAATAAATTAGGGACAATAAATAAGCGATATTTAATCTAAAACTTATACATATAATAAAATTGTCACTGATCCATTTCTGTGCATGGAAAATATTAAAAAAAAATCATCATAGGGGGCCTTTCTAAGAGCAAGAGAACCCAAAACAATGGTTTTTCAGTTTTTCTGTTTGTCTGTATGTCTTGTCGTAATAAGTTTTAAATATGAAATTTTTAATTGGATTGGTTTTAAATAATTTTGTTTTTAAACTTTGTTCAGTTATTGTTTGCATTACTTTGATAGTATATTTTTAAATCTACTCTTGTTATATCCCCATAGACCGTGGGATCGCTAAATAGACATTTGTTATATTCCCATGCATCGCGGGAACCGCTTAGCAAGCGATGGTGCAATATGTACATTCCATTGTATCAGAATCCAGGAATTATAACAATCAAAAAGCTAAATCTGCACTTCATACAAATGTATTATTTAATTATAATTTTATAACAATCCTTTAGCTGAATCTGCACTTCACATAAATGTATTTCATTATAATTAATTTTAAATATATTTGTCACTCTTGTTTTCTAATATCGGGCAAGCAGTCGCCATTTTAGTTATAATGTAGTTTGTAATTTTAAATAAAGTATTTTTATAATTTTGGGTTTTTTTTGGATCCTCGGCTGCCACCGTACTTAATTGGCGCAGTCGGTAGGATACTCGCGAGCCGGGTCGCGAGCAACGTAAATTATATATTCTTGAAATCAAGATTATCGTCTTGCGGTCCATCCGGGATCCGGGCTATCAAGTTTCAACACGAGTATCCTGAATCTACAAGGCGGCGCAGCGAGGCGTATTTTTAAAATCCTATAGTTTTTCAGTTTGATACATTGATACATTGATACATTGATACTCCAGAGAAACCCAAATTAAAACTGTAAGTACATTAGAATCTTTCTAGTGATTGCTTATCCCTATTTTATAAGATTTTTCCTTCTAAGATTTCCCTTCTGCGGCAATCGAAGACCCCTAGGCTTAGTACGTATAGTAGTAGGACGCGCTTCCAAGACGCGAATAGAAATTTAATATCTTATAATAACGATAAATTAACTTTAGAAAAATATAATATGGCCGATTTAGGTAAAATTTTTCAAGCCTTACGCTTATTGCCTGAATTCGATGGAAACCCAAATGTATTACCTAGATTTATAAAATTATGTGACCAGTTAGTTCAAGAATTTGTGATTAGCAACCCTGATAATAATTTATTAAATGTTGCTCTCGTAAATGGAATTTTAAATAAAGTAACAGAGTCTGCAGCACGATTATTTAATACTAACGGAATCCCTTCAGACTGGATTGGCATTCGTAAGTCACTAATCAATAATTTTTGGAACCAACAAATATTCATCCGAAACCCTAAAGTATCCCGACAAAAACTTGCCCTTCGTTTTACTCGTGACAAAGTTTTAGCTGACTTACCGATACACATTTACACGAAAAAGAAACGAGGCCCAATAGCCAAATCTAGACTCAAAAGAGTACCTATAAGTGCTCAATTGTTACAGAATGACGATCCTGTTAGCAACCTTGTGATAGTTTAAACTCAGTTCAGGAACAAATCGATAATATTCTTCCAATTTTAAGAAATAAAACCATTTACTTTTTCAAATTCACACTTCTTGTAACTAAATTAGAAAAAGTTTCACAGCAATTGAAAACCTTTGAGACTAGTCGTGTTAAAAGAGGGCTTATTAACGGTTTAGGTTCAATAATAAAGACTATTTCCGGAAATCTCGACTATACGGATGCTATAAAGTATGATAATGCAATTAAAATAGTAATAAAATTGTTAACGAATTTATCAATCACATTAGTTTAACCAAAAATGGTTATTTCAAAATAATGATGTTATTAATAACTTAACAATTAATCAAAGAAAATTGGAAAATTTGATAAATAATTTAACTAGTGTCAATAGTTGAAACTATAGCGGACGAATTATTTCGATTAGAAAATTGGTTAGCTTTCATTCATGCTCAAAGTACACATCATTCAATGTTATCTATAAATACGCAAAAAGATATTTTAAATAAGTTAAATAACCTCTACAAGAAAGAGGAACTTTTAGACATTAGTTTTAGAGACTATTTTGATGTTATTAAAGTAGGTTATTATTATAATGATAGGAATATTGTGTTAATCTTTAATTTTCCGATTGTCTTTCCCAAATTTTATTTCTTGTATCACTTATCCGCAGTACCGAATAAGAATAACCAAATCCTTATTCCCCCTAAACCATTCCTAGCAATTCACAATAAAGATTTTACGTACATAGAGGCTGAATGCCCGAAGGTCAACGGATTTTATCTCTGTGATAACAAGTTTAACAATCCCTATGGAAAACAGCCCGACTGTATAGAACGTCTCATTACGACGCAGCAGATACAAAGTTCATGTCAATTTGTATCCTTGATCCTGACTACGGAAGCCGTGGAACAACTTGACGACAAGCATTATATTATAACATTTCCGGAGCCATCAAGTTTAAAATTATCCTGCAATCAGCAACAATTTGTAAAAGTACAAGGCAGTTATCTTGTAACTCTACTTCTGGGATGTTTAATAGAAAGTTCAGAATTTACAATAATTAATAGCAATGATCACATAAGAGGAAAGCCACTGAAAATAATAGACCTACACAGTTCTGAAAAAAATTGAAGTTTCACAAACGTCATTACAACTAAACACTTTCGACCTTAAAAAACTTCAAGAAATAAGTAATAAAATATCATTGCAGCCGGAAATTTCAGGAACAACTGAAACAAACAGTCTTTATCATACTACAATCCCATTATATGGAATAATATTAAGTGCATGCGCACTAAGCATTGCTGTTATAATATATAAAAACCTGAAGAATCGTAAAAGCTTTAAAGTCAAGAAAGAACAAAAGCTAGCAAAGGACGAGGAAGGAGATTGTAATCACGTGGAGAAGATTTTACAGCACTATTCGAGATCTAAGGACGTCAAATAGATGCTGTTCTTCAGGAGGGAGGTGTTATATCCCCATAGACCGTGGGATCGCTAAATAGACATTTGTTATATTCCCATGCATCGCGGGAACCGCTTAGCAAGCGATGGTGCAATATGTACATTCCATTGTATCAGAATCCAGGAATTATAACAATCAAAAAGCTAAATCTGCACTTCATACAAATGTATTATTTAATTATAATTTTATAACAATCCTTTAGCTGAATCTGCACTTCACATAAATGTATTTCATTATAATTAATTTTAAATATATTTGTCACTCTTGTTTTCTAATATCGGGCAAGCAGTCGCCATTTTAGTTATAATGTAGTTTGTAATTTTAAATAAAGTATTTTTATAATTTTGGGTTTTTTTTGGATCCTCGGCTGCCACCGTACTTAATTGGCGCAGTCGGTAGGATACTCGCGAGCCGGGTCGCGAGCAACGTAAATTATATATTCTTGAAATCAAGATTATCGTCTTGCGGTCCATCCGGGATCCGGGCTATCAAGTTTCAACACGAGTATCCTGAATCTACAAGGCGGCGCAGCGAGGCGTATTTTTAAAATCCTATAGTTTTTCAGTTTGATACATTGATACATTGATACATTGATACTCCAGAGAAACCCAAATTAAAACTGTAAGTACATTAGAATCTTTCTAGTGATTGCTTATCCCTATTTTATAAGATTTTTCCTTCTAAGATTTCCCTTCTGCGGCAATCGAAGACCCCTAGGCTTAGTACGTATAGTAGTAGGACGCGCTTCCAAGACGCGAATAGAAATTTAATATCTTATAATAACGATAAATTAACTTTAGAAAAATATAATATGGCCGATTTAGGTAAAATTTTTCAAGCCTTACGCTTATTGCCTGAATTCGATGGAAACCCAAATGTATTACCTAGATTTATAAAATTATGTGACCAGTTAGTTCAAGAATTTGTGATTAGCAACCCTGATAATAATTTATTAAATGTTGCTCTCGTAAATGGAATTTTAAATAAAGTAACAGAGTCTGCAGCACGATTATTTAATACTAACGGAATCCCTTCAGACTGGATTGGCATTCGTAAGTCACTAATCAATAATTTTTGGAACCAACAAATATTCATCCGAAACCCTAAAGTATCCCGACAAAAACTTGCCCTTCGTTTTACTCGTGACAAAGTTTTAGCTGACTTACCGATACACATTTACACGAAAAAGAAACGAGGCCCAATAGCCAAATCTAGACTCAAAAGAGTACCTATAAGTGCTCAATTGTTACAGAATGACGATCCTGTTAGCAACCTTGTGATAGTTTAAACTCAGTTCAGGAACAAATCGATAATATTCTTCCAATTTTAAGAAATAAAACCATTTACTTTTTCAAATTCACACTTCTTGTAACTAAATTAGAAAAAGTTTCACAGCAATTGAAAACCTTTGAGACTAGTCGTGTTAAAAGAGGGCTTATTAACGGTTTAGGTTCAATAATAAAGACTATTTCCGGAAATCTCGACTATACGGATGCTATAAAGTATGATAATGCAATTAAAATAGTAATAAAATTGTTAACGAATTTATCAATCACATTAGTTTAACCAAAAATGGTTATTTCAAAATAATGATGTTATTAATAACTTAACAATTAATCAAAGAAAATTGGAAAATTTGATAAATAATTTAACTAGTGTCAATAGTTGAAACTATAGCGGACGAATTATTTCGATTAGAAAATTGGTTAGCTTTCATTCATGCTCAAAGTACACATCATTCAATGTTATCTATAAATACGCAAAAAGATATTTTAAATAAGTTAAATAACCTCTACAAGAAAGAGGAACTTTTAGACATTAGTTTTAGAGACTATTTTGATGTTATTAAAGTAGGTTATTATTATAATGATAGGAATATTGTGTTAATCTTTAATTTTCCGATTGTCTTTCCCAAATTTTATTTCTTGTATCACTTATCCGCAGTACCGAATAAGAATAACCAAATCCTTATTCCCCCTAAACCATTCCTAGCAATTCACAATAAAGATTTTACGTACATAGAGGCTGAATGCCCGAAGGTCAACGGATTTTATCTCTGTGATAACAAGTTTAACAATCCCTATGGAAAACAGCCCGACTGTATAGAACGTCTCATTACGACGCAGCAGATACAAAGTTCATGTCAATTTGTATCCTTGATCCTGACTACGGAAGCCGTGGAACAACTTGACGACAAGCATTATATTATAACATTTCCGGAGCCATCAAGTTTAAAATTATCCTGCAATCAGCAACAATTTGTAAAAGTACAAGGCAGTTATCTTGTAACTCTACTTCTGGGATGTTTAATAGAAAGTTCAGAATTTACAATAATTAATAGCAATGATCACATAAGAGGAAAGCCACTGAAAATAATAGACCTACACAGTTCTGAAAAAAATTGAAGTTTCACAAACGTCATTACAACTAAACACTTTCGACCTTAAAAAACTTCAAGAAATAAGTAATAAAATATCATTGCAGCCGGAAATTTCAGGAACAACTGAAACAAACAGTCTTTATCATACTACAATCCCATTATATGGAATAATATTAAGTGCATGCGCACTAAGCATTGCTGTTATAATATATAAAAACCTGAAGAATCGTAAAAGCTTTAAAGTCAAGAAAGAACAAAAGCTAGCAAAGGACGAGGAAGGAGATTGTAATCACGTGGAGAAGATTTTACAGCACTATTCGAGATCTAAGGACGTCAAATAGATGCTGTTCTTCAGGAGGGAGGTGTTATATCCCCATAGACCGTGGGATCGCTAAATAGACATTTGTTATATTCCCATGCATCGCGGGAACCGCTTAGCAAGCGATGGTGCAATATGTACATTCCATTGTATCAGAATCCAGGAATTATAACAATCAAAAAGCTAAATCTGCACTTCATACAAATGTATTATTTAATTATAATTTTATAACAATCCTTTAGCTGAATCTGCACTTCACATAAATGTATTTCATTATAATTAATTTTAAATATAATTGTCACTCTTGTTTTCTAATATCGGGCAAGCAGTCGCCATTTTAGTTATAATGTAGTTTGTAATTTTAAATAAAGTATTTTTATAATTTTGGGTTTTTTTGGATCCTCGGCTGCCACCGTACTTAATTCTCTATTATTATTTTTTGTGTTTATTTACGTTTTATAAAATGCGTACCAGAATTCTTAAGCATTAATAAAATATATGATCTAATATATTTTTTATGTCTGTCGGAGATCGTTTAAACTTTAAATGGATTTTTGACGTCATTGTAGCCTACAATGCAGTTAACCCGGCGGAACGCGCTACCGGGTAATATTTACCACACAGCGTATTAATTCGTAAGTATTTTTTTTCCTGCTTAGATACTTTCTGAGAAACGTGCGACGGTCCATCATTTTGCCTAAGCGGCCAGGGCGCTGGGAATGCTTAGCCACAACAGTGGTATAATATGCATATGGGTATTTTTTACCCGGTAGCGGCTATCATTTTCCTTAATATTTTTACTAATCAAATCTAGTTTTGTTTTGTATTAGAATTATTAAAATGCCTTTTGTAATATATTATAAATATCAAATAGAGTGCTGAATAAGATGTTTCTAGAATTGCAGACAATGAAGCAATTCAGAACACAGAAGACATAACGGCATCCTCAGCCATGTTTATATATAGTGAAGATTAAAAATGAAAAAGACGTGCCCTTATTTCATATGAAATATAGTTAATTTACCGGCACAGATAGAATTATCCATTTTCAAATTCTGGAGTCCTAGCAGAATGTCCAAACGCGATTTTTAGGATCTTTTTCTTGTGAAATTGTGCTACTTTTTGGTTTTTGGCTTATTTTGGCGTTATAGTAGGTATGTTACTAAAAATGTTGACTACACTATCTGATCTGACTATATAATCTGAAATACAACACCGTCAGAAAGAAATTGCGAGGGTATAGATATTGCAGAAATCAGAAGTTTTTCTACTTTATTTTTATTGGGGAACTAAAAACGTATGAAGAAAACATATCGTTCTTGTTTGCAAAGACAGTGGTAAAAAAAATATGTGATATAAAAAAACACATGAAGATAACACACGAGGAGGATATTTTAAATGTTACACTTTGAGTGATTTTTTGTTCAAAAAATGCAATATGAATATATATTTCAATTATTATTATAAGTGTTATAATATTTAATTATATAATACAATTAGTATTATAATAAGACTATGTTATGTTTATTTGATTTTAACCTTGCTTTTTTTCTTTAAGCCCTATAAAAAGAACATTTAATTATTAGATTGTGATTTCATAAAAATAAAAAAAGATTAAAATATTTGTTTATCTAAACATTGCCTTGTTCAAGTAATAATATTATTTATGTGTGTAATAAACACTATTTTGTTTTATTAAAATACTTCATTTTTTTGAAATAAATCCATTGGGGTAATTTTACCTGGTAGCGACAGTCTGTGTAGGCACGCCTCCCGCAGGGTTAATGATTAAGAATTGACGTCATTACAGAATTTAAATCTCTTATTTTACGGAACATTAATTTGTATTATGCATTAAAAATTTAAAAATCCATTAAAAATTATAATACGCAGGTATAATATAATAACCATGATACCATTCGATACTTAACGACTTACTTATGTTTTTTATGAAATAAATGTAATATCTTGGATAAAGTGATTGAGTAAATTTCAACTATAGGGTCCAAGGATGTAGAAATAGAAAAAGCGAAAATGATATGCTACTGCAAAGAGCAACAGAAATAAAGGAAAAGGTATATTTCACATTATAAAGGACCTAAAAAAGACGGATCTCGACCTGTTGCCAATCTTTATGGCTAAGGACCTTTCAAGAATTACATCTGTAACATTCATCTGGATGTTAGTAGTATCATCAAAACTTTGACATTATTTGAATCTGAAATTTCTTTAATGCAACAAGATACCGAAAAGATGATCACGGAGTTAAAACAATTCAAATCTGTGTAAAGTATTTAAGAAAACGATTATATATTTATTTTAGAATCGTCACAATTCAAAAAACTATGCATGAGGTGCACCGACGAGTCTACGGCCATTAATTCGAGCATTGACCCGGCGAAAACCACAAGAACAAATTTAATGAGTTCGCCAGCGGAGACGGCATTCAATTAAGCCACCGCGCTGTATGAATAAAGCAAGCGCACGCGCAGGAGGTGGTGCCGGATATTTCTATGACCACACCCAGTAAAACATCATTAGTTAATACGCGTAAGGTAACTCCTATTACGGATGGATGCAATACAATGTTATACTGTAAAGTGGTTCGGAGAAAGAATGAGCAGCGGTTCTCAAACTATTCTAAACTAAACTAATTAATTAAATTTATTGAGTACATATTTATAAAAGTAATGCGAATAAAAATAATATTTTTAAATATGCACTATAAAAAACACGAATTGACCAAATTCTGAATATTTACGTATCGAGATTTGTGAAATATATTAATATCTGTCTAATTACGGAAGAGAACTGTTACCAATAGAATCGACATTCTATAATGTAAATGTATGTTGTTTCAAAAAGGTTTTAAGTGGACTAAATTTAATTTATTCTTTGTTAATTATTATGTCATTACTGTTCATTATGTAATTAAATTTAAATATTTTTATTATTATCACTTGACTGAATTTACATTTATAATCCATTTATATTTCTATTTAAATACGTTTAATTCAATTAATATAATTACATTCTTGTATAATATATTTTTTACTATAAACAAAGTGTACTTCATGTTATTTATTGAATGTATCTTAATGTATTAAAATTTTATTGTATGTTTATTTCATTTTAATTGCTTTAATCTCAAAATATGCAATCTTTCTATGTTTTATATTGATAAATGTTTTGCTGTTATAATCATCGTAAATTAATCTTAATATTTCTATGAAATATATATTCTAGTAATAAAATGATATTATTATTATTATTATTATTAATTTTTTATATGATCTAGGGCAATGCTTGACTACATTCCACCTGATGGTAAGTGGAATGTAGTCTTAAATGGTAAGTCGCATTGCCCTAGCAACCTATTCACTCTTCTCTTGAAGACACCCACATTATATTTGGCCGGAAATACCGATGCAGGCAAATTGTTCCAGTCCTTCGCTGTACGCACTAAAAATGAGGAAGCAAAGCGCTTCGTTCGGACAAGTGGAATGTCCACAACAAAAGGATGGATACCTGCCGTGCGTCGGGACGTCCGGTGATGGAAGGGGGACGGGGGAATTAACTCGTGTAATTCCTGCGCACACTCACCAAAATGTATCCTATAGAATACTGAGAGGCTAGCAATTTTACGCCTGTGTTCAAGGCTTTGGAGGTCGGCTTCGACCAATTCGGGATCGCCTATAAGCCTCTTTGCTCGCCTCTCAATTGAGTCCAGATCCGCAAGATGAGACTTTGCGGCACCAGCAAATATGTGACCACAGTACTCTACACACGACCGGATCTGTGCTTTGTATAAAACAAGAAGCTGTCCCGGTGTAAAGTACTGCCGAACCTTCGCAAGAACGGCAAGCTTTGCTGCTGCTCTTGCTCTGGACTCAATGAACCGACCAAAGTTGAGGTTCGAGGAAATCTCTAAGCCTAACAACTGAAGCCGGTCACTGTATTCCAAGGATACATTCTGGAAAGTAGGAGCCAAGGTGAAAGGGCTCCTTTTGGCGGTGAATAGACACGTCTGCGTTTTGGTGGCGTTGAACTTGACAAGATTGGCATTGCTCCATGAGGAGACTGCCTGAAGTTTGTCATTCAAACGTTGCACCATGGCTTCTCTTTCAGACTGTACTTGATCTCGATTAGCCCGAGTACTCGGCAGATATCTTTCTACAACTGTGCTGTCGTCTGCATACCCACAGATACCGGGCTTCAACAGATCATTAATGTGCAGCAGAAACAGAGTTGCAGAAAGAACGGACCCCTGAGGCACTCCGGTATTTATTGACAAGGGTTCCGAGGAACACCCGTCGACAACTACTCGGAGAGATCTGTGGCTCAGAAAGTCCGTTACCCAGCCGATCAGACCAGGAGATATACCGTACGCTGAAAGCTTGCATATAAGGCTCGCATGCCAGACCCTGTCAAATGCCCTCGAGACGTCCAGAGAGACGGAGACCGCTTCTCCGTTCTTCTCGATGGCCTCGCCTAAAATGTGAGTAGCATACACTAGGAGGTCCCCAGTAGACCTATTACGGCGAAACCCGTACTGTCGGTCACTGAGGAGATCGTTACCTTCTAGGTATGCTAGTAGGCGCGAGTTCAATACACGCTCCATAATCTTGCAGAGTATGGAGGTGATTGAAATCGGTCTGTAATTGACAGGGTCGGCACGGCTGCCTTTTTTGGGCACGGGTTGCACATTAGCAAGCTTCCAGGATTTCGGCACTATTCCAGTCATGAAAGAGAGGCGATACAGACGTGTCAGTACAGGAGACAGCTCAGCTGCGCATGTCTTGAGTAGAATGGCTGGTATACCATCAGGACCACTGGCTTTATTCACATCTAAACGACACAATGTTCTCCATACCTCTTTGTTAGTGATGCGGATTTCAGGCATCGAAATACCGCAGTGAGGAAGATGTGCTGGAGAAGCATTGCCAGTGTCTAGATGCGAATTATCAGCAAACAGAGAAGCAAGTACATTCGCTTTCTCTGTTGCTGTGTGGGCCAGGGATCCATCCGGCTTCAGCAGAGCAGGCATATATTAGTATTTAATAAATATATATTATTATATTTATTAAATACTAAGATATATTTTTTCACAAGATTCAAATTTTATATTTAATTTATGATGATTGTCTACTTAAGACATATGAATTTCCTTAAGAAACACTTTTTATGTAATTCTTATTATTATAATTTAATTTATTTAATTATTTTTTGTTTTCCACTTGGAGCAAATATACGTAGCCCACAAAGTGTTGTTTAGTTAATAATAAACCGTCGCAGTGGGGGTCAGGGGATGCCGTACGGTATTACTGCGGCGATACTGAGAGTAAGTAGTACCCTGGGAGCTTCACGCAGCTGTGTATAATGAAGTGCCTAGGGCGGCTAAGATCAGAGAGCGCAAAATGCTCAGATCCAGCTGAGTCTTCGGCCGCCGGTTTATGCATGTTTGGTCGCCACAAGTGGTATTCTAACGTTCCACCTTGGCGTAGGATCGCCAGCGCGAAGAGCTGACAGTCGTGGTCGTCAGCAAGGACTCGCTGTCGAGCAGGGTTCCAAAGTTGCTTAATAGTGAGGCCGTTTGGGTCGCCATGGCCTCTTTCTTTGAGCAAGTCATTGCCGCCAATAGCCCGCTTTGTGGGTCAGGCAGCTCTCCTTTACCGCTAATCTGTTCCCAAGGCGTAGGTTGTGAAGAAGGAGGCAGGAGTATGCCCGCCGCTTCTTTATTTCGGTGGAAGGGGAGTATGACACCTCTTTCCGCAAATCGGCCTAAATTGCCTAAATCGCTCACGTGATCTAAATTGCTCGGGATTTTTCCACCGGGGTGTCATGATGCGTAAGGGATCCCGTGGTGTCTTACTATGGCGTTGCGTTGGGTGAGGGGCTGCCATTGGTTTTGGTTTAGTGGTTAGCCTTAAAAACGGCAGCGGTCTTTATGCTGCCGGGTTGTCACACAAAACTGTCATCGCCTTCATGGTCGGCAGGTATTCGTTACGGATATTTAAAAAGCAGAAAAAAAAAATGGTGCCAGGAGATTTGATTAATATGTTCCCAGAAAAAATGTAAGGAAAAACTGAAACAATACAATATTTATATCAATAAGGCGATGACATTTATTAAACTTGGTTTATATTTTAATGCAAAATATATAATACATTTGTTAATTAATTTAGCTTTTTTTTAACAAATACGTAGATACAAAATAGAATTAAAATAGTTTTTATTTATTATGACACAAATGTAAGGTCGTTAGGATGCTAAACTATGATAATTTCGTGCGCAGATTAGTGTTCACATAATTCATAATTCACCGTGTAAATGAAAAAAAACAAAGATATCGCTCCATTCTAGACAGTGCGCTTCAATGAGGAACTATAATTAGTCTACGGGTCTTCTCACGTTGTCTCGTGAATAATGACCCTTCTGATCACAATTCCTATAGATTAAATCCTATTAAATTAAATCATCCTGAAAACGTACACAGTAATTTTTTAATAAAATGCTTGGCAACAATAATCCTGAACAATTATGCCACGGTTTCAATAAAACGTATGTACTTACTCATACTTACTTTTACTTACTTACTTTTATTTTTTATGGTACACTTAAAATGACAATTTTAATTACTATTGCATTCCTAGTATTTATCTTTGTTAATGTGACCTAAGGCGAGCTTGTACGTGATATTACTCCTAGAATTAGTTTATTCAGCTAAATACCGAAATTCAGTTTTTGTTTGATTACTTTTAATTGACTTATTTATTAGGAAAAAAACCTTTTTGTTAAGTTCTTAATAGTTTAGTTATACAAAACAAACAATTATTTTAAACAACATGATTGATACAACTTTTTATTTAAATATTATAGTTGCGGTCATTCAAAAAATACAAGTAGGTATATTTTAAGACAAAAAAAATATACAAAATCTGAATATTTATTTTTCAGCAATAAAATATGTAACCATGAAAACAGATTTAATAAGCAGATAGGTTTGGATTTTTAAAATATTGTACATATAAAAAACTGAATCGTTATAAAATATTTTAACAATTTCCTTGGGGTCAAAATTCCTATAATCAATTAAATAATTACAATAAAAGTCATTTTAAGCTTTCTTCTACAGTTTTTAATAATTTTCATACTCATATACAAATATTTATAAGTTTTTCCCAAGTCACTATGAACTGACGTACATTGTTATTTTTATTCAAGTATTTATTTATAAAACTCCCTCAATTATAGTCTTAATATTATATTCATGACGTACTAAGTACCATATTATATCAGTAACGTTATTTTTATTCAAGTATTTTTTTATAAAACTCCCTCAGTTATAGTCTTAATATTATATTCATGACGTACTAAGTACCATATTATATCAGTAACGTCATTTTTATTCAAGTATTTTTTTATAAAACTCTTTCAATTAAAGTTTTAATATTATATTCATGACGTACTAAGTACCATATTATATCAGTAACGTTATTTTTATTCAAGTATTTTTTTATAAAACTCTTTCAATTAAAGTCTTAATATTATATTCATGACGTAATAAGTACCATATTATATCAGTAACTGCTTTGATGTATGATAAGCAAATGGGTGAACGCCCTCTAATGCATGATTGTAATTTCTTCCATTTACCAGTTAGGGTTTGATGCCAATTGGATCCGTGCCTTTCTAAATTTTTTTTTGACGGGTTTAAGTTCGTCATAGGTGTTAAGGGTCACATAGTTGTAAATATCTATTTATTAAGGTACGAGGCAACGCCACTAAATGGGTTCGATCATCGATGGTGGTGTAACTATGCATGTATGTAATGATCGGTGTGTGTCAGCTTTCTATACAACTTAGTTACTAAACGGCGTACATTAGTTCTTCTCACTATCAAGTCTAGGAATGCTAAAGTACCATCGGATTCTTCTTTCACCGTCAATTTCTCCTTTTTATGAGAATCGGTAAGATAATGTTCAAAGTTTTGAAGTTGATCTTTAGGTAGAATTGCGAAAACATCGTCGACATATCGCCACCGGTATCGAGGTCTGAGAGGATGTTTAAATAAAAAGGTTTTTTTTAAACCATTCCGTAAACATGTTTTGCTACCACGAGAGTAATAGGAAAACCCCCAGCTACCTTCAGTTTATACGGAAAACTCCTCACGCCATAAAAAATAGAATACTTTACAAATAAAACTATGAGTGGTAGTGAAGATGGTTTTAACTTTATTTAACTAAATATTGTATAATTTCAATTACCTGATTATGACTATTGTTATGTTAGTAGATAGCGACCCTATATCAAAACTGAGTATGCTTTCGTTTTTTGTTTTTAATATCACCAGATCAGTTGTACAAAGTATCATGAATCTTTTACGTAAGTATATTTTTTTCCTGGAAATGGTTTTAAAATAGTTGCTGAATAACGGGCTACCTTGTATTTAGGAGAGTCTATCTGGCTTGTCTTGACAATAGGTCCTGAAGACCAATCTTTTATACGTTTCTTGAAGTCCATATAACCTAGGGAGGGGATTTATTAAACGTAATACTCTTGTAAGGTCTTTATTTTTATGCCCCTGTAACAGTTTTGATAGTATATTTGTATTTCTGTTAGTAGTATAATCCTACTAACAGAAACACTTTTCTTATAGATGCTATTGTCTGATGAAATTAAATGTATGATTTTGTTTTTTTATATCTCCGTATCTACAACCACTGTAGAATTTGCTTTGATCGCCGGTATTAGTAGAATATCCCTATTCGCGTAGCTTTAACACTTTCCCTGCGACATCATATTTAAAAAAAACTTTCAGCTGGTGCTTTAGGGATCTAAAATACCTCGAAACTAATTTATCCCCGGATGCGTTGGGGACCTACTCAGTCCCCTAAAAGTACAATTCTGAAAATAATTTATATCTTTAACAAAAACAATGACATATACTTAAAAATTTCGTGGGTCAAAGATAGTCTACTGTTCTATATTTTGCTAGGTTCGCACGCAATTATGACATAAGAATAAGCCACAAATACAGATCAAAAATTAGACATCGATTATATCTCGTTCCGCAACCAGAGATAGAGCAGTATGTGAAGTGACTAGTGATGGGAATAAAATAAAATGTCATTTATCGATAGAAAAAGTTTTATTTACGAAGTAGTTATTTATTATAAACTACGGAAAATGTTTGTCATTAAATCAAGCACATCGATTTTTTGAATTGTGAGCAAATCGTAATGATTTTTTTTTAATTTTATTTATTATATATGACACATTTAACAGTTTGAGGCCAATATGGTATAAGATATTCTGCACAATAATAAAGATTTAGCCGCTCGCCAAAAAATGCTTTTTTAGGAGCTTCAGAGCTGTTTACCGTGCGTCGTAATTTGTCATAACAAACCACGCAACGTCTTTTATATTCCTCGTTGGAAAACATGATCAGCACATCTTCCTTCAGGAAATTATTTTTTTTATTTTACTGGAGAATGCCGCGGTATTAACCGGCGATAATTTTTCTTTCTTAGAATGCTCACCAAAATTAATTGACTTTTTACACTTTTTTTTTTCAAAGTAACTCATTGTTTTTAACAACAATCAAAACAATTTAAAATATAAACACGTCGATATATTTACGCTCACATCGATACTTGAACAACACTAAAATGAGACACGCAGCGCCCGCGCCGCCTACCCACCCTCTCTTGCGTCTACGAGGCGTATGATTCCACGAGTATTAAAATGTCCCCTAACGCAAGTAATGAAAAAAAATATAGTACTGTGCGTTAGGGACCTAATCCATCCCTAATTTTTTTTATTATGTTTATGAACTCATCCTTAAGTAGGATACAAATGTGTATATTTGTCTTGCTCATACATAAAGAACTTTACAAGTTAGAGCCCCCCGCACGGAGTGAAACAACAGCATTTCAGTCCACGCACAATACGAAAGTCCTGCAAGAAATCTAATAGACCTCGTAATGCAGCGAACGGGTTAACAAGGCAACCCTATCCTCTTTATTTAGATTTCACTTATCTCGTTTGGATTTACGTAATAACGTGGCTATGTCCTGTCGTAAGTATTCTGCATCGTTATTTGGCATTGAGTTCCTAGATATATGTAGTATCCTCTATGCCATAAGTTATAGTTGCTTTAGATATTGATAGAGGTGTCTTGGCGATACTCATTTTTTTTGACAAAACTTAAATGATTGTGATCTGTGTGGGTGTTCGGAGCACTGTTAGTTATTCGTTACAACTTATTTGAATTACTTTGTTCATCGACTGGCCTATAATATATGATCTGTTATAGGTCATAAAACCAAGGTTTGATACAGGTGTTGCAATAAAAAAAGTGTTGCAAAAAAAAAAAAAATCTTAAAGAATTTAACTTATTATCAAATGTTATGGTTACTGTAATTATCGATATAGAAGTCGAGACTTCCTGCACATATTTTATCTCCTTTACTATTTAGTATTTCAACTTATCATATTACTAACTAATATCAAGAGCTAATATTGAAGTTTTACAGTAAGCTGACGACCGTGTTTATGCTATTGTTAAACCTTACTTAATTGCGTTTAAAGAGTTCAAACATGGTTTAAAATGTTTATATAATTAGTTTAAGATCTCCGTTTAAGAATTTACGTATATGAGAGTCAAACATGTTTTTTTTAAGTAATAGAGATAGCTCTTAAAATTAATAACCAAATTTTAACTACAGAGTTTAACATTAAATTCATGTATGTGGATGGATATTTCTTTGAGGTTACCAAAATATATTAGTTTAAAGAAAACCTTAAAAACAGAAAATAATTTTAGGTTTTAATAAGATCAGCATGGGGAGTCCATCCCTTCACCTTGGGCAGCTTTATATTCCATTTTTTAAAGCCGATTAGATTACGGTTGTATTTTATATGCTGACCCTAGTAACTTATGTCTCTTAAAGTTAGACCGAGTACAAATTACTGCTACGTTTTTTATATGTGGTCTTATTAAAAGCAGCACCATGCACGGTTATGCACACTGAATTAAATATACAGCCAATGAGAATTCGTAGACGATTCTTAGGTGTTCAATTTTAGTTCAAAAGATAATGAGTAGCCAAATCACAAATAACGCTGGCAGTTTTTTCAACTCAATATTGGTCTAATAGAAAAAAAAATCAAATTTTCCCTTTATTCAAAATTAACACAGTTAAATTACTATACATATCAGTGACAAATTAGAATTGTAAAATTTAGGCTTGTAGGTGAGAAGAATAAAATTTGAAGCTATAGTAGTTATTAATATTGTAGAAACATGTTTTGCTAAAAATCAGTATAGAACCAATTAATTTAAATTACTTTATATGTACTTAGAGATAACATTTTACCATTTTTACCTCATTTATACAGACAAATCCATTAACACATACGGTAGCGACACAGCCTTTTGATCATCATTTGGATATAGCGGCAAAAAATAAAATAGAAACAAATATTTCTGTTATATATACGAAATTATTAGCCATTATAGAAGATAACGCTTCTATAATGGTTAATAATTTCGTATATATTTCTTAGAATTAAAAATATTGTTATTTTGTTACTAATTTATGTGAAATTAATATAAAGTCGACTCCATGGAGCGATTTAATCTACTCCGAGCTAATTAAATATATATATATTAATAATTTATAATAGGGATAATAGAACCTAAGTGTTTAAGAAAGTTTTTAAAGAAGATTTTTATATTTTAACCAATGATTAACGTTCGTAATATATATGTAAAAAATATTTATATGAAACACTTTATTATTAGCTCCTTCATTAAATGTTAAATTATCAAGTCTTAATGTTTATTCTTGCCCATATCTCTAATACTTGAATTAGTCCTGGCCGCTTGGCGTATGAGCTAGAACCTTTTGACACTCATAAATTATTTTCATTACTCATATGCTAATTTAAAATTTTGGATAATATTTAAATAATATTCCAGATGCATGCATTGCATCAATTAAAGAATGTTCTCATTTCTTAAAACTAGATTTAACAGAGGGCCAGCAAGTCTTGACCATGACACTAATATACCTTATTGCTATCTTTATATTATTAATGTAATTTTATGTATTTCTTTTATTAACAAACCTTTTACGCAAGTTCCTCCACTAGTTTATTCAAGTTAAGACGTTAATTCAATTATGTAATTTTTAAATTAAAACTAATGTTTTGTTTTTCTCACGAGTTTTTTATAACCCGGATGGCTTAAAAAAGTCTACGGCTATGCTGAAGATTACAGACATACGCATAAAGTTACAATACAGTGAAGACATATTGTGTTTACAAGACTCGCTAACACTCAAACGATAAAGTTAATATAAGGGTGAAATCTTGGATGTTGGTGAGTCGGCTCTTGATTCTTCGAGAGTTGCAGTCTCTGTGTTTTCGCAAAAAGATATATCATCTTTACACGTCTGTTTATAGTTATTGTTTTAAAGTTTTATTAATGATAAAACCATGGCTGGACTAAAGAGGTTTGTATTCATGTTTTTGTTATTTTTTATAAGATAATATATTTCAATTATTATTATTACTATTTTTTTTTGTATTTATCAGATGTATAAATGTTATATTTATAGGTACATATTATAGATACATTTTCTAATGTTGTATTATTCGTTAGATATGGATTTTCTATAAATAGATATTAGGTACAAATATGACTTATTTAAAGACTAAAAGATGAATTTAGACTTTGTATTCATGTATTTAAAATATTTATCTTTTTGAAACACTTCTTTTAAAATTCCCATTTATTTACCAGTCGCAAATTGAAAAAAAATAATATGGTTTTAAGTTGTTGTTATTTATTTCTTTTTTATTTTTTGTAACTTTAAAACTACAATAAATTCGATATTATGAAACAAAGCTGGGACTTATACTAAGCATATTATTTATGTTTTAACAACCTATTTATACTACACCATATCTACAGAGTACTACTACTACGACTACTACTATCTTTGACAACGTTTTTTTCCTATATATATATATAAAAAACAACATGAAAATTTAATCGCTACGAGCAGGGATTCGGACCCGCTTCTTCTAGGAAATTGTCACATCACTCTATCAATTGAGCTACCATTTCTCTACCCAATAAGATGAATTTAGCATTTTATATGTAATCGTCTTCATCAGAAGTGACATCTATTATCCGAAACTTTAAGAACCCTATTTAATAAATTTGAATATATTAGATATTTGATAACTGCATGATAAATACTTGGTTATAAAAAAAAATATATAATAATTTGGGACTAGTATTTTTAATTTTCTCGTACTTTTGTTTTCCGGTCAGAAATTACTTTTCTTCTAGGAATTGAAATAAAATAATAAAATTTTTGCACAAAATAAGGAAATATAAAAATCTATTACGATTATAGTGATAAATGAAAAATGTAGATCGTAATTAAATTAATTATATGTATCATAATCTGATAAAGATAGGTAATAAAGGTAAAGGTAGGTCAGGTAAAGGTAGGTCACGTAAAGGTAATTGCTATTTTTGAAATACAAACAAACGAAGGTCCATAAATATACCATGCTAAAATCATAAACCCTGAAATAAAACTATTTTTACGGATTTAACTCGCGTATATTGAATTAAATTTTAAATTTACATTTTAAATCTAACCCTGTAAAATTAAAATGTAAATTTAAAATTTAATTCAATATACGCGAGTTACATCCGTAAAAATAGTTTTATTTCAATGTGTAGTACTCGTGAAAACCTTAGAAAACACTATCATAAACCCTCTTAAATACCAAATATATTTTGGTCAAGCTTTTCACGTTTTTTTCATAATCGTTATAATAAAAAAAAATAATAACTAATAATCAAAATTCACCAAAACTTTTTAATATCATCCATATTTCGTATCGGTATGTACGTCACTGCCTAAATTTTTATTAAGGCAAAAATCAATTTTGTATAAAAAAGTCACGTGCAGCAAATTTAACGTTTTCATTATAATTGTTTATTTAGATTTTTTTTGCTTTATAATATTTGTATAACAACAAATGTTAAATAAATAATTGATTTAATATAAAGAAGACTCAGATTAGTGTACCTTATGTTTCTTTATTAGTGGTTAAATCATTTCTTAAGACCAAGGTAAAACTAGAGATTCTATAAGTTTATTAAAGATAAATGTCGATAATGAACGTAAATAATTGTGCTCAAGGTCGATCTATATACATAAATAAAAATTAGTGGCCACATGTATGAAAAATCATTAGAGACAAGGTTGGAATGATTTGTCTGTTTTTGTTATTGTGATTTTAATGGTCAGTAACACATTTTTAAATATTTATTGAATATTTTTTTTAATGAAGCAATTAAGGTGGTATGCAAATTTCACGTAAAATATCAAGATAATGAGCTTAATAGTTTTTACTGACTTAGAGACTCGGTATATAATAATGCGATAACAATGGAATGTACGACTTACAAGCACATTCTTTCATTAGTAAATGAAGGACACGGGCGAAGTCGGGGCGCTTCATAAGTGGAAAATAAAAAACATCATTGCGACTAATTGAAATGTTATTTATAAGTAATTCATGTTAATTACTCAATAAAAAATGGCTTTAACATCTAGCAGTTAAGGGACCAATTAATTGATAATTATCGTAGTTGTTAACACTGACCGCGTGCTCGGAAGTAGGTACAGAAACTTATAAGCTCTAGGTTAAACTAGTTCGATTGCATATAATTCTATTAGATTTATTGCATATAATTCTATTAGATTCACCTCATATAATGTCTAAACTAAATTTAAAGCGCTTTTATATTGTTATGAATAACTTCGTTCTCTTTTATTTATTAAAACAAGTATCCGTTCATAATATTGCTACAAATAATTACAATGTATTCGTGTTCTATGATACCTTCAGAGCTTACAGGTTTATTAAGCAGCGCTACTAATGATTAAATATATGAAACTAAAGAATGTTATGTTAAGGTTCTATTGCTTATATGTTTGACGTCTACTTTTGTACTTAATGCCGCTACATCATTTAAACACCTGTTGCAGGTCTTCTAAAATGGCGAAGACAAGATGTTTATGTTATTACAATCTTGACGCTTCCGCATTTTTAAATATAATGTGAAGCATGACATTGACGGTACTCATATAAAACAAATGGATTCATATAATTCATAATGTCTATTAAAATATTAATTATATTACATTTAAACCGTAAACAAAAAGAACCATTAAAAATAAACGGTAACAAAGCATTTTTTTTTAATATACAACAAAAACATCAGGTAAATTAAGAGTTTAAAACATAAAACGTGACTCAAAGCGTGAGTTGTTTACAAACATATTATGAATTACTAAAAAGCGTTGAACCCTAGTATGGTCATTAACTCTCGTAATACTAAAGTATTTAATAGTAATTTGTTAAGGAATGTTTCCATTTTAAGGTTTTATTTATTCATAAGGGTTCCTATTCATGAAATCGAAGCTTGGCTCACTCACGACTTTAACTTAATATATGTTTAATAACCTTTAACTACTGTAACGTGTCAATGTAACACTAATCATAATATTGTTGTTAACAATAAATTTTCATAATATATTTTCATATTATATAATTTCATAAAGAAGTTATTCTATATGGTAATTCAACTGTTTATAAGTATGTCATAAATACGTACAAGAGAGCCAGAATGTATCCTCATATACCTGACGTTACCTTTTATATATTAATTGTCTTTCTTTATAATAACAATGTATAATCATGTTTCTTGTTAAAAAAGTCTTAAATGATAATCTAACTTGAGTAACTTGAATAATCTGAGCTGAATTGAGCATCTAAAGCTGCGATTAAAATGCTAATGAAAAAAGCTTTGGTTTGTTATTAATAATATTTTCTTCGGTTTCCAGTAATTTAAAGCAAATATAAACTTATTAATTGTTAAGTCAATTAAATATCATGGTCACTCAGCCACATTCCTGTCCCGATAATTAAATAACATATTACTAACAGCCGTAGCATATTATTATAGTTGTTTATTATAATTGAATAATCTACGAATTAGCAAAGCTATCAGAGAGAAATGCGGTCAGTATTCTTGACACTATTCAAAGTAGACTTGATCTTTAATACTGCAACATACCTCAGGCACTACATTATTATAAAGACGATTGCACTATAAAGTGTAGAAGTACCTGTGTAGTACGTAGTACGAAAAAGAACATTCTTCATCATTCAACTATTACCCTTTACAGTAAAGTCAACATCATTAGCATCATACATCAATTTATAAGATATATAAATTCTTTCACGTATTGCTAATAAGATAAAATAATTACTTTTAAGCCATATTAGTGCTCCAATAATTATTGACACATCCATAGATAGGTGTAACAAGTTTTTAATGTATTCTTAACTAATTAATCCATACATATCATAGAATAGTATCAAGGTAAATTTAAAAAAATAATTGCCTAAGAAATGATTTCTTCGCATATTGCCTAGCGAAGAAGTTTATTGGCGACCCTAAATTAGTTGACGCCAACCTCCACAGCCTTTAACACAGGCGTAGAGTTGCTAGCCTCTCAGTATTCTGTAGGATACATTTTGGTGAGTGTGCGCAGGAAACACGATTTAATTCCCCCGTCTCCCTTCCATCACCGGACGTTCCGACGCACGGCAGGTATCCATCCTTACGTTGTGGACACTCCACCTGTCCGAACGAAGCGTTATGCTTCGTCTTTTTTAGTGCGTACAGTGAAGGATTAAAACAGCTTGCCTGCGTTGTTATTTCCGGTCAAATATAATGTGGGTGTCTTCAAGAGAAGAGTGAATAGGTTTCTAGGTTAATGTGCCGTACCATCTCCACTCTCCATCAGGTAGAATGTAGTCAAGCATTAGCCTAGTTTTGTATAAAAAATTCAATAAAATACGTCATTTGTGTTTGTAAAAAAACAAAAAAAAAAGTTTTAAAATTGTATCCGTCTAGTGTCTCTAGGATAATTAAAATTATTTTGAATGGTTGCAGTTACTTTTAGAACCCTCGCTTTGTATATGTGAGAACATCATAGAATTAGTTGTAGCGTAGTTGTTTGTTCTAATCTTATTTTCCCATCAAGATTTACTTGAATTCTTATTTATTTCTACATAACAGTTATAAATATAACTGCAATAGTCATTACTATGATCTACTCTTTGTCTGCGTCCATTTAGAGTTTAAGGTTTCCTGAGTAAAATGAATGCCTAAAAGTATTTACAAGTATATTTAAAAGTTCTCATCACGAATCTGTCAGTTTTCTACATTCGGTCAATAATCGTAAATTCTTAATTATAATGTTCCAAAGCGGTTTATTTGTTTTTCTTTCAATAAATAGGTATATATTTATTTTAACTATACTTATATATTATATGTTGGTACACCGTTAATATGATAGGTTTCACTTAAACCCGTCTAATAGTTCTGGTGTAATACAAAATGAAACAGGCGACTACAATTAAAAATATATTATTAAGAGGTGTTTGATATTATTTTATATACTCACCAATTTCATTTTAAAATAAAATATATTTAAGTTTTTTGTTATTTACAATTTTGTCCTCGATACTACTTTCAGATAAATAATATCAAAAAAATAAAATTCAAACTCCAAGTTTTTTGTATATTAAGAAAATATAAATTGATTGACTATGGGTTAACGTTATTGGTTATTTACAGATTAATTGCAATTAAGCTGCTGAAGCGCTTGTACATAGCGGAAGCTCGAGAGACACACACACACAGTAGCACACACGACCTCAAACGGCGCCCGTTATACCGCGTCGAATGGTTCGTCTTCAGTAAGTTTGTTTTCTGTTTTTAAATTTATTAAATCATTTTATTCCTCTTAGCTTATTTTAAGCTTACTTAAAATACGTCAAAATCGTTTCTAATGTAATGTATGTGTACAATATATCATTCTGGTTCGGATTTAAAGATTTAATAGGGATGTTTAACCTCATTTTATTATCCACACAGAAGAGAACGTTCGCGACTCTATCTAATTTGTTATTGTTGGGTAAACCCAAAACAACAAACACGTGAGTTGTTTTTTATGGATTCTAATAGTTTTATTTGTATAGTTTAGTTTTGAATTATAACAATTCTTAAGGACTTAACTCCCGTATAATTAAATTTAATTTGAATTTTAAATTTAACCCGAGGCGACGTTTCGAATGCTTTGCAGCAATCGTGTTCACGGTAAGATGAGCTTGAGATGTAATGTTTGAAAATATCTTTAAACATGTATAGCCATGTTAAGCTTATTTAAATTTATATAAATAAAGAATGAAAAATAAACCGATACGGGCAGGGATTCGAACCCGCGACTACTGGGAAACCGTCCCGTCGCTCTACCAACTGAGCTACCGTATTGCTGTCCGTCTCGGTGAATTAAGCATTCTATATGTAATCGTCTTTATCGGGACGGTGGTGACATCTATTAGGTTTCTTCCGAAAATCCTAACCAATGTTTCTAACTTTGCAGTATAGATAAACATTGAAAAGATGCCACTACCGAAATCAATTTCTGAAAATATCTTTAAACATGTATAGCCATGTTAAGCTTATTTAAATTTATATAAATAAAGAATGAAAAATAAACCGGTTTATTTTTCATTCTTTATTTATATAAATTGAGATGTAATTTTCGTAAAGAACTTTCTGCCGCTTGAGACCCTCTGTGAGGTCTCATGATACTGTTAGTGAATTTTTTATGCATCCTGAACCCTCGGCAACTTAGGAAGTAGTAAGGAAGTAGTTAGGCAAATTAGTAGTAGATGACTAATTAACTGACTTACTGACACCTCCATCTCGTCATACCGTGAACTTGATATAAAGCATTCAAAAAGTTAAGAAACGGTACTACTCGTCAAAATATTGGAAAATACTTGTTTAGTTTTATTTAGTTAAATAACTTTAACACCTGATATGGTTGTTTTTTTTACTAAGCCAATTTTTTATTAAGGCGGAGAACGTTTTTTGCCTTAAGATTTTTTTTTATTACAATAAAAAAAAATTAATCTCTGAGGATTTTATTTTAATGTCATAGTAATAATTAATGTCATAAAATTAAATACAAAACAAATAACGGAGCCCATTTACTGTTTCCTTTTTAATCCTGTATTTCATAATGTTTAAAAGTTCTCCTACGGAAAAGGTCCTTTCCTTTTATTACTATATAAAAGAACTGTTTGGAGATCGTAAAACGTATTTATTATCTTTCTATTGGAACAAGCTGATACCAGCAACTTCTTTTGATCCCTCTTACCTTTTTAAAAACAAATCAAAAAGCATGTTTCATCATTTAAGTCGGTTCCTGTTTTTCCAAGAAAATAAATGAATTTTGATTTACATTTTATACCAACAAGAACAAATGTAATCTTCTCTATAGTTTTGTTATATTGAAAATAGGTGTAGCATAAATCAGAGTTTTGTTTTTTCCTATATTGTTTTCTAACTAACTGAATTTTCCTATTTTCTTATTTCCTATATTGCTTTCTAACTGAATTTTCTAACGAATTTTAAGATAAAATTCCTAGCCCATTTAATTCTGCCTGAACGCGAAGGTCTTAGAAAATATTACCATATTTTTTTTATCGTTTGAAACAAAATTTTTACATGGCTACTACGCACATACTCGTATTTTAGTATTTACAAACCGTATATTTTGGTAGAGCCATGGTTTAGTTGCTTGACTGTAACTAACATGTTCTTCTGACAGAAGATTTGTTATATCTGTAATTCGGTGAGCAAGAATGGTAAACAAGGATGTTGTAAGCCTACCTTCACCCTTTTCTCTTCTTATAACAATCTTTGTCTTTATACATTATAATTACAAAATATCTCATTTTCTAAAAAAAAAAATATTTTTTTTTTCGGTTTGTTATCGTTTTTGGTTCAGATTGATATAATAAAACATAACATTTTCATATTTTTTTATATTGTCATCAATTAGGCAAAATTTAGCCATATTTTTTTAGTCAGATAGTATAAAAAATAATTGTTTTTTTTAAACTGTTATGGAATAAACTTCATTAGCTTTATTCAATGAATGTTTTTTGTGTCAAGGGTTAGGCCTTGAAACTTATACGTTACAAGAAAAAAGATGAATAATATGTACAGAGTCTGTCATTATACTATAATATATTATACCTAATTAAACTGATCAAGGTAAACATTTCCTTCTGAAAAAATATTGTTTGTGTTTGAAATTTATTTTCTTTATGATTCACATCTTTCAAAATTACTATCTAAGGAAATTAATTGATTATAACCCGCCAGATAAAAATATTTCTGTATCATTGTGGTTATTTCTTTAACTTTGAAGCTATTTATTATTGTACGACTCAAGACAAATAAAACAAAACACATATCTAAATGATTGTTACTGAAATGACTGAAATAAAATGTTAAAATAATACTATATTTTATAATTAACTACAAACCGAAAGTTTTTCTTTACTTCTTACTATTCTAACACATTATAGATTACAGATAATGATAATTTTTTCTGTACGTATATCAAAAATAATAAGAAAATGAATTATGTAAAATATGATTGTGATGAAATGTAAAAATAGGCTATGAAATGTAAAAGTATCATAAAACATGCATTCTGTATTAGCTACGAATAATTTATATATAATTTTCTACCTCATTAATATTGAATAATTAATATAATTAATTACTAGTTAATTTTGACCTTCTTTATTAATTCTTTATATTTTGGAATCAATAAGCAAAAACTTTCAATTTTTCATAAAAAATAAAAAAAATATATGTATATAATGAAACTCAAAAATGTGAATGTGAATGCAAAAATTGTGACATTAATTAATTAACATACCAGTTATTTTGATTTAGTTATATCGCTGCTCATGGGGATATGGATGAGTAGCCGGCTCCGAGGTCTAGCAGATTGGTCTTACAGCGACTACTCCTTTGATAATATAGCAGGTAACATTTTGTTTATATGTTATACTAACTATATCAGTTTGCTGACTTGTCACTGACTTTCCACAATAACTTTTTCGAGTCAATGCGTTAACAAAATGCTTTGTAACGAAGTGACTTTCAATAAGGAATTAAAATTTTGACATATATTGTATCTAGATGGTGTTCAGTTTGACTATGTCGTGGTGGGCGCGGGAGCAGCTGGTAGTGCTGTGGCAGCACGGCTGGTTCTCGCTGGACACCAGGTGCTGTTGGTGGAAGCAGGAGGTGACCCTAATTTCCTCACCAGAGTAAGTTGTTATGACACTAAGGTCTTATAAATCTTATTAAACTTTTAAAAATATAATAATGGTTATTACTTTTTGTATTTTCATATTAGATTTATTACGTTTGTTCAGATACCTGGTGCTACATTAGCTCTAACTGGATCGAGTCTGGATTGGTACTACGACACAATCCCCAACAATAAATCATGCCTTGCGTCTAAAGGAGGCCGCTGTCGTTTCACACGAGGCCGCTGCCTGGGTGGTTCAACCAGCCTTAACTACATGATGTACACTCGCGGCAATAGACAGGATTATGACTTTAACGTCACCGGATGGACTTGGAATGATATAGAACCATACTTTCTTCGTTCCGAAGGTTTACAAAAATCTCATCGTCTCCCTAAATCATCAGTGCCATATCACAATACCTCTGGTATGATGCCAATAGGATATTTTGGTGATTCCGAAAACCCCTGGTACAACAGGATTATCGAAGGCCTTAATTCCTTGAATTTTCCGTACAATCCAGATGTAAATTCAAAGTCTCAGATTGGTGTTTCTAAAATTCTCGGATTTACTTCAGGAGGAGAGCGCGTGAGTACTGCCAGTACATATTTAGAAAATAAAAAAGTAAAAAAAAACCTGAGAATAGCAAAGAATACAAGATGTACTGGCATTATTATAGATTCTGAAAATGTTGCAAGAGGAATAACTTTATCGAAGGGCTTGAATGAGACGTTAAATGTTTATGTTAAAAGAGAAGTCATATTAAGTGCAGGATCCATAAGCACTCCTCAGTTACTTATGTTATCTGGTATTGGCCCCAAAGAACATTTAAGTGAATTTAATATTCCTGTCAGAGCAGATTTGCCCGTAGGGCAGGGAATGTCTGATCATGTTTTACCTATTGTAAATATTAGAGTAGATTATAATTCCATATCAGCCAATAACATTATGTCTATCGGATCCAGACTTTTGCAAGGTGTAAAATGGTTAATGTCACGTAATGGTCCTTTGGCATCCAACAGTCTGACTGATATTTCTGCTTTTGCTAACACTAACTGTTACGATTTCCAACAAAGGCGTTTAGTGAACGACAAACCGGAGTGTGGATTGCCAACCCTACAATTGATCTATGCCTATATAGAAAAAGGCTTGGGAGGTATGGCTAGGTCAACATTTGAATTATCGATTCCACACGTTAGTGAAGTATTGCAACAAATCATGCCTGCCAACGACGAAAGTTCCTTTATCGTTGTATCACCAGTGCTTCTACAACCAAAATCTCGAGGTTGGATTAAACTGGCAAGTACAAATCCTTTCATACAGCCAGCTATAACCCCTAACTACTTGAATGATGATAGAGACGTTGAGGAAATGGTTCGAGCAATAAGAATACTGGAGCAGGTAGTTGAAACACCAGTATACAAGAAGTATAATGCATCAATATTGAAACTAAATTTTTCTGGATGTCCAGATATAGATAATGAAGGTTACTGGGAATGTTACGCACGACATATGACACATTCCGTGCAACATGCGGTTGGCACGGCTGCGCTTGGACAAGTCGTGGATGAGAGATTGAGAGTAAAAGGTATTAAAAATCTTCGAGTTGGCGACGCGTCAGTATTACCTAAATTGCCGCGCGGTAACACGGCTGCCGCAGTTATAGCTATCGGTGAACGTTTATCGGACTTCCTTTTAGAAGATCGAGGTTTCATTCAGATATAATAAAGGAAGTACTGAAGACAAGATTGTTCAAATATTGCTAGAAGAATACCAAAACTACTCTTACAATAGTATATTTATGTTTTTAATTAAAGATTTAATTTTAAACTTTTGCTATTTTATTTGCCTTATAGTCCAGTCCTTTCAGTAAGTTCATCTCGGAATTTGAGATACCCAGCTGTTGGTCAGTAAATATTTGTATATTGACACCCTAAAAGTTGTCTCAAAACCTACATATGTAGTAGTTGTTACAGGATCACTTCAGGTCAACCGGTGCCTCCGATCAAAAACGCGCCATATATAGTGAATGAACTACCGATAAATCAATAATTATAAATTTTTGTATATTTTTATAAGCTATTACATTATATAATTATATTCCCATTTACAGTACCGCTTATCAGTTATAATTATTGTGCCGATTCAGCAATGTAACGCAGCAGTCGACGCGCGTTTGCCGGTTTGCTTCAGTGAATTCATGAGATACCGATCTTTCAAACTTGATTTTAAATTACCGAATTTGATTGAAGTGGATTAAAACAGTTTAGCACTAATACCGCAGCCTATAGCTAAGGTGGACGTGGTTTTGCGATGGATCCGCTTCCACAATAGCCTTCAATTCTTTATTATTCACTTGTGTCTCCGGCCGTCCATAGGGCTTGTTCTGCAGGTCGAAATTTCCAGATCGATTACGTTGGAAAAAACGAACTGTATTTTCTTTTGCAATACGACTGCCATACACATCATTAACCCTTCGAGTCGTTTCTGCCACCACTAGTGCCACGGTGGAACTTGTACTCATAAAAAGTTTTCCGTTTTGTAAACTGAGTACCGCAAACAGAAGAAAAAAACAAATGCTGTAAAAATTTGAATTTGAAATTCTTTACCAAAGAGGAAAAATTAATGATTAAAGTGACCAGTCCGAAAAACGCCAATTTCATATGTAAGGACCTAATATTTATATATAATAAAATAATTTCTATCAAATGAGAACGAAGTAACTAAGTTTGTCGAAGATTACTCCACTAGTAATCTCATAGATATTATTTATACTTTTTATTCTTCTAGCGTGTTAAATATTTAAATTCTGAGTTTTAATGTTTAAATTTCTTCAGTTGAAAAAATTAGACAGCTACACTATTTCTCCACAACTACGTTGGTTTAATTTGCATTCTATAAAGTATTATGTCTTACGGCAATTTACAAACATTTATTGTAAAAAAAATCCGAGCTATTTACAAAAGCTATGTTATACAATAGTCAAAATGTTTTAAAGATGCTACAACGCTTTGAAAGTAAAAAAAAACATAATTTAAAAGTCATAACTAGAAAAATAAAAAGCTAACTAAAAAACGAATAATCATAAAGGGGTCCCTTGTTTTGATATTTGCTAGTGTCATTTTGTATTGGAGAAAATATTTGAAAGTTAAACCTTTTTCAGTATTTCAGAATAGCTAGTCAGCTAGACAAGGTTTTTTATATTCACATATACCGCGAAATCGCTGATTAGATAGATGATAAGACAATATATTACATCCCATTCTTAGCAGATGGGAGAGTGAAGAAAGGATATCTGAAATCTTTGATGTAAAATTTGTTTTTTTAACTTTAATTATTTTGTTTAGCTTACTCTTGTGGCCAGCTTTTTGCAAGTGACACGTAGCTATGTAGACTGGTTATCGTTATTAATAAATCATAAGCCAAGAATGACTTACAGGACTGAAACGTGGCCTCCTTCTATGGGCCCCATAAGAATGCTCAAGGTCACTCAACAATCTGGGTACATGGCTTTTCTAGGTGTTTCTCTACGTAATCAAATCAGAAATAAGAAGATCCGTAGAAGAACAAAAGTCACCGACATAGCCCTGCGGATTAGCAAGTTGAAGTGGCAGTGGACGGGTCACATAGTAAGGTTCTCGAATGGAGACCACGAATGAGAAGGCGCAGCGTGCGTTGGCCCCCCACTCGATGGAAAGACGACCTAGTAAGGGTCGCAAGTCGCTGTTGAACTCAGGCCGCTCAAAACCGTTCGTATTGGAGGCTTGTGTCCAGCAGTGGAAGTCGGTTGACTGATGATGTCATCATTTAGTCAATCGGCATCGAATAGCCGTAACGTAACGTAATGTAAGCCAAGAACTGGTATAATTTTGAATCATCTGATTGTGGCCATCGTAAAGTATCTCGGAAAGGTAGGAATACGGAGTACAATTATGTATTCCTCCTATTAAGAGAAATTGCAAAATAAATGAAAGGTTTAAAATAAATGAAAGGTTTATTGCAAAATAAATGAAACTGCTATGTTTTAAGCGAGATCTCTCCAATATCTGTTTTTTGAAGTAAGCACCGTATATTAATATATATTTTTTTTATAATTTCGCTGTAATAGAATTTTGCGTATTTGGAAAAATATAATAACACGCATTAAAAATATTTATCAATTTGTTACATTAATAATATTTATTAATTTGTCTTGTAAATCTTCGGATGTCGCAAGAGTCCATGGGCGGCGGTGATCACAAGTCATCTGTGACCCGCCAGCTCGTTTGCCCTCCTCTTCCATAAAAAAAACCCATGTAAACAGACTGCTGTGTTTCAAATAAATTGAAATGTCAAAGAGTTGATTCATGTTCGTCTGACATCCTGGTATGTACCATTGTATCGTTGTTCACCAGATAATCATTCAAAAAGGAAAAGTAATGGTCTGGAAGGTTTTACTTAGAGAATAATAGTTGATAAATTTGCCACATTCTTTGAATCTGCATCTTTGCTCCTATCGGAATATATTGAACACAAGTTATCATACACTTTTCCCAGATAAAAACGTATAGCTTTTACTGCTACTACTCTGCTTTCCCATCGTGTATTTGAGAGTGGTTTTAGACTTAATGGTGGCAGTTCTTTGTCAAGCATTTGCCAGTGTGATATTGACGCAGAAAGGAAAACATACATTTCTTGGACTATTGAAAAGAAATTGTCAATTTTTAAAGAACTTTTAGCAGCGTCATTTACTACTAAATTTAGGCTGTATGTCTATGGTTCATGTCTAATATTCGTTTTTGTAAATCTATATGATTTCTTTCATGTTCGTACCGTTATCATAACCTTGGCCACGCTTATCTTGTTTGTCAATTTAGTTTTTGATGATTAACGGTATTAATATAAATTTGAAATAAAAAGGGGCCAAGAATGAATCCTTTGTAATGGTCAAACACATTTTTTAAATCGTTAATGAATATTAACGGTTATATTAAGGAAGCGTTGGATGATGGAAGACCTTAAAAATTCAGACTGACATTCAGAGACTCGTTTTAAAATAATTTAATAATAATGCAACACACTTATTTTTTTTAAACGTAAATTTAGCATACCATTAAGTGAGCAATAAAACCACTTCAGTGCTACTAACTAAAATGTTAATTATTATTAATTTTATGCTTTTAGAACAATAAAATATACAAAACTAAAAAAAATATTTTATTAAATTTGTTCGATGCAATACTTTGTGTCGTCATTTAAAAACCACGCGTCTTGTAAGATGGTGAAGGCAAGATTCTTATTTAATTATAATCCTGCCTCTTCCGCATTTTTTTTAAATATATTGTAAATTGTGAAATTTACGATATTCATATAAAGCTAATTCATTTAATTCATAATGTTTAATAAAATATCAATTATCAATTCCTTTACATTTATAACTATATATTAATGTAAAAAACTTTAAACCAAATGCGTAATTAAGCTTAAATTTTTTTGAATACACAAAAAAACATGAGGTAATTTAAGAGAGAGTTTAAAACGAACTCCTCAAAGCGCATGTAGTTCACAATCGTATAATAAAATGCGTTGAACTCTTTCATAGTCATTAATTAGAATAATAACACAGATTATAGTTTTATATCTAACAAATGTAAAAATAAATTAATTCAAACATAATATGTATTGTAATTGCAGAAATTACAACTCTTCAAGAATTAAAAAGCGTCTGACCAAAATCAACGATTTAACCCACATTTACTTTACTATTTGGATGTTATCGAATCTTGTAAATAATACTATATTTCTTTCTTGTATTTTTCAACTTTTATGTGTGTGTCAATAACCTTTATGTAGCGGTAAACTTATATTATTTATCCGGTAAGATAAAAAATTACCGTAACGGTTTTGTCCCAAATACAATACATTACTTATTACAATTTCGAGGTACAAGATACGTTATTCTTTAATACAAACATTTAAAGAAATTAAGGTACATGTGAATGCGGACAAAGGGCTAACTTTTATACCTAAATATGTATGGGTCGTCGAGCTAACGTTGTGGGTTGGACCAAAATCACTACATAAATGGCCGATACCTTTATAAAACAGTGCTCTTTTTGTAAAATTCTAATTTTACAAGTGCCTTCCTACCTACACCTATTTAATTATATTCTACGGATTTAACAATTTTTTTTGGTTTATTATTTATTTATTTATTTATTGATTTATTTATACTTTATTGTACAACATAAAATACAATGGGCGGACTTAATGCTAAAGCATTTTCTACCAGTCAACCAACACAGCTAACAGAAAATAAAACGATGAGGGTACAAAATTAATGAACAAAATTTAAACACTTAAAGCTAAGAATAACAAAGGTGCTATAATAAACTATACTATAGGTAATATATAATAAATATATACATATACAACAATTAAACCAACCAATTTAACCAAAAATTTTACAGGATAAATAACACTGGTCAACAAAATTTTAACTTTTTTATGTCACACGAAAACTTATGTCAAATTTTGAATATACTAGGGCTTTCAAGCAATAATATATCGAGAGAAAAAAAGTGACACGTCCTTGCGATATAGAAACATAAATTTATTATTTTTGTATAAAAAGAAAAAAACTCAACACTTAAAGAAGTTACTGTTTAATGTACAATAGATAAATTTTATTTTCGGGAATATTTAGCTTCTGGTAGGTCTCTTTTTAGATTCCAACAATAATCTGCTAGCATTCGTGGACTCCATTTCCCTTGGTAACGCTTCTCCATTGAGGAAATGTCCTGATGAAACCTCTCGCCTTGTTCATCACTCACAGCTCCCAAGTTTGCAGGAAAGAAATCCAAATGAGAGTGCAGCATGTGTATTTTTAAGGACATGTTACATCCCAAAGCTTTATATGACATTAGAAGTTCATTTATTAAATCTTTGTAATTTTCTGCCCTATGGTTTCCTAAAAAATTTTGGACAACATTCACAAAACTTTTCCAAGCAACTATTTCTAGATCATTCAATTTTTCTTCAAAATCTTTATCTTTTATTAGTTTCCGTATTTGTGGACCTACAAATATACCCTCTTTAATTTTTGCCTCGCTGAGTTTGGGGAATTTTTGTTTTAGATGTAAAAATCCACTGCCATCTTTAGGCATAGCCTTTACAAAATTTTTCATAATCGAGTTTTATATGAAACGGTGGTAAAAAAATGTCATCAGGGTTCACCAGAGGATCATTTTTAATATTTTTATGGCCTGGAGTAAGTGATTCGCGCGTGGGCCACACTTTCTTTATGTAGTGACTCTGTCTATCTCTACTGTCCCATTCGCAAAGAAAACAGCAAAATTTTGTGTAACCTAGTTGCAGTCCGAGCAAAAGAGCAATGACTTTAAAATCTCCACAAATTTTCCAAGCGTATTCACTGTATTTAATTTTTTCAAGAAGAAATCTCATATTTTCGTAGGTCTCTTTCATATCACAACCATGGCCAATCGGTACTGAAGGAAGCTTATTCCCATTATGCAACAACACTGCCTTCAAGCTAGTCTTTGAAGAATCAATGAACAATCGCCAGTGACTTGGATCATATTCAAAATTTGATAAATTCATCACAACGGGAACGTTAGTACAATAGACTAAATCATCTGCTTTAGAAAAATAAGCTTTCATTTCTTCGTCACGATGTCGAATATAAGTGATTTTTGTATCAGAAGAAAGTAAATTCCAGTCCTTTAATCTATATCCCAAATGTTCAGTCTGTTTTTTTGATAGTTTTAAATCACGTACTAAATCATTTAAATCCCTTTGTGTCAAAAAATGAGGCTCTTTTGTGGTAGACGATTCATAACTTGAGTAACTTTATTGAGATACCTTACTCTGTTGACTGAGAACGAATTCCGCACTAGAAACAGAATTCTGAGTTTCGGGTTGATTAGGAGGCTTTGGAACAGGCAGTTCAGCACTGTGTGGGATAGGTCTGACGGCCGACGATAAGTTTGGATACTGAATAGTGTTTAGACTTGGTTGTAATGCCTTTTGTTTGAGTTAAACAAAAATAAAAATCGCTTATATGGTCTTTTGGTTCTACCCAAATCATTGGTATAGCGAATGGCAAATGTCTAGGTTCCTGTTTAGCCCAACCTAATAAGAGTCTCATACACGTTACACAACATATATGTGGAACCCAGGATTTATCTTGATGCGAAACAGGAAATCCAAAGTAATCAACATAGCACTGTTCAATTAATGGCGTAAAATTTCGACGCTGAGATGTAAAAGTTAACTCTCCACACACATAACAAAAACTATCGGGGTTGTTTAAACACTTTCGTGGCATGTTTACGATGTAATTAACATAAATAAAAATATGTAACTTAGTTAAATACAGTAGTTATACAGTTGCCAAAATAAAGTTTTTTTTACTAAACGGGTTTTGAGGTTAGAAATGTATTTATGGCTGTCACTAAAAAACTGGACCTGACTGAAACAAAACTACTTTTTTTTTTTAATAAAGGGTTGCTAACCTAAACATAAATGACCACTAAGTTCATGTGACAAATTCAGTGTTGACCAGTGTAATCGATTTCCCAGATGGCGATGTAGGTGCAACATAAAAGAACAAGTCATTTATTTATCTCCCACAAAAATTGTATAGTGGCCAAGCAGAGTTGTTCATAAATAATTGGTATGTTATGTAAAGAAATGCTAGCATCGCTACTTAGTTTATATAGAATCATAGACGTTCGTCATTATAATTACCTACTAAATAATGTTGTTCTGCTAGAGAAAATATGTACTTTCAAAAAGAGCGCCTATTACCTCAACCGACTTTTTTGTGCATGAATATCAAATTATTGCAAGAGACCCTGATTTACCATCAGCTCGTTTGTTTTAATATATACAAAAATATTAAGATAAACGTGCAAGATACTAGATCTTGACATTTTAATCAAATTTATGATTATAACCTATTACTTTCACACATGCGATAACTTCGAACGTTATTTTGATAATTTTACTAATTCGATAAAAGCGTTAATAAATCCTAAGTCCGTGTTATTGTTGACTGCACGCGTCAGTATCTATGACGCGCACATAGTGAATACCAGGTATCGCACATCTTGGGTATTTCTTTTTAACTATAGCGTACCTCTTTATAAAGAAGGTTCGGATGTGAAGTGGAATGTAAAGAAGTTAGTAAATTTAATTTGCGATAAAAATATGTAATCAATCGCGGTATTGAAGAAGTTTTGTAAAAATCAAACTAGACTTTTGTAAAAAATATCAAAATAACAGTTTCTTATACTTGACTTGAGTAAGGTTTTTTAATATTTGTGTAGGAGTTAAAAATGTATCAAAAACTCTAAAATAAAACTTAATATTTCTTCAATTTTAGTAAGTGAATTGGTTATTGCATTTTGTTATATTAAAGTGTAAAACTAAAAATATTAAAATCAAAGAAATTATGACTATATTTTTTTTTTATTAAACTTTAAGTGGACGTGGAGTCTCACAAGCTACTCAATGTTTTCTTTTTCTTAGTTTTACCTACTTCCCCTACTTCCTGGGATTGAGCCACTCAGTAGCTTTTGTTTTAGTTATAAAATTGCGGATGAGGAATAAGCTTGCGTGTTTCGATGAATATCATGCAAGTAATGACCACCAAAATATTGACAGTAGCTTGTCAGGCCACACGTCCATTGTTGTCCTATGATATATTTTATAAGGTCCACTAGCCAAACCGATCATCTATTAGTTTTGTTCGGAGTCTTGCTAGAACAAGAAGATAGTGAGTTGTTCTCAGCTTCGGATCAGACAATACTAAAATATATTAATTTTTGTTTACATATCAGTGCGATTCGATAGAAAATCTTGAAAGTGACGATGATGTTGATCATGATCAAGATCAGCATCAAGATCAGAATGAAAACACGAGTTACTTGTTTGCTTGCCCATGGTGATGCTGTATCGTGTCCCGAACTTAAGTAACATGAATACTTGTTAACATTTTAAATAATATGCACCAATCAAAAATCTCCGAAGAGAGATTTCATAAAAACTAGCAGGTGTGCTTGTGGTTTACAAAGATGTGCGTAAATATACGATTCCCAAGATAGCCAAGGTTAACTATGATTAGAATTATAGGTAATGACATGGTTACAGAAGCTGTCAAGGATCAAGAAACCAATCAAGGAGCCAGGAGAGTATTTAAATCTGTCCCGCTAAAAACTTAAGAAGTTGGCATCTTTGCGTTGGGGCAACAAACCTGTGCGTCTCCAAAGTTCTAGACTTTTGTGTACTGACTGCACATAAATTTAAGTTTTTAGACTGCTGTAATTTTTTTTTATATTTGTTATCTGAAGTAGGTGGTTCGTGTCTTTGATTATTTATATATTATATTCTGACTAAAAATACTTATTTTGTTATACAAATATGATCGACTGTTTTGAATACCCAAAAATGTAAGTAGTAAAATAAACAAAATCTAAGTAGATTTAGACTGAAAAGTGCCACAATTATTGATTTTATAATTTATTTCTATATTTTTATTAATAAAAGTTGATTATGTAAGCACATACTTTTTTGCTAATTAATATAACTTTAATATTCAATCAGTTTTAAAACGGTCTCATATGAAATTCACCAAAAAAATATATATGGATATAAGAGCCGGTAAGACTCCACGTCCATACTAGAGTAAAAAAAAAATACGTCCATACTTAATGGTTAAAATATCATTATACCCTTTAAGGTTGAGAATATGTTTTCAAAGTTAATTATTCTACTGCGTACAAAACAAAAAATAGATTATCGTCTTTGGTTTTTACAAAAAGTATAGTCTAAAAGAGACTATTAATTATTAAAATTACCATATTTCCCAGTATTGAAGTAATAAAGATAAATCAAAAATGTTGTTTACGTTATGTTATATTTTTCTGTTATCTTAGTTTAATTTCAACACCAAGTACAAAGTGTTGATTTCGTTGCATATTATATTTTACTAAGAAAAGTTATATCAATTAATAAATTATACATATTTTTAAACGGTTTTATTTACTTTACTCTACTAAGAATTCTCAATATAAATTTCTTAATATTTTGTTAATAAAAAGGGAATTTTAAGTAAAAAAAGTCGCTAGGTACCTTTGTAATTATTAAACAATAAAAGTTAGAAATCAGTGAACAAATATTCAGATTTTTGCTAATTTTACGTTTTACTAAGAATGTACTTGAAGGTGGCTTAATTTGCTTTGCTACCGTCTTATTTTTGGTCGCATTAAGAAATCTATGTAGTGGGTAGTAGAGAAGTTGACATTATTCCACAGATAAAAAACATCCACCCGAGAAAATCCGCGGCCAAAGCTGTTATTAATATAGTAACATCAAGCTCGTAATGAATGTGCTCTTTCTAGAACTGCGCGGTATTTCTGCTTCGTTTATCATTTGGACACGGTAATTCACAAAAACAATTATGTGTTTGCGTACGAAAAAATATGTTTACAAATTGAACAAACATTTAAACCTTAAAAAAATATCTTAATAATAAAAACTACTCGTTTTAAATAATTATTATTTTTTTGTACCCACGTAGCTATTGTAAAAGTGTTAAATATTTTTTTATAACGAAAAACATGAAAAAACATGAGCCAAGTTCAGTAAGTTCCATCTACAATAATGAATTTTCTAGGGACGACGTTTTTTATATATTTTGTTTGAGAACAGATTTACTCTCAGACAAATGTCTAAATTCGAGAGATATAGTAAAAATACTTTTTTCTTCATTTAATTTAAATTGAAAAAAAATATATACATATCTAATTCTTTATTGCATCAAATTAAAAATAATGCAATGCAAAAGACACTTTTTCTCTTTCAGCCAACTTTACGATGTTCTGGTGAGAAAGTCGGTGGATGTGCAAAAAATATAGGAATTATATGCGTGTAAATTATTATATAATAATAAAACATATAAGTTATTGTTTAATTAATACAATTTATATAATTTGATGACATATATTATTTAATAATAATTAAATTTATTATATATTATTTAATAATTATATAAAAAGAAATGGCATTTTAAACATAAGGGTTTTATGGACAGGTCATTGTACATATTACACTTGCGTTTTTTTAATGAGGATCATCAGTACATACTTCAGATTAATGTTCCGTAAATAACAGATTAAAAATTCTGTAATAACGTAGTAAATTAACTTAACGGCATTGTAAGATCTAGTAGTAATTTGTATTGACGTCAAACGTCCGTTTAACGTCACCGCAATCTCCGTCTCACATAACACAAATTTAAAAATATATTAAAATATATTAATCGATGTTTTTTTTACACTTGGGTTACCAAGTTTGAGTGTTTTAAACTTTCGTCAACTATTATAACTATTAAATATATATGTTGTATTCTCTTACATACAATCGGAATTTGTTCAACATTCGCAAGTTCCTAAATGTAACTTCACGTCTTCAGCCTACTATGCAACGAGGTCATGAATATGAACGCCAATTTGCTTCGAACCTAGTCGCGCAAAGTATGGTTTACTTTAATACAGCCGTAAATAAATATATATATCAATGTAAAATAATAAGTTTTGAAATATTTTTTTTTTAATATATTTATTACTATGATCAAGTTTTTAAAGATAAAGATGTATCTAAATGGTTTATAAAAACATTAACAAAAAACATTATATTTTTTATTTTGTTATAATACTGATACTAATAAAGTTGATAAAAAAGTTAAAAAAGTAAAAGTTATTTTAAAAAATGTACGAGACCTCTTTTGCTTCAAATCATTAAAGCTCCAACGACATGAACACATGTGTAAGTGTATCACAAACACACACACAAATTTATAACATACTCACGTAATATAAATGACAAAACACCGTACCTATGAGAACATGGTGTTATTTTAAGACTTTCATTTTTATTAAATAATGATAATTTAAGAAAAATGGCTACTTCTTATTTTATTCTTAAATGGTCTTTATGATTCTCCCAGATCAAAGATATTGCAAAGACACCGAAAAGTCTTGCAACATATGTGGAAAGGCAGTAGGAACCGCGAAACACTTGTTAGTAGGGTGTAGGATACTTTTAGATAGAGATCCATACTTGCGTCGCACAATAAGGTATTAGAAATAAATAAAAGGAGTGTTTAGTCCTTCAGTAGCAAGAGAAGAGCGCTGAAGGCTATAATAAAAACCAAATCCTCCACCAAAAAATGAAAACCAAAGCCTTATTTTATTTAGACGTGACTTGTGATTGGAGTCTTGTGATGGACACGTTTAAAAAGGAATACTAAGTCCCAGGGGATGTTGGTGTTTCTTCATCCAGACCGGACTCATTCCTGTATTCTAAACATCTAAGGCGTGTGTGATACTTGTGGAGTGTGTCCTGGGAAACAAATATCCCCAGGGATCGCACATTTAAGCTTAATAAGTATTACGAACTGACCAACGAACTGTCCAGGAATAAATTTATAGAAGTAGGAGCGAGAGGTATAACAGCAAAATCTCTCTATAACTTATTTAAAGACTTGGCCTTTTTAGAACTAACATCGATTCATTTCGAGAACATATTTAAAAGGCATTATTAGTAGGTTCTTTTCAAGTTCTGCTTATGTAGGTAGAGAAGTGTGAACAGTGTAGGTAAACATCTATACTCGTCATAAAGGAGTTTAAGCCTAAACCTGGGCAATAGGCCCAGGTATTGTTAATACTCTATTCAATGCAACGCAATGGCTCCTGCACCTGCACAGTGAATTCATTTAATGCTAAAAAGCTTCGACTTAGGGTAAGTAAAACTTCAAACGTTAACGTCAGTTTTTGCATAAACAACTTTAAGTGGTAGCTCAATTAGCTACCACTGAAATTTAATTTTAAAATGTTATCACTCAATCGTTTTTCTTTTAATATAAGCAAACTAAGATATATAAAATAAATGTCAAATAAACATCCAAAAATATTAAATTATCTTTTTACACAATTAAAATAAACAATTAGAATAAGAATAAAAATCAAAACAACAACCAATTTTGTCTATAAATCGTAAAGAAAGTAATTGTGAATAATATTTTATTCACAACGAGTGTAAACGAGTCGTTAAGTATATTTTAATCAAAAATGAGATTATATTATATACAATGTATTAAATTCATAATTAATGATAGATTTGAATCAGGTTTGTTTTTATTATATTTCTATTTAAGTTATTTTTGAAACTCTATAAATTTTATAAATTTATAAATTAACAATATGTATATTTATTAACAAAATAAAAATATTAAATTATTACCTATTGATAGTTTTAGTAATGTTTCTAGAGTTTGAATTATTGAATACTAAAACTAACACCAAAGATTAGAATAACAATATGAAAGTAAATACGAAAGAAAGTAATATCATCTTGATCTTATTGGATATAATCATATAATGTTGGAAAAAAACATAAAGTAAGAAAAGAAACATGCGGGCTTAGGCAGGATTTATGAAAATGCGTTGATACCATTCGTAAATAAAATAAACTGCGCTAATCTTATTCAACTGAAGGGGTTGAAATAGTGACATATCATTGTTTTATATTTATACTACTTACTAACTCTACAATGTATATAAATATATATATTTATTTACTGATTATAATTAAATGACTTTATAAAATCACAATAAAGCAAATAAAACTCACAATAAAAGGATAAAATGCGTATGTATATGAAAATATACACTAATATATATCTTGGCAGACAAGAGAACATCTACGTTCCCGTTTATTATTTTAGCGCATAAATATCATAGCCTGAACTGTGTTTTACATTATAGCAATACAATAACATTTTATCGTGCAAGTTTTAACTTCCTTGTATATATCTGGATAAATCTGTTATCATAGAATGCTTTTACAATTTTTATGTACCTAATACAAAAAAAATCTGTGCTTAGAAATATATTTTCTGGTTTATATTTAAATGCTATTTATGTATGTATGTTTATTTATTAAATAAATTTTACACATAGCCTTTGTATTTCAATAGAGATTATGAATATAATCTAGGAATACATCACTATCATTTCTGCAATGAGATGTGTGCAAATTGAACAAAGATAAAAAAATGTCAAATATGGCAGATACATACTTGTACGTACATTTTTTTTTGTTTCTATAAACAAACGAGCTTATTAGTGTTAAGTTTTAAAAGAACTTTAGTTTCTCAACAGCTTAGTACAACTTAAAAGTGTATGAATAACTAAATAATGTATAAGTATTTTTCGATTTGAATAAACATTGTCTCCTAATATACAATATCATGTAATTATTCATAATCAACTTGTTGTTAACATCATAGTTTGACGGTTAGAATTATTAAATCTTCCAAATAATTGAAATGAAGCTTTCCATATTAATAAAACTCTCTTATGTCGAAAATTGTTATGCTATTAATGTGATATTAAGTGACACTGGCAGTGAACAAAATGAAAAACTAAGACACGGTGAGGAGAATTGGGATAAAGCTCTCTTACTCTTATCTATCTGATAATAATATTAGTGATATCTATACTTGAGCAGATATTCTTCGAGTTGGTGACTATCCTTGTCGAGCAAGTCCTATGTGTGATCAATTGACTGTACATTACCCAACTAAATTGCTTTACTCCAGCTAATTAGGTAAAACTGAACCACTATTAAAAATTTGTTTATATAATGTTTAATAATATAATGGATGTTATAGAAAACATTAATAATTTACAATCTAAATATTATTATCTCCTCTGCGAAATGATAATCTTAAATGCACGTAAGAAACATAGTTTTTGGATTAAAAAGATATTGTGTGAATGGATGAATTATAATACAACATTATACAATTACGCTTTCAGGTTTACTAAAAGACATAAATTGAAGTCTTAGTTCGTATGAAGAGCAAATAAAAGAGAATCGAATTATAGAAAACATATTTTAATATCCGATACTCATTTATAAAATTTAACACAGAAAACTTGAGGCACAATATGTCACAAATCGTTGAACCAAGTATTTTTATATAGACGGAGTTGATAATTGATTTCTAGTAAGCAATGTAAAAACAATGAATGAATGAATGAATGAAGGAAGACAAATGTGAATTTTTAACTTTAAACTTATGGATTATATATATATATATTTTATGTCAATGTAAATTTAAATAAACAAGGAGCATTGATATAACTTATATATCATTCCTACTTAAGTAATTTAGTAATTACATGATGAAAATCTTTTTTAACCAACAATTAACAAAAATCAGGAATATGAGTCTGTTTAATGATAGTACATCTGGTCGGGGGAAATTTGAGGACCGTTTGAGGACCCTAGTGTCCAAATTTCCTTAACTTCCCTCCTGACTAACGATGCCCCGAGCCGAGGTCCGTGTCTCAATCTAGACGCCATCGGGACGTCGTTCCCCATGGGGGCCCGTCTGGTCCCCCCTTTTTAAGGGTGGGTTTAAAAAAAATATATAAATATCAACTTTATTGATCAATAAGGAAAATTATTCAAGTGAAGTCAGAAACAGCAATAAAATATTCCTCGGCTATGCCAATGTTTGTTGAGATTGATTAAAATATAATTTTTTTTTGTAACGTATGTAATTTATAATTAAAAAATACACACAGAAATGATAAGTAATAATTAAATGATTTAAGAACAGGATAGATCAATAAAAAGCTCAATAAAAGTCTTATATAACTTTCAATATTTTACAATATACCTACCAAATGTTTGTATAACTTATATCACAAGTTTTGATTTTTTTTTATATATTGTCAATAAACACAAATGTTTTATCTATAGTAAAGAAGGAGGAGGGAAGAAATAGGACTGATGGACTGAAAACTATAGTTGGACTTCTCGAGTCTTTAATATTACATATTTCACTAAAGTGAAAAAATATCTTGATTAAGTCACTTAAAAGCCCATGATAAAGCAACTTGTAACTGAAACGACGCCAAAAAACTGGACGATGACATAATAATTCTCGTTCAAACAAAACATATTAATCAATTGATAAAAGAATATGAGTTGATTTGAAAATATGAAATCAACTTTTAATTAAGATCACTCGTAAGACCGAAAAGGTTGCTTCGGAATATGTTTATTTAAAACGCGCACGTGTGATATAGTGATGATAGACCTAGCTTCGCATTTCTCTAGTAAAAAAGGGAAACTTAATGTGACGCCTCAGTTCAAGATGTCGTAATTTTAATATTAAAGGAGTCTGGAAACTTTAAAAGTCCGTAGGTTACATTATACTTGCATTCTCTAGAGTTCATTGCCGGCGGTAACATTTTATGATTACCTCGAAGCGTGTTTTTTTATTAAAAAGGCAACTCTTGCTTTAGGGATTATATTAACATTGCGTCGCGGGGGGCTTTACAAACATATAAACAAAAAACATTGAAGAATTTATAACAATTAAATCATACTAACTACAGCTTCCAGTAAACAATACGCTAAATTGTTATGGTTAGGCGGATCTTATAATAAATCATAAATTGGTTACAGTTTCTGGAAAAAATAATAAAAAAGTTTTACAGCAACTACAGAAAAAGTAAATTGCCTTTAGGGCGAGTCCGTTATGCTAAATGGGGATTTACTATAGGGTGCATATTGTTTCTTTATACTTTCAATTGAGAATCGTAATATTAGTTTCTATTATAGGAATGTGACGAAAGAGAAGTAGTTTAAATATACGTCAATCATACCTCATATGTCTTACGTCATGCCTCATACGTCATACCTGTACGCAACTCTAGATTTTAAATATTTTAAATTTTAAATTTGGCAACATCCATAAATATGATTAAAAATGTACTTCAATTACCGCCGCACCGCCCCGTTGGTCGAGTGGTTAGCGTAGACGCCTAACGTGTTACGGCGCAATGGCGCTCGGGTTCGATTCCCGGCAGAGACAAGCATTTATGTGAAGAGCATAGATGTCTGTGTTTCTGGTTTTGGTCGTTTATTAAATATATTCTCAGTATTTAGATGTATATTTCTATGTATTTGTATCGTTGTCTAACACCCTTAACACAAGCAAATAATTTGCTTACTCCTAAGTAAGATCAATGTGTGTAATTTGTCCTGATATTATTATCATTATTACTTTTACACAGTTTGTAAAAAACATGTTTACTTTTTTATTTTTGTCTTTATATTTTACCAAAAAAAATATTTTAACATTCTGTTGCTCAAAAAAGTTGCATGTTGTTATTGTAAACTACGTTTAACTTTAGATTTATTAATTACAAATAACTTTCATGTAATATATTTTTAGCAAAACATCTACCTTGGAAATAAAATAAATAATGTTTAGTTTCATGAATACCTCATTTGAATGTTGTTTTTTTAATTCATACGATAAGAGTCAATTACGAATTAGAAATTTCAGAATAGCAGAATATTTGATATCATCGGGATTTGGAATAAATAATTGTTGATATTTTTATTAAACTTGTAAAGTCAGGGACAGTTGGCTTTTAATATTTTCATATAAACTTTTATATATTATTTTAATTTTAATTTACTACCTAGACACAATATTTCAAATAGAGCAACATCAAGCAGCCATTGCTCTTATAATAACCAACTTCATATTTGTGTACTGAATGCACTTCCCTCAATTTCATAAAGTTGGGAGCTGCAGGCTTTCAGAAACATATAATATACTAACAGACCCGGCCACGCGTTACTGTGGTTGCTAAAGTTTTTGATATAACATTACATTGTAGTACTATTTCAGGAGTAAGGTATTAGAAAAATAGTAATGTTGAGCGCCATGTTTTTTTACATAGATGCAATTTGTAAAAAAAAAACGACCTCTATGACTGATTTTCTACTACTATTACAATAATATAATAATAATTAGAAATGCGTCGAATATCCGGTAAGTATTCGGTATTCCGTATATTCGGCATCTTTGCGCCATAATTCTGAACTTTGGTGCCGAGTATTTATTTTTTTGGCTACACGACACGTTAAAGAACTAATAGCAAAAATTTAGATTTGTCAAATTATAAGTCAAAGAAATCCTATAAATAATGTGTTGAATGGAGCTTAATAACGTAAGGCGATTTAGTTTCAAATCAATGTAGATTTAAAGCTTGAAGCACAATATTTTTGGTTAATATGAATTTGTTGTACTTTTTACATGGCGCCATCTGTTAAAGATTAACTCAATCCAGTCAACAGATACAGCGCCATCTGTTGGACTTGTTAGCATCTAACAGATTATTGCAATCAAATAATTTGTAATAAAATAATATTGCGACTTAAAATTGAGATGTAAGTTAAGTATTTTACGAGTAGGAGTGCATCGAGAACCAACATCGTGACACTCGTATTATATATATATATATATATATAATAGAATTATTAAAGTAACTTTACAAACTTCAAGGAAAGAATTTATAAAATTACTGCGATAACAAGCTGAAATTATGCCAAGTATTTTATTAATAGTAAAATAGTTTTATTTCAGTTACAATATTATTTAATATCCTTTAATAACAGTTTATGTATTGGGTTAATATGTATGTTTTTAGGCAACTTTATACGATGTCATCCAAAAAAAAAAAGTCCACTGTGGGCTCATTTTAGTGAAACCATTGACACCAAAAAAGCGAAATGTAACTATTGGTCCACATTAACCAGTATTGTAGGAGGATCAAATAGCAAATTAACCCGACATATGAGAAAAAAACACGTTTTAATCCTAGTTGAAAATGTTGAAAGACAAACAGTGATTTCAGTTACACCGTCAAGTGAAAGCGTCACAAAGGTTTGCAGGATTTCAGAAACCTGGGTCCTGAAAGCATTTGCGTTGTAAAATTTTGGTAATATAAGTTTATAGCAAAGATTTAATCAGTTTACGTACTAAGATAGTCGCGTGTTTGATGTTGAGAAATTCTACAATAATTTCAACTTCAATATTTATTGGAGTAAGACAAACAAATAGTCGAATAGTGAGATTACATGTGAACTTCCCTCGAGTGTTCGTATTAATATTATTTCTTTAGAATATCTTATGTTTCAACTCGCGAATACTGAATATACAAAGAGTTCACATCGACAAACTATTTGAAGTTATATGTAACATGTATACAAATGAAATAAATGTTTTGATTAATTAACATAAAACGACGGTCACATTGAAAGCTGAAAGTTATGTGATATTTCAGACTTGTATTTTTTATAAATAGATCACAAGGGATAAGTTTACCAATTAATTACATGATGCTCATTTACCAAACACAAAGCAATTTTTTTTTTGTGAAAATTAAATTTGATATACATATTTTGCCTAGTAAATGTTTAATGATATGTAAAGTAAATTTTTAGGTCAAACCGATTTTCCAAATAAAAAATACTTAAGTTTAAATTTACACTAAATCACACCTTAATAAAAAGATACAAATACATTGACATAACACACCAACCACAAAACACAATGATTTAAAAAAAATAAAGGAGTGTAACGAATTACCTTTTGGAATTTATGAGACGATTTGACATCTACAGTCGTCTGCGGCCCGCTCCTACAGCCCCATGATATGTCACGGGATATTAATGAAATATAATTAATTATTTTACAGCATTTTTTGTAATATTTATTGAATGTCGACTCATAATTGTAATTGTTTATTGTTAATTACAATTATGGAATATACAATTACAAAGTGGTTGCTCTTGTTATTTTTGAAATCAATTAGTATAATAATTTTTAAAAATACATTCGAATTCGTCTACATTATATTTATTTCTAATTCCTTTCCAATCAATTCATATTAATTCAAATTCGAAACGAAATTTATCAATCTGAGAGGTAATGGAAACTGATAATTTCCTGAAATCTAACAGCTTTTTACTGAAAGGAAGGAATGTAGGGAGACAGGCAGAGCGGTGACATTCGAGAAGGAGTAGACAGGGAGGTAAATGATTACTGCCTGATATTTTATGAATATGGCAGTAGTTTGCAATTAGTGACTTAACTTAACTAAGAGTAGCTTTTAAGTTGGTTTCGTAGCGATAGTTATTGAGATTTGTTTTAATCGTGTTTATAAAATTGTTACATTTAATAATAAACTTCACATTCTTAAGTGGTTAAAAATTTCAATCTCTTTTATTTATTTATTTATTTATTATATAATTTTACCAAAGGCGAACTTAATGCCTTATAGCATTCTCTTCCAGTTAACCTCTGCGTATGGTGAAAAATTGTGATGAAGTGTGAATTATATTATCTCGGTTTGTTCTCTTTTCAACAACATACTAATTAATTACAATAAAATGGTTATAATTCTTAATTTGACAACTTTCTTACTTTCCTTATTTATTAATAAAAAATATATATACAGGATTATTTGTAATTAGTTAGCCACCTCTTGCAGGCAGCCTCTGTACATCAATCCCAACAACATTTGTTCTACTACTTTTTGCAAATCTTCATAAATAATACAAAAAAATAAAACAAAAAATGTGGCTCCCTCTGTTAAGTATTATTCTGTATTTTTTAAGAAGTACCTAAAAGGTCAACGCCCGGGCGCCATACCTACGATCAGAGGTGATGCCAGTTCAGAGGCAACACATCATTTTGTATGTAAGAACTTAAATTTCAAAACTATTAATTTGAAACAGTCGTAGAACAAATGTTGTTGTTACTTAACTTTATAAAATAAAATGTTCTATGCTGTAATATTTTTTTTTTAAATCTATTGCTACATACCTATGTACCTTTGACATAATAAATAAAGGTAGGAGATGCGTTGACACTATTTAGAACTATATAGAAATTAAAAAGGAGAGTAGACGAAAAAGTTTGAGGAAGACGGTACTAAAACTGAAAGAATTAGTTGAGTGTATTAAACTCATTTATATAATAGAATACTTAGGATTTCAAATGATGATGCAAACGTAAATGCGATGTGCCCATGCAAATATTAATTATTCTTTCTATTACGAAATTATTCTATGAAAGAAATTTAATTTTCAAGGGCTCATTATGCTATTTCGGAACATACCTAGTAGGCGGAATTTAATCAAATAGTGTAAGGTGTTATTTTGAGGGCAACAAAACTAGAATAAAACAAAATATGTTTAAGTTTCATGTAATAGATTAATTATTATTTTGGGAGGCAGATAATGTCACAGAGGACAGCTAGTATGAAATATAAGTTTTGAAAACAACTGAACTTTATATAAAACTTTAAATAATATTATACATACCTACTATTGTTAAATATAATAAATGTATTTTTTATATTTGTTAACAGTAATCTAAACCACATTTCATCATTTTAAATCATCCAAATGTATAATTATCATAACATTTTTTATAACAAGAAACAGACGCATAAAGAGATTATTCTTAAAAACGATCGGAATGGATTTAGAAATGTGTTTTATCAACTTGGAGGCAGAAATGTATGAGGGGACGGAGATAAGGAAATTAAAATTTATCTTCGAATATTTTTTATTATTCCTACTTCTTAAATATTTGACTAAATTGTACTTTCTCGTTTAAGATACTTATAATAATAGTGATTAAAATGAACCTAGACAAATAAATGTATGTTGCTTGAAATGTATAAATACTATACGCTACCTAAAAACTTCGTTCTTATTAAATAAAAAATTATAAAACCAAGAACGGAAGTTATTTCTTTGCTAAATAACAAGGTAAAGTAATTCTTGTCATTAAACTGATGTCATCTCAGAAACTTTTCGTTCGTCGAAAATGTTATTCTAATTAACCGGAATCCTCAACCTTAATGAAAACCGAAATGACTTTCCTGTCCGCTATTCCTGTTAAGTTCTTGAAGAGGTTTTCTCCCATCAGAACTAACTGGAAATATTACTTACTTTCAGACAAACAATATGGTGAATACGTCAAATCAAAGATATAGAATTAATTCCATTCATTTTGTATAAAAAAGAGGACTAAAGTCCGGATCTGTTTCTCGAGTAATTGGATTACGTGAGCCTCATATTTCATCGCGTTATACGATTATGAACATATGATGACATAAATCTATTCAAGGTCGTTTTAAATTAAAAATATTTTTTAATTCTGTTCTTTTTTTTATTTTATATATTTTTACTCTATATATTTTTTCATTCTATATTCTATTTATTCATACGATAAATCCAGTTTTTAAGTGACTAAAAAAAAAGTATTAACATAAAAACTTTCAATTTATTACTGAACAATAAAACCACAGAATATTATAAATATATTTTATTTTAATTAAGCTTCCTACCTGGCACCTTGTTCCAAAATCGTTTATGTTTCGTAGATACACATAAAGTAATGACATTAGTAATAAAGAAGTAATTTCACAAAAGTCACTTAGTACCCTGGAATTGCTACATTAGTTTCCTTCGCATAACTTCGATTACATTTATCATTAAAATTTGGAGATGAAAAGAACTCTACCAATAGTTCTGTTTTAAAATAAAATAGTTGTGTATTGACTTTAGTGCGTTATATAATTAAAAAAAAATCCATATCAAATTACTGCTAACCTAAGCTCTTGGTTATTTACTTAATTTATATTTTATTGTTGTTACTAAAGTTGTATTTTTGTAGATAATTTTAAGAATCCCAATCTCTAAGAATATGTTTAAATGAATACTGTTGAATTTTTTTATACTATTTTACTTTCAGGGACTTAAATTTGAGCTAAGGCTATTGGCTTTTTACTGCTGTAATTGTAAACACCATGAATTTATTGTAATAGATATATTATCGTTTGATTTTATTTCTGGCTATAGTTACATTAATTTGACCTTTACAATATTTATGTAAATACGATTTTTGCCTCCACCAAATTAGAGGGGTGTTTGCATTGTGTATTTGTGGTCTGTATGTGTATCGTCTGTGAATCTGTCTGTTTCATGGTAGCCGCCAAATGTTTTTTTTTATTGTAGGCCTGGTCCATTGATTTTATTCTTAGCTATGTTTGGTCTCAATAAAAACATTCGTCTCTAAGATATTAACTTTTTATCAGTGATGGTGGAAGGTTCCTATGGTATATTGTGAACCAATCTTCTATTAGATAGTAGTAAAAATACTCTTTGGCCTATTAAAAATATGTTTAAATGGTTATGAAGTAGTTATTAGTAAAATGACATTAAACATTTTCAAAAGATATAATAAGTGATATGATATTAATTACTTATTTTACGTTTATTTCAATATTATAACACGAATTAATTTTATTGTTTTGACTTTATCGAACTTCGTAGCTACTGCAATGATGTAAATGAAGGGAATATTGTGTTCATTAGACTTTATTCAACGTTTAATACGGAAAAGGACATTTGATTGTATTTATTAAGATAATTAAAACCATGATGGTATGTTTTAAAATATGTTATACATTGTAGTTATTATTCAGATTTACCAATAATTTTGGCTTAGACAATATCTAAATAGTTGTCTGAAGTTGTTTTTTAATTTATTTTTTATTAAAGAAGCGAGGTAAAACTTCCACATCTTGGCATTTACAACTTATTAAACTATTAACGAACGTAGTCAAGATTTATATATTTATGATTATAAAGTAATGAATATTCAGTTCTGTTGGAGCCGCATTCTACATTAATAACTTGAATGCCTCTAGGGTTTTAAAAATTATTTAGTAAAAAGTTATTTTTTACAGTTATTTAAGTATATAAAAAATTAAGTCACAAATAAAAGTTGTACAATTCATACTTGTGTATATTTTATTCTCTTTCTATAAAATATAATATGCAAGTAGTTGTAGAACTTATTTTATAGAGAAATGTAGGGTTCATTACGATTAACCTTAGGTAGACTACAGATAGTCGGGATTAAAAGATATAGAAGTTTTACCTACTTCTGTGTCTTTTAATCCCGATTATCAAACAACGAAGACTAAGATCTGACTACTTTCAACGTTTAATTCAAATCTATACATATAATAAAATTGTCACTGATCGATTTCTGTACATGGAATATATATAAAAAAAACATAATGGCGCCCCTTTATATAAGCAAGAGATCTCAAAACAATGGTTTTTCATTTTGTATGTTTGTATGTGTGTCTGTAAATCTATATGTTAGTGCACGCTAATCTCAGAAACGGCTTAAACAATTTGAATGCAGTTTTCAGATATATATTGTAATAGTCTTCACTTAACATTTAGTGCTTGTTTTCAAATCAAAAAGTTATGTCAATTTTATGGTATTAAATTAGCATAAATTAGGGTACATGGCACAAACATAGCATAGGTAAATGTTTCTGAAACAATCCTTGCAAAAAGAATAGACAAAGAGTATTTAATAGCAAAAATATTAATAGTTAGTACCTTATTTTGTTATTTATTGATATTGTATTTTTTTTTCAAATAGTCAAATATTAAAATTAGAATTACCAATTTTATTGACCTTTTGAGTCACAGTAGTAATTAATATGTGAGAAGAAAATAAGAATTCAAGTAAAACGTAGTACCGAAAAGAAGACTAGAACTACCAACCTCGCTACTACTTGTTCTATGATGTTCTTACATTTAAAACTTCTAAACGTTAATGACCTATTGGTGTATTAGTTAGTAACCCTGACTGCTGAATCGTTGTGGGTTCGATTTTCCCAAACGGGTACAATTCTTTATATGAACCACAGAATGTCGTTCCGAGTCGTTTAAAAAAAATCTTATTTTTTCTACTTGAATCCTTTATTTTTTTATCCGATAGGACGGTGAAAAATGTTTGCAATTGATTGCACAAACAATTCCTTCATTTCCCCAAAAAGTCTGAATTTAGGAACTATTATTTTATGATTATATCTAATATTAATATAATAAGTCGTTTTTACAATAAATGTTTTTTTTTTCTGAACGTACATTATATTTTCCAAGATATAGATGGAAGCATTGGTATCGCAGCATCCTGAAAATAAAAACTGTTTGCTTATCAGTTTATTTTATATCTGCTTCAAAACCAAGCAATGAACTTCCTTGAACAAGATTTTTTAAATGTATTGGTCATCAAATGTGGTTATTTGTTAATAAATCTAAGATCAAAAAGGATCAAGAAGTAATTGTGACAAACAATCAATTTTATAAACATACCCGATTGATCGATTGTAAATTTACTTATGTTATTGTTTGTTTGTTTGTTTCTATTATTTGTCTTATGGGTATACATATAAGTAAAATGTATACCCATAAGCCAAATAATAGAAACAAACAAACAAACAATAACACGCTCTGAACTTTACTCACTTCCTCGGAACTTTGGAACACAAAACACTAATAGATCTAAAATCAAAGCAACATTGATTACACTGTCAAAAGCTTATTTGTACATTTTTACTTTTAATGACCTATTGGTGTAATGGTTAATAATCCTGACAACTTTTTAGTAACAATTAAAAGAATAGTTAATTAACAATTTTTTTTATGTTGTTCACTGTGGTTACATTAAATTTCCCCAATGACCAAAATGAAGGCAAAAACTACTTTTTCATTTTAGAGAGAAACTGTAGTGATATTTTCTTAAACAAATTCACTATTAAAACACCGAGGCTATATTTACAGTAGCAAATAAAAAAGAGACGTAAGATACGTGAGTATTTGTATACTTCAATACTACTATAGATACTTTTTTCTTCCTTTGAAAAAAAAATGCGTTACGCATTCCCGTCGGCCAGGAAGGTGATGGCCGAGGGGGTATGTGGGACTACCCGGCAGCAGCACAAACAACAGGCAGCAGACAGGCAGCAGTCAGGCAGCAGGCAGGCAGCAGCAGCAGTAAAACAACCAACGGTCGACCTCATCGCCTGAGTGGGATGTCACGGGATTGCTTTGGCACTCACCGTGACGCTACTATATATATTTACTTACTAATTTATAAAAAGCAAATTATAGAAAGTTGTCGGTAACATATTTACAAAAACTACGGTTACGTTATTGAACGTCTAATTTTAGAGGATTTTAGAAAAAAATATGGAAGGTTTTAATTCAAGGCTGATCCAAATTTTTAAAAATAAATAACTACAATTCCAATTTAATGTTTAGTAATAATTTCAATTATTTTAAACATTTTGTCTTATTTATTTTTATAGATTTAATATCATTTATACCAGCTCTTCGAATGATTTGCACCAATGACATAAAAATAAAAAGTTTGCCAAATAATATAGATAAAGAATAATATTAAAAAATATGACATGATACAAAAACCAATTCATTTACACAACAAAAATACCCACAAACCATAATAATTTAAACCAAACAAATGTTAATGATGAATGATTATGTGCCTTTGGTAATTTATGATCCGATCCGACATCTACAGTCGCCTACACCCTCATGACAAAACAAGAATATGTCAAGAAATATTAATGTATTTTTTTCCAGCCAACAACATTTAGTGTTAATGACTCATAATTTTTATTCTATTCTATCCTTATTACCATTGTTTTGAACAATGAATTAAGATGCACTTACGAAAAGCTTATTTTAAATAATACATTTTGACGATCACTGTCTGGTGAAATCTGTGTTTACATATTCCCCACCAGCTTTCGAACCTCATGGTGTTAGGCGAGTATGGAAATACAAGTCAGCAGATTGGGATGAGATGCGGCACTTTTTTGCGTCTTATCCTTGGCGGCAGGTCTGCTTCTCTTCTTTGGATCCGTCGAGTTGCGCGGATGCTATAACCGATGTGGTGCATCAGGCAATGGAGTATTTTATTCCTTTTGCTGACGTACCCATCGGTGGCAAAGCTCGCCCATGGTTTAATGCCAAATGTGGTCATGCTCAAGACCGAAAACATTCGGCATATCTCATTTGAGCTGACGCTCGAAGCCGCAAAACTCCGGATGTAAGTTCGAAGAAGAGAGCCTTTAACCAAGCTGCCAAGTCCTACAAAAAGGCATTGCAGAAGGCTCGTCTCGATCGAATCGCTAAGAATGGCGAAAAGCTCTCTGTCAGACCAACTGGCAGTCGAGCTTTCTGGTCTCTTGCGAAAGCGATCGAGTCGAATTTCTGCCAACCCTCACTGCCTGCTCTGCTGAAGCCGGATGGATCCCTGGCCCACACAGCAACAGAGAAAGCGAACGTACTTGCTTCTCTGTTTGCTGATAATTCGCATCTAGACACTGGCAATGCTTCTCCAGCACATCTTCCTCACTGCGGTGTTTCGATGCCTGAAATCCGCATCACTAACAAAGAGGTATGGAGAACATTGTGTCGTTTAGATGTGAATAAAGCCAGTGGTCCTGATGGTATACCAGCCATTCTGCTCAAGACATGCGCAGCTGAGTTGTCTCCTGTACTGACACGTCTGTATCGTCTCTCTTTCATGACTGGAATAGTGCCGAAATCCTGGAAGCTTGCTAATGTGCAACCCGTGCCCAAAAAAGGCAGCCGTGCCGACCCTGTCAATTACAGACCGATTTCAATCACCTCCATACTCTGCAAGATTATGGAGCGTGTATTGAACTCGCGCCTACTAGCATACCTAGAAGGTAACGATCTCCTCAGTGACCGACAGTACGGGTTTCGCCGTAATAGGTCTACTGGGGACCTCCTAGTGTATGCTACTCACATTTTAGGCGAGGCCATCGAGAAGAACGGAGAAGCGGTCGCCGTCTCTCTGGACGTCTCGAGGGCATTTGACAGGGTCTGGCATGTGAGCCTTATAAGCAAGCTTTCAGCGTACGGTATATCTCCTGGTCTGATCGGCTGGGTAACGGACTTTCTGAGCCACAGATCTCTCCGAGTAGTTGTCGACGGGTGTTCCTCGGAACCCTTGACAATAAATGCCGGAGTGCCTCAGGGGTCCGTTCTTTCTGCAACTCTGTTTCTGCTGCACATTAATGATCTGTTGAAGCCCGGTATCTATGGGTATGCAGACGACAGAACAGTTATAAAAGATATCTGCCGAGTACTCGGGCTAGTCGAGATCAAGTACAGTCTGAAAGAGAAGCCATGGTGCAACGTTTGAATGACAAACTTCAGGCAGTCTCCGCATGGAGCAATGCCAATCTTGTCAAGTTCAACGCCACCAAAACGCAGACGTGTCTATTCACCGCTAAAAGGAGCCCTTTCACCTTGGCTCCTACTTTCCAGAATGTATCCTTGGAATACAGTGACCGGCTTCAGTTGTTAGGCTTAGAGATTTCCTCGAACCTCAACTTTGGTCGGTTCATTGAGTCCAGAGCAAGAGCAGCAGCAGCAAAGCTTGCCGTTCTGGCGAAGGTTCGGCAGTACTTTACACCGGGACAGCTTCTTGTTTTATACAAAGCACAGATCCGGTCGTGTGTAGAGTACTGTGGACACATATTTGCTGGTGCCGCAAAGTCTCATCTTGCGGTTCTGGACTCAATTGAGAGGCGAGCAAAGAGGCTTATAGGCGATCCCGAATTGGTCGGAGCCGACCTCCAAAGCCTTGAGCACAGGCGTAGAATTGCTAGCCTCTCAGTATTCTATAGGATACATTTTGGTGAGTGTGCGCTGGAATTACACAATTTAATTCCCCCGTCCCCCTTCCATCACCGGACGTCCCGACGCACGGCAGGTTTTCATCCTTTTGTTGTGGACATTCCACCTGTCCGAACGAAGCGCTTTGCTTCCTCATTTTTACTGCGTACAGCAAAGGATTGGAACAGTTTGCCTGCGTCGGTATTTCCGACCGAATACAATGTGGGTGTCTTCAAGCGAAGAGTGAATAGGTTGCTACGGTAATGCGCCTTACCACCTAAGACTACATTCCACTTACCATCAGGTGGAATGTAGTCAAGCATTGCCCTAGATAGTATAAAAAAAAAAAAAAAAAAAAAAAATTATTCCCCATTATATTTATTCATATGAGTTTTTCCTTATGTATTTTCTAATTTGTTTCAAGTGGGTTCATGTAAAAATTCATATTCAATACGAAATTTTTCAATCTGGAAGCAAGAGAGAAGCCGATATTTTCCTGCAATCAAATAGCATGTTTCCGGGGGAAGGACGGGTAAAAAGGAGTGGATCATGGAGGCAAAAGATCGGGAGTCTGCGAAAAAAAATATTGCGTTGCAATTTCATGAATATTGCGTTGGCTAGCAAACAATTAGTGGCGTAACTTAAACAAGAGCAGCTCTTCAGTTTGATTTTAAGTGACAGACAGATTTGTTACGGTCGTATTATACAGCACTGTCTTTTAAGCGAAATAAATCTCTTATTAAGCGCTTGTTTTCAATAAAAAAAAAATATTTTAAAAATAGAATATTTAAAATAACAAAATGAATTTTACATTATTAAAATCTCTCAGTCATTATTAAATTCTTTTCCATCGCTTCATACTTAATAATCATTTAATAATATTAAGTAACATATGGATAGGATACAAAACTCATACCTATTACTTAAGCGAAATGTCTACTTCGATTTCTCAGGATTTGAATAATTAATTGAATACCTTAATTGTCTTCAGTGGAGACAGATTTGAATTCAAAACAGTTTGAGTGGAATAAATAAAACGATAAATATATTGACAGTTAGCTGTGCCTGCGACTTGGTACGCATATTTTTAAATATTTTACATGTACAGATAGCGATCAGTTACAGTTTTATTATATGTGTAGATATAGATTATCATGAAATATCTTTAATTAAGTAACTTAGACTATATATTTCATCAAATATAACTTCAATACATAACACTAATGTGCCTCTCTCACAGACTTAAAGGTAAACAAATAGTTATTTATTAATATTTTTTATCAATCAATCAATCAATGACAGTCGTTTTATTCTTTAATACACTTTACTGGTACTGCTCACAAATACACTTAACTATTTTACTATCACTGTTAATAATATTAAGACGGGACAAATTTCATACATTCATTTAACCCCTAAGTAAGCAAATTATTTGCTTGTGTTAAGGGTATGAGACAACGAAACAAATAGGTACATAGAAGTACATATTATAAATACTGAGAATATATTTAATAAACGACCAAACCCAGTAATACAGACATCTATGTTCATTACATACATGCCTGTCCCTGTCGGGAATCGAACCCGAGCCTTATTAAGTCGTTATAAGTTAGGCGTCTGTGCTAACCACTCGACCAACGAGGTGGCAATGTAAAATCTTACACTTTATTATACTAGTTCTGTTACACAACTTAGTCTCTCGATCACACACTGCCTTCTCTTAGCTGGGCCAAGATTTATATATTCACTACTGTTAATCAAATCAGTATCCAATATTACAATTATTTATTTAGACAATTAAACTTCTGTACAAACATTGTAATGTTCTTTTAGTCAAACTAACAACTGATATCTTTATTTTTAAATCAAAATCTACCCTCTAATCATACAAAAGCTAGCGTTAATTAGATTTCAGGTATTTTACAAATTACGTCGCTAGCACAGCAACTGTTTTAATTTCCTGGAAAAGAAACTGGAAATCGTTATCATTTTACTAACGCCAATTATGATAATAATAATATGTAAATTTATTAATACCTTTATAAACTGAAATTGTTTTCATGAATATTTTCCTAGATTTTCACGATAACACATTGAAATTAAACTATTTTTAACAAATTAAGCTTTAGTATAATTAAATCTAATTTGTTTTCATTACATGGATTTTCAGTTCTTTATTTATTTTTAACCCCCGACTAAAAAGAGGGGTGTTATAAGTTTGACCTGTCGATCTGTGTATCTGTGTATCTGTCTGTGTGTCAAATTTCCGGCCAAACGCGTGGACGGATTTGAATGCGGGTTTTTTAATCGAAAGCTATGCTCATCGAGATGGTTCTTATTTATGTTTGATTGAAATAGAAATAGTCGTCTTCAAGATATTGACGTTTTATTCGTGCGGGGGAGAGGTTCTTATGCAATAATTTGCTGTTTGCGGCCAAACGCGTGGACGGATTTGAATGCGGTTTTGTTTAATCGAAAGCTTTGCTCGTCGAGGTGTTTTATATCTATGTTTGATTGAAATAGAAACAGTCGTCTTCAAGATATTGACGTTTTATTCGTGCGGGGGAGAGGTTCTTATGCAATAATTTGCTGTTTGCGGCCAAACGCGTGGACGGATTTGAATGCGGTTTTGTTTAATCGAAAGCTATACTCGTCGAGATGGATAAGAAATCCATGTTTGATTAAAATAAAAATAGTCGTATTCAAGATATTGACGTTTTATTCGTGCGGGGAAGAGGTTCTTATGCAATAATTAGCTGTTCCTAGCGGTGTCGCCAAAAGGATGAAGGCCAAAAGGTTTTAACACTTACGTACTGAGGTAAAGTACTTTATTAGGGATAGCTGTTGCCCGTGACTGCGTCCACGTAGACTGTAAAAATATATTTATATGGCTTATGATCGTAGTCATAAAGAATCACGGGCAACAGCTAGTGATAATAAAAATCCCTTCATCATAGTGTTATTTGTGATTGTAAATAATTTTAATTTAAATGTTTATATTATTTATTCGTATATATGAAACCTACCTACCTACCCATATTAAAAAGTCTTGAATCATGTTACTTAATACATTTATAATTTATTACATTGTCGAAACTTTCACGTGGATCCATATTTTATTAAATATAATATATAATATATTTATCTTAATAAATATAACCTTTGTACATCATAATATAGGATTCTAATGCTTGATGATGATGCTTGATTTTTTTAAAAAAATCGGTCTCGTAGTTTCGGAGCCTATTCAATTCAAAGAAACAAACAAATCTTTCCTACTTAAACAATTGATTTTTTTTTAGGTTCATTTAGTACAATTCAGAAATTAGTAACATAAGTTTAAAAATCAGAAAAAAAAATTAAATTAAAAATTTAAAAAACCCCCGATACAAAAAGACCTCTAAAAAGAGTAAAAATAATATTTTTATGTACTTATTGAACTCGTTGCGTCGGGGAACCGTTTAAAAAAGGAAGAAATTAAAATGCAAGTAAGTTAACAAGGCAAATAAAGAAATTACGATATCGAATCATATAGTCTAAGTCCTCAATGATTAACTTCGTAATATATACACTATCAACGTACGTACAACGGATTTTGATTTTTGGATTTCGTTTTATTAAAAATAAAAACACACAATCTATATTCTTCAAGTACATAAAAGACGATAAGATAGACATTTTATACTCACAACTTGGCACAGCCGCCATTTAGAAATGTACCTTTTGTACCAGACACAGAACTGTGGGTAGAGATTAAAGAAAACATTATACGACATCTTCATTCTTATTATTTCTTAGGTTACATTTTAAAAGACAGTACTTGTATTTTTCTTAATATTTTATACTCCTTACACATATAATTCGAAATAATAGACAGGGCTTTTGAAAGTAAAGTATTTTGAATAGATTGATATTTTAAATATAAATACATAAAAAATACTTGTAAGAAATGTTTACACAATAATGACTGCAAAAAGAGTAACATGCTTCTTGCATACAATAAAACTAAAACATGATAATATTAAGAATAAGTCAGATTATGTTTGCGTAATTTAAAATATCTTATAAAATATATTAATAATAAATATTTGTTAATATAAATAATAGTAAGAGCCTGTACCATATAATTAAGTAACACTTTGTCTGTCAATACCGATCAATCAAGGAGATAAACATTTATATTAAGTAGTGTTTCAGCCTTGTAATCGCATCTTATAATAGCGCCATCCCATATATACCCGAGGTTCGCGTAAATTTGGTAGGTACTTGTTGTAATTGATTGTGATTTTTATATTGAAAGCAGATTGAGTTATATAAAGCGTTAAATTAAGACGATTTTTGATTATGACGCTTACACTAAAGCTAAAATTTGTACTAAACTCTTAGTACAGCAGCATAATACAAACAAAACTATTATAAGTAATTCGATGGTCTTACCCTTCGTAAATTTTTCTTACCGCGATTTATATAGTGTTAGTCATATTTATTTATAATAATTTAAATGGTAAATACATTGGAATTTACATGTTTTAGTTCATAAGTTTCAACAGTAGCGCCACCTACATAATTAATTATGGAATATTATTTAATATTTACTGTTAAATGTTTTAAGAATTAGAAGCATAGAATATTTTAATATAATGTTTAATCTTTTATTAATTATTAGAACTTATTATAAGGTATAAATAATATCATCTGTAAGTTGGTTATGAAATTGTAAATTACCCTCGCCTAAATATTATAGTGTTAAAATATTATAAAACGAGTTGTAAGGGCTGCTCTCGCCCATTCCATTACAAATGGTTGGATATTAAACATTGAAGTGCAAGTACTGTGTATTACTGAAACAAGTCTTAACAAGTCAGAATTGTTCGACCGCTGTAGTATTACGCGCCACGTGTCGATATACACCGTTCGCAAGATATCCTGTCCAAGAATGCTGATGAAGATGATGTGCTGCCACTGCCGTTGTAAAGCCACGAAAATAAGAGACGACGTTAAAGTTACATCTAAGAATGCTGATGAAGATGGAGTGCTGCCACTGCCGTTGAAAAGCCACGAAAATAAGAGAAAGTTAGTATTTGGGCCTTCTCCGAGTGCTGCTGTAGTAACCTCAAGCGACAAGGAGTCGTAGATTTAAAATGATATTGCAAGTACGTAAGTTTTTTTTTTTTTCTTAATACCCACGTTTTGCCATCTGCTTAGCAGGCTAATTATCTAGCTGGTTATTTGGCAGCATGCTCAAATAGAATATTAATAACTTTGTAGCTTGAAGTTAATAGCACTACTATTAAATTCTATTCATCATATATATCATATTCACTATTAACCATATCCTGTTAAAGTTCAATCATATGCGAAATACAATAAGAGCCTGAATATTTACCAAAACTTTACAGTGTTACTAATACAATATCTCTCCATACATGTTTACATCGCTTGGAGTCTTTGGTGAAGACGTACGTCGGAGATGGAAAACTCTATACTACTACTTGACTGCTAATCTGGAAGGGAATTCGTTGCTATGTTATGAAAATCAACAACATATCAACATCTACTGGAAGAAGCGGTCAACCAAGTACTTTCTTCCTGATCGCGGGATGGCAGTGCAAGCAAGCAGCACTGTACAACGATGGACCTGAATACAACGACAAGGTGACAGACAAAACTTTATTATAAGAAACTAGCCCTAGAAAAGTTTTGCTTAATTAAGTGACCATGTGATTTATAATATTATTGTTACTACGTATACCAACTTTCAAAGCTTTTAAGACCCAGTTGTAGGTTAGAGACGCAAATTTTTTTTTTCTTTGCTTTTATTAAGTTACTAGCTGTAGGCCGCGGCTCCGCCCGCGTGGTCGCTTTTCGCGTAATCTGTGGAAACTACAATTATCCAGACCTATAATAGACTTATAGTTAATTCTATAGTATCCTATTCAAGTGGAAATTTTATCTATATAGGCATTACATTGCTACGATATCAAACTGAAAATAATAACATACATCTACATCACACACACACGACCAGGAGATTGTTCAGATATACGTATTAAAGCATATGGATTCGAAATATTATGTTTTTGACAATATAAGTATAGATATAGATATAGAAAATCAAATGCTGTTTAGAGCAAGGTTGTTCATAATTGAATGTCTGTGACATTTAAATAATTTATTTGGATAAGGAATAATATCGTAATTATTAAAACACCTTCGAAAGTGTATATTATTTTAGAACTAATTTCATAACCATAGAAAACGTTATAGTGAGTCAACCTTAAAAGCTAGATATATCTTGTCGCGGACTTCTTTTTAAAACTTTTAAAGAGAAAGAATTTCATAGAACATCATTTTTGCGTAACTTTCACCGTTTTCGCAGCGCACGCAGTTTTTTGTTTATTTTTTTACACCTTGCGTTAGAATATTCAAGTTTTAGTAATCATCCCTAATTTTTTGAAAATGAAACATAGCCTATGTCACTCGGGAATAGTGTAGCTTGCCAACGGTGAAAGAATTTTTAAAATCGGTCCAGTAGTTTCGGAGCCTATTCATTTCAAACATACAAAAAAATAAACAAACCTTTCCTCTTTATAATATTAGTATAGATATAACTGATGCGGTAGTTGAGACTTTGAGACTTGCAATATAAAAGTAATGTTAGTATTTTAGATTACGATTTAGGCTTTAATGTCTTTATATATGACATAGAAGTGAACACTCTCAATGAAGGGGTAATATTCGGTTTACAAAATGTATGTAGGTTATTTAAAGAACGATTTCTTAAAAAAAAGAGTATATTCAGTTGTAAATGATTAAAATATAAAACCCAATATTAAACAAAAAGAAAAGGAATAACGTTTGATATTTATATTTTTATTTTTTTTAAAGTAGCACTTAACATCATAAAACTATTTTCAAATCGTAATGATCCTTTTGTTTAAGATAGTAAATAGTAAGTAGTTCCTTATAGTATATGGATATATATTTACACAATATGAATAGATGAAGTATAATTTTAATTTATACAGATTAAAATGTAGACTTGTCTCCTTTCAGAGAAATTAAAATTCTAGAATATCTTATAGATAGACTTAAATAAATATGACTCGGTAAATATTACACTCCATAAATTTGGTAGGGTCATATCTAAATGGCCTTGAGGACCGTATGGAAATATTTTGCCGATGCTTTGACGCTATAAGGGGTAGATTTAGATATGTTTACATTTATTAAATAGGTAAAGATTTGAATTCACGATATTATTTTATAACTTCTGCAACTATATTTTATTTTGTTTTGCTAAAACTACTCCATAGATCTTAAAATATTTATATTTAATTTTGAATTTGTAAGTTTAGCATCAGGTTTCGATAGACGTTCGTTTTTAAAACCAAGTTGGATACTTGGTTATCCACGAGGATAGGGTTATGCCATATCAAGTGGAGAAATTAAATTTTATGGAACCCAATAATATCTGTTTTGAGAAGTTTCATTGGTTACTTTCATAAATCAAATTTGCTTTAAAAAACCATTTTTTTTTAGGTGGGTAAAAATAAAGTTTAAAAACGTTTAAAATCTGAACCGGTACTGTCTAAATATAATCCCGAACTAAACAGACTAATTCAATAATAACGCGTATGAATATGAAGCAATGATACTGGTATTTATTACTAAAACATATTTCTATTATCTTTTATTTGACCGTTCAAATTATTTACTGAGTGTTAAGTTCTCAGTAGTAGGTATCTGTACGAATTTATGATCTTAAATTTTGAATCGATTATTGAAAAGGTAAAACGGTATTCCGAAATAAATTCGTTAGAATCGATAAATTATTTCAGAATGATGATAATATAGGTTTAACATTTAGATCGATTTTAAACTACACCAATAAACGCGTACATTTCGAATTAAATTGTAAAAAAAATAAAGCAAGCAATTAGGTCTTCTAAATCCCTATTAAAAAAAAAAAAACTTTAAACCATATGCGTGGCACTCGATTATTTAATTTCCGATAGTATGTTAAAGAAGAAAAGAAATAACTACGATGAATTATCTTACACGCGTTTTTGAACTGTCAAATCGAGGAATTATATAAATCCATAGTAAAAGTTTTACTAAACAAGAAATAATTGCATGCCAAAGAAATATACCATAATTGACAGTTCAGACAGTTCAAATTAGGTATTTCAAATTGATGAACTTTAAAAAAATATATAATTTTCTAGGTTAGGACTGTTTATTACTTAAAAATAGAATTATTATAAAACATGCCTCCTATATATTCTTATTAGCAATATGAAACATAAACACGTTAGACTTAAAGACTCTGGTAATTTGAACTCTAGACAAGACAAACATAAGAAAATTAGCAAGGAATATATATTGTCGTACCTAAGGGTATAAGAAGTAATTATATATATGGCACGGCCTCCTAAACCCCAAGCCCCAACCCCCTAAATTTCCAAGAATCGTAATATTTTCAGTATAACGTTTGTTAAATTTAATGCAGTTGAATTCTATTAAATAATTTATACTGTAGACAATAATAAAACAAAAATAAAATACGTTTTGAATAATTGTATCATTCATTGTTTCGATTATATAGTAAACTAGATGTAGGTATACAATGTACAAAATTACGATTTCAAACTCGGAATAAAATTAATAACTCTTTTATAACAAGTGATTGAAAATTTAATGGACTTACGTTTTAATGCTTTATAAATAAATTAGTTAATCATTAGTTATTGATTTAGTGCAAATTAGAACAATTGGAAATAATAATATAAATAGTAAACTTCTAAGGAAATATGCTTGGTTTTATAATGTTCTCCAATTGTATGAAAAGTATCGTTACATCTTCAAAATAAAAAAGAGGACTATAAAAATGTTCTATTTCCACTAATGATTATTTTTTTTTTAGTTAAGAATATTTTCAATATTGATACGGACAGAGTAAATAAATAATGTAAAAATGTAAAAAAAAATATATATATATTTATTTATAAAATCTTCATTATACAAAGAAATTTATACAATTGGCGGACTTAATGCTATAGTACTTGACACCTCCTAATTATCTAGAAGTACCCTCGACCCCTAACAATATATTACAATTTCTTAAATAAAAAGAAATATTTATTTTATTTATTTTATTTTAAAAACTTATTGCACATACAATTATTACAAAAAATTACAGTAGTAGGATGTTGATACAGTAAGAAATTTTTGTGCAAAGGCGGTCTTATCGCTTAAAAGCGATCTCTTACAGACAACCCTTGATGAGTAATGAATATTTGCAAGGTCATAGGATAGTGCACGCATATTACGAGAATAAGAATTTATACATAAGGACACAATAAAAATAAAAACTATCGTTTTTAATTATATAAGTAATTAAATAATGATTATATATAAATATACACATACGCACATACATATACATACATATATCCGTATATATAAATAAATAGAATAAAATAGATAACCTATATAATATATGGTATACATACTTATGATAAAAATATATATTGCGTAGATAAATAATTTGCTTCAAACGATTTTTCAAAATTGACAGTGATTTAGAAGTTTGAATTTCTAACGGTAGGTCATTCCAGAGTAATATAGAGAAATATATATAAATATTACAATTGTCGTGAATCTTGAATCGTGTTATGGTTAATAACTAAATGTAGCTTCCTTATTAGCTACCTTTAAAGTATTTAAATTTTCTAAATTCGGGTGAATGAACATTTTCTTAAGATGTTAAATTTAAAACTGTTTCGATAAAATACGAAATCATTTAAAATTCATTTTTCTTTAAAAAAATATAAAGAAACTAACCAAATATAACAATACAAACGTAATACAAAGTAAAAACAACCTGCTACTTCCAACAAAACCCATGCATATAGTATGAATTTCAAAGTCATATATCTCTGTAGTCTGATCATTAATATAGCCTAACAAAATGAGCTTGGTTTGCTTTTATTAGTTAAAGATTTATTTGCTTAGAATGAGTTTTAAAAAGTTAAAATTAAATATATGTTCATAACAATGACATTATTAAGTAAATTATTGAATGTGTTGAGTACCAAGTTGGTGTGTTACGTGGTAAAAATAAATGTAAAGTACCATGTTAATAACATGTTTGTGTGTCCCGTAGTAAAAATAAGAAATTGATGCCATGTTGGTGTGTCCAGTAGTAAAAGTATAAGAAATACCATCTGTGTGTGTTCCGTTGGTATATAAAAAAAAAATAATAAGAATAAACTACCATCTGTGTGTGTTCCGTTGGTAGTAGTAAAAGTATAAGAAATACCATCTGTGTGTGTTCCGTTGGTATATAAAAAAAAAATAATAAGAATAAACTACCATCTGTGTGTGTTCCGTTGGTAGTAGTAAAAGTATAAGAAATACCATCTGTGTGTGTTCCGTTGGTATATATAAACAAAAAAATAATAAGAATAAACTACCATCTGTGTGTGTTCCGTTGGTAGTAGTAAAAGTATAAGAAATACCATCTGTGTGTGTTCCGTTGGTATATAAAAAAAAAATATAATAAGAATAAACTACCATCTGTGTGTGTTCCGGTGGTAATAGTAAAATTGAGATATATCCCATGTTGATGATGTGTGTCCATGGGCACCAGATCATAACGGCATGTCCGTTGATCTGGCTTTTTGTAAGCAGCCTGGTTTGTCCGGTGCAAAGAGAACAAGTATTTATGATAAAAACGATTATTATTATATATTATTATTATATATTATTATTATATATTATTATTATATATTATTATTATATATTATTATTATATATTATTATTATTATATTAACGAGTATTTATGATAAAAATTATAATTATATTACGAGGACGTAATAAGATGTCAAAACGGCCGATAGTAAAGTTATATGTTGTATAAATGTTATGTAATTTCGCACATTAAAAGTATAATTGGATGTTTTTTTTCTTGATGCATTGTATTTTTAATAATTTGTTTTTCTCTATAATATTGTAAGATCCTGAATTCAGATGACCATTTGGTCTACTGGTTTCCAGAATGTTTATTAAATTAGAAATTAGTCATTTAATATATGATAGTTGGTAATTAAAGAAATTAATGATACAATTACGAGGTCGTAAGATTACAAATCAGGAAAGGCCGAGTGTTAGTCATATTTATTTATAATAATTTAAATGGTAAATACATTGGAATTTACATGTTTTAGTTCATAAGTTTCAACAGTAGCGCCACCTACATAATTAATTATGGAATATTATTTAATATTTACTGTTAAATGTTTTAAGAATTAGAGGCATAGAATATATTAATATAATGTTTAATCTTTTATTAATTATTAGAACTTATTATAAGGTATAAATAATATCATCTGTAAGTTGGTTATGAAATTGTAAATTACCCTCGCCTAAATATTATAGTGTTAAAATATTATAAAACGAGTTGTAAGGGCTGCTCTCGCCCATTCCATTACAAATGGTTGGATATTAAACATTGAAGTGCAAGTACTGTGTATTACTGAAACAAGTCTTAACAATAGATACGGTATTTAAAGGTGTTTTATCACAATAGTTTCAAAAGTAAAGTTCTTTCAGTCAGTTTAGAATATAAAAATTTATGAATAATAATAATTCTCTCTCAAAGATGTTGTCTCAATCAAAGATGTAGATGATTCTAAGTCTAAAGAATGAATATTACTTAATTTTACTAAATAAGCTAACCATGACAAGAGGACTAACAGAATAAATTACATTTGAAATAGTCAACAAACATGTTGGCCATGTATTCGTAACTTAAATAACACTAACACAGAATGACCATTTCTAGATTAAGTTATGTTAGATTGCTAGGATATGCATTAGGGAATTTTATGGAGGTTTGTAAAGTTAGTGGGGGGAGGGAGGGGGGGAAGAGAGAGATTAAATTCAAGCAAATTACGGACAAAACGACATTATTACAACACAGCTGTGGGATGATTGCGAATTAGATACAATATTTATAATTATTTACCAATTTTATGTCATTGTTCTGTATATTACAGAACAAAACAATGATTTGTTCTTTATTTTGTTATAATGTTATGTAATTTTATAAAATAAAATGTGCATTCTTAAATATTGCTTTATAATATAATATATTACTAAGTAATTACCGTACCGTTGTTTTGGCAAAGTTGTAAAAATAACGACAACAACAATTTACATAATAAGTTGTCTTCATCAAACTCATCAACAAAAATAGACAAACAACCAGGCAAAGTTTGTATCCGAAATATTTCAAAAAATAATTGTTACGTGTCCAATTCAATGTAAAGAATATTGTCTACTAGGTACAGAAAATACTCTCAATGTCATGAGAAAACAAAATCTGTTTTAGATTAAAGCTATAATTTTGATAAAACAAAACTGCTGAGCGTATTGTTATCGTTGTTGAGTAAATTTACGAAAGGTAAAACCATCGAATTACCTATCATGGTTTTATATGTAATGAGGATCCTGTACTAGGAGTTTAGTGTTAGTATATTAGTGTAATTACAAATTTTGGCTTTAGTGTAAGCGTCATAATCAAAAACCGTTTAACGCTTTATATAACTCAAACTTCCCTTAAGATGAAAATCACAGTCAATTACAACAAGCATGGAAATATTTATAATAATAATATTCAATAATAAAAGATAAATTAAGATGTATACGAACCCACTAATTGCAAAACAACCACAGATTCATATATGTGGTACTAGTAGCTTAATAGCTACTTAGAGGCTTTTCTGTAAATTGGGACCCACATAATTTTATCGAATTTATAATAGGTATATGGAAATATTTATTCGTATTAATAAATTTACTATTATAATTATAGTAGAATTTATAATACATGGAAAAATTTATTCCTGTATTTATAATATTACTATTATAATTATAATATTGTATGTTATAATCGATTCTTATTAAAACGTACTCCATTACAATTATATATATTTTAGCTTTTTCGCTATTGTAATAGTGACAAAAACACATCTTGCACTTAACCATTATTTTGCTTTCAGGGTGATTCATTCATTCATTTTTATATTGTGATCATCACAGAAATACATTAAATTATAATTCTACACTCTAAATTATAAGACTTACACTTATTGGGTTGTAGTCAGAGAATGTAAAATAAATATTTATGTTTTGATTATTGCACTGATCCTATGCCTTGCATACAGATTGTTTGTTTCTTTTATATTTCATAAAAAAAAGGTTTTCTAGAAGTTAATATTTTTTGCTAACATTAAGGTATTTAAATTTTTAAATAAAATCATTAAAATACATTTTATTAAAATAGATTTTATATGATCCCAGCAAAATAGGATAGCCCGCCGAAATTTCTGAATGCCAAATCCTATCAGATATTTATCCTTTTTGTTGGGGATCTTTTATTCATACAATTTACATAAACAAGCTGAATATCTGAGCCAGCTATCCCAAATCAACGAAACACTTGGTTAACCTTCTAAAATTTTTTTATCCTGTTTGTTAATTATCTGGTACATTTCAATTATTGTACCATCCTTATCCAATATAAAAAGGCTGAAGGCATGCTTTCAAATTTCTTATTCACCTTTCTTGCTCACCGAATTCTAGCTATAACGAATCTTCTGTCAAAAGTTTCTTGGCTGTAGCTACTAGCCAAGAAACTGCAACATGACTTTACCAATATATACGGTTTGTAAATACCGATATACGAGTATGTACGTCGTAGCGGTATAAACAATTTGTCTTCAAATGATAGCAAAAGCATAGTAATACCATATGGTAATGATTTCTGAGACCTGAGGGTTGACGCCGAATTAAATTGATGAGGAATTTAATCTTAAAAATCAGTTAGAAAATATGTATATTATATATGTAATTATGACAACTTTTATCATCGTCATCATCACCTAAATTCTTTAGATGATTGAGAACTTATTTGTTTACTAAAAAGCACACCAGCGATGTCCTAAATATGTAGGTAATTAATTAAGACGAAGGTAAAAATAGTTTTAACAATATAGAAAACTTATCTCCGAAAAAAAAATTAATTTCGGAAAATCAAAATCATATCAGGTGATATGATTTACTGACACTACATATTTATAATATAAAAAAAAAACTACAGAGAGGATTATATTCTTTTCCTGTTGGCATAAAATATAAATCAATATAACATACGCTTTTTGTCCCTCAAAATTGAATTATTTTCTCAGAAAAACAGGAACCCATTTTAATATTTTTAGTGATGATACATGTTTTTTCTAAAAAGGTAAAGGAGCCAAAACAAGTTGGTCGCATCAGCTTGTTCGCATAAAAAGATAATAAGTTCGTTTTAAGATCTCCAAATAGTTCTTTGAGTAGTAATAAAAAGACCTTTTCTGTAGGCGGACTTTAAAACATTATTAAGAACCTACAGGATTTAAAAAAAAATAGTAATCAAAGGCCACGTTATTAATTTTGTATTTTATTTTTCCAAGAATAATTTCCAACCTCGGGGTTTAAGATCATCATTTAACTTTTTATATTTAAGTGGACATTTTATGCAATTTGTTTCCTAACTCTCTTGAGACTGAAAATTTTCTTCGTTAATAAAAAAACTCAACAGCAGTTTAATGTGTTATCTTAGAAAAACCATTCTTATAATTACTGAGTTAGTGCTTCAACTATGTACGCTTCTTGAATTGTGATTGTAATTATTAAATGTCATAATATTTTTTAATTTGATGTACTACACATTTAAGTACTTTACATTACAAAAAAAAAATCCTTAGAGATTAGTTTATTTATTTGTCAAAAACCGCTGCAATAGGCTTAATGCAAAAAGCGTTCTCTGAAAATCAACCCCGAAAAAGGTAAACAAAAAATTTGGGTGTGTGTATTAGTGTACACATGTAAGAAGTAAAACTTCTTTATGACATAATTTTTTGAAAAATGATTCACTAATTACAACTTTAAAGGAATGGCTAATTAAGATAAAATAGATAAAGTTCAATCAAAAATAAAGATGGCGCGTAACAGAAAAACGTTACAATTTTTTGACATTGCTATAAAATTTCTCCCATCCGTCGATAAAAAAAGTTTCACTTCAAATATGGCGCGTAACGGAAAAATGTGACTTAGAAATAAAGATGGCGCGTAACAGAAAAACGTCATAATTTTCATTAATATTAATTAATTAAGACGTAAGAGGTGAATCGACTGTTTCTGACGTATAATATTCTCATAGAAGAAACACATAAGTACCATAAAAAAACAGACAAATGTGCACAATTCACTTTTAAAAATAATAACTTTAGACTTCTTAACATGTTGGATCGTCACTATATTTCACAAATAAAATTATTCTTCATAATTGTTTCTGCTGTTTCGCGTCCTAGGTATAGCAAAATAGACCTTGTAAAGATCAGGACCCAAATGCTCCATTTCACACCCAAAACTCGTATTTCTTTTCATTCTTACTTCTTCTATTTCAGACAATCAATGTATTTTAAAAATATTATAAATATAAATATTTATATTTCATAATTTCTTCTTCATGTTATAATCTTGAACTTATTTATTAGTTTCATTAGCAAGTCCATAAAATCGTATTGTCCAGTATGTAATTACAATTCATTATTTAATTATAAAACTCTAATCCGATAATTTTATTTTTGGTTAATGTAAATTGTGTTTTGTAGTCCACATACTTGTCATTTTGATTTATTAGTATTTCCATAGCAACATGGTGTAAAAGAGATGAAGCTATACGAAAAAAGCTGGCGCGTAACGGAAAAATGTCACACGTAACGAAAAAATGTTACACTAAATTTTTTTCCAACCCCGATAAATAAGTTTCACTTCAAAAATTATATAGAGCGTCTAAGTTATATAATTCAATAAAACTAAACAAAAAAACAATAAACTGATTATTTGTTCAGATTTACAAGAAGCCAGTAAAATTATGTTCACATTCAAATATTAGGAAGAATATTATACATTTAATATTAATATAATAATTACGTCTATCACCAAATCTAAATTAAACTTATAGGAATTGTAAACGAATCAGACAAAAACCCAAGAGCAATAAGCTATCTCAGGTATTTTTTTTGAGACAATAATGACAAATTTTATAAAGTTGAGTACGTTCTCTTTTTTGATGATAATAAATAAATTGTTTAATTGCCTCAAATGATTTTAGGTTAGTTTCTAAAGTGTATATTTTTTCATCCTCGCTTTAGTCAATTAACTGGAACTCGATTACTTGCTGGTTTGTGCGGACTTTACTACGTGATAACTTTTACTCACGATTAGTGTTAAGAAATGGTTCTATACGCGTCTCTGATATGTACAATCACTTAATTCCAATAAAACTGTAAATACGTTACATTGTCTAATAATATCTATTTTTTATGTGCAAATAGTTGCGAATAAATAGTTGCGTAAATCATAACACACAACATTGTAAGCCTGTTTGATTTTGAATTACTTTTGGTAATTCTTCAATTCTTCCGAACTAGTCAAGAGCGGACGTGTTTCACTGATTTCTCCCAAATAAACTAAATTTTTCATACATAATTGACCTTTGTGCCTGTTAAGTTATAAGTACAAAAATTGTGTAACGTGCAGCAAATCTATTTTTTTAAAAAAACCCAAATTAGTTGCAACGCGACGTAACCGCTTGCGGAGGTAGGCTCCTCTTCACCGCGAGTAAAAGAGACGGGCTGCGTGGAGAAATAATTCATCCTTATCGCACCAGCACTCTTCGTTTCGTCCTGCATTGCTTATTACAAGTGAGTCAATAAGAATTTACAAATCAAAGCGTTATTTTTGAAATAAAACTTAATTCATCTACCTATAATATTGCTATAGCAATTACTAAAATGCTTTGTTCTGGGTGTCAATCGGCTATTGAAGACAATTTATATTTGAAATGCCGGTCGTGTTCGTCATTCTTTCACACTCTTTGCATCGGTATATCCAATAGAGAATTTAAAAGCCTCAATACTGATAAAAGAGCAAAATGGATATGTCCTGACTGTAGTTCTAAAGTTCCCAAGAAAGACAATTCAAACACACCAGTCCGGCCGACGTTGTCACCAAGTTCCCGTTCTAACATTAACATGTCTAAGCGGGGTACTACTAGTCTTCGCGCCGCTGAGGACGAGAATATTTACTGCACACCCTCTTGTTTGTCGCGTTCTGATCTTCGTAACATTATAAAGGATGAATTAAGCAACTGTCTTACTAGTTTTACAAGCGATATTAACAATCAATTACGTGAAATGAAAGACGATATTAGAAATTTTAATGAGTCAATTTCTTTTATGAACAATCATTTTGAGAAACTAAATACTGAAATAAATGCATACAAAAGTGATGTCGAACGTATTAAGAAAGAGAATGAATCTCTTAAAAACGATCTAATGGCTATCTCTACTCGCTGTATTCAATTAGACCAACTAGTACGGTCCTCGAACCTAGAAATTCAATGTGTACCTGAAAATAGATCGGAAAACGTAATTACAGTAATTAAGCAGCTGGGTAAAGTAGTAGGATGTCCAATTAACGAAACAGACATATCTTACTGTAGTAGAATTGCAAAGAAAGATCCGAAAAGCCTACGACCTCGCGCTATTCTAGTTACACGGAGCAGTCCCCGTCTGCGTGATACGATCCTGGCGGCTACTATAAAATATAACAAGCAACATCCTAACGATAAATTAAACTCAAGTCATCTACATCTTAGCGAAAGTAAGAAGACTGCAATATATATCACAGAGAATTTATCCCCCGAGAACAAGTCACTTCACGCCGCAACGCGAATAAAAGCCAGGGAACTAAACTTCAAGCATGTTTGGGTGCGCAACGGTCGTATATATATGCGTAAAACTGACATATCGGAACACATCTTTGTTCGTAATACCGCAACCTTAGCAAAATTGTCTAGTCAGTAATTATTTTATTTTTTCTTCTTTTTGTTAATTAAATTAAACTTTAGTCCTTATTATTGTTTTTGTTAAAATTCTTTTCATTAAATATATATTATCAGAATGTTAGAGGTTTACGTACTAAGACTCTAGAATTTTATAAAAATGTATTATGCTGTGATTATGATGTTATTGTACTGTGTGAAACATGGCTTAACCATACCATATTCAATTCAGAGCTGTTTAATGATCGTTATGAAACATATAGACGTGATCGAGAGACAAGTGAATATCATAAAGAAAAAATGGGTGGTGGCGTACTTATTGCTATATCCAAACGTTTTAAATCACAAAGATTTAATCAATTCGAAAGCGATTGTGAAGACCTTTGGGTCGACCTGGATATGGGTAGCAGCCGTAGAACCCTAGATAAATTAAATATATGTGCAGTCTATATCCCCCCTCCGGTTCAAATGCACATTCTCGAACGTTTTATTGACAATACCAATCATATTTTAGAATTTCGCTATAATACGTTAATACTCGGGGATTTTAATTTAAGTTCAATAGCATGGCCTAGTATCAAAAACTCCTTAATCCCGCCAGCTTCTATACATGGCCCACTTGTGCACAAATTACTGGACTTTATAGCTCTCAATAATTTAAGCCAACAAAATACAATCCTGAACAATCAGGGAAAGATTCTGGACTTAATAATTTCGACTGAAAATGTTGAACATTTGCAAGAAAGCAAATACGTACTTACTAATGTTGACCCATACCATCCACCTTTGGAATTTGTTTTATCTTTTTATAGAGAACGTGGTCTTCCTCCCATGATTCCCAGTGACAAATTTAATTTTCACAAGGCCAATTTCGGCAAAATCGTGGATGAACTCAACTCTATTTCTTGGGTCGATGAATTATCAGCCTTGACGAATGTTGATGATATGGTGGACGTATTATATAGGATGATCAGAGGGGTAACTGCAAAACATGTTCCTTTTATTAAAATTAAACATCAAAAATATCCCTGTTGGTATACTAAAGAACTTATAAATTTACTCAAGGAAAAATTTAAGTTACGTAAAAGGTATCGCCGGTATAAAAATCCCTTAGATGAGGTGTCTTTTTTATTACTAAAAAAACGTTGTGCATTACTAATCAAGACATGTTATAGGAACTACATTAATAGCATAGAGGACTCTTTATCCAAAAATCCGAAGCTATTTTGGACTTACATAAAAAATAAGCGTCAAAATAAAGGTACATACCCATCATCAATGCATCTAGACGACAGACGAGCTTCTAATGGCTCTGACATTTGTGATCTATTTGCATCATTTTTCGCATCCGTTTATAAGGTATCCTCTTCTACTTCAGCATTTCGTTCAGCAGAATTCCCAAAGTCTTCGCTTGCAAATTGTTTATCAGGCTTATCCTTTTCACAATCTGATGTACTTAATGGATTGAAACACTTGGATCGAAATAAGGGAGCTGGATCTGATGGTATCCCATGTTTGTTTGCAACAGAATGTTGCGAAGCGCTCTCCTTACCACTTTCATTAATATCAATAAAGTCCGGTTTCTTTCCTACTGCTTGGAAAGAAGCTAGGGTTGTACCAATTCCAAAGTCTGGTGATATTTCGTCAATAAAAAATTATAGACCAATTTCTGTTCTGCCTATTTTTGGAAAACTTTTTGAAAAATTAATAAAACTTTCAATTACTTGGCATATAAAGCAAATGATGTCATCTCAGCAGTCTGGTTTCTTCGCAGCGCGATTCACAACAACCAACCTTGTTTCATTTGTGACATTTTTGACCGATTCAGTTGATTCTAATATACCAGTTGACACCATATATACTGACGTGAGTAAGGCGTTCGATACCGTGGACCACGGTATTCTCATTAACAAACTTTCAACCTTCGGTATAACGGGAAATTTACTAAAATGGTTTTCCTCGTATCTAAGTAACCGAATTTCTAGGGTGGTTGTTAGTGGATATGCGTCTCAATCATTTTTAACCCACTCAGGTGTCCCCAAAGGATCGGTACTGGGCCCAATTTTATTTAATATATTTGTAGACGATGTTGTGCAAATTTTCAAACACTGCAAATGCTTTCTCTACGCCGACGATCTCAAAATCGCAAAACAAATAAAAAACAAAGATGATGCCTTCCTACTACAAGAGGAATTAAACCTCTTAGTCGACTGGTGTGGAAGAAACGGCTAGGCACTGAATACTGATAAATGTAAATACATAAGGTTCTCACGTAGAAGGCATTCAAACTCGCAGAAGTATAAGATTAATAATAAGACGTTGGAAGAGGTTGACCACATCAAAGATTTGGGTATTAGCTTCGATGATAAGATCAGATTCCACTCTCATATCGACAAAATAACATCAAAGGCGTTTCAAAACCTGGGTTTTTTAATAAGAAACACTAAAGATTTTAAGAAGCCGCAGACCAAGATTGTCCTTTATTCCTCCTTGGTACGATCTGGTCTAGAATATTGTGCTCCGGTCTGGTCTCCACACTATGAGGTACACATAAAGCGTATTGAGAGGGTCCAAAGGCGCTTCCTATGGCACATTACATATCAAATTAATAAAGTAAAACAACTGCCAACATATCATAGTCGGTTGCAATACTTTAATCTGAATAGCTTGCTTGATCGAAGATAGTTGTTGGACCAGATTATGCTATATAAATTAGTTAATGGTATATTAGACTGTCCCAACCTTGTAAAAAAAAATAATATTAATGCACCCTCTAGGCTTCCCCGTGCGAGTAAATATGCTCTATTTTCGATTCCACTCTCAAAAACAAATTTACGACAGAATGCTACCATGGGTAGGCTATTTGGACAATACAACTTACTAACAAAAACTCGAGAAACTGATGTAGATATTTTTTCAGACAGTCTGCCAAAATTTAAGAGAAAGGTTGTAGCAAGCTTTACTTCGCCTCTATATAAACCATATTTTTTTTTATTTTTATTTTTTTTTGAATCACTGTGTTCTGCAATATCGATCACGTTTAGTATTAGGTATAATGTGTTGCAGTTGTTACTTTGTTGTTTATATGTTAAAATATTTAAATTATTATTTTCTTTTTCTGGTAGCAATATGTGTGGTAATTTGTAAGAGTTTTGTAATTGTTTTTTAGTTTGCATTTGTATATTTTTATTGTTAATAAATTTTCTTTTTAAAATTTATCTTTTTTGTAATAGTAGGAAAAGTAGTATTAAGTAATTAGATGATATCGTCCCTTGCCATGCCGTGGCAACTTGTAAATGAAACAACACTCAGCAAAAAAAATAATTTTCTTTATTTGTAAAACTAAAAATTGTGTATGTTTTGTAAGTTGTCCTAAATAAATAAATAAAAAGTAATCATTAGACGGATTTAAGTGAAACTTATTTTATTATCTGCGTAACAATAAATAACAATATTGTTTAGAAAAAATTATATTCACGGAAAACATAAAAAATCGCTTTGAAACACTAAAAATTTACGATTATCTATCGGACGTAGAAGCCTGATAGATTCGTAGTGAGAGTTCTTAAATTTACTTATAAATATTTAAAGGTTTCATGAAATATATACATACATTGCACTTATGAAACTCTAATTCCACAGATTCAAAGGATAGGTCTATAGCGAGGAACCGTCAAAAAACTCCATGGTTACTCACTTCATTTATTTATAAAATTATCAATATCCTAAGTGATGTCAAATATCATATTAGACATCACTAAGGATCACTATCACTATCATATTTATAACTGATATATAAGAATTAATTAGAGTTCAATTAAATCTTGATTGTAAAAGAAGATCAGAAACAACGACGCCACAACAAAAAAATCTATGATGCTTTCACATTTCCAAGGCTTGCAAGGGTTCTAAAAGTAACTTCAACCATTCAAAATAATATGAATTCCATAATATCCTATCTTCGTACTAAAAACGCCAATAGACCAACACCGTGGAAGTAATTACAGTAAAACCAAATGTGCAGAATTTTCAACAAATTCGTGTTGGTAATAAACAAACCTCCCTATCGCCAGCACATCTCTTAGAATTGTAATAAGCTTTTGATAGAAACACGTTTAATGTAGACTTTATTTTTTAGGGCGTGAACAAATATTTAGCAATTTACTGTAACAACGAATTTCATTGCCCAAAAATGTTTTTATTATATTCTTAAGTCAAATTTAGGATCGGTTATATTATGATAATACATATGTAGTATAAATATTACGCCTATTGCTTTTTATAAGAAAAGGTAAAAAAATATCCGAACGGGCATTATATATTATATTTTCCAAGATACAGAGTGTTGGAAAAGAATGTATTGCAGAGTCTTGAAACACGGGGATAAAACTAAGAAACTTCCGAAGACCCACAGCTTAAAATATTTTTAATCTGCCCTTGATTATCACAAGAAAATGGTCTGGAAGTGTGCGAAGTAAGCAAAGTAGCTGTGACGATTAATTTTTAAGTATTAACTTGCTACTACTCGATAATATGTATTTATTTATTAGTTAAGAATATATTAAAAAACTTGTTACACCTATCTATGGATGTATCAATTATTGGACCGCGAAAATAGCTTAAGAGTGGCAATTTTATAGTGTTAGCAGTACGTGCAAGAATTTATATATCTTGTAAATTGATGCATAATGTTAATGATGTTGACTTTACTAAAAGGGATAAAAGCATCATTTTATTTTTCCCGAAATGCTTGAATGAAGGTGAAATTAAAAAACGGTTTTCACACAGTACTTTTTTACACATATTTTTAAAAAGACGATTGCTCTATAGCATATCGTCTTTTTAAAAATATACCTGAGGTAAGTCGCAGTATCAAACATCACATCCGCTTTTTATTTGTAATGTAATTATAATTTGCACGCCTAGACGTTAATTCTTGGCTGGTAGAAAATGCTAAATAGCATTAAGTCCACCTGTTCACTTATCTTTTAGTTAAATTGTGCAATAAAGAATAAAAAAATAAATAAACAGTGTGAAGAATACTGGCCGCATTTCTCTCTGATAGTTTTACTTATTCTTAGATTATTCAATTATAATAAAACAACTATAATAATATGCTACGGCTGTTAATAATATGTTATTTAATTGCCGGGATAGGAATGTGGCTAAGTGACCATAATTTCTAATTGACTTAACAATTAATAAGTTTATATTTACTTTAAATTACTGAGGACACGACAATAACAAAGCAAACCTTTTTTCATTTCCATTTTAATCGCAGCTTTAGAAGCTCAATCCAGCATAAATTATACAAGTTACCCAGATAAGGTTATCACTTTATACTTTTATATCAAGAAACATTATTATACAACGTAATTTTAAAAAAAGTCCTGTCATTATATAAAAAGTAATGTCGGGTGTATGAGGATACTTTTGTAGCTGTCTTGTGTGTATTTATGATATATTATGAACATTATTAGGTATTAGGTATTATTATACCTTAGGTACATGATACTAGGGCTTCCAATCCCGCAGCTTGCATCCAATCTCGGTATTTGCGGGACTACAAATTTTCAATAACGCGGGATCTCGGTATTTACGGGATCCCGCATATTAAAAATATTTATACTTATGTAAGGCAAACAAAAAAAATAATTAATCAACTAACACCATATTTAATTAGGCATTAGGTACTTTTAGTATGAGATTAATAAAAATCAATAATAAATCCTGGAAAAACCAAAAAAATCTATCCTTTAGAAAAGAAACAGAAAAATATTTAAAAAATCAAACAAAACCCATTTTTAACTCAAGACCATGATAATTATTTAAATCTTTATAATTACTTAGTTCGGCCATTTGGTCAGCTTTCAATTGAAATTATTTGGGAAGGAAAAACAATATATCTAAAATGTCGCCTGCCATACTATTGCGTATTTTGGAGACAATATAGCCGGCACCAGAAAAGGCCCTTTCGGTTTCTTCGGGCTTTTCAGTCCCGCAAATCCCGCGGGATCCCGCACCCGTAATCCCGCATCATGCGGGATTGAAAAATGCCGCGAGATCCCGCAATACCGAGATCTCGGTATTCCGGGATTGGAAGCCCTACATGATACCTATTCCGGACGCGTTGATTCCCGATTTCTTAAATAATAACATGAATAGCGATAGTTTAAAAGTTAGTATATCATGAACAGTTGAAGTACCATAAAGCTTAATTTAATTATATGAAAATTTATTTGTGAACTACAATATTGTGATTACTGTATTACATTGTCACGGTACAGTGGTTAAAGGTAATTAAATATATATTAAGCTAAAGTCGTGAGTGAGTCATGCTTCGAGTTCATGAATAGGAACCCCGAATGGGAAACTAGTAGGGCAAAATTTCGGAAAATTTTAGTGAATATTGCCGGGAGCTAATGCCGGGGAAATAAATATTAATTAATTATTATGATTCAAGAAAGTTTACTTCAAAAAGCCGCAAAAAGTATTAGCTTGAGTTTTAACTACCTAACTAACATTATAATATCTGTTTTAACTAACATTATAATATCTACCTTATATATAAAGGCTTTCGTCCTTAGACGAAATTCCACACATACATAAGCTACACGTTACGCGTTCTAGATTTATATGATGTTTATAATATAAGCGGCAATTTATACCATCAATATCTTCAAAAGTAAATATACACCTCCTGGCATGCGTCACCTTAAATTGCATCATCTTCCTAAAGATAAAAAGCAGACAAAGGCTTTTTTAACAAAAATATAAATAAAACCTTTAAAAAGAAATATACCTTTACAAATTCGTTTTAAAAACTCTAATATAATAAGGGTTAATGATTAAACTACAGTTCAACACTTATTAGCTATTCATAATATGTTTGTAAACAATTGACGCTCTGAGTCACATTTTATGTCTTAAACTCTGAATTTACTTGATGCTTTTATTATAAAATATGATTTGTTACCGTTTATTTCTAATGGTTCTTTTTATTTATGTAGGTACGGATGTAAATGTAATATAATTAATATTTTAATAGACCTTATAATTTATATGAATCCATTTGTTTTATATGAATAGCGTCAATGTCATGCTTCACATTATATTTAAAAATGCGGAAGCGTCAAGATTGTAATAACATAAACATCTTGTCTTCACCATTTTAGCAGACCTGCAACAGGTGTTTATTTATTTATTTATTTATTTATTTATTAAGTAGGAAGCCAATGCTTATACAATATTTATAATCATACTCTATGTAACACAAAACATTAAATTTCTTAACTTATTAACATTGTATAACCACTTAAAAGCTAACTCAGCATTCAAAAAAAAATCATTTTGTCCGCCTAAAAAGTAAAAACAGATCGTAGTAAAAAAAAACAAAACATTCATACAAAAAAATAAACTTAAAAACTACAAAAATATAACAAAGTTGAGACGAAAATAAATCTGATACTTAGTATCAAAAAAAAATATATAGGGTAAATGCCGGATACTTGCCCCACTTTTTAAAAAAGCTCTTTTATTAAAATTGTGTACCAAAATATTTTATATTCAAAGTGTATTCTTAAACATTGATTATAAATCTTCTAGCATAGCCTATTTCTTCAAATATAAGTATTATTAGTTTTGAGTAAATCCGGTTTAATGTGACCTCTAAAAAAGGGGATAGTTGCCTACTATGGCGGATAGTAGCCTAACGTTAAAAATGATTCGGGGGATACTTGCCTAATGTGAGGATAGATGCCTGTATGATTTTTTTTTCAAATAAAAATGAACGTATATTAATTTAAGTAATCAGTATTTATTATTAAATACAATCTTTTATGAAGTATTAATTAAAGTTAAATAATACATATAAAATTAAAACAAAAATAGACTCCAAAATGGTAATTAGGTATCCAAAATATCTAAGAATGAAATATTATTATTTATTTAAAAGATAAAACAATAAAGAAACTAAGAATTAACTTTGGCATTAGCATCTATTAAGTAAGTCCTTATTATTTACTGAGATCCTTTATTAAGTACGAAGTACTAAGAGAAGTTAAATTATTATATAATCAACACTTCAAAATACTAAAGTTTTAATTGTAAGTTAGTGAACGTGTATTATTTTTAATTTAATTTTAATATTTATCTTAAATATTGATGATGAACCCCAATATTAAAGATATAAAAAACAACTTTGGCATTAGCATTTCATATCACCAGAAGCCAAGGTTTTCAACTTGCTACATCTCATGCAATTGTTTTTGAATGTTGTACAAGTTTCATGCAACCACATTCGACACATCTCACATTGTATTCAATCTGATTTCGATTTAGTTAAATTATAATTTTCAAAACATTCTGCACAATAATTATCTACTGAAACTTCATTATTTGTATTTTTTATTTTTGAAGCAACATTTTTAACTTTTAATATATTTTCTGTATCTCTAATAGATGATTTATCTGGGGGCACGGTAGTGCCCCCGCCAAGACGAGCCAAGCGAAGCGCAAGCGCAAGGGCACTACCTACCTTTTCTCGAAGCGCTTCGTCGTATTTTTGAACCTTCATAACTTGAGTTTGGGTTATACCAGATAAACAAAATTTTCAGGATATAATGTCAGTGGTAGACTTAATAAACCTCTAAAGTTTCAATTGCATAGCTCTTATACTTTAGATTTTATTGATATCTAAAATACCCCGATTTCGTCACTCACTCACTGATGATCAACAAAATTCTTAAGGTACTTCCTGAAGTCCTAGAAAACTGAAATTTGGTATGTAAGCTAGTATTAGTACCCAAACAACAAAAAAATCCTAAAACTTGGAACTTTTACCCCCCAACCCCTTAAACTAAGGGGTGAAAGTTTGTTCGAGACTTCCGCAACTTTTGACGCTAGAGGTCTGAATGCGGCCGCGGAGGGGTAAAAATCTGAAATAGGGAAACTTAATTCCCTATTTCCTGCTTGAGATCTGAAAATTATACACAAGTACATAGAACACAAACTTTTCATCAAATCAAAACATTATCCTACCCATAAGTACTTAGATATGAATAATATTACTACACTTCACTTCGGTAAGTGTTTATTATTAATCAACCTATACTTTTGAACATAAGCATCGTAAGTATAGTATGCGCCAACGCCCGCCGCCTGCCCCCTCGTCCCCGCGCAGTAGCTAAAAATAATCGGCCCGTCAGCGAGCGCGGCACCCGAACGCGGGCAGACGCGCGAGGGCAGACGTCGTTGACGGTTGTCTCGTTGAATGAAAAATTTTCGGAATATTTCGGTGATTTAAAAGTTTGCTATCGCGGAGAAAAAAACCATTTGCCTAATATTTAATTGTTAGTAGTTTAGTAGGTAAAGGTTTAGATACTAGTGTTTTAATTTTCATTGATAAAAAGTATTAGCATTACGTTTGCAATTTTCTCACAAATTTAATGAAGAAATTCAAAGATTGAATAAGTAGGTATTTGCAATTAAGTAGTATAGGTTAGTAGGTATAATATGTTTATAGTTGTTTATGTAGGTACGACTTAGTGAGAATAATTTGATACGTAGGTCATTGTTTAATTTTCATTGTTAATAGGTTTAACTTAAGTAGTTTAGGATTACGTACGGTTTGAATATTGTATAGTAGGTAGAAAATTACGATATTGATAGTTGTTAATCTAGTGTTAAAAATAATTTTGTGTAGGTATTTTAGAACTAGGTTTAATAGGCTTATCTACAGGTACCTATACCGCTCATTTCATTGACACTTGTCCAGTAGGTAGGTATAATTTACTTTAAGATTTAATTGAGAGGTTTAGTTTACAGTTTGGCATTACATAGCCTTGTTACTAGGTTAAGCTAGGGTATAGGTATTTCGTTACTTAGATACTGAACATGGATAGTGTAAAAGTTTTACATGAAGTGGAGCTGGGACCCCGCCGCCATCGTGTGGTTAATATGCCGGGAGACGGTTCCTGCCTCTTCCATTCCTTGACATATTTAATGCATGAACGAATAGACGTTGAGATGGCGTTGCAAGTCAGGACTGCTATTGTGCGATATGTTGTAGACCACTGGGACGAACTACAAGTGTATACTTGTACCGGCAATGGGGACACCTATCATGATTCCGATTCGTATTCACGGGATATGTTGAATAGCGCTACTTATGGTGGTACCTCCGAACTCATGGCAGCGGCAGCTATTTATCCATTCACCTTTGAAGTCTATCAAGATAATATTTTAAGAGGAAGTTTTTCTCGTATCGGTGGACCTGTGAAACGGTTGCAATTCAGTGGAAGTTCTATAAGTGGTCACTATGACGTCCTGGTTCCGATGCTTGTTTCTCAAACATCAAATAATAATACTGTTAGTTCTTTTAACGACACACATGTGAATACTGAAAACGACGTAGTTTCCGCTTCGAAAAAAGCAGGGAGACCTAAAAAAAATAAACGTGGAAGACCAAAAACTTCTGAATTAACACGAAATGCGCAATTTCGACAAGCCGCAGCCAAATACCGTAAAAATCATCCTGAAGAACGGAAAAATACAATTTTAAATTATACTCTATCGCATGCTGAACAACATCGCGAATCCGTTGCGCGATACTCGGCTTCACATCCGGAGGTCAACCGAGAGGCGGTTGCACGCTACTCGGCTTCACATCCAGAGGTCAACCGTAAGGCGGTTGCCAAATACTCAGCCTCTCATCTAGATGTTAATCGCGAAGCAGCTAGTCGAAAAAGATTAAACGAAAAATTACAGTTTAAGGTAAAAAATGTTGAGCAAATAATAAAAAGTTTAAGTTCTAAAATAAACGATAGACTGGAAGCAGAAAGACTTGTTAAATGGTCTCTTTACAATAGACAACAAACATTAGGTAGTCTTTTAAAAACGGCTGAAAAAATTAAGAATATATGTGTGTCAGCTTTAGAAAAGTTAAGAGAATGTCCGGATGTAACTGTTTATGAAAAACTTGCAATGTTTCTGGGAAAACTTGAGCATCGGAATAATCAAGAGCCATTTTATGGAGAGTACGCATATAAAGTTTACACTGATGATCAGAAGGCAATCGCTATTGATGAGACAGGCAAAGCTGTCTTTGAAAAAACAGAAAAGGATGGCAAAAGTTTAGTCTGGAGTTGTAATGACGCCATATGTGTATTGGATGAACAGTTACTTTTGAAACTAAAAAATATATTTGAAGAATTTAACTGTAAGTCACCAGCAGAGATGTATCCGCTATATTTGAATAATCGTCTCAAGGCTAATATTTCATACATTAACAATGTAAAGTCTCATTCTCCACGACTAAGAACCTTGATCAGAGAAATGTATCAGTTACAAAGTGATTGCGATACGTTGAAAAAAATTGATGGTGCATTAAAAACTGTGAACGTGGATAAAATAAAAGAATTAGGCGAAAATCACGTACCTGGGAGTGTAGCTGTTGAAAGTTTGGAACATCAAGAAATTATAGAAGATTCCATTATCAAAGAGTTTAAAGATGGATTTAAATTACTTTCTAAAAAAAGCTTAGATACACCTAAATTAGAATGTATGTCTTGTAATAAACTTTACTGTTCAAAGGATATTTCTAATCTAAATCGTTTACGAAAGCCTATTTCTACACATGTTTGGATACAGCTTATTGAATATTATAGTTCTAAAAACATAGACCATAGCTCACATATATGCCATACATGTCTTACAAAGGTTCGTGCTAATCAAACTCCAGCTACATGTGTTCTTAATGATTTGTTTGTCGGTACAATTTCATCAGAGATAAGCCAGTTAAATGATTACGAAAAGCTGTTAATACAGCGAGCAAAAGCTTTCCAAGTGGTTGTATCGATGAATCCAGTAGCCAACAAATCTTTGCCAAACCGAGAAATGGTGAAAAAATGTAAAGGCAGAACTTTTCATCTACCTTTGCCTTTAGAAGAAACATTGAATAAATTGCCAAAACCAGAAGATCCTTTAAACATAAACCAAGAACTTTACATAATGGTACGAGGACGACCAACAAAGTCTAAAATTATTTGGGAAGATATAGTTGACATCAATAAAGTCTATGCCGCACTCTGTTACCTGAAACAAGTAAACCCACTTTACTCTGAAATAAAATTACCGAATGTCCCTAATCATTTACTTCAAACAATTAATGATAACTTACAACATTTAATCGAAACAAGTAATAACAATCAGGATGAAAATAATATAAATAATTTAGATACACTTTTGACACAGATAACGGAAGATAGAAATTTAATAGATTACGAGCAATATACCATATATCCATTATATGAAAAAAGAAGCAACGCATTAATTTCAGATCTCTATCAAATGAAGACAGTTAATACAGTACCTATATATTCTACAGACAAGGATCTAGATGTAAAATGTTTTCCTTATTTGTACCCAGATGGAAAATACGGCCAGTTTCATACGCGACCACAGAAATTAACGTCAAGTGAATATATTAAAGCCAGATTGATGTCAAAACATTCACGATTTAGATTAGATCAACAATATTTATTTTATTTACTGCACGACACGAATGTCCGCCAGCTAAATTCGGGAATATTTTATAAAATGAATACAGTTAACCAAAAACAAAAAATAACTGCTGAACAATACTTACAGATGTTAAGTAATGATGAATTGGAAGGAGATCTGACTGCTATATTTGCTAGATTGAGAAACACTGAGCAGTACTGGAAAAAACCGAGGAACGACGTGAATTGCATGACGCAGCACTATGGACCAGCCACTTGGTTCCTCACTATGAGCCCATCGGAGTGGTTGTGGGACGACCTAAGAGAATACTTACTGGAAGTCAACTCGAGTGAGATGGCTAATAAGACAACAAGTGAACTAGTAGCCCTAGATCCGGTATCTACTTCTCGTTTCATTAATAATAAATTTCATGCAACATTGGATTTTCTCACTTCCGCCAGTAAACCACTAGGAGAAATAGAGCATTACTTTTGGAGGCGTGAGTATCAGTCTCGTGGAGCCCAACATTTTCATTTAATGTTATGGGTGAAAGGAGCTCCTGTGCTTCATGATTCGCCAATTGATGAGGTAGCAGCTTTTATTTCTAAGTATGTTACATGTGAAGTACCTAAAAAAAATCTTGCACCAACTCTTCATCAACGAGTCGTGGGATACCAAACTCACAAGCATAATAAATATTGTATGAGACGAAAGAAAACTAAGAAAGGATTTATATCAGTGTGTCGATTTGGTTTCCCACGACCCGTTAGTGATACTCTTACTATTAGAGATACAGCTGAATCAGTCGCGGCCAGAAAAGCTCTTTGTCCAAACAAACGCTTATATAATCTTGTACGCAAGAAGGAATCTGAGATGATAAATGATTATAATCCAGCTGTATTACTCGCATGGAACGGCAATATTGATATCCAATATGTAGGTGAAAAAACTGCTATACTGAACTACTACGTCACTAAATATACGACAAAATCCGAAAAGACACATGCGCTCGTTGATTTCGATGACATAAACTCTACAAAAAGCTTAAGAAGTCGATTATTTAACATCGGGCTAAGAATGTTGTCAAACCGCGAGTGCGGTGCATTAGAGGCCAGTGACACGTTATTGGGTATCCCATTGTATGCCACTGATCCCCAAACGACAATTAGGTGGCTAGATGTGAACGTAAACCGTAATCGAAGAGTCAAGTCTAAAACAGAAATGACCATGCTGAACCCCGATTCCACAAACATTTATTACGAATCGTGGATAGACGATAAATATCCAGCTAGACCAGTAGAGTTAGAAAATGTTAACTTGTATAATTTTTCTAAATCCTATGATGTCGTGAAAACACGCCCGGTTTCTAAACAAGCAGAATATTATACGTTAGATGGAGAAAAGACTTATTTAAAGAAAAGAGACAGACCTTATCTTATAAACTTTTACTTGTATGATGTTGAGCAAATGCCCGAAAAATATTATTTTTCGATGCTTTTATTGTTTAAACCATGGCGTAACCTACAAGATTTGAAATTGGAATTTGAAACATATACTGAGGCTTTTAACTTTGCAAAGGATGATATGAAAAATGAACTGAGACATGTCAATTTACGCATTGAATTACAAAATCAGCTACAAAAGGGTTTCGAAAAAGTGGAATCTAAATTAGCCGAACTAAATGAAGAGATTGAAAATGAAGATGACGATATAGGTCCTGATAATCCCTTAGATTTTGAAGCACGTGAAGCGGTTAATGCCATGGATGATTTTAATAATATGAACAATGATAGAGATGAAAATAATTTAGATGAATTGATAAGTAAACTTAATAAAGATCAAAAGAGTGTGTTCGATATGGTGACGGAAACTATGTCTAATGAAAGCGAAATTCTTCGTTGTTTTATAAGTGGCACCGGTGGGACAGGTAAAAGTTTTATTATCAAAATTCTTAAGGTGTGGGTACAAAAACATTTAAATAAAAAAGTAGCTGTAGCTGCACCAACGGGTATCGCAGCCTTTAATGTTAACGGATTGACGATTCATAGGCTATTGCAATTGCCCGTAGAACACAAACAAACACCCAAATACAGGCCACTCTCTGACGAGGTTCTCCAAGTTCTACGGTCGGATTTGAAAGACGTTGTTTTATTTATCATCGATGAAGTATCTATGATATCAAATATAACTTTGGCTTACATACATATGCGTCTGGCAGAAATATTTAATACAATAGATGAAGAAAACGGGTGGTTTGGAAAACGACATATTGTGGTACTTGGAGATCTTTTACAGCTTCCACCTGTGAGGGAAAATTCGCCTTTTGTAAAACTGTCACCTCGAGAAATAACAAAGCTAATAGGTGCTCTTAATTTTCCGAATCTGTGGGAAGAACTTTTTAAATATCAGGAGTTAACACAGAACATGCGGCAGTTAAATGATATGAAGTTCGTTGAAATGCTTCTAAGAATTAGAATAGGAATCACAACAGAAGAAGACCGCCGCATATTATCACAACGTTTAATTACACTAAAATCAGGTTCTAACGAAGGTAGATTACACGAAATAGCTGAATTTCTTAGTCACCTTCCTGCAGATACAGTTTGTTTGTTGCCAACTAGAAATATGGCTCAGCAACTAAATGATGCCATGCTGCAAGCTAATCCTAATCCGGAAATTACACTTAAAGCCACAGATAGTGTCGATTGTCCGAGATATCTTGTGAAAAGGGCTCGCGAGTCCATAGAAAAGTATGAGGAAGATGCTTCTATGACAGCAGGTTTAGAAAAAACTATAGTTATTAAAAAAGGAGTGAAAGTAATGTTGAAACGAAATATAGATGTTTCTTTGGGTCTTGTAAATGGTGCTATAGGAATTGTTGATAAAGTAGAATGGGATTTAAACGACAAAAATAAAGCAAGAAGAGTTATTATAATTTTTAATAACGGTTTAAGACACGAACTAGCACCTGTAAAATCTAAATTTGAAATTATCAATAGAGCATTCGTTCACCGAGAACAGTTCCCAATATGTGTCGCGTATGCTATCACGATTCATAAAAGTCAAGGGCTAAGTTTAAATAATGCTCTCATTGATATCGGGTCATCCACATTCTCTTGTGGGCAGGCTTATGTAGCTCTCTCTAGAGTGACTAGTTTACAAGGTGTTCACCTTATAAATATAGACTTCAGTAGTATTAAGGCACAACAGACTGCGATAGTCGAATATAATCGTCTAAGATCCAAGTATCACCCTGAACTATCGCATATTGTAAATAGTAAGCCAACGAAAAATAAAGGCAAAGATAGAGAATGGGCTATAAAAAAAGGCATCTCAGATGCACAAGAAATATACCCCAAAAAAAGAAAGAAAAAATGAGCGACAAAAAAATACTTGTATTTGTCGCTCATTTTATCTTTCTATCATAAGCAACCTACAAAAAGAAATGAAATCCCACAAAAACATTTCATGTTAAATGTTGCCAAGACGAGACCATATAGCTCGCACTGTCAAAAAGTAATCAGATCCCGTGTAGAGCCAAGTTTCTAACCCTACATGCCCAGACCTAAATCGATAAGCCCTAATTTCACACTCAAGTTACGGGGAAATTCTACAGCCATAGCTCGTACTGCGTTGTTCGTAGCGCGTAGCAGAGTTTTTACGCTATAATCTCGTAGGCGTGCAAACCTTGGACGTAACTGGCGAGTCGGCCGCACGGACTTTTTGCTATTCGTCATATGGGCTTGAGCTTAAAAATCTATTCAATCTTCTAAACTCTTTCCGTGCGGCCATCTCACCAGTTACGTCCAAGGTTTGCACGCCTACGAGATTATAGCGTAAAAACTCTGCTACGCGCTACGAACAACGCAGTACGAGCTATGGCTGTAGAATTTCCCCGTAACTTGAGTGTGAAATTAGGGCTTATCGATTTAGGTCTGGGCATGTAGGGTTAGAAACTTGGCTCTACACGGGATCTGATTACTTTTTGACAGTGCGAGCTATATGGTCTCGTCTTGGCAACATTTAACATGAAATGTTTTTGTGGGTTATTTTTACCTTTAGTTGCTTTTCCTTTCGATGTTTTTAAACTTAAAATATTTTCTTCATTTTCACTGCTGGAACTGTAGATACAAATTTTTCCTTTAATCAGTTGAATAATATCTGTGCTATCTGATTCTGATTCACTGCTCTTAATATCTCTATATTGTTTTGATTTTTTTTTTCTAACAACTGATTTGTTTTTTTTTTCTTCCTTTTGTTTAATTATACTTGTTTTTTTACTTTCTCAATTTCATTCTTCTTCTCGATTATTTTATGATCCGATTTTAAAATTTCTGCTGATTGTCTAGCCCTTTTAGACATACAGCCCTAGGGCAACTATCCGCAAAAGACAGTAGGGCAACTATCCTTTTTGATACGGATACTTGCCCTATTTATTTACAAAATAAATAAAAAATATTTAACAATAAAAAGTAATAAACAGTGCAATTTAAACTCTAATGTATTCAAAGAAATATTTTTTTTAATAAAATCGCAATCAGTTATAAAAATATTTAAAAGAGATTACATACGAATATAATTATGACGCTCATCAAAGAATCGCCGCGGAAGATTTTTACTCACACGGACCAAAAATGTGCGCCTACTTCAAAGACTTATGGGGCACTGAGGCCTAGGCGGGGTACCCTTTTAATAATGACTAAATAGAAACACTGTCAATAAGTCTAACATAGAGTATTTGAAACTGAGGCATGTATCCGTCCGAGGCAACTATCCGGCTTTTACCCTATATATAATTATATATATATATATATATATATCTATTGAATATTAAGGGTCCCAAGCAAGAAACTAACCAACTAAATATTTCAAACTTATAAACTGAGTTTTTTTATTATCTATTCAATAATAGCACATAGATAATTAAAAAAAAATCTTGTTGTTTGTTAGATTATGGTAGGTAAAAGTGTTGCATATTCCAATTAAAAAAGCTGAATTTATATTTGAATAATATAATGTATTTCCAGTAGATTGATGTATTATTTTGTTTTATGTAGATCATTTTTCTTCTTAATGTCCTAGAGTCAAGGCAAGCCGACGAGTGCCTGCAATTAAAATGCTATGAGCTGAAAGTAAATGCCGAGAAATAAGAGATTTTGATAAGTAGAAACAAATACAAACACGCTCTTGAATATTCCATGAGTTTCGCAATTAGTAGCTCCTTAGTACAAGTAGAAGATCTCCCAGAATTATTTTTTTATTTAAATGTTAGTTCAGTGTCGTTTCTTATCACAGTCCCACGATATTTACAAGTTTTGAAAACAGTGTTCTTCTTTACTTTTACAAAACTTTTGTTATCAAATACAATCTGAATATAAAATGTTTTGATCCACATTCGGTACATAAAAAATACAAGTAAATAATCGGTTAGCATGAAAATTTATATAAAAAGTTCTAATAAAATAATAAGTTAGTACTATTGTAATAGATCGTATTTTTAATAAACCTCGGATGCGTAATAATTTGCCTTATAAATAATAACAAAAATAAAACTTAGGGTAAGAGCCGGATAGTTGCCTCGGACGGATACATGCCTCAGTTTCAAATACTCTATGTTAGACGTATTGACAGTGTTTCTATTTAGTCATTATTAAAAGGGTTTCCCGCGTAGGCCTCAGTGCCCTATAAGTCTTTGAAGTAGGGGCACATGTTTGGTCCGTGTGAGTAAAAATCTTCCGCGGCGATTTTTTGATGAGCGTCATAATTATATTCGTATGTAATCTCTTTTAAATATTTTTATAACTGATTGCGATTTTAGTAAAAGAAATATTTCTTTGAATACATTAGAGTTTAAATTGCACTGTTTTTTACGTTTTATTGTTAAATATTTTTTATTTGTTTTATAAATAAATAGGGCAAGTATCCGTATCAAAAAGGATAGTTGCCCTACTGTCTTTTGCGGATTGTTGCCCTAGGGCAACTATTTGGAAATGGATTTTAACTAGGAAAAGAAAAATTTTTATCTACAGTTCCGGCAGTGAAAATGAAGAAAATATTTTAAGTTTAAAAACAATAATAATAATATAATTAATTAATTATTTAATTTATATTATTTATTAACTTCTCTTAGTACTTCGTACTTAATAAAGGATCTCAGTAAATAATAAGGACTGAATACTTACTTAATAGATGCTAATGCCAAATTCTTATTTTCTTTATTGTTTTAACTTTTAATTTTAATTTTTAATAATAATATTTCATTATTAGGTATTTTGGATACCATTTTGGAGTCTATTTTTGTTGTAATTTTATATGTAGAATTTAACTTTAATTAATACTTCATAAAAGATTGTATTTATTAATAAATACTGATTACTTAAATTAATATACGTTCATTTTTATATGAAAAAAAAAATATACAGGCATCTATCCTCACATTAGGCAAGTATCCCCCGAATCATTTTTAACGTTAGGCTACTATCCGCCATAGTAGGCAACTATCCCCTTTTTTAGAGGTCACATTAAACCGGATTTACTCAAAACTAATAATACTTATACTTGAAAAAATAGGCTTTTCTAGAAGATTTATAAACAAGGTTTAAGAATACACTTTGAATAAAAAATATTTTGTTACACATTTTTAATAAAAGATCTTTTTTAAAAAGTGAGGCAACTATCCGGCATTTACCCTATATTACCTAAGCCCTACTTTATCGTTATTTAAATATTGTTTCTTTTATACAGTTAAAAAAATAAAAATATACCGACAGGGACAGGGATTCGAACCTGCGACCTCTGGAAAACCGTCCCGTCGCTTCCCAGAGGTCGCGGGTTCGACTCCCTGCCCGTATCGGTTTATTTTTCGTTGTATATTTATATAAATTTAAATAATCTTAATACGGCTATACATGTAATAGATATTTTCAAATGTACATATTGTTTCTCTAAATTCAGAGGCCCTCACATACTCGTCTCTCGTCTCGTTCGTCTAAAGTGATATCGTATTCAACACTGGTAGAGTGCATGCAGGTGATGTGAGCTACACATGACTATTCATATCTAATCTCCGAAATTACGAATATCTAAATATTTTACAAAACGAAAACATCAATATTTTAGATAATAATTCAATATTTCCTAACTTTACAGATAATATAATTTTCAAGCCACTGCAATTACTTTACTAAGGGTATAAGTATTAAAAAAGTCCTCAACATTTTTTAATAATGGAATTATGTCCACATAAACACGTAGATAGCTTTGACGCTAACTGTTCTATATGTCTCTCGTTTTCACCAGACTGGAACGAATTCTCTTCTGTTATGTTGCTTGAAACTAAAGATTTATTAAAATATTATAACAAGATAGGAATATAGAAATAGCATAATACTCATAAAAACATACTCACTTTTCTCCTGTCACAAGAAACGGAAAGATATTTGGACAGTTAAAAATACTGAAGGTATTATATTTATCAAATATGTAACGAGAAAACTAAAAGCATGTCAATATGTGAAGAACTTTAACTTTTATTTCTTTCAAGAAACTGAAATGCTTTTAAGGGCACTTCAAATACGATCGAAAGGTACATCGAAGGTTATAGACCTATAAAACGGTATGCATATAACCTTTACAAGTATCATATTACTTTCGAAATTTTCCAATATCGGTTTAGTCTTAAAAATTAAACACAAAATTATTTTTGGATATATACTCCCTATAATATGTAATCAATATAGTGCTAAGTAGTAGCAATGACTTCTATTTTTAGTACTAACTGTGAATCCAACTTCGTACGCATAATTTCTATTTCAATAAAACGTACCCGTACAAAGTTTCACCAAACTAAGGCAAGTAGTTTTTGAGTGTAGGAGTATTTCTTGTTTATTTTTATATATTTTTTATTTTTAATTACAGATATTTTATTTTTACAGAGGAGATTGTCCAATTTCGTATGTTTTTTTATTGGAAAGCATATTATTATTCCCTGGGAGGAAGCAGGAGGAACAGACACGTCTGCGTTTTGGTGGCGTTTATTTTGACAAGATTGACATCGCTCCATGACAAGACTGCCTGAAGTTTGTAACGCCATGACTTCTCTTTCAGACTATTTGATTGTTGAACTTGACTTTGAATTGTTGTATTTGTACTTGACTGTAATGGCCTGAGTACTCTGTAGATATCTTTTTACAACTGAGCTGTCATCTGCATACCCATAGATACCAGGCTTCAGCAGATTGTTAATCTGTAGTAGAAAAAGAGTTGCAGAAAGAACGGACCCTTGAATGACCTCGAGATTTATTGTCAATGGTTCCGAGGAACACGTGACGAGAACTACTCGGAGAGATCTCTGGCTCAGAGAGTCCAATGTCCAGCCGGTCAGATCAGAAAAAAATATACCGTACGCTGAAAGCATACCTATAAATAAATAAATAAATAAGGTAAAGGATATAGTATTTGAATGTTCAGGTAGCTTTATCAAAGTTGTAAAATATAGTCACCAGAACAAACCATTTCACTCAATCATGAAAAAAGTAGTAGAGAACTAAGGATAGAACATTTGTTAAGGCAAGAGAGATGCGATCGTATTTTTATTATTACAACAAAAATTTATTTGTCTATACCGACAGGGTTCAGAATTTCCTTGTAAAACACCAAAATGTAAATGGTAGCTTCAGCAGTGCTAATATAGCTATATAATAATTGTAATTGAAATAAATATATGAGCAAAGCTGGGCACCGTTAATCAAATAATTAACTTCGTTAATCGCTAATCCGTTACTAAAAACATTAACTTCGTTATACGTTAAAGCGTTACATTTCGAAAGATTTAACGCAAGTTAACGTTAATCGTTAATCCGTTAACACATGACGAAAATTGCATTTTTTATCATGATATCATCGTCATGATAATGATATAATACTCATAAGAACTGTTGGTTTGCGTTCTGAAAATTAACAGATTAATAACAAAACACAAGGTGTATTATTCAAGTGTGTAATTTAGACATCTGGCATAATATGAATATTGCCCTTCATAAACATTAATTTGTTGAAGTTCTCATCTGAAAGCGAGGCTCGTTTCGGCGTTAAAATATCTTTGCCCGTGGAAAAAAGACGTTCAACTGCAGCGCTTGAGGGAATAGCACTATTATATTTGACAAACAGATTTATAAAAATCTGTTCTCCAAGGAATGCTGCATCGTTGAAAGCGTCGATTGATCTCATGTCAAGCCATATTTTGACGAGATTTTGAGCTTTACTTTTTAAAGATCTGTGACACTTAGGTTTTTCTTTACACTGAGTGACAGAATTAAAAAAGTCTTCTTTCTCATCATCGTCGTTGTTACTCGCGTTGCTGCTTCCGCCATCTAAACTGTCTCTGCCCTTTGAATTTTCCGCAGCTTCTTGTCGTAACGCCTCTTCTACTTTTTTTTCCATGCATTTTTTTACTGCATCCACCCGACTACTGTCATACGTTTCCAACCATATTAATCGGAACTTTGGATGAAAAGCCGCGGCACTGTTCGTCGTTCAGAAGTGGTCCAAATCTTTTCTCTATGCCATTTAATAAGGCATTAGCTAAAGCTGTGCAATTCACTAGGCCCTTAGACTTTATATTTTTTAATTTAAAGACAGTTGCTGCAATTGTCGGTAGCAGTGACCCGAGGTATGCTTGAGCTTCTCCTTGAATACGATCAAGGGCATTAGCGACAGGTGCCATAACCTATAAATAAGTATTCAAAATATTAACACGATATGAAGTAAACAGATTTTAATTAAAAATAAAATATGTAATGAAATAATTATTTTGTGTTTTTGTTTATTTATATCATTATTTTATTTCATTGAATTAATTAAAATTTGATTATAGACAAAAAAATAATTTACCTTAGCATACTCCTTCATTACACTCACATCGGAATTTTTAGCTGAGACATAAGCCTGTGAAGAGAAGACCTTTTTTTTTCTAATATTTCATTGAGAACGACAATAGAATCATACATAGAGTTCCATCTCGTTGTATTTGGAAGGACGAGTCGTCTGCCTAATTCCTCGTGAATACTATCTGCTGCTACCGTACTCCGTGATTGCTGATTCCAGAGCGAACGGGCTTTGGCTATGGCACTTCTGTAGGGAGTTTTAAATACAGTTATTTGCAAAGCGGCATCTGCATCTTTGCTAGCGACCAAATTGAGTGTATGCGCTGCACATCTCATATGAACTGGCAAAGTATTGAAGTTTTCTAATATGTCTTCAACATTTTCATGGCGCTGGTTACGATCAGGCGTATTAAGTATGCATTCTACTGGAATAAATTCCACATCTTCTTCTGAATTTGAATTTAAAAAACTGGCAATATCATCATCAGATTCTGATTCTAAACCACATGATGGCAGATCTAGGAGTATGTCGGTCTCTGTGCCAAATTGCACAAATGCCTTAACAAAGTTACTGTCATTATCCGTAGTAGTCCTGACAAAAAAAACATAAGTAAGTATTATCAAAAAAATATATTGAACATCAATCTAGGCACCTACAAAGTTTTTTTTTATATACGAAAATAAACAAAAATAGACTTCAAAAGGCAAAAAAAAAGCAAATGAAGTTACCTACTTGTATTACTAATTTATATTAGGTTAGATTTGGAAGTACGCGCCTAGAAAGGCTCATACCGTTCGTAATATAGATTGTTTTTACTTGGCGCCAACTTCAAAACCATAAAATAATTAATTATTATAACTAAGTAAAACTTAACTAACCTTGTAATTTTTTTATCTATGTGAAATTCATAGTGAATATCGATCATTGTCTGCGCCAGGACGTCGTATGTATGAGAACCTTTTAGTCGTTTGCACGCTAATACTGCTGGCATTCTGCCTCTTGTAACTGGATCTAACCAGTGCACTGTCATGCCCAAGTAACTTTTGTTATGAGCGGACCAACAGTCAGCTGTAGTTGCCACCCAATCAATTTTTCCAAGTAAACTGAAACAAACATTATAAAAAACATTCATACACTATGTAAAAAACAGTCACATATGTTCACAAAAAAAAAAGTATTTTTTTTTGTGGCAGTCATGTAAAATCCTTTACTTTACTTACTTGAAAAAAAAATCATATTGAAACGCCAGTGAGACGCGGTGAGCACTTACTTGACGACAAAATTTTATAAACGTCAAAAACGCCGCGCCGGCGTTCAGCCACTGCCGTTTCAATGTGAAATTGAGCATAGGTCTGTTATACAAAATACCTACTTAGGTACTTAGTACTTACCTAATCAACTGTTGCTTCAATCTAATATATTCATCACTAATACGTCTGCCCAAAGTTCTTCTTGAAATTGAAGTTTTGCTGGGGTTTAATGTTTTAATTAACGTTTCAAATGCCTTGCTCTCAACAACATGTAAAGGAATCATGTTTGAAACAAAAAATAATACAATACATTGGTCCACTCTGGCTTGAGGTACACCACTGCCAGTAGCTGCAATACCGAAAGATTCTCCAATGCTCAATTGTGGTTTCTGTCGTATTTTTTTAGCCGGACTACTGCTCTCGGTACCACCGCTATCATAATTATTATCGGAATGTGAGATGCTCCTCTTTGGCTTACCCCGCTTAGACCCTGCCTTGACCGTCTCTTCAAATTGTAGGTATAGGGAATCATGCAGTCTTTTCATTTGTTGTTTAAGATTATTGAGACTCGATTTATGAGCTTTTATTTTTATTTGTTTAGGTAAGCATCGTTTACACTCGAAAATTATTTGTTCTCCCGATCTGCTTACAAAATTAACATAGTCACTCAAATGTGGCCACGGATTTTCGTCCGTAGTGGCACTGGTATCCAATTCCATAATACACTGCACAGATTGAAACTATAACAACAAATCCAAAAAAAACGTAGTGTTATAATAAATTCAACAAAAAACACACAAATCACTCGACACTCTAAGCGTCGGCGCTAAGTAATGAAAAACATTTAATTTAATTAAATTTCCCGCACCGCACTTGTCAGTCGGCCCAAACCTGTCCGAACATGTTTTTCTCGGCAGCGCGGCCGGTAAGATGCTAGGTAAATTGTAGGTACTGGCTTAACGATTAACGGACTTAGAGTAATTTAACGGAAGTTAAAGAGTCCGTTAACATTTTTTAAAGTTAACTTAAAAGTTAATCCGTTAGTAAAAATGTTAACTTCGTTAATTAACGATTAACGGATTAACGAGTTAATGCCCAGCTATGTATATGAGATATTAAACTAACTGTTTTTTATGTCTTATTATAAATTACAATAAATCTTAAAACGGAATTCTTGTATTGAAGCATAATACGAATAGGTACTATACAAAACTCCAAAGTATATGTAAATAGAATGTTTTAATTAGATGTCCTTCTCAAAAATGTTAATAAATTACAAAATGAAGTTTAAAAACAGTTTATAATATCTTCTAAACTACTTGAGACCACGGTTTTAGTCTCGCCTTATTTGTATTTGTATTTAAATGGTTATTTTCTTTAATTAGTATTGTGGCTTCAATAATTCTCTTAGAAGTTGCTGCAATAAAAATATATTATAAGCATTGAGAAATACAAGAATTAGAATAGTAGATGTGGATTTCATATTGAATTAACATTGTAATTATACCTTTTCCTCTTTTTTCGTGTTTTTCAGTTAGTACGTGCATCTTTTTTATTTGTCATTTTATAATTTTTATTAAATAAAACTAATTATTAATTATTATATTCACTACTGAGTTATAACGTCATAATACGTCAACATTGAAAGTATCAAAGTATATCACAGAAAAAATATAATTTTTCGTTTTTTGAGGAAGTTTGTATATGAATTCCGACGTTGCCGTTTTGTGAATTTGACATAATGATAGAATAGTTATAACAATGTTATACCGAGTTTATTAGTAAGAAATTATTCTTACGTTATTCACAGCTTAAACCGAATATAACTCAACCGAATATATCATAGTTTAAATTCGATATAACCATTGCATAGTAATTTTTTATAAGTAAGGCCCCAGAAGTTCAGTCTTAAGTTTATTTAGAAAAGACAAGTCGGTGTTTATTTAAAGAGAGAAATGGATTGAACTGAGGGTAAACTTTTCAAATCAATCAAAAGCCTTCATGAGCTTAAACGCGAAACAAACGGGATTTTGTACAAATTACTTAGTCTTATACTGAAAATGCAAATTTCTAAAAGTAATTTTCAAACTTCTAAGAAACTCTTGTAGGAGTTCTTAGAAAGTAATAAGACTTTCGCTCGATTTGACGACGTTTTTCAAAACTGATTTATACCATAATATATTAAAATATAAATTGAAATATTTTCGACATCAAATAAATATTATGTGTTTTCGGAAACTTCTTGCTAGTTGAAAATTTTATGTTAATTAACCGAAGGCCTCAACCTTTAGAAACCGAATTAACTTTCTGAATTAAATTTATAAAGCGCTTCTTTCTCACCAAACTGCCAGATACAGTACAAGGTGAATGCATCAAAACGTAATCCCAGAATAAGATATATTATTCAATCCATTTTAAATATACTGGGAAAAAGAGGATTTTAAAATATTTTTCGACAGTAATTCGATCACGCTCAATTCATATTCCGTCGAATTAAAAGCTCACGAACGTATGATGACATAAATCTATTCAAAGTCCTTTTAAATGCAAACAAAATTTTTAATTTATAGCTGGTTTTAGCTTTGAACCTTTCTGATTTTTAACACTCACACAGCCGGTTAAATATAGTAGAGCTGTTTAAAGAGGAAATTTAGGTTAAATTGTTGACTATTCGAAACGATACACAGAGATACGTTGTATTATTAATATAAGTAGGATAATATGTTACTTTTTCATTCTACTTAAACGATATACTAGTATTATTATCGAATATCACGTGTCAATTTTATCTATAACTAAACTTGTTTAAGAGAACATTCTTAAAACTCGTAAATACGAATTGCAGCTACCTAGTACATGTACAAACCGACTAATTTTGATACAAATACTCTCACGATTTTTTAAGAGGTAACTCATTAGATTCAAAATCAAAGGCTTTTGTTATATAAAAAAATACTATGATTTATTAACATGATTATAAATTAGGAAGGCAAAAAGTATAATATAATCATGTTATTTAATAAGTTCTTAATAAGAACTTCATTTTGTTGATGTACTCCTTTGAAAGCTGTATTGTTCAGTTCTAATAATCTCATTTTTGTAAAAGTAATTTAAGATTAAATAAGTTCATTTATGTTTTAGTTTGAACAGTTAGATCTAAAGTGGAATCTAAAAATTTTACGTGCTCGAAATATCAAAAGATTGAAAAAATATATCTATACTAATATTATAAAGAGGAAAGGTTTGATTATTTTTTTGTATGTTTGAAATGAATAGGCTCCGAAACTACTGGACCGATTTCAAAAATTCTTTCACCGTTGGCAAGCTACAATATTCCCGAGTGACATAGGCTATGATTCATTTTCAAAAAATTAGGGATGATTACTAAAACTTTAATATTCTAACGCAAGGTGTAAAAAATTTACAAAAAACTGCGTGCGCTGCGAAAACTGTGAAAGTTACGCAAAAATGATGTTCTATGAAATTGATTCCATAGATTACGCGAAGAGCGACCTACACGCGGGCGGAGCCGCGGGCAACAGCTAGTTAATTATATATTATTGATTAAAATTATAGTTGATCATAATTACAATTTACCTGGGTTTCACTCTCTCTTATTGTTCTCCACGGTATTTTATTTGTGTTTTGGTATTTAATAAGTGATTTTCTTAGTTTTCTTTGCACAGTGTTTAAGGTATAAGAAAAGTTATGGTAATTATCTTAATGTATTTCTGATGTATGCATGTAAAAACGGGTTGGAGTTACACACTTATGATTTTAAGTACATCTAAATAGAAATGATTTTCGGTATTTATGACATCCCCCAGAGACACAAATTATCCACTTTACGATTCATAAAATAAAGTACGTTTCGAATCAAATTACCAAGCAGGGAAATAGTTATTATGCGGCATGCCCTAGTTATCTTAACTCAATAATTATTTATCAAAAGATTATCATCTGACCCAGATTAAAGTAATTATTCAAGATTCATAATTATAAAGTAACAACTAATATCTTAAAAAGTCTTATAAACTTTTTAAAATCTGACACAGACAGGATAGAAATATTATTTCAAATTAAATTTATCTTAGACAGGCCTTTATACGTTAAAACAAATCAAATCTACAGTTGGCCCACAATGTGTTAATATAGTTATCGATAACTATCGAAAAATAGTAATTAACGCATAAATGTAATCCGTTTTAATCATCAATTAAAACTTAGGTCCTAAGACTACATCATGCAATAATATTAAAATACAGTTATATTCTTATCGATTAACCCTAATAATAAACTTCTTTCAAACACTGTTTGAATAATTATTCCAAATGGAGTTAAAAGTTATAAATCTCGGAAAAATTAATAAAAAGACATACAGAATATCAACTGCGAGTGATACGAAATGTTATCACTAATCTTATTTGTATTTAATATTATATGCTTAACAATAATAATTAATTATAACAATAATAATTAGCAATACTAATACAAAAATTCCACCGCTTTGAATTTTTTTAAGATTAATAGAATTTAGGTATTTTATCAAAAATAAAATACATATTAGGAAAGAAACAAAACAAACAAGTGTCGTTTTGTTTCGTCTGATTTATGACCCTAGCTGACATGAACAGTCGCCTTCCGACCGCTCGTACATTCTCGTTTTTAACAGATATTAATAGTCTTGTAATGCTCTTTTTGCAAAAATACAATATACATACATAAAAATAATATATATTGATTTGTGTAAAAATTTAAAGTAATCTTCAAGAAACCTGAGAGGCAAGGAGAGGCGATAAATGCCTACAATAGTGTATCTTTTAGCGAAGACATTTGCTAAGGAAGAGAGTATAAGAGGTCTTTAAAAATCTCGATTCTAACCAAACTACAGTTCAAAGAAAAGTGAAAGTGGAATTATAAACAAATCTTTTATATGGGGGTGATTAACTAATTAAAATCGATCTCATATCTTCTTAAGAAATGACGGGCGGGCGGGAATCTTGGGCGGAAAGAGCGGACAAGGCTAATGGGGAATACTACAGATAGATGCGATCTAACTGTTCTATAATAATGCAGAGACCGCGATACGAAGCTACTATTCACTAAATTACTTTAATTAACTAAAGATAAAGTTTCAGGACTAGAGTGAGAGTTCATAAATTTTATATATTTTTTTTGGTTTTATCTTTCAAAGAAAAATATATCACTCTATTTAAATTGATTTCATTGATGGTGTTAATTATATTTCAGATTTTGTTACCACCTGTTGCTCAATATTCCGCCCCCATGAATTACAGGTAATAAGTCAGATATATTACTTCTGAACTCCTTTACACACCAGAGATAGAAACAGTACTTTCCACAATTATCATATTATTGTAATAGGCAAATTTAATACTGCTATTTTATAATAAATTATAAAATTTTTAGTTTACTTTAGGAAGTTTAACTAAATGATAAATTTATTAAACAATCAAGTATTTTGAACTGATAAATAAATACAAATATTAGAATAACAATTAATATTGAAACCAATTATTTCTGTGGTTTTACGCTGTTTGTTATTTCAAAACAATTCAATAAATTGAACGATCAACAAATATTCTGAACGTAAACAAGTCCTAATATTATTACGCTGTTTGGTGACGTTTTAATTAAATGAAAATTCAGTCAACATTTCTGTATTCAACTCAAGAGGACCGTCTGTAATGCCTAATGATGTTGAGGCGTTGTGATGCAGAAGGTGCTGATGCGTCACAAGCGGTGCCTTTGTCTCCAATAATGAGGCTACGCTGGTGTAATCAGTGTTTGTAATATTTCTGTATCTATATTAATATTATAAAGCTGAAGAATTTGTTTGTTTGAACGCGCTAATCTCTGGAAGTACTAGCCCAAATTGAAAAAATATTTTTGTGTTGAATAGTCCGATTACTGAGGAAGGCTATAGGGTATATGTTATCTCGCTGTGACTAATAGAAGTCAAGCAGCAATGAAAAATGCTGCAAATACGGGAAAAGATTTCTTTTTCAACGGTGAAAGTTACCAAAAATAATGTATGATGAAATTGTTTCTCTTTAAAAGTTCTAAAAAGAAGTCCCCGACAGCATATATCTAGCTTTTAAGGTTGTACGTAGTGGTGTACTGGAAAGGATTTTTAGATAGATAGATAGATAGATAAGCACTTTATTGCACACAAAATAAAAATAAAAGAAAATTACAATAATCAGCAGAGTTCTAACATTTAAAAATAGTATGCAAAGGCGGTCTTATTGCTAAGAGCAATCTCTGACAGACAACCTACAGGTGAAAGAACTTAAGTAGAGGAGAATACGGGATTGTGCGATCGAGGAGAAATAAATAGTGAAATAATACTTAAACTTAAAGCCTGTAATAAACTGTTTACTTATAATACTTACAAATACATAAATTGCCAATAAAATAATAAATAAATAGTATATATAATACATACACGTACATACTTATAGGTACAGATATACACATATTTAATATATCACTTATATTAAATAAATATAAATACCATAAACAAAATACTTCAATAATGACACTATTACAATATAAACACCAAAACAATGAACATGGACAATACTAAGAAAATAATTTACTCCTGGGAAAGATAATAATTAAATAAATGAATTTAAAATGTATGTAAGGATTTTAAGCTACGAATATCTGAAGGAAGCATATTCCAGAGCAATACTGCTTTCATCGTGAAAGATTTGTTGTAGTATTTAGTGTGAGCAGTAGGGAGCAATAATTTATTATCGCTTCTTGATCTGAGCTCAAGTTGACTAGGACCATCAGCACCCAAAAAACCGAATCTTTCTTTTAAATAGCAGGGAGATAGAGGATTGTAAAGGATAACATATAAAAGGGATAGCATATGTAAGTTGCGGCGTTGTCTAATGGTTAGCCATTTGAGTTGCGTACGAAATTCGGAAACATGATCAAATTTACGAAGGTTGAAAAAAAAATATATGGAACAAAGCCTTCATGCAGTAGCAAGGGAGTTAAAAACTAAGAATACTTCTTACAACATATGAAAATATATAAATAATAATTTTAGTTATCAAAACTAAAAGCAATTATATAAAAATCTGTAAATGTGTGGGGGGATAGACGAAGTCGCTGGTACAAGCTACTTGATAACCATTACAGTATCCTATCTGTATTAATAGTATCCAAGATTATATACTTTATCAGTCTTTAAACTCCTAATATTTTAGAATTTCGTGCAATTTTATTTTCTTTAATTTTCATTAAACTAAAGACAATAATAGTAAAGTCACCGTAGTATATTCTGCTTGAATATTATTTTAATAAGATTTAATCATACTTCAAACACTCGCTGTATCACGAATGAAGTGTGAATTTGAGTTTAGCGATGTGGGTGCGTGGGGGTAAGGGGGTTTCGATCTTCACATATTAATTTAACTTTCACATGATTCTGAGTGATGGTGACAAAAACAGATAAGTTCCAAAATGTTTGATGTAATATCATCAAATTTATGCGTTTAACAATGTACTGTGTAGTGTAGTGGTTGAGATTTCCGAGATATTGAGCGGTAGGTTTAAAAAGATTCTGAAATAAAATAATCAATTTGTATAATGATACTTATTATATTTTGTCTTATAGTTGCTAAGCCAATTTCAACAATCAGGTACTTCTTCTCCAACTTCTTGGATTTGTATAATGGAAAAAATCAGTAGCATGATCATTAATTTCTATAACATATTAATAATTACTTTCTAGCATTTCTAAAATACCTCCCGAAGCCCTTAATTGACTTTCTTGAAGTGAAGCCATGCCTCTTTATTATATTATATCTTTAATAGCTACGTACGTTGCGTCGACGTGAAATATTTATGTTTGAGAATATCTTTTAACTTGTAAAAGCATGCGAAACTTAATTAAATATTAAATAAATAAAAAATGAAAAATAAACTATCTATCTATGCTAGGTACGGTATGGTAGCACAATTGGTAGAGCGACGCCACGGTTTCCCAGAGGTCGCGTGATCGAATCACTGTCTGTATCGGTTTATTTACCATTACTTATTTATTTAATATGTGAAATATTTAATTTACCTCACGAGATTATTGTTTAGGTTTATGCGCGCTCTGCTATTATGTTACTTGAAGGCAAAGATATTTTAAATATTTTGTAATGATAATAAATGACTATAATAACATTATAACAAGAAATACTGAGTATGTGGTGTATTACCTATATATATACCACAGATACATACAAAATTATTATAAAAAAAAAATATTTTTACATTTTATAGGTTTTACAGTCATTTACCTAAAACGCGAAACGTCTAAAAGCATACCGATTAGTTAAAAGGAACTTTACTTTTATAACTTTCAAGAAACCGAAGGGCAAGATCACGTATATTACTTGAAGGTTATGGCGCTGTAAAACAGTAGGCATATAATCTTTACAAGTTGATACCGTATGACTTATGGATACAAATATACATAAACATATAACCGAAGTAGATTTCAAACTTCGTGTTTATCATTGTAACGTATTACAGCAACGACCTGTTCCAATGAATAATTTATGAGGGCTATGATAAATTGTAAGAAAAATATTTGTGTCAGAAAACAGAGACTTTCTTATAAGTATTTAATATAAAAAACAGACTATTAAGCTTGTTCAGCTTGTCGCTTTCGTGATTGCATGTCTTGTACTCTTTACTGAAGCAAAATTTTTGTTTACTTACTTTGCATTTATAATAAAACAAGATATAAATTTGATTAATATTTATTAAATTAATAATTTACAAAAATTTCAAAAATATCTTCTGAGATTTATGATTTTACAACAAAATCCAAACAAACAACAAAAACATTGAACTACAAATACTCTGATAAATAATATTGGAACTAAATTATTTTCTAAAATAAATTGACCCTAACTTAAGAAATAATTTTTAATACTTGCCTGCATTTAGTCCTAATAAAATATCTATACTATTTTGAATCAAAAATGATTAAATGGTTACTAAATGATTACGCTCTTTTTTAAAAGAATTATTTAGTTTTAATAATTAATCTATCACTTCTGTAGTAAATTATATTATTATGGATTAAAACTTGTCAAATAATGATTATTTTAATTTTTGTATTATTAAAGGGTTAAGGTCAAATTTACTTCTACTTAAGGCCACCTCTTGCAGGCAGTCTCTACATCACGACTTTTTAAAATTAATAGTTTTTAAAATTTAGGTTATCCCATACAATATTTATTTATTGCCTTTGAACTGGCATTAACTCTGAGCGAAGGTATGGTGCCCGGGCATTGTCATTTTAGGTACTTTTTACAAAATACAGGTTAATAAACAACCGCGGGAACCAAAAATAACTCTTGTTTTAGTTTTTTTGTGTTGTTTATCAAGATTTGTTAAAAATCGTAGCACAAAAGTTATTGATGTAAAAAAGCCTGTCTACATCAATCCCAACAACACTTGCAGGAAGCCGCCTGCAAAAGTTGACCTATTAATTACAAATAACCCTGTATAGTTTCTCAAGTCAATCCAACGAAAGCAGTACAAGTATATACATTTTTTTTATTATTATAATTTTCACTTTTTTTTGATATATCAGAAAAGTACTATTCATATTAAAGTGAAGCGATACATGTTTTAAATAGTAATTAATATTTTGTAATACTTTTTTCGATGATCATTAATTTCTATTACAAAGTTAGTTGGTTTTTCCATGTCTTTGAAAAACATTCAATGTTTACTAAACATTATATTTTGCTTGCTCAAAGATGTTCCGTAGGTTATAACAACAACTCAATTAGCAAACTACATTTTTTATTTGTTGTTGCGATACTGAGCAGATATTATATTATGAAAATGTAAGTTTATGATACTTTTAACAGATACGGAAGAAAGGAATCTTACATAATTCATAGATGATAAAAGCTTTTCAACTTTAGTTTCTTATAAAGAAATTTTAAATAACTTATCATATTTCCCAAGTAGTCCTGATGCCTGAAACATATACTAATGAGGATGTGACTTCAATAAGTACATAATAATATCCCTTTTAAAGGTATTTTTGTATCGGGAGTGTTTTTAATTTTATTTTTTTTTCTGCTTTTTATATTTATGTTACTGCTTTCTATATTGCACTAAATGAATCTACAAACACACTAATTTTATTTATTTAGGTTTTTACTATCAATATTGCATAAGAATTTTTCACCATCACCAACAGATGCTCAATATCTTGAGGATGACTGTTTCTATTTTAACTAAACATAGGTAAAAACTATCTCGACGAACAAGGATTTCTTTTAAAAAAAAACCGCAATCATATCCGTCTACGTGTTTGGCTGCTACGTTGCCACAGACAGACACATAGATAGACAGATACACAGACACACAAATACCATAACACCCCTCTTTTGAGTCGGGGGTTAAAAATATTGTCAATAACTACATAAAGTTATCTACATTCTTATTGAATTCTGCACTCAGTATATTTACAAAAGTTAACGTTTGGTTCAGAATTTTCCTTTTTAGTTTAAACCGAATATGTAGGTATACAATTTATTTGACAATTTCCGCAAAGTATTTCAAAGAGTACTTTTGATAACAGAACAAGTAGTGTGTCTCTCAAAAGGTGGCCTTGTGTAATTCAATACATCTGCTAATGTGAAGTTATTTTTTATTTTCGTTTAATGAATGATGTCCATGACATAAGAGATATATAAAAGTGTGTATAATCTGTACATGGCTGATTTATACAACGTTTATTATTTTTTATGAACTATTTTTAATACAACTTAGATTTTAAAACTAAAGTGTACTTTTAGTCTTTGAAAATATTTATGAGTTTACTCTTTATTAATGAAGTATGATAAAAACTTCAACTCCTGGAAATTTATAAAAGTATTAAAAAACTTTAGCGAAAATAAACGTTTTTCTCATAAAAAATTTAACTTTGTCTTTTAATGTGCACCTCATTTAGTTATGAGCCTCATAATAGAAGCCAAATAGATTCAAGATTCTGTATTATAACACAGTGTCAACTGTTTTTCACACACAAGTCACGAGGTAATCTTAAAAGTTTACCGCCAGCAATGAACTCCATCAATTTAAAGAATAATTTACCAGTTTAAGGTCTGGGTCTCACTATACTATGTCATGTGATATTTATGTTAGATTATGTCTCTATAGACATTGAAAATGTTGAAAATTGAGATCTAAAATTATAATGTGTTATTTCTTTGTTTCGTTTTATCCGTAATTGATAGGTCTTAGCGGTTTGTATAATTTAAGAAAACTGACGTTTTAAAGTAAATATTCACGTTGTTTCTTCATTATCTTGATGTTGCGTAGTCTTAAAACTCCTTTTATAAAAAAAATGCTTAACAACATCCGTTACAGTATTTTCTATTATTTCCATTCAATGTTGCTGAAACCTAGGTGGTATCGTGCTTTAAAATTGATATTGTTAAAGTATTAAAACTTTGTACTTTTAAAATATTATAAATAAACGATAAAAAACTGACCAGTTGACGGAAAAATAGAAAGCATTTCGAATCGTAAAATACCTTTAACGATCGAAGTTAACAGATTTCGGACAATAAATTCGCCATGTTCTTTTTAGTCCAACACACGGGGTTTATAGAGACCATGTAATGTTTAATGTTCTATTGCATCAGCTTGTTTTTTATATAAACTGACTAAGATTGGAATAAAAATATATTATAAAAGATACGATTATGGTCAATGATTTAATATTTTGGAAGAATTACAAAAAGTCAAACAGTATCATCAACATCAGCAACATCTTGAAAATAATTTCTAAAAAACCACAAAAGCCAGTCAGGCAGGTTATAAACATAATTAATTGTGGGTTTTTTCTCTGACTTGATTGACTTTGATTACAATTGTCATTTTGGCTGTGTCTGTGTTCTGTGGTTTAAATCTACAGGTTTAAACCACAGAACACAGACACAGACAGAACGACAAAGTTTAGAGGGATATTAATATAATTTAATGATCTTTTTCTGAACTGATATGATTTATAAGAACGTATAGAGTATCCATTGACTGACTTCACATAAGTGTCGTTGCACATCGTAGTTATTCTTATTATCCTATTGTCTTAGGTACCATTATGGGGGACGAACGCCGGGAACCTCCTCGTGGTGCTACCTAGGTAACAACGGTTACTGAGAACCTTCGGGTTCTCCCGTTGGCTAATACCCGACGCGGTGGGGGTCGGTCATGGGGATTTGTGCCCGGTCCATGGCTGGCCAGGGCGGGTAACCTTTCGGGGTGGCCTGCCCGCAGGGGGAAGGGCTCGGGCCTCTTTCCATCGGCCTTCGTTGGTGGAAAGTTGGCCTGGACGTCGAGGGTGAGAGGGCGCAGGCCCTCTTTGCCGGGGCTAGCCACGGGATCGCTCCTGGTACTTCTCTGATTAGCAGAATGGACTGTGGAGAGGTCCCGCGGCTGTATAGGGAGGGGTGCGCGGCGGTCTCTTTCTTGCTGAGGAAGAGGCCGTCTGCGTCATTTAGGGGGTCTGGACCTCTTTCTACAAAGCATTGACAGAACATTGCTTGGCGGGGAGATGGTCCTAGACGTTGCCTGGGTTGATTGTTGCCGAGTGCGATGCCACGGTTGCGCTTGGCGATGGTTAGTCCGGGTATGGTTGGTTCCCAACTTGTCGGGTTTGACGTTGGGTCCTCTGCCTTGAGTTGGCTTTAGTGCGGCGGGGCGCGTGGCTCGCGGTTTGACCAGAGCTGCTGAGCCCGCTGGGTCGTATCAAGAGTCTGCTCTCCTAGGGGGTCTGACCGGTGGTCTCCTCTCGGGGAGACTACCGCGGTGGGGCTGGACACGATCGATGATGGTCGAGTCGGGTTTTACACCTGATTCCCTGAGACCGAGTCCGGCCGGAAGGGGGTCTCGGCCCCCTTCAGAGGCAGCAGGCATGGATGGGGGGAAGTTGTTCCCTTAACAAACTTTCAAGCCCGCGAAAAAGAGATGGGTGCTCCTCGTTGCGGGGTGTCCTCTCCGTGGATCACGTCGGGGCATCGCGGTGAGTGCGAAAGCGATCCCGTGGTGTCCCATTATGACGGCGGCGGCAACCGTCAGATTTAGTGAGTAGGAGTCTCACATAACCACCTCCATCCTCCCCAGGATGGAGGTGTGTATCCATGGGGATTACTGATGTTAAAAAAAAAAGTTACAGTTACAAATACATCTTAGTTAAAAAGCCATCATCTAATCAAAAGTTAATACTGTTAAAACGATATTATAATTTATAAAAAATTACCTGATCCAATTTTTCTTTTCTTTGGTCATTGTATATTTTTTTTTTAACAGTAATTTAATTAAAAATTCTCGGCAATTGGTTCTACGATTATTATTATAAAGGGGGACATAACTTTTTTAATGCAGCAGAACGCAATTAAAATACGCCTGACGCCGAGACTCATTAAATTTCGACCTGAACAAGATTGTTGTTTATATTAATATAAGTAATGTTTTATAAATGATTAAATTTCTTAATTGTCTTAGCAAGATGTGATTGCAATTGTAAAATTAATCCGAATAGGATAAATATGGTGAAACCTATTTTATAAGAAACATTATAAATGAATTAAGTAATATTGTTTAAGGTTATAAATTCAAATGTAATCAGTATGTGAACCATATAGTTTGTTACACACTCGATTATAAGACATATATTAGTAATTTCTACTTACTTACTTCTTAAAGTTCTTATAAACAAATATTGTTTTTCTTTCATGTGGGCAAATGGATATAGAGAATGCAATTCAGTTGCGAAATCATTTGTATTTGTAATAAAAATATAGCAAATATTTTTTTAAGTAAACCTTCTTTACCGGAAATCAATAAACCCACGTATACCCACGTATACTGACGTCAGTTGCTCAAGAGTGATCTCGTATTTATTGCGTACCGTAGATTGAGCGTAAATTATGATGCGGGATTCACATTCTTTATCATATATATATTCTCTCTGACAGTATTACAAATCTGAAATAAAATACTTACAATATCATGTTGAAACTTTTCCAAGACAATATACTGTTAGTCATATTTATTTATAATAATTTAAATGGTAAATACATTGGAATTTACATGTTTTAGTTCATAAGTTTCAACAGTAGCGCCACCTACACAATTAATTATGGAATATTATTTAGTATTTACTGTTATATGTTTTAAGAATTAGAAGCATAGAATATTTTAACATAATGTTTAATCTTTTATTAATTATTAGAACTTATTATAAGGTATAAATAACATCATCTATAAGTTGGTTATGAAATTGTAAATTACCCTCACCTAAATATTATAGAGTTAAAATATTATAAAACGAGTTGTAAGGGCTGCTCTCGCCCATTCTATTACAAATGGTTGGATATTAAACATTGAAGTGCAAGTACTGTGTATTACTAAAACAAGTCTTAACAATACATAATGATACTTAGAACGTTTTCTATTACAATTCTTAAAGGTCTTTGTATAATAAAGCATTTCTTACCACCGACTATGCCTTCTCAGGCATATATATCTCTATAAGAATAAATTGAATAACTTCTAGTCCTTGATTAAGTCTCGGTGGTACTTGTAACCGAATCTTAATTCTAAAATTTGCAAATACTTTTTCACGAATAAAGAGAGTAAAGAAAGAGATAACAAAGCTTCAAGAGGAAGAGGCATTGGCTATCCTACTCTCTCCGTGACCGTACCTAACGAAACTATAAAAACAACTTCATGACGATTTTCTATTAAAATCTATTACTACTACGGCTATTACTACTACTTCTAAAAATAATAATAATAATTAGATATAAAAACTACTACCGCAAAAAAGTCGATAATATTCTACATCCCTATTTGTTTAAGTGAGGCTGCAAAGTAGAAAAGATCTTAAAGAAGCGTGCCGCAGCGTTACCTCGCCATTCGTCTACGACATTAGTACTGGAGCTGCTTGTTGCATTGAAACGATTAATTACAAAAATCAGTATAATTATACAGACATTTCAAGTATCTTATTTGGAAATCGAACAGGCTAAGAGAAATAAAAATACTTTTATGTTTAAGGTATTGGAGTAAGGTATTAGACTTGGTACCATTAACATAGTCCGAGTTTACTATTTGCTTATAAGTTGTATAGTGTTTTTAATAAAGAAAACATTATTCCTATGAAATAATAAGAATCATTTTTATCAAATAATTAAATATCAATTATTTTGTTTCTGGGATTATGTCAAAACAAATTGTACGCTAGGTTAATTGATACGATATACATATTAAAAATCAAAGTATGTTATTTGAATTCGAGATTAGTTATAAAGTCACAGTTACATTATCCAATCTATAATTTAAATGAGGGAAGTTCGTTCTAAAGTTCAAATAAATGTTAGTATGGATTGCATTTTATTTACTGCTCAAATTATTTGACGGTGTAGGTACAGAATATTTAAAAAGCAACTTCAGCTCTCTCTGATAAGCCCTCTACAATAATTACTTTAACACCTTTGGGGTTTTGACGAATTACTTAGTAAAAAATATATATATTTTACAGAGATTAACTTGACTGCGATTGTGGCTTTACATACATAGGTCAAACAAAGAGGAGCATCGATAAAAGTGGTAGGGAACACATCTCGGATATGAAGCATAGGCGTACATCAAAGTCAGCAGTGTCTGAACATACCACAGACAAGCCTACTCATTATATAATATTTGATAAACCTAAAATCCTCGCTAAAGAACAACGTTACATTTCAAGCATGGTTCGTGAGGCTATTGAAATTAAAAAAACCCCAAATTTTTATAGAGAAGATGGTTGGGCATTATCCAACACCTGGGACCCACTTTTGATAAATATAAAATCCCATATTTATTATATAATTGTTACCAGCGCGGCGTGGCGCGCAATTATCACATGACACGGATTCGAAAAAGAAGTAACAGTGAAACATTCTATAAATATTGCAGATGAAATCCATTAGAAAGATCTGATTTCCATCGAAAATAATTAATTTATTTTTTATTTTAGAATATTCATTGTAAATATTTAGTACCACATTATTAAATGGATCTTAAGGGTGAAGTTCTACCCACTTCTATAAAACAATATGAATGAAATTTATTTACATGAATTAAATCGAGCATGAAAAGTTATATTCTTTTATTTAGTACAACGATTTAAATTATTAAAAAAATCATGAATTATTAGCCAACAAAATGTGAATCAACTAGAAGTAAAGTTGTTTAAAAGTTTACGTTGCATGAAGAGATGAGTTGCTAAGTCAATATTACAGTTACGCAGCCGTAAAACATTTATTTACTATTACTAAGTTGAAGATCAACATTCGTCCGTATATTTCGTATTTCGCAATGTTACCTAATGTATTATAGCTGTCTCTACATTATTCAATTTCATTGATGAGTTTTGTGTAATAAAATATGTAACTGTAGTGTTGTTGTAGTGTATGAGCTTTTGTGATTTCCTCTCCTCATAATCGGATTAAACTAACCTAACCTAACTTATATCGTCAGTTAACTTGAGACAGACGAGACAAATCTTCTTTGCTTTCCATGGATTCACCATGCGGGTGCCGGGACCATCGCGTTACATGGAGAGGAGTGCAAACAGTGCCTGGGACTTATTATGCGCAAACACGCTCACCTCCACTATCCACACTACTCTCCCTACCTAAGTAAATTTGGAGAGAACCTACTAATGCCGCCCTTGAAATACGTTCTAGAAATGAACTGGTGCATGTTCTAGAAAGGCTAAAATTTTTAAATATTTTGCTGTTATACCTCTCGCTCCCACTTTACCGCGTACAAGCTAACTATACATTTATTCCTGGATAGTTGGTTGGTCTGTTTGTAATGTTGATGATGTAATAGATGCAAAGAAGAATACCAGTAATTAAAGCTTAAAGTATAACACATTAAACATGCTGCCTGCTAAACACAACGGATGGCATAAAACATACAGACTAGACGGTTCTAAAACCCAGAATCGACTCGGAGCTGCATTTTACGCTCCAAAGAATGAATTTAAGGAATAAAGGTTTAAAATAACATCTGATATCACTATTACGTCAACGGAGTTATTAGTGATCTCAGAAACCATTTCTTATGCTGATAATGTAGGAATTTAAAAAAAAATCGTTTTTCTAACGGACAGCAAGAGTGCCCTGCAACATAGCTCGATACGCCTCTGGTAAAAGAGGTGTTTCGATAGCATTTGACATTATTAAAAAAATTCTACATCTTTCTGGCCGGGGATTATTGGTGAGATTGCAGTGAAGCAGCACATAGTGGGGGTAGGTGGCAACGAGGAGGTCGATACTATAGCCAGGAATGCTATATCATTCGGAACTGATATATTTGTATTTCCAGACTACACTGAAATTTTACTTAAATAAAAACTTGATATCTTTAATAAATGGAAAACAGATTTAAATAAGATTGCAAACTTCAGAGGACTTTTGTACAACACTTTACACAATGAACCATTTTATATATCTTGGTTTAACAATGTTAAGTATCGTAGGGAATGGATAGTGGTAGCTCACAGACTTCGTTTCGGGAATATGTCACTTAATAGTTTTAAATATCTAATGAAAAGATCGGACACATGAAACTGTACTAAGTGTAGTACTGTAGAAGACATACAACATCTTTTGATGGAGTGTACCCGAAGTGAAGTAATGCGAGCCACGATGATAAAAAGTTATATTTTAAACTTAACAAATGGTTATTTTTCAAAGTATTCTTTAATCACCGACCACTTTGGTTGCAAAAACACTTTTTAAGTTAATTAGAAATGCCCTCAAGGATACTAATGTTTCAAAAACAAAGTTTTGTTTTGTCTTTGTTTTACATTTTAAATTAATAATATTATATTACAATGTAACTTTAATGTATAAGATACGAGTATATTGTTCTTAGGTTACTTTGAATTGGCATGATCTCACAGAGATTAAAAATCACCTAATTAAAAATAGAAATAAAAAAAAATCTTGCCCGTATTGAATTATTTTTTATTTTATACTTATATAAAATTCTAACAGCATTAGTCATATTTAAAATTAATTTAAAACATGTTAATGTTAAATTTATGTTTTATATAGAATGTAACTTTTTAAAATAAATTATATCAGAAAGCTACTAGGATACAATTTTGTGCGTAACGTGGTAGCTTTGAAATTTTACTAAAAAAAATATGAATATGAAGTATATTAAATATGAATTTATTTATTTAAAAACCTATCAAACAATGTATGTATATTTACAGGTAAGAGAAGGTGACCTCAAGGAGAATTAACGTCAGGCCGGCAGCCGGACCTCAAAACTTTTGGTAAATGAAGGGTATTATAATTTGAATTGGGTCCTCATATACTAACACAATTACCTGTATTAGGTAAGATCAGAAGGAGTCTCTAAAGACTAGTTGTTATATAGGGTCATTTCGCCTGTTTGCGTCCATTTAGTGGAGTTGCTGACTTTGAAAGAGAAAATAAAAATGATTTAGCACTAGTTTTGAATAAAAACTTATGTACAGTGTTAATAATATAGTCTTTTTTATATTCATTTAAAGTTTTGGTGGAAAGATATAACGATTTAAATATAAAAGTGATAAATATCAGATTTGGGCGATTTACCCAGTTTGCGTCCATAAAATCTAAATTGCGTCCACTCAAGTCCAGTTTGCGTCCACCAACTTATATATAGAATGTAGGGGAGATTTTTATTAATAATTATTCAGAAAGATTAGATTTTAACAATTTATTGTTTTATGTCCAAATATTTAACTAATTAAATTTTAAAATATTTTTAATAACAAATATATCATCTTATATATTTGTCACAGCCAATGTTTTCTTCGCCGTCTTCATCTACATCTGATATAAGTATGTCATTACATTCAGCGCACTTTGTACTATCCACGGCTGGTAAATTTTCTTTTCAGAGTATCAGTATCTACTGTGACTTTAACAGGAAGTGTCTTTTTCCTACGTTTTGGAGCAGTTCCTTGAAGTTTTTTTTCTCTATTCGTTCTTAATTTATTTTTCTTACTGCTTTGTTTTTTTTTTCTCCGTCTGCTCTTTATGTTCATAATACTTTCTCGATACAGACGAAGATATGGCCGCTGGAGTTCTTTGATTAAATTTTCTTGCTATGCTAAAAATTTCAGCCAACATCAGGGGGGTTTTAAATGGATCAAAGGTTTCTGAATGTGAAATGCCTTGAATAAATAATGAAGATGATTGTAAACTAGGAGGCTTTTCTATAGGTGAAATAGATGGTGATACAGTAGATGCTAAATGAATAAAAGCAGTCGGAGGGGGTTTTGATATTTGTTGCTTAGTTTTCTCAAGACTTGGTGTAGTATGAGTTGCCATATCTTCTAGTGGTAAAATAAGAACTTCATCTGAAGACACTATTGAACTAAGCTACAGGTAACTGCCAAAAAGGTGTATAGGCAAAATCATTTTTATTCATGTCATGAGTTTCAGATTTGCACCTTGATACACTGTGATTTCACAATTTCTAATTTGTTCAATCAGGAGCCGTTAATAAATTACGTTAATTTTTTTTATTATAATTACATTAAGATATTATTGATCGTAGGTATATACAATTTTATTAAATTTAAATAAGCTATACATTTTTAATTACTTTTATAAATAGATAACAAGAAAACAAAGGTGGACGCAATCTGGTCTGTCCTAAATAATAGGTCATAAAATTCGCGTCCACTGCGGACGCAAAGTGGAATTTTTAAAATTTGTATGTACTAGTTTGCGTCCACCTTATTTTAACTGTCAACAATTAAAAAACTTAAGTAAATTCATAATTATGTTTTTCCTTTCTTTATTATTAAGGCCTAGAAACATCTATGTATCTATAACTTCACATAAAACAATGTAAAACTAACCGTGAATGGTGTTGCTGCTCACTATTTTTTTACTAACATTTAAGACATTTGCAGTCTTTTGTCCCGTGGCTCAGATAAATTATTTTTTTTTAAAGGGAAGGATAGCGCTCAAGGAAATTTTGTTTATGACTGTGTATCTCCTATATATTGAGGTATTGGCAGAAATTACATTTGGTTTTGTTAGAAAGTTCATTAACTTATTTTCGAGTATTTTATGAAAGAATAGCCGTCGAATGGACGCAAACTGGCGATGGACGCAAACAGGCGAAATGACCCTAGTTTATTAATAAACTTAGTTAGGTATATGAAACCATTTTCCGTTAGTAAGAAACTCTTAATTAATAATAATACTATCTTTAGATAAAAGTTGTCCCAGTTATAATAAAAAAGTAATATTAAAGTTGTCCCAGTTATTAGAGTGGTCTGATTCACCCTAAGCCTGTAATTATAATGATTACAAACTAGAAATTTGTATACATTTCTTGAAAATATACGATAAAGATACGATATATGTATATATATATATATATATATATATATATATATATATATATATATATATATATATATATATATATATTTTATTATATATATATATATATATGTATATATAACCCACTCCTATATAATTACTAGATAACTTTTGTCTATGGAGAATATATATATATGTATATATTATCTAGGTATATAAATAAAATTTTACTAGTTTATCAGTGGCATAGTGACTAGTAAAATATCAATTATCAAATGTATTTAGGTATCACTTAGGTATATGCAATTTTTTTAAGTATCAACATTATTGGTCTTATGCCTCTATTATTTCTGTGCGCCTTATGAAGATTACCCACCGGAACACAGGTGTGCGTCTATTCTCTTGAGGCCCTCATTGCGGTCGGATTAAAATGTTATAAAAAAACCTAACCACCTTTACATTTTTTAAATGTCCATTATAAAATGTTATAAGACAGTAAAAATCGAGTGTTTGTACATTAAATATATTTCCAATAAACTGATAGGGGCCGAATAAAGAAGAGTAACAGAAACCAAAAATCATTTTTTTGCTGCTGATCTACTATTTTATTTGTGATGAAGAGATAAGATTTTATGCAAATGTTTTTTGACCTTTTGATGCTAATTTTATGAATCTTAGTTTCTTGTAAAGAAGTATAAATAAATTAGTCATTCACGAAAGTCATAAATATAACCTAAAACGATACTTGGAATTTTATAAAAATATACCTTTTCCTGGAACACTACAACAAAAGAGTTCAAAAAAATTGATCCACTTAATTTTTTATCTGCTATTTAAATTAGAATAATATTAGATTGTATAATGAAATATTGTCCATGCATCCATCCAGGTGGTTATATTTTTATGTAAAAATCAATTTGTCAAATATTGAACTTAATAGGTTAACTAAAGTTAACGTTTGTAAAGTGGGTCATATTTTAGTTACAAAAAAGTTAAAAATAAATAAGTAACAATATATTACACTATGTTAATGAAATGACTAAAGCTTACACAAAGAGTTTTGTTTTTTATTTTTTTTTTATTTTTTTTTTTTTTATATGAGGACAAATTACACACATTGATCTAACCCCTAAGTAAGCAAATTATTTGCTTGTGTTAAGGGTATTAGACAACGATACAAATACATAGAAATACAAATATAAATACTGAGAATATATTTAATTAACGACCAAATCCAGAAACACAGACATCTATGTTCATCACATAAATGTCTGTCTCTGCCGGGAATCGAACCCGAGCCATATTGCGCCGTGACACGTTAGGCGTCTGCGCTAACCACTGTACCAACGGGGCGGTGAACGGTTTTATTTTTATAAAATCCACATCAAGAAATTGTTCCTTAATAAAATTTCGAATTGCAATCAATAAGAGTTCCAATTAATTCTGGAGCCTTTAAGAGATCTATTGCTGATTTTATTGTGAGTAGATGAGTTAGCAACGATTGAATTATTGACTTTTTTGTTTTACATTGATACATCAAACTTTTCTACTGCCATAGACCGTTTTATAAATGGGACTGTAAGTTGATACATAAAACCAATTAAACTAAAAACTACGCCCTAATAATGGTTATATAGAGAACATTTTCGCGTTATACATTAAAACAAAATTTCTGTAGCGTACGAGTAGTTGTAAGATATTCCAAGTTTATGATACAGATGATAACAAACAGACTAGACGTTGAAATACACAAGTGTGCAAAAGTTACTTTCCTTTTATTACAAGCTTCTTGGCCCCTTAGGAGCCTTTTTAAATTCCGCATACAATACGTTTTACGACATTAATGTGGAAAAAATAATAGCAAAAATGTCAAAACGAAAATAGCAATTTGTAGCGAAAGTTGATAATAATATCAATCAAAGTTTCCCGAGGGAAGTAACTCGTTTTATATTTGGAAGGAACTCGTTTTATATTTCTGTTCTTAAACCTAGCCTAATAAAATAAATATGTGTTGATTGTAGCTTTTATTTTTTATGTGTTAATAATCAAATAAAAACATTGCTTTAAACATAATTCGCATATATTTTTTAAAAATAGTTTTAAGTAAATTTAGAGTAACATATATTTTAAATGAAATTACGATACGTATTAATAACAAAGATGTACAATAACTATGTTGTACATAATAACTTAGAGTCAATTACAAAACAAAATGTCTCAAATTTTAAATGATTATAAAATTAACAATAAATCGATAAGAGCAGGGATTCGTACCCGCGACCTGAAGTAACGCTTTTAACCAAATATATATATATATATATATATATATATATATATATATATATATATATATATATATATATATATATATATATGGTAGTTGTTTTATATTTATTTTTATGGATATTTTCAAATATTTATTTTAATTGTGGCATCTTGTTAATGTAAATGTATACTCCAAAGAAAGAAGTATTGGTACTTATAAAATATATATATATATATATTCCCAACCCTTATCATAACACACGTAATAATAGATCTCTCATTTCCTATTTTTAAAACTGTCTTTCTAACGCATAAAAGCCATTTTCATACAAATCTTTCAGAGTTCAAGCTCCCATGGACCGTTCTACCCAAAAATATTAGAAAAGCGTCAACGATAACTTTGTTGACGCTTTTCAAAAGCTTGTTATATAGCATAGCATTATAATTTGGTATATATAAAGCTGGTAGACTAAAGAGCTGTATTTCAGAGCATTATTTTACAGATAAGCATAAAATATAAGAATAGGGCCCTATTTATTTATGAAAATTATACAAAATGTTTTAGCAAACCTCTTTTGGATTTATTCTTTTATTTTATTAAATGGTTGTCATCTTAACATTTAGTTCAAAGGTATAGGCTTTCTTTCTTAATAGGTAGTTTTTAATAAAATGTAGAAGATTACCAATTGACAAAAAAATATTATTATAATAATAAAGAATTCTTTTCCAGGCTCAATGGATAAAAACTTCTAAGAAAATTTAAGTGAAATTGTAAGAAAATTAAGTTATATCATAAGAAATTTTGATCTCCAATACTTACTTAATTTTAATAATATAGTATCAAGGTGGCTTCGCATTACTCCTAATCTGATTGTGCTCGCTGTCTGGGAACTAACCGAATCCAAAAACAACTTTATCGAATAAAAGTAATAGAGTTCGGGAAATAAATTTACCCTGTTCTTTGTACTCCAACATAGGGGTCTATAGATAGCGTGAAATGTGTTATGATCTATTTCATCAGATTGGTTTTTATATTTACTGAATACCATGGGGTAAAAAGATTTATGTAAGATTCGCAAATAGGTCGTCTTACCTAAATTCTTCGATAAATAAAAAATACTATGACATTATCTCTAATGTTACGTAAAACTTTCTGTACTATTACTACTAAGCTGAGTTGAGAAAACCATTGTACTACTTATTTGCGTTTTTGTGTAAAATTTGCATTTCTTAGCGGGAGTTATCTAAATCTAAAAACATAATTGCTTTAACTCTGATCGTAGATATAGCGCCTAGACGTTGACCTTTTAAGTACTTCTTACAAAATACAGAGTATATAAAAGTAAAAAAGAAAGAAAATATTTTTTTGTTTCGTTTTTTTGTGTTTTGTATCAAGGGTTTTGAGTTTTGTATAAATTTGTAAATAGTCTGCAAGGCTGCCTGCAAGAGGTGGCCAATTAATTACAAATAACCCGGTCATAAACTATGAAAATTTTGAGTGCTAACAACAAAACAAATAAATGTGAAACCTACATAGTGATTGTTATTGGGAGTGCATCCGATTTGAGATACATTTAATGTATTGCGAATCTTGACAGTTATTAGATATCGAGGGGTGATTATATTTGACCGTTAAAATACACGAATGCATTAATAAACATTTTTCACTGAGATTACTACACAACGTATGCATATTTCATTTCATGTCATTTATTACTTACAAGTACATAAATAAAAAAAATATATACTTAAGATCTAAGTGGCCATCTTTTAATACCTACAGATTAGAATACGTTGTTAGGTACTTACAATAGTTTTCTCTAACCTTAGTCACGTTTATAATAACTGAAATCTCATTCACATACTCTTTCCCCAAAATACCCTTCGTACTTGCTCTTAGTGCCGCAATCACACGTTATTGTTGATAGTCCTCGATATAAAGTTATCACCGAACTTCAGTGATTCAACTTAAACTAAGACAAACAATGAATTAGAATTACTCTCCTGAAACTTTATACTAACAGCTTATTTGTAAGTAATTTTAATGACAGTGAACTTTCTTAATGACTTAGGCTCTTCATTCTTCTCCACTTATTAAACATTTAATTACACAAAATAACTTATCAATTTGAAACAAAGTCTGCAGTTACAATATGGGTAGGGAAAAAATTGCTCTTTGGAATATTAAAGATTTATTTATATTTAGCGAGATGAATCACGTTTAGTTAGTAAATGAATTTATATTTAGGGAGTGACGTAACCTTTGTAATTTTTCTGAATACGTATATTTCTGAAATAAAATTACGAAGACTTATAAGGCATACGTAGCTTTTCAATAATACAAACAAATATTTCGTATATTTGTGGCGTTACATGTGAACGTTCCTCCAGTCTTTGCACAAGTCTTATTTGTCTAGAATACGTTATGTTCCGACACGTACATATTGAATTATGCAAAGAGTTCGCACATTAACAAACAAAAGTTTGTCTATAATATATTTACACAAATTATAATAAGTAGGACATTAGTGTTTTTAGATAAATTTATATAAAACGAAGCCCATATCGAACGCAGCAGGCAACAAACACTTTTCGGCTGTAAATTTTCTATTACGTATGACTATTGTTATTATCATTTGAAACAATTATTTGTTTTGTAGTTTCTACCTTAATGAAGTTTTAAATTAAATCGTTTGCCTTTGTTTACACTATGTTTATTTCTCCCCCTATTCCTTTGTACTCATATTTTAATCTTAATTTCACTTAGATTGTTATAAATGAAATATTTTTTTTTTTACATTCTGATTATAATTAATATATTATTATAAAGTAAGTATTATTATTATTGATGAAAGTAATTTACTAATAAATTACACAATGTAGTCATAACTTTTAATTAAACAAAGTCTGGATTTACTTCGATTTATCATAATTTGAATAATATACATTAATTTGGGGAAGTCTGATTGGAATTCCAAATAAGCTCTGAATGTAATAAATGAAATGATAAATTTCTGTTTAGGTATTATTCGTATGAAGGTTCAATAAATATTTAAAAACTATTATTTGTTAATAACCACTGGTCAGGTGTCTGATGATCTTTTAGTAATGAGGGAGGCGGTATTTCGTAAACTGTGCAACGATCATAGAGTTCCTAATCTTAATTTTAATATTCATGAACTCGTGGTCTGTGTGTCAAAAACCTCCGATACAACAAGACCTCTAAAAAGGATAAAAATAATATTTTTAAGCACTTAATGAAGTCGTTGCATAGGGGGACCTTTCTACGTACTTTGGCGATGGTGTCTATTTTACGGAGTTTTTACGGCTAATGAATGAGGACTTATTAATAACTAGCTGTGCCGGCGACTTCGTACGCGCAGATTTCGATTTCTATAAAACGTACCCTTTGTACATATTAATGTATGTAAAAACTATAAACCTTCAAAGTTTCTTCGAACTCAATTAAGTGGTTTTTGCATACATATAGAAATATTTCTAGATTATTTATGTACATTTTTCATGTTTAATAGCTAGTAGGTACCAAAGGTACGAAAAGATGAGATTATTAACTCCTTTATTTGTTAACTTTAAGTGAAGCCCATTACAACATATTTCTAAAAATTGTACCCAAACAGGTTAAGCCGTTTCTGAGAATAGCTTGCACAAACATACAGACATACAGACAAACAGACAAAATTAAAAACCATTGTTTTGGGTTCTCTTACTCTTATAAAGGCCCCTCATCATGTTTTTTTTAATATTCTCCATGTACAGAATTGAATTGACTTGAATTGAATTGGATTGGATTGGATTGGATTGGATTGAATTGAATTGAACTGATTTGAAGTGAACTGAATTGAATTGAATTAAATTATTTTACTGTTATTATGATTTCATTTTCGATTCCTGAAATGATTAGGCTTAATTTCCGATTGAATGCGTGTGTTCTAGTTGTTCCAAAATTGCTTCTAAGATTGACGTTTTTGATATCATAGAGATCATATCAAAAGAGATCACAATAAAAAATATATATATCAGGCTGAGTTTATTGTGTGGTTCTTTTCAGAACCGGACGCGTTTGGAACCCTCATAGCTTTAACATTAAGTTGGAAAGTGCTTTTACAGAAGAGCTTATTACGATAAATCTGCTATCAGAATAGTCCCTCCTGACACTTCCACGTTCACTTATACAAGTGATCACTGATTATGTTCAAAGTGGAAAAGATATAAATAAAAAAAAAATATTACTGGAGAACTTATATCCAAGAAATGCAAAATAATTCTTCAAGGTATATCTATGCAATAATTAATATATAAATATGCAATACCCACTAAATATAACAGAGACGAAGCTTCTTAGCAATCCATGGATTCACCGTGCGGGTGCCGGGCCCATCGCGTTGCAAGGAGAGGAGTGCAAGCAGCGCCTGGGACTTGCAACCCAGGAGTAGGTTTAAGGGGCCCCTTTATTATGCGCAAAAACGCTCACCTTCACCCTCCACACTCCTCTCCCTACCTAACCAAATTTGGAAAGAACCTACTAATGCCGCCTTTGAAGTACGTTCTAGAAATGAACCGATGCTTGTTCTAGAAAGGCCAAGATCTTTAAGTAGGCTATAGAGAGATTTTGCTGTTATACCTCTCGCTCCCACTTCTACCGCGTACAAACTAACTATAAATTTATTCCTGATCAGTTCGTTGGTTAGTTCGTAATACTTATTGAGCTTGAATGTGTAATCCCTTGGGATGTTTGTTTCCCAAGGAACAGTAAGCTCCACAAGTATCACGCGTCTCAGATATTTCGAATACAGGAATAAGTCCGGTCTGGATGACGAAACACCAACATCCCCAGGGATTCTGTAATGCTTTTCATACGTGTCCATAATGAGAATCCAATCAGGAGTTGCGCCTAATATTGAATAAGGCTTCGCTTTTGATTTTTTGGAGGAGCCTTCTTTTACGAATTCTATAGATCGTTTGGTGGTTGTTATACCCTTCCGCGCTCTTGCTACTGAAAGACTAACCACTTCCCGTATAATTTCTAATACCTAGTCGTGGCGACGCGAGTATTGACCTTTATCTAGAAGTACCCTACACCCTACTAATAGGTGTTTCGCGGTTCCTATTGCCTCCCCACAGATGTTGCAAGACTTTTCGGTGGCTTTGCCCCATCTTACTAAATTACTTTAGTAAGATGGGGCAAATTAAATAATAGTATTATATAACCGAAATCGTATTATATATCCGTATAATTCGAGTAGATATAGCGTTTTTTTTTATTTGCCTTTGTAACTTATACAAGGAAAAATATATTGGTTTTTCTTTATGTTCTATGTTTGTCATTATTAATATATACATAAATTTATTTATTTGTTACCAACGAACGAACAAGATAATTCTAAATTATATATAAGAACTCTCTATTCGCCTAATTAATTCCAAAATAAACCATTTTAGCCCGTAGCTTTGAAATATGAATATCTCTCAGCACACGCTCTGTTTATCTTCAAAAGTATGAAATCTGAACATAAATGACTTCGATACAATCTTCTTAATAAAACAATTTTAACATTAAATCTCTTTGATCCGATCAATTCAATTTATTGCCGATTCACTCGCCTTCATCACGTTTGATGTTGATACGGGTTCTAAAGTCGTAAATTTTTTATGTCTATTTAATTTCACGTTAAAGAAAAAATCTACTCTTATTCTATATTTTGAAAATATCTATAAACATGTGTAGCCATATTAAGCTTATTTAAATTTATATAAATATAGAATGAAAAATAAACTCCAAGAGGTCGCGGGTTCGAATCCCTGTGCATGTCGGTTTATAATAATATATAAATATATACATATTTAAAATAAAGTATTAATCCAATTTATAAAGTTTTTTATTACCTTCTCAAATACTGAGTAGAGAGAAAGAATTAGAAATCAGTCAAAATTCGTACCTGCTACTAATAACGCGACTATAAATTCTATTAACCTCTTACATTTAAATTCTAAATAATAATAATTGTATAGTAAATATATAAACCATCCTTCTATACAAACAAGTTATTTTATTAGTGGTATATTAATTATAATGCGTGGTATATTAATTATAATATACCACGCAGTTCCTTCCTTCGGTGAAAGCATTCCAATAAGTATAATATATTTTTTTACTGTGTATACGAGTACATAAAATTATTATTTAAAACGCCATCGAAGATATTTATTGCATTAAACGTTCGAAATCGTTTAATTCGATAGAACATGAAAAGCGCCTGATCAAATTACACTCGAAAAAGATTATTAAATTCTAAATATTCCCACTTTTTTATAAAATGGGTGAATTTTTATCATACCTTTATACTTTATTGCTATATCATACCTTTGAAGTTTTTAGCATGTATTTTGTTTAAAAGTTAATTAATTAATTCAAAATCAACATTTTAGTGTTTTCTCTTAAATCCTTTTACAAAAATTTCAGCCGAAAAGTATATGTTGCATATAGCGTTCAGTTAGGTCATCGTTTTATGGAAATAAACAATATTAATTATGTTCAAAACCTACAAATAAAAAAGTGTGCATGTTTGTCACAAATAACAACAAAAAGTACGTATCGGTACATAAGATACTCTTCACAAATAAGATTAGTAAAAATACTTGAGGAACGTCTACAAGAAAATCTAAATAAAAGTTATCTCCCACACTTCATTTCAATTCGACTATTTGCCCTACCTATTAAAATACCTAAATAATTTTTTTATGAAAAGGAGTTTGTTACATAGAAATTCATTTTTGTAGATATTTAAATATTTATAATTTTAATATATTTCAATATCAATTTTTAAATGTTATGTGTCTGTGAGACACTTAAACATAAAATAAAACTAAAACATTTAAAAATGAAACACTTAAACATTTAAAAATAAAATTTAAATTATTACAGGTAAAGTGTTACCTGTAATAAAATATGCTTTTGTAAATACAGCCTCGGCATTTCATTAAGGAATTTGTTCAATATTATCACTACAAATTTTGTTTGAGATGAACAAATTATGAAATGTTTAACAGATTGAGAAAATTGATGGGTAATTGAAGAATTTTCAAGTGGACTCAGTGAACAAAATAAACAATTCAGTATTATTTGTTTTTTGACAAATAGCAAAAGTACGGAGTTTTTAAGGTGTGAATAAAGAAGAGAAGAGAGTTTCATAAAGATTTAAGAAAAAATAAAACAATATTTACGTTTACTTAAGATCTATCTGCATTTGCATTCCGAAGAAATGTTTCCTGCAAATAAGGAACAGAACATGATATTGTTATGATGTTTGAGTATATATATGTCGGAGATAGATGCATATTAGTGACTTGCTCGTTCTTGATGGAATATTCTGGTACAGGATCCGAGGCGTAGGTCTCAGGCAATTAAATCACACACACAATATGACAATTCTTGTATTAAATTTAGGTAATCAATTCTCACAAATTACTTAGTAGGTATACCTACTAAGTAATTTGTGAGAATTTTGAGAGGTAGTTCACGCAACTCTGATAATTGTATACAATTATCAGAGTTGCGTGAACTACCGATCCCGTTTGGGGTCCGAACTGTAAGGCTCTCACTAATCAATTCCTCCTCGACTCAATGCTCTCCAATATTTAAAATATCTCCGGTGCCCCTCCAAACGATTCCGGTCACGTGACTCGTTACGTCACGATGTTCACACCCCACTGTTACAATGATATCAATTGAGTTACTAATTATCGTTAAATTATCGTGATCTACGACACGGCCATACTGACAAGTCACACGTCCTCGTGTGCATGTATCTCTATGGAGTGACAATAACTATGTCCCCTCTGAGTGACGATAACCACGCCACCTACATCGAGTGACGATAACCACGCCACCTCCATCGAGTGACGATAACCATGCCACCTCCATCGAGTAGCTTTAGGATTCGCGGTTGTCCTGGGATGTAGGGTCTGAAATGAAACAAATAACTCCAAGGATAACTTGCTCGGCTATTCTGACAAAACCAGTGAATGTCACGTCTCAGGTTTTTACTCTATATACATTCTTAACACAAGGTGCGCACTACACCTTATTTACAACAGTTAAAAACTACTCTGATCATTAGATCCATCACTTTACTTTACAAAATCAATCATGATTTTACCAGACTTGCGTACTCAACTCAGCCAACTCAATACTTTTGCAATATGATACAGTCCATCGATCATATACAAACAACTACCATGAACCAGTCCTTCGGTCATGTAAAACACAAAACAGACACACGTGTTAACACCACACGTGAGGTGCGGTCAACAAGTATGAGTAGGCAAGCTATTATCTGTAGTGAATTCAATATCACTTTGCTCAACTAAAACATTTAGTTCCTGAGGGTCCTTGTGATCGGAATGAAAAGAAATAAAAATAAACTCGTAACGCCTAAATTTCGACTTCAAAAAGTTAACAAATCCTTCATGGGCTTCAGTGTACGCATATATAATAAGGTTCCACAAGATATTTTGGATCTTCCTTTTCATAGTTTTAAATCTAAAATTAAAAGTATATTATTAAATAAATCTTATTATAAAATTCAAGAATTTTTGGATGATCGAAATGTATGGAACTTGGGTCGTTGACTCATTTGCAGGGTTGATGTTATAATGTATAAGTCAAACATTGTTTAATTTCATTTAAAAAGAGCAACTGTTGAGTTTCTGGCCAGCTCTTCTCAGCAGAACAGCATTCCGAGCTGGTGGTAGTTTACTCACAGACTGACTATACTGACCAATTTAATGTAATTGACGATTCAAAAGTGCGTGTAAATGCCTACTTGAATAAAGATATTTTGAATTTGAATTTGAATTTGTAACCAATAGTGCTATTTTAAATTATGTTAAACGTAAAAACAAAAAACAAATTCTATTTAAACCAAAATACAATTTAACTTGACAAAGCGTTTACTTTCGTTCAATGTTATCAGTACAGTATTTTAAAAGTTGCTATTTTTAACTTATTTTAAAAAACTATTTTATAATAGTCCTTATTAATATTCAGAATATATTTTAATAGAAAATGTAATGTTATAAAGATAATGAATATTTAATTTAATCTTAACGTAAAGTAATGATAAAAGAAATAATTTAATTTTGAAAACTTTATAAGAAACTAAAATTTCATAGATTTTATTATGCTGAGATACTCGCATCAAAAGTTCAAGCCACAAATTTTGCATAATATGTTACTTTCTCAGAACCCCACCAATGAAAAAAAATACAAATTCAGTTGATGGGTTTAGAAAGAAAAACCTTTAAGAGAGGAAAATTGGATGTTTAGAAAACATTTTATATTCTTTAGAAGCAGGGAAACAACTTTACAATAATACCTTCTGATCATCGAGAAAGCATTGTATGATTTTAAATAGTCTTTATTCAAATAAAACAATTAGACATGCTAAATATGTTTGGATAGTCGAAACTATATAAACATATTTAGCATGTCCAATTGCTTCATAAAATCTAAAGAAGCCGTAAATTGGTGGTCTCCATTTGGCGAATTTATTAAACCTATAAGAAATAGTATAAAAATGTTTCCATATTTTTTTGATCTGTGCAAAGTCACCCAGTAAATGTAAGTCCATAATATTTTAAATAGTGCTAAAATACTTTAAATACTTATTGTTTATACTTTTATAGAAACTTATGTTTAATGAATTTTTAATATTTATCAGCGTTATAATTAAAAAAATATATATTGTACAATTTTGTGTTATCGCTGATTTGAAGGTAAAATCACAATTCTCAAAAATAAGTTTAGCTAATGAGTGTATGAGAGCTTTGCGAAATATTTGATACCGTTTTCATTTAATAATAAATATAAAGATAGTTCCAAAATGCATATTTTTCCCATGGTTAAGACATGCAAATACGTGTGCTGAGCAATCGTTTAACGATCATAATGTAGGTCCATATGAATACAAATACTCATCAAAACAATTTTGTTTAATGGACTCATATTTCTATTAGTTTGGATCAAAGCCCTCATAAATTTATTATTTACATTAAAGATATTGTCCAGTTGCTACTATATAATATCTATATTTATATATCTTACTCCAGTATCTTTATACTTTTACAAATATCAAGCTTGTAAAGATAATGTTAATGTTGCTTTAAAGCGCTATTAACCTATAAGGAAAATACGTGATCCTATCCGAGGTATCCTCAAGAAAGAGCCTTTTGGTGTCTGGGAAGATATAAAATATAAAGTTTCTCTTCACATAATAACGTCTTTTAAGATGTCTAGTTACATATTAGGTAAATATGAATAAATTGTCTGAAAATTGATTACTTTTTTGTTACATAACGGAATTAATTTAATTTAATGAATTACAATACTATCCACCGCATACATATAACGTCTTGAATTGTAATAATAATAGGTCATCACATATTTATATTTTATCAATTAAAAAATCAACATGGACAAACAATATTTTCTAATGACACGTAGATTTTGTGTACTGGGCGAGCAAAACAAAAATTTAAAATTGCGTTATATGGCATAAACAAATCACTACAATATTTCATTTACAGATTTGCGTTGTTTCTATGTATCTATATCATACACGTATAAATAAATTGATAATGCTGAAGTGACAGAATGATCCCCACAGAAAAATGTAACATCTGCAAAACTGATGTGACGCTAAATACGGGAGGGTCCGGTTAAATCCTTCGATTATCGTTTTGCAATTTTATTTTCGCTAACTAGTCATAAGTCCCAATTTATATATATATATATATATATATATATATATATAGTTGACTAGTTATATATATATATAAAACGTAAATGTCGAGTTGTAATTATTTGACCTAAGAGTGTAGTCTTTTTCCCAGCATGTTGAGCACCTACGTACGTGCACAATTTTACAAAAATATTTCTTTAATAAATAATAAAGCTTACCGCATATCTCTGTTAAAATAAAAGAAACGTATATTAGAACGTTGTTTACTTTAACTTCTTGGACTACTTTTATCTTTTTAGTTATTTAATTCCTTGGAAATAACAAGCCGATTAACAAACATTTTCTTTTTAATTTTCGATTAATTTGTTCTTATTCCAATATTTGTATTTAAGTTTTAACCATTTTACCCATGTTGCCCATTTTAAAAAACCTTTAGCAATCCATAAACATATAGAAGTGTGAAAGGTACAACAAACGAACATTGTGGATAATGCTGTTTCCTCTGTTTAATGTGTTTCGACAAGTAGTTCTTATATAAAGTTTAAAATCATACTGCAGTTCATGTTGTTCTTGGATAAAACATAATATTAATAATAACATTGTACATTAAGTTTGATAAATAACGCATTATTTTGTTACATTTATAAAATGTTTACTTCGGTTATAGTTTAGTAAAAAATATGCGCCATTGTGGACTTTCATATTGATGTTTCAAAGATATACTTTTTCGTGGTACATTAATTTATTAAACTTAAGGCTACGCCATCTTCCATTCAAGACCACAAAAATATCTTTGTTTCAACATTACATTACAAATTTTTGAATTTTCCGGCTTTTTTTGTATTTAAACTTTCGTGAACCATGATGATTATTCAATGTATATTTAATAATTAGCTCACGCTGTGAGTCCGCCATGCTTCGAACTCATGAATAGGAAACCCGAAAGGGTTCGAAACTAGTTGGGCGAATTCGGGATAATCGGGATAATAGCCGGGTAAATATATATTTCCGACTTTTCTGTACTAAAATATATCCGTATTATAAATACTAAAATGTATATGTAGTGTGTCAAGAGAAATGTTTATATGTATATATAAACCTTCCTCCTGAATCACTTTATCCATTAAAAAAACTGCATCCTAATCCGTTCGGTAGTTTTAAAGATCTAAGCATACATAGGGACAGACAGCGAGAAGCTTGAGAAACTTTGCTTTCTATTGTGTAGAGTGTAACTGCTTCAGCGATATTAATTTAACAAAAGTTTTCTAAATTTCTGATTAATATAATAATGTATATGTAACGAGTAAACTAGTTGTATATTTTTGTTAATATTATAAAATAAACCACTAATATGAACAAGGATATTATAATGTGTAACCTAGAAACAAACAAACTAACGCTATATTTGATCGTTTTTCAAAGTATCTCAAATCCTGAATTTCAGAAAGTACGAAACATACAAGTCTACAAGAGATAAGGTCGAGATTTAATCACGTCCGTCCAAAAGACATTTAATCATTTCCAAATAAAAGGAGTTTGATCATCATGTTAGTTCAATTTTCCAAGGAGTCTTAAACGGGGTTAAAGTCATTATTTTTATATTCTTAAAATAGATTTGGGTTTTATATGTTTATTGTTCAAACCATTTTATTTACTTAGTCTTATCTAACTACATGGCGCAGAAATACATTAAATATTTCAGAGCTTTATAAAAATCAGACAATGAACGAAGCATAATCTTCTTTATTCCCTAAAGTCTATTATTTTTTTGTCCACAATAAAGTAGCTTTACGACTCGATCTGTTTTATATAACTTATTTATAAATATAAGAATAGACTTTTATTTTACTGGATAATGTCGAAATGGCTACAGCTTATTATTTTATAAAAGCAGTAAGACACAACGACCATTAGCAATAAAGATGAATTATACGTAATTTTTATACTGTTCACTATTTTTTTTACAAATATTATTTTATCCTATGGAGTAAACCCTGTTTACAAAAACAATACTTATTTTAATCTTTTAACCTTTTTTTTCTTTGAAACCGTCCCGTCACTCAACCAAATGCGCTACAATCACTACGCTCTAAAAATTAAGCCTACGTTATTATAGGTTTTCAATACGTACGTTTTATTTTTATTTAATACTTTTTAGTTTATTGCTACATTGTCAATTAGCCATGGGTAGACCTAAAAAAGGTGTTGCGTCCATTAAAAAAAATCAACCTTGACGTCATTGACATCAAATCAACGTTGTACATCAAATAAAAAAAGAATTACGTAACCTCGGAGAATTCGCTGTACATACATAAAAAAAATTATAAATATAAATCGGTTCTGAAACCTCGGAGAATTCAGTGTACATACAAAAATAATAATAATAAATATACCGCCCAAATTGAGAACCTCCTCCTTTTTGAAGTCGGTTGAAAATAAAAATAATAAACCAATGATAGTTCAGGGCTGAAATTCAGGATGACATAATGCATCTCGATGACGATATCTCTCAAACGGTGTCAGTAATGTTATTTGTCTTTAAGGCATTATGCCCCGACACGCACATTATGGTTTATACAAAGCATGTGCCACATATAAAGAATTAAATATAGACAACATAATTTGCTGAAAAAATAATTTAAAAGATATATAAAAAATAGTTATAAAATGTAAAATAGTAATAGTGATATAACAGTTCGAACTGTTCGGTAAAGTTTGCGATAACTAAACTTACGTACTTGACATAGAGACAAAAAAAAATATAAAACAAAATATGATAATAAGAAAGGAATAAAACAAACAAGTGTCATCTTTCGTCTCATTTATACCTTATCTGACAGTCCTCTTCAGTCCGCTCCTACATCCTCATTTTACAGAGAATTATTTACACTCTTACTTTGAAAAGATTACATATTCTATATTATAATTCCAGTAAAATACTTTATGAGCTACATTATCATTAAAATTCTGTGAATTTATATTTTAATAATATAATGTATTTTCAGTAGATTGGTGTGTTATTTTGTTTAATGTAGATCATTTTTCTTCTTAATGTCCTAGAGTCAAGGCAAGCCTATGAGTGCTTGCAATCAAAATGCTATGAACTGAAGGTAAATGCCAAGAAATAAGAAACTTTGATGAGTAGAAACAAATACAAACACGCTCTTGAATATTCCATGAATTTCGCAATTAGTATTATAGCTCCTAAGTAAACGTAGAAGACCTCCCAGAATTATTTTTTTTATTTAAACGTTAGTTCAGTGTCGTTTCTTATCACAGTCCCACGATATTTACAAGTTTTCAAAACAGTGTTCTTTACTTTTACAAAACCTTTGTTATCAAATACAATCTGAATATGAAGTGTTTTGATCCACACTCGCTCATAAAAAATACAAGTAAATAATCGGTTAGCATGAAAATTTATTTAAAAAGATTTAATAAACTAATAAGTTTGTATTATTGTAATAGATCGTATTTTTAATAACCCTCGGAAGCGTAATAATTTGTTTTATATATAACTAGCGGACCCGACAGACGTTGTCTTTTACACACGTCTTTAATTTAAAAAATTCAAACTTTAAAAAAATATATATTAAAAAGTTAACACAACGTCTAACGTCATCATATAGGTACGTCACATGTATCATAATTCGACCAATGAATACCGTATGAATATGTAAATAAAGATTTTTTGTTTGAATAAATGAATTTGTTCCAATATTTTTTATTTAATTTCACTTTTTACGTAGCGAAGTACGTATCGGGCCGCTAGTACTAAAATATTTTTCTTATTTCTATCGCAATGCCAACTGTCAGGGCAGACTATAATTAAAATATAATATTATTTAATATTTGACATTGCCATGGTAACGCAGTCCGTCGGAACCAATGTGAAACATTCCAAAATCACCACCTACTTACACATTAAAAATTAATCAAGAAACCATTTTCCAGTGGACCAAATTGTGAATCTAAACAATTTTCAAGTCCCCTTGAACACACACAAAGAATTTCATAAAAATCGGTCCAGTCGTTTAAGAGGAGTTCAGTGACATACACACGCACACAAGAAATATATATATATAAAGACTAGCGGACCCAACAGACGTTGTCTTGTACACGCGTCTTTAATTAAAAAAATTCAAACTTAAAAAAAAATATATATTTAAAAGTTATCACAATATTTAACGTCATTACATGTATATTTATCATAATTCGACCAATCGATACCGTATGAATATGTAAATAAAGATTTTTAGTTTGAATAAATGAATTTATTCCAATTTTTTTTAATTTCACTTTTTTACGTAGCGAAGCACGTATCGGGCCGCTAGTACTAAAATATTTTTCTTATTTCTATCGCAACGTCAACTGTCAGGGCAGACTATAATTATAATATAACATTATTTAATATTTGACATTGCCATGGTAACGCAGTCCGTCGGAACCAATGTGAAACATTCCAAAATCACCACTTACTTACACATTAAAAATTAATCAAAAAACCATTTTCCAGTGGACCAAATTGTGAATCTAAATAATACTCAAGTCCCCTTGAACACACACAAAGAATTTTATAAAAATCGGTCCAGTCGTTTAGGAGGAGTTCAGTGACATACACACCCACACAATAAATATATATATAAAGATAACAAAAATAAAACTTATATTACCTAAACCCTACTTTATCGTTATTTAAATATTGTTTCTTTTATACACTTAAAAAATTAAAATAAACCGACACGGACAGGAATTCGAACCCGCAACCTCTGGAAAACCGTCCCGGCGCTTCCCAGAGGTCGCGGGTTCGATTCCTTGCCCGTGTCGGTTTATTTTTCATTGTATATTTATATAAATTTAAATAATCTTAATGCAGCTATACATGTTATAGATATTTTCAAACGTACCTACATATTGTTTATCTAAATCCAAAAGCCCTCACATACTGGTCTCTCCTCTCGTTCGTCTAAAGTGATATAGTATTCGACACTGGTAGAGTGTATGCAGGTGATGTGAGCTACACATGACTATTCATATCTAATCTCCGAAATTACGAATATCTAAATATTTTACAAAACGAAAACATCAATATTTTAGATAATAATTCAATACTTCCTAGCTTTACACATAATATTATTTTCGAGCCACTGCAATTACTTTACTAAGGGTATAAGTATTAAAAAAGTCCTCAACATTTTTTAATAATTGAATTATGTCCACATAAACACGTAGATAGCTTTGACGCTAACTGTTCTACATGTCTCTCGTTTTCACCGGACTGGAACGATTTCTCTTCTATTATGTTGCTTGAAACTAACGATATATTAAAATATTATAACAAGATAGAAATATATAAATAGCATAATACTCATAAAAACATACTCAGTTTTCTCCTGTCTCACATAACGGAAAGATATTTTGGACAGTTAAAAATACTGAAGGTATTATATTTATCTAATATGTAACGAGAAAACTAAAAGCGTGTCAATATGTGAAGAACTTAAACTTTTATTTCTTTCAAGAAACTGAAATGCTTTTAAGGGCACTTCAAATATGATCGAAAGGTACATCGAAGGTTATAGACCTATAAAACGGTATGCATATAACTTTTACAAGTATCATATTACTTTAGATATTTTCCAATATTTTTAATTTGGTCTTAAAAATTAAACACTAAATGATTTTTTATATATTTTTTATATACCTATAATATGTAATCAACATAGTATTAAGTAGTAGCAATGACTTGTATTCTTACTAATAGCTGTGAATGCAACTTCGTATGCATAGATTTCGATTTTAATAAAACGTACCCGTACAAAGTTTCACCAAACCAAGGCAAGTAGTTTTTGAGTGTTTAGTTTTGAGTGTAGGAGTATTTCTAGTTTATTTTTATATATTTTTTTATTTCTAATCACAATTATTTTATTTTTACAGAGAAGGTAGTCCAATTTCGAATGTTTTTTATTGTAAAGGATATTATTATTCCTTGGGGGAAAGCGGTAAGAAATGTTGCCGCAACGGTACGAAAATAAGAGATTATGAACTTCTTTATTTGTTAACCGAATTAAATTAAAAAAAAAAACTAAATGTAAAGTGAAGCCCATGACAATATATTCCCAAAAACTTCATCCAAACCAGCTAAACCGTTTCTGAGATTAGCGTGCACAAATATACAGACATACAAACATACAGAAGAACAGACAAAATGAAATAACATTGTTATGAGTTCCTTTGCTTTATATAAAGGTCCCCCATTGTGAATGTTTAAAATCTCCTATCAGCTGTGTAAAATAGTTCCCTCAGACCTGAGAAGAGCTGACGATAGAAACTCAACGGGATTTTCATGTTCTTTTGATTTCTTTTTTTTTTGAATAAATTGTAAATGACATAAATACAAATATTAAGTAAATACAAATATCCTGAAAATAATCCTTTTTTTAAACGGCCTGGCAGCAAGCAAGCTAATTACTATTAAATTATATAATAATATTATTAAAGTATATAATAATATAAAATTTATCTACCATAAAATGTTTACTACTGTTGCTTGTGTTAGAGGCAATATGTCGTCCAATGAGCCATCGACGGACAAGCCATCGAGCGGGTCACAGTGGCACCTGTTGCAGTGTTATCTGTGTGTGACCCGACCCTTATGGAGGTGACCCCTGGCGGAGGTATACGTGTAAGTGTTTATTTTATTTGTTTGTTTATATTCTTACCCATATACGTATGTATGTCATATATTTATAAATATAATTTGTTTCTTTAGCCGTGGATACCTGCAGTGACACCCGAGGTGGCGTTACCTATACCACAACGGCGTGCCTCTTTAGTTAGGTCTTCCAGGAAAAGCCATCGCTCCCTCAAGCTGGCTGATAAACAGATGGAAGATTTATTACACGGTTCGGGAAGCGACGGAAGTAGTAATTTATATACAAATGTGCGAAGGAATTTAATCAAAAAGGAGGAACCGATGCCACTGGGGAATGAGGGCAGTGATGGGGTCACGGAGGTCGGTGTAAATGTGGTAACGCTAAAGCAAGGGGTTTTAGAGCCGCTGCACCTGTGAATGATACCTTTGTCTGGTCAGAAGATTTTACTTCTTTCAGAGGCCAGAAGGAGGTATACTCACGCCTAAACTTATTAGCTCAAGGTCCAGCCTATATTTTCTGTGAAATAAGGTATTCTGAATTCATGTTAACGATAGTAAAAGAGACCAATTTATACGCATGGAAAGTTATAGCACAGTTCTCTAATCCTGACATTACTTCTGGAATTCCGGCTCTACTAGAGTCCTGGACTAATGTCACGGTTGAAGAACTATTTAGATACCTTTCCATCTTAATTTAGTGATCTTTTGTTATCGTTTCAGAGTTCAAGAGTATTGGACCACTACACGCACGGGTATGATAGAATTTCGAGAGGTTATGTCCCAAACTCAGTTCCTCATCATTGGACAATTTCTTCACGTCGCGTCACGTCAGGCTAAAGCCATAAGACTTTAAATTATGATTGACATTACAATTACTAGTTCACTGATTAGAAAGAAAGTATTTTTTAATTTAACGGGTTTTAGTAACAAAGATTAGAAGTTCAGTCTTAAGTTTATAGAAAAGACAAGTCGGTGTTTATTTAAAGAGAGAAATGGATTGAACTGAGGGTAAACTTTTCAAATCAATCAAAAGCCTTCATGAGCTTAAACGCGAAACAAACGGGATTTTGAACAAATTACTTTGTCTTATACTGAAAATGCAAATTTCTAAAAGTAATTTTCAAACTTCTAAGAAACTCTTGTAGGAGTTCTTAGAAAGTAATAAGACTTTCGCTCGATTTGACGAAGTTTTTCAAAACTGATTTATACCATAATATATTAAAATATAAATTGAAATATTTTCGACATCAAATAAATATTATGTGTCTTCGGAAACTTCTTGCTAGTTGAAAAATTTATTTTAATTAACCGAAGGCCTCAACCTGTATAAACCGAATTAACTTTCTGAATTAAATTTATAAAGCGCTTCTTTCTCACCAAACTGCCAGATACAGTACAAGATGAATGCATCAAAACGTAATCCCAGAACAAGATATATTATTCAATCCATTTTCATCCATTCTAAATATTCTGGGAAAAAGAGGATTTTCAAATATTTTTCGACAGTAATTCGATCACGCTCAATTCATATTCCATCGAATTAAAAGCTCACGAACGTACGATGACATAAATCTATTCCAAGTCCTTTTAAATGCAAATTAAATTTTTGAATTATAGCTGGTTTTAGCTTTGAACCTTTCTGATTTTTAACACTCACACAGCCGGTTAAATATAGAGCTGTTTAAAGAGGAAATTTAGGTTGAATTGTTGACTATTCCAAACGATACACAGAAATACGTTGTATTATTAATATAAGTAAGATAATATGTTACTTTTTCATTTTAATTAATCGATATACTAGTATTATTATCGAATATCGCGTGTTAACTTTATCTATAACCAAGTATAAGAGAACATTCTTAATATTCATAAATACGAATTGCAGCAACCTAGTACATGTACAAACCGACTAATTTTGATTTTTTAGAGGTAACTTATTAGATTCAAAATCAAAGGCTTTTGTTATATAAAAAAATATTATTATTTATTAACATAATTATAAATTAGGAAGGCAAAAAGTATAATACAATCATGTTATTTAATAAGTTTAATAAGAACTTCATTTTGTTGATGTACTCCTTAGAAAGTCTTATTGTTCAGTTTTAATAATCTCATTTTATGTTTTATTTTGTACAGTTAGATCTAAAGTGGAATCTATAAATTTTACGTGCTCGAAATATCAAAAGATTGAAAAATTATATTAATTACTAGCTGTTGTCCGCGGCTCCGCCCGCGTTTAGGTCGCTTTTCGCGTAATCTGTGGAAACTACAATTAAGCAGACCTATAATAGACTTATAGTTAATTCTATAGTATCCTATTCCCGTGGAAATTTTATATATATAGGCATTACATTGCTACGATATCAAACTGAAAATAATAACATACATCCACATCACACACAAACGCATTCAAAAATATTATCGCTGTCCACAACCGTTCCGTAAGGAGCCGACCACGCGCCTGTGCCGCGCGGCATGCTACCTCGCAGCTATCCACATTGTTAGCCCTCCCCTCTCATCGCGCCACACACCCTGCACATCAAAGTACGTGTGGTATTTGACCATAACGTATTATTTTAAAACTAAAATAACTCCTTACTTATTGGTTAAAATCAAATGCTTTCAAGAGCAATGTTGTTCATAATTAAGTGCCTGTGATATTTAAATAATTTATTTGGATAAGGAATAATATTGGTATTATTAAAACACCTTCGAAAGTGTATATTATTTTAGAACTAATTTCATAACCATATAAAAGGTTATAGTGAGTCAACCTTAAAAGCTAGATATATGTTGTCGCGGACTTCTTTTTAGAACTTTTAAAGGGGAACAATTTCATAGAACATCATTTTTGCGTAACTTTCACCGTTTTCACAGCGCACGCAGTTTTTTGTTTATAGAATTTTAGAATAAATTTGCGTTAGAATATTCAAGTTTTAGTAATCATCCCTAATTTTTTGGAAATGAAACATAGCCTATGTCACTCGGGAATAGTGTAGCTTGCCAACGGTGAAAGAATTTTTGAAATCGGTCCATTAGTTTCGGAGCCTATTCAATTCAAACATACAAAAAAATAAACAAACCTTACCTCTTTATAATATTAGTATAGAAGTATGTATAGATATATTATTTATTAAAATTATAGTTGATCATAATTACAAATTACCTGAGTTTCATTCTCTCGTATTGTTCTCCACGGTATTTTATTTGTGTTTTGATATTTAATAAGTGATTTTCTTAGTTTTCTTTGCACAGTGTTTAAGGTTCTAAGAAAAGTTATGGTAATTATCTCTTTATATTTCTGTTGTATGCATGTAAAAACGGGTTGGAGTTACACACTTATGATTTTAATACATCTAAATAGAAATAATTTTCGGTATTTATGAAATCCCCTAGAGACACAAGTTATCCACGTTACGATTCATAAAATAAAGTTTGTTTCGAATCAAATTACCAAGCAGGGAAATAGTTATTATGCGGCATGCACTAGTTATCTTAACTCAATAATTACTTAGCAAAAGATTATCATCTGACCTAGGCTAAACAAATTCAAGATTCATAATTATAAAGTAACAACTAATATCATAAGAATTCTTATAAACTATTGATAATCTGAATCAGACACCATAGAAATATTATTTCAAATTAAATTTATTTTAGACAGGCCTTTATACGTTAAAATAAATTAAATCTACAGTTGGCCTACAATGTGTTATTGATAACTTATGAAAAATAGTAATTAACACATAAATGTAATCCGTTTTAATCATCAATTGAAACTGAGGTCCTAAGACCACATCATGCAATAATATTAAAATACAGTTATATTCTTATCGATTAACTCTAATAATAAATACTTCTTTCAAACATAATGAATAATTATTCCAAATGGAGTTAAGAGTTAAAAAGCTCGGAAAAAATAATAAACATACAGACGGAATACCAACTGCGTGTGATATGAAATGTTATCACTAATCTTATTTGTATTTAATATTATATGCTTAACAATAATCATTAATTTGAACAATAATAATTAGCAATACTAGTACAAAAATCCCATCAATTTGAATTTTTTAAGCTCAATAGAATTAAGGTACTTGAACAGAAATAAAATACATATTAGGAAAGAAACAAAAGAAACAAGTGTCATTTTGTTTCATCTGATTTATGACCCTAGCTGACATGAACAGTCGCCTTCCGACCGCTCGGACATTCTCGTTTTTAACAGATATTAATAGTCTTGTAATGCTCTTTTTGCAAAAATACAATATACATTTTTTTTTTGCTGGCTGGTATACCATCAGGACCACTGGCTTTATTCACATCTAAACGACACAATGTTCTCCATACCTCTTGATACCTCAAGCAGTGATGCGGATTTCAGGCATCGAAATACCGCAGTGAGGAAGATGTACTGGAGAAGCATTGCCAGTGTCTAGATGCGAATTATCAGCAAACAGAGAAGCAAGTACATTCGCTTTCTCTGTTGCTGTGTTGGCCAGGGATCCATCCGGCTTCAGCAGAGCAGGCAGTGAGGGTTGGCAGAAATTCGACTCGATCGCTTTCGCAAGAGACCAGAAAGCTCGACTGCCAGTTGGTCTGACAGAGAGCTTTTCGCCATTCTTAGCGATTCGATCGAGACGAGCCTTCCGCAATGCCTTTTTGTAGGACTTGGCAGCTTGGTTAAAGGCTCTCTTCTTCGAACTTACATCCGGAGTTTTGTGGCTTCGAGCATCAACCCAAATGAGATATGCCGAATGTTCTCGGTCTTGAGCATGACCACATTCGGCATTAAACCATGGGCGAGCTTTGCCACCGATGGGTACGTCAGCAAAAGGAATAAAATACTCCATTGCCTGATGCACCACATCGGTTATAGCATCCGCGCAACTCGACGGATCCAAAGAAGCAGACCTGCCGCCAAGGATAAGACGCAAAAAAGTGCCGCATCTCATCCCAATCTGCTGACTTGTATTTCCATACTCGCCTAACACCATGAGGTTCGAAAGCTGGTGGGGAATATGTAAACACAGATTTCACCAGACAGTGATCGGAGGTTCCCAAGGGAGAGGTAACCTCTACACGATACCTGTCCGGATCAGTTGTCAGCAGAAGGTCCAGGCAATTGGCTGTATGGCCTACCACATCTGGTACCCTTGTCGCTTGCCTCACCAGCTGAAAGAGGTCCAAGGACAACGCAAAGTTCCGCGGTTCTCTTCCAGCATGGTCGGTCTTCTGGTACGGGAACAGCCAGTCCTGATGACAGGCATTAAAGTTCCCCAGAAAGACGAGCTGCGCCGAAGGGTACTGATACAGAGCCATATCTGCAGCCTCACTGAGATACTCAAATAAACGAGTTGTCTCCTGGTCACCGCTGTGCGAACGGTAGACACAGGAATACAGGATTTTTTCGTTTCCTGTGTCCACTAAAACCCATAGAGAAGAAAAAGTGGGGTCTTCAAGGTGACGCAGACGCTGAATACAGAGGTCGTTCCGCGCGTACACACTGACTCCGGCCCGTGAGCGAAAGTTGTGCTCTAACGAGTAACCGGGATAATCCAAGTATGTAGCGCTCAAAGGACATTGAATCTGCGTCTCCGTCAAAAAGAGCAAGTGCGGCTGCTCTGTCTCCAGGTGGTGATGAACAGCTAAAAGATTTGAGTGCAAACCCCTTATATTAGTAAGGTGCACTTTATATGAGGAGGAGTGCAACCGCTGTGTTAACTTGTTCCTTTTTTTTAACTTTTTCATAATAAAAAAAAATAAAAGTGAATAGGGATGGGAAATGGCAGTTGAACGAGGCGGTACGTATCGAACCCGACGTCGAAGTTGGTTAAGTTATGCCACTGGGAGGCTAGCCTGGAGACTGCGGGGACGCCCGAACCTCCCAGGAATCGCCATCGGGCCTCCTCGTCTGGTCGCCAACCAGCACGATGGAGCCACCCTGGGAGTTTTCGCAGCTGGCGGGGCAGCCTTTCGTGGGTGGTTAATCCACTAATTGGGCCCCCAACTATCTGCGGGCGGCCAGCGGAAAGCCGTCGCTTCGGATCCCGCTACCCTCCTTGACTAGACACCCGACAAAACAAACACCAACTCGACGTCAACCGGTTCGCCAACGTACCGCAGCTGTTCAAACCCATTTCCCATAAACGGCTTCATCGAGCAACGTGCCGGAACACGACTAGGTCGCTTTGCGGCACGACTTTGCCCGATGGGTGGTAACTTTGCCGGCGACCCGATGTTATGGTCTACCACCAAGAAAATAATATATATTGATTTGTGTAAAAATTAAAAGTAATCTTCAAGAAACCTGAGAGGCAAGGAAAGGCGAAAAATGCCTACAATAGTGTATCTTTAAGCGGAGACATTTTGCTAAGGAATTGAGTTTAAGAGCTCTCTAAAAATCTCGATTCTAACCGAACTACAGTCAATGAAAAGTGAAAGTGGAATTATAAACAAATCTTTTATATGGTTGATTAACTAATTAAAATCAATTTCATATTTTCTTAAGAAATGACGGGCGGGCGGGGATCTTGGGCGGAAAGAGCGGACAAGGCTAATGGGGAATACTACAGGTAGATGCGATCTAATTGTTTTACTATAATGTAGTGACTGCGATAGGAAGTTACTACTCAAAAAAATTACTTTAATTAACTAAAGATGAAGTTTCAGGACTAGAATGTACTATTCATAAATTTTATATATTTTTTTGGTTTTATCTTTCAAAGAAAAATATATCACTCTATTTAAATTGATTTCTTTGATGCTGTTAATTATATTTCAAATTTTGTTATCACCTGTTGCTCAATATTCCGCCTGCATGAATTACTACAGGTAATATGTAAGATATATTATTTCCGAACTCCTTTACAAACGAGAGATAGAAACAGTACTTTATACAATTATCATCTTATTGTAATAGGCAATTTTAATACTGCTATTTTATTATAAATTATAAAATTTTTAGTTTACATTAGGAAGTTTAACTAAATGATAAATTTAATAACAATCAAGTATTTTGAACTGATAAATAAATACAAATATTAGAATAACATTTAATATTGAAACCAATTATTCCTGTGGTTTTACGCTGTTTGTTATTTCAAAACAATTCAATAAATTGAACGATCAACAAATAGTCTGAACGTAAACAAGTTCTCAATATTATTATGGTGTTTGGTGACGTTTTAATTAAATGAAAATTCAGTCACTATTTCTGTATTCAATTCAAGAGGACCGTCTGTAATGCCTAATGATGTTGAGGCGTTGTGATGCAGGCAAGGTGCTGATGCGTCACAAGCGGTGCCTTAGTCTCCAATAATGAAGGTAGCCTGGTGTAAACAGTGTTTGTAATATTTCTGTATTAATTATATAATGTAATATTTCTCTATGAATTATATCCACAGTAAAAAAAAATTGGCTAATCTGCCTCCGTTGATTGTGATACGTATGTCAAAATTAAAAGCCGTAAATAGAAGTATAGTATCCATAATCCCAGAAGAGTTACAAATAGATTTAAAAATATATATGGGACAAAGCCTTCATGCAGTAGCAAAGAAATAAAATACTTTGAATATGTCTTACAACATATTAAAATATATAAATCATAATTTTAGTTATCAAAACTAAAAGCAATTATATAAAAATCTGTAAATGTGTGGGGGGATAGACGAAGTCGCTGCTAAAATCTACTTCATAACCATTGGAGTATCCTATTTGTATTAATAGTATCCAAGATTATATACTTTATCAGTCTTTAAACTCTTAATATTTTAGAATTTCGTGTCATTTTATTAGCTTTAGTTTACATTAAATTAAAGAAAATAATAGTAAAGTCACCGTAGTATGTTCTGCTTGAATATTATTTTAATAAGAGTAAGTTTAATCATACTTCAAACACTCGCTGTATCACGATTGAAGTGTGAATTTGAGTTTAGCGATGTGGGTGTGTGGGGTTGAGGGGGTTTCGATCTTCACATACTAATTTAACCTTCACATGATTCTGAGTGATGGTGACAAAAACAGATAAGTTCCAAAATGTTTGATGTAATATCGTCAGATTTATGCGTTTAACAGTGTAGTACTGTGTAGTGGTTGAGATTTTCGAGATATTGAGCAATAGGTAAAAAAAAGAAAAAAGAAAAAAAGAAAGAAAAGATAAAAAGGAAAAAGGAAATTCTGAAATAAAATAATCAATTTGTATAATGGTACTTATTATATTTTGTCTTACAATTCCTAAACCAATTTAAACAATCAGGTACTTCTTCTCTAGCTTCTTGGATTTGTATAATGGACAAAATCAGTAGCATTATCATTAATTTCTATAACATATTAATAATTAATTTCTAGCATTTCTAAAATACCTCCCGAAGCTCTTGATTGATTTTTTTGAAGTGAAGCCATGCCTCTTTAATTATATTACCTTTAATAGATACGTACGTCGCGTCGACGTGAAATATTTATGTTTGAGAATATCTTTTAACTTGTATAGGCATGCCAAACTTAGTTAAATATTAAATAAATATATAATGAAAAATAAACCATCTATCTATGCTAGGTATGGTATGGTAGCTCAATTGGTAGAGTGACGCGACGGTTTCCCAGAGGTCGCGTGTTCGAATCACTGTCTGTATCGGTTTCTTTACCATTCCTTAATTATTTAATATTTGAAATATTTAATTTACCTCACGAGATTATTGTTTAGGTTTACGCGCGCTCTGCTACTATGTTACTTGAAGGCAAAAATATTTTAAATATTTTGTAATGTTAATAAATTACTATAATAACATTATAACAAGAAATACTGAGTATGTGGTGTATTACTTATATATCCAGATACATACAAAATTACTATAAAGAATATATTATTTTTACATTTTATAGGTTTTACAGTCATTTACTTAAAATGCGACACGTCTAAAAGCATACCGATTAGTTAAAAGGAACTTTACTTTTATAACTTTCAAGAAACCGAAGGCCAAGATCACGTATATTACTTGAAGGTTATGGCGCTGTAAAATAGTAGGCATCTAATCTTTACAAGTTGATACTGTATATCGATATCGATATCGATATATATAAACGATTATCGATATATATAAACATAAACATAACCGTAGTAGATTTCAAACTTCGTGTTTATTATCATTGTAATGTATTACAGTAACGTCCTGTCACAATGAATAATTTATGAGGGCTATGATAAATTGTAAGAAAAATATTTGTGTCGGAAAACAGAGACGTTCTAATAAGTATTTAATATAAAATAGACTATTAAGCTTGTTCAGCTTGTCGCTTTCGTGATTGCATGTCTTGTACTCTTTGCTGAAGCTAAATTTTTGTTTACTTACTTTGCATTTATGATAAAACAAGATATAAAATCGTATGATATAGGTTTCAATTTTTTAATACTTGCCTGCATTCCAGAAGACCTAATTTTGATTCAAAATAGTATAAATATTTTATTAGGACTAAATGATTACGCTCTTTTTTAAAATACTTATGTAGTTTTAATAATTTATCTATCACTTCTTAGTAAATTATATTATTATGGATTAAAACTTGTCAATATTGATTATTTTTTTTTTTTATTATTCTAGTGGGTTAAGGTCAAATTTACTTCTACTTAAGGCTCTTTAAATTATTTTGACACGCTTTATAGGTAAAGTAAGCAAATTAAAATTTTTATATGTTGGATGTCGTATGTTAGTGTTATATAGGGCTTATTATTATGAAAGGGCCACCTCTTGCAGGCAGTCTCTACATCACGACGTTTTAAAATTAACAGTTTTTAAAATTTAACATACAATATTTATTTGTTGCCTTTGAACTGGCATTAACTCTGAGCGTAGGTATGGGGCCCGGGCATTGTCATTTTAGGTACTTTTTACAAAATATTAATTAATAAACGAACGAAACAATTTTCGTTTTAGTTTTTTTTTGTGTTGTTTATCAAAATTTGTGAAAAATCGTAGAACAAAAGTTATTGGCATTGATGTAGAGAAACCTGTCTACATCAATCCCAACAAAACTTGCAGGCAGCCGCCTGCAAAAGTTGGCCTATTAATTACAATTATCCCTGTACAGTTTCTGAAGTCAATCCAACGAAAGCAGTACGAGTATAAACATCAAAAATATACAATCTATATTAAAGTGAAGATTTATTATTATTATTTAGTTATTTATTTTTATTTTATTTATATTAAATTTGTAATACTTTTTTCGGCGATCATTAATTTCTATTACAAAGTTAGTTGGTTTTTCCATGTCTTTAAAAAACAGTCAATGTTTACTAAACATTATATTTTGCTTGCTCAAAGATGTTCCGTAGATTATAAGAACAACTCAATTAGCAAACTACATTTTTTATTTGCTGTTGCGATACTGAGTAGATATTATATTATGAAAATGTAAGTTTATTATACTTTTAACAGGAACGGAAGAAAGGATTCTTACAAAATTCATAGATGATAAAAGCTTTTCAACTTAAGTTTCTTATAAAGAAATTTTAAATAACTTATCCCATTTCAAAAGTAGTCAATATGATATCATACGATGCTTGAAACATATACTAATGAGGAAGTGCCACGTTTGAATTCTTAGTAACATGCAATGACTTCAATAAGTACAAAATAATATTATTATTATCCCTTTTAAAGGTATCGGGGGTGTTTTTAATTTTTTTTTTTCTGCTTTTTAAAGTTATGTTACTGCTTTCTATATTGTACTAAATAAATCTACAAACACACTAATTATGCTTATTTAGGTATTCACTATCATTATTGCATAAAAATTTTTCACCATCAAAAATAAATGCTCAATATTTTGAGGATGATTGTTTCTATTTTAACCAAACATAGCTAAGAACCATCTCAACGAACTAGGATTTCTTTAAAAAAAACCGCAATTAAATCCGTCTTCCCGTTTGGCTGCTATGTTGCCACAGACAGACACATAAATAGACAGATACACAGATACACAAATACCATAACACCCCTCTTTTGAGTCGGGGGTTAAAATAGTGTCAATAACTTATGTAATTATTGACAATATTTTAGTTGTCTACCTTCTTATTGAATTCTGTACTCAGTATATTTACAAAAGTTAACGTTTGGTTCAGAATAGTCTTTTTTTTTAGTTTAAACCGAATATGTATGTATACAATTTATTTAACAATTTCCGCAAACTATTTCAAACAGTACTTTTGATAACAGAACAAGTAGCGTGTCTTTTAAAAGGTGGCCTTTTGTAATTTAATTAATACATCTGCTAATGTACGGTTATTTTTTACTTTCGTTTAATGATTGATGCCCATGATGTAAGCTAAGATTAAGCTATGTGTTTGTTATAAAAAGTGTGTATACTCTGTACATGGCTGGTTTATATAACATTAATTATTTTTTTTATAACCTGTTTTTAATACAACTTAGACTTTAAAACTAAAGTTTCCTTTTAGTCTTTTAAAATATTTATGAGTTTACTCTTTATTAATGAAGCATGATAAAAACTTCAGCTCCTGGAAATTAATAAAACTATTAAAAAAACTTTAGCGAAAATAAACGTTTTTCTTATAAAATATTTAACTTTGTCTTTTAATATGCACCTTATTTAGTTATGAGCCTCATAATAGAAGCCAAGACCATTCAAAATTCTGTATTATAAAATAGTGTCACAGGCAAGCTGTTTTTCACACACAAGTCACGAGATAACCTTAAAAGTTTACCGCCAGCAATGAACTCCAGCAATTTAAAGAATAATTTACCAGTTTAAGGTCTGGGTCTCACTAAACTATGTCATGTGATATTGATGTTAGATTATGTCACTATAGACATTAAAACATTTGAAAATTGAGATCTAAAAGTATAATGTGTTATTTATTTGTTTCGTATAATTCGTAATTTATAGGTCGTAGCGGTTTGTATTATTTAAGAAAACTGACATTTTAAAGTAAAAATTCACGTTGTTTCTCCATTATCTTGATGTAGCGTAGTCTTAAAACTCCCTTTTTAAAAAAAATGTTTAACAACATCCGTTACAGTATTTTCTATTATATCCATTCAATGTTGCTGAAACGTAGGTGGTATCGAGCTTTAAAGTTGATATTGTTAAAGTTTTAAAACTTTGTACTTTTAAAACATTATAAATAAAAGATAAAAAACTGACCAGTTGACGGAAAAATAGAAAGCATTTCGAATCGTAAAATACCTTTAACGATCGAAGGTCGGACAATAAATTCGCCATGTTCTTTTTAGTCCAACACACGGGATTTATAGATACCATGTAATGTTTAATGTTCTATTGAATCAGCTTGTTTTTTATATAAACTGACTAAGATTGGAATAAAAATATATTATGAAAGATTCGATTATGGTCAATGATTTAATATTTTGGAAAAATTACAACAAGTCAAACGTCGAAGTGCGTCGAAGTGCGATATTATCCACGTGGTTTTGCCACATCCTGGAACCCCGTTGACCCAGTTTAGTATTGGCACGATCCAAGCTTCGAAGTTCGTTAATGTGCTAGCTTTGTCTAGGATCATATCCTCTAGCATAATCTTGGTGCTTTGGGCCGTGACAACAATTGGGTCGTTAGATGCCGTCGTATATCTGGCTTTGCCTGTTCGCTTCGTCTCTGCCCTATCCAACATAACGAAACCACTGGTCGCATTGTATGCTGCCATATGCTCTCCTGCCATTGTGCCGTGAATTATCTTTGCAGTTTGGTTGTTGTATATAGCTACATCTGCCTCCTTGAGTTTCAGCTCCAAGAACTTCCGATTACCGATTTTAAAGGCCTGAAGAATTTCTTCAAGAGGTATTGATTTAGCCTGTTTAGTCGCTTTTGTTAAAGCTTGAAACTCAAGGAAAGCATTTATGAAGTGATCCAGTGGTCCCTCCGCCAGACGAAGACAAGGCGAACTAACTATTCTCATCTTTGTCTTTGTTTTTTTTTGAGTTTTTACAGATTCAGAGCTGGTTTTATTTTTCATCTTTATGAGGTTAATTACCGCCGTTGCCATGGAGCTGGTGGGCTTTAGTGTACGACGTAAACTAGGGTGTTGGAGATTTTCCTCCTGGTCATCGTACACCACTCTCTTACCTGGTGAAGTTCTTGATGCTTTTACCATGGACCCTACGGCGGTTGTGATTGCCTTCATGAAAGATTTTGATGTCTGGCTAGGTTTTGACGTGGAGGCTTCTGCTTGTTGTTGTGCTTTTGCCTTCTCCTGTAGTCGTTCCGAACCACTCTTTGATGCTGGTTCTGTATCTCCTCCGTTGCCCGGGGGCTTAATTGGTCCCAAAACATGATGTAGACTGAGGTATTCAAGGTTTTCTCCTCGGTCTTCATAGACAACTATCTCGTGGTGTATGGAGGCCTTTAAAATACCAATCCTTTGTGATACTTCAGCCTTCTCATACACCAGTACCATAGCATCAACACTGATTGTTCGGGGAGTGATGTTTTCCCCTCCTAACGGCTCTCCGAATTTCGACAGCAGACAACTAGCCTGAGCGTAAGGTGGCTCCACATCTTTCCGCTCGATTAATACGATAGTTTTATTCAACAGTCAGGCAGGTTATAAACATAATTAATTGTGGGTTTTTTCTCTGACTTGATTGACTTTGATTACAATTGTTATTTTGGCTGTGTCTGTGTTCTGTGGTTCAAATCTACAGGTTTAAACCACAGAACACAGACACAGACAGAACGACAAAGTTTAGAGGGATATTAATATAATTTAATGATCTTTTTCTGAACTGATATGATTTATAAGAACGTATAGAGTATCCATTGACTGACTTCACATAAGTGTCGTTGCACATCGTAGTTATTCTTATTATCGTATTGTCTTAGGTACCATTATGGGGGCGAACGCCGGGAACCTCCTCGTGGTGCTCCCTAGGTAACAACGGTTACTGAGAACCTTCGGGTTCTCCCGTTGGCTAATACCCGACGCGGTGAGGGTCGGTCATGGGGCTTTGTGCCCGGTCCATGGGCGGCCAGGGCGGGTAACCTTTCGGGGTGGCCGTCCCGCGGGGGGAAGGGCTCGGGCCTCTTTCCATCGGCCTTCGTTGGTGGAAAGTTGGCCTGGACGTCGAGGGTGACAGGGCGCAGGCCCTCTTTGCCGGGGCTAGCCACGGGATCGCTCCTGGTACTTCTCTGATTAGCAGAGTGGACTGTGGAGAGGTCCCGTGGCTGTTTAGGGAGGAGTGCGTGGCGGTCTCTTTCTTGCTGAGGAAGAGGCCGTCTCCGTCATTTAGGGGGTCTGGACCTCTTTCTACAAAGCATTCACAGAACATTGCTTGGCGGGGAGACGGTCCTAGACGTTGTCTGGGTTGATTGTTGCCGAGTGCGATGCCACGGTTGCGCTTGGCGATGGTTAGTCTGGGCGTGGTTGGTTCCCAACTTGTCGGGTTTGACGTTGGGTCCTCTGCCTTGAGTTGGCTTTAGTGCGGCGCGGCGCGTGGCTCGCGGTTTGACCAGAACCGCTGAGCCCGCTGGGTCGTATCAAGAGTCTGCTCTCCTAGGGGATCTGACCGGTGGTCTCCTCTCGGAGAGACTACCGCGGTGGGGCTGGACACGATCGAGGATGGTCGAGTCGGGTTTAACACCTGATTCCCTGAGACCGAGTCCGGCCAAAAGAGGGTCTCGGCCCCCTTCAGAGGCAGCAGGCTTGGGTGGGGGGAAGGGGTTCCCTTCACAAACTTTCAAGCCTGCGAAAAAGGGATGGGTGCTCCTCGTTGCGGGGTGTCCTCTCCGTGGGTCACGTCGGGGCATCGCGGTGAGCGTGAAAGCGATCCCGTGGTGTCCCATTATGACGGCGGCGGCAACCGTCAGATTTAGTGAGTAGGAGTCTCACATAACCACCTCCATCCTCCCCAGGATGGAGGTGTGTATCCATGAGGATTCCTGATGTTAAAAAAAAAAAGTTACAGTTACAAATACATCTTAGTTAAAAAGCCATCATCTAATCAAAAGTTAATACTGTTAAAACGATATTATAGTTGTCAAATATTTATTTGAATATATATTCAAATATTTATTTGAATATATATACAAAGGTGATATACATTTCGAAACTATAGTTAATTTTCAAATTAGTAAGAAAAACAGAATATATCATTAAACAAACATATTATATATTTTATACTACATGCAAGTCAAATACTAAATGTATTTGACTGACTTAATATTTGAAGTAAATATTTATAATTTATAAAAAATTACCTGCTCCAATTTTGTCTTTTCTTTGGTCATTGTATATTTTTTATTAACAGTAATTTAATCAAAATTCTCGGCAATTGGTTCTACGGTTATTATTATAAAGGAGGACATAACTTTTTTAATGCAGCAGAACGCAATTAAAATACGCCTGACGCCGAGACTCATTAAATTTCGACCTGAGCAAGATTGTTGTTTATATTAATATAAGTAATGTTTTATAAAAGATTATATTTCCTTATTGTCCTAGCAAGATATGATTGCAATTGTAAAATGGTTCCGAATAGGATAAATGTGGCGAAACCTGTAATATATAAGAAACATTATAAAGGAATTAAGTAATATTGTTTAAGGTTATGAATTCAAATGTAATCAGTATATGAACCATTTGGTTTGTTACATACTCGATTATAAGACGTATATTAGTAATTTCTACTTACTTACTTCTTCTTACAGTTCTAATAAACAAATACCGATTTTCTTTCATGTGGACAAATGGATATAGACAATACAATTCAGTTGCGAAATCATTTGTATTTGTTATCAAAAATATACCAAATATTTGTTGAAGTAACCCTTCTTTACCGGAAATCCATAAACCCACGTATACCCACGTATACTGACGTCAGTTGTTTAAGAGTGATCTCGTATTTATTGCGTACCGTAGATTGAGCGTAACTCGTGATGCGGGATTCACATTCTTTATCATATGTATATTCTCGGAGATCATTTGTAAAACAAAATGTTTTTGTAAAAACAAAAACGTTCCAACTTGACAGGCGTGTAATTTTATTTAAAAGTCACTGTAATTTCTTTACGCGGCATACATTTTAATTGTTTCAAACGCTTTTTATTAAAACTATAATTTTACTAGGTAACATACATATTGTAGATATTTCTATAATTTGACAATAAGTTGAGTTGAAATTATTTACTAATAAAAGTTTCAAAAATATATAACTAGCATTTATTATAATGTCACTTAGTTTAACGACGTTTTTTTTTTTTTTTTATGTTAGAGGAGGGCAAACGAGCTGGCGGGTCACAGATGGCTTGTGATCACCGCCGCCCATGAACTCTTGCAACATCCGAGGATTTACAAGAGTGTTGCCGGCCATGTAGGTAGGAGTAAACGCCTTTTTTGAAGGTACCCATGTCGTATCGATCTGGAAATACCACCGAAGGGAGTTCGTTCCACAAGCAAGTGGAACGTGGGAAAAATGTCCTTGAAAACCGCACAGTAGAGGATCGCCACGCATCCAGGTGGTAAGGATGATATTGGAGGCGATGGCGCGCTGTGCGGTGATGAAATTCGGCGGCAGGCATCAGATCGAATAGTTCTTCGGAACATTCCCCGTTGTAAATGCGGTAGAAGACGCACAAGGAAGCCACGTCTCTACGCAATGCCAAAGAGTCTAGCCGTTCGCAGAGCACCGGGTCCCCGACAATCCGAACGGCTCTCCGTTGTACGCGGTCAAATGGTAGAAGCTGATATTGGGGTGATCCTGACCAGAGATGAGAACAGTACTCCATGTGTGGCCGGACCTGCGCCTTATAGAGCGCAAGTCTTTGGCCAGGTTTGAAATACTGCCTCGCTCTATTAATCACTCCCAATTTCTTCGAGGCCAACTTGGCCTTGCTCTCCAGATGACCACGAAACTGACAATCGCTCGAAATATCGAGACCCAGTATTCTGATACTTGGCGAGGCAATGAGGGGAGTGCTCTCGAAGAGCGGTGATACGACGAATGGGGTTTTCTTAGTGGTAAACGCGCAAACTTGTGTCTTCAGGGGATTGAACTGTACGTGGTTCAGTTCACCCCACTCAGAGATCAGCCCCAAGGAAGTCTCTATAGAAGACACAAGTTTCTTTCGGCACTCGTCGACGTTTTCCCGAGAGAGACCTGCACGGCCGGAATATACCGCATCCCCAGTGCTGTCATCCGCATAACAATGTATGTTGGAGATATCCAGCATATCATTGATGTGCAGGAGGAACAGAGTTGGGGATAGCACGCAGCCTTGGGATACACCAGCGTTCACGGGCTTAGGGTCCGAGCAAAAACCATCGATAACGACCTGTATGCTCCGCCCAGTGAGGAAGCTGGTGATCCACTTGCATAAACTCTCGGGAAGCCCATAGGAAGGTAGCTTCGAAAGAAGCCCCCTGTGCCATACACGATCGAAGGCTTTCGCCATATCCAGACTAACTGCCAGACCTTCTCCCTTGCTTTCAATAACAGCTCCCCAACGGTGTGTAAGATACAACAGAAGATCACCAGCCGATCGACCATGGCGAAAGCCATATTGCCGGTCATTGACCAACTGGTGATCCTCGAGGTAGGTTAGGAGCTGTTTATTGATGATGCTCTCCATTACTTTGGAAAGAAGAGAGGTAATGGCGATAGGTCTGTAGTTAGCTGGGTCCGAGCTATCGCCTTTTTAAGGATCGGATGGACAAGGGCACGCTTCCATGAGACCGGGACTACGCCTTTCAAGTAAGAGTACCGAAATAGACGCGTTAGCACTGGTGTCAACTCAGGGGCACATGTTCGTAGCACAACTGGAGAGATACCATCTGGCCCACTCGACTTATGAACTTCCAAGGAAAGGAGGGTTTTTCGGATGAGTTTTTGCCGAAAAACTATTTCCGGCATAAAGCTCGGACACCGCGGGATGATAGGCGGTGCCCTCCCCTGGTCGTCCAAAGTCGAGTTTGAGGCAAAAAGAGTGCCCAAGAGATCGGCTTTCTCTTTTGCCGTGTGGGCCAAAGAGTCGTTCCCAGTGTGCAATGGCGGCAGGGACGGGCGACAGAAGTTTCCCAGACTGGCTTTGGAAAGCGCCCAGAACTTGCGCGTGCCAGGTGGGTACTTTGCCAACTGATCCCCGATTTTGACGACATGCTTGAACTTTGCTCTAGCGATTTTCCGTTTGAAGAATCTGGAGGCACGATTATATTTCTTCTTCAGAACTCTAGAGTTCGGATCCTTAGTGACTAACGCATTAGCCCAAGCCTGATAAGCCTGCCGTTTGTCAGCTGCTGCAGCCCTGACAGACGCATCAAACCAAGGCCGCGATCTGCCACCAAAAGGTACCACAGAGCTTGGTACAAATAGTTCCATGCCCTGAAGTATCACATCAGCTACAGCCGCAGCGCAGTCACTAGGATCATTGGAAGGGAAACAAATCGGCCCCCATGGGTAGGATGCAAAAAAGGATCGCATTCCATCCCAATCCGCTGACTTGTAGTGCCAAACGCGTCGAGTCGCAGGTAAATTATAAATATCTTTAGTAAATAAATATTGTCATAACAAAGAGAGTCAGCACGCTCTGCACCTACCTGTAGCACACCCCATTACCCCTCCCCGCCTCTCCCCCCTAACAACAGCCCTGCCAGTCCACCATTTGTCGAACAGAGATGAGGTCGGGATTTAATTGCCTAAATAAAAGAAGTCTGTTCATTATTTTACCTCTACTATTTTTGTAATAACTCTAAAATCTCTAAATCTCAATCAAGTATCGCCTAATTTCACTAATGGGAACGAGCTTTCTCTCTTATTGTGGACACAGACAACAGATGAACTTGTATATCTACACAACATATCGTCTATAAGGTTTCGAATAATCAAGTTTTTTTAACAATAACATATTTTTATAAATATACCCTCGCGTTTGTTTCATATTTATATTACTTTACGCTAACAATAACAAAGTATAAGCATTGTCATAAAATTTCAAAAATACCTACGGCTTATTATAACTTTTGTTGTAAATTTTGCGACAATATTCTTTTACAAAGTATTTTTTATTTTTTATTCAGATGCATGTCTCAATGTATATTTGAAAATTGGACGAGAATATTTTGATTTCTAAAGGAGATATATCTGGACTAAAATTTTCTAGTAAACGAAAGTATATTTTCCAAAGGAAAAACTCAATGGGTTTCGTTGTCTTGATAGATATTACATTTCTGAATAATTTCTACATCTTTCTGTCACTTTAGAGTTATCAATTTATCTATACTTATAATTACAAAGTAACAAGGCTAAATCTGTATATTAATGGCACATTGTTAACAACAATGTCGTTTAAGGTTACTATTGATAAACATATGAATATTTCTTTAACGTTCAACCCTTAAAAAAAGTGTAGGTATATATTTACTATTATCGCTATCAGATATTCATATAATACCACAAAAAAATAATCTACAAATGATTCTACACATCTTACAATACACAAAAAAAAAACAGGACAGTATTACAAATCTGAAATAAAATACTTACAATATCATATTGAAACTTTTCCAAGACAATATACATAATGATACTTAGAACGTTTTCTATTATAATTCTTAAAGGTCTTTTGTATAATAAAGCATTTCTTACCACCGACTATGCCTTCTCAATAAGAATAAATTGAATAACTTCTAGTCCTTGATTAAGTCGCGGTGGTACTTGTAACCGAATCTTATTTCTAAAATTTGCAAATACTTTTTTACGAATAAAGAGAGTAAAGAAAGAGATAACAAAGCTTCAAGAGGAAGAAGCATTAGCTATCCTACTCTCTCCGTGACCGTACGTAACGAAACTATAAAAACAACTTCATGACGATTTTCTATTAAAATCTATTACTAATACGACTATTACTACTACTCCTAAAAATAATAATTATAAATAGATATAAAAACTACCACCGCAAAAAAATCGATAATATTCTACATCCCTATTTGTTTAAGTGAGGCTGCAAAGTATAAAAGATCTTAAAGAAGCGTGCCGCAGCATTACCCCGCCTCTCGTCTACGACATTAGTACTGCAGCTGCCTGTTGAATTGAAACGATTAATTACAAAAATCAATATAATTATACAGACATTTCAAGTATCTTATTTGGAAATCGAACAGGCTAAGAGAAATAAAAATACTGTTTTATGTTTAAGGTATTGGAGTAAGGTATTAGATTTGTTACCATTAAATTAGTCCGAGTTTACTATTTGCTTATAAGTTGTATAGTGTTTTTAATAAAGAAAATATTATTCCTATGAAATAGTAAGAGTCATTATTATCAAATAATTAGATATCGATTATTTTGTTTCTGGGATTATGTCAAAACAAATTATATACGCTAGGTTAATAGATACGATATACATATTAAAAATCAAAGTATATTATTTGAATTCGAGATTAGTTATAAAGTCACAGTTACATTATCCAATCTATAATTTAAATTTTTAAATGAGGGTAGTTCGTTCTAAAGTTCAAATAAATGTTAGTATGGATTGCATTTTATTTACTGCTCAAATTATTTGACGTGTAGGTACAGAATATTTAAAAAGCAACTTCAGCTCTCTCTGATAAGCACTCTATAATAATTACTACAACACCTTTGGGGTTTTGTCGAATTACTTAGTAAAAAATATATATATTTTACAGAGATTAACTTGACTGCGATTGTGGCTTTACATACATAGGTCAAACAAAGAGGAGCATCGGTAAAAGAGGTAGGGAACACATCTCGGATATGAAGCATAGGCGTACATCATAAGTCAGCAGTGTCTGAACATACCACAGACAAGCCTACTCATTATATAATATTTGATAAACCTAAAATACTCGCTAAAAACAACGTTACATTTCAGGAATGGTTCGTGAGGCTATTGAAATTAAAAAACACCCAAATTTTAATAGAGAAGATGGTTGGGGATTATCTAACACCTGGGACCCACTTTTGAAAAATATAAAATCCCATATTTATTATATAATTGTTACCGGCGCGGCGGTAACAATTATCACATGACACGGATTCGAAAAAGAAGTAACAGTGAAACATATTGCAGATGAAATCCATTAGGAAGATCTGATTTCCATCGAAAATATTCAATTTATTTTTTATTTTAGAATATTTATTGTCAATATTTAGTACCACATTATTAAATGGATCTTAAGGGTGAAGTTCTACCCACTTCTATAAAACAATATGAATTAAATTTATTTACATGAATTAAATCGAGCATGAAAAGTTATATTCTTTTATTTAGTACAACGATTTAAATTATTAAAAAAATCATGAATTATTATAGCCAACAATATATGAATCAACTAGAAGTAAAGTTGTTTAATAGTTTATGTTGCATGAAGAGATGAGTTGCTAAGTCAATATTATGGATACGCATCCGCGCAGCCGTAAAACATTTATGTAATATTACTAAGTTGAAGATCAACATTCGTCCGTATATTTCGTATTTCGCATGTTACCTAATGTATTATAGCTGTCTCTTCCTTATTCAATTTCAGAAATGAGTTTTGTGTAATAAAATATGTTATGCAGTGTTGTTGTAGTGTATGTTCTTTTGTGATTTAATCTCTTCACAATCTGATAAAACTAACCAAACCTAACTTATATCGTCTGTTAACTTGAGACAAATCATCTTAGCATTCATGGATTCACCGTGCGGGTGCTGGGATCATCGCGTTGCATAGAGAGGAGTCCAAACAGTGCCTGGGACTCATTATGCGCAAACACGCTCGCCTCCACTATCCACACTACTCTCCCTACCTAACTATATTTGGAAAGTACCTTCCAATGCTGCCTTTGAAATACGTTTTAGAAATGAACCGGTGCTTGTTCTAGAAAGGCCAAGATCTTTAAATAGGGTATAGAGAGATTTTGCTGTTATACCTCTCGCTCCCACTTTACCGCGGACAATCTAAATATAAATTTATTCCTGGACAGCTCGTTGGTCTGTTCGTAATGTTGATGATATAATAGATTCAAAGAAGAATACTAATAATTAAAGGTTAAAGTACAACACATAAAACATGCTGCCTACTAAATATAACGGATGGCATGAAATATACACAGACGGTTCTAAAACTAAGAATGGACTCGAAGCTGCATTTTACGATCTAAAGAATAAATTTAAGGAAATGTTTAAAATAACATCTGATATCACTATTGTGTCAACGGAGTTATTAGTGATCTCAGAAGCCATTTCTTATGATGATAATGTAAGATTTAAAAAGTTCGTTATTCTAACGGACAGCAAGAGTGCCTTGCAACATATAGCTAGATACTCTGGTAAAAGAGGTGTTTCGATAGCAGATGACATTATAAAAAAAATACTTCACCTTTCTGGCCGGGAATTAGTGGTGAGATTGCAGTGGATCAGCACAAAGTGGCGTAGGTGGCAACGAGGAGGTCGATATTATAGCCAGGAATGCTATACCATTCGGAACTGATATATTTGTATTTCCAGACTACACCGAAATATAAATATAAACTTGATATCTTTGATAAATGCAAAACAGACTCTAATAAGATTGCAAGCTTTAAAGGACTTTGGTACAACACTATACACAATGAACCATTTTATATACCTTGGTTTAACAATGTTAAGTATCGTAGGGATTGGATAGTTGTAACTTACAGACTTCGTTCCGGGCATATGCAACTTAATAATTTTAAATATGTAATGCAAAGATCGGATATACGAAATTGTACTAAGTGTGGTACTGCAGAAGACTTACAACATCTTTTGATGGAGTGTACCCGAAGCGAAGTAATGCGAGCCACGATGATAAAAAGTTATAGTTTAAACTTAACAAATGGTTATTTTTCAAAGTATTCTTTAATCATCGACCACTTTGGTTGCAAAAACACTTTTTAAGTTAATTAGAAATGCCCTCAAGGATACTAATGATTCAAAAACAAAGTTTTGTTTTGTCTTTGTTTCACATTTTAAATTAATAATATTATATTACAATGTAACTTTAATGTATAAGATACGAGAATATTGTTATTAGGTTACTATGGATTTGGCATGATCTCGAAGATATTGAACAATCCTTAAATTAAAAAAAAAAATCTTGTCCGTATTGATTTATTTTTTATTTTATACTTATATAAAATTCTAACAGCATTAGTCATATTTAAAATGATTTTAAAACATGTTAATGTTAAATTTATGTTTTATATTGAATTTAACTTTTTAAAATAAATTATATCAGAGAGCTACTAGGGTACAATTTACTGCGTAACGTGGTAGCTTTGAAATTTTACTAAAAAATATGTAAAGTATATTCAATACGAATTCATTTATTAAAAAAAGCCTATCAAACGATATATGTATATTTACAGGAAAGAGAAGGTGACCTCAAGGAGAGTTGATGTCAGGCCGGCAGCCGGACCTCGAAACTTTTGGTAAATGAAGGGTATTTAGATTATAATTTGAATTGGGTCCTCATATACTAACACAATTACCTGTATTAGGTAAGATCAGAAGGAGTCTCTAGAGACAAGTTGTTATATAGTAATCTTAATAAACTTAGTTATATGAAACCATTTTCCGTTAGTAAGAAACTCTTAATTAATAATATTACTCTCTATAGACTAAAGTTGTCCCAGTTATTATATAAAAGTAATATTAAAGTTGTCCCAGTTATTACAGTGAGCTGATTCACCCTAAGCCTGTAATTATAATGATTACAAACTAGAAATTTGTATACATTGCTTGAATATAAACCGACACGATACATATATAAACCACTTTTATATAATAACCGGGATAACTTTTGTCTATAGAGAATATATATATTATATAAATATATATATATATATATATATATATATATATATATATATATATATATATATATATATATATATATATATATATATGCATTATCTATGTATATAAATAATATTTCACTAGTTTATCAGTAATCAGGCTTAGTGACTAGTAAAATATCAATTACAAATATATTTAAGTATTACATAGGTATATGCATTTTTTTAAATATCAGAATTTTTTGGTCTCATGTCTCTATTATTTCTGTACGCCTTATGAAGATTACCCACCGGAACGCAGGTGTGCGTCTATTCTCTGGAGGCCAACATTACGATCGGATTAAAATGTTATAAAAAAAACCGTAATATGTATATGTAATATATACTGTAATATAACAATAACAATAATAATATCAGGACAAATTACACACATTGATCTAACCCCTAATTAAGCAAATTATTTGCTTGTGTTAAGGGTGTTAGACAACGATACAAATACATAGAAATACACATATAAATACTGAGAATATATTTAATAAACGACCAAACCCAGAAACACAGACATCTATGCTCATTACACAACTGCCTGTCTCTGCCGGGAATCGAACCCGAGCCCCATTGAGCCGTGACACGTTAGGCGTCTGCGCTAACCACTCGACCAACGGGGCGGCAAATATGTAATTTTATTTTTAAATATGTAATACATATTTAAAAATAAGTAAGTATAATAATATTTACTTATTTTTAAATATGCCTAAATGTGCGATCCACTAGTATAGTACATTTTCCATGCATTGTCTATGAAGACACTGAAAAAACGAAAAATACTATTTTGTTTTCTAAAAATACTATTAATAATATATAAATAATATAATTATAAAGTAATTTGTCAAAAGTTAGTAGATTAATTTCTTGATTTAAAAAAAATCTTGCTCGGTGAAAGGTGTTGCGTTGACTGTCACATCTGCTATTTTCATTTGTGATGAAGAGATAAGATGTTATGCCAATTTTTTTTGACCTTTTGATACTAACTTTTTTTTAAATATACCTTTTCCTGGAACACTACAACAAAAGAGTTCAATAAAATTGATTTATTAATTTTTTATGTGGTATTTAAATTAGAATAATATTAAATTATCTAACGAAACATTGTCGATGCATCCATCCGGATGGTTATATTTTTATTTAAATATGAACTTGTCGAATATTGAACTTTAACTAGTAGGTTAACTAAAGTTAACATTGTTAACATTAACAAGTTGTAAAGTGGGTTATATTGAACTTATAAAATATGTTAAAAATAAATAAGTAACGATACATTAACTATGTTAATGAAATGACTAAAGCTTTAACAAAGAGTTTTGTTTTTTATTTTACAAATTACACATCTTATTTGTTTTAGTGAAAAAAAACACACACCACGGAAGTGTTCCTTAATAAGATTTCCAATTAATTCTGGAGTATTTAAGAGATCTATTGCTGATCTCATTGGGAGTAGATGAGTTAGCAACAATTGTATTACTGACTTTTTTGTTTTACATTGATACATCAAATCTTCCTACTGCCATAGACCGTTTTATAAATGTAGCTGTAAGTTGATACATAAAACAAATTAAATTATAAACTATACGCCCCAATAATGGTTACATAGGGAACATTTTCGAGTTATACATTAGTACAAAATTTCTGTAGCGCGGTTGTAAGATATTCCAAGTTTATGATACAGATAATAACAAACAGACTAGACGTTGAAATACACAAGTGTGCAAAAGTTACTTTTCTTTCTTTTTGTTATTGAATTCAATAAGTACATAATAATATTATTTTTACTCTTTTTACAGGTTTTTTGTATCGGGGGTTTTTTAAATTTTTAATTAATTTTTTTTTTCTGCTTTTTAAAGTTATGTTACTAGTTTCTGAATTGTACTAAATGAACCTACAGACACACAAAATTTTCAATTGTTTAAGTAGGAAAGATTTGTTTGTTTGTTTGAATTGAATAGGCTCCGAAATTACGGGACCGATTTTTATATAAATCTTTTAGCATTAGAATCCTATATTATGATGTACAAAGGTTATATTTAATACGAGAAATATATATTATATTTAATAAAATAAGGATCCACGTGAAAGTTTCAACAATGTAATAAATTATAAATGTTTTAAGTAACATGATTCAAGACTTTTTTATATGGGTCGGTAGGTTTCATATATACGAATATTAATAAATATAAACGTTTAGAGTTAAAATGATTTACAATCACTAATAACACTGATGAAGGGATTTTTATAACCACTAGCTGTTGCCCGTGATTCTTTATGACTACGATCATAAGCCATATAAATATATTTTTACAGTCTCCGTGGACGCAGTCACAGGCAACCGCTATCCCTAATAAAGTACTTTACCTCAGTAAGTAAGTTTAAAAACCTTTTGGCCTTCATCCTTTTGGCGACGCCGCTGGGAACAGCTAATTATTGCATAAGAACCGAGAGGTTCTTATGCAATAATTAGCTGTTCCCGCACGAATAAATCTTCAATATCTTAGAGATGACTATTTCTATTTTAATAAAACATAGATACGAACCATTTCGACAAAATAGGCTTTCGATAAAAAAACACCGCATTCAAATCCGTACACGCGTTTGGCCGCAAACAGCTAATTATTGCATTACAACCTCTCCCCCGCACGAATAAAACGTTAATATCTTGAAGACAACTATTTCTATTTCAATGAAACATAGATAAGAACCATCTCGACGAGCATAGCTTTCGATAAAAAACCGCATTCAAATCCGTCCACGCGTTTGGCCGGAAATTTGCCACAGACAGATACACAGATACACATTTACACAGATACACAGATCGATAGGTCAATAGGTCAAACTTATAACACCCCTCTTTTTAGTCGGGGGTTAAAAATAACATATATTTTGATTTTGATATTACTTTACGTATTAATAACAGAGATGTACAATAACTATGTTGTACATAATAACTTAGACTCAATTATAAAACAAAATGTCTCAAATTTTAAATAAATATAAAATGAACAATAAATCGATAAGAGCAGGGATTAACCCGCGACCTGAAGTAATGTTTTTAACCAAATATATATATGGTAGTTGTTATACCTATATACGTTTATAGATATTTTCAAATATTTATTTTGATTGTGGAATCTTTTCAATGTAAATCTATACTCCAAAGAAAGAAGTATTGGTACTTATAAAACATATATTCTCAACCCTTATCATAACGCACGTAATAATAGTTCTCTCATTTTCTATTTTTAAAACTGTCTTTCTAACGCACAAAAGCGATTTTCACACAAATCTTTCAGAGTTCAAGCTCCCATGGACCGTTCTACCCGAAAATATTAGAAAAGCGTCAACGATAACTTTGTTGACGCTTTTCAAAAGCTTGTTAAAACAGAACTTAAATTTATCCTGTGAAACATTATAATTTAGTATATATAAAGCTGGTAGACTAAAGACCTGTCTTTCAGAACAGTATTTTAAAACTGAGCATAAAATATAGGAATAGGGCCCTATTTATTTATGAAAATTATTCAAAATATTTTAGCAAACCTCTTTTGAGTCAATTCTTTTATTTTATTAAATGGTTGTCATCTTAACATTTAGTTCAAAGGTATAGGTTTTCTTTCTTAATAGGTAGTTTTTAATAAAATGTAGAATATTACCAATTGAAAAAAAATAATGGTATAATAATATAGAATTCTTTCAGGCTCTATAGGTAAAAACTTCTAAGAAAATTTAAGTTAAATTGTAAGAAAATTAAGTTATATCATAAAAAATTTTGATTTCCAATACTTACTTAATTTTAATAATATAGTATCAAGGCGGCTTCGTATTACTCCTAATCTGATTGTACTCGCTGTCTGGGAACTAATCGAATCCAAAAACAACTTTATCGAATAAAAGTAATAGAGTTCGGGAAATAAATTTACCCTGTTCTTTGTACTCCAACATAGGGGTCTATAGATAGCGTGAAATGTGTTATGATCTATTTCATCAGATTGGTTTTTATATTTACTGAATACCATGGGGTAAAAAGATTTATGTAAGATTCGCAACTAGGTCGTCTTACCTAAATTCTTCGATAAATAAAAAATACTAAGACATTATCTCTAATGTTACGTAAAACTTTCTGTACTATTACTACTAAGCTGAGTTGAGAAAACCATCGTATTACTTATTTGCGTTTTTGTGTAAAATTTGCATTATTTCTTAGCGGGAGTTATCTAAACCTAAAAACATAATTGCTTTAACTCTGAGCGTAGGTATAGCGCCTGGGCGTTGACCTTTTAAGTACTTCTTAAAAAATACAGAGTTACAAGTGAAAAAGGAAGAAAAAATTTTTTGTTTCGTTTTTTTTTTTCGGTTTTATATTAAGGGTTTTGTGTTTTGTATAAATTTGTAAAAAGTCTGTAAGCTGCCTGCAAGAGGTGCCAATTAATTACAAATAACCTGGTCAAAAAACTATGAACATTTTGAGTGCTAATAACAAAACAAATAAATGTGACACCTACATAGTGATTGTTATGGGGAGTGCATCCGATTTGAGATAGGTACATTTAATTTATTGCGAATTTTGACAGTTGTTGGATATGAAGGCATGATTATATTTGACCGTTAAAATACACGAATACATTAATAAACATTTTTAACTGAGTTTACTACACAACGTATGCATATTTCATTTCATGTCATTTATTACTTACAAATACATAAATAAAAAAATATATACTTAAGATCTAAGTGGCCATCTTTTAATACCTACAGATTTGAATACGCTGTTACTTACAATAGTTTTCTCTAACCTTAGTCACGTTTATAATAACTGAAGTCTCCTTCGCATACCCTTCCCCAAAATACCCTACGTATTTGCTCTTAGTGCCGCAATCACACGTTATTGTTGATGGTCCTCGATAGAAAGTTATCGCCGAACTTCAGTGATTCAACTTAAACTAAGACAAACAATGAATTAGAATTATTAAACATTTAACTACACAAAATAACTTATCAATTTGAATTACAGGCTGCAATAAAATATTGGTAGGGAAAAAATTAATGCTCTTTGGAATATTGAAGTTTTATTTATATTTAATGAGATGAACCATGTTAAGTGAATCAATGAATATATATTTAGTGAGTGATGAGTGACCTAACCTATGTAATTAGAAGGCTTTTCTAAATATGTATATTTCTGAAATAAAAGAAGAATAAAAGAATTACGAAGACTTATAAGGCATACGTAGCTTTTCAATAATACAAACAAACATACGACTGACTAGTGGCGTTACATGTGAACGTTTTTCCAGTCTTTGCACAAGTCTTATTTGTCTAGAATACGTTATGTTCCGACACGTACATATTTAATTTTGCAAAGAGTTCGCACATCAACAAACAGAAAATTGTCTATAATATATTTACACAAATTATAATAAGTAGGACATTAGTGTTTTTGAATAAATTTATATAAAACGATTTTGTTTTACATTCTGATTATAATTAATATAGTATTGTTAAGTAAGTATTATTATTAATAAAAGTAATTTACAAATGATTTGTATGTAGTCATAACTTTTAATTAAACAAAGTCTGGATTTACTTCGATTTATCATAATTTGAATAATATATATTAATTGTCTTTGTCGAAGTCTGATTGGAATTCGAAATAAGCTCTGAATGTAATAAATAAAATGATAAATTTCTGTTTAGGTAATATTCGTATGAAGGTTGAAAAAAAATTTAAACCTATTATTTGTTAATAACCAAATATAAATAACTGTATATATATACTGTATATATAAATAACTGGTCTGGTGTCTGATGATCTTTTAGTAATGAAGGAGGCGGGATTTCGTAAACTGTGCAACGATCATAGAGTTCCTAATCTTAATTTTAATATTCATAAACTCGAAGTGTCAAAAACCTCCGATACAACAATACCTCTAAAAAGGATACAAATAATAAACCTTCAAAGTTTCTTCGAACTCTTAAATTAAATTAAACTGAACTGAACTGAACTGAACTGAACTGAACTGAACTGAACTGAACTGAACTGAACTGAACTGAACTGAACTAAAACTAAACTAAACTAAACTAAACTACACTAAACTATACTAAACTAAACTAAATTAAATTAAATTAAATTAAATTAAATTAAATTAAATTAAATTAAATTAAATTAAATTAAATTAAATTAAATTAAATTAAATTAAATTAAATTAAATTAAATTAAATTAAATTAAATTAAATTAAATTAAATTAAATTAAATTAAATTAAATTAAATTAAATTAAATTAAATTAAATTAAATTAAATTAAATTAAATTAAATTAAATTAAATTAAATTAAATTAAATTAAATTAAATTAAATTAAATTAAATTAAATTAAATTAAATTAAATTAAATTAAATTAAATTAAATTAAATTAAATTAAATTAAATTAAATTAAATTAAATTAAATTAAATTAAATTAAATTAAATTAAATTAAATTAAATTAAATTAAATTAAATTAAATTAAATTAAATTAAATTAAATTAAATTAAATTAAATTAAATTAAATTAAATTAAATTAAATTAAATTAAATTAAATTAAATTAAATTAAATTAAATTAAATTAAATTAAATTAAATTAAATTAAATTAAATTAAATTAAATTAAATTAAATTAAATTAAATTAAATTAAATTAAATTAAATTAAATTAAATTAAATTAAATTAAATTAAATTAAATTAAATTAAATTAAATTAAATTAAATTAAATTAAATTAATACGGCTATTATATCCGGCTGAGTTTATTGCGTGGTTCTTTTTAGACTCGGACTCGTTTGGAACCCTCATAGCTTTAACATTAAGTTGGAAAGTGCTTTTACAGAAGAGCTTATTACGATCAATCTGGTATCAGAATAGTCCCTCCTGACACTTCCACGTTCACGTACACAAGTGATCACTGATTATGTTCAAAGTGGAAAAGATATATATTAAAAAAAAATAGATTACTGGAGAACTTATATCCAAGAAATGCAAAATAATTCTGCAAGGTATATCTATGCAATAATTAATATATAAATATGCAATACCCACTAAATATAACAGTAACAATAATAGTATTATATAACCGTAATCGTATTATATATAAGTATAATTCGAGTAGATAAAGCGTTTTTTTTTTATTTGCCTTTGTAACTTATACAAGGAAAAATATATTGGTTTTCTTTATGTTCTATATTTGTCATTATTAATATATTCATAAATTTATTTATTTGTTACCAACGAACGAACAAGATAATTCTAATTTATATATAAGAACTCTCTATTCGCCTAATTAATTCCAAAATAAACCATTTTAGCCCGTAGCTTTGAAATATGAATATCTCTGAGCACACGCTCTGTTTATCTTCAAAAGTATGAAATCTGAAAATAAATGACTTCGAAACAATCTTCTTAATAAAACAATTTTAACATTAAATCTCTTTGATCCGATAAATTCAATTTATTGCCGATTCACTCGCCTTCATCACGTTTGATGTTGATACGGGTTCTAAAGTCGTAAATTTTTTATGTTTATTTAATTTCACGTTAAAGAAAATATCTACTCTTATTCTATATTTTGAAAATATCCATAAACATGTGTAGCCATGTTAAGCTTATTTAAATTTATATAAATATAGAATGAAAAATAAAATACAAGAGGTCGCGGGTTCGAATCCCTGTACATGTCGGTTTATAATAATATATAAATATATACATATTTAAAATAAAGTATTAATCCAATTTATAAAGTTTCTTACTACCTTCTCAAACACTGAGTAGAGAAAAAGAATTAGAAATCAGTCAAAATTCGTACCTGCTACTAATAACGCGACTATAAATTCTATTAACCTCTTACATTTAAATTCTAAATAATAATAATTGTATAGTAAATATATCTATACAAACAAGTTATTTTATACTATATTAATTTATTATTATTATTAACGCAGTCCCTTCTTTCGCTGAAAGCATTCCAATAAGTAGAATATATTTTTTTACAGTGTATACGAGTATATAAAGTTATTAAAATAAATATTATTTGAAACGCCATCGAAGATATTTATTGCATTAAACGTTCGAAATTGTTTAATTCGATAGAACATGAAAAGCGCCTGATCAAATTATACTCGAAAAAGATTAACAATTTCTAAATATTCCCACTTTTTTATAAAATGGGTGGATTTTTTTATCATACCTTTATACTTTATTGCTATATCATACCTTTGAAGTTTTTAGCATGTATTTTGTTTAAAAGTTAATGGATTAATTCAAAATCAACATTTTAGTGTTTTCTCTTAAATCCTTTTTATAAAAATTTCAGCCGAAAAGTATATGTTGCAAATAGCGTTCAGTTAGGTTATCGTTTTATGGAAATAAACATTATTAATAATGTTCAAAACCTACAAATAAGAAAATGTGCATGTTTGTCACAAACTACTATATAGATTCTGAATGTTCACTCTCTTTATGATTAGGTAAGTGCGTATCGGTACCTACATAAGATACTCTTGACAAATAAAATTACGGAACGGAGGAACGTTTACAAGTAAACTTATCTCCCACACTTCATTTCAACTCGACTATTTGCCCTACCTATTAAAATACCTAAAAAAAAAATTATAAAAAGGAGTTTGTTACATAGAACTTCATTTCTGTAGATATTTAAATATTTATAATTTTAATATATTTAAATATCAATTTTTAAATTTTATGTGTCGTTTTTGATATCATAGAGATCATATCAATAGAGATCACAATAAAAAATATATATATCCGGCTGAGTTAATGGTGTGGTTCTTTTCAGACCCGGACGCGTTTGGAACCCTCATAGTTTTAACATTAAGTTGGAAAGTGCTTATTACGATTAATCTGGTATCAGAAAAGTCCCTCCTGACACTTCCACGTTCACGTACACAAGTGATCACTGATTATGTTCAAAGTGGAAAAGATATAAATAAAAAACAATAGGTTACTGGAGAACTTATATCCAGGAAATGAAAAATAATTCTTCAAGGCATATCTATGCAATAATTAGTATATAAATATGCAATACCCACTAAATATAACAGTAACAATAATAGTATTATATAACCGTAATCGTATTATATATCCGTATAATTCGAGTAGATATAGCGTTTTTTTTATTTGCTTTTGTAACTTATACAAGGAAAAATATATTGGTTTTTCTTTATGTTCTATATTTGTCATTATTAATATATTCATAAATTTATCTATTTGTTACCAACGAACGAACAAGATAATTCTAATTTATATATAAGAACTCTCTATTCGCCTAATTAATTCCAAAATAAACCATTTTAACCCGTAGCTTTGAAATGTGAATATCTCTCGGCACACGCTCTGTTTATCTTCAAAAGTATGAAATCTGAACATAAATGACTTTGAAACAATCTTCTTAATAAAACAATTTTAACATTAAATCTCTTTGATCCGATCAATTCAATTTATCGCCGATTCACTCGCCTTCATCACGTTTGATGTTGATACGGGTTCTAAAGTCGTAAATTTTTTATGTCTATTTAATTTCACGTTAAAGAAAAAATCTACTATTATTATATATTTTGAAAATATCTATAAACATGTGTAGCCATGTTAAGCTTATTTAAATTTATATAAATATAGAATGAAAAATAAACTCCAAGAGGTCGCGGGTTCGAATCCCTGTACATGTCGGCTTATAATAATATATAAATATATACATATTTAAAATAAAGTATTAATCCAATTTATAAAGTTTTTTATTACCTTCTCAAATACTGAAAGTAGAGGGAAAGTAAAGAGAAAGAATTAGAAATTAGTCAAAATTCGTACCTGCTACTAATATCGCGACTATAAATTATATTAACCTCTTACATTTAAATTCTAAATAATAATAATTGTATAGTAAATATATAAATCATCCTTCTATACAAACAAGTTATTTTATACTATATAAATTATAATATACCACGCAGTCCCTTCCTTCGCTGAAAGCATTCCAATAAGTAGAATATATTTTTTTACTGTGTATACGAGTACATAAAATTATTATTTAAAACGCCATCGAAGATATTTATTGCATTAAACATTCGAAATCGTTTAATTCGATAGAACATGAAAAGCGCCTGATCAAATTACACTCGAAAAAGATTAACAAATTCTAAATATTCCCACTTTTTTATAAAATGGGTGGATTTTTTTATCATACCTTTATACTTTATTGCTATATCATACCTTTGAAGTTTTTAGCATGTATTTTGTTTAAAAGTTAATTAATTAATTCAAAATCAACATTTTAGTGTTTTCTCTTAAATCCTTTTTACAAAAATTTCAGCCGAAAAGTATATGTTGCATATAGCGTTCAGTTAGGTCATCGTTTTATGGAAATAAACATTATTAATAATGTTCAAAACCTACAAATAAAAAATGTGCATGTTTGTCACAAACAAAACCACAAAAAAAAAGTACGTATCGGTACATAAGATACTCTTCACAAATGAGATTAGTAAAAATACTTGAGGAACGTCTACAAGTAAATCTAAATAAAAGTTATCTCCCACACTTCATTTTAATTCCACTATTTGCCCTACCTATTAAAATACCTAAATAAAAATTGTATGAAAAGGAGTTTGTTACATAGAAATTCATTTCTGTAGATATTTAAATATTTATAATTTTAATATATTTAAATATCAATTTTTAAATGTTATGTGTCTGTGAGACACTTACACATAAAATAAAATTAAAACATTTAAAAATAAAACACTTAAACATTTAAAAATAAAATTAAAATGATTACAGGTAAAGTGTTACCTGTAATAAAATATGCTTTTGTAAATACAGCCTTGGCATTTTATTAAGGAATTTGTTCAATATTATCACCACAAATTTTGTTTGAGATGAACAAATTATGAAATGTTTAACAGATTTAGAAAATTGATGGGTAATTGAAGAATTTTTAAGTGGACTCAGTGAACAAAATAAACAATTCAGTGTTATTAGTTTTTTTGACAAATAGCAAGTACGGAGTTTGTAAGGTGTGAATTGTAAGAGAGTTTTATAAAGATTTTAGAAAAATATTTACGTTTACTTAAGATCTATCTGCATTTGCATTCCGAAGAAATATTTCCTGCAAATAAGGAACAGAACATGATATTGTTATGATGTTTGAGTATATATATTTCTTTATGATATTTGAGTTGTATGGATAAGTAGTCCCAAGTAAATCTAATTAAACTAAAGAGCATTGTTAGGAAAAATACTATAGATGATTTTATGACTGCTCCCACTCTATTATTGATTAATAGTCATTATTTAAAATATTATTATTAAAATAAATTACAAGTACAATTACTATGTATTAATATACTAACTATGAATTATTTCTTTCTGTGATTTTGAATAGATTGTTGCAGAAAAGAAGATGTATTTATAAAATATTCATGTATTTAAATTCAGCCACAATAAATTTGTCCCATATCAAGTTTACTATTTAACAGACGACGTATTTCGGAGTATAGGCTCATGGGAAGATGAAATATTAAAAGAAACACGTTTCATGAAATATTTTATTATCAAAAACTCATTTATGAAATTGAAGATGAAAATTCAACTATTATACGTCTTGGAGGTAATATTGTGAAAGCAAACAAATATACGGAATATAGTTGAACTTTAACTTAGCAATAGCACCTAACTGTTTTGCAGCTGAGAAAGTTTTTGTATTGACTTTGCAAGTTGTGTTTTACACATCGTAAACTTTTTAACTACTTAACCTTCGGTTTATTTATATATGATTGACTGACTTAGTAATTAATTATTTGTAAATATTTGAAATTATCTGTAAAAATGTATGGCTATGTCTTGAATTTTTTCCAATGCTGTCACAGACATGGAATGTCACAGTAATGGAATTGGGATTGCAAGGTATTAAAATATTTATAAGGAAGCTTCAAGTGTAAAATAGGCTCTAAATATCTTCCATACTAAAATAAAGTTAAACGTCAACTCTTCTTGGGAATGCTGGGTGCTGGGATTTCCACAACATTTCGGATAAGTTATGTGGCATGGTATACATTTTACTATTATAGTACTATACTTATTTAACGCTACTCATTTAACATAATATTTTAAGTGAAAATATAGTCACATGTTTATAGGACAATTCTCATTAGCCTTTTCTATTAGTTCTCTTGGCATAGTTAGATAATTGAATCTTATTTAGAATCCTATGTATTGTCCCAGTAACACTTTTCTACGATATAAACCTAGATAATGAGTATTGTAAACGTATACGTCGAGCTTTCTTCTTATCATCTTGATTATAAAGTTATGCCAGTATAGATATACTATCTTTTAAATATACTGGGAGTTATATATGTTATATTTTTATCTAAAAATATAACATATATAACTCCCAGTATAGCAAAATATAAGCCCCGTGTAACAAAGAACTGCGTAATTTATTGTTACACGAATTCAGTGACTTTCATTCGATAAAGTGTTACGATTCGATTACTTCCCAGCCAGCGAGCAAAATTAGATTAGAGTAGTACAGACCAGCAGGGCTATTCGCTAACTTTGACTTTTCTAATGACCATCAGCTGTGACGTCATGGCAGTTTGTTACTATAGTTACATAATACAAAATTAGTTGTTTGACAACCATTATGTCCGCACTTACTGATAGTGATTTTAGATTACAGTCCATTCAGTCGAATTCCCTATTTATGATTCAAATTAAGGTTATACTATAAAATCAATTTGTCCCAAACACTTATCAATGATTTTGAAATTTGAGTTAAATTTAAAAATTTAGAGGAAGAGTGTATCTTATATTTCTTTTTAGTTCTAAAAATTAATTTGTAACAAATAAAATATTAGCCCTCATTAATACATTATGTGCCTAATAAATACTGCTATTTAGGAACGAAATTAAATTTCCAATAATTTAAGGACAAAAATCTGTAAAGGTACTATAACTACAATACTAATAATGTAATAACAAATAAATGAGTGTTAAATTAATTGTACATTAACAAAAACATTATATCTCTTACAGTGTTAAGTAACAAATAAATGAATGGAAAAGTAATTGTACATATGTCTTACAGTCGTAAGTATTAAATAAATGAGTGTAAAATTAATTGTGCATTAGTAAATACATTATATCTTTTACAGTCGTAAGTATCAAATAAATGAGTGTAAAAGTAATTGTACATTAGTAAATACATTATATGTCTTACAGTCGTAAGTATCAAATAAATGAGTGTAAAATTAATTGTACATTAGCAGATACATTATATCTCTTACAGTCGTAAGTATCAAATAAATGAGTGTAAAATTAATTGTACATTAGCAGATACATTATATCTCTTACAGTCGTAAGTATCAAATAAATGAGTGTAAAATTAATTGTACATTAGCAGATACATTATATCTCTTACAGTCGTAAGTATCAAATAAATGAGTGTAAAATTTATTGTACATTAGCAGATACATTATATCTTTTACAGTTGTAAGTAAGTAGATGTAATAATTAAATCACATGAGGCAGCCACCTTCGACAAGACATACTACATGTTGATATTTATTAGCTCATAATTCTTTAACTCAGACGTTGTTTTGTAACCAATAGTGCTATTATAGTAATTATGTCAAACGTAAAAACAAAAAACAAATTCTGTTTAAACCAAAATACAATTTAACTTGACAAAGCGTTTACTTTCGTTCAATGTAATCAGTACAGTATTTTAAAAGTTGCTATTTTGAACTTATGTTAAAAAACTATTTTTTAATAGTCCTTATTAATATTTAGAATATATTTTATTAGAAAATGTAATGTTATTTAATTTAATCTTAACGCAAAGTAATGATAAAAGGAATAATTTAATTTTGAAAACTTTATAAGAAACTAAAATTTCAAAGATATTATTATGTTGAGATACTCGCATCAAAAGTTCAAGGCACAAATTTTGCATAATATGTTACTTTCTCAGAACCGCACCAATGAAAAAAAATACAAATTCTGTTGATGGGTTAAGAAAGAAAAACCTTTGAGCGAGTAAAATTGGATGTTTAGAAAACATTTTATATTCTTTAGAAGCAGGGAAACAACTTTTCAATAGTACCTTCTGATCATCGAGAGAGCATTGTATGATTTTAAATAGTCTTTATTCAAATAAAACAATTAGACATGATAAATATGTTTGGATAGTCGAAACTATATAAACATATTTAGCATGTCCAATTGCTTCATAAAATCTAAAGAAGCCATAAACTGGTGGTCTCCATTTGGCGAATTTATTAAACCTATAAGAAATACTACAAGAATATTTCCATATTTTTTTGATCTGTGCAAAAGTCACTCAGTAAATTTAAGCCCATAATATTTTAAATAGTGCTAAAATACTTTAAATACTTATTGTTTATACTTTTATAGAAACTTATGTTTAATGAATTTTTAATCATTATCAGCTTTATAATTAAGAAAATTATATTGTACATTTTTGTGTTATCGCTGATATTAAGTAAGTTTAATAATGAGAGCTGAGAGCTTTGCAAAATATTTGATACCGTTTTCATAACTTCATTTAATAAGAAGCATAAAGATAATTCCAAACAGCATATTTGTCCCATGTTTAAGACATACAAATACGTGTGCTGAGCAATCGTTTAACGACCACGGTCCTACTGATAATGTAGGTTCATATGAATACAAAATAATCATCAAAACAATATTGTTTAATGGACTCATATTTCTATTAGTTTGGATCAAAGCCCTCTTAAATTTATTCTTTACATTAAAGGTATTGTCCAGTTGCTACTATATATTATCTATCTAACTAAAGATTAGACTAAAGATACTGGCTTTATACCTTTACAAATATCAAGCTTGTAAAAATAATGTTAATGTTGCTTTAAAGCGCTATAACCTTCAAGGAAAATACGTGATCCTATGTGAGGTATCCTCAAGAAAGAGCCTTTCGGTGTCAGGGAAGATATAATATTTAAAGTTTCTCTTCACATTTGACCGCCCCGTGGCCGTGGGTCGAGTGGTTAGCGCAGACGCCTAACGTGTCACGGCGCAATGGGGCTCGGGTTCGATTCCCGGCGGAGACAGGCATTTATGTGATGAGCATAGATGTCTGTGTTTCTGGGTTTGGTCGTTTATTAAATATATTTTCAGTATTTATATGTGTATTTCTATGTATTTGTATCGTTGTCTAACACCCTTAACACAAGCAAATAATTTGCTTACTTAGGGGTTTGATCAATGTGTGTAATTTGTCCTGATATTATTATTATTATTATTATTACATAAGATGAAATGAATCTTTTAAGATGTCTAGTTACATATTAGGTAAATATGAATAAAATGTCTGAAAATTTATTACTTTTTTTGTTACATAACGGGATTAATTTAATTTAAGGAATTACAATACTATTATCCACCGCATACATATAACGTCTTGAATTGTTATAATAATAGGTCATCACATATTTATATTTTATCAATTGAAAAATCAACATGGACAAACAATATTTTCTAAAGACACATAAATTTTGTGTACTGGGCGAGTAAACCAAAAATTTTAAATTGCGTTATATGGCATAAACAAATCACTACAATATTTTATTTACAGATTTGCGTTATTTCTATGTATCTATATCATATACGTATAAATAAATTGATAATGCTGAAGTGACAGAATGATCCCCACAGAAAAATGTAACATCTGCAAAACTGATGTGACGCTAAATACGCGAGGGTCCGGTTAAATCCTTCGATTATCCTTTTGCAATTTTGCTTTTGCTAACTAGTCATCATCAGTCCCAATACGTTTTATATTTTTATAAAATGTAAATGACGAGTTGTAATTATTTGATCTAAGAGTGTCGACTTTTTTACCCAACACGTTGAGCACCTTTTTTTTTAACGTTGGGAAATCCTTTATGGATACCACCCAGCCCAGGGGAGGGCCGGGATGGTTATGTGGGAGTCCTGCACTGCAGTTTACTCACTAAAACCCAACGGTTACATGTTGAGCATCTACGTACATGCACAATTTTACTAAAATACTTCTTTAATAAATAATAAAGCTTACCGTTTTTCTCTGTTAAAATATAAGAGACACATATTAGGACGTTGTGTACTTTACTTCCTGGACTACTTTTATCTTTTTATTTATTTTAATTCCTTGGAAATAACAAGCCGATTAAGAAACATATTTTTTTATTTTTCGAATAATTTGTTCTTTTCCAATATTTGTATTTAAGTTTTGATAATCGATATACCTATTAATCATAAATTTTGTCATTTTGTAAAGTTGCCCATTTTAAAAAACCTTTAGCAATCCATAAACATATAGAAGTGTGAAACGTACAATAATACGAACATTGTGAATAATGCTGTTTCTTCTGTTTAATCTGTTTTGACAAGTAGTTCTTATCTAAAGTTTAAAATCATACTGCAGTTCATGTTGTTGTTCTTGGATAAAACATAATATTAATAATAACATTGTACATAAAGCTTGATAAATAACACATTATTTTGTTACATTTATAAAATGTTTACTTCGGTTATAGTTTAGTAAAAAATAAGCCATTGTTGACTTTCATATTGATGTTTCAAAGATATACTTTTCCGTGCTACATTAATTTTTATACTCGTACATCTTAAGGTTACGCCATCTTCGATTCAAGACCACAAAAATATGTTTGTTGCAACGTCACATTACAAATTTCTGAATTGTCCGGCTTTTTTTGTATCTAAACTTTCGTGAACCATGATGATTATTATGATGATGATCTGTTCACGCTGCCATGCTTCAAACTCATGAATAGGAAACCCGAATGGGTTCGAAAGAAGTCGAGCAGATTACGATTAATACTACATGATAATAGCGGGGTAAATATATGTCCGGCTTTTCTGTACTTAAATATTTACGCATTATAAATACTAAAATGTATATGTAGTGTGTCTAGAGAAGGGTTTATATGTATATATAAACCTTCCTTCTGAATCACTGTATATACTTAAAAATAAATTATCCCAATCCGTTGAGTTGTTTTAAAGATCTAAGCATACATAGGGACAGACAGCGGGAAACAACTTTGCTTTCTATTTTGTAGAGTGTAACTGCTTCAACGATATCAATTTAATAAAAAAAATCTAAATTTATGAATAATAAGTGATATAAAAATGTGTATAATATAACGAGTAAACTAGATGTATATTTTTGTTAATATTATAAAATAATGAAGAAGTATATAATGTATAACTTAGGAAAAACAAACTAACGCTATACTTGATCTTTTTTCAAAGTATCTCAAATCCTGAATTTCAGATAGTACGAAACATACAAGTCTAGAATCTCTTCTAGACTTGTATGTCGACAAGGTCGAGATTTAATCACGTTATTCCAAATAAAAAAAGATTTATCATCATGTTAGTTCTATTTTCCAAGGAGTCTTAAACGGGGTTAAAGTCATTATTTTTAAATTCTTAAAAAAGATTTGGGTTTTATATGTTTATTGTTTAAACCATTTTATTTACTTAGTCTTATCTAAGTACATGACGCAGAAATACATTAAATATTTCAGAGCTCTATAAAAATCAGACAATGAACGAAGCATAATCTCCTTTATTCCCTAAAGTCTATTATTTTTTGTCCACAATAAAGTAGGTTTACGACTCGATCTGTTTTATATAACTTACTTATAAATATAAGAATAGACTTTTATTTTACTGGATAATGTCGAAATTGCTATATTCTATAAAAGCAGTAAGACACAACGACCATTAGAAATAAAGATGAATTATACATCATTTTTACAATAGTCACAATTTTTTTTACAAATATTATTTTAACTTATGGAGTAAACCCTGATTACAAAAACAATACTTATTTTAATCTTTTGAAATTATAGAATAGAATCATATAGAATGAAAAATTACTTGAAACCTTTCTTTTCTGGGAAACCGTCCCGTCACTCAACCAATTGCGCTACAATCACTACGCCCTAAAAATTAAACTGCCCTAGCGATACGGTAGCTCAATTTATAGAGCAACGGGACTATTTCCCAGAGGTTGCAGATCCCAATCCTTACCCGTTTCGGGCTACTTTTCATTCTATATTTGTTTATAATTTATAAAAGCTTAACATAGAGACATGTTTGTAGATATTAACATACAATATAAAATTTTTTGGTTATATACTTGTATATCTTACAAAAAAAATACGGTGGCAGTAATCTAAAGGTACTGCTGATATCATCAAAAATATAAGGTAATAAAGAATATAAAAGGAAATTAATCAAATTTAAATATATTATCGACGATTCAAGGGTTACCAGGTCTAAGCGACCTTTTTTAAAAGTTGAATATGAGAGATTTAAAGTTATATTTTGGAAAACATAAAATCATAAAAAAGTACTGTGTAGATTTTTATACAACTGATACCATATATTCGAAACTATTTACGATAGTATCTGACATATAATCAAAACTATACAAGCCGTTTTATTTAAATATATGTCGCATAACCCAAAATGCATCATTTGCTTAGTTTTATGGATGCCTTACTTTAACGGTCTAAATCTACTAAACGGTCGAATGGCCTATGATTTAGTATATAGCTTAAAGCATATGAGTACAAGAGATGATATAAATTTGTTACTTAAAATTGAAAGGTCTTAAAGTTAAGGTGTATATAAACCAACCAAGTTTAAGCAACAAAATAAACCCACAATGCAACAAAATAAATATAGGATATATACATTATACACATATAGGTGAGAATGTCATTTATTTAAATTAACTACCGAATTAAAACCAATTACATGAATCTGTACTCTTGTAACACTATTAATATCTCAAATGTACATTAAAAAAAAAAGTACATTTTAAAAAGCGGTCCAGAAAATTCAAAAGTAATCTTCATAAAGTACTTCTAAATGCTTCTATGAGATATTTAACAGCTGTAGAGCTGATAGATATTGATCAGTCTCCGAGATTAGATATTAATGTGTATGTCAAAGTAACAACGACCACTATTATCACCTATAATTATAACTATTTATCATAGAAAATTATTTCTCTGTTTGCTGTAACTTAGGGATGAAGATTCTTGTAACCTCTTTTGCAGTATTGTTTAAAAGTTATGTTTTTTTAAATAGATATATACCGCACTTTTAAAATGTCTTAATGCAAATAACCGGTAAGACACTTCACGACTGCCAATATTATATGATGATATTCTTATTTCAAAACAATAAATAAAATCCCTTACTTTACTTTCTACGAGTATTACTTGACAACAATATCAGTGTAGAAAATTTCGGAAGCTAAAATAAAATGAGACAAACGTTCAAACAAAAAAAACTGGGGAAGTACTTTATATGTAATTAAGTGCTATGGTACTTATTGCGGCTATACCAAAATAATGTTAAAATGTTTCCAATCCCCTTAACTCCTCACTTTTTGGCCCTTGCCTGCTGAGAATTGTTCAATTTATGGCAATTATCGGCTTATCTTGCCTCTTAGACTGTCAGAAAATTTCCTTTTAAATATTCAAAACTCGACTAGAAAGAAAGTATGAAGTTTAAATATTAATTCGCAGATAACTGATTATAATGTAGCTTTAATAACTTTACGCACCTGTAGTAAATAATATATATTATTTTAATATATGTTGAATGTTGTTCTAAAAAATATATAATTATAATTAATGAGGCAGTAACAGCAGTCTGAAGGGGACTGACTGTTCATGTACGCTAAGGTCATAAATAAGAAGTAATAAACTGACACTGGCTTGTTTTACTCATTGTTTGCATTCCAGTGACCTGATTGCCCCTAGAACTACCAATACCTGTATCGAGCATTCAGCTGGTATAAAATAATATTGTTGCAAAACGAAAAAGGAATAGATTTAGAAAAAAAAACACATATAAACACATATAGACTGGGAAAGAAAATATTGTTTTTAGTAATAATATTTCTTTATTTGAAAATATCTTTAAACATGTATAGCCATGTTAAGCTTATTTAAATTTATATAAATATAGAATGTAAAAAACCGATACGGGCAGGGATTCGAACCCGCGACTACTGGGAAACCGTCCCGTCGCTCTACCAACTGAGCTACCGTATCGCTGTCCGTCTCGGTGAATTAAGCATTCTATATGTGATCGTCTTTATCGGGACGGTGGTGACATCTATTAGGTTTCTTTCGAAAATCCTAACCAATGTTTCTAACTTTGCAGTATAGATAAACATTGAAAAGATGCCACTACCGAAATCAATTTTTGAAAATATCTTTAAACATGTATAGCCATGTTAAGCTTATTTAAATTTATATAAATATAGAATGTAAAAAACCGATACGGGCAGGGATTCGAACCCGCGACTACTGGGAAACCGTCCCGTCGCTCTACCAACTGAGCTACCGTATCGCTGTCCGTCTCGGTGAATTAAGCATTCCATATGTGGTCGTCTTTATCGGGACGGTGGTGACATCTATTAGGTTTCTTTCGAAAATCCTAACCAATGTTTCTAACTTTGCAGAAACATTGAAAAGATGCCACTACCGAAAACAATTTTTGAAAATATATTTAAACATGTATAGCCATGTTAAGCTTATTTAAATTTATATAAATATAGAATGTATAATGTCCCGATAAAGACGATCACATATAGAATGCTTAATTCACCTAGACGGACAGCGATACGGTAGCTCAGTTGGTAGAGCGACGGGACGGTTTCCCAGGAGTCGCGGGTTCGAATCCCTGCCCGTATCGGTTTTTTTTTACATTCTATATTTATATAAATTTAAATAAGCTTAACATGGCTATACATGTTTAAAGATATTTTCAAAAATTGATTTCGGTAGTGGCATCTTTTCAATGTTTATCTATACTGCAAAGTTAGAAACATTGGTTAGGATTTTCGAAAGAAACCTAATAGATGTCACCACCGTCCCGATAAAGACGATCACATATAGAATGCTTAATTCACCGAGACGGACAGCGATACGGTAGCTCAGTTGGTAGAGCGACGGGACGGTTTCCCAGTAGTCGCGGGTTCGAATCCCTGCCCGTATCGGTTTTTTACATTCTATATTTATATAAATTTAAATAATATTTATATTATTTCCTTACAGCGAAAGCTTTTCTAATACCGGTAGGTAATGCATTCCATGCGTATTGCCTACAGGCAAATTTAACTTATTAACAATACATTGTTAATAAGTTAAATTTGAAGTGCAACTAGACTAGACTAGACTTGAAAAAAAAAACAGTGGAGCGAAGTTGAAATTATAGTCCACTTCATTTCACTAAAAATTAAACTCTTAACACTAGACTAGACTTGAAAACAAATTTTCAGTGGAGCGAAGTTGAAATTATAGTCCACTTGATTTCACTAAAAATTAAACTCTTAACACTAGATTAGCTTGAAAAAAAAATTTTCAATGGAGCGAAGTTGAAATTATACTCCATTTCATTTCACTAAAAATTAAACTCTTAACACTAGACTAGACTTGAAAAAAAAAATTCACTGGAGCGAAGTTGAAATTATAGTTCACTTCATTTCACTAAAAATTAAACTCTTAACACGTTAGTATACCATAAAATTCAATTTATAACATTTTATTTTTTCTGCTAAGCAATTGTCGGATTAAAGAGATTTTAATATTTAAATTGATTCATATAAAAGAGTGTTCTGAAGTCATTTATGTTTAGATATCGTAATTTTGAAAATGAACGGAGCATGCTCTGAGAGTTATTAATACTCCAAAACTTCGTTTATTTATTTATTTTGGAAAGAATCCAGTGGTAAGAGGCTTATTATAATATTGTCTCGTAAGTTCGTAAGTAACAAGTACGTATAAAGTTTATGAAATTGTTCATCAACATAAGTTTTTCAAATAAAGATAAAGAAAATAAAAGAAAAACTTTGAGGAGAACGTTTTATGAAGGCCTAGAAAGTACCTTTGGTTCAAAATTTCGTTATAAGTTTTGAGATTAACGTGGTTATTTTTACACACCTATTTTTCATCCACATCATTTGGATTGGTTGGTTACTTCTATTGCTATATTATATAAATCTCTCCTACTCTATACGTCCATAGCATTTCGTTTAACAATTTCAACAACTTCTGCTAACTCATACAATTGTGTTCAAATAACAATAATATTAGTTACTAGAAATTGGTGTTGGAGAAGCTATCTATTTTGGAAATCCGTCTTGTAGTTTTGTTGTGTTATGATAGTAACTTAATATATTTTCCCTTTAAAAAAAAATAAAAGAAAAATAAACAATAATAATCGCATGGTTAGATTTTGAGATTTTGCTGTATGTTGGCATGTTAACAAACAGCTGTAAGATATGCGAAACTTTAAAACGTATTGTTTAGAATTCTGTGGCATATATCATCACTACAATATTCAATTGATTGATTTTCGTTGCATGCATTGATGAATAGAGAAACTTAAATGAAAGAATAGTCGCTATAAAGAAACGTAATATCCCTTGGGATTTTCCTTTATTTTTTTGCAAGTTTATTTTCTTTTAGTCCATATCAGTCCCAATATATCCACTTTTTGCAATCGCAACATTGTGGTTCGATTGCAAATGTTAAATAAATTAAAAAAATAAGTACTCCGACTACAAAAGCTTTGTGCTATTGTTAGCAAAAAGAATAATAAATAGACATGGAATATGTAGTTATAAGAAGAAAGTGTAAAATAAGATATCCAATTAGCATATTTTATTTTAGAGGATATACTCAAAGTTAAATATTAACATATTTAATATATATTTAAGTTAACCTCAAAGATACTTAAATTCACCTCACATAAAAAAATAAGTTAATGTTAAGTATCACATCGAAAAAGGAGCAAGTTGTCAGATTTTACTAGCTTATACAATTTTAACTAATTACAGTATAAATAAAAGTATAAAGTATATATTTACAACAGTAAAATAGTGTCTTAATAAATACTGAAACTGCAAGGTTTTATTCCTAGAATTTTTTTATAATTTTGTTGACGCTTGTTTCAGAATACATTTTCGTCGTTAGTTATTTGACGCTTCTTGATTTTGAAATAACAACAAGTAACAAACAACAACAATTAATTGGTTTAAATATCGAGTCCCATTCCAATATTTATTTTAATATTTCAATGTTTAAAGTACTAAATAAATATTTACTCAAATCAACATTTTATAAAATTATCGCTTTCATGTATTTTTCGATTTTGTTATGTCCGTGTCTTTTACTTTCTTATTTGATCCTAACACTATTAAATTTGTTTGATCTTAATCTAAGTTTTTGAAAAATATATAATGAAGATAATCTCCTTTTTATTAAAATAATAAATCTTACTGAACAAAAGTTGACCGCAAGATTTGTAAGTTTACGTATTTTGTATTTTCTTTACATTTAAAATAGTATCATGTGAAACTATGAATATAAATATAAAAACTAATAATATTACATATGCGGCAGAACTAATAGAGAAACCTATCCAACCAGTATTTAGAGATCCAGCAGTGATCCCTAAATACTGTGGGTTCCACCAATTCTATAGTTTCTTACTTTAAATATCAATTGAAGTATCACCCGATATCTTTATGGCTCTTTACAAAGGCAGGCAGATATTTTACATAAATCAATGAAGAAAAATGGGTTTTAGTTTGCACCTTAAGGGACCTCCATATCAATCAGAGTGCCATCTCGATCTCTCGATCGATCGATCTCTTTCCATTTACGTCAACCTCTGAATATTATTAGACAAGTCCGAAATGAAAACTTTGAGTTCTTTGTTGTTAATGACACAATGATACAATGATAATATTTCATGCTGAAAATAATTGAATGCCTTAAATTGATTACAGAAGTATTCTGATTAAGTGATTCCTACCAGACCTCATATATATTTTTTATAGGATATTACTATAAAAAACGTTCACATAACTCCCACTGGAAAATGATACTAAATTCTCAGAGAATAGCAATTAATTTTGTGAAGCTCCCGGCTCAGCTTACTCTTGGATTTTTGTGACAGGTATGATTTTGTTTTAAATCATAATTCTTCAGAGTTACAAATGTACATTTTAAATAAATCCATGGAAACAATTTTCTAGGCGACAAACCGTAGAACTTTGAATGTGATAATTGAACACACTTAACTACGGTGGTTTTGTGAATCTATAGTTATAAAATTAAAATAATAAAATCGTAGTTGAATACCTAAATAAAGTAATGGAACTGTATCTCAAATAATAAAGTATTTATCTGTAGACTGCATTAATTGTTATATATCTCATATGTTTTAAATATTATGTGGTATGTATCGTATGTCTTATATATTATTATCTTATTATTTTTATGTATAACTATATTATGTAGATTTAGATATATAGATAGTCTTATAATATTATTTTTTCTTTTACTTTTATGTTTTGCATCCTTTCCTGTACATTGTAAGGTTGGCTGGTAGAGAATGTCTTCGTGACATTAAGCCCGCCTTTTGTGCTTTTTGTTGTATATTGTGCAATAAAGAATTAAATAAATAAATATAAAAAAAGAGTTTAATTTATTTTAATAATAGGAGATTAAAACACAGAAACTTTCTTAATCTATAGAATAACTATATCAAAGTTGCTTTCTTTCATTCTTAGATTACCATATTATTTATTATGATAAGATACTACATTTTCAGATTAATCTTTGCAAGACCTATAAAATAAATCATACACAAGAAGTCAACTTTGCGAAGCTATCATAATAAAAGACACATTTTCTTTTATCTAATAGGATTCAAGACATATAAAAAACCAATCTGATGTCATAGATCATAACACAGTAATGTGGTATGAGAGAGAATCGCATGTAAATATGATCTATAAACTTCGTTGGAGTACAAAGAACAGGGCGAATTTGTTTTCTGAACTCCATTACTTTTATTCGATAAAGTTGTTTTTGGATTCGATTAGTTTCCAGAGTAATACGCGGCCTTGATACTATTTTATTAGAAATCAAGTAAGTTCATATTGGGAATAACACTTCCTTACTATTTAACGTTAAGTTTCTTCTGTGTCAATTGGCTAATTTTAATTTTTTTTGCTTGATTGTAAAGTCCTAATCACGATATTAGAAATTATCTTCTAATGTTTAAATAGTAAGTTAACTCTTGTACCTATTTAAAAAAAATATTATTATTAGTGTTGACGTCTACGCTAACTTAGGTTTAAAATGTAAACATACAATCAACATTAAAGAAGACCGAAACATCAAACATGTTTAGGTACCATTATATAATCGTTCAAAGAAGTTCATTTCTCGTTATAAGGTTTTAATTTTACCTCTTGGTATGTGTAAGAAGAATATTTTGCTCGTGAGACTATATTAATATACAGGATTTTTGATTAAGTCTGCGGGCGCTTACAGCTTGTATTGTATTCATAACAAAATGAGGTGCATATTCAAATACAAAGTTATACCTGACTTTTATAATTATTCTTAATATACGAGGATTATAATTATGTTTGCTTTAATTAATGAAAGTAGCCGGTTCTTGATACCTGCTCTTTGTTGAACTTCTTTATCTTTTAATTCCGATCATATTTTTTTTCTAGTAAATGATAATGGAACCTACTATTCAGCACATTTTTCGATGAAACAATAGCTAAAATTATATTTAGTTATATAATTGTTTATTTACTCCTCATATTACAAATGGCGAATGCCCGTTTGCATCAATTACCCGTATGTATATAATATATATAATTACGTAGTTTTAATTTATTATACATTATATATACCACGAAAACCCAATTAAAATGTTTACCAGGATGTCTTTAAGTACTGTTACAAACATTTATAAATGCTTTTTTGTAAGGCATTCCAATGTAATAAAACTTAATGTGTCAAAGTATGTGCAAAAAATCGCTTTTATGCAAAGCCGATTTTCGGTTGGAAAATGATATCTGAAAAAGCATTCTGTCGTTTGTTTTCTGAATTTACTGGAATTTTTCCTCAGGATATAGAGGTGAAAATATTTATTTAATAATGAAAAGTATGTAATGTGCACTGGATCAGAAAAATAACTTATTGTTCGTACAAACTTTAATCTTATGATTTAATGACTACTCTTATGTATGTGATTTTAAAGTATACGAAGCCAATTTCGACAAATTGGTTTGTTTTTGGAACATTCGTATTCGATTTATATTTATACTTCGTAATAAATTTACGTTCGCACATTTTTCAATATGGCTCTAGAATTAAAGGGTTACCTACCTACCGCAAACAAATACCAATAAATACTCTGTTTCAGTTATTATCCAACTTAAATTATTCATCTCCTCCATCTCAGTAGATGAAATCTTCATTTCTATTACGATTGCTTCTTAAATTGCTTCGTTTAATATATATCTCTGTATAACTTTGCATAATAATAGATTTCCAGCCCACTCTTTTGGAAGTTTATACGAAAGTCCGCAATTCTTAAGGGAGAAATATTTTATACTATTTATCCACTGACGAGACGTGGGATATATATGTCTTCTTGGAAAAATTGGCAATGAGTAAATGTAATTTTATTACTTTTAAAATAAACTTTAACGTACTTTTTCGTATCTCCAGTAACAATAGAATTATTTGGCAAGAGTAAAAATTAGTAATCAAAATAATCAAAATAAGTAAATATAATCAAAAAGCAAGCATTATTAATACGTTAGGTATTATACCGTAATATCACGTAAAATATATATTAGTTTCCATTTATTCAAACCATTTAAAAAAATGACATTCAAATTATATTTAAAGGAATGTTTTATTTCAAAAATAAACAGAATTAAAGATAAAAGATACATATCAATACACAGTTTTTTTAATGGCCGTAGTTTCGTAATAGACACATAAAACGAGATCCTTACTTTGGCAAACTTTAACGACACTCGTAATCACTTATCAAATGGAAGTAATTATTCACTTTCGCTTCTCCGCAACTAATTGCTTTTCCGTTGTGACATTCGCAACTACTTCTTCTACACTAATGTCGTCAAATGCTACTCGTTATTCAGCTCCAGGTGATTATGTTATGCAGAACAACGGAACATATCAATGATTTTGGAACACATATAGATTAATTGTGAGGAAGTTGTTTAAGTCAGGTAATAATAAAAAAATATTCTTAATGATTACTAAATAAATCTTACGTTATTAATGAAGTGCCTAAAAGTTTATATATTGCGAAGTTATTTTTATATGCCCCTTTTTATGTTAATATTTTGGTAATGTTTTGTACCATTGAGTACAAAATCATTTAATTTAAGAGAATAATATTAAAAAAAATCCCAAGCTACCAAGAAGCTGATAATAAAAGGAAAGTAACTTTTGCGCGCTCGTATGTTTGTTATATCATCTGTATCATAAACTTGGAATGTTTTACAATCACGCTACAGAAGTTTTGTAGTGTTGTATAATGCTTTAATCTTCTCTATATAATTAATGCTTTTACGTCTAATTATTTATTTATGTATATATAACAACTTACAATAAGGTTTTATTAAACTATGTATTGTAATTGAAGTATTTGATGTATTAATGTAAATAACAGAAAAACAAAGTAAGTAGTACAATTATTGCTTACTCATCTGTTCCCAATGAGATCACCAGTAGATATCTTAAAAGCTTTGCTCATAGAATTAATGGGATCTCTTATTGATTACGATTCGCACTTTAATTAAGGAACAGTTTCTTCCGTGGGATTGTGGTTTTTATCCAACGTAACAAATAAGGTGTGGAATGTGTAAGACAAAACTCTAGTACTTTTAATTGTTTTTATTAATATAACATCATTCGTCATCGTCATTTATGAAGTTAATTTATCGTTAATTTATTATTTTGTTATAACATTAATACATGTAAATATATAAATAAATGTGTGTATATCCTCCATAGAATCGCAAACTATGCATTCGATCATGTGATGAACTTTAGCAGGGTAGTTGTGCATAAGACCACGAGGGTTTCTGACTTGAATTTTTTGACGGCACTGTCATTTTAATGAATTTCATATATTGCCGTGACAGTTCATGCTGAATATAAATGAAAAGAAAACAGGGAACGATGACTGTGAATTCTTGCGACCATGCAGAACATAGAAGAATATTTAAAAACATTTTTAACTAAATGTGTAGTCAAACCTGTGTTGTGTAGTACTTGCACAGTTTTTGTTATCCTTTGATAGGTATGTAATAATAAAAATTTTAATGTATTTCTTCCTCGTATCGCAGATATACATTATTGATGACGGTCTAGATATTTTGAATTTGAATTTGAATTATGATATTTGAGTTGTATGGATAAGTAGTCCCAAGTTAACATAATTAAACTTAAAAGCGTTAGGAAAAAAATACTATAAATGATATTATGACTGCTCCACTCTATTATTGATTAATAGTCATTATTTAAAATATTATTCTTAAAATAAATTACATAATCAAACTAAGTATTAATATACTAACTATGTATTATCTCTCTCTGTCATTTTGAATATATTGTTGCAGAAAACAAGATGTATTTAATGAATGAATGAATGAATTCAGTCATAATAAATCGCATGTCAAGTTTACTATTTAACAGACGACATAATTCCGGGTATAGGCTCATGGGAAGATGAAATATTAAAAGTAACACGTTTCATGAAACATTTTATTATCAAAAACTCATTTATGAAATTGAAGATGGAAATTCAACTGTTATTCGTCCTGGAGGTAATATTGTGAAAGCAAACAAATATACTGAATATGGTTGAACTTTAACTTAGCAATAGCAACTAAGTGTTTTGCAACTGAGAAAAAAAATGTATTGACTTTGCAAGTTATTTTTTACACAACGTAAACTTTTTAACCACTTAACTTTATTTATATATGATTAAGTGACTTAGTTATTAAAAGACTGTAAGTATTTGAAAATATTTATAAAAATGCATGGCTATGTCTTGAATTTTTTCCAGTGCAGTCACAGACATTAATGTAATGGGAATGAGATTGCAAGGTATTAAAATATTTATAAGGAAGCTCCAAGTGTAAAATAGGCTCTAAACATCTTCCATACTGAAATAAAGATTTTTTAATTTGAATAGCATTGCGAATCGCGAAAAGTTGTTAGGACTGGCCGCTGGCTGGACGTCAACTCTTCTTGGGAATGCTGGGTACTGGGAGTTCCACAACATTTCGGATAAGTTATGTGGTATGGTATACATTTTACTATTATACAAGTTAGGTCATAAGTTCTGTCACATCTGTAATATGAAATAATTTAGATATGTTTATTATTTATGTAACCATTTATATAGCAAAATAAACTTAATAAAACGTAGATTCTTATGGTAATAAAGTTTATTGAAAATGACCCACGCGATTTTGAATACAGGCCTTCAATCTGAGCGGGCAGTCGTCTATCGCAGCACGAACGAGTTGAATGTCAATATCGGCGGCTGCCCTAATCAAGGATACCTTGAGTGGCTCCAAATCAGGATGAGGCTTTAAGCAGGCCTTTTCCTCCAAGTGTTGCCATATCTTGTAATCTAAGGACTCAAATCTGGACTGGAGGAGGGCCAGTCTTCGAGCCGGATAAAGTTGATTTCACGCGGCGCCAGCCAGTCTTGTGTGCTTTTCGCTCTATGAGCTGGAGCAGAATCTTGTTGGTGCCAGTGCTTGTTATTAAACATAGTATGAAAAACAGGTTCTACAAGGTTCTTGAGGACTGTATTTTGATACACAACTGCATTCATTTTTACGCCTTTCTCACAAAAATGTACCTCAGTTAAGCCCAATAAGAGAATCCGAACCAAACCATGAGCGATGATGGAAAATGACGTCGTTGGACACGCGGAATACGGTTGCTTGCTTCTTCACTGCTGTGTGCGTAGACCTTATTATTTTGTTTGTTGTAGCTCTCTTCCCCGGAGAATTTTTTCCATCCGAAAAAAGAACTTCTCAATGCTTTTTTACCGAGTACCGCTTCAGCAAAGCGCGGCATCTCTTCAGTCTCAGGTCTATTAAACGAGCGTTCAAACGATGCCCTGTTTTTCTTCGATATTCCTTAAGCCCCTGCTAAACCCCATCTGAAGGGCCAACAGTTTCTGCTTACGTATGGGATTTCTTTGAATTCGCGTCTTCACAGCTAAAGTAATAACAGAGCAAGGGCGACCACTTCTTGACTTGTCATTTATACTAGGGTCTTGATTGTATCGTTTTATGGTACGATAAACGAATCTTTTGGTTCGAATTCGAATTTTTCAGTAAAAAAAGAAAATCTGAATTGGAGCGTAACCGCAACGGTGCCACGCAATAACCGCGACACGGTCTTCTTTAAGTGTCCACTACATATTTAAAAATGAGGAAAATTCTAAAAAGTACATATTTTTATTTTCATGAAAAATTCAAAATTCGAATTCAATAAACTTTTTTGTGGCCAGCATTCTTATTCAAAAGTTTTTATTATGTGACAGAACTTATGACCTGACTAGGTAGTACTATACTTATTTAACGCTACTTATTTAACATAATATTTTTATAATATTTTAAGTAAAAATATAGTCACATGTTTATAGGACAATTCACATTAGCCTTTTCTGTTAGTTCTTTTGGCATAGTTAGATTACTGAATCTTATTTAGCATCCTATTTATTGTCCTAATACCACCTTTCTACGAAATTAACCTAGAGATTGGGTATTGTAAAAGTATACGTCGAGCTTTCTTCTTAACATCATGATTATAAAGTTAGGTTAGTATATCTAAAAATATAACATGTATATATGTAGCTATAAACAAAAACTCCCAGTATATTTAAAAGAGCACATGCAAACTATAAGCCCCGTGTGTAGGACAATATAGAACTGCGTAATTTATTGTTACACGAACTCTGTGACTTTCAGCCAGCGCGGCGCAAAATTAGATTAGAGCAGTACAGACCAGCCCTGATACTGCATTATTAGAAAATAAGTAATTTAATATTGGGGATTACACTTTTTAACCGTTTAATCTATCAAGTCAGACAACTCTTTCTACATTGCATATCATATATATTTATTTTTTAAAATAATAATATAACAAAAAAAGTTAAAAATTACATTTTACTTGAATAATATGAACCAATCTGTTAACCTCTACTAACTTATTTTAATTATAAGTAGAATTTTAGGTAGTAGAACTTTATGTATATTAATATAGTATCACGGACAAAGTGTTACACAAGATGATACCAAAACTTTACTTTCAAAAATTTTCTCCAGCTACGTACCCACAGTTAGTGTTTTCAAAATACTTTTGGGCCTAATGTAGTTTTAGTGCCATAAAACATTTTTCTTATATTTATGTAGGATAATGAATTCGCTTCTTAAATATTGGATAGAACAAAATTTAATATATTTATTATAATATAAAAAAGTATTAATATATAGGGCCTTCAAAATTTAGCAGCGATGTCTTTTATTAAAACACTTATTTTATATGTCTAAACCAGATTTAATAATGCTCTCGTTTTTGTGTTTAATATTTATTATATGTAGAACATGTTTTATAATCTCACATGAGATATGAATATTTAAAATCTGATATATTACTTGGAGTAGATAAAGCAACATTCAGATGATATGTTTGGTAGGTCTAACGTTATTAAATGTAATAAATTCTATATTCCTTTTGATCTAGAATAAAGAAGTGACATCGGAGTTCATGTTCTAAATAGATTACAGTCCATTCAGTCGAATTCCCTATTTATGATTCAAATTAAGGTTATACTATAAAATCAATTTGTCCCAAATACTTATCAATGATTTTGAAATTTGAGTTAAATTTAAAAATTTAGAGGAAGAGTGTATCTTACATTTCTTTTTAGTTCTAAAAATTAATTTGTAACAAATAAAATATTAGCCCTCATTAATACATTATATGCCTAATAAATACTGCTATTTAGGAACGAAATTAAATTTCAAATAATTTAAGGACAAAAATCTGTAAAGGTACTATAACTACAATACTAATAATGTAATAACAAATAAATAAGTGTTAAATTAATTGTACATTAGCAGATACATTATATCTCTTACAGTTGTAAGTAACAAATAAATGAATGGAAAAGTAATTGTACATTAGCAGATACATTATATCTCTTACAGTAGTAACTATTAAATAAATGAGTGTAAAAGTAATTGTGCATTAGTAAATACATTATATCTTTTACAGTTGTAAGTATCAAATAAATGAGTGTAAAAGTAATTGTACATTAGTAGATACATTATATCTCTTACAGTCGTAAGTATCAAATAAATGAGTGTAAAATTAATTGTACATTAGCAGATACATTATATCTCTTACAGTCGTAAGTATCAAATAAATGAGTGTAAAAGTAATTGTACATTAGTAAATACATTATATGTCTTACAGTCGTAAGTATCAAATAAAAGAGTGTAAAATTAATTGTACACTAGCAGATACATTATATCTCTTACAGTCGTAAGTATCAAATAAATGAGTGTAAAATTAATTGTACACTAGCAGATACATTATATCTCTTACAGTCGTAAGAATCAAATAAATGAGTGTAAAATTTATTGTACATTAGCAGATACATTATATCTCTTACAGTTGTAAGTAAGTAGATGTAATAATAAAATCACATGAGGCAGCCACCTTCTACAAGACATACTACATGTTGATATTTATTAGCTCATTATTCTTTAACTCAGACGTTGTTTTGTAACCAATAGTGGTATTTTAAATTATGTCAAACGTAAAAACAAAAAACAAATTCTGTTTAAACCAAATTACAATTTAACTTGACAAATCGTTTACTTTCGTTCAATGTAATCAGTACAGTATTTTAAAAGTTGCTATTTTTAACTTATGTTAAAAAACTATTTTATAATAATCCTTATTAATATTTAGAATATATTTTATTAGAAAATTGAATGTTATAAAGATAATGAATATTTAATTTTATCTTAACGTAGAGGAATAATTTAATTTTGAAAACTTTATAAGAAACTAAAATTTCAAAGATTTTATTATGTTGAGATACTCGCATCAAAAGTTCAAGCCACAAATTTTGCATAATATGTTACTTTCTCAGAACCGCACCAATGAAAAAAAATACAAATTCAGTTGATGGGTTAAGAAAGAAAAACCTTTGAGCGAGTAAAATTGGATGTTTAGAAAACATTTTATATTCTTTAGAAGCAGGGAAACAACTTTACAATAATACCTTCTGATCATCGAGAGAGCTTTGTATGATTTTAAATAGTCTTTATTCGAATAAAACAATTAGACATGCTAAATATGTTTGGATAGTCGAAACTATATAAACATATTTAGCATGTCCAATTGCTTCATAAAATCTAAAGAAGCCGTAAATTGGTGGTCTCCATTTGGCGAATTTATTAAACCTATAAGAAGTAGTATAAAAATGTTTCCATATTTTTTTAATCTGTGCAAAGTCACTCAGTAAATGTAAGCCCATAATATTTTAAATAGTGCTAAAATACTTTAAATACTTATTGTTTATACTTTTATAGAAACTTATGCTTAATGAATTTTTAATCATTATCAGCGTTATAATTAAGTAAATTATATTGTACAATTTTGTGTTATCGCTGATATTGAAGGTAAAATCGTAATTCTCAATAGGAAATTTACCTAATGAGTGTATGAGAGCTTTGCAAAATATTTGATACCGTTTTTATAACTTTATTTAATAAGAAACACAAAGATAGTTCCAAACAACATATTTGTCCCATGTTTAAGACATACAAATACGTGTGTTGAGTAATCGTTTAACGACCACGGTCCTACTGATAATGTAGGTTCAAATGAAATATGAATACAAAATACTCATAAAAAACAATTGTTTGTTTAATGGATGTACATTTCTATTAGTTTAGATTAAAGCCCTCATAAATCTTTTCTTTACAAAGATAATGTCCAGTTGCTACGATATATTATCAATATTTATCAATGTAACTAAAGATTAGACTAAAGATACTGGCTTTATACCTTTACAAATATGAAGCTTGTAAAGATAATGTTAATGTTGCTTTAAAGCGCTATAACCTTCAAGGAAAATACGTGATTCTATCTGAGGTATCCTCAAGAAAGAGCCTTTTGGTGTCTGGGAAGATATAAAATATAAAGTTTCTCTTCACATAATAACGTCTTTCAAGATGTCTAGTTACATATTAGGTAAATATGAATAAATTGTCTGAAAATTTATTACTTTTTTGTTACATAACGGGATTAATTTATTTTAATGAATTACAATACTATTATCCACCGCATACATATAACGTCTTGAATTATAATAATAATAGGTCATCACATATTTATATTTTATCAATTGAAAAATCAACATGAACAGACTATATTTTGTAATGACACATAGATTTTGTGTACTGGGCGAGCAAACCAAAAATTTTAAATTGCGTTATATGGCATAAACAAATCACTACATTATTTCATTTACAGATTTGCGTTATTTCTATGTATCTATATCATATCCGTATAAATAAATTGATAATGCTGAAGTAACAGAATGATCCCCACAGAAAAATGTAATAGGTATCTGCAAAACTGATGTGACGCTAAATACGCGAGGGTCCGGTTAAATCCTTCGATTATCCTTTTGCAATTTTGTTTTCGCTAACTAGTCATATATATATATATATATATATATGACTAGTTAGCGAAATACATTATATTTATATATATATAAAACGTAAATATCGAGTTGTAATTATTTGACCTAAGAGTGTCGTCATTTTACCCAGCATGTTGAGCACCTACGTACGTGCACAATTTTACAAAAATATTTCTTTAATAAATAATAAAGCTTACCGCTTTTCTCTGTTAAAATAAAAGATGTATATTAGGACGTTGTGAACTTTACTTCCTGGACTACTTTTATCTTTTTATTTTTTTAATTCCTTGGAAATAACAAGCCGATTAAGAAATATACTTTTTTTATTTTTCGAATAATTTGTTCTTATTCCAATATTTGTATTTAAGTTTTGATAATCGATATACCTTTTAATCATAAATTGTAGCATTTTGTAAACTTGCCCATTTTAAAAAACTTTTATCAATTCGTTAAAATATAGAAGTTTGAAAGCTACAATAATACGAACATTGTGAATAATGCTGTTTCCTCTGTTTAATGTGTTTCAAAGATATACTTTTCCGTGGTACATTAATTCTTTAATCTTAAGGTTAACGCCATCTTCCATTCAAGACCACAAAAATATCTTTGTTTCAACATCACATTACAAATTTCTGAATTTTCCGGCTTTTTTTGTATTTAAACTTTCGTGAACCATGATGATTATTAAATGTATATTTAATAATTAGCTCACGCCGTGAGTCCGCCATGCTTCGAACTCATGAATAAATGAATGAATAAATTCGGGATAATCGGGATAATAGCCGGGTAAATATATATGTCCGACTTTTCTGTACTAAAATATATACGTATTATAAATACTAAAATGTATATGTAGTGTGTAGAGAAATGTTTATATGTTTATATAAACCTTCCTCCTGAATCACTTTATCTATTAAAAAAAATGCATTCTAATCGGTTGGGTAGTTTTAAAGATCTAAGCATACATAGGGACAGACAGCGGGAAGCTTGAAGGAACTTTGCTTTCTATTGTGTAGAGTGTAACTGCTTCAACGATATCAATTCAACAAAAGTTTTAATTTGTGATTAATAAGTGATATAATAATGTATATATAACGATTAAACTAGTTGTATATTTTTGTTAATATTATAAAATTAACCACTAATATGAACAAGGATATTATAATGTGTAACCTAGAAACAAACAAGCTAACACTATATTTGATCGTTTTTCAAAGTATCTCAAATCCTGAATTTCAGAAAGTACGAAACATACAAGTCTACAAGAGATACGGTCGAGATTTAATCACGTCCGTCCAAAAGACACTTAATCACTTCCAAATAAAAGGAGTTTGATCATCATGTTAGTTCAATTTTCCAAGGAGTCTTAAACGGGGTTAAAGTCATTATTTTTATATTCTTAAAAAAGATTTGGGTTTTATATGTTTATTGTTCAAACCATTTGATTTACTTAGTCTTATCTAACTACACGACGCAGAAATACATTAAATATTTCAGAGCTCTATAAAAATCAGACAATGAACGAAGCATAATCTTCTTTATTCCCTAAAGTCTATTATTTTTTGTCCACAATAAAGTAGCTTTACGACTCAATCTGTTTTATATAACTTATTTATAAATATAAGAATAGACTTTTATTTTACAGGATAATGTTGAAATAGCTACAGGTTATTATTTTATAAAAGCAGTAAGACACAACGACCATTAGAAATAAAGATGAATTATACATAATTTTTACACTGTTCACTATTTTTTTTACAAATACTATTTTAACTTATGGAGTAAACCCTGTTTACAAAAACAAGACTTATTTTAATCTTTTAACCTTTTTTTTTTTTTGAAACCGTCCCTTCACTCAACCAATTGCGCTACAATCACTACGCCCTAAAAATTAAGCTGCCATAGCGATACGGTAGCTCAATTTATAGAGCAACGGCACGATTTCCCAGATGTCGTCGTCGTCATTGGTTTAATTCGTTATTTTGATACTGCATTTTATGAAAAGTTCTTAAAGTTAAGGTAATATAATAAAAACAACGAAGTTTTACCAACAAAATAAACCTACAATGCAACAAAATAAATATCTTCAAATCATTGTAGTAGCAACGAAAGACAGGATATATACATTATACACATATAGGTGTTCATGTCATATATTTAAATTAACTACCAAATTAAAACCAATTACATGAATCTGTACTCTTGTAACACTATTAATATCTCAAATGTACATTAAAAAAAAATTGTACATTTTAAGAAGCGGTCCAGGAAATTCAAAAGTAATCTTCATAAAGTACTTCCAAATGCTTCTATGAGATATTTAACAGCTGTAGAGCTGATAGATATTGATCAGTCTCCGAGATTAGATATTAATGTGTATGTCAAAGTAACAACGACCACTATTATCACCTATAATTATAACTATTTATCATAGAAAATTATTTCTCTGTTTGCTGTAACGTAGGGATGAAGTTTCTTGTAACCTTTTTTGCAGTATTGTTTAATGTGTAATGTTTTTTTTTTTATTATTTTAAATAGACATATACCGTACCTTAAAAATGTCTTAATGCAAATAACCGGTAAGACACTTCACGACTGGCATATTATATGATGATATTCTTATTTCAAAACAATAAATAAAATCCCTTACTTTACTTTCTACGAGTATTACTTGACAACAATATCAGTGTAGAAAATTTCGGAAGCTAAAATAAAATGAGACAAACGTTCAAACAAAAAAAACTGGGGAAGTACTTTATATGTAATTAAGTGCTATGGTACTTATTGCGGCTATACCAAAATAATGTTAAAATGTTTCCAATCCCCTTAACTCCTCACTTTTTGGCCCTTGCCTGCTGAGAATTGTTCAATTTATGGCAATTATCGGCTTATCTTGCCTCTTAGACTGTCAGAAAATTTCCTTTTAAATATTCAAAACTCGACTAGAAAGAAAGTATGAAGTTTAAATATTAATTCGCAGATAACTGATTATAATGTAGCTTTAATAACTTTACGCACCTGTAGTAAATAATATATATTATTTTAATATATGTTGAATGTTGTTCTAAAAAATATATAATTATAATTAATGAGGCAGTAACAGCAGTCTGAAGGGGACTGACTGTTCATGTACGCTAAGGTCATAAATCAGAAGTAACAAAATGACACTGGCTTGTTTTACTCATTGTGGGCATTCCAGTGACCTGATTGCCCCTAGAACTTCCGATACCTGTTTCAGGCATGCAGTTGGTATATTATAATATTGTTGCATAAAGCAGACAGGAATACATTTGGCAAAAAAATACATATTTAGAGACTAGGAAAGAAAATATTGTTTTTAGTAATAATATTTCTATCCTTTCCTTACAGCGAAAGCTTTTCTAATACCGGTAGGTAATGCATTCCAGTCCTATTGACTGATTTGTTAATGAGTTGACTTAACTTGAAAAAAATGTTTTCAGTGGAGCGAAATTGAAATTATAGTCCACTTCATTTCACTGAAAATTAAACTCTTAATACGTTGGTATATCATAAAATTCAAATTATAACGATTTTTTTTCCGGTAAGCAATTGTCGGATTAAAAAGATTTTAATACTTAAATTGATTCATAAAAAAGAGTGTTCTGAAGTCATTTATGTTTAGATATCGTAATTTTGAAAATTAACGGAGCGTGCTCTGAGAGTTATTAATATTCCAAAACTTCGTTTATTTATTTATTTTGGAAGGAATCCAGTGGTAAGAGGCTTATTATAAATATTATCTCGTAAGTTCGTAAGTAACAAGTACGTATAACGTTTTTCAAATAAAGATAAAATAAAAACTTTAAGGAAAACGTTTTATGAACGCCTAGAAAGTACCTATGGTTCAAAATTTCGTTGTTAAGACCCCTAAAGATTAGTAGGCAAAGGGTATTTCTGAATGGTTTCATCGAATCCAAGTATGTATTGATGAGAATGGAAACTATTTTGGAAAAATATAATAAAACTGATAACTTGCTAATTAATCAGATTTTGATTTTATTAGATTTTTCACCCTCGTATCTCTTTTTTATATAATGTATATACAGAGTGTATTAAATGCGACAGTAAACAAAATTTCGTTACATGCTACAGGTTCCGTATGTTATGTGGAGCAAACGTGATGTAATTACTAGTTTAAAAGTTTATTATTTGTGGTACACAAAAGTCTTTTCTAAACCTATTATAGCTAAATAATATTTTTTTTCTGGACCTCTTATACACAAAAACAGAAGAAAAAGAGGTTCTTTTGCGCTGTTTACTCTTGCTGTGGAAGAGATCCTCCTTCTATTTTTCTACCCATTTTTCATTATCTGGAGACGGTACATAAAGTACGACTCTCTCACTCACCTTTAACATTTATCCCCTCAGTTCTTAATTCTTTTCTCTCTCTCACACAAACTATCCATACATTCTTCGGTCTTCCTCTCATCTATTTTTCATCCACATCATTTGGATTGGTTGGTTATTTCTATTGCTATATTATATGAATCCCTCATACATTATATGTCCATAGCATTTCGTTTAACAGTTTCAACAACTTCTGCTAACTAATACAATTGTGTTTAAATAACTAATACAATTGTGTTTTGTATATATATAAAAAAAAAAAAACAATAATATTAGTTAGTAGAAATTGGTGTTGGAGAAGCTATCTATTTTTAAAATCCGTCTTGTAGTTATGTTGTGTTACTTAATATAGGGTCATTTCGCCTGTTTGCGCCCATCGCCAGTTTGCGTCCATTCGACGGCTATCCTTTCATAAAATACTCGAAAATAAGTTCATGAACTTTCTAACAAAACCAAATGTAATTTCTGCCAATACCTCAATATATAGGAGATACACAGTCATAAACAAAATTTCCTTGAGCGCAATCCTTCCCTTTAAAAAAAAATAATTTATCTGAGCCACGGGACAAAAGACTGCGAATGTCTTAAATGTTAGTAAAAAAATAGTGAGTAGCAACACCACTCACGGTTAGTTTTACATTGTTTTATGTGAAGTTAAGAATACATAGATGTTTCTAGGCCTTAATAATAAAGAAAGGAAAAACATAATTATGAATTTACTTAAGTTTTTTAATTGTTGACAGTTAAAATAAGGTGGACGCAAACTAGTACATACAAATTTTAAAAATTCCACTTTGCGTCCGCAGTGGACGCGAGTTTTATGACCTATTATTTAGGACAGACCAGATTGCGTCCACCTTTGTTTTCTTGTTATCTATTTATAAAAGTAATTAAAAATGTATAGCTTATTTAAATTTAATAAAATTGTATATACCTACGATCAATAATATCTTAATGTAATTATAATAAAAAAAATTAACGTAATTTATTAACGGCTCCTGATTAAACAAATTAGAAATTGTGAAATCACAGTGTATCAAGGTGCAACTCTGAAACTCATGACATGAATAAAAATGATTTTGCCTATACACCTTTTTTACAGATACCTGTAGCTTAGTTCAATAGTGTCTTCAGATGAAGTTCTTATTTTACCACTAGAAGATATGGCAACTCATACTACACCAAGTCTTGAGAAAACTAAGCAACAAATATCAAAACCCCCTCCGAATGCTTTTATTCATTTAGCATCAACTGTATCACCATCTATTTCACCTATAGAAAAGCCTCCTAGTTTACAATCATCTTCATTATTTATTCAAGGCATTTCACATTCAGAAACCTTTGATCCATTTAAAACCCACCTGATGTTGGCTGAAATTTTTAGCATAGCAAGAAAATGTAATCAAAGAACTCCAGCGGCCATATCTTCATCTGCATCGAGAAAGTATTATGAACATAAAGAGCAGATGGAGAAAAAAAAACAAAGCATTACTGCTTTAAAGAAAGAAATTAAGAACGAATAGAGAAAAAAAACTTCAAGGAACTGCTCCAAAACGTAGGAAAAAGACACTTTTTGTTAAAGTCACAGTAGATACTGATACTCTGAAAAGAAAATTTACCAGCCATGGATAGTACAAAGTGTGCAGATGTAGATGAAGACGGCGAAGAAAACATTGGCTGTGACAAATATATAAGATGATATATTTGTTATTAAAAATATTTTAAAATTTAATTAGTTAAATATTTAGACACAATAAATTGTTAAAATCTAATCTTTCTGAATAATAATTAATAAAAATCTCCCCTAAATTCTATATATAAGTTGGTGGACGCAAACTGGACATGAGTGGACGCAATTTAGATTTTATGGACGCAAACTGGGTAAATCGCCCAAATCTGATATTTATCACTTTTATATTTAAATCGTTATATCTTTCCACCAAAACTTTAAATGAATATAAAAAAGACTATATTATTAACACTGTACATAAGTTTTTATTCAAAACTAGTGCTAAATCATTTTTATTTTCTCTTTCAAAGTCAGCAACTCCACTAAATGGACGCAAACAGGCAAAATGACCCTATTACCCCTTTTAAAAAAAAAAATGTGTGTGTCAGCTCCGACGCACGACTGGAGTTTACTCCTTAAGTATGATTGTCTAAACAGACGGAAAAAAAAATAAACAAAGATTGATACCTTGTAAAATATTATCTATGCCCCTTTCTGCCATAGTTTATTTCGAAATACTTGCATTTCACTTTAGCCAAATATAATAATTTATTTATTTATTTAAAAGACCAACAGTTACATATAAGACAGTTTACATTCTATTAAGACGTTTGTGTAGCCCTTATAGGTCTTTCCAGGTAGACTAAGAAGGTAAATAACACTTTCAATCAAAGTGAACTTAAGATAAACATAAATATAATGGCAAGATCACTATTACAAAACTATAATCGTAACATAACATGCATACAAAAGTAAATACCAAAAGAAAAAAAAGAATATTGTCCAAGTTATTCATAGCAGTTAGAATAAGTAAGTAATTAACTTTACTGATGACTATTTATTATTAAATTAATAATACCTTTTCTAAATTGTTGTTTGCTAGTATCGAAGATATCAACGTTTGAAAAGTATTTGTTATAATTTGTGCAAATGCGGTTAATCGTGGAATGCTGGGCATAATTAGTAGATTTGGTTGGTACGGAGAACAGCTTCGTATGTCGAGTTCTTTTATAGGGTACATTAAAGTTCAGGCTCGCGAGAAGTGCTGGCGAGTCAAGGTGGTTGTTAGCTATACTGTGTAGCAGCATACAGTCCTGTAGAGTTCGTCTGTCTTTTAAAGGTAAAATTTTATGACAGACACAACTGTCTTCATAATTATTGTAAACTCGTTTTTTAAAATTAAGGAAATTCAAAAATTTCTTTTGAATATTCTCAATTTTATTTATGTAAATGTTATAAATTGGTGACCAGATGCAACTCGCATATTCTAGAACACTACGGACGTAAGCGAAATAAACCGATTTTATGGATTCCAAATCTGAAAAGGGTTGGCATGTACGTATGACAAAGCCGAGGTTGGTGTATGCTTTATTTGTAATATGGTCAATGTGTTCAGACATGGTAAGCTTATCATCGAGCACTACTCCGAGATCTCTTATTACATTTACTTTAGTTATGGGGATGTCATTTAGTGTATATGTGTAATTGAGTTTTTTTCTTTTACGGGTGAACGACATTTGTTGACATTTATGTATATTTACAGTTATATTGTTTCTTTTGTAGTACTCAGATAAGGATAGTAAAGTGTTTTGAAGGGTAATACAGTCTTGAAGGTTATTAATTTTGCAGTATATCTTTTTATCATCTGCATATAGAAGATGTTTACATGTTGTGAAACAACTAAAGATGTCGTAGATATATGCATTATATAAAAGAGGGCCCAAATGTGACCCCTGGGGAATGCCCGATGGTACGCTTACAAAGTCAGACCTGAACCCTCCCATAACAACAGCTTGTGAGCGATTAGTGAGGTACGATTCTACCCACCTGAGTAAGTCCCCGTGTATACCCAGGTTATACAGTTTAGCTAGTAAAATAGCGTGATCTACACGGTCGAAAGCTTTTTCGAAATCTGTGTAGATTACGTCAACTTGTCCACCTCCTTCCATATTATTGAGAACGAATTGTGAAAACTCAGCTAGATTAGAGACAGTAGACCTTTTTGTTAAGAATCCGTGCTGGGTATTACTTAAACCATTTACTATTGTGCGGTAGATTTGATTATATACTATTTTCTCAAATATTTTACTAAATATATTTAAAATAGAAATAGGTCTGTAGTTTTCTATTTTACATTTAGATAATTTTTTATGTATAGGTAATATGTTGGCTTCTTTCCATTTTGACGGAAATATTCCTTCACGTAATGATCTATCAAAAATAGCTTTTAATGGTTTTACTAGAGCTTCGGCACAGTTGCTAATAAAAATTGTTTGAATATTATCGGTGCCCGCGGATTTATTGACATTTATCCTTTTTAACAATGTAAGAAGTACCTTTTCAGAAACGGTTATGCGGCTAATTTCATTATTGTCATTGTAAGTTGGCAAGTTCAATGTAGTAATGTTATAACTATGGGATTGGTTGACAAACACACTCTTAAAGAATTTATTAAAACCGTTGCAAATGTCCACTCCACCTTCATATGATTCGGAGTTGAGAGTCAGGGTTTTTGGGTAACTGGATTTACCTCTCATAATTTTGACATAGCTCCACATCTTTTTTGGGCACATTTTTATGTCTTTTTGGATTTGCTGAAGAAACCGGTCGTAAAGTTCGCGTTCCAATTTTTTAGCTCTGGCTCTCAGCAACGAGAATTCCTGATAATCTGATGTGTTCCTATAAACCTTCCAGTTTGCGTGTGCTTTTAGTTTATCACGGATTACATTTATAACTACCCTATTGTACCAAATTGGATAATGATTGCGTTTTCTATTAATGATTTTAGGAACAAATATATTGATACAAGTTGATAATTCCTTGTAAAAGCAGTCAACCGCACAGTCAACGCTGTCGCATGAACGGAATATATTATCCCAGTTTAATAGTTTTAGATAATCACAAATAGCACTATAGTTACATTTTTTAAAATTGTGTTTGGTTGTGAGATCTTCTTTTAATGGGGTTAGTAACAAATCAGTGGGGTCGATAAATAAACTCGGATGCGCAGTATCTTCTGGAACAAGACAAATGGGTGAAGAAGAATAGGTAGATGCGCAAAAAGTGCTGAAAACTAGATCTAAAGTGTTCCCACACTTGTTGGTAACAAAGTTGCTCTGTTCCAATCCCATTAGATTAAATTCCTCCAGCAAAAATTTACCAGCTAGTTGTAGGTCTAAGGAGCCTCGCTTTAATAGAATGGATCCCAACTGTTGGTTCCACTGAATATTGGGCAAATTAAAGTCTCCACATACCAAGTAATGATCGTTATTGTGGTGGTTAAAAATATTAGAAACACTATGCACTACGTTACGTATAACCTGAGGTAAGAGATCATTAGGTGGTAGGTACACTAATCCTATGAGTAGATTTTTATTATTAGATCGATTGAAAGAGCTCGCCGGTACTTTGACCCAAAACATCTCAGTAGGAGGCGTGACGTGATTATTAGCTAATATACTAACTCCTAGGTCTCTACGTGCCAGTATCATTACTCCCCCACCTCTTGTAGTACCAGTGAGGCTCAGGTTTCTATCTAGCCTAAATACATCGTAACGCGAATCACTTATTTCCCCATCCAAAATTCCACAGTGTAACCAACTTTCTGTTATTAAGATTATGTCAAAATTGTGTTTCTGTAGTTCCCTATAAAACTCAAGGGTCTTAGTACGGAGGCCTCTCACGTTTTGGTAAAAAATATTTAGTCGCCTCACAGACATTTTAGTAAGTTAGTAAGTACGATACGATAGGTACAAACAATAGATAGTATACAGGTTTTAGTACATTGTATATGGCGTATATATATATACACACATACACATACACATACACATACATATATATATATACATACATACATACATGTACATATACATATACATACACATACACATACACCTACACATACACATACACATACATTCATATCTATATATAGACGTGTAAACCACAGACATAATAGGAAAATAAACATGTTACTAATGGTACAAATATTAACACCAATCTGGGTACCGTACATGTGACTCCGAAGTTTAATAATGTTATAAAGGGGATAAATATTATTTGATTGTTTGTTGAAAAAATCAACAGCTGCTATAATGATTTTAAAAGTTCTATCACCATTTAAAACAATCAATACTTGCGGATGACACAGGTCATATGAGTATAATGAGCAAAGCCTGGAAGGGCCTCTAGTAATAGCATGATAAAAAACACTAATTACGCCAACACATACACGAAAAAACCGCATTATAATTATGTTATAAGTGTTAACAGCGTTGAAAGATTTAAACGTTATATAATTAAAGTATTTAACTACATATATATTGTTACATGTTAATACTATTATGTATAGGATATCTAGTAATAAACAAAGAAATTTACGGAACGGGTGACTAAGCAAACAACAATTTATAATAGTTTTCGGGGGTAGAATCAACGCACACTTTTGTATAATAAGCCGTATTCTACTATGAGTGTTATCATTGAAAAACAGGTTCACTAAACATATGATAAAGACTAATAGAAGTGACAAATGCAAAATGTAATCAACTAAAAATAAAATAAAAAGTAAATTAAAAAATAAAGTAAAAAATAAAGTAAAAAGACGACAATTCACTTTATTTTGAGTAAATCTTTGTCTTGTGTGATAGCAATTTTCGGTGACTTGTCGTCTTTTCGCACAAAAATTGAACAGTTTCTAATCCAGACATATTTATAAGACTTCGCGGCAGCTAGGTCCCGGCACTGTTTGTACAAACCTTTGTTTTCTAATGTTAAATGTTCATTAACAAAAATACGTTCCGAGCCTTGCATTCCAATGTCTTTACGAGAAATACCGCGTAAGCGACGAATGCCCGCCAAAATGTTGTCTTTAAAAATTCTGTTTTTCAACTTAACAATTATGGTTCGCGGAATACCTGGTTTCGACTGCTTATGTTGGATCCTGTTGACGAATTCGATATCACAAGGACTTATGCACACGTCGGCGAGCTTGGCTATCTGTATCACGAGTCCTGTAATGTTCTCGTTGTAAGATTCCGGAAAGCCGACTATTTCTAAATTTAAAAGTCTGTCCCACTGTTGTTTCTTACGAGAATCCATGTCCAGCTTGTTACATTTATTTTTAAGGTCATATAAATCCGCCTCGTACTTATCGATCAATCTAGACTGCTGTTCAATATTTGATAGTCTAGTTTCAAACTGGTCTTGGCGGTTATTCACAAAGCTCAACGATGACTCAGTAAGATTTAATTGCTTTTTTAAATCTGATATATATGAAGTAATAGCCTGATTATCACTGGTAATCCTTTTCATTTCCGTCTTAATGTTTTCAATGTCAGAAGAAAATTTATCAAATTTGTCCACCAAGGCGGCTTCCACAGATGATTTTATAGTACGGGTGATGTTTTCCGTCATCTCTAATTGAAATTGCTTCATCGTAGTTTCGCAATGACAGTCAGATTCTACGTCGTGAAGTCTTCGCTTACGAACATATTGCGGGTCGGGTCGCAAGATGTTTGGATCGGAGTTAAACCTAGAAATAGGTGTCTCGTCCATAGTTGAAGATGATGATTGTAAACGATTGATGATGATTATAATCGTTTGATGATGATTATAAGTATTGCACTTAGGTACAACTGTAAATAAGTCTCGTACAACAGTCAAACACTGATGATAATCTTTTGGCTTATACGTAGCGAAAGATTGTAAGTACCGACACTGAGTATGCGAATTTTAAACTTATTTGCACTAACATATGGATCGAAATATAATATCACTTTGTTACACTTATTGAAATTAGGTACCAAGATTGTAAGAACAAATGACACAGACGTCCGCATTGAACGCCGCATCGACGAATTATGATAATATTTTTTAGAATTTATAATTAGAATTAGAATTATATAATAAAGATTATAACTTCACAATAACAATGTTAATTATTGATAAATATAACAAAAATAACAACATAAGTAAATTGACACTGATAGAAATAAACAAGCACAATAACTATATAAATATAGTCGCTTCAAAATAAATTCAGAAATTCCATAACGAAAATAACCTAACACACCAGTATTGTGTACTTATCATTTAAAAATAGCGTAAGCGCCAAGTTGTTAATATGTATTATGATATTTATTGCCTAATAATTAATGTTTATTTTAGAATAAATGTTTTACTTGTACAAATGTATTTCTTTCAACAAGCCTTTTCATTTTAATGACTTTCTGTTATGGTCTTACAAAAGTCCTGAGTACAAGAATTTAACAATCGTAATTGAACTTTATGTGTGAAATTTAAGGTTGAAAACATTTTTAGATGTTAATATTATTAACCTTTCTATAATACTATGTAGCACTGATGATTTATTATAAATAGGACTACCTATATCGTCCTATTTAAAATGAGAAATTATTATATTCCTATTCCTATTAAATAGGGATAGAATAATTTTGTAATATTTTATATTTTAAATATTATATCTTAAATAGGAATAGAATAATTTCATAATATACAGGGTTATTTGTAATTAGTTGAGTTTAAAATTTTGTTTTTCCCATACAAAATTTATTAAACGTGCATTAAACTTGAGCAAAGAGGCCACGCACCTTGCGTAGTCAAAATATGTGCCAAGGCCACGTGCGTCGGGGCGCGGGGTGGCGGGGTGACGCAGCGGCGGCTATGCACGTTAGAACTTGATCATTTTCTAAGGTGTAATAAAAAATTGCATCGTTTTCCACTTTTATTTATTAAAATATTTTCTACAATAGTCGAAACACATATTTTTGTATAATATCACTTTTAAGAAATAAGCATTTATTATCTAATTACAATATTTACACCTATTAAAAAGGAATATATTAATTGAAATATTGTCTAACTGTTTAAGAATCTAATAAAAAAACAAAATCTCCAATAGACGTTGTCCACAAGTTGAATGTCTCAATATTTTTATTTGGTTTATGAAATAAGGGCACTGTAACTTTTTCTGATCCTGCAAATTTACGTTATTATTAAAAAGTTTCCCACCTAGTAATAAGAACTACTTTTCTATGTTTAGAAAATTTGTAATACTTGATTACATTTATATTTATTTATATTCACTAAAAACATAACTATACTATCACTGTAGTAATTTAAGAATACTTTAAAATGTATGCAACTAGTTTGATCGCAATATTATTTTGAATAGTACCTAATTAATATAACGTATTTTCTTTGAGAATTCGATAAGAAACCAAATAAATATTATTTTTACAAAACAATAAGTTCTCTTTAACTTACTTTATACATATCATTATATCTCGTTTGTTAATATTTATATTATGACAATAAAACAATAAGTTACTTACGAATTTCTTTACGAAGTTCCTAGAAATTGCAGTCAGTGACAAATAGAAGCGTCGGTATACAGAAACAATCCAGGTAGTTAATATAAAATATCAGTAATACTACACACTTTCATCACCATAAATCTCATGAGACAAATGAAATATCTATTATCAAATAACAAAGATAATAATATCAAATTACAAATTACAATAACTTTGGAGTTTGGACACTTGGTACTTGGTTGGTAGTTGGTACTGACACCAACTGTTGGTGTTACCATTAATTAAAAACATCACCGTAAAATAGTAACAGTATTTAAAATAGCTCCATCTTGTGATCCCAATCATAAACTTCATTCAGATATCCGACAAAATAAAATATTAAGAAACACAAGGAGGAATAGTAGGAACTTTATTTAAATTATAAGTTTAATATTTGAGCTTATTTTTTCTAAGTTATAACATTATGCTCAGTCCGCGTTGTTAAAACTTTGAATGAAGTTTTTGTTCGAGATCCAAAGATGGAGCTATTTTAAATATTGTTATTTAATATTTTACAGTGATGTTTTTTAATTAATGGTAACAATAATTCTCCAAAATTATTGTAATTTGACATTATTATTTTTGTTATTTGATAATTACGATTAGTGTGTACCTACGGATAACAGTATTGCAATGCCGTATACTTATACAAGTATCGAGTACACCGAGATGGTGTGAGTGTTAGCTAGGTGTGGTGACAATGTGCGCAAAGCCTGCCGCGAGTATGCCTGATTAAGTATGAAGGGAAAGTGGATTCAGAAATCAGAGTGCGATCGAGTGCTTAGTAGGTAGGTATCGCGACGTTCTTTGGTCTTAGCAAACTTACTTCTTTAAATTCATAACTTGAGGTGAAATGTAATAATCTGAATAAATTGTAAGATGTTATTAATTTCCTAGTAAATTTAATTTCAATTTGACTGGCTAAGAAAAAAGCGCGGGGAAGTTGTAGTAGGTATTGTACATTCGGGTATAAAATTGTTTAATTGAAAATAATAAAAATATCTTAGACACAATATTATTACAATATTATTCGAAATAAAACAAAAAAAAAAGTTATAATAGTATTAGGTGCGTGGTACGTTACAAATTTCGTGCAGCGCTAGACTGCCGCGACCTATACTTTAGACTGCTTACAAAATACAGAGTAATAAATAATCGAGGGAGCAAAAATTTTTTTGTTCTGTTTATCCTGAGTTATTTATCATGATGTTTGAAAAGTCGTAGAACAAATGTTGTTGGGATTGATGTAGAGAGGCTGCCTGCAAGAGGTGCTCAACTAATTAAAAAAAACCCTGTATAATCATGTCAATAGGAACAGGTCTATTAAATATTAATGTATCGATATATCAATATTATTACTTAGAAATATCGATATTTATTACAAATTCATTATCATTATCATTTCTCTTATCGTAGCGGTAAAAGATAATTCATTCACACTAAATCATTCAATATCTAGTTTTAGAGAAATAGTTCAGTGCCAAAATATATATTCTTTAATCATTTTTACCATTTTATGGTATGTATTTTAAAAAAGTTGATACAAGAAATGTTACATCGAACTTATGCGGGAAAAATATAAAAGCAGCGGAAATACAACTAATTTAGCAACTCACCTAAAAAATAAATACCATCTTGCATGTCTAACATGACTTACAATAATTATTTTAAATAAAGCCAATATGTCGAAATATCGATAATATTTTGAAATTCCAAACCCCAATATTGATGTTTTTTAAAATGTCGATATATCAAAAGCCCTATAATGTGCCATTTATTCACTAAAAGAAAAAAAATGTTTTCTTATAAGTCACCGCGCACACGCAAGTTACACAGCTTGAATTAACATCAAAGGAAAAAACTTGAATTAATGTCAAAGAAAAAAAAACAACTACATAAATAAATAAAACATGCTATGTTTACCGCGGCTTTACATGCTTTACATGCTTTACCGCGGCAATCTCCGAGTGCCACACGTATTTTTTTTTGCTTTTATATTAATTGAAATTGAATATGGTGACCGATAAGAAAACAATTTTTTCCTTTTATAAAAAAAAATTACCATGAGAAGTTGTCATTCCTATGTAATGTCATAAAAAGGTTAAGATTATCATTAGCTAAAAATATTTTCAACCTTAAATCTCATGAATAAATTTAATTACGTTTGTTAAACTATTAAGCAATAAATGGCGCTTACGCTTTTTTTAAATGATATGTACGCAATACTCGGCCGAGCTACATAGTAGGCGGAGTGGGGGTGTTAGGTTTTTTCGTTACGAAATTTCTTGATTCGGTCGCTGCGCTCCAATCCCGTGACAAAAGCTATGCAATAACTTAAAAATATTTGAAATAAATATTGACCACGATACCTGCATTTCAATATCAAAGTATCGATATATCGTACAAAAATGTATTAGTAATAAATATCGATATTTCTTAGTAATAATATCGATATTTCCATACATATTTTATCAACAGTCCTATTTAAAATGAGAAGCTTAACTGCTTTGTAATATCATAAAAAGGTTCATAATATCGGCTAAAACTATTTTCAACCTTATTTCTGTGAATAAAGAACAATTACGATTGTTAAGTACTTGTATTTAGGGTCCTTTGTAACACAATAACTGCAAGTTATTAAAATTAAAACCTTTATGAAAAAAGTATTTTTTCACAAGTATTACGCAGGATTACGCATGCGCAGTAACGCTGATACAACCTATGTCCCCTAGAGGCGAGTTGCTGAACTAAAGAGTCAAGCGTGATATTTCAAAAAGTCATTAAAAGTTCTGCTATTCAGCGATAGATGGCAAACTAAAACCTATCACCTCTGTGCCGATCGGAGTGGGGTGTGTTAGGTTATTTTCGTTACGGAATTTCTGGATTCGGTCTCTACGCTCAGGGCAGAAGATACAAGTTATGCAATAGATTAAAAACGCCAATACAACCAATGCTACCTAGAGGCGAGTTGCTAAACTAAAGAGACAAGCGTGATATTTCAAATCATTAAAAATCCTGCTATTCATCGATAGATGGCAAAACTAGTTGCGCACGATAGGTTGCGCACTAAACACGTAACGAGGTCATCGTTCAGTGGATTTTACTCCTCATATTTTTCTCATACCGGGCGCCTTATATACAAAAATCGATTCTTAAGGAGTAAACTCCAATAAAAGAAAAATAATAAATAATAATCGCATGGTTAGATTTTAAGTTTTTCCTGTATGTTGGCATGTTAACAAACAGCTATAAGATATGCAAAAAATTAAAGAGTATTGTTTAGAATTCTGTGGAATATATCATCACTACAATATTCAATTGATTGATTTTCGTTACATGCATTGATGAATAGAGACACTTAAATGAAAGAATAGTCGCTACAAAGAAATGTAATATCTCTTGGGATTTTCCTTTATTTTTTTGCAAGTTTATTTTCTTTTAGTCTATATCAGTCCTAATATATCCACTTTCAGACTACATTTTCGTCGTTAGTTATTTGACGCTTCTTGGTTTTGAAATAACAACAAGTAACAAACAACAATAAGTAATTGGTTTAAATATCCAGAGCCATTCCAATATTTATTTTAATATTTCAATGTATAAGTAATAAATAAATAATTATACAAATCAACATTTTATAAAATTTACCTTAAGATTAAATTTTGATACTTGTGATAATCGTGAAGGAGAGTGCGCCATTTAAAAACTATTCGAATAAAAAAATCGCTTATTGTCGTTTGGCATTTCAAGGTGCCATTCAGTGCATTCGATTATTATCGTTTTCATGTATCTTTCGATTTTGTTATGTCCGTGTCTTGTACTTTCTTATTTGATCCTAACACTATTAAATTTGTTTGATCTTAATTTAAGGTTTTGAAAAATATATGATGAAGATAATCTCCTTTTTATAAAAATAATAAATCTTAGTGAACAATAGTTGACCGCAAAATTTGTAAGTTTGCGTATTTTGTATTTTCTTTAAATTTAAAATAGCATCATGTGAAAGTATGAATATAAAAACTATTAATATTATATATGCGGCAGAAACAATTTAGAAACCTATCTAACCAGTATTTAGAGATCCAGCAGTGATCCCTAAATACTGTGGGTTCCACCAATTCTATAGTTTTTTTACTTTAAAGATCAATTGAAGTATCACCCGATCTTTACAAGCTTTTTACAAAGGCAGGCCGATCATTTACATAAATCAAGGAAGAAAAATGGGTTTTAGTTTGCACCTTAAGGGACCTCCATATCAATCAGAGTACCACTCGATCTCTTTCCATTTACTTCAACCTCTGAATATTATTAGACAAGTATGAAATGAAAACTTTGAGTTCTTTGTTGTTAATGACACAATGATACAATGATAATATTTCATGCTGAAAATAATTGAATGCCTTAAATTGATTACCGAATACTTCATTAAGTGATTCCTACCAGACCTCATATATATTTTTTATAGGATATTAGTATCACTAGTAGAGCATTTTTTTGTGAACAGAACTTTTCATTGTAAAACATTTTTTTTAAAGTTAAACTTTTATTACATCGCGTCGTCTCAAACTTTTTCGTCTGTGTGTCGCATGTCGCGTGACGGTCGGCCGCGGAGTATTGATAAAGTGAAAGGCGCTCGTATCGATGCGGTTTTTACTAGATACATTGAAAAAATCGAATGTAAGTCACTGTTCACGTATTTTAGTTACCATAAAATATTGGTTACATTTATAAACTGTGAAATTCATGATGAAGATGGAATTGATAATAGAATGATTGAAAATAATTGAAAAACGGATCAAAATGACTCAACGATTATAAAATATTGTTTTCAGTGTTTTAATATGTGTATATCATCTAAATAATTGTTAAGCATTATGTATGTCGTACTCTAAGACACATAGTTCAATAAAAATATTAGTTGGAGACCTAGTCTACTTTTATCATTTCCCATTATCATTCCCATTTTCTAAGTATAAAATTAAGATTGATGAAGCAATTTTTATACCCTTAATGGAATATTATTCCGAAAATTTTTAGTTAAATGTCTATAATGTGAAAAAAAGTTTCACTTTTACGGTGGTTTCATAAAACCACACAAGTTTTTAAAGTAAAACTTTTATTACATCGTCTCAAACTTTTTCGTCTGTGTGTTGCATGTCGCGTGACGGTCGGCCGCGGAGTAGAGATAAAGTAAAAGGCGCTCGTATCGATGCGGTTTTTACTAGATACATTGAAAAAATCGAATGTAAGTCACTGTTCACGTATTTTAGTTACCATAAAATATTGGTTACATTTATAAACTGTGAAATTCATGATGAAGATGGAATTGATAATAGAATGATTGAAAATAATTGAAAAACGGATCAAAATGACTCAACGATTATAAAATATTGTTTTCAGTGTTTTAATATGTGTATATCATCTAAATAATTGTTAAGCATTATGTATGTCGTACTCTAAGACACATAGTTCAATAAAAATATTAGTTGGAGACCTAGTCTACTTTTATCATTTCCCATTATCATTCCCATTTTCTAAGTATAAAATTAAGATTGATGAAGCAATTTTTATACCCTTAATGGAATATTATTCCGAAAATTTTTAGTTAAATGTCTATAATGTGAAAAAAAGTTTCACTTTTACGGTGGTTTCATAAAACCACACAAGTTTTTAAAGTAAAACTTTTATTACATCGTCTCAAACTTTTTCGTCTGTGTGTTGCATGTCGCGTGACGGTCGGCCGCGGAGTAGAGATAAAGTAAAAGGCGCTCGTATCGATGCGGTTTTTACTAGATACATTGAAAAAATCGAATGTAAGTCACTGTTCACGTATTTTAGTTACCATAAAATATTGGTTACATTTATAAACTGTGAAATTCATGATGAAGATGGAATTGATAATAGAATGATTGAAAATAATTGAAAAACGGATCAAAATGACTCAACGATTATAAAATATTGTTTTCAGTGTTTTAATATGTGTATATCATCTAAATAATTGTTAAGCATTATGTATGTCGTACTCTAAGACACATAGTTCAATAAAAATATTAGTTGGAGACCTAGTCTACTTTTATCATTTCCCATTATCATTCCCATTTTCTAAGTATAAAATTAAGATTGATGAAGCAATTTTTATACCCTTAATGGAATATTATTCCGAAAATTTTTAGTTAAATGTCTATAATGTGAAAAAAAGTTTCACTTTTACGGTGGTTTCATAAAACCACACAAGTTTTTTTTATTAAAATCATCTATTATAGTTACTAACCCGTTCCGAGTACTTTTTCAGTATTGAACGTGATTTTTTCACATATTTTGTAATAAGTGAAGTGAACCTTTATTGTTTTTTAATTAGAGGGGTTTACAGCACTGCCTGATTTGAAAAGAGGGTATTACTTTTCTTTGTCTTATTAGGTCAGAAAATACCCCAGTCCGTGGTGTAGTCCATGGTGGTCTTGAAACATTCCCTATGTATTCTTATATTATCACAGTCATACCTAAATAAAAAAAACTTGTGTGGTTTTATGAAACCACCGTAAAAGTGGAACTTTTTTTCACATTATAGACATTTAACTAAAAATTTTCGGAATAATATTCCATTAAGGGTATAAAAATTGCTTCATCAATCTTAATTTTATACTTAGAAAATGGGAATGATAATGGGAAATGATAAAAGTAGACTAGGTCTCCAACTAATATTTTTATTGAACTATGTGTCTTAGAGTACGACATACATAATGCTTAACAATTATTTAGATGATATACACATATTAAAACACTGAAAACAATATTTTATAATCGTTGAGTCATTTTGATCCGTTTTTCAATTATTTTCAATCATTCTATTATCAATTCCATCTTCATCATGAATTTCACAGTTTATAAATGTAACCAATATTTTATGGTAACTAAAATACGTGAACAGTGACTTACATTCGATTTTTTCAATGTATCTAGTAAAAACCGCATCGATACGAGCGCCTTTCACTTTATCCTACTCCGCGGCCGACCGTCACGCGACATGCAACACACAGACGAAAAAGTTTGAGACGATGTAATAAAAGTTTTACTTTAAAAAACTTTGCTAATAAATACTAGTTTTATGATGCTTTATTTTTTCGCAAACTTAACTAAAAGTAAAACTAATTTTGAATATTCAGCGTAATTATAATTAAATAAGACAAAGATAAAGAAACACTAATCTCACCTGGGCTACTCTAGATAGATTAGTCAGTTGTTATTTAACGCGCTGGTGATGCATTTAAAATGAAGGCGATGTTGCCAAATACGATCAATAATCTTTGTACTTCACGTCTCTCAGAAACATTATTTAGTACCCCCTTTAAGAATAAAAGGTAACGTATTCATGAAATAACTAATCCAATTTTAATTTGTTAAATATTAATTTTAATATGATTTTATTGTTTGTCTTTTTTATGTTTAATTTCTGAATTTTGGTGATAGCTTTATATCAAGGACCAACTACAATAATATATGGCTTCAATGGTGCAGTAAACACTCTTTGATTTCGGTTATTATAAACGTAACTAAGGGTGAGGAAGACCCTTGTAAGTTACAACATGTTACATTTACTAAGTATATAAAAATATCCACTTATTTCTATTTGTTTATGAAAAATATAATACAAACAATTATGCGTATTTTCTGAAGTAAGCTTAATCAAACATCTTTATTAATCTACTCGTATTTTTTTTTGCCAAGAGTCGCAGTGACTTAAAAGTCTCTAATGTCGGATGCACTCAGCATAGATCTGTGTTATTATTTACAATCAAATGATACTTAGTAGATTATCCTTTTAACAGTAATAGTACGGAAAATAATTGCTTTACGCTAAGCAATTACTTTCTTTAAAAACGTTTACATAACTCCCGCTGGAATTTTATACTAAATTCTCAGAAATTGTGTTATAAACCTCCCGTCTCAGTTTACTCTTGCATTTTTGTGACAGGTATAATTTTGTTTTAAATCATAATTCTTCAGAGTTACGAACGTAAATTTTAAATAAATTCATGGAAACCATTTTCTGAACGACACTTAACTACGGTGGTTTCGTGAATCTATAATTATGAAATTAAAATAATAAAATCGTAGTTGAATACCTAAATAAAGTAAAGGAATTTTATCTAAAATAATAAAGTATTTATCTGTAGACTACATTATTTTTATATATATTTCATGTGTTTCATATATTTTGATTACCAATTTTACTGTTGCCAAATAATTCTATTGTTACTGGAGATACGAAATAGTACGTTATAGTTTTTTTTAAAAGTAATGTATATACATATTTTAAACGTATGTATTATAATATATTATTATCTTATTATTCTTATGCATTATTATATGTAGATATAGATATATAGATAGCCTTATAATATTATTTTTTTCTTTTACTTTTTATGTTTTGCACACAATGTTTTCGTGGCATTAAGCCCGCCTTTTGTGCTTTATATTGTACATTGTGCAATAAAGAATTAAATAAATAAATAAAAAAAAATAGTTTAAGTCAACTTAATAATAAGAGATTAAAACACATAAACTTTTTTAATCTATAGAATAACTATATCAAAGTTGCTTTCTTTCATTCTTAGATTACCATATTATTTATAATGATAAGATAACAATACTACATTTCCAGATATTAATCTTTGCAAAACCTAGAAAATAAATCATACACAAAAAGCCAACTTTGCGAAGCTTTCATAATAAAAGACACATTTTCTTTTATTTAATAGTATTCAAGACATATAAAAAACCAATCTGATGTCATAGATCATAACACAGTAATGTGGTATGAGAGAGAATCGCATGTAAATGTGATCTATAAACTTCGTTGGAGTACAAAGAACAGGGCGAATTTGTTTTCTGAACTCTATTACTTTTATTCGATAAAGTTGTTTTTGGATTCGATTAGTTTCCAGACAGCGAGCACAATCAGATTAGGAGTAGGTAATACAGAGCGGCCTTGATACTATGTTATTAGAATTCAAGTAAGTTCATATTGGGAATAACACTTCCTTACAATTTAACGTTAAGTTTTTTCTGTGTCAATTGGCTATGTTCATTTTTTTTTTCTTCATTGAAAAGTCCTAATCACTATATTGGAAATTATCTTACAATGTTTAAAGAGTAAGTTAATTTTTTTTACCTATTTAAAAAAATATATTATTATTAGTGTTGACGTCTACGCTAACATAGGCTTAAAATGTAAACATACAATCAACATTAAAGAAGACCAAAACATCAAACATGTTTCCATTATACTTTCGTTCAAAGAAGTTCATTTCTCGTTATAAGATTTTAATTTTACCTCTTGGTATGTGTAAGAAGAATATTTTGCTCGTGAGACTATATTAATATACAGGATTTTTAATTAAGTCTGCGGGCGCTTACAGCTTGTATTGTAATCATAATATAACAAGATGAGGTGCATATTTAAATACAAAGTTATTTTTGACTTTTATAATTATTCTTAATATACGAGGATTATAATTATGTTTGCTTTAATTTATGAAAGTAGGCGGTTCTTGTTATTTGCTCTTTGTTGAACTTCTTTATCTTTTAATTCCGATCATATTTTTTTTCTAGTAAATGATAATGGTACTATTCAGCACATTTTTTGATGAAACAATAGCTAAAATTATATTTAATTATATATTTGTTTATTTACTCCTCATATTACAAATGGCGAATGCCCGTTTGCATCAATTACCCGTATGTATATAATATATATAATTACGTAGTTTTAATTTATTATATATTATGTCTACCACGAAAACCCAATTCAAATGTTTTCAGAATGTCTTGAAAGTACTGTTACAAACATTTTTAAATGCTTTTTTGTACGGCATTCCAATGTAGTAAAACTTAAAGTATCAAAGTATGTGCAAAAAATACCTACCTTTTACCTACCTACCTGCAGCCAACTCTTTTGGAAGTTAATACGGAAGTCCGTAATTCTTAAAGGAGAAATAGTTTATACTATTTATCCACGGACGAGACATGTCTTATCTATGTCTTATTGGAAAAATTGGCAATGAGTAAATGTAATTTTATTATTTTAAAATAAACTATAACATACTTTTTCGTATCTCCAGTAACAATAGATTTATTTGGCAACAGTAAAAATTGGTAATCAAAATAAGCAAAATAAATAAATATTATAAATAAGCAAGCATTATTTATACGTTAGGTATTATATCGTAATATCACGTAAAATATATATTAGTTTCCATTTATTCAAAACAATTTTAAAAAATGGCATGCGAATTATATTTAAAGCAATGTTTTATTTGAAAAATAAACAGAATTAAAGATAAAAGATACATATCAATACACAGTTATTTTAATGTGCGTAGTTTCGTAATAGGCACATAAAACGAAATCATTACTTTGGCAAACTTTAACGACACTTTAATCACTTATCAAATAGAAGTAATTATTCACGTTCGTTTCTTCGCTACTAATTGCTATTGTCGTGGTGACAATTGTGTGATTACTTCTTCTACACTAATGTCGTCAAATGCTACTCGTTATTCAGCTCCAGGTGATTACGTTATGCAGAACAACTGAACATATCAATGATTTTGGAACACATATAGATTGTTAGGAAGTTGATTAAGTCAGGTAATAATAAAAAAAAAACCTTAATGATTACTAAATATAACTCTAACGTTATTAATAAAGTGCGTAAAAGTTTATATGTTGCCAATTTATTTTTATATGCCCCCTTTTATATTAATGTTTTGGTAATGTTTTGTACTATTGACTACAAAATCATTTAATTTAAAAGAATAATATTTAAAAAAAATCCCAAGCTACCAAGAAGATGATAATAAAAGTAAAGTCACTTTTGCCCGCTCGTTTGTTTGTTATATCATCTGTATCATAAACTTGGAATGTTTTACAATCATGCTACAGAAGTTTTGTAGTCATGTATAATGCTTAAATCTTCTCTATATAATTAATGCTTTCACGTCTAATTGTTTATCTGTGTATATGTAACAACTTACAATAAGGTTTTACTAAACTGTGTATTGTAATAGAAGTACTTGATGTATTTATGTAAATAACAGAAAAAGGAAGTAAGTAGTACAATTGTTGCTTACTCATCTGTTCCCAATGAGATCACCAGTAAATATCTTAAAAGCTTTGCTCTTAAAATTAATGGGATCTCTTATTGATTACGATTCGCACTTTAATTAAAGAACAGTTTCTTCCGTGGGATTGTGGTTTTTATCCAACGTAACAAATAAGGTGCGGAATGTGTAAGACAAAACTCTATTTTTTATTACTATAACATCTTTGTTATAGCCGTCGTCTTGTCATTTATAAAGTTAATGTATCGTTAATTTATTATTTTGTTATAACATTAATATATGTATATATAAATAAATGTTTGTATATCCTGAATAGAATCGCAAACTATGCATTCGATCATGTAATGAACTTTAGCAGGGTAGTTATGCATGAGACCACGATGGTGTCTGAGTGGGTACGACAATTTCTTGACGGATGGCATCATTGTCATTTTAATGAATTCTATATATTGCCGTGACAGTTCATGCTGATTATAATTGAAAAAAAAACAGGGAACGATGACGTTTCGAGTTGAGGGTGACATAACTGACTATTTTTCGAATAGTTTTGTGCACTTCATTGCGAGTTAAATTAATATAGATAAATAAAAAAATAATTCGATTAAATTTAATTTTCGTAGTTACTGTAAGCTGCTTTTATTCTCTAAAGTGAATTCACGAAGATAATGGAACGTTTTGTAAAGGATTCGACTGCTAATTGACGCTCGTTCATCACTATTTTCCATGAAATAAATTTGAAGAAACTTGTGATCTTCATCCGGCTATAATAGAAGCGGTCGGGGACAGCGATAGATTTGCCCTGGGACTCTATATCTTAGCATGTAATTTTCGCGGACGAAGTTCGTTGCACCGAACGAAATGCTTCGAGTCACGTGTTATACTTGATAGCAACGTTGATAGTAGTTCGAATGGTTGATGACATTATATAAAAATCTAATATAATTTAGTAATCAATTTCTTTAACTCGACTTAGATCGACACCTTTTTAAGTAAAATTATTAAAATAAAACAAAATACAGCATTTAACATCACAATAACTATGTTGTGTGCTTCATACCTGTTAGACAACAATTATTCTGTGGCGTATATTGACAGATAGGTATGTGAAATCGAACAGTGAATTCTTGTGACCATACAGAGCATACACGAATATTTATAAACTTAACTAAATGTGTAGTCAAACCTGCTGATTACATTTTTATACATAAATAATCACAAAAAGTACGATCCATTAAGTAAAGTAAGATCTAATATGACACCAGGAAATAGTTTGTGTTTATGCTATAATTATGTTTATTAATATGCTAAATATAACTACATACATGCACAGTTTTTATTACCCTTTGATAGGTATGTAATAATAAAAATTAAAATGTATTTCTTCCTCGTATCGCAGATATACATTATTGATGACGGTCTTTGATGTATTATTATCAATTTCAGAATTTCAACATAAGCAAGAACAAAACGTAAAATTTTATTAAAAGAAGTTTTTTTTACTTGAGAACTTTAAGTAGAAAGTAAACAAAATTGCAATGTCCAGTGTTAAAAAGTCTGTCAGTCGGAGACGCGCGATGAGATGTACCTAATTAGATTACCTTAATTAGATGTACTTTATTAGTGTTTGAAAACGTAATCTGCATTCTTGATGAATCATTACCGTGCTGAATAACAACTACCCACATCAAACCGACGCGGTTGAGCAAACAACCGGACTTACTACCGTGAATAATGTAACTTAATGAATCAACCTTAAAAAGGTTTGTATTGGAACTATTTGCTCACCCTATTTGAAGTAAGGTAATTCTTGTATATAAACTAAACTGTGATTAAAGATTTAAATATCTTTTTGAAAAAAAAAGTGCAATAATATTTTGATAATCTGCGGCAGCAACAATTCACTGTACAGTGAATGGAAAAGAAAGTCAAAGTAAAACGTTCTATGAAAATTGCATGTCCATTAGAAGTGTCTGATTTTCAGCGATTTTATTATATTTTTTCATTATATTATAATATTTTTTTATCTACGGGCTATATATGGGCTAAGTTCTATCCAATGATACAATAAATTATATCTTGACTTATCTTGATTTTAATGTAAAAAAAAACCAGCGGTTTTAGAATTTATCTCTATCGAGTAACCAAGGGACTTTATTATGTTTAACATTGTGTGATGATTTTAAATGATACAAATATAATTATTAACTATCTGTTGCCCGCGGCTCCGCCCGCGCGTAGGTCGCTTTTCGCGTAATCTGTGGAAACTACAATTATCCAGACCTATAATAGACTTATAGTTAATTCTATAGTATCCTATTACCGTGGAAATTTTATATATATAGGCATTACATTGCTACGACATCAAACTGAAAATAATAACATACATCCACATCACACACACACGACCAGGACATTATTCAGATATACGTATTATAGCATATAGATTCAAAATATTATGTTTTTGAGAAATAGTCAATTTAAGAATTTCTTTGTAGAATTCCAAACTGCTATACCAAATGCGAAAACATAATCAAAGCGAGTTGTAAAAAAGTTAACGCGATCTACTGAGATTTTATGTGACTAAATTTAAAATGCTAATATTCAATTTGTTAAATTATTTTGCAATTCAGATAAAACAAAGTAGAAATTCTAGCTTTATCTTAATTAAATACGTTCATGTAAACCGCATTCAATTCTGTTTAAAAGTTTGGAAACAGTGCTTGAAGTAAATTTTAAATTGACCATAACTTCTTTTAACTGATTTTAACGAAACATAGTTTTACGCTTCAGATTATACATAATCCACTTGTAAAAACCACGTTCATATCCGTTAAGTAGTTTCGACGTTTTAACGTACCAGACAGTCAGACAGAGAGACAAAAATTCCAAGATTTATTTTTTAGTTTCTGTTACTCATTTTGAATTGATGTACAGACACTCGATTTTTACTGTCTTATTATATATTTGAGATTAATAGTTAAAACAATACATATGTTTAACTACTATATTGATAATGCATAATTGCATTGGCATTTAATAAATCAACTTTAGAAGAATAAACAAAAAAAAACAACAGAAAAATACCATACGGCATAGAAAATAATTTATAATGAGCCTAGCTATAGCCTATGTCACTCGGGAATAGTGTAGCTTGCCAACGGTGAAAGAATTTTTGAGCCTATTCATTTCAAACATACAAAAAAATAATCAAACCTTTCCTCTTTATAATATTAGTATAGATATAGAAGTATAGATATAGATATAGAAAATCAAATGCTGTTTAGAGCAAGGTTGTTCATAATTGAATGTCTGTGACATTTAAATAATTTATTTGGATAAGGAATAATATCGTAATTATTAAAACACCTTCGAAAGTGTATATTATTTTAGAACTAATTTCATAACCATAGAAAACGTTATAGTGAGTCAACCTTAAAAGCTAGATATATCTTGTCGCGGACTTCTTTTTAAAACTTTTAAAGAGAACAATTTCATAGAACATCATTTTTGCATAACTTTCACCGTTTTCGCAGCGCACGCAGTTTTTTGTTTATTTTTTTACACATTGCGTTAGAATATTCAAGTTTTAGTAATAATCCCTATTTTTTTGAAAATGAAACATAGCCTTTGTCATTCGGGAATAGTGTAGCTTGCCAACGGTGAAAGAATTTTTGAAATCGGTCCAGTAGTTTCGGAGCCTATTCCTTTCAATCATACAAAAAATAATCAATATTATAAAGAGGAAAGGTTTCCTCTTTATAATATTAGTATAGATATAGATATAGATTAGACCGTCAATCATATAAGAATAAACAATAACGTAAGTAGTTGAAAAGTTTACAATGCATCTATACTAATATTATAAAGCTGAAGAGTTTGTTTGTTTGAACGCACTAATCTCTGGAACTACTGGCCCGAATTTATTTTTGTTCAACACAAAAATAAATTTTCCGTTTATTCCGTTTATTCAATTTTTTTCCGTTTATTGAGGAAGGCTATAGGGTATATGTCATCTCGCTGTGACTATTAAAGTCAAGCAGCAATGAAAAATGCTGCAAAAACGGGAAAAGATTTCTTTTTTGAGAGCTTTCCTCGCGTGCGCTGAGGAAACACTAAAAACCGCGCGGGCGACCCCTAGTGAAGAGATAACTTGCAAAGTCAACATGATGTTCTACCCAGCTGTAAGAAATATATTTTTTTAAGCGAGTAATTCGCAAAAACCCCAAAAGCAATGGAGTAATTAATGTAGAGTGTTAGACCGAGAGAGTTAATTATTCATGACTTTTTAAACATATACATATCTGCTTTTTTAAATATATGTTTTATGCATAAGGTACTCCTTTCAAAAATAAAAAAATGGGTTAATACTATTTGTTAACTAACCATAGAACTGCTTTTCTTTACTGAATTATAGATTGTATAATAAAATAGGGATATTACAGTAACGATTTCTGAACTCCGATTCTTAGTGATTTTTTTTCATTATTAATCAGAATATTATTTAGGTCATCGAAGGTACATATTCTTTGAATTTGATAATGAGATAATATCCTCTAACATAAGGTTTCTTATCAGTTTATTATAACCACAATTACTTATTTTTTGAAAACATAAGTGCGCGTTTGTTTCATAATTAAATTACTTTTCCCTAACAATAACACAGTATAAGCATTGTCATAAAATTACAAAGATAACCACGGCTTTTGTAGCATTTCTTGAAAATGTTGCTTGAATTTTCTCTTACAATACCTTTTATATTTTTTATTTCAAAGTACGTCTCAGTACATATTCTCCAATTTGATTTTATAATGGCTAATGGAACAATTTTTAAGGCTATATATCTGGACTTATATTTTTAATCAAAGAAAGCATAATTATAAAACGATGAAAGAAAAATTCATTGGACTCGATTGGTATTCGATTCGTTGTCTTGATGGATATTACATTTCTTTTGGCGCCATTCTGTCAATTTCGAGTTTTTTTTCAAACTAACAACAAGCTTAATCTTAAAAAGAATGGCAAATTGTTACCAAAGACGTCGTTTAAACATATGAATCTTCATTTCATGTTCAACCCTTAAACAATGACAGTCAAACAATTCTGAAAGGTGTGTATTTATATTTTATTGTTATAAAATGCTCATGTAAATAATGTGAATGTCATAGATATAAAAGTTCTACATGTATTTTTAAAGAAAAATTACAGTTCTGCTATTATTAAATTGAATTCCTAGGAAAAACCTTTTATAATGATAAGACAATTACAGTAAAACTTATCATGGTGAAACAAATTCAAGAGATGATTGTGATAACAAGTTTCGAAATCTGTGTTTTAAATATTATCTTAAATATCACAGTAGTCTGGAGTGCCAATATCAATGATTTACCCTAAACCAAAAGTTCCCCGGTTTGAAGTCCCGAAGTGGTCAGTGAAAGAAAACAATGTGAGGAAACTTAAGCATCTTGGAAAGTATTGCGCACTGATGTGTGATTTGCCACCCCGTGTGTTGAGCGCCGTAAGTTTTTCCAGCTGTGAAGTTTGTATCAGGCGATAATTTACTGTGAAGTGGCATGGTATTAATAAAAAAAAAACGAGTGAATTTTTTTTTTTTTCTTTTTTATATAAATATATTTTTTAATTTTATCGCCAATATTCTTATATTATTACCAGCATTATTAGCAGCATTTCTTTTGAAATATATGTACAAACAATATATAAGCAATGTTTCCAAGGTTTCCAATGTAGGTTTGTTATAATATTATTTATAAATATTTCTTAATAAAATGGGTTTAATAAATTATACTTATTAAACCCATTTTATTAATAATACTATTTAATAATACTTAGAGAAAATGAAACTGTGGTTAATTAGACTTTCTTCATTAAAATAAAATTCTACCTCTAAGTGTATTAATTAGCTTCATATGAAATTGATCTAGTCGTGATCCTATCAAAGAAAATCAAAAACATGAATTTATCCGAGTTAAGGTGAAGGTAAAATAATGAACACGCTTTTTTATTTGGAGGCGATTAAATCCCGACCTCAGCTATTTTCGACAAATGGCGGGTGGCCGGGAGTGTTGTAAGGGGGTCTCCCCTGGGGCCTGGGAGGGATATTGGGGAATGCCACAGGTGTAGCATAATGGTTTCGTGTTAATACAGAGAGCATTGCTATGGTTACATTTGTTTACTAAAGATATTACAAAATAAGTCGTTAATTTAAGAGACATCAAAATAAACGTTACTAATATATTTTATCTTCTATGGATATCAATACCAACTTAGGTTATTGTCAAATTATAGCAGAATTATCCATGTGTATATTTTTTTAAACGGTCATAACAATTCAAATGTATCCCTCGTAAAGTAATTCCAGTGGCGTTTAAAAAAATATAGGACTGTCAAGCTAGGACTTTATCGTTATGTACAAAAACATTTTGTTTCACAAATAATCTCCGGAGATTAGATATAATAAATAATGTTAAGACTGCTTCACGTTTCGAGCTCAGCCTACGGTACACAATAAATACAAGATCACTCTTAACCAAAAGAGATCAGTATACGAGGGCCTATGTTTTTTTATAACAATATTTAAATACCGGTAAAGTATTGTCATTTCAAATAATATTATTCAAAAAATAGTATTCAGTTTCCGTAACAACGTAACTAGGCCTAACGTTTCCGTAACAACGTGGGCTACATATTTGTCTAAAAAATAAGGGTCGGTAAATTTCTAAAGAGAAACGACAAATTTACAAAAAATCTAAACCACTTTATTGATTGTAATAAATTTTGTTATATGTTAAATATTAATGTAAATATACCTACAGTTGATTACCCAGGATTACAGGATAAGGTACTCTCTTATATGATACATATAAACTAAATAGAATCATTTTTAAAAATACCAAAATGCATGTTTAATAATTTTCTATTATTTTCTAATGCTTAACTACTTTTGAGTAATCCTAACTAAAACTATAGAGGAGAATGCGAGTTCATTTGTTTGACAAGATTTTACATATTAACTACTCAACCGATCAATGTAAAACTTCGCAAAACAGGTTGTCAGGTGTACAGAAAAGAATATAAGTAATAAATAATTCCTAAAAGTACTCCTCCCCAGTAAGGAAGTGTAGAAACCTGCCGTTTCTACATAATAAGGCTGTGTTTTAACCAATACAAGGCAAAGCCGCTGGGAACATCTAATCAATGCTGTGCGACGTGCAACGGATCAAATAACAATTCTGTGCTACGTCGAATAAAATTTAATGAGTCTTGGCGTCTGCTGTATTTTAATTGCGTTCTGCTGCTGCGTTAAGGAAGTAATGTCTACCTTTATTATAATAAACGAAGAACCTATTGCCGAGAAATTATTATTAAATTGTAATATTTCGGCAACTGCTTGTTTATCCGTTTTGGAACTTTAGTTGTTTGAGGATAGAAAATTTAGGAACAAACATTTATTAAGGATATTTAAATTTATCGCACCAAAGACATTATATATTGTAATTGTTATATTCAGATGGTTGTTTTAAGATCTCTCATAACCTGATTTCATTCTTTTGAAAATAAACGGAGCGTTTATTGAGCTTAACTAATATTCCAAAGCTTCGGTCTAAAATGGTTTATTTGAAAGGAATCAAATCGAAAATGGGTTCTTTAAAATAATTTTATATCGTTCGGTTAAATTGTTCGGTTGTACTATATAACAAAATAAAAAATATAGTGTAATATACGAGAACTATCGTTAGATCCGTCCTACCTCTCACCTTTACTCCTTTCTCGAAGAATAGATGAACAGTAGGTATACATGATGGTAAATAGGCTTGCAATAGTCGTTTCAGTGCAACTTTTCATTACAATTTAGACTGCAACAAAGAACACCACAAGAAAAAGCAAGTCTTTAGCAACTATTTAAGAGCTGGAGATCCCAAAGTCATTCAGTATCAATTTTTCCTGATTATCAGGACCTTCATCTCGCAAAATCGTACTACCGACCAATACTGGAATAATTCATTCATTCAAAATAAATTATGTAGTTAACAAAAAATAAATTATAATATTATATCTTAATCTGATTGATTGACTGATCCGTTTTTATAAATCATATCAAGATTTGAACTAAATAAAAGCAACTAATTGACGGTCAAAAATGAAATAATTGTTTCTTTTTGTTTTTTATTTATATTATATTGTAATTTACATTGTGCTATTTCGTACAGCAAAGAGTTTAACAACAACAAATTTTGCTATTACATAACATCAAACAGCATTGTCTGATTTAAATTGACAGATTAAATAAATTGAATTAAGTGCACACGTAAATTAAGTGAAAGATTCATGTGTCAAGACATGTCGTTTATTATTATAATAAAGTTAAATACCTGTACTGTTAAGGAAACATTTGAATTGGCCAAAATATTCAGTAATTATTTAAAACAAATTCTTTTAATAGAATTAGCTGTTACAAAAGTTGTTAGTATTATTTCATTAAATCGTTCTACAAGTTAATTATAAATATTCATCAAGATCTATTTTATAATTTGATTCAACTCTTCAGGGAGTAAGAACAATCTTCAATCTCATCTAGTCTACTCTATATGCGTCCTGGTGTTGCATTAGGAATGCATTTGACGTTGTGAAATACTTACTACTAAGCATGTCTCGTTTTGTCTTCTCAATAAATATTTTCAATACGTAATGCAACATTTCTAACTCAATAAAAAAATTAATTACTCCATATCCTCAAGTGGAAAAAAAAATTATCTATATTTTTTTTATCCTTATTAAAGTTAAACTTTTATTACATCGTCTCAAACTTTTTCGTCTGTGTGTTGCATGTCGCGTGACGGTCGGCCGCGGAGTAGGGATAAAGTGAAAGGCGCTCGTATCGATGCGGTTTTTACTAGATACATTGAAAAAATCGAATGTAAGTCACTGTTCACGTATTTTAGTTACCATAAAATATTGGTTACATTTATAAACTGTGAAATTCATGATGAAGATGGAATTGATAATAGAATGATTGAAAATAATTGAAAAACGGATCAAAATGACTCAACGATTATAAAATATTGTTTTCAGTGTTTTAATATGTGTATATCATCTAAATAATTGTTAAGTATTATGTATGTCGTACTCTAAGACACATAGTTCAATAAAAATATTAGTTGGAGACCTAGTCTACTTTTATCATTCTCCATTATTATTCCCATTTTCTAAGTATAAAATTAAGATTGATGAAGCAATTTTTATACCCTTAATGGAATATTATTCCGAAAATTTTTAGTTAAATGTCTATAATGTGAAAAAAAGTTTCACTTTTACGGTGGTTTCATAAAACCACACAAGTTTTTTTTACTAGTTATATTTTTTTTATTACTTAACATATAAAAAAAGAACTTCGATATTTAATTAGCTATATTAACAACAAAATACATGACAAAGTATTTAATATATTCCTTAGTAATAATTTATATGTCATTATATTTTATCATTGTCATTTATGTTTCATATTTTGGTAAGACTTGATTGTTTGAATGATTTGCACATGACTTTTTACTACGAAATAATTTATCTAAAAAGAAAAATTAAAAAGTTTATCTTAATTATCATGAAGTTTGTTACCACAACTTCCTTCTGTATCATCAGCTATGAATATTTTACAACCCTACTTCAGATTTTATTATAAATAATAACGCTATAAGCTTATATTATTCTCTATAAAATTATATATACAAACGAGTATAATTTAAGGTTTTCTTGCACTTTAAGATGATTGCAAATATATATCAGTTTACAGCTTAGTTTTATAAAACTGTGTATTGCAACAGTAAAATTTGATGCATGAATGTAAATAACAAAAAAAGCAAAAGGATTTTTTTTTATGTAAGATTTTTGGTTAATATATCTCTTGCCCATGCAACTGCTTTCAATGAGATCAGGATTAGTGTCTGTTATATATTTGATTGAATACTCTTATTGATTTCAACTCACAATTTAATTAAAGAAAGATTTGAATAAAAATTTGGTTTTGATTCAATAAACTATATGTTCTATGTAAATTATCATTTAAAGTTTGTAGGTATTATAAGATATTTTATATAATAATGCAACACTTTAGTAGCTTGTTATTTCTATCAGTTTTTTATTAGTAATATTTTTATGTGTTTATGTTGAGATTAAGTTTTTTTTAATTTTATTGAACTGGCCAGTTTGATAAATAACACATAAGAATAAAATATTGTATACCTTCTCTCTAAGAAATACATAGTTTAAGCTAAGAAATATCTGTCTAACGATCGTGAGCATCGTAAATCGAGAGTAAAAGATAATTGCAGATTAGTAAAATTAGTCATCATAATAGTTTGCGGCAATCGACATATTAAGTAAAACTAAAAAGTTTTATACATATTCGGTTAAACCAAATACGATTTATCTTAACCAACGTTTGTAAAATTTAATGAGAACATAAATCAATAAGGAAAAACATTTATAGATGAATTAAAAATTCTTTGCTAAGAAGTCTTATGAAAGTTACTAGAAATTGAAATATATGGAACACTTTCAAAAACATGTTCCAAGAAATGCATCATATAATATTGATGAGATTTGTATTGGCATAACTTACTTAAAAGTCCTTTATAAGAAACTAAAGCTTGAAATATTTTATCACCCATGAATATTATGATGAGACGTTTACGTGAAACGTTCAAGTGACTTACATTTACATAATATACTATCTGCTCCGTACCGCACAAATTAAGTTAAATTTGCAAAACGAGTTGTTGGCTTAATCTACAGAACATCTTTGAGCAAGCAAGATTTAATGTTTGGAAAATATTGCATGTTTTGTAAAAAAACAACCAACTGTTTTTTTGTTATATATATACATAATCAAAAAAGTGTTATAAAATATCGTTTCATTTTAATGTACAGCAAGTAAATCGTACGCTTGGATACTTAAAAAAAATGTATATACTCGTACTACTTTCGTTACATTCACTTGAGAAATTATATACTTATACATTATGAATATGAGATACGAACCTTTATTTTAGTTTTAATTTATTTTTTTTACTTATAAAGTGTGTCAAATTAATTTAAAGAGCCTTAAAGTAAAAGAAATAAAATTGACATCGATCCATTTTAATTATTTTTATATATTATAATATTTAAAAACGTAAAAGAGTAATGAACGTAACGTAAAACGTAAAAGAGAAATGCTGACAATTATAAAAATAAATCATAACTTCCATTCATTATATTTAAGAAACTGATTTAACTTTATGAATATTTTGTAATTAATGTTTATGTTGATTGTTCGGATTTTGTAGTGAAATTCTAATTCTCTGAAATATGATTACGTTATTTGTGTACAATACAATATCTTTGATACATTTTACATACCATTGTTTAAATATACATGCAAAGTAACTAAACAAAAATTGAGTTTTGATAAAGAATACAAGACTTAAAAACGCCTAAGTGACGAGTTGAGCGAGCCTATTAATGTGGTGTTATTTTATAATAATTTTATTATAACAATTTCGTTTTCCGACACAAAAACATTTCTCATAATTTATAATAGCCCTCATAAATTAATTCTTTGAGACAGATTGCTACTATAATCTACATCACAATGATAATAAACAAGAAGTTTGAAAACTACCATGTTTACGAATATATGATATGTTTATGTTTATATGTATCCATAAGTTATACAGTATCAACTTGTAAAGATTATATGCCTACTGTTTTATAGCGCCATTTCCTTCAAGTAGTGTACGTGATATTATCTGAGCGCCCTTACGTGCCTTTTGGATTACTAGCGGCCCGCGACTTCGTCCGCGTGGATTTTAGTTTTTTAGTTTTTGCCGCCGAGTTTCAAACAGAATTGCAAACTTTATTTTAAAGTCTTAAAGGTGGAATTTGAAAATCCTTTCTTAGTACACCACTACGTACAAATACAAATGTACTCTCCAGTTTTACTGTTTCTACGATCTGCGGTTTAGGTTATGTGCTATAACTTAGTCAGAACAAAGAGTATTAGATTATACAGTGTCTTTAATACAAACAACATATTTTAAAGTACTTCTATACACAGTATTTTTTGTTGTATTTTCGTTTGGTTGTATGAGAACGTAGGTACTGGTTTTAAGATCTTCTCAACACAACAAACACAAGACAACAGGTTGTCGAGATCTTAATAACACAACATATAGTTTTCCGTGTTTGAAACAATCCAGACATAAATCTATGTACCGCATCTTCTTGATCCATTACATTATCCTGGAAGCTTTCTTAGAATTATGTTACTAATTTTGTGAATACTTCCATTTCTTGCTGCTAATATTGCTCTTTGACACATCTATTGATGATCTTTTTGTTCTTTTTGCACTGCTTTGTAAGTTTTTTACCTAAATCATGATCAATATAAATTTTGGTTCCAAAATGAGGTACTTTGCCGTTCCTATTAAAGCAAAAATTTCAGTGATTCCAACCATAATTTTGTTAAAGCTTCTAATATCATTAAGAGATAGAGAGATTTTAGATAACGTATCTACCTACTACATGAGAAAAAAAAACAAACGTTAAATGAATAATAAATCAATAGCCAAATAAAACAATTATAATAACAAGAAATGTTTAAAAAAAAAACCCAATGTAAAAACACGACAAATTAAATTATTTACTAAGATTACTAACTTTCCTAAACTATAAAAAAATTAAATTAAAAATTTAAAAAACCCCCGATACAAAACGACCTCTAAAAAGAATAAAAATAATATTATTATGTACTTATTGAAGTCGTTGCGTCGGGGGACCGTTGTAAGTACGTTGATAGTATATATATTAAGAATTTAATCATTGAGGACTTAGACTATAGGTACGATTCGATATCGTAATTTCTTTATTTGCCTTGTTAACTTACTTGCATTTTTATTTCATCTTTTATTAAACGGTCCCCCGACGCAACGAATTCAATAAGTACATAATAATATTATTTTTATTCTTTTTAGAGGTCGTTTTGTATCGGGGGTTTTTTTAATTTTTAATTTATTTTTTTTTCTGCTTTTTAAAGTTATGTTGCTAGTTTCTGAATTGTACTAAATGAACCTACAGACACACAAAATTTTCAATTGTTTAAGTAGGAAAGATTTGTTTGTTTGTTTGAATTGAATAGGCTCCGAAAGCTACGGGATCGATTTAAAAAAAAAATCTTTTAACATTAGAATCCTATATTATAATGTACAAAGGTTATATTTAATACGAGAAATATATATTATATTTAATAAAATAAGAATCCACGTGAAAGTTCGACAATGTTAAATTATAAATGTATTAAGTAACATTATTCAAGACTTTTTCATATAGGTATTTAGATAGGTAGGTTTCATATATACGAATATTAATAAATATAAACATTTAGAGTTAAAATGATTTACTAATATCACTAATTACTCTATGATGAAGGGATTTATATTATCACTAGCCTGTGATTCTTTATGACTACAATCATAAGCTATATAAATATATTTTTAAAGTATCCGTCGACTCAGTCACAGGCAACAGCTATCCCTAATAAAGTACTTTACCTGAGTACGTAAGTGTAAAAACCTTTTGGCCTTTATAACAAGGCTTTTTTTTCATAAATAGCGGGCGAAACAGTTGGGAACAGCTAATTATTGCATAAGAACCTCTCCCCCGCACGAATAAAACGTCAATATCTTGAAGACGGCTATTTTTATTTCAATCAAACATAGATAAAAACATTTCGACGTGCATAACTTTCGATTTAACAAAACCGCATTCAAATCCGTCCACGCGTTTGGCCGGAAACAGCTAATTATTGCATAAGAACCTCTCCCCCTGATGAATAAAACGTCGATATCTTGAAGACGGCTATTTTTATTTTAATCAAACATGAATAAGAACCATCTCGACAAGCATAGCTTTTGATTAAAAAAAACCGCAATTAAATCCGTCTACGCGTTTGGCTGGAAATTTGCCACAGACAGATACACAGATACAATGATACACATATCGACAGGTCAAACTTATAACACCCCTCTTTTTAGTAGGGGGTTAAAAAAAACAAACTTTGAACTAATTTGCGACGTTAATTGTTACGTACTTACCTACTACGTAAAAAAAAATCAAACAAACAACAAATTGAATAATAATAATCCAATACCCCATAAAAATAATATACAATTAAATTATGTGTTTTGATAAGAACCTACTTGGGATATACTTAAAAACGTTATAAAGAACAATCAGGAAAACAAAATCTTATATAAAAATCCTACAAAATCAAGTTATGTACCTACATACGTAGATAAGAATAGACAAACTGTAAAATGATAAGCAAAACAATATTCGACAGAAAAATACCATAAAACATAGAAATATACGAAAATAAAATGTTTTATTTGATACGTAATAGTAAATAATTTACAATAAATATCGAAACAAACGCATTCAAAAATTAGTTCGCCAGCCACAAGAGTTCCGTAAGGATGCTTATGCTACCTCGCACTTCCCTGTCACCGAACCACACACCCTACATCAATGTGGTATTTGACCATTGTAAACGATATATTAAACGGAAAACGATATTTTAAATCGATAATAACTCCTTACATATTGGTTGAAACCAAGTGCTATCGAGGGCAATTTTGTTCACAACTAAGTGCCTGTGATATTGAACTTATTTATTTGGATAAGTATTAATATTATAGTAATTAAAACACCTAAAAAATATTATATTATTTTAGAACTAATTTGATTACCTTTAAAAAAGGCTATCGTGAGTCAACCTTAAAAGCTATTATTTTTGCGTAACTTTTACCGTTTATTCAGCACACGCGAGAAAAGCTCTCAAAAAAGAAATACTTATCCATTTTTACAGCACTTTTCAATGGTGTTTGACTCTTGACTCCCATTAGTCTCAGCGATATGATATATTTATAGCCTTCCTCAATAAATTGACTATTCAACTAAAAAATTTTTTTTCAATTCGGGCCAGTAGTTCCTGAGATTAGTGCGTTCAAACAAACAAACTCTGCAGCTTTATATTATTAGTATATATAAATCACGAACACCGATTGCATCAGCGTACCCTCCATATTGGGTACGGCACTCTGCGACACATGCTTCACATCGCTCTAACATTATTAGTGGCAGCAGGGGGTACCACATTTAAGTCAGACGGGTCTGTTGAATTGAAAACAGAACAGATTATTTAATTTTTTTTTAATTAAAAAGGTCACTAAACACCGCATTAATATAAGGAGTTTGTTTACGTTTACTTCAGACTCATGTTGATTGTTCAAGTTTCTGGATTGTTTTTAAATATCTACAAGCTGTAAACAACATTTATTAATGTTGAAAATACTTTAATATTGATTAAATTTAACATAAAAAAATAAATTTATTTTTTCATTGAGTATTGATTATTCTTTATTTCTCGGTCTTCTTTTTTATTTCTTGTTCTTTAATTAGATCTTTTTAGCATTTTATAATAACATGGCAAAGTTAAAATTGTTTTTAACAATAGTAATAGTGGTAAATGCTTTTTCTATCCCTGGTTTAAAAAGTAGTTTAGAACTAATGTTCCTAGTATATTGGCCATAATATTATATTCAAATTTATCAAAGCGTCATTTATCGTTTTGTCGTTTATCACGCCAGAGCATGGTAAGTCAACGACCCTATTTCACAAAAGATGTTTATTTAATGACTTATTAAATAATTGATTATTTTATATATTTAGTCAAAAAATAATAAAAGTTATTTTAAATAACGAACACAGTTAATTCTGATAAAAAAAAACACAATGTTTTTTTTTAAACGTTTGATGGTAGATTATTAACGTTATTAGAGAAGAAAAGAAATTTAATGGTAAATTAATGCTATTGAATCAAACATTAGCTTTATAGAGAATATAAAAGAATTTTTCTTTGTTAATTATTTGCATTACTTTTTATAACAACACTATTTCACTCCTTAGAAAAGTATCAGCTTACACAAACCTCACAGCTGACCCAATAGCTCTTTTCCTATTACAAAATCTGTACTCCGCCTATCCCATTAAGGGGTGACTTGTAACATATTGGTATTGCTTTTAAGATGTGCAGATTTCCGCCATATTTTGCTTACCCATTTCAACTACCAGATATGAAAATCTCTTGTTTTAAAATCAAGCATTGTTACTGTCATATCAGACATTCAGAAAATGCGTGAACACATTATGTTAAAACCACTCATGTGAATAAAAAATGTCTACTTTTGGCTTTCCCTCTTGCTCTCTACTAAAAATTGTGAATGTATGAACAAACATTTTGTTTTTTTAGTTAATTTAGTTGAAAGGTGTATGCTTATCTTCACGAATTTGTAAGGGGTGTAAATGAAAGTGAGTTTAATAAGTGAATAAAGATGTGGCCGACGATTATCAAGGGATATTTGTTATACATTGACACAGTGTAGTGAAGAAAAGAAATGGTGATACCACATGGACATGTTTATTAAATATAATAATTTAATGTATTAGCTTTCTAAACTTCTCCACATTCTAGGTTCTAGGCTGATGATATAAAAAAATTATAACAAAAATTTGGCAGCTTAAATAATTAATAATATTGCATATGAAATATATTTTCAAATTTCATTATATTTGAATCCATTTTCGATCTAAAATATTTTTTTGCCATAGCAAATAATGTTTTTATTATTCAAGTCAGATAAGTAAGAATGTCAGATATTTGAATAAAAAAGCTGATCTTCTGGTTTGCTGCTGTCTGCTGTATTTTAAAGAATAATGTCAACCTCATTTCTTACTAATTACATATTTTTTGCAAAATTATAAATAAAGTTACTTTAAAGGGAAAATTATGATATTCAAAGATAAAATAAATTAAGATAATATATAAACAGCCAATTATATTTGTATGGAAGGTGGTTTGTGGTCAAGTTTGGACGAACAAATTTTAAGTATATAACCAAAGATATATCAATTATATTTAACTAATTATAAAAAAGAAAATATGTTTAACGATTTAGAAGTTGAAATACAACGCCATCAGGTGACGGCTTACAAGGCAGGAGGAAGATGGCGAGGTATATGAGAAGATTAAAAAAAGATGTAGGTTATGTATGAAAAACCCTAAAACAACAAAAGGTCACTTAGACCCCTATGAAAGCGTCCTTAGTCGGATCAAATTATAAATGAAAATCATTCGGAAAGCCATTTAAACTCATATAACTTTTTTTTTTTTTTTTTTTAACGTCTGGAATCCTCATGGATACACACCTCCATCCTGGGGAAGATGGAAGTGGTTATGTGAGACTCTTACTCACTAAACCAGACGGTCAACACCTCTCCGTCGTAATGGAGCGCCACGGGAACGCTTGCGCACACATCCGCGTTGCTCCGACGGAAGGCCGCGTGAGCAGCCACCACCTCCATGGAGTGACGCGCCCGGTTGACTTGAGCGCGTCCCACTCCGGGGCTTGTTGAATGGCGAAGGGCTCCCCTGCCCTCCACCCAAGCCGGCCGAGCCAAATCAGGACTCCCTCAACGAAGAAGGTGTCCCGATCCGACTCAACCTCCCGGGGCCGGACCCCGTCCGAAAACGGTCGAGGTCCCGTCCCGCCACCCCCCAACGAAGCCCTCCCTAGGGAGACCCACCCCGCGCCGAGTATTAGCCAACGGCTAATGCAAACCCGAAGGATCACATTAACCGTTGTTGCCCAGGGAGCACCGGCACGTACCGCTTCCGATGCCACCGGACGAATCCGAGCAACAAGAGAAACAGACGGGCACACGAGGAGGTTCCCGGCGACGGCTCCCCTAAACTCATATAACTTGAAAATTAAAAATATATGACTATAACATAATATATTTTTACTTGACAACGGTTTCATATTACAAAACTTCGGTAGGTTTAGATTAAACGAGACAATCGTTTAAGCATAAAAAAAACTGGTGGTAAAGGTTTTCTATGTACTTAAGTGCTATGTTACTAATTGCGGCTAAACCCTTTTCAATATTCAAATACTTCCACCCTCTTTACCCCTTATTTCTCGGCAACAGCCTCCCGCTGAGAAATATTCTATTGCAGGCAATTATCGGCCTCCCTTGCTTCTCAGGTTTCTCAGAGATTACTTTTTAATTTTACTCAAAGCGACTGGAAAGAAAGTATGAAATTAAAATATTTTTTTTACTGAAAACTAATCATAATATATTTTAAATAGTACTTTACTCGCACATAGTGTAATAATATTAATTAATACTAATTATTATTAATTAATATTAATTATTATTAATATTAATTATAATTAATTAATATTAATATTAAATATAATTAATTAATATTAATATTAATTATTATTAATTAATATTAAAATGAGGATGTAAGAGTGGACCGCCCTCGCCAGTGACAGTTAGGGTCATAAATCAAACAGAACATTATGACAATTTTTAGTTTTATTCCCTTATTAATGTATTTTTTATTTATTGCTATTTGTTTATGTATTTTTGACAAATGAATTTTGATGAGCTTCAAAGTTTTAAAAAATGATTAGATTATTATAATATTAATATTAATATTTATCATTGTTATAATATTTCATATTCCTTACACATATCTGCACAACTCTTTTCCCCGCAATTTACTTTTGTAAGACGATGTTCAGTTTTTGCGTAGTTAAAAATATGCATGTCGGTGCCTAGTGTATTGAAAATAAATAAGATAAGGTAAAATAATTAAGAGGCTTCGTATGACACGCAGTAGATATTCTGTAATTATTCTGTTATTATGTGAAATTTTAACTTCCCTTATGATGTCTTCCACGCTTTGTTAATTTTGTTTTTATGTAGTATAATAGTTTAGACAAAAATATTTATAACAGTAACCAAAGCAGATTCGAAACTGAGATACAAATATTGACACGGGCAATATCAGAGTGCAGGGATAAACAAAAAGGTTTTGGTAACAAAATTATATTTATTTATCAATAACTTCATATATCCGTATAAACCCATTTTTGTTTAACTATTGATTCTATTGATTGACGGACAGCAATTGAATTGATAAAATAAAAATCCAATCAATTTCAGCCTGTCTAGGTTAAATTCCATTAAAAATATTATTTTGATTTTTGATGTCCGTCTGTTTTTTGTTACCTTATAATATTGAATATTTACTTTAATCTAGTAAAGATGTTAATCTTTTGACGGTTAATTAATTAATTTTCTTATTATAACTAGGCCTCTCTGTATAATAGCCCCTTTACTGCTAGGTAACTTAGTTCGAAACATACTTTATTCTATGAATCGTAAAGTAGGTAACTTTTGTACCTTCGGGGAATTAGGAATATCATAACTAGAACAGGAAAAAATATTTAAAGTTAGATATATTTGAAATCATAAGGGTAAAACACGAACTTTTTTTACAAATCTCCAAGGATTTTATAAAAATAATTAAAATAGCTATGACAAAATCTTGAAAAATTGTTTAACCCTACAGTACTAATGTTAGCGATTATGACTAACAGAGTCTTCATACAATGCTCTATCTTTCTTATTTGTGTGTCGAATGTCTTGATTCTTCTTGTCAGCTTCTTCACCAACCGGACGATTACAGTAGCGACAGCGTCAAGTCGGTAAGTACCGCCATTTTTTAAATATTAGCTACTTGTTAGTCAATTTGACTAATGATAAGTATTTGTGTAACTTTTTGAATAATATGTGTAAATAGTTATTTTCGGGTGAATAGTTAGTTTCCACGTAATATCAGCCAATTTATTTACCACTGATTCACCTAAAACATCTAAGGAGTCTATAAGATCTATCATATGTGTCCTTACAATTCTTGTAGTCGTAAGACGAATCGATGACTTATGTTTTTCTTTTATAAAAATTATCTTAAATATTACTTTTTTATTCAAATATAAAGCGTCAAGCATAAGCGTCAAAAATCAAGCACTAAGCATTAAGCATTAAGCGTAAGCCTCAAGAATCAAGAAACAAGCTTAAAGCGTTAAGCACTAAGCATTAAGCATCAAGCACCAAGCATCAAGCATAAAGTGTCAACCGTCAAGAATCAAGCATCAAGCATCAAGCATCAAGCATCAAGCATCAAGCATCAAGCATCAAGCATCAAGCATCAAGCATCAAGCATCAAGCATCAAGCATCAAGCATCAAGCATCAAGCATCAAGCATCAAGCATCAAGCATCAAGCATCAAGCATCAAGCATCAAGCATCAGCACTAAGCGTCAAGCGCCAAGCTTCAAGCAGCAAGCATTAAACATTAAGTATTAAGCGTTAAGCACTAAGCATTTAGCATTAAACATTAAGAATTAAGCATCAAGCATAAAGTGTCAACCATCAAGCATTAAGCATCAAATATAAAGCGTCAAGAATCAAGCATTAAGCATCAAGCATAAAGTATCAAATATAATTAAGTATCAAATATAAAGCGTCAAGCGTAAGCCTCAAGAATCAAGAAACAAGCATAAAGCGTTAAGCACTTAGCACTAAGCGTCAAGCACCAAGCGTCAAGCGTCAAGCAGCAAGCATTAAACATTAAGTATTAAGCGTTAAGCACTAAGCATTTAGCATTAAACATTAGGCATTAAGCATTAAGCATAAAACATTAACTATTAAGCATAAAGCATAAAACAATAAGCATTAAGCATTAAGCACTAAGCACTAAGCGTCAAGCGTCAAGCGTCAAGTGTCAAGCGTCAAGCACCAAGCGTCAAGCGTCAATTGTCAATTGAGGACACCTAGATAAATTGAATTTGGACTCAAAAAGTATTTCCGGTTATTAATTTTTGATATGCCTTAGATTTTATACCTCCTGACTAACTTGTCAAAAATCTTAGAAAAAAAAAAAAAAAAAAAAAAAAAAAATCGACTACGACAATTGTAACCGATTGATACTTCTTTTGAAACATTTTACGTTTCCATGAAGTTAAGTCAAAATATTAGGTAAATATTCGCATAAGCAAAATATCACGAAGAAAGTTAAAATGCGATATTGGAATTATCTAAACATATTTGCGATGTTTTCAATTCAAGGGTACATGTAATAAGCTTTTGAAGTTTACCTTACACATCATTTAGACATTTAAATACATATTATATGTGGATATGGATATATCTATGGACATTTTAAAGGACTTCGAACAGATTTATGGTAGCATACGTTCGTGACAGTTTAATTCGATGAAATATGCAGCGAGCGTTATCTAGTTACTCTCGAAAAATAATTTAAGTGTTCTTTTTTCCATTTTACTTTCAATGTTTCAATTAAAGTTTTATCTAATACCTTGTTTTAAGCTTAGAGGTTTTATAATGTTGTTTGTCTGAAAGTAAGTAGATATATAATTTCCACTTAGTTTTGATAAGACAGACAGAAACCCTTCAAAATTTTACAGAGGTAGCGGACTGGAAAGTTATTTCGGTTAATAAACGTTGAGGATTCCGGTTAATTAGAATAACATTTTCAATTAACAATAAGTTTCCGAGGTGACATCAGTTTAAAGATAGGAATCATTTTATATTTTAATTGAACAAGGTAATTCCTCAGTTTTTGGTTTTGTGAGTCTTTAACTAATTATATATTTAAGCAGATCCCTACAAAGATTTGTTTTAAAGTTTTTTCCTGATAAAATGGTTAAAGTTATTTCTAATCACCGTTCCTACTAGTACATCTGAAATGAAAAGCACCATTTAAACAAAACATCTTAGAAAAAAGTGTAATATTATATATGTTCCTTCGAATAAAAAAAAAGGTTAAGTGCACGGTTTTTTCATAGAAATTTACTTTTTTTTATTTAATACATATATTTACAATAAATATTATTTACAATAAATATCGAAAAAAACGCATTCAAAAATTAGTTTGCCAGCCACAACCGTTCCGTCAGGATGCTAATGCTACCTCGCACTTCTCTATCACCGGGCCACACACCCACACGTCAATGCGCGTGTGTGTGTATTATTTTACAACTATAATAACTCCTTACATATTGGTTGAAACCAAATGCTGTCAAGGGCAATTTTATTCACAATTAAGTGCCTGTAATATTTTTTTGAATAAGTATTAATAATATTATGGTAAATAAAACACCTTCGAAAATATGATATTATTTTAGAACTAATTTAATTACCATAAAAAAGATTTTAGAGAGTCAAGCTTAAAAGCCAGATATATGCTGCCGCGGTCTTTTTTTTAGCAGTTTTAAAGGGAAACAATTTTACATACTCGTACTTCACGCGATGAAAGCTCTCAAAAAAGAAATATTTTTTCCGATTTTGCAGAATTTTTCAATGCTGTTTGACTTCAATAGTCACAGCGAGACGATATATATCCTTTCTCAATAAATGGACTGTATGTTCCTAAGATTAGCGCGTTCAAACAAACAAACAAACTCTGCAGCTTTATATTATTAGTATATATTAATAAGGGACGTAGCTTACTCTTTCTCGTAGCTTCAATTAATAACACAGAATTAGGAGTTTACAAAACGAATGATGCATACTGACCTGTAGCTTTATCTGTTTTCTCTATAAGTAAAATATAATAATATGAATTATACAGCAAAAATCTACATTCCATAATTAAAGCCCAAAACATTTATCTTGTTCTCCGATGATACTTAGAACAATTTTGATGTACATTAAAAGTATTCAAGTAAATACAAGTTTATTTTTAATAAGAAAAAAAGTGTCTATATGTTGACAAAAGAAATAAAGCTAACGAACAATAAGACAACAAAAACAATATAAATACGCTCAGCAGCTTGGTTCATCAAAATTATAGCTTAAATCTAAAATAGTTTTTCTTTTTCCTCGTAACAATGGAAGTATTTTCTGCAATAGAAAATACCTTTATATTACTGAGACGCGTAGAAACTAAGTAAAAAAATATTTAGGGTTCAGACTTTGCTTGGCTATTTTTGTATTATATGTATGACTTTATTAATGAATTAAAGAAATTTCCAAAAAAATATTTATAACAAACTTATCATTTTATTTATTCAATCTTAAACTATTTCAAACACTATTCAGATCCCACCCAAAGAACATTAAGATTCTATGAATTATTAAAATCCTGATAAATAGAAAAGATTTGGTGTTTTTTTTTGTTGCGGTGGATTTTATTAATCTGTTTCTTTAAAATAATAAATGATTTTTGAAAATATTTTTAAACATGTATAGCCATGTTAAGCTTATTTAAATTTATATAAATATAGAATGTAAAAAGCTGAGCTACCGTATCTTACCGTATCCGTTTGATACGGTAGCTCAGTTGGTAGAGCGACGGGACGGTTTCCCAGTAGTCGCGGGTTCGAATCCCTGCCCGTATCGGTTTTTTACATTCTATATTTATATAAACTTATAATAAATGATTTTAGTACATACATAATTAATATTCAGATGATGTAAGTCCTTTTTTACTTTTATATTTTATTATTAAAATAATGTATTTCTGATTAAAAACAGGCGCCCAACAGACAATAAATGTTAATTAAACATAGACAATGTTAAAAATACGACTATAATAAATCTCACAAACTGTCATGTCGCTCAAAAACCACTTAAAAGCTTTAATGTTTTATTTAAGCTACGTCACTAATTGTTGGCTAGCCACCGCAATATTCCTGAAATGTATTAATTTTTTTCGCAATTCCCCCTTCTCGACTCTAGCCTCTTTTGACCCCCTCCCCTTCTCCCGTTTTCCTGGGAGAGAGATATTCGATTGCACGCAATAATCGGCTTTCGTTGCCTCTCAGATTGCTAAATTTCTTTTTTAATTTTAATTTTTACATGAACCGACTTAAAAAACATAGAAAAACTCATATTAATAAAACGTATGGAGGCACAGATCATTATTTAAAATAAGCTTTAAGGTCGTAAGCATTTTAACCCATTGTTTCAAATTATAATAAGAAAAGAATAGTAGTAAAAATTGTGAGTCCTCAATCACTGGATACACTAAATGTTATACACCATATGGATTAAAAAAATACATTAATATCCCTTGACATATTGCGGTTTTGTCACGAGGGTGTAGCAGCCGACCCGAGGCGACTGTAGATGTCAGATCGGATCATAAATTACGAAATTCACATAATGACACCCATTTGTTTGGTTAAAGATATTATGATTTGTGGGTATTTATGTTTTGTAAATGAATTGGTTAATGTATCATGTCAGTCTTGTATTACTTTTTTTATTATAATAAAAGTCAATGTAAGCTTGAAACATGTCATTATAATATTTTTCAATATCCAAAGAAAGAATTCAAGTTACTATGGTGTAGGATTCCCATTTAGAGGTCAAAATGACAATGTACTAACTAGCTAGTGAGTTTAAGTTACAAAGATTTTAAAACACCGTCCTTTTAATATTCAATACGTGTAGGAATATCATTTAATCTTTTGCAATTATGTGTTGGTTGAACAATGAACAATGAAAATAGTTCATTATTATTTAACTGTTCTATTAACTTTATTGACAAAAAGCTTGTTAGTACCAAGTTCCAGGAGAGTAATTACTAAACCACTTAAGTGTTTTAGTAATATATAAAGTTTTAAATACTATACGAGTTTAAGTATTATAGAATAAAGAAAGTAATATTTACGTTTGTTTTAGATGCATGAGATGCATGCACTAAAATAGTATAGTATAAGGTACTTGATCAAGATATCTCGCACTATAAAATGATAATATATATCAATGCATTATCTGGATAAGTTTAAAGAAAAGAAAGAACTTAAGAAATATATAATTTAATATTACAAAATGACTCCCGGTACATGAACATAATAAAAACCTACAAAAGACATTATTTATTTATTTATTATTTTTTTTTGCACATATCCTGCAAAAGCAAGGATAATGCCACAAGCATTCTCTTCCAGCAAGCCCTCAAATGAACATTAAATATATTAAGGTTTATAACAAACCCAAAATTAAATAGTAGTCATATATAAAAATAAAAAAAATGAGAAATTAATGAACAAAACATAAATAAAAATTCAATTCGGTTAAGAATAAAATAAATTAGGGTATTAGATCATGGGGACAGGAAATTAAAAAAGAAGCGACTTTCGACATATTTTAATATCCGCAATTCATATATGAAATTATATTTGGAAGCTTCAAGTTACATGTCTTGGGGGTGATATTATGAGAGCAAACGAATATACGGACGGATGTTGATCTTGAACTTAGTAATAACTCCTAACTGTCTCACAGCTGGGTGGAGACGAATCTACATTGACTATGCAAATTATCTCTTCTAACAATGTAAACTTTTTACTTTTTGTTTAATTATGTATGACAGTTCTAATATTATATAGTAATATTACTTACTTGTGATATACTATAATTATTGATATGATAATTATTTATGATAATAGAGTAATCTAAAAACATGTCACAATGAAATAACAGAAGCTTCTCGAAGAGCTTTTCGATTTAATATATTCTGTAACTGCGGATTAATTCTAATACTCAAGTCAAGGAACTTGATTTTCGCAGAAGCTCTCTAGCCAGATGACGAAAATTATTTGAAGAGTTCAGGACGGAAACTGAGCAGGTTTGTCATGTATAGTTTTTATAGCCATGCTTAAAGCCTAAATTATATCAATACATTATAATAGACTTCATATTTTTCCACCTGAAATCAAAAACAATAATCACTTGTCTTTATAGTGATTAAAACCATCCCAATAAAAGGATGGCCATATAGTTTCAGTTAATTAAATTAGCAAAACTTGTACTCAGCAAATCGTCCAATCAGTCGCTTACGAGCAAAACGCAAGGGTCAGCATCATTCCTTTTGATATTTTTGAGAGAGGGCGTAACCCGGCGCTCAAATACGAAACTGTCATAATATACAATAGCAGTTGGTAGTACGTCGCCCTGTAGATTCACTTAGAATGGTTTCGTAAGTCAAATATTTTGTAGCTTAATTCACTGAGGTGAACAGCGATACGGTAGCTCAATTGGTAGAGCGACGGGACGGTTTTCCTGTAGCTGCGGGTTCGAATCCCTGCCCGTTTCGGTTTATTTTTCAATCTATATTTATATAAATTTAAATATGCTTAACATGGCTTTACACGTTTATAGATATTTTCAAAACAAGAAAAAGTGTTTTTATTTATTTATAAAAATACAGACTTTATATTCTAAAAAAAGTGTTAAGTTATCCTTTTCGTTATTTACCTTTTGGTTTTCATTTTATAAAATCCAATTTTGTAATTTTGAGGTCAGCCATTATCATTTATATGAAAAAACAAACAGATTTCCTGTAACATATAAGTTAAAAATGTCTATAAATATTATCCAAATATGAAAAAAACTAAATAAATATTTAACCTCTCAGTAGCTGACACTATAAAATAATCTACATAAAATGCTAAAAGAACAAAAATGCTAAATATAACTGAATTTCATGAAAATTATTAATATTTAGAAAATATTATTATAATGTGTCTGAATTAATATTATATCAATATTACTAAAATATATTAAGATAAAACCGTAACTACAACTCATTTATGTTTTAATTAATAACAAAAAGTATTATGAGGCGAAAAAGTCCGACATCTTGCTTCCCTTTCGATTAAGCACTTAACACTAACTATTGGTACTTTAATAACCCATGTATATTTTTATGTGACATAAGATTCAGCATCTTTCTCAGATCGTAACGTTCACTGTCTCATTACTGTCTCTTTCGGACAGACATTGTTTCACGAAGACCGATATTAAGTCGCGGCTGAGACAAATTGGACAAATTGGTAAACTATTGTACGACGCAATGGACGCTTTCTTTGATTTATGTGACGTAGCTATTGCCTTTGTATATTGAACTTATTTTTGGACTTGTTTCATTTAAAGATACTTAAAACTATCTTAAAATTAAATGCTTCCACAAAATAGGATTCTTTTAATTTTAATAGAAGAGTTGTTTCTTTGTTATAAATATTGTTGAAGTTTTATTTTGAATATATTCTATGAAAAAGGTTTTCTAATTAACCGTTTCTTCTTATAACTACTGTACTCTACATTTATTTATTGTAATTTTCGTTAACAATAACACGAAGACAGCCACAACTTACGGAACGTTTTTTCATAAATCTTACTGTTTTTATAAATTCCCTAATATAATTTAAATCGCTATATATATATATAGCATATTTTTTTTAGTCTCATTGTTAATAATTTACAATTGCAAATGAAACTACTATGTTTCGATTGCAAAAAGTAGAAATATTGGAACTGATAATGTCTAGTCAAAGAAAGAAAACTTGCAAAAGAATAAAGGAAAAATCCAATAGCGACGTCTCGTCGTCTCGATGGACATTACATTTCTTTGTGGCGATTATTGTTTCAATAAAGTGTTTCTATCTATTAATACGTGTAATATTACAGTAACGAAGCTTACAAATCAGAATTTGTAATCTTGGTAACATGCCAGAGAATTAAAAACCATACTGTTTAAAATATCGCATGTCCGTCTCTTTTTTGGCGAACCAACAAATAGGAACACACTTTACTAATGAAATCCTCATGATTTTTTTACGACTTTTTATTTCTTATTTTTCAAATACAAAAACTAAATTAAGTTACGATAACAAAACTACCAGTCGGGTTTTTTGGGTAAATAAACGAGGGATACAACTGAATGATTGCGAAGTTTCAAATCAACGGGAATATTGAATTCATTACTTTTTATCAAGCGTTTGATACCAAGAATTACAATTGAGTTTTGGCTTATCTACAACTGATGAAATCAGAGTTTAAATATTCATAATTTAACTTATAATACAACAAACGAATTACAATATTAAATCTGGTTTTGAAATGACAGCCAAGTATTTTACGAAAGACATCGCTGTATATTTTTTAAGTATTTGAAGATATTTTTCAATTAACTTTTTTCAATGTAGCAAGATAAAAACTTCGACTTCTTGGCATTTATGAAACTACTAAGAAAACTTTAAAGAAATATTAAAAATGTATATTTAAAAGGTAACCTAATTCAATATCAACTCTCACAGAACAGAGCTTTACATTAATTACTTCGTTACCTCAGGGATGTGTTCTTATTATTCAGATTTAGAAAAGTTTTATCCTACAGACATATTGTTAAGTTGATAAGATAAAATAAATACAGAAAAAAACACATTCAGTTCAATCAAATATTGCATTCGTAAATTAAAAACATAGTGTTGTTCTTACTACACTATATTATGTGATATTTATGTAAGGTTGATATACATTATAAGTAGAAGAACATTGTAATCAAAAATTATAAATATAATATCGTATAAAGGAATATTGTTGTCAAAAAATATTTGTAATCGTGGTAATAATGTAGCTTCGCTGTTGTCGCGTTTATATTAGTTCCCGTCGTTTCGGTCGGGTTCAGCATATTCTTTTATTCCCATTCATTTCTGTTAAGACCGCACTGGTGGACCAGTGCTTTAACTAGAAATGAATATTACCTCAAGTTGCTATACCAAAATAAAGGCTTTATTTGTTAATTACCCAGTTCACAGAAAAGCAGTTTTGTTTCAAAGCAAAGCATTGGATATGAAACTAATCTACACGCTTGGAAAGCAAAAGTTTATAAATTAAATAGTAGAGAAGTGTAATATCAGAAGTAAACTTCATTACTTTTATAATAAAATAAGATGTGAAGATAAGCGCGCTTGTGTGTTGTGGTAGGCATCTGGGAACTAATCGTATCGAAAAACAACTTTATCGATCGAAGTTATCAGAGTTCGGGCAATAAATTCGCCTTGTTCTTTTTAGTCTCATACACGCGGTTTATGGATCGCATGTAATATGTTATGTTTCTTTACAATTGAATTTTTTTTATATGAAAAATTACGACACATTTTATTATGAAAGAATCGCAAGCGCTCTATGCTCTACATTTTATGTAGGATTTATTTTATAGAATAGCTACTCTGAAAATAGTATTATTTATTTTATGGAACAGATTGTCAAAGTAAGAAAGAAATATTTACTTAGGTCTCAAATATATTGGTTTTATATTTCGTCGTAAACCTAAGAAGTCACCACAGGCAAGTGAGTTTTGCATGAAACAACGGCCGACGCATAAGAAACATCTGAAAAGGATTTCACAAAAACAATTTATAAATCAAATAGAATAGTGATTCAACTCTTGAATGTTTCTAAACTTATGTTAGCTTCGAATAACATTATTTTATAATATGGAGGGATATAATTGATATCGTTTATTTATTTTTTTCAAAGTTTTTGTTTGCGACCATTTAATATTAAATGTGATTATGGGCTGTCCCTCTTTGCCTTTTATATCAATTGCTACCTATAATAAAAATATGTTAATTTATTTTGTTTTTCATTTGCGATTTAGGAAATTTGTTTTAATTGAAATCATAAACTGGAAATCTCAAGAGAATAGAAAATACAAAATGCAAGGAAATTATAAGATAAACATTTTACACTCTTAGCGTGGCACAGCCGCCGGTTACAAATGTACATTTTATAGCAAATGCAGGACTGTGGGATAAAGTTAATAAGAAACACTGGTAGAAGTGTATGAGTATTATTTTTTAGATTATATTTAATGGTGATATAATATTAAAAGAATGTAGTTGTTGTACTTGTAATTTTAGATATGTTTGAATCACCTTACATTTGTACTTCGAAAAATAACTCGATGACAATAAACATATTTTAATCTTCGTTTGATATAGAAATAAAAATAAACCATCCATATAGAGAAATGCACTGAGCTTAGAAATTAATAATATACTATGTTATTTTCGTTTTTTTATTGTCTTAGTTAATTTAATGGGACATTAATAAATATATAATGTTAGTCATATTTATCTATAATAATTTAAATGGTAAATACATTTGAATTTACATGTTTTAGTTCATAAGTTTCAACAGTAGCCTACCTACACAATTAATTATGGAATATTATTTAGTATTTACTGTTAAATGTTTTAAGAATTAGAAGCATAGAATATTTTAACATAATGTTTAATCTTTTATTAATTATTAGAACTTATTATAAGGTTTAAATAATATCATCTGTAAGTTGGTTATGAAATTGTAAATTACATTCGCCTAAATATTATAGTGTTAAAATATTATAAAACGAGTTGTAAGGGCTGCTCTCGCCCATTCTATTACAAATGGTTGTATATTAAACATTGAAGTGCAAGTACTGTATATTACTGAAACAAGTTTTAACAAGTCAGAAGTGTTCGACCGCTGTAGTATTACGCGCCACGTGTCGATATACACCGTTCGCAAGATATCCTGTCCAAGAATGCTGATGAAGATGGAGTGCTGCCACTGCCGTTGAAAAGCCACGAAAATAAGAGACGACGTTAAAGTTACGTCTAAGAATGCTGATGAAGATGGAGTGCTGCCACTGCCGTTGAAAAACCACGAAAATAAGAGACGACGTTAAAATTACTATTTGGGCCTTCTCCGAGTGCTGCTGTAGTAACCTCAAGCGACAACGAGTCGTAGATTTTAAAAATTGCAAGTGCGTAAGTTTTAATTTTATTTTTTTTCTCTTAATACCCACGTTTTGCCATCTGCTTAGCAGGCTAATTATCTTGCTGGTTATTTGGCAGCATGCTCAATATAGAATATTAATAACTTTGTAGCTTGAAGTTAATAGCACTACTATTGAATTCTATTCATCATATATATCATATTCACTATTAACCATATCCCGTTAAAGTTCAATCATATACGAAATACAATAAGAGCCTGAATATTTACCAAAACTTTACAGTGGTTCTAATACAATATCTCTACATACATGTTTACATCGCTTGGAGCCTTTGGTGAAGACATACGTCGGAGATGGAAAACTCTAAACTACTACTTGACTGCTAATCTGGAAGGGAATTCGTTGCTGTATTATGAAAATCAACAACATATCAACATCACCTACAGCTACTGGAAGAAGAGGTCAACCAAGTACTTTCTTCCTGATCGCGGGATTGCAGTGCAAGCAAGCAACACTATACAACGATGGACCTGAATCTAACAATAAGGTGACAGACAAACTTTATTATAAGAAACTAGCCCTAGAAAAGTTTTGCATAATTAAGTGACCATCTGATTTATAATATTATTGTTACTACGTATACCAACTTTCAAAGCTTTTAAGACCCAGTTGTAGGTTAGATACGCGATTTTTATTTTCTTTGCTTTTATTAAGTTATTTAACTGACGCGGTAGTTGGGACTTGCAATATAAAAGTAATGTTAGTATTTTAGATTACGATTTAGGCTTTAATGTCTTTATATATGACATAGAAGTGAACACTCTCAATGAAGGGGTAAAATTCGGTTTACAAAATGTATGTAGGTTATTTAAAGAACGATTTCTTAAAAAGAGTATATATCAGTCGTAAATGATTAAAATATAAAACCCAATATTAAACAAAAAGAAAAGGAATAACTATATATATATATATATATATATATATATATATATATATATATATATATATATATATATATATATATTTTTTTTTTTTTAAAGTAAAAGCACTTAACATCATAAAACCATTTTCAAATCGTAATGATCCTTTTGTTTAAGATAGTAAGTAGTTCCTTATAGTATACACAATATGAATAGATAAAGTATAATTTTAATTTAAACAAATTAAAATGTACACTTGTCTCCTTTCAGAGAAATTAAAATTCTAGAATTTCTTATAGATAGACTTAAATGAATATGACTCGGTAAATATTGAAACTCTATAAATTTGGTAGGATCAGATCTAAATGGCCTTGAGGACCGTATGGAAATAATAAGCCAATGCCGCTATAGGGGGTATAGGATTATATAGGACGCTATAGGATTTAGATATGTTTACATTTATTAAATATGTAAAGATTTGAATTCACGATATTATTTTATTACTTCTGCAACTATATTTTATTTTGTTTTGCTAAAACTACTCCATAGATCTTAAAATATTTATATTTAATTTTGAATTTGTAAGTTTAGCATCGGGTTGCGATAGACGTCCGTTTGTTAAAACCAAGTTGGATACTTGGTTATCCAAGAGGATAGGGTTATGCCATATCATGTGGAGAAATTAAATTTTATGGAATCCAATAATATCTGTTTTGAGAAGTTTCATTGGTTACTTTCATAAATCAAATTTGCTTTAAAAAGACCATTTTTAGGTGGATAAAAATAAAGTTTAAAAACGTTTAAAATCTGAACCGGTACTGTCTAAATATAATCCCGAACTAAACAGACTAATTCAATAAAACAATATATCGCGCGTATGAATATGAAGCAATGATACTGATAATGATAAAAACATATTTCTATTATCTTTTATTTGACCGTTTAAATTATTTACTGAGTGTTAAGTTCTCAGTAGTAGGTATCTGTACGAATTTATGATCTTAAATTTCAATCGATTATTGAAAAGGTAAAACGCAATAGGTATTCCGAAATAAATTCGTTGGAATCGATAAATTATTTCAGAATGATGATAATATAGGTTTAACATTTAGATCGATTTTAAACTAAACCAGTAAACGCGTACATTTTGTATTAAATTGTAAAAAAAAAAATAAAGCAAGCAATTAGGTCTTCTAAATCCCTATTAAAAGAAACTTTAAATAATATGCGTGGCACTCGATTATTTAATTTCCGATAGTATGTTAAAGAAGAAAAGAAATAACTACGATGAATTATCGATCGAGTACGATGATAAATAACACGCGTTTTTGAACTGTCAAATCGAGGAATTATATAAATCCACAGTAAAAGTTTTACTAAACAAGAAATAATTGCATGCCTAAACAATATACCATAATTGACAGTTCAGACAGTTAAAATTAGGTATTTCAAATTGATGAACTTTAATAAAAATATATAATTTTCTAGATTATGACTGTTTATTACTTAAAAATAGAATTATTTTAAAACATGCCTCCTAAATATTCTTATTAGCAATATGAAACATAAACACGTTAGACTTAAAGATTCTGGTAACTTGAACTCTAGACAAGAGAAACATAAGAAAATTAGCAACGAATATATATTGTCGTATCTTAGGGTATAAGAAGTAATATTATATCCCACAAAAACATTTCATGTTAAATGTTGCCAAGACGAGACCATATAGCTCGCACTGTCAAAAAGTAATCAGATCCCGTGTAGAGCCAAGTTTCTAACCCTACATGCCCAGACCTAAATCGATAAGCCCTAATTTCACACTCAAGTTACGGGGAAATTCTACAGCCATAGCTCGTACTGCGTTGTTCGTAGCGCGTAGCAGAGTTTTTACGCTATAATCTCGTAGGCGTGCAAACCTTGGACGTAACTGGTGAGATGGCCGCACGGAAAGAGTTTAGAAGATTGAATAGATTTTTAAGCTCAAGCCCATATGACGAATAGCAAAAAGTCCGTGCGGCCGACTCGCCAGTTACGTCCAAGGTTTGCACGCCTACGAGATTATAGCGTAAAAACTCTGCTACGCGCTACGAACAACGCAGTACGAGCTATGGCTGTAGAATTTCCCCGTAACTTGAGTGTGAAATTAGGGCTTATCGATTTAGGTCTGGGCATGTAGGGTTAGAAACTTGGCTCTACACGGGATCTGATTACTTTTTGACAGTGCGAGCTATATGGTCTCGTCTTGGCAACATTTAACATGAAATGTTTTTGTGGGATTTCATTTCTTTTTGTAGGTTGCTTATGATAGAAAGATAAAATGAGCGACAAATACAAGTATTTTTTTGTCGCTCATTTTTTCTTTCTTTTTTTGGGGTATATTTCTTGTGCATCTGAGATGCCTTTTTTTATAGCCCATTCTCTATCTTTGCCTTTATTTTTCGTTGGCTTACTATTTACAATATGCGATAGTTCAGGGTGATACTTGGATCTTAGACGATTATATTCGACTATCGCAGTCTGTTGTGCCTTAATACTACTGAAGTCTATATTTATAAGGTGAACACCTTGTAAACTAGTCACTCTAGAGAGAGCTACATAAGCCTGCCCACAAGAGAATGTGGATGACCCGATATCAATGAGAGCATTATTTAAACTTAGCCCTTGACTTTTATGAATCGTGATAGCATACGCGACACATATTGGGAACTGTTCTCGGTGAACGAATGCTCTATTGATAATTTCAAATTTAGATTTTACAGGTGCTAGTTCGTGTCTTAAACCGTTATTAAAAATTATAATAACTCTTCTTGCTTTATTTTTGTCGTTTAAATCCCATTCTACTTTATCAACAATTCCTATAGCACCATTTACAAGACCCAAAGAAACATCTATATTTCGTTTCAACATTACTTTCACTCCTTTTTTAATAACTATAGTTTTTTCTAAACCTGCTGTCATAGAAGCATCTTCCTCATACTTTTCTATGGACTCGCGAGCCCTTTTCACAAGATATCTCGGACAATCGACACTATCTGTGGCTTTAAGTGTAATTTCCGGATTAGGATTAGCTTGCAGCATGGCATCATTTAGTTGCTGAGCCATATTTCTAGTTGGCAACAAACAAACTGTATCTGCAGGAAGGTGACTAAGAAATTCAGCTATTTCGTGTAATCTACCTTCGTTAGAACCTGATTTTAGTGTAATTAAACGTTGTGATAATATGCGGCGGTCTTCTTCTGTTGTGATTCCTATTCTAATTCTTAGAAGCATTTCAACGAACTTCATATCATTTAACTGCCGCATGTTCTGTGTTAACTCCTGATATTTAAAAAGTTCTTCCCACAGATTCGGAAAATTAAGAGCACCTATTAGCTTTGTTATTTCTCGAGGTGACAGTTTTACAAAAGGCGAATTTTCCCTCACAGGTGGAAGCTGTAAAAGATCTCCAAGTACCACAATATGTCGTTTTCCAAACCACCCGTTTTCTTCATCTATTGTATTAAATATTTCTGCCAGACGCATATGTATGTAAGCCAAAGTTATATTTGATATCATAGATACTTCATCGATGATAAATAAAACAACGTCTTTCAAATCCGACCGTAGAACTTGGAGAACCTCGTCAGAGAGTGGCCTGTATTTGGGTGTTTGTTTGTGTTCTACGGGCAATTGCAATAGCCTATGAATCGTCAATCCGTTAACATTAAAGGCTGCGATACCCGTTGGTGCAGCTACAGCTACTTTTTTATTTAAATGTTTTTGTACCCACACCTTAAGAATTTTGATAATAAAACTTTTACCTGTCCCACCGGTGCCACTTATAAAACAACGAAGAATTTCGCTTTCATTAGACATAGTTTCCGTCACCATATCGAACACACTCTTTTGATCTTTATTAAGTTTACTTATCAATTCATCTAAATTATTTTCATCTCTATCATTGTTCATATTATTAAAATCATCCATGGCATTAACCGCTTCACGTGCTTCAAAATCTAAGGGATTATCAGGACCTATATCGTCATCTTCATTTTCAATCTCTTCATTTAGTTCGGCTAATTTAGATTCCACTTTTTCGAAACCCTTTTGTAGCTGATTTTGTAATTCAATGCGTAAATTGACATGTCTCAGTTCATTTTTCATATCATCCTTTGCAAAGTTAAAAGCCTCAGTATATGTTTCAAATTCCAATTTCAAATCTTGTAGGTTACGCCATGGTTTAAACAATAAAAGCATCGAAAAATAATATTTTTCGGGCATTTGCTCAACATCATACAAGTAAAAGTTTATAAGATAAGGTCTGTCTCTTTTCTTTAAATAAGTCTTTTCTCCATCTAACGTATAATATTCTGCTTGTTTAGAAACCGGGCGTGTTTTCACGACATCATAGGATTTAGAAAAATTATACAAGTTAACATTTTCTAACTCTACTGGTCTAGCTGGATATTTATCGTCTATCCACGATTCGTAATAAATGTTTGTGGAATCGGGGTTCAGCATGGTCATTTCTGTTTTAGACTTGACTCTTCGATTACGGTTTACGTTCACATCTAGCCACCTAATTGTCGTTTGGGGATCAGTGGCATACAATGGGATACCCAATAACGTGTCACTGGCCTCTAATGCACCGCACTCGCGGTTTGACAACATTCTTAGCCCGATGTTAAATAATCGACTTCTTAAGCTTTTTGTAGAGTTTATGTCATCGAAATCAACGAGCGCATGTGTCTTTTCGGATTTTGTCGTATATTTAGTGACGTAGTAGTTCAGTATAGCAGTTTTTTCACCTACATATTGGATATCAATATTGCCGTTCCATGCGAGTAATACAGCTGGATTATAATCATTTATCATCTCAGATTCCTTCTTGCGTACAAGATTATATAAGCGTTTGTTTGGACAAAGAGCTTTTCTGGCCGCGACTGATTCAGCTGTATCTCTAATAGTAAGAGTATCACTAACGGGTCGTGGGAAACCAAATCGACACACTGATATAAATCCTTTCTTAGTTTTCTTTCGTCTCATACAATATTTATTATGCTTGTGAGTTTGGTATCCCACGACTCGTTGATGAAGAGTTGGTGCAAGATTTTTTTTAGGTACTTCACATGTAACATACTTAGAAATAAAAGCTGCTACCTCATCAATTGGCGAATCATGAAGCACAGGAGCTCCTTTCACCCATAACATTAAATGAAAATGTTGGGCTCCACGAGACTGATACTCACGCCTCCAAAAGTAATGCTCTATTTCTCCTAGTGGTTTACTGGCGGAAGTGAGAAAATCCAATGTTGCATGAAATTTATTATTAATGAAACGAGAAGTAGATACCGGATCTAGGGCTACTAGTTCACTTGTTGTCTTATTAGCCATCTCACTCGAGTTGACTTCCAGTAAGTATTCTCTTAGGTCGTCCCACAACCACTCCGATGGGCTCATAGTGAGGAACCAAGTGGCTGGTCCATAGTGCTGCGTCATGCAATTCACGTCGTTCCTCGGTTTTTTCCAGTACTGCTCAGTGTTTCTCAATCTAGCAAATATAGCAGTCAGATCTCCTTCCAATTCATCATTACTTAACATCTGTAAGTATTGTTCAGCAGTTATTTTTTGTTTTTGGTTAACTGTATTCATTTTATAAAATATTCCCGAATTTAGCTGGCGGACATTCGTGTCGTGCAGTAAATAAAATAAATATTGTTGATCTAATCTAAATCGTGAATGTTTTGACATCAATCTGGCTTTAATATATTCACTTGACGTTAATTTCTGTGGTCGCGTATGAAACTGGCCGTATTTTCCATCTGGGTACAAATAAGGAAAACATTTTACATCTAGATCCTTGTCTGTAGAATATATAGGTACTGTATTAACTGTCTTCATTTGATAGAGATCTGAAATTAATGCGTTGCTTCTTTTTTCATATAATGGATATATGGTATATTGCTCGTAATCTATTAAATTTCTATCTTCCGTTATCTGTGTCAAAAGTGTATCTAAATTATTTATATTATTTTCATCCTGATTGTTATTACTTGTTTCGATTAAATGTTGTAAGTTATCATTAATTGTTTGAAGTAAATGATTAGGGACATTCGGTAATTTTATTTCAGAGTAAAGTGGGTTTACTTGTTTCAGGTAACAGAGTGCGGCATAGACTTTATTGATGTCAACTATATCTTCCCAAATAATTTTAGACTTTGTTGGTCGTCCTCGTACCATTATGTAAAGTTCTTGGTTTATGTTTAAAGGATCTTCTGGTTTTGGCAATTTATTCAATGTTTCTTCTAAAGGCAAAGGTAGATGAAAAGTTCTGCCTTTACATTTTTTCACCATTTCTCGGTTTGGCAAAGATTTGTTGGCTACTGGATTCATCGATACAACCACTTGGAAAGCTTTTGCTCGCTGTATTAACAGCTTTTCGTAATCATTTAACTGGCTTATCTCTGATGAAATTGTACCGACAAACAAATCATTAAGAACACATGTAGCTGGAGTTTGATTAGCACGAACCTTTGTAAGACATGTATGGCATATATGTGAGCTATGGTCTATGTTTTTAGAACTATAATATTCAATAAGCTGTATCCAAACATGTGTAGAAATAGGCTTTCGTAAACGATTTAGATTAGAAATATCCTTTGAACAGTAAAGTTTATTACAAGACATACATTCTAATTTAGGTGTATCTAAGCTTTTTTTAGAAAGTAATTTAAATCCATCTTTAAACTCTTTGATAATGGAATCTTCTATAATTTCTTGATGTTCCAAACTTTCAACAGCTACACTCCCAGGTACGTGATTTTCGCCTAATTCTTTTATTTTATCCACGTTCACAGTTTTTAATGCACCATCAATTTTTTTCAACGTATCGCAATCACTTTGTAACTGATACATTTCTCTGATCAAGGTTCTTAGTCGTGGAGAATGAGACTTTACATTGTTAATGTATGAAATATTAGCCTTGAGACGATTATTCAAATATAGCGGATACATCTCTGCTGGTGACTTACAGTTAAATTCTTCAAATATATTTTTTAGTTTCAAAAGTAACTGTTCATCCAATACACATATGGCGTCATTACAACTCCAGACTAAACTTTTGCCATCCTTTTCTGTTTTTTCAAAGACAGCTTTGCCTGTCTCATCAATAGCGATTGCCTTCTGATCATCAGTGTAAACTTTATCCCACAAAAACATTTCATGTTAAATGTTGCCAAGACGAGACCATATAGCTCGCACTGTCAAAAAGTAATCAGATCCCGTGTAGAGCCAAGTTTCTAACCCTACATGCCCAGACCTAAATCGATAAGCCCTAATTTCACACTCAAGTTACGGGGAAATTCTACAGCCATAGCTCGTACTGCGTTGTTCGTAGCGCGTAGCAGAGTTTTTACGCTATAATCTCGTAGGCGTGCAAACCTTGGACGTAACTGGTGAGATGGCCGCACGGAAAGAGTTTAGAAGATTGAATAGATTTTTAAGCTCAAGCCCATATGACGAATAGCAAAAAGTCCGTGCGGCCGACTCGCCAGTTACGTCCAAGGTTTGCACGCCTACGAGATTATAGCGTAAAAACTCTGCTACGCGCTACGAACAACGCAGTACGAGCTATGGCTGTAGAATTTCCCCGTAACTTGAGTGTGAAATTAGGGCTTATCGATTTAGGTCTGGGCATGTAGGGTTAGAAACTTGGCTCTACACGGGATCTGATTACTTTTTGACAGTGCGAGCTATATGGTCTCGTCTTGGCAACATTTAACATGAAATGTTTTTGTGGGATTTCATTTCTTTTTGTAGGTTGCTTATGATAGAAAGATAAAATGAGCGACAAATACAAGTATTTTTTTGTCGCTCATTTTTTCTTTCTTTTTTTGGGGTATATTTCTTGTGCATCTGAGATGCCTTTTTTTATAGCCCATTCTCTATCTTTGCCTTTATTTTTCGTTGGCTTACTATTTACAATATGCGATAGTTCAGGGTGATACTTGGATCTTAGACGATTATATTCGACTATCGCAGTCTGTTGTGCCTTAATACTACTGAAGTCTATATTTATAAGGTGAACACCTTGTAAACTAGTCACTCTAGAGAGAGCTACATAAGCCTGCCCACAAGAGAATGTGGATGACCCGATATCAATGAGAGCATTATTTAAACTTAGCCCTTGACTTTTATGAATCGTGATAGCATACGCGACACATATTGGGAACTGTTCTCGGTGAACGAATGCTCTATTGATAATTTCAAATTTAGATTTTACAGGTGCTAGTTCGTGTCTTAAACCGTTATTAAAAATTATAATAACTCTTCTTGCTTTATTTTTGTCGTTTAAATCCCATTCTACTTTATCAACAATTCCTATAGCACCATTTACAAGACCCAAAGAAACATCTATATTTCGTTTCAACATTACTTTCACTCCTTTTTTAATAACTATAGTTTTTTCTAAACCTGCTGTCATAGAAGCATCTTCCTCATACTTTTCTATGGACTCGCGAGCCCTTTTCACAAGATATCTCGGACAATCGACACTATCTGTGGCTTTAAGTGTAATTTCCGGATTAGGATTAGCTTGCAGCATGGCATCATTTAGTTGCTGAGCCATATTTCTAGTTGGCAACAAACAAACTGTATCTGCAGGAAGGTGACTAAGAAATTCAGCTATTTCGTGTAATCTACCTTCGTTAGAACCTGATTTTAGTGTAATTAAACGTTGTGATAATATGCGGCGGTCTTCTTCTGTTGTGATTCCTATTCTAATTCTTAGAAGCATTTCAACGAACTTCATATCATTTAACTGCCGCATGTTCTGTGTTAACTCCTGATATTTAAAAAGTTCTTCCCACAGATTCGGAAAATTAAGAGCACCTATTAGCTTTGTTATTTCTCGAGGTGACAGTTTTACAAAAGGCGAATTTTCCCTCACAGGTGGAAGCTGTAAAAGATCTCCAAGTACCACAATATGTCGTTTTCCAAACCACCCGTTTTCTTCATCTATTGTATTAAATATTTCTGCCAGACGCATATGTATGTAAGCCAAAGTTATATTTGATATCATAGATACTTCATCGATGATAAATAAAACAACGTCTTTCAAATCCGACCGTAGAACTTGGAGAACCTCGTCAGAGAGTGGCCTGTATTTGGGTGTTTGTTTGTGTTCTACGGGCAATTGCAATAGCCTATGAATCGTCAATCCGTTAACATTAAAGGCTGCGATACCCGTTGGTGCAGCTACAGCTACTTTTTTATTTAAATGTTTTTGTACCCACACCTTAAGAATTTTGATAATAAAACTTTTACCTGTCCCACCGGTGCCACTTATAAAACAACGAAGAATTTCGCTTTCATTAGACATAGTTTCCGTCACCATATCGAACACACTCTTTTGATCTTTATTAAGTTTACTTATCAATTCATCTAAATTATTTTCATCTCTATCATTGTTCATATTATTAAAATCATCCATGGCATTAACCGCTTCACGTGCTTCAAAATCTAAGGGATTATCAGGACCTATATCGTCATCTTCATTTTCAATCTCTTCATTTAGTTCGGCTAATTTAGATTCCACTTTTTCGAAACCCTTTTGTAGCTGATTTTGTAATTCAATGCGTAAATTGACATGTCTCAGTTCATTTTTCATATCATCCTTTGCAAAGTTAAAAGCCTCAGTATATGTTTCAAATTCCAATTTCAAATCTTGTAGGTTACGCCATGGTTTAAACAATAAAAGCATCGAAAAATAATATTTTTCGGGCATTTGCTCAACATCATACAAGTAAAAGTTTATAAGATAAGGTCTGTCTCTTTTCTTTAAATAAGTCTTTTCTCCATCTAACGTATAATATTCTGCTTGTTTAGAAACCGGGCGTGTTTTCACGACATCATAGGATTTAGAAAAATTATACAAGTTAACATTTTCTAACTCTACTGGTCTAGCTGGATATTTATCGTCTATCCACGATTCGTAATAAATGTTTGTGGAATCGGGGTTCAGCATGGTCATTTCTGTTTTAGACTTGACTCTTCGATTACGGTTTACGTTCACATCTAGCCACCTAATTGTCGTTTGGGGATCAGTGGCATACAATGGGATACCCAATAACGTGTCACTGGCCTCTAATGCACCGCACTCGCGGTTTGACAACATTCTTAGCCCGATGTTAAATAATCGACTTCTTAAGCTTTTTGTAGAGTTTATGTCATCGAAATCAACGAGCGCATGTGTCTTTTCGGATTTTGTCGTATATTTAGTGACGTAGTAGTTCAGTATAGCAGTTTTTTCACCTACATATTGGATATCAATATTGCCGTTCCATGCGAGTAATACAGCTGGATTATAATCATTTATCATCTCAGATTCCTTCTTGCGTACAAGATTATATAAGCGTTTGTTTGGACAAAGAGCTTTTCTGGCCGCGACTGATTCAGCTGTATCTCTAATAGTAAGAGTATCACTAACGGGTCGTGGGAAACCAAATCGACACACTGATATAAATCCTTTCTTAGTTTTCTTTCGTCTCATACAATATTTATTATGCTTGTGAGTTTGGTATCCCACGACTCGTTGATGAAGAGTTGGTGCAAGATTTTTTTTAGGTACTTCACATGTAACATACTTAGAAATAAAAGCTGCTACCTCATCAATTGGCGAATCATGAAGCACAGGAGCTCCTTTCACCCATAACATTAAATGAAAATGTTGGGCTCCACGAGACTGATACTCACGCCTCCAAAAGTAATGCTCTATTTCTCCTAGTGGTTTACTGGCGGAAGTGAGAAAATCCAATGTTGCATGAAATTTATTATTAATGAAACGAGAAGTAGATACCGGATCTAGGGCTACTAGTTCACTTGTTGTCTTATTAGCCATCTCACTCGAGTTGACTTCCAGTAAGTATTCTCTTAGGTCGTCCCACAACCACTCCGATGGGCTCATAGTGAGGAACCAAGTGGCTGGTCCATAGTGCTGCGTCATGCAATTCACGTCGTTCCTCGGTTTTTTCCAGTACTGCTCAGTGTTTCTCAATCTAGCAAATATAGCAGTCAGATCTCCTTCCAATTCATCATTACTTAACATCTGTAAGTATTGTTCAGCAGTTATTTTTTGTTTTTGGTTAACTGTATTCATTTTATAAAATATTCCCGAATTTAGCTGGCGGACATTCGTGTCGTGCAGTAAATAAAATAAATATTGTTGATCTAATCTAAATCGTGAATGTTTTGACATCAATCTGGCTTTAATATATTCACTTGACGTTAATTTCTGTGGTCGCGTATGAAACTGGCCGTATTTTCCATCTGGGTACAAATAAGGAAAACATTTTACATCTAGATCCTTGTCTGTAGAATATATAGGTACTGTATTAACTGTCTTCATTTGATAGAGATCTGAAATTAATGCGTTGCTTCTTTTTTCATATAATGGATATATGGTATATTGCTCGTAATCTATTAAATTTCTATCTTCCGTTATCTGTGTCAAAAGTGTATCTAAATTATTTATATTATTTTCATCCTGATTGTTATTACTTGTTTCGATTAAATGTTGTAAGTTATCATTAATTGTTTGAAGTAAATGATTAGGGACATTCGGTAATTTTATTTCAGAGTAAAGTGGGTTTACTTGTTTCAGGTAACAGAGTGCGGCATAGACTTTATTGATGTCAACTATATCTTCCCAAATAATTTTAGACTTTGTTGGTCGTCCTCGTACCATTATGTAAAGTTCTTGGTTTATGTTTAAAGGATCTTCTGGTTTTGGCAATTTAGTCAATGTTTCTTCTAAAGGCAAAGGTAGATGAAAAGTTCTGCCTTTACATTTTTTCACCATTTCTCGGTTTGGCAAAGATTTGTTGGCTACTGGATTCATCGATACAACCACTTGGAAAGCTTTTGCTCGCTGTATTAACAGCTTTTCGTAATCATTTAACTGGCTTATCTCTGATGAAATTGTACCGACAAACAAATCATTAAGAACACATGTAGCTGGAGTTTGATTAGCACGAACCTTTGTAAGACATGTATGGCATATATGTGAGCTATGGTCTATGTTTTTAGAACTATAATATTCAATAAGCTGTATCCAAACATGTGTAGAAATAGGCTTTCGTAAACGATTTAGATTAGAAATATCCTTTGAACAGTAAAGTTTATTACAAGACATACATTCTAATTTAGGTGTATCTAAGCTTTTTTTAGAAAGTAATTTAAATCCATCTTTAAACTCTTTGATAATGGAATCTTCTATAATTTCTTGATGTTCCAAACTTTCAACAGCTACACTCCCAGGTACGTGATTTTCGCCTAATTCTTTTATTTTATCCACGTTCACAGTTTTTAATGCACCATCAATTTTTTTCAACGTATCGCAATCACTTTGTAACTGATACATTTCTCTGATCAAGGTTCTTAGTCGTGGAGAATGAGACTTTACATTGTTAATGTATGAAATATTAGCCTTGAGACGATTATTCAAATATAGCGGATACATCTCTGCTGGTGACTTACAGTTAAATTCTTCAAATATATTTTTTAGTTTCAAAAGTAACTGTTCATCCAATACACATATGGCGTCATTACAACTCCAGACTAAACTTTTGCCATCCTTTTCTGTTTTTTCAAAGACAGCTTTGCCTGTCTCATCAATAGCGATTGCCTTCTGATCATCAGTGTAAACTTTATATGCGTACTCTCCATAAAATGGCTCTTGATTATTCCGATGCTCAAGTTTTCCCAGAAACATTGCAAGTTTTTCATAAACAGTTACATCCGGACATTCTCTTAACTTTTCTAAAGCTGACACACATATATTCTTAATTTTTTCAGCCGTTTTTAAAAGACTACCTAATGTTTGTTGTCTATTGTAAAGAGACCATTTAACAAGTCTTTCTGCTTCCAGTCTATCGTTTATTTTAGAACTTAAACTTTTTATTATTTGCTCAACATTTTTTACCTTAAACTGTAATTTTTCGTTTAATCTTTTTCGACTAGCTGCTTCGCGATTAACATCTAGATGAGAGGCTGAGTATTTGGCAACCGCCTTACGGTTGACCTCTGGATGTGAAGCCGAGTAGCGTGCAACCGCCTCTCGGTTGACCTCCGGATGTGAAGCCGAGTATCGCGCAACGGATTCGCGATGTTGTTCAGCATGCGATAGAGTATAATTTAAAATTGTATTTTTCCGTTCTTCAGGATGATTTTTACGGTATTTGGCTGCGGCTTGTCGAAATTGCGCATTTCGTGTTAATTCAGAAGTTTTTGGTCTTCCACGTTTATTTTTTTTAGGTCTCCCTGCTTTTTTCGAAGCGGAAACTACGTCGTTTTCAGTATTCACATGTGTGTCGTTAAAAGAACTAACAGTAAACAGTATTATTATTTGATGTTTGAGAAACAAGCATCGGAACCAGGACGTCATAGTGACCACTTATAGAACTTCCACTGAATTGCAACCGTTTCACAGGTCCACCGATACGAGAAAAACTTCCTCTTAAAATATTATCTTGATAGACTTCAAAGGTGAATGGATAAATAGCTGCCGCTGCCATGAGTTCGGAGGTACCACCATAAGTAGCGCTATTCAACATATCCCGTGAATACGAATCGGAATCATGATAGGTGTCCCCATTGCCGGTACAAGTATACACTTGTAGTTCGTCCCAGTGGTCTACAACATATCGCACAATAGCAGTCCTGACTTGCAACGCCATCTCAACGTCTATTCGTTCATGCATTAAATATGTCAAGGAATGGAAGAGGCAGGAACCGTCTCCCGGCATATTAACCACACGATGGCGGCGGGGTCCCAGCTCCACTTCATGTAAAACTTTTACACTATCCATGTTCAGTATCTAAGTAACGAAATACCTATACCCTAGCTTAACCTAGTAACAAGGCTATGTAATGCCAAACTGTAAACTAAACCTCTCAATTAAATCTTAAAGTAAATTATACCTACCTACTGGACAAGTGTCAATGAAATGAGCGGTATAGGTACCTGTAGATAAGCCTATTAAACCTAGTTCTAAAATACCTACACAAAATTATTTTTAACACTAGATTAACAACTATCAATATCGTAATTTTCTACCTACTATACAATATTCAAACCGTACGTAATCCTAAACTACTTAAGTTAAACCTATTAACAATGAAAATTAAACAATGACCTACGTATCAAATTATTCTCACTAAGTCGTACCTACATAAACAACTATAAACATATTATACCTACTAACCTATACTACTTAATTGCAAATACCTACTTATTCAATCTTTGAATTTCTTCATTAAATTTGTGAGAAAATTGCAAACGTAATGCTAATACTTTTTATCAATGAAAATTAAAACACTAGTATCTAAACCTTTACCTACTAAACTACTAACAATTAAATATTAGGCAAATGGTTTTTTTCTCCGCGATAGCAAACTTTTAAATCACCGAAATATTCCGAAAATTTTTCATTCAACGAGACAACCGTCAACGACGTCTGCCCTCGCGCGTCTGCCCGCGTTCGGGTGCCGCGCTCGCTGACGGGCCGATTATTTTTAGCTACTGCGCGGGGACGAGGGGGCAGGCGGCGGGCGTTGGCGCATACTATACTTACGATGCTTATGTTCAAAAGTATAGGTTGATTAATAATAAACACTTACCGAAGTGAAGTGTAGTAATATTATTCATATCTAAGTACTTATGGGTAGGATAATGTTTTGATTTGATGAAAAGTTTGTGTTCTATGTACTTGTGTATAATTTTCAGATCTCAAGCAGGAAATAGGGAATTAAGTTTCCCTATTTCAGATTTTTACCCCTCCGCGGCCGCATTCAGACCTCTAGCGTCAAAAGTTGCGGAAGTCTCGAACAAACTTTCACCCCTTAGTTTAAGGGGTTGGGGGGTAAAAGTTCCAAGTTTTAGGATTTTTTTGTTGTTTGGGTACTAATACTAGCTTACATACCAAATTTCAGTTTTCTAGGACTTCAGGAAGTACCTTAAGAATTTTGTTGATCATCAGTGAGTGAGTGACGAAATCGGGGTATTTTAGATATCAATAAAATCTAAAGTATAAGAGCTATGCAATTGAAACTTTAGAGGTTTATTAAGTCTACCACTGACATTATATCCTGAAAATTTTGTTTATCTGGTATAACCCAAACTCAAGTTATGAAGGTTCAAAAATACGACGAAGCGCTTCGAGAAAAGGTAGGTAGTGCCCTTGCGCTTGCGCTTCGCTTGGCTCGTCTTGGCGGGGGCACTACCGTGCCCCCAGATATGCGTACTCTCCATAAAATGGCTCTTGATTATTCCGATGCTCAAGTTTTCCCAGAAACATTGCAAGTTTTTCATAAACAGTTACATCCGGACATTCTCTTAACTTTTCTAAAGCTGACACACATATATTCTTAATTTTTTCAGCCGTTTTTAAAAGACTACCTAATGTTTGTTGTCTATTGTAAAGAGACCATTTAACAAGTCTTTCTGCTTCCAGTCTATCGTTTATTTTAGAACTTAAACTTTTTATTATTTGCTCAACATTTTTTACCTTAAACTGTAATTTTTCGTTTAATCTTTTTCGACTAGCTGCTTCGCGATTAACATCTAGATGAGAGGCTGAGTATTTGGCAACCGCCTTACGGTTGACCTCTGGATGTGAAGCCGAGTAGCGTGCAACCGCCTCTCGGTTGACCTCCGGATGTGAAGCCGAGTATCGCGCAACGGATTCGCGATGTTGTTCAGCATGCGATAGAGTATAATTTAAAATTGTATTTTTCCGTTCTTCAGGATGATTTTTACGGTATTTGGCTGCGGCTTGTCGAAATTGCGCATTTCGTGTTAATTCAGAAGTTTTTGGTCTTCCACGTTTATTTTTTTTAGGTCTCCCTGCTTTTTTCGAAGCGGAAACTACGTCGTTTTCAGTATTCACATGTGTGTCGTTAAAAGAACTAACAGTAAACAGTATTATTATTTGATGTTTGAGAAACAAGCATCGGAACCAGGACGTCATAGTGACCACTTATAGAACTTCCACTGAATTGCAACCGTTTCACAGGTCCACCGATACGAGAAAAACTTCCTCTTAAAATATTATCTTGATAGACTTCAAAGGTGAATGGATAAATAGCTGCCGCTGCCATGAGTTCGGAGGTACCACCATAAGTAGCGCTATTCAACATATCCCGTGAATACGAATCGGAATCATGATAGGTGTCCCCATTGCCGGTACAAGTATACACTTGTAGTTCGTCCCAGTGGTCTACAACATATCGCACAATAGCAGTCCTGACTTGCAACGCCATCTCAACGTCTATTCGTTCATGCATTAAATATGTCAAGGAATGGAAGAGGCAGGAACCGTCTCCCGGCATATTAACCACACGATGGCGGCGGGGTCCCAGCTCCACTTCATGTAAAACTTTTACACTATCCATGTTCAGTATCTAAGTAACGAAATACCTATACCCTAGCTTAACCTAGTAACAAGGCTATGTAATGCCAAACTGTAAACTAAACCTCTCAATTAAATCTTAAAGTAAATTATACCTACCTACTGGACAAGTGTCAATGAAATGAGCGGTATAGGTACCTGTAGATAAGCCTATTAAACCTAGTTCTAAAATACCTACACAAAATTATTTTTAACACTAGATTAACAACTATCAATATCGTAATTTTCTACCTACTATACAATATTCAAACCGTACGTAATCCTAAACTACTTAAGTTAAACCTATTAACAATGAAAATTAAACAATGACCTACGTATCAAATTATTCTCACTAAGTCGTACCTACATAAACAACTATAAACATATTATACCTACTAACCTATACTACTTAATTGCAAATACCTACTTATTCAATCTTTGAATTTCTTCATTAAATTTGTGAGAAAATTGCAAACGTAATGCTAATACTTTTTATCAATGAAAATTAAAACACTAGTATCTAAACCTTTACCTACTAAACTACTAACAATTAAATATTAGGCAAATGGTTTTTTTCTCCGCGATAGCAAACTTTTAAATCACCGAAATATTCCGAAAATTTTTCATTCAACGAGACAACCGTCAACGACGTCTGCCCTCGCGCGTCTGCCCGCGTTCGGGTGCCGCGCTCGCTGACGGGCCGATTATTTTTAGCTACTGCGCGGGGACGAGGGGGCAGGCGGCGGGCGTTGGCGCATACTATACTTACGATGCTTATGTTCAAAAGTATAGGTTGATTAATAATAAACACTTACCGAAGTGAAGTGTAGTAATATTATTCATATCTAAGTACTTATGGGTAGGATAATGTTTTGATTTGATGAAAAGTTTGTGTTCTATGTACTTGTGTATAATTTTCAGATCTCAAGCAGGAAATAGGGAATTAAGTTTCCCTATTTCAGATTTTTACCCCTCCGCGGCCGCATTCAGACCTCTAGCGTCAAAAGTTGCGGAAGTCTCGAACAAACTTTCACCCCTTAGTTTAAGGGGTTGGGGGGTAAAAGTTCCAAGTTTTAGGATTTTTTTGTTGTTTGGGTACTAATACTAGCTTACATACCAAATTTCAGTTTTCTAGGACTTCAGGAAGTACCTTAAGAATTTTGTTGATCATCAGTGAGTGAGTGACGAAATCGGGGTATTTTAGATATCAATAAAATCTAAAGTATAAGAGCTATGCAATTGAAACTTTAGAGGTTTATTAAGTCTACCACTGACATTATATCCTGAAAATTTTGTTTATCTGGTATAACCCAAACTCAAGTTATGAAGGTTCAAAAATACGACGAAGCGCTTCGAGAAAAGGTAGGTAGTGCCCTTGCGCTTGCGCTTCGCTTGGCTCGTCTTGGCGGGGGCACTACCGTGCCCCCAGATATGGCACGGCCTTATAAAACCCCAAGCCCCAACCCTCTAAATTTCCAAGAATCGTATTATTTTCAGTATAACGTTTGTAAAATTTAATGCAGTTGAATTCTATTAAATAATTTATACTGTAGATAATAATAAAACAAAAAATAAAATACGTTTTGAATAATTGTATCATTCATTGTTTCGATTATATAGTAAACTAGATGTAGGTATACAATGTACAAAATTACGATTTCAAACTCGGAATAAAATTAATAACACTTTTATAACATATGATTGAAAATTTAATTGATTTACGTTTTAATGCTTTATAAATAAATTAGTTAATCATTAGATTTAGTGCAAATTAGAACAATTGGAAATAATAATATAAATAGTAAACTTCTAAAGAAATATGCTTGGTTTTATAATGTTGTCCAATTGTATGAAAAGTATCGTTACATCTTCAAAATAAAAAAGGACTACAAAAATTTTCTATTCCCACTAATGATTATTTTTTTTTAGTTAAGAATATTTTCAATATTGATACGGACAGAGTAAATAAAGAATGTAAAAATGTAAAAATTTTATTTATTTTTATTTATTTATAAAATCTTTATTATACAAAGAAATTTATACAATTGGCGGACTTAATGCTATAGCACTTGATGCCTACTAATTATCTAGAAGTACCCTCGACCCCTAACAATATATTAGAATTTCTTAAATAAAAAGAAATATTTATTTTATTTATTTTATTTTTAAAACTTATTGTACATACAATTATTACAAGAAATTACAGTAGTAGGATGTTGATACAGTAAGAAATTTTTGTGCAAAGGCGGTCTTATAGCTTAAAAGCGATCTCTTACAAACAACCCTTGATGAGTAAGGAATATTTGCAAAGTCATAAGATAGTGCAAGCATACTACAACGAGAATAAGAATATATACACAAGGACACAATAAAAATAAAAACTATCGTTTTTAATTATATAAGTTATTAAATAATAATGATTATATATAAATATACACATACGCACATACATATACATACATATATCCGTATATATAAATAAATGGAATAAAATAGATAACCTATATAATATATGGTATACATACTTATGATAAAAATATATATTGCGTAGATAAATAATATTGCTTCAACAATTTTTTGAAAATTTAGAAGTTTGGATTTCCAACGGTAGGTCATTCCAGAGTAATATAGAGAAATATATATAATTATTACAATTGTCGTGAATTTTGAATCGTGTTATGGTTAATAACTAAATGTAGCTTCTTCATTAACTACCGTTAGAGTATTTAAATTTTCTAAATTCGTGTGAATGGACATTTTCTTTAGATATAAAATTTAAAACTGTTTCGATAAGATACCACATCATCTAAAATTCATATTTAATTAAAAAAATATAAAGAAACTAAACAAATATAACAATACAAACGTAATACAAAGTAAAAACAACCTGCTACTTCCAACAAAACCCATGCATAGTATGAATTTCAAAGTCATATATCTCTGTAGTCTGATCATTAATATAGCCAAACAAAATGAGCTTAGTTTTTGCTATTATTAGTTAAAGATTTATTTGCTTAGAAGGAGTTTTAAAAAGTTAAAATTAAATATATGTTCATAACAATGATATTAATAAGTAAATTATTGAATAATCTGTTGTGTACCAAGTTGGTGCGTTCCGTGATAAAAAAATAAATAAGAATAAACTACCATCTTGGTGTGTTCCGGTGGTAGTAGTAAAATTGAGATATATCCCATGTTGATGATGTGTGTCCATGGGCACCAGATCATAACGGCATGTCCGTTGATCTGGCTTTTTGTAAGCAGCCTGGTTTGTCCGGTGCAAAGAGAACAAGTATTTATGATAAAAACGATTATTATTATATATTATTATTATATATTATTATTATATATTATTATTATATTAACGAGTATTTATGATAAAAATTATAATTATATTACGAGGACCTAATAAGATTTCAAAACGGCCGATAGTAAAGTTATATGTTGTATAAATGTTATGTAATTTCGGACATTAAAAGTATAATTGGATGTTTTTTTTCTTGATGCATTGTATTTTTAATAATTTGTTTTTCTCTATAATATTGTAAGATCCTGAATTCAGATGACCATTTGGTCTACTGGTTTCCAGAATGTTTATTAAATTAGAAATTAGTCATTTAATATATGATGGTTGGTAATTAAAGAAATTAATGATACAATTACGAGGTCGTAAGATTACAAATCAGGAAAGGCCGAGTGTTAGTCATATTTATTTATAATAATTTAAATGGTAAATACATTGGAATTTACATGTTTTAGTTCATAAGTTTCAACAGTAGCCCACCTACACAATTAATTATGGAATATTATTTAATATTTACTGTTAAATGTTTTAAGAATTAGAAGCATAGAATATTTTAACATAATGTTTAATCTTTTATTAATTATTAGAACTTATTATAAGGTATAAATAATATCATCTGTAAGTTGGTTATGAAATTGTAAATTACCCTCGCCTAAATATTATAGTGTTAAAATATTATAAAACGAGTTGTAAGGGCTGCTCTCGCCCATTCTATTACAAATGGTTGAATATTAAACATTAAAGTGCAAGTACTGTGTATTACTGAAACAAGTTTTAACAATAAATAATAATACTACAATGGACAAGCGTCCAATACTTACTTGACATAAACATTGTTGAAGCCAACATTAACAAACGTGGAATATGAAATTAAAAAAGTTTATTATACATTTGCATTATGAAGAAAATTGAAGTATGTTAGCATTTATAAGTTCAAATATTAGATATCAATAATAAAAAGAAATGGACAAAAATAGCTAATGTTAGGTTACATTATTGTTTAAACGACTATTTTATAATCATTCGTAATCTTTTGATTCGTTCCAATATTTTGTATTGATCCATATAAATTAATGAATTTTTAATTTAACTGAAATAACAAGAACCACTTAGGTGTAATTATTTAAATAATTGTTTTATTATCTAAAATAGTAGTATTAACAATGTTTATGTAAAGTAATTGCCATTTTCCTATGTTTAAACTTTAAAGTAGTTTCTTTGACTAAGATTATTATTTATGAGAGGAGGGACATTTGCTTAATTAATAAATACTCGAATAAACTAGAAAAGTAAGAACCATTAACACCTCATAATTAAAACCAGTATTTAATACCGTGTTTACCGATAACCATCGGTAAAATAAAAAATAAATATATAAAAATAACAACTACTCATAAATGAACAATTGTAAGTACAATTGTTCATTTACGAGTAGTTGTTATTTTTGTACATTTAAAGTAGCTGATTTTACTATGATTATTGCTTATGTGAACAGGGAGTTAATAAACAAGGGTATTTAAAGGTCAAATAAAGGGTTAGGACGATATTTGGTAGAGACGCTGCTGTATAGTACCAAGCGAGGTTTAAATACAAGTAAATAAAAGTGAATTATGAATTGTAAAATCTGTGAAACAATAAAATTGGACGTAGCCCTTATACTACTCATCTTCTATATTCTTATTAAAACATGTCACAACGAAATAACAGAAGCTTCTCGAAGAGCTTTTCGATTTAATACATTCTGTAACTGCGGATTAATTCTAATATTCAAGTCAAGGAACTTAATTTCCGTAGAAGCTCTCTAGCCAGATGACGGAAAATTATTTATAAGAGCTGAGGACGGAAACTCAGCAGGCTTTTCATGTATAGTTTTTATAAAGCCATGCTTAAAGCCTAAATTACATCAAGACATAATAATAGACTTTATATTTTTTTCACTTGAAATCAAAAACAATAATCACTTGTCTTTATTGTGATTAAAACCATCCCAATAAAAGGATGGCCATATGATTTTAGTTAATTAAATTAGCCCAAAACGTAGTCAGCAAATCGTCCAGTCAGTCGCTTACGAGCAAAATGCAAGGATCAGCATTATTCCCTTTGATATTTTTGAGAGAGGGCGTAGCCCGGCACTTAAATACGAAACTGTCATAATATACGATAGCAGTTGGTAGTACGTCGCCCTGTAGAGTGAGTCACTTAGAATGTTTTCGTAACTCAAATATTTTGTAGCATAATTCACCGAGGCGGACAGCGATACGGTAGCTCAATTGGTAGAGCGACGAGACGGTTTTCCTGTAGCTGCGGGTTCGAATCCCTGCCCGTTTCGGTTTATTTTTCAATCTATATTTATATAAATTTAAATATGCTTAACATGGCTTTACACGTTTATAGATATTTTCAAAACAAGAAAAAGTGTTTTTATTTGTTTATACAAATACAGACTTTATATGCTAAAAAAAAGTGTTAAGTTATCCTTTTCGTTATTTACCTTTTGGTTTTCATTTTATAAAATCCAATTTTGAAATTTTAAGGTCAGCCAGATCTCCTATTATCATTTAAATGAAAAAACAAACAGATTTCCTGTAACATATAAGATAAAAATGTCTATAAATATTGTCCAAATATAAAAAAAAAGTAAATAAATATTTAACCTCTCAGTAGCTGACACTACAAAATAATCTACATAAAATGCTAAAAGAACGAAAATGCTAAATATAACTGCATTTCATGAAAATTATTAAAATTTAGAAAATATTATTATTATTATGTGTCTGAATTAATATTCTATCAATATTACTGAAATATATTAATATAAAACTGTAACTACAACTCATTTATGTTTTAATTAATAACAAAAAGTATTATGAGGCGGAAAAGTCCGACATCTTGCTTCTATTTCGATTAAGCACTTAACACTAACTATTGCTACTTTAATAACCCATGTTTATTTTTATGTGACATAAGATTCAGCATCTTTCTCAGATCGTAACGTTCACTGTCTCATTACTGTCTCTTTCGGACAGACATTGTTTCACGAAGACCGATATTAAGTCGCGGCTAAGACAAATTGGACAAATTCGTGAACTATTGAACGACGCAATGGACGCTTTTTTGATTTATGAGACGTAGCTATTGCCTTTGAATATTAAACTTATTTTTGAACTTGTTTCATTTAAAGATATACAAAACTATCTTAAAATTAAATGCTTCCACAAAATGAGTTTCTTTTAATTTTAATAGAAGAGTTGTTTCTTTGTTATAAATACTGCTGAAGTTTTATTTTGAATATATTCTATGAAAAAGGTTCTCTAACCAATGTTTCTATCTATACTGCAAAGTTAGAAACATTGGTTAGGATTTTCGAAAGAAACCTAATAGATGTCACCACCGTCCCGATAAAGACGATCACATATAGAATGCTTAATTCACCGAGACGGACAGCGATACGGTAGCTCAGTTGGTAGAGCGACGGGACGGTTTCCCAGTAGTCGCGGGTTCGAATCCCTGCCCGTATCGGTTTTTTACATTCTATATTTATATAAATTTAAAGGTTCTCTAATTAACCGTTTCTTCTTAAAACTACTATACTATACATCTATTTATTGTCTTTTTTGTTAACAATAACACGAAGACAGCCTCAACTTACGGAAAGTTGTTTCGTAAATTTTGCTGTGTTTACAAATTCTTTAATATAATTTTAATCGATACATATATATATATATATATATATATATATATATATATATATATTTAAGCATATTTATATAGCATATTTTTTTAGTCTCATTGGTAATATTTTACAATTGCAAATGAACCTACTATGTTTCGATTGCAAAAAGTAGAAACATTGGAACTGATGATGTCTAGTCAAAGAAAGCAAACTTGCAAAAGAATAAAGGAAAAATCCAATAGCGACGTCTCGTCGTCTCGATGGACATTACATTTCTTTGTGGCGATTCTTTCAATAAAGTGTTTCTATCTATTAATACGTGTAATATTACAGTAACGAAGCTTAAAACTTACAAATCAAAATTTGTAATTTTGGTAACATGCCAGAGAATTCAAAACCATACTGTTTAAAATATCGCATGTCCGTCTGTTTTTTGGCGAACCGACAAACAGGAACACACTCTACTTATGAAATCCATGAGATGTTTTACGTCTTTTTATTAAGATTTTTTCTTATTTTTCAAACACAAAACCTAAATTAAGTTACGATAACAAAACTACCAGTCGGATTTTTTGGGTAAATAAACGGGGGATACAACTGAATGGGCTGTAATCTGATTGTAGCATCGAACTTCGAAGTGACTGCGAAGTTTCAAATCAACGGGAATATTGAATTCATTACTTTTTAGCATTTGACACCAAGAATTACAATTGAGTTTTGGCTTATCCACAACTGATGAAATCAGAGTTTAAATATTCATACTTATAATACAAAAAACGAATTACAATATTAAATCTGGTTTCGAAATGAAAGCCAAGTATTTTACGAAAGACTTATCGCTGTATATTTCTTCAGTATTTGAAGATATTTTTCATTTATCTTTTTTCAATGGAGCAAGATAAAAACTTCGACTTCTTGGCAATTATGAAACAACTAAGAAAACTTTAAAGAAATATTAAAAATATATATTTAAAAGTAACCTCATTCAATATCAACTCTAACAGAACAGCGTTTTACATTAATTATTTCGTTACCTCATGTGTGTGTTCTTATTATTTGGTTTTAGAAAAGTATTATCCTACAGACATATTGTTACAGAAAAAAACACATTCAGATTAATCAAATATTGCATTCGTAAATTAAAAACATAGTGTTGTTCTTACTACACTATATTATGTGATAATTATGTAAGGTTGATAATTATAAGTAGAAGAACATTGTGATCAAAAATTATAAATATAATATCGTATAAAGAATATTATTGTCAAAAAATATTTATAATCGTGGTAATAATGTAGCTTCGCTGTTGTCGCGTTTATATTAGTTCCTGTCATTTCGGTCCGGTTCAGCATATTCTTTTATTCCCCTTCATTTCTGTTCAGACCACACTGGTGGACCAGTGCTTTAACTAGAAATGAATTTTATCTCGAAATGCTATACCAATATAAAGGCTTTTTTTGTTAATTACCCAGTTGACAGAAATGCAGTTTTGTTTCAAAGCAAAGCATTTGATATGAAATTAATTTACACACTTGGAAAGCAAAGGTTTGTAAATTAAATAGTAGATAAGTGTAATATCAGAAATGAACTTCATTACTTTTATTATAAAATAAGATGAGCGTGCTTTGTGGTAGGCATCTGGGAACTAATCGTATCGATATTATCAGAGTTCGGGCAATAAATTCGCCTTGTTCTTTTTAGTCTCATACACGCGGTTTATGGATCGCATGTAATATATTATGTTTCTTTACATCAGATTATTTTTTATATGAAAAATTACGACATATTTTATTATGAAAGAATCGCAAGCGCTCTATGCTCTACATTTTATGTGGATTTATTTTATAGGATAGCTACTCTGAAAATTGTATTATTTATTTTAAGGAACAGATTAAGACAACAGATTAACAGTAAGAAAAAAATATTTACTTAGGTCTTAAGTATATTGGTTTTATATTTCGCCAAAATCGTAAGAAGCCACCACTACAGATAAGCGAGTTTTGCATGAAGTCAAACAATGGCCGACGCGATAAGCAACATCTGAAAAGGATTTCACAAAAACAATTTATAAATTAAATAGTTTAGTGGTTCAATTTTTAAATGTTTTTAAGTTCATGTTAGCTTCGAATAACATTCTTTTATAATGTGGAGGGAATAAGGAATAAAAAGGAATAAGGGAGGGATAACTGATAATCTTTGATATTGTCATATTTTTTTAAGGCTTTTGTTTGCGAACATTTAACATTAATTGCAATTATGGGCTGTCCCTCTTTTGCGGTTTATGTCAATTGCTACCTTTATTAAAAATATGTTAATTTATGTTTTTTTTCATTTACGATTTTGGAAATATGTTATATTTGAAATCATAAACTGGGAATCTCAAGAAAATGGAAAATACAAAATATAAGGAAATTATAAGATAAATATTTTACACTCTTAGCATGGCACAGCCGCCGGTTACAAACGGTTCTAGCAAACGCACGACTGTGAGATAAAATTAATGAGAAACACTGGTAGAAGTATATGAGTATTATTTTTTAGATTATATTTGATGATGATATAAGACAAAAAAGTAGTTGTTTTATTGTAATTTTAGAAATGGTTGAATCACCCTTCAACTGTACTTCGAAAAATAGCTCGATAATAAAAACATATTTAACTCTTCGTTTGATATATAAATAAAAATAAAACATCATTTAAAAGAGAAATGTACTGAGCTTAGAAATTAAAAATATACTATTTTATTTTCGTTTTTTATTGTCTTAGTTAATTTAATAGGACATTAATAAATATATAAATAATAATACTACAATGGACGCTTCAACATTAACAAACGTGGAATATGAAGTTAAAAAGTGATTATACATTTGCAATGTGAAGAAAATTCAAGTATGTTAGCATATATATAAGTTCAAATAAAAAGAGATGGAGATAAATAGCTAATGTTAGGTTACATTATTGTTAAACGACTATTTTATAATCATTCGTAATTTGTTGTATTAAAACTTTCGTGAACAATAATGATTATTAAATATATATATTTATCCCGCTATAATCATGTAGTGTTATACTATAATACCTACTACATGATTATAGCCGGGTAAATATATTATACCTATATCATTCGTAATGTTTTGATTCGTTCCAATATTTTGATGGTCGCTATCCATATAAATTAATGACTTATTAATTTAACTTAAACAAGAAGAACCAATAAGGTGTAAATATTTAAATAATTGATTTAACTTCAATAGTAATATTTAGAATTGTTATGTCAAGTAATTGTTGTTTACAAATGCTTAAAGTAGTTTATTTGACTAAGATTATTATTTATGTCAGGAGGGACATTTGCTTAATTAATAAATACTTGAATAAGCTAGAAAAGTGAGAAACATTAATAGTTCATAATTAAAACCAGTATTTAATACCGTGTTTACCGATCCTTACAATTGTTAATTTACGAGTAGTTGTTTTTGTACGTTTAAAGTAGATGATTTGACTATGATTATTGTTTATGTGAAGAGGAAGTTAATAAAGAAGGATGTCTAAACTGCAGTTAGGACGACATTCGGGAGAGACTCTGCTGTTTAGTACCAAGGAAGGTTTAAATACAAGTAAATAAAAGTGTAGTGTGAATTGTAAAATCTGTGAAACAATACAATTGGACGTGGTCCTTATACTACTTATCAAATTGAAAATACCTCTTTATCTCCAAAGCATACCTATTATTAAACATTTTAGCTTCTGTTAAATATTTTTATTGTTATTTTTTCGGAATGTCATGGGCATATAATGAGAAATGAATATAACTTAGCAATAAAAGTACTCCATATGATGTGGATGGATTGTGTGAAAGCTGAATTGTTAAAGAAAAGGAATGAATTCTGAGATAACGAATGATATATATGAATGAATGGGACGTATTAATAATATTAGTATGTTACGAATAATGTACCGACTCCAAATAGTAGAAAATTGATAGGAACCAAAAAAATGTCTAAACCTCTTGTTTTTGTGATGAAATAGTAAGTGGTTCAGACAAAAGAAATATTAAATAGTAAAATAATACATTTGATTTATTATTTTGTTACAATAGTTTAACAAAGGTCTTTTGTTCGCCACATTTAACAAATTGATATATACTCATAAACCATTAATTAGTCCAGTAAAATAAAAGCCCACAAACATATAAATTAGCTTCGCATGAAACTGATCGAATCGTAAAACTACTTGTTATTGTAACCAAAAAATAGTAGACTTCAAGAAATAAAAGAGGATTTCGCTTCGCTCATCGCCTGACTTTATGGAGCTCTCAAATATTTAATATCTTTCTGCGTAGAAGGCTAAGTAAATGGAAACGCTGGAAAAAAATGTATCATAATCTAAATATTTTATATAATATAAGAACCATAAGTTTAACCGTTTCATTTTTAAGACTCGTTGAAAAGTAGAAGTTAAATGGGGATCAAACATAGTTTATTTGGGGGCAATTAATTCTCTATCTTATCTCTTCTAGCCTTAATGATAGAAGAGGTGTTGATTTAGATATAGATGGGATACTGGAGAGTGCAACCAGTCTAAGGGTTTCGTGTTAATAGAAAGAACGCGCTGATTAACTTTGCTATTAATACATTTATTATATTTATTTATTGAAGCTGACAATTTCACACTCGTACAAGCTGTAATAATTAACTAATGTAAGCTCTGGCGTTTATTTTATAGAGTTTTAAATAAAAAGTAAATTGCTATTTGTGACAATTTATAATAAACATTTATAAACACATATAAGGTCGAAGGTCCTTGGTAAGTAAACAAGTACCAAATATCTAGAAGTTTTTTGGTATTTGAAGATACCGGAAATAATTACAATATGTATTTTTGAATTTATCTATGTCATAAAATTTATGATACAGTTTTTAAGTATTTAGTAATTTAATCATAAAAATATAAAAACAAATATTCAAACTACATATATTGTTGAAACAGGTAATTTCTTTCGTTAATGAACTTGTTGTTAATTCAACAGAATCAAATAATTATAAGTATTTATTAAAGAAATATTTTAGTCGTGCAAAATTTTATATTTTGCACATTTGTACTAAGCACTCCAATGCTGAGTAAATAGTCGACACTTTTATGTTATTTATCATTTTAATCAAGTAAAAGTTAAGGGTATAAAATTGCCCAACAACTTGTTCGTCCAAAAACTTAACTCTTACTGATTATAGCTCAATAAGTAATGTATATTTTTATATGAGGTGAAACTCAGTATCTTTCCCAATTCATGACGTTCATTGTCATTGCTATCTGTTTCCAGCAGACATTGTTTCACATACATCAATACATGATATGCGACTAACGTTGATATTGAATCTCGTAAGGGACGTTTTCTTTGATTTATATTTCTTACATATAGGTAATATGTACAATATAAATCATATTTTTTGGGTTTGTTTCACTCAAAGATGTTATAACTTCCTCAACAAACAAGAGTAACACGTGTCACTGTGATTGTCATTTTATTATTGAATGTTTTTTTCATATTTTACAAAAAGTTAGCTGGATTTTTGGCAGCGAATATATGTAGAGCTAAATAATAAATTTATGAGGGCTTTGATCCAATCTTCGAGAAATATTAGTCCCATAAAACCAAAATGATAAGGATTTATTATTCAAATGAACCTACACTATCAGCATTATCATGGTCATTGAACTTAGTGTACACTTGCTCAGCTGGTCGTATTTTTATATAGGGAAAACTTTATTTTTATGAACTAACGTTATATTTATTATTAAACAATAGTATTAAAATATGACAAAAATGTTTGCATAGCTCTTACACACTTATAAGGTAAACCTCAATATGAGGTCCATCAAAAATATCATATATATTTTAAGGTATAAATTATATATAAATTAATTAAGTAAAAATTTTTCATAAACCTCCAAACTTTAACTTTCTATCACTTAATTAGATAATGTAAATAAGTGAACGATTTTATTCTTTTTTAATTATAATCACTATTAAAAAGTTTTAATATTGGATGTTTTTCTAAAAAATATGAATTGTTTTCTGACCAATATTGCTCGTTCAAAGGTGTTTCTTTATTACCTCATCAACTAAATTTTATTTTTTCATTTATGCAGTTCTAAAAAAGTACCTAACATATTATATTATGCAAAATGTGTCTTGAAATTTTGATGCGAGTATCTCATCATTACATGCAAAGATAATAAAATCTTAAAAATTTTATTTTCTTATAAAGTAAATTATTCTTTTACAAAATCATCATTATTATACGATGAGGTTATAAAATATTTTTTTGAATTAAAATGAAAAATATACTTTTAAAATATTTTTAATTATTATTAATAAAATTCGTCTACTGTCGTTATTTTATAGTTTTCAGTGTAGTTGTAGGTGTAACATTAGATTTCCTTAAAATAATAATTCTAAACATTTATAAAGACTACTTTTTGTTCTAAACATCAAATTGTTAAATACTGCACTCATTAGTTTAAATAAAAGTAAACACTTTGTTAAGTTAAGCCTTATTTTAATAATATTTTATTAATTTGACGATTTTAGACATACAAATACAAGCACTATTGATTAGAAAGAAAGTCTGAGTTAAAAAAGTTTATAAATTTAAACAAGATTAAAACAAAAGATAAATTTAAACAGAATTATAAAAATTAACTTTGAGTTTTTACATATATGCAGTTAATGTGAAAGTAGAAGAGACGATAAATAATACACGTCAAAAAACTTGTACAAAGGTTACATACCAGCTTTTAGCGAAAGTATTAATAAAACCAAAACTTCTGAGGCGCGGCTGTATAACATTCCTGATTGATGTATAATAAATTGTTTTAATGTTATTTTAAGACAAAAAAAAAAAATGCTTAAATAAACAACGTCGTCAACTTTTTCTACATTTATTTTTGTTTCAGAATAAGGGTGTAAAATTTATGTGAATAGAGAGACTTAAGTATTTGTCAGTAATATTATAAAATGAATATTATTACGAAATTAATATCTTACATGTCACAGATGAGTTGTTAAAATTAAATAAATTATATAATCGATTTCTTTCAAGTTTCAATTTTAACTCAAATCACTATTTTTTTAACAATTGTAAATGCATATTTTCTTGTGTTGTAATAGAATTAGTTAAATAGTTTAAAAATAATGGTAATTCTATGGTGATGCTGCTCTTGTAAAATTAGATCGTTGATTTGTTCAGCCGTTTTATGTAACATATTCACTTGAAAGCTTTTCTCTTTTTGTTTGTTATAACAAAAATTGAATAGTGGAAGCGTTATAGTAATAATTGTTTTTATTCACTGTTCCTTTCTTCAAAAGTTACGGATTTCTGTACAAACCCTCACCTCCTATCTACGCCAGCTCAAAGAAAAACGTATAAGAAAAGGTAATTAATTATTTATTTCAAATGATAGAGCATAAACTAATCTTTCTATGTGTATTTGGGACAAACTGATTTTGTGGAATAGGTATCCTTAATTTGATTATAATTAAAGGATCCCACTGAACGGGCTGTAATCTAATTAAAACATCGAACTTCTATGTCGCTACGTTGTTGTAAATCAAGTGGAATATAGAATTCCTTACATTTAATAACATTAGAAACCGATAACATCATTTGAGTTTTACCCCATCTATTCCGAGTAATAGAACTGTATCCCGAGTTTAAATACTCATGTAGATAAATTTCATTATATTATATTATTATACATATTCAAATACAACTAATTACACATCTAATGTTTTTTTTACTGAAACACATCACAGCGTGTTTTAAAAGTATTTAAAAAATATGATGTATGAATAAAGTTAGATGAAGACTTCAACTACTTGGAAATTAAAAAAAAACTATTAAGAATGCGTAGCCCCGAATGTTTATTTTATATAATATTATTTTTAACTTTGATGAAGTAGCGTGTAAGAATATAGTAACTTTCCCTACTTAGATATTGAATTATCCCTTTTAAAATTAAATATATCATAATATTACATATCGTACATACATATGTAATTTCGTAGCTCGTAGACAAATGAACTGCGTAGTAGCAATACGCTTCAGTTCATAGAGGTATGAATGTATCTACGAACTAAAGTATATTGCTACGCAGATCGGTTTGTATTATTCATGTAAACTGTAATTTAAAGTAAGACATTACAATTTTCTTGTGATATTTATGTTACCCTTATGTTATTTTTAAAAATATATTCACACACTTTAATTTGTTTTTTTTTTTGTAGTACTAATAATTACGAAGCAAACCTAATTAATTGGTACTTAACCAAAAATATAAATAATATTGGGCTAAACACTTTTAGAATTCACTCTAAATAGATTGTAATTTATTGTAATTACAAAAAATCTATCTTAGATCTATATTATTTTAATAAATTCAAAATAGTAAGAAAAACATAGTTATAGAGAGTCAAAAACCCTGCTAGATTTTCAGTTTTTTTTTTAATTATCACCTTTTTGACTCTTTTTGCTACCCTTACTCCCTCAATGTCGGCTAGCTATTGAATTGCAGCCATTATCGGCTTTCGTTACCTCTCAGATTACTAGTTTATTTTTAATGTTTTTAATATGAACCGAGTGGAAAGAAATTAGAAAGAGACAAAGCGATAGAGACAAATTAAAAGTTTATTGTTTAGGTTTTACGTAGTAGAAACATGATAACTAATCTGATGAACTAAATGATGTAAAATCTAGCTGAAAATGACTATATTACTACTGGACTAGGTACTATATTACTAAAGGAACAGTATGATACTCCTTTGTTTAGTTAAAATGTTTCTGGTTATCTTTGTGTTTGACTACAACATTCGGCAAGGATGTCGTTTTATGCAATTTAATATTTTGTTTGAAATGTATAAATTATGTTTTGTTTAACTTAATATATTCTTTCTGAGGTAACAAGTATGAGTTACTTACAATGAGTAATAAACATTTTTTAAATAACCAAGAGACTTTGCCAAACTACGTAAATAAACAATACACAAAAAGACCTAGTTCGCGAATCAATCAAAAATATATCTTTTTTTCTCATTGTATTTAGATAATTGAAAACACTATTTGATTATAAGAGAACGCGCGATCTAAAAACACCGTGTGTTCGACAATAAAGAAATTTATTGCCTGAATTTTGTGACTTTCATTTGATAAAGATGTGCTACGATTAGTTCCCAGCCAGAGTAATAAGGAGCATTACTGACCCTATGTTAAAAAAAAAATTGTATATTTATATTGGAGATTATACTTTTTAACTGTTTAACGTAGAAATATTTGTCTGAAAATCCTACACAAAAACGTCAGTAAATAGCGTTTATTTTATAGGAGCCCCCTTAAATATTTATTTATTCAAATTAATATAAATATAATGTTTGAAAATATCTATAAACATATATAGCCATGTTAAGCTTATTTAAATGTATATAAATATAGAATGAAAAATAAACCGACACGGGCAGGGATTCGAACCCGCGACTACTGGAAAACCGTTCCGTCGCTCTACCAAATGAGCTACCGTATCGCTGTCCGCCTCGGTGAATTAATCATTCTATATGTGATCGTCTTTATCGGGACGGTGGTGACATCTATAAGGTTTCCTTCGAAAAAAAGCATTAAAAAAGGCAGAATAAATAGGATTTTATTAATCCATTTCAGAAGTAATTGGATTAAACGCGCTTTATGTTCTGTTTATTACATTAAACGATTGCGAACGCCTAGTACAATAAATTTTGAATTATAATTAATTCCATATGTAATTAAAATATGTATTCTTCTTATTGATAAACCGGAAAAATAAACAAAATATTTTAAAACATTATATTGGGGGTAGTAATATTTGTTTTTTTATTTTATAGAAAAATCTTTGTATTATATACTAATTATTATTTACATTGAAATGTCAGAACATCATTGGACATTGGAACTTTCAGCGGCGTAATTAGTAATTTTAGTCGTCTCCAACTACCTTCCTATGCTTTAATGTTAATTTGTTCTTATTTACATATCAATTATGACTAATCCTTCACGTTTGCTCTAATCGAGTTCCAATTGATCGTACGAGCAGCATTTATTAAGGTAGACAAAATAATATTTTTTTGGGTATCATATTTAGTGATGTTTTGACGAATAAACAAGAAATGAAAGACTCGTATATTTGAAGTAGTTAGTGTATATTGTACCTCTTAAGCCATGTCACGTTTATTTAAATTTTAAAGACATAAATTAATAATTATTCGATACGGTAAATTTGAAAAAAATTAGCATTACTAAACTGTTATTAGACATAAGTATTAAACATTATTTTGAGTTGTGTCATCTTTCAGAGTTAATATTTAGAGCTACCAACATTTATTAGGATTTTTAAAGGCTTCTTAACAATACTTATTTACTTCATACATAAGTATCTTATGTTAGTGGGATTTCTACCGCTGGTATCACTGGTGTAGTCAACAGTTACACGAAAATAATAAGAATACTATCGGACACTAGGTAGTAAGTAGCTTATCTATTTTTGGTTTCCCCTTTTCATTTTACACCCTGTTTATTAGAAACACTTTTTCGTATAAAAAGTTTCGGAGATAAGGTATAAATATTAAAGCACACAACATGACATGCGCGCACATGACGGAGACCTATCTCGCTTGTTATTACAAGATCATCAGACTCCATACAAGTGGCAACCTAATAATAATATAGAAAACGTTTTAAGAGCTGTGCAAGACCAGTGACAGACATTTTACCTTCTTCCTAAGATATTATGCTTATTTATTTAACATATACTTATATTTTATTACTTGTATTATATAATTTATTACACAAATATTTTCACGAGGTAAAACGTGTTCAACTAAAAGGTAAAATGATTATTGTCTTTAAATTCTGTTAATTGAAAATATTACTTCAGTTAACCCGTTGTCTCAACCTTAATTAAAAAAAAAATCACTTTCGCATCCGTTACTTGTCTTAACTTTTTGAGAGAATAATAAAATTTAGACTCTAAATATAAACTTTCAGATAAACGACGTGATGAAAACCTCAAAGGTATGATAAAAAATAAAGCATTAACCCGGCGTCAGCACAGTTAAAATATGTTACAACGATAGTAGGGTTGGGTCCAGGAGACCCGTGAAGAAAATCGTCATAATTTCAATAATTACAAGACTTTATTTAAGATTTACTAATATATGGCTGTAATTGGATAAAACGACTATAGTTTATGTGGTCATGTATGAGTAAAAAGAACTTGAAGTAAAACTTTCTTTTTAATATTTTTTCTATGTTAGTGGAACAAAATATTAACAAAAATAACAACCTTTGTTTTAAAGTCACAAAACTTGAACCAAATATAAACTTTTTTTCTAAAATATTAATAATTAAGATACATGTAAATCACATTTAAAAGACTACAAATAAAATTACAAATTAGTTTTATGAATCAGTCATATCATTGCTTACATATGCGCAGTCTCTACAGTACAATATTGCAAACTCAGTGCAGATATATTTGTTTCATTTCCGTCAAGTTCAATTACTTTTTCAGTCTTTTTTGGCAGGACAGTCTTGCAATCTTTTTCTGACCTTCAGTATCTTTGCAGACGGGTCCCTAACAGGGTTTCCTAAAAAAATCGCGTATTGTTTGGCACATTAGTCTTAGCAACTGTAGGATGCCTTTACGGTCGCGCAAATGCTCACGAACAAGAGTAATGAGTAAATTGTGAATTTGCAACACTTTGTAACAATGTTGTTATTTATCTTAAAAAATATATGTGCATTTATTGAAGCCATATTTATAAATATATACCTAAATCGAATGTTTAGGCCTAAAGGCATCTATGGCCACTTTATTGTATCTCTTCCAATAAAATTAATATATTGTACCTGGCTGTCGTAAGTTCTGACAAAATTCTACTGTGATTCTGTTCTGTAATTTAATCAGGGGTTCATTATCACTATTCATTTCACATGCGTTTTTGTCGGTATTACTAGTTTAGCTGCAATGCTCAAATGGGCTTCTACATCTTCAGTTTGTGAATTTTCATGATCGGAGTCTGATTTCTCCAAGATACTCAATACTCGCTGTCGTTCGCGTTCTTCGAGAACCGTTATTTCAAAAGTCATGCGAATAAAATAAATAAATATACATTTTTACAATGGCGCGAAATTACTACACGAAGTGTATGGTTGGGTCAAATTTACCCTTTGTCATGTTTAGAAGCGTTTATACACCGCTGCGATTGCAATACGACTAAATATCGATAATCCGTGGAAAGATACGACCCTTAGCTCCAGCTATTGAAAATTATGGCGGTGTGGCACCAAAAACATTAGAAATACGCGCATTTAAATAGCCCGGGTCAAATAGACCCAACTGTGCGAACGCCGGGTTAAAAAAGGAAGAATAAATAGGATTTTATTAATCTATTTCAGAAGTAATTGGATCAAATTCTACATATAATTAAATATTTTCGGTTACCGAAAAAATAAACAAAATATTTTAAAACATTATATTAGGAGTAGTACCTAATATTTGTTTTTTATTTTATAGGATAACTTTATATCTATTATATACTAATTATTATTTATATTGAAATGTCAGAACATCATTGGACATTCGAACTTTTAGCGGCGTAATTCGTAATTTTAGTCATCTTCAAGTACCTCCCTATGCTTCAATTTTAATTTGTTCTTATTTACATATCATTTTTTTTTTTTTTTTTTTGTTTGTCTATACTGTTAGCCCTGTTGGCTATTACAGCGTCACCGGGGTGCATACTTTTTTTTTTTTTTTTTTTTTTTTTTTATCTTTACATATCAATTACGACTGATTCTTCACGTTTGTTCCGTTCGAGTTGAAACTGATCGTACGAGCAGCATTTATTAAAGTAGACAAAATAATATTTTTCTGCGTATCATATTTAGTGATGTTTTGTCGAATAAACAAGAAATGAAAGACTCGTATATTTGAAGAAGTTAGTGTATATTATATATTAAGAGATTAAGCCATGTTACATTCATTTAAATTTTAAAGACATAAATTAATAATTATTCGATACGGTAAATTTGAAAAAGTTTAGCTTTGCTAAGCTTTGACGAGACGATTTTTAACGAGATTTCTACCACTGGTATCATTGGTGTACTCAACAGTTACACGAAAGGAAATAATAAGAATACTATCGGCCACTAGGTAATAAGTATCCTTTCTATTTTTGTCCCTTAACCGTTTCTTTCGGCATCCTTGGGATGATATGGGGCGGTATTGTAGTAACTTTATACCTTCAAAGTATAATGCATATTAAACAAAATACATTTGGTATTTTCGGTGACAATGATAATGTACTCGTAATTTCATGACATGCTGCAGACTCCATTTATCTTTTATTGTATTCACGGTGCGGCTACCTGTCAGTGAACGGGATATAATTATTGATTTATAAGTGAATGAAATTTTATGGTCTGTAGTAAATAGAAGTCGAGAAACGGAAAGAGAGTGCTAGAAGATATAAACGTTATAATAACCTAGTTACCTCGCAACAACTTAATGTGATGTTCCTATATCGTTACTTCTATAAAATTCACTTACCTTAAATATTATTTAATTCTAATTAGATTATAAAAGATATACCAAAAGTTGCTGTCGGAGAAGATATTTTTTTAATTACTGTGAAAGCTCTAGGAAATATTCTTTATTAATTTTCATAGTTAAATTAAATTGATTTTACATAATTTCTAGTATATGTCGCGTCGTTAAGAATAGTTTTTGACTACATTGATATAATTCAATTGGCTTCTAATTACATTAAAAGACGTGTACAGCTAGCGAGATAATTTATATTATTTCTGAAAAAATGTTTTTTTCATTTTACACCTTGTTTATTAGAAACACTTTTTCGTATAAAAAGTTTCGGAGATAAGGTATAAATATTAAAGCACACAACATGACATGCGCGCACATGACTGAGACCTATCTCGCTTGTTATTACAAGATCATCAGACTCCATACAAGTGGCAACCTAATAATAATATAGAAAACATTTTAAGAGCTGTGCAAGGCCAGTGATCTCTCTAAAGTGCAATATTATTCTATTATATTATACATAATAATATTATATACTTTAATTTATTATTAACTGCAGAATTATAAAAAAGTAGTTAAAATTATGAATTTTGAGGTTGTTTTTAATGAAATAGTGCTTTGTTTCCAAAAATATTAATATTATATCAAATAATACAGAATTTTAAAAAACGATAAATAACAACTTTTTTTATTACGCTCCAGGCCTGTTTCGAAGTCCTATTAGACCACAGTGAAGACAATTAAGATTTCCAATTTGTTATTCAAATTCTTAGAAATCAATGTAAAGAAAGACTTCACTTAAAATTATGAGAATTGTGACTACCTTTATATATTATATTACTAAAAATAAATTGAAGATAAATATGTATATTTTAAAGTCAGGAGGTAAAAAAGAAATCGAAAAGATTTTGCAATTGTCGAAATTCTTTATTTAATAATATTTACAAAACTTTATTTATTCTACTATCAAACTCTAGCGCAAAATTCACTCTAAGAATTTTTACTGCTTCTATAATAGAAAATATGGCAAACAACTATTGAAACATATCTCTAAATACTCCAAATACTAAATTACTAAAGGAACACAATGACAATAATTTGTTTTGTTAAAATTATTGTGATTTGTCTTTCTAACTTACATCATTTCATTCATTTCATCTAATTTTCATCAGTGAATTCATTGAATCCAATGTCATCACTACGAATAATGTTTGAAATTTACAAATTACTGTCTGCAATTACAAGTTTAAGAGAATGAAAATATTGCAAAGAGAAAAAAAAATAGATTCATAGAAGAAATTTCAAGTGAACTTAGTAATAACACAGACATACTAAGTAAATATTATGAAAATAAATTACATTTCTCTGGACAACAAATCTTTCTCTGTAAAATAAATCATCTTTCTCTCAACTTCAGATACATTATTTCAGGAATTTAAATCTATTTAAAAATATTCATGAATTTAAATTCAGACAATACATTTATCCCATGTCAAGTTTAAGTTTAACAGACGTCATGATTGGGGGTAAAGGCTCGTAGGGAGACGACATATTAAAAGATACGAATTTCCGACAATATATTTTATTATCTAAAACTCATTTATGAAATTGGAGTTGAGAAATTTCAGAAGTAATACATTTAAGGGCTGTATGTTGCCTCAGCCAGCGAAAATACGGACAAATGTTGAACTTGAACTAAGCTGTTAAATCAAGTGTCTTACGACTGGGTGGAGATGAATCTGTGTTGACCTTGCAAGTTATCTATTTACACAACGTAAACTTTTCAACTACATAACTTTTTAGTTATTTGAATCTGAATTTTAAAAATAAATTATTTATGATATGCTAATAATCTACAAACGTTAACAATGTGTCACAGAACAGTTACTCTTGTTCACGCGATTCAAAAGATTAAAGGATTCATGCAAGATTTTTTTTTTAAATAGTAATATATTACATTAAATGTATGTAACTAATATCGCAAAAAACTTAAGATTATTTTGAGATTATTGCTATGAAATAAGCCTTGTTGATTCCCAATGATACAGAATAGGATCACCCCATCTCTTCCTGTGGGTGTCGTAGAAGGCGAGTAAAGGGTAAGGATGTTTTCCATCCGGCAGCAATATACAGCCCATTACCCTACAGACGGAGGGTAAGCCGCCGGCAATTTCATTCCCAAGGAGGATTAACGTCAGGCCGGCCGGTCGTAAAAATTATAGTCAAAATTAAAAAATATGGAGTGTCCATTGAATAACGTTGCTATGGATAGGGTGCTGCTGCAAAACAGGGTGCAGAGGATTCGCCCGTCTTCTGTGGCAAGTAGGCAAGGGCTGTCGTGTCCAGGGCGGACACGGCTAACGACGTTACGCCCCCCCCCTTCCCCCCTCCCCGGGAAAATCCGATTTGCTAGTTGAAACATTGGCACACTGGGCGAGGGCGAACGCAAATATGACAAGGACACACGGTGGTGGGATGACACAGTCCATAAGAGGACCACAGTCCCCTTCTGGACTGTGCAGAAGAAAGCCCTCTTTAAAAAGTGGCAAGCAACATAATATTTTCAAAATAATACTGTAAGACTATTTCGAAAACATTATATTAAAATATTACTATTAGAACTCTCTTACCGCAAAGAATCGCCAACGACAGTCGTTCTATTCTTAAAAGCACTTTATGACACTGTTCACAAATACACTAAACTGTTTACCATTTAAACTCTTAACTATCACTGTTACACACAACTTAGTCTCTCGATCTCACACTCAGCGGTTTATTATAACTGTTACACTTTTATCACAATAGTACCACCCCACAACTTGTACTCCCAATTTCACAATGCCTTCTCTTAACCGAGCTGCGATTTATATACTTCTTATTCTTCGTCAAATCAGTATCCAATATTACATTTATTTTATTAATTAAACTTCTATACAGAGATTCAATTATTTTAGTCAAATCAACAACTTATATCTTTATTTTTAGTCAAAACCAAACTACTACATGTATAAAAGCTAACATTATGTTCATAAGAAAAGTTTTAAGTATTTGAAAATGTAAAAGTAATAATGGTTTCAAGAATAAATATATTTTTGCTTTAGGTTACAAATAATAAGTTTTATAATATGAATAACCAACAACTTTTGCGAAACTATAAAACATACATCTAGTTTGCGTATCTTTCAAAAATACATATCTGTATATATCTTTCAGATTTTATTCAGTTCATAAAAAAGAAAGATCCGATAGCAAAAAAACATTTGATCTATTAACATTGAACATTGTGCATTGGACAATAAAGAATTGAGTGAATTTATTGCCCAAACCCTGTGACTTTCATTCGACTAAGTAGTGTTACGATTCGATTATTTCCCAGACAGCGATTAAAATCAGATTAGGGGTTATAAGGAGCAGCCCTGATAATGTGTTATTATAAAATAATTAAGGAGATTACACTTTCGAACTGTTTACCGTAGAAATGTTTATTTATCAAGTCTAAAAATCCTTCCTATATTATATATATTATATATTTGTATAATATTTATTATTTTGAATGGAAATTTACATTAGTTTAAGTACCGCAATTTGCTTGAATACTAATTCATTCACTTTTCCATATCAATTATGACTTATTTTCATACACGTCATTGCAGTTTGAGCGATTGTGTTACTGTATTTGAATATTCGGTATGGTAATCAAACTTCTTGATTTGTGCTTTGTGTAAAGTAAAGATATATATTTTTATTTATATTTATTTTGGCTCAATCGTTAATAAAGTACATTAAAATTAATACACGGATAAACATTCAATTTTAAATACAGTTCTCAAGCAATTATGTACCTACGCAGGTGGGTCAAAAAGTTCGCGGAATGGAGGGTAAAAAGTAAGAAATAAAACACAAAATTATTTTTCCTTCTCAATGTATTCCCCCTTTACTCTAATACATTTATTAGACCTATCAATTAATTTATTAATACCATCGAAAAAAAAATGATTTCTCTTTGTCGTCAAAATAGGCCGAAATAGCGCTTTTCACTTCTTCATCACTGGAAAATTTCTTCCCTCGAAGCTCTTTTTTCATTTATAGATTTTCCCAGTTATAGAAACACCCTTTTCTTTATAATCAATAAGGAGGATTCCTTCTGAATCCTAGAAAACAGAAGCCATGAGTTTTCCAGCCGACGGAGACACTTTAAATTTCTTCGGGGGTGGTGTGCCCTTTTTGTGCCACTGCATGGAGTCTTGTTCAGACTCAGGCTCATAATGATGAACCCAAGTTTCATCGCCAGTCACAATTCGGTTCAAAACTTCATCCTTTTGATCACCACAGAGCGCCAAAAACTCGCGACAACACTCAACTCGCTGCTGCTTGCAAAAATTCTTCCGGATTGACTTGTTGATTGACGTGTAGCTCAGTGAATTATGACCTAATTGTTTTGAAACTTAGTATTTATACTCTTAATGAGTGTCACAACTAGTGCAGGTAGTAAAAAGTTGCCTTTTCCCCCTCCATAACCCTCATTCCGCGAACTTTTTGACCCCCCCTCGTACATGGCAATTAAAACATTGGTGGAGCCTTCTTTTGTTGGTTAAGGTCAAAACTCGTATCAACATCAAGCGTGATGAAGCCGGGTGAATTTGTAGTAAATTGAACTCATCGTATCAAAGAAATAAAATGCTTAAATTGTTTTATTAAGAAATTGTTTTAAAGTCATTTATGTTCAGATTTCTTACTTTTGAAAATAAACAGAGAGTGCGCCGAGAGATATTAATATTTCAAAGCTACGGGCCAAATGGTTTATTTTCTAAAGAATGAATCCTATAGTGGTTTCTTAGGTATAAATTTCAATTATCTTGTTCGTTCGTTGAAAACAATTAAATAAGTATATTAATTTATTCCTAATCACGAATGTTGCACATAAAAGTATAACCTTTTTAGTTATTCAATCGGCTATGTACCTATCCCTTTTTCCTAATTTTTATTTGTTAAAGGATCAATATTAAAGTTAAAGATTGGCCCTATCACTTTATGAGATACTTCTTTTCTGGGAACATTTTACCCCTTTTCAAGGAAAAAAACATGAAATTACCTATTAATGTACAATTACAGAATAAAACTACTGGAAACTTTTAGTAAATTTTGTATGATGTTGACTTGAATTTCCTTTTTAAAACAATATTGTTCTAATAAATGACAACGCAGTTAAAATATAATATCTCGTTTTGGTTAATAATAGTTTTATTAAATTTAGTAAGCATTAATAAAAATATCTAACAAACCAAACATGTAAACTCGAAATAGAAGTTATTACTTTTTATTCTAAATATGGAATGATTAGAATCTTAATCTCTTTTACTAACCTAACTCCGAATTCTTATTTTTTGTCTTAGATTGTTTCAATAATAATTCAAATAACATAAAATATAAGTAAGGGATAACAGTAAGATAGCGTTTATTGCTATGTGTTCGAAGAGAAATCAAATCTAAACTTCTTAAATTATTCAAAACTTTAGAAATGTCAAATAAATAATTTTAAACAAAATTCTATATTAATATTATAATATTATGAAAATGTCAAATTGAACCTTAAAGTAATTACCAAACTTCCAAAAACATGTAAATGCGTTGCTTGTAAGAGTTTTCAGGAAGTAATTGTTGAAGTAAAAGTATTGGGTCGTGTTGACTACGTGCTTTCAACATTGTGATAGAAATAAACTGGTTGATTAAAGAAAACATTAAATGTATTTACAAGAAAATCTTTATGGTGAAAAAATATAAATATAGTGATAAATTAATATTTCTATTTATTACGGATGAACAAAAGTATTTTCTTATTACGACGTTCACAACCAGTGAACCAGTCGTTAAATAAATATAACCTAAGAAGCCCTTTTTAAATTAGATGAAGCATTGAATGAAAAAGTTTAAAATAACTATAAGACAGTTTTTATTACGCTAATACAGACTGAAGTATTTTTAAAGGGAAAAGTTTTTCTTTGATACGAAAACGAGCTTACAAAATATTTTTTATTTTATAAGTAGATAATACTTAATTTTTGCCGTATAATCCCTTATTTGGCAGCCTGTTGATTCAATTTGTTGTGACAGACACCACTTTAGTTAATAAAATAATCTTTATTTCCCAACCACTCTCGGACGGTCTGGTACAAATTCTATTTGAAACAATAAATCACGATTCACGAAAATAAAAGTAGGCTATTTTTCATGGTTTTTATGATATTGTCACTTCGTTAATCTGAATCTCATTATTTTTACTGGGATGTTTATTCGTTAAATATTCACTTCCTTATTTGTGATCGATCGAACTGGTGCATAGTAATACTTTCCTTCTCCAGACTTGGTTGGGAATATCTTTTATTCAAAGTACCTACCTTATATAACGTCACATTTATGTCTTCAGGAGATTAAGAATAATAATAATAATACAGTACAAATTACACACATTGATCTAACTCCTAAGTAAGCAAATTATATGCTTGTGTTAAGGATGTTAGACAACGATACAAATACATAAAAATACACATTGTAAATACTGAGAATATATTCAATAAACGACCAAACCCAGAAATACCGATCTATGCTCATCACATACATCCCTGTCGAGAATCGAACCCGAGCCTATACATATATAAAATGTGTTGCGCGCCCTCAACGTTGCGCATGAAATAAAAAAAGAATTACGTAAACCTCGGAAAATTCGGTGTACATACATAAAAAAAAATATAATAAATATACCGGCCGAATTGAGAACCACCTCCTTTTTGAACACGGTGAAAAATAAAAGTAATGAACCAATGATAATTCAGGGCTGAAGTTCAGGATGACATAATGCATCTCGATGACGATATCTCTCAAACGGTGTCAGTAATGTTATTTGTCTTTAAGGAATTATGCGCCGACACACACATTATGGATTATGCAAAGCATGTGCCACGTATAAAGAATTAAATATAGACAACATAAATTGCTGAAAAAATAGTTTAAAAGATATATAATAAATAGTTATAAAATGTAAAATAGTAAGACTGATATAACAGTTCGAACTGTTCGGAAAAGTTTGCGATAACTAAACCTTACGTACTTGACAAAAATATAAAGACAAAAAAAGATATAAAACAAAATATGATAATAAGAAAGGAATAAAACAAACAAGTGTCATCTTTCGTCTGATTTATACTTTATCTGACAGTTCTCTTCAGCCCGCTCCTACATCCTCATTTTACAGAGAATTATTTACACTCTTACTTTGAAAAGATTACATATTCTATATTATAATGCCAGTAAAATACTTTATGAGCTACATTATGATTAAAATTCTGTGAATTTATATTTGAATTATATAATGTATTTCCAGTAGATTGGTGTATTATTTTGTTTTATGTAGATCATTTTTCTTCTTAATTTCATAGAGTCAAGGCAAGCCTATGAGTGCCTGCAATCAAAATGCTATAAGCTGAAGGTAAATGCCGAGAAATGAGAAACTTAGATGAGTAGAAACAAATACAAACACACTATTGAATATTCCATGAGTGTAATTACTATTATAGCACCTAAGTACCTACAAGTAGAATACCTCCCGAAATTATTTTTTTCTTTAAACGTTAGTTCAGTCCCACGATATTTACAAATTTGAAAACAGCGTTCTTTTTTATTTTTACAAAACTCACGTTACCAAATACAATCTGAATATGAAATGTTTTGATCCACACTCGGTCATAAAAAATATAAGTAAATAATCGGTTAACATGAACATGTATATAAAAAGTTCTGATAAACTAATAAGTTTGTACTATTGATATAGATCGTATATTTTAATAAACTTCGGAAGCGTAATAATTTGTTTTATATATAATAACAAAAATAAAACTTATATAACCTAAGCCCTGCTCTATTGTTATTTAAATATTGTTTCTTTTATATAAATAAAAAATAAACCGACACGCACAGGGATTCGAAACCGCGACCTCTGGCAAACCATCCCGTCGCTTCCCAGAGGTCGCGGGTTCGATTCCCTGCCCGTGTTGGTTTATTTTTCATTGTATATTTATATAAATTTAAATAATCCTAATACGGCTATACATGTTATAGATATTTTCAAACGTACATATTGTTTCTCTAAATCCAAAGGCCCTCATATACTGGTATCTCGTCTCGGTCGTTTAAAGTGATATCATATTCAACACTGGTAGAGGGTATGTTTATATGTGAGCTACACATGACTATACATATCTAAACTCCGAAATTACGAATATCTAAATATTTTACAAAACGAAAACGTCAATATTTTAGATAATAATTCAATACTTCCTAGCTGTACAGATAATATCATTTTCAAGCCACTGGAATTACTTTACGAAGGGTATAAGTATTAAAAAAGTCCCCAACATTTTAATAATTGAATTATGTACACATAAACCCGTAAATAGCTTTGACGCCAGCTGTTCTATATGTCTCTCGTTTTCACCAGACTGGAACGAATTTTCTTCTATTATGTTGCTTGAAACTAAAGATATATTAAAATACTAGCTTTCCGCCCGCGGCTTCGCCCACGTGTAATTCGGTTATATATAGCGTTTTTTAATGATCTCGACAGGGCTTTTTCTTCCACAGGCTGAAATCTTGTTACAACTGGAATTAAATATAGCCTGTGTTACTCAGGGATGATGTAGCTTTCTAATGGTGAATGTTTGAAATCGATTCAGTAGTTTCGGAGTTTATCGATTACATGTGTAAACAAACAAACATATAAAAAAATAGATTGTTCCTCTTTATAATATTAGTATACATACAAATCTATATAGAAAAAGTAAAGTGAGACAAAATCATCGTCTCAAAAGAAAAAAAAAACAGGATTTATAGGACGAAGAGGCCTTACAGGATTTCCTTGTAAACAATATTTTTAGTTTTTTTATTATTTACCAGGATGAACAGGTTAGAGGGAGAGCTGACACGCGAGCAAGCAACATACAGTTGTCCATGAGAGAAACAATCTTCTCTTAAATCAACACCAGCGACTTTAAAAGTTTGCCCTTGAGACTTATTTATCGTCATCGCAAAGCAAACTTTTAGAGGAAATTGAAGGCGCTTAAATTCAAATGGAAGGTCATTGGGCATTAGAGGAATGCGCGGGACGAATACCGTTTCTCCTCGGGCACATCCTGTCAAAATAACGGCCTCAACTAAATATTTATGTAAGGCTTTGACTTGCAACCTGGTGCCGTTACACAATTTCGGTGGTTTCAGATTACGTAGCAACATTACCGGTGTACCTTTTCGCAGTGCAAGCCTATGGTATGGAAGACCAGCTGGTTTAAGTGAATTTAAGAATTCGACCGGATAATTTGTAGCGTCGTCTGCATGGCATGGTGTGTCTATGGATTTATAAATCTTTTCTTCTCCGTCGAATGACTTTAAAAGTATGTCGTTAATAAATGCAGCTTGTTCGTTCTTCGGAGTCAAAATAGCTCGTTCGCAAAACCATTCTATAGGCTTGTCTTGTATGTCGGAAATACCTGGATAAATGTGTTGTATTAGCTCCTCGATGGTATATACTAATGTACACATATCTTCAGGGATGTCAAATATACCATCCCTGGTAGGATGTTCACCATTTCCTATTTTTAGAAGACTGGTTGAAAATATACCAGCCGTCGAATCACTCCCCAGATAGGCTCTCCTGTTTTTAGTTAACGTTATACTTTTTACGGAGGACCACAAAATCGATCTTTTAAGGCATGCTTGTACTTCATCAGCACGAGTTCCCTTGGGTACCACCGGTAAGGTTTGTCTAAAATCTCCAGCAAACAGCACGGTTACGCCACCCATTAAATTTTTATTACCCCGAATATCTTGTAAAGATCTGTTCAAAGCCTCAATTCCTCTTTTGTGTGCCATGGTGATTTCATCCCAGATAATAATTTTTGTATTTTTTAATACTTCAGCTAGGTGACTTTGTTTTGAAATACTGCATAAGGGTGTTTCTACGCGAGTCAAGTCGAGTGGTAACTTAAAACATGCATGCGCAGTTCGACCACCTTCCAGCAATGTGGCCGCGATCCCTGATGAGGCGACAGCCAAAGCAATATGTTTTGAGCTTCTAATTTTAGCTAAAATTAAGTTTATTAAGTAGGTTTTTCCTGTGCCACCTGGCGCGTCTAGAAAGAAAAGTTGTCCTGAATTTGTGTTAACACTATGCATAATTTTATGGTATGCTTCCGTTTGTTCTATTGTTAAAGTATTTTTATGGTCCTTGACGAATCTCTCTAGAAAATCTGTATTGTAATTAGTCTCTCTTAATAACATAATGTTCCCTAAATCGAGTGGCCTGGTTGGTTGTGGCAACCCATATTCCTTAAGTGAACGCCCACCTAATGAAAGAACGGCTTCCTCAAGAACTTGCAGGCATTTGTTGTATACTTCACTACAAATGTTATCAACATCCTCTATGTTTCTGTGGACTTGATGTTTATAATCTTCCGATAAAATATCTTTAAATTTATCCCAAAGTCCTAATGGATCTGACACTTGACAAAACACTGGTCGTCTTCAAGCAAACCCAAAGCTTTGCAAGCAGATTGAAAAGTGGGATGTACTTCACCGTTAACCGTTCTTAGAGCCTCAAATGAAGTTGGCCCTTTTACTTCATGCAGAAGCATACGTAAATAGAAACACTCCGCATTATTGGGATGCACAGTATACACTCGGCCCAACGCGTTTTCTTTTTTTATATCTGGCCAGTCCTGTACGTCAGCTCCTCTTTTTCTTCTTTCAAAGTGACTATTTTTATGCCAAGTATAATACGATGGTACATCTGAATAAATCAAAGTTTTCGCAAAAATATCTACTTGACAAAGTTTAAAGAAGGCTAGAAGCGTAGTATTTGGTGGATTATTTAATCTTTCGATAATATTTTCTTGGTTAAAGTATATTCTCTGTCCGTTCTCTAAGTGTACTGCAAGATGAATAACTGGAGGAAAATGTTCATGAATCGGAAAGCCAAAAATCCGCCAAACAGCCTCCGAACTACTTATATATCTACCATTTTCGTAAGTAGTCACCTCGTCATTTTTATTTTCAAGGGCGAAAGTAGCCTGATCCGTCCCTTTATTCACATATTTGCATACATATTTAATAGAGTTTACTGAATTACAGTACTCGACGTTAATATGAGCACCAAAACTTCTTGAAAGTACAGCATTGTAAGGAACAACCCATCGATTATCTAAACATACTCCTTTAATGTCAACAGTAAAGCCACCATCTTCTGGAGAACGACGCCTGTATTGTGGGTAACCGTCTTCGCCAGTTTGAGTTTCTTTAATGAGTTGTTTCGGAAATCTTTTACTGCAACTGTTTTGTTTCATGCAAGGTGACTTGAAATTAAAACTTCCACATGGACCATGCATCATGTTAGATTTAACGATTTCATACAGTTTTGGGTCTGTTTCTGGATCTGGTATTTCGGCACTAATAACTTTATCAATGAGATCTGTCGTTATGCTATTTTTAAGCCAGAGTAGTATGTGAATGTGTGGAAGGCCACGCTTTTGCCATTCGACTGAGTACATAAAACAGCATACTTCACCGAATATTTTACGTTTCGTCAGTAAGTCCATGATTTTTCTAACTTTTAAACGGAACACTCTAGCGATTAAGTCATGACGGTCGTGGGAATTTTGACCTGGTAACAAATGTTTTGTAATGTCTTCCCATTGTGGGTTACATGTAAATGTTATAAAAAGATCCGGTCGTCCAAAACGGCGAACGTAGGTCATGGCATCTTGGGTTCGCTCATGCATGTATCGAGGTCCACCTGTAAAAGAAGAAGGCAACACTACCATTTGACCAAGATCATTAGGGTCTGCGTCTTGCCTACCTACGGCATCCTTTAAATGGATATAATTTTCTGCTCTTAGTTTAGACTGATTATGACGTATATAATTGAGTCTTTCGGTCTCAATCTTAGCATATACGTCAACCAAAAATTGACTGAAGAGGGAGCGATAGTAAAGGAGATGATTGATTTGACCGTCTCTGGACATTATTCGGTAAGAATAGAAATCTGCGGCAGAAATTGTCTTTTTAAGACCCATTTTAGTTTTCGGATCGATCTGGGGTAAATGAATAGAGTAACCATCCTCACCACGACAAAAAAGCAAAGGATATTGCAAAGCGTCGTAAGATCTATGGATTTCGCTGATTCGATGCAAACCACTACTATGGCTTTCTAAGACAATGTCACGCTTTTCAAATTCTTGCCCAACAATGACTAACGCTACTTCATTTGTCGTAGGTGCATTATAACGACCTAAATGACCATCTATTGGTTTTTTTTCGGCGTTAATAACAACTTTAAATGTTTCACAATTAGCTGGAACCTTTTCGATAGCTGTTTTTAAGTCTTTTATGTATGGATTTACATCATGAAGCATTTTTTGAAGCACTTTCACTAAATTTTTCTTTACACCTGGAAAATTTGAACATCTCAAGTTTGCTTCCCTTTCGTCCTCTCCTACAAAATAAATTTGCAAAAATCGAGCATTCTGTTGATCCATAGGCAGTAAACTTCCAATCAGATGATAAACCTGGCCTTGTACCTTAAATGTCGGCATGAATCCATCTTCTGAGACCAGTTTTGCTCCAAATGAGGTCATTTGAAAACACCCATTATATTTTCGGATGTTACTCATAAAATGATTGTGATCAGGATGAAAATCCATAATTATTAAGCTATAAAGTGGCTCTGGAGGTAGTTCAAAGGCCTCAAGCAAAACCTTCCCTCCACTGCAACACATTCCAACAGTTTCTTCTTTCCACTTTAAAGCATTGCACCACTGGCATTTATGATCCATAGTTCCTATACATACATCTTTATCTGCTTCGTATGACAACTCAGGATTATACGCCAGTCCCGACAGTAATTTTGTATGCCATGTTTTTGCTTTAATATTTTTACGATATTGAGACTGAATATTTCTTCGTTCCTCCAAGTGTGTATGTTGATAATTTGCAACTTCCTGTCGATGTTCGTCAGGATGTGAAGTTCGATAAGCAGCTTGTGCTTTCCTGTGTATTTCGGGGTGTGAAGATTGGTAATCAGCTTGTGCTTTCCTATGAACTTGGGGGTAGTTTCGTTGATACACTGTAACCGCTTGCCGATGTGCTGCAGGGTTACTTCGAACTGACTTTTTTTGCTGATTTTTCCGAGTTTTATTCGTGTATCGAGCCCTACGTTTTTGGTTCACTTTTTTTATTTGTTTAGGCATTGGTTCATCGTGTTTTAATTCAGACTCAGACTCAGTCTCGGACTCACTGTTCGAAAATATGATTTCGGGAATGGGTGAAGGCATTTCTAACCTTCGTTGAGTAATTTTTTTTGCGACCTTTGTTGCCGAAAACGATGAAACTGGAACATAAACGTCAAAATGACCACCAGAAAGCCCGCCAGTAAAGCGAAGACGTTTTACAGGAAGACCTTCAACTCCAGTTTTCACATAAAACTGGCCATCACGAAATACTTCGAAAACATATTCATATATTCGCCCAGCAGCTTCTAATTCGCACAAACTTCCATATGTAGTGGTTTTCATCATGTCGTTGTAATATTCATTTGGCGTTGAATAATTATCTCCAAGTGCAGTACACGACATAATCGAAAATTCCGTCCAGTTTTCAATAACAAAGCCGATTATGCGTTCACGTACATCCCTAGCCCTGTCTTGAGTTCCGAACATCAAAAAAGATAAAGCTCTAAATAAACAGGCTCCATCTTTTTCTATATCTACCACAGCATGAGGAATATAATTCCCATTAACAAACAAAATTTCTTGAACCATTTTAATTAGAAATTTTTTAACTAAAACTATATCTATGGAAATTAACTAAGACTAATAAAGTAACAAACAAATGAATAAAAAATGAAGAATATATTAAAAAATCAACTCACACTATAAAACTTATCCAACACTAACTAAATATACTATCAAAAATATCAAATCTAATCAACAAATCAAAAATTAACTGAAATAGAGAGTAAAATAAGTTAAATAAGTCAAGTTAAAAGTTAATGAATTAAACGTTAAATATTTGTAGTGTGTAATATGTAGTTTCGCGTATGTCCGCTAGGGGCGCTGCTAAAATTACACGATAAATTAAAATATTTTACGCTACCTAGCTAAATGACGGTAACGAAACCATAGCGCGATCTATCTCGATGCCAACGCCATCTATCGAGCATCGAGACAACTCGTGATAGTTAATAGAAAATAAAATTCGGGTGTTTTATTTATGCATACCGATTACGCCGAGGTTTATGGATCGATTTACGTGATTCTTTTTTTGTTCGGTAGAGTATACTTTCAAGTTGGTCCCGTTGTTACCTAGTCAGGATCTGATGATGGTATTCCAGGGAAATCAAGGGCAAACCTCAAATTTACAGGCAATTACGTTTTTGACAATTTCATAGATCTGTTTAAGTATTTGCGTCTGATAGTCATCATCCCATGTGAATGAGCTGATGATGGAAGGTACAACTCCTCAACGGTTAGGAGTTGAAAGAAAATTGTGACTTTTACTGACTAAAACCCACCTCGTTCCTTCAGTTGCCCTTTGCGTTCCGGGGCCACGGTATCTCGTTAGAACTTTCCCGCAGCCCCGGCTCAGTTTATCCCGTTTCCCCCCCTTGGGGGTTGACATTTCAAAAATCCCTTCTTAGTGCTCACTTATGTTACTAAAGGAACCTCTGTTCAAAATCTCAGACTCCTATACCGAGCGGTTTCGGCTGTGCGTTAATAAATCAGTCACCCAATCGCACCCCCTAAATCACGATTGGAGGGTAGTTTGAAAAAACTTATAATGTCAAACATATTTACTTGCCTATGTACGTGTTCATGCCAAGTTTCAAGTTTATAAACCCAAGGAATAAGATTTTTCGTACAAACGTTTTTACCCCTTTTCCCCCCCTTGGGGGTTGAATTTCCAAAAATCCTTTCTTAGTGCTCCCCTACATATCCCAAGGAACCTACATTCCAAATTTCAGCTGTCTACGACCAGTAGTTTCGACTGTGCGTTGTCTGTCAGTCAGTCACTCAGTAACGGAAGAGTTTTATATATATAGATTATAACAAGAAAGAAATATAGAAATAGCATAATACTCATAAAAACATACTCAGTTTTCTCCTGTCACAGGAAACGGAAAGATATTTGGACAGTTAAAAATACTGAAGGTATTCTATTTATCTAATGTGTAACTAGAAAACTAAAAGCATGTCAATATGTGAAGAACTTTAACTTTTATTTCTTTCAAGAAACTGAAATGCTTTTAAGGGCACTTCAAATACGATCGAAAGGTACATCGAAGGTTATAGACCTATAAAACGGTATGCATATAACTTTTACAAGTATCATATTACTTTAGATATTTTCCAATATCGATTTGGTCTTAAAAATTAAACACTAAATGATTTTTGGATATATACTCTCTTAATATGTAATCAACATAGTACTTAGTAGTAGCAATGATGTTTATTCTTAGTACTACCCGTACAGAGTTTCACCAAACTAAGGCAAGTAGTTTTTGAGTGTAGGAGTATTTCTAGTTTATTTTTATATTAAATCACAGATATTTTATTTTTACAAAGGAGGTAGTCCAATTTCGTATGTTTTTCATTGGAAAGGGTATTATTATTCCCTGGGGGAAAGCGGTAAAAAATGTTGCTGCAACGGTACGAAAATAAGAGATTATTAACTTCTTTATTTGTTAACCGAATTAAATAAAAAAAAACTAAATGTAAAGTGAAGCCCATAAAAATATATTGCCGAAAACTTCATTCAAACCAGCTAATCCGTCAGAATACAGAAGAACAGAAAAATAAAAAAAACATTGTTTTCAGTTCTCTTGCTTCATATAAAGCTCTCCATTATGAATGTTTGAAATCTCCTATCAGCTCGGTAAAATAATTTCTTCAGACCGGAGAAGAGCTGACGATAAAAACTCAACGGGATTTTCATATTCTTCTGATTTCATTTTTTTTCTGTTTTTTTTTGTTATTTTTTTTTTCAAACAGCCTGGCAGCAAGCTCTTCATACTCACAGTGCCTGATTGTTGAAATATTGTAGTATCCTTTAGCTTATTTAGCTACTTTCTTAAATTTATAGAACATGAACGTAACTTTGGGAGCTTGTTGTAGATTTGTATACATTGCCCTAGAAGATTTACTTTTTTTTTTTAAGTTGAGTAACAGGTAACGCAAGCTTGAAATTGTTTCTCGTATTTAAATTGTGTATATCACTGTTCTTAATAAAATCATCAGTGTTCTTGTGCATGCTTAAGATTTTCAAATATATACTGACCAGGGACCGTAAGAACCTACCTTGATAAATTTTACTAAACTTATCACGTAAAGAATTCCTTTATATGTCGGCACGCAATTGGTTACAAATAATTGTAGATATTATTTGAAATAGGAGGAGTGTTATGTTTTTCAAATATACATATGTTAGTGGAAACATAGCCAATTATGCTATTTTTATGTTCCCCGCTACAGTCTTAACGGATTAAAGGATTTTGACGTATCAGGTATCGGTAGATACGTCAAAAGTAATCGAAAATAATATTTTTATGGCCCATGGCTAGGAACCATAAAAATATTATTTTTACAGTCTACCTGGACGAAGTCGACTTATCGAAGACAGCGATAATATAATAATAGACGAATGTTCGTTTTTTTTTCGCAACATAAGATTTTAATGGAATGTAAAGATGTTTTTAATTTTAGTGTCTCTTCGGTTTGTCGAGTTTTGTTGTTATATTATTTATTATTAATATATGTATTTATACGTTACAAATTACAATATACTACTTTGGGTCGGTACGACATGAACTAATGATGTTCGCGCTTAAATGGTATAACTTTCCTATGGTAGTTCGCGACATTATTGCATCATATTATTCAAAATTAAAATTCTCAATAATTTTTAATGAAAACCACTCAAAACCACTTAATTATAACGTTGGTTTATTTCAGGGCTGTTGTATTTCTCCTATTATATTTAATATAGTTATTAATATTTTAATAGACAAATTAATTAGAAATGAAAAAAAGTGGGGCTATCGGTTTAAGTTCAACAACAAATACACAGAATCCATACTAGCTTTTGCAGATGATCTCGCGATACTGACACGTAATCCGAAACAATGTCAGGTACTTTTAAATGTAGTTGAGGATTTCTGTACGTGGACGGCCGGATTGAGGACAAAACCAAGTAAATGTTTTAGTCTGTGTCTGGGTAGACGGAATACCAAATATACCTCTTACGATCCGGGTCTTATAATAGGCGGTCAGTGCGTTAGTACGGTTACGGAAGCAGCTCCGTTTAAATTTTTAGGTAAAAAAATCGATTACCAAGGCCGTACTCCATCGTTGAATGTAATAGTCGATAGCTTTTTAAACGATCTCAAAAAGGTAGACAACCAACCAATAAGTAACGTCAAAAAAGCTTGGATTTACGATAATTATTTAACATCAAGTCTAAATTGGCCTTTCCTCGTGTATGATATAAATAAAACCCTTTTGTCAAAGTTAGATGCAAGCGTCATAAAGACATTGAAGTTATGGCTCGGGTTAGCGCACTCAGCGGACTCTTCAACCTTATTTAGAGACCGTAACAACTTTGGATTAAAATTAAAGAAACCATCGGAGCTCTACAAACATCTAAGAGTTACCAAAAGACATATCATCGGAAAATCTAAAGATGATACTGTAACTTCTCTCCCAAAAGACAAAGTTGCCTCAGAGCTCGAGTCACGACTTCAATTCCATAAAAAGTTTATGATAGGTGCTCAAACAAATAAAGTAGGGCTAGGATCAAGTAGGAAAGTTCAAGACATAGACATAACAAAATCTTTTATTCGACAAGACGAAAACGATAATTACCGACTCCACGCGATGAGCCTAGAAATTCAAAACGAATGGGTGACCATAGGAGATTTTTGTATTCCACTAGCTTTGAAGTGGCGCACCTTAATTTATGATTGGTCCCCAGCATTATTAAAATTCTATCTTAATGCATTCCAAATGACTCTCCCAGATCAAAGTAATTTAGTAAGATGGGGCAAAGCCACCGAAAAGTCTTGCAACATCTGTGGGGAGACAATAGGAACCGCGAAACACCTATTAGTAGGGTGTAGGGTACTTCTAGATAGGGGTCAATACTCGCGTCGCCACGACAAGGTATTAGAAATTATACGGGAAGCGGTTAGTCTTTCAGTAGCAAGAGCGCGGAAGGGTATAACAACCACCGAACGATCTATAGAATTCGTAAAAGAAGGCTCCTCCAAAAAATCAAAAGCGAAGCCTTATTCAATATTAGGCGCGGCTCCTGATTGGATTCTCATGATGGACACGTATGAAAAGCATTACAAAATCCCTGGGGATGTTGGTGTTTCGTCATCCAGACCGGACTTATTCCTGTATTCGAAACATCTGAGGCGCGTGATACTTGTGGAGCTTACTGTTCCTTGGGAAACAAACATCCCAAGGGATCACACATTCAAGCTCAATAAATATTACGAACTAACCAACGAACTGATCAGGAATAAATTTATAGTTAGTTTGTACGCGGTAGAAGTGGGAGCGAGAGGTATAACAGCAAAATCTCTCTATAGCCTACTTAAAGATCTTGGCCTTTCTAGAACAAGCATCGGTTCATTTCTAGAACGTACTTCAAAGGCGGCATTAGTAGGTTCTTTCCAAATTTGGTTAGGTAGGGAGAGGAGTGTGGAGGGTGAAGGTGAGCGTTTTTGCGCATAATAAAGGGGCCCCTTAAACCTACTCCTGGGTCGCAAGTCCCAGGCACTGCTTGCACTCCTCTCCTTGCAACGCGATGGGCCCGGCACCCGCACGGTGAATCCATGGATTGCTAAGAAGCTTCGTCTCTGCCGTCGTCTATAAATTTTTATTACATATTTTTTACAAGTATTAAAAAAATATATAATTAAAGAATTACTATTCATAAAGTTGCTTGTCAATACATATTATTTATATTCGAAAGTTTAAATACTTATTTGAAACACAGTGACATACATACACAGTGATAGATATATATATATATATATATATGTCACTGTGACATACATATGTCACTGTGTTTCAAATAAGTATTTAAACTTATATATATTAACTAAAATAAATATTAGATATAAATATATTTTAGAATAAAATAAAATTTACCTACCATAAAATGCTTACTACTGTTGCTTGTGTTAGAGGCAATATGTCGTCATCGATGGACAAGCCATCGAGCCGGTCACAGTGGCACCTGTTGCTGTGTTATCCGTGTGTGACCCGACACTCATGGAGGTGACCCCTTTCAGAGGCCAGAAGGAGGTGTACTCACGCCTAAACTTATCAGCTCAAGGTCCAGCCTATATTTTCTGTGTTCAAGAGTATTGGACCACTACACGCACGAGTATGATAGGATTTCGAGAGGTTATATCCCAAAAATCAGTGCCTCCTCATTGGAAAATTTCTTCACGTCACGTCCAATGATGACTTCTCGCTGAGGGGGCACGACCGTAAAATTGTGAAAGTTGCATCGGTAGTGGACCACTGCAACAGAAAGTTTGCAACGTTGTATACACCGTCTCAACATCTCAGCTTCGACGAATCCTTGCTTTTATGAAAGCCTAAGCTGGAAACAGTGTATACGGTCCAAAGCTGCTCGTTTTGGGATTAAAACTTTTGAGCTGTGTGAATCCGAGACCGGCTACTTGCTCCAGTGGCGTCTGTATACTGGCAAACGAGCTGAAATGCATCCGGGTAGTTTGCATGGGTTCCAAGGTCACACCACTAAGGTGGTCTTGTCGTAGTCTTTATAATTTTTTTACTGTTTTTTATCATTCTTGTAACTTAACTATTGGTTGGTATGGTTACTTGATATCATAGTACATAAGTAATAATTTGTAAAATAATAGTAAAATAAAAAAAATATATTATCTACTTGTGCCTTTAATGTTGTGTAACATTTTTATATTGTTGTCATGTTTTATTATTTTTATTGTATATATATTTTTTTGATAATATACTTTTTAGTAATTTTTTTTTTAATATTTTGTCCTGCCAAACTAACAAGTACAAACGAAGCACATAAGTAACACAAACATACATACATAGATACTTTCACTATCAATGTCGGTTCAAGCGCTTTGAAGTATAAACAAAGCATACCTAAGCACATGCAACGGGACAATCAAACATAATTATATATTATATAATATGTATACAGAGTTATTCGTAATTAATTGATCACCCATTGATTGGCCAAGGATCCATCCTGCTTCAGCAGCATCGGTTGTGAAAAACTTTTAATGTACCTACCTAAACTATACTACAAAGTTACATTATTTGTATTGTATAGAATTTTCGAAAATAGTCTAATAGTTGTCACTATGTATTTGAATATTCGGTATGGTAATCAAACTTCTTGATTTGTGCTTTGTGTAAAGTAAAGATATATATTTTTATTTATATTTATTTTGGCTCAATCGTTAATAAAGTACATTAAAATTAATACACGGATAAACATTCAATTTTAAATACAGTTTTCAAGCAATTATGTACCTACGCAGGTGGGTCAAAAAGTTCGCGGAATGGAGGGTAAAAAGTAAGAAATAAAACACAAAATTATTTTTCCTTCTCAATGTATTCCCCCTTTACTCTAATACATTTATTAGACCTATCAATTAATTTATTAATACCATCGAAAAAAAAATGATTTCTCTTTGTCGTCAAAATAGGCCGAAATAGCGCTTTTCACTTCTTCATCACTGGAAAATTTCTTCCCTCGAAGCTCTTTTTTCATTTATAGATTTTCCCAGTTATAGAAACACCCTTTTCTTTATAATCAATAAGGAGGATTCCTTCTGAATCCTAGAAAACAGAAGCCATGAGTTTTCCAGCCGACGGAGACACTTTAAATTTCTTCGGGGGTGGTGTGCCCTTTTTGTGCCACTGCATGGAGTCTTGTTTAGACTCAGGCTCATAATGATGAACCCAAGTTTCATCGCCAGTCACAATTCGGTTCAAAACTTCATCCTTTTGATCACCACAGAGCGCCAAAAACTCGCGACAACACTCAACTCGCTGCTGCTTGCAAAAATTCTTCCGGATTGACTTGTTGATTGACGTGTAGCTCAGTGAATTATGACCTAATTGTTTTGAAACTTAGTATTTATACTCTTAATGAGTGTCACAACTAGTGCAGGTAGTAAAAAGTTGCCTTTTCCCCCTCCATAACCCTCATTCCGCGAACTTTTTGACCCCCCCTCGTACATGGCAATTAAAACATTGGTGGAGCCTTCTTTTGTTGGTTAAGGTCAAAACTCGTATCAACATCAAGCGTGATGAAGCCGGGTGAATTTGTAGTAAATTGAACTCATCGTATCAAAGAGATAAAATGCTTAAATTGTTTTATTAAGAAATTGTTTTAAAGTCATTTATGTTCAGATTTCTTACTTTTGAAAATAAACAGAGAGTGCGCCGAGAGATATTAATATTTCAAAGCTACGGGCCAAATGGTTTATTTTCTAAAGAATGAATCCTATAGTGGTTTCTTAGGTATAAATTTCAATTATCTTGTTCGTTCGTTGAAAACAATTAAATAAGTATATTAATTTATTCCTAATCACGAATGTTGCACATAAAAGTATAACCTTTTTAGTTATTCAATCGGCTATGTACCTATCCCTTTTTCCTAATTTTTATTTGTTAAAGGATCAATATTAAAGTTAAAGATTGGCCCTATCACTTTATGAGATACTTCTTTCCTGGGAACATTTTACCCCTTTTCAAGGAAAAAAACATGAAATTACCTATTAATGTACAATTACAGAATAAAACTACTGGAAACTTTTAGTAAATTTTGTATGATGTTGACTTGAATTTCCTTTTTAAAACAATATTGTTCTAATAAATGACAACGCAGTTAAAATATAATATCTCGTTTTGGTTAATAATAGTTTTATTAAATTTAGTAAGCATTAATAAAAATATCTAACAAACCAAACATGTAAACTCGAAATAGAAGTTATTACTTTTTATTCTAAATATGGAATGATTAGAATCTTAATCTCTTTTACTAACCTAACTCCGAATTCTTATTTTTTGTCTTAGATTGTTTCAATAATAATTCAAATAACATAAAATATAAGTAAGGGATAACAGTAAGATAGCGTTTATTGCTATGTGTTCGAAGAGAAATCAAATCTAAACTTCTTAAATTATTCAAAACTTTAGAAATGTCAAATAAATAATTTTAAACAAAATTCTATATTAATATTATAATATTATGAAAATGTCAAATTGAACCTTAAAGTAATTACCAAACTTCCAAAAACATGTAAATGCGTTGCTTGTAAGAGTTTTCAGGAAGTAATTGTTGAAGTAAAAGTATTGGGTCGTGTTGACTACGTGCTTTCAACATTGTGATAGAAATAAACTGGTTGATTAAAGAAAACATTAAATGTATTTACAAGAAAATCTTTATGGTGAAAAAATATAAATATAGTGATAAATTAATATTTCTATTTATTACGGATGAACAAAAGTATTTTCTTATTACGACGTTCACAACCAGTGAACCAGTCGTTAAATAAATATAACCTAAGAAGCCCTTTTTAAATTAGATGAAGCATTGAATGAAAAAGTTTAAAATAACTATAAGACAGTTTTTATTACGCTAATACAGACTGAAGTATTTTTAAAGGGAAAAGTTTTTCTTTGATACGAAAACGAGCTTACAAAATATTTTTTATTTTATAAGTAGATAATACTTAATTTTTGCCGTATAATCCCTTATTTGGCAGCCTGTTGATTCAATTTGTTGTGACAGACACCACTTTAGTTAATAAAATAATCTTTATTTCCCAACCACTCTCGGACGGTCTGGTACAAATTCTATTTGAAACAATAAATCACGATTCACGAAAATAAAAGTAGGCTATTTTTCATGGTTTTTATGATATTGTCACTTCGTTAATCTGAATCTCATTATTTTTACTGGGATGTTTATTCGTTAAATATTCACTTCCTTATTTGTGATCGATCGAACTGGTGCATAGTAATACTTTCCTTCTCCAGACTTGGTTGGGAATATCTTTTATTCAAAGTACCTACCTTATATAACGTCACATTTATGTCTTCAGGAGATTAAGAATAATAATAATAATACAGTACAAATTACACACATTGATCTAACTCCTAAGTAAGCAAATTATATGCTTGTGTTAAGGATGTTAGACAACGATACAAATACATAAAAATACACATTGTAAATACTGAGAATATATTCAATAAACGACCAAACCCAGAAATACCGATCTATGCTCATCACATACATCCCTGTCGAGAATCGAACCCGAGCCTATACATATATAAAATGTGTTGCGCGCCCTCAACGTTGCGCATGAAATAAAAAAAGAATTACGTAAACCTCGGAAAATTCGGTGTACATACATAAAAAAAAATATAATAAATATACCGGCCGAATTGAGAACCACCTCCTTTTTGAACACGGTGAAAAATAAAAGTAATGAACCAATGATAATTCAGGGCTGAAGTTCAGGATGACATAATGCATCTCGATGACGATATCTCTCAAACGGTGTCAGTAATGTTATTTGTCTTTAAGGAATTATGCGCCGACACACACATTATGGATTATGCAAAGCATGTGCCACGTATAAAGAATTAAATATAGACAACATAAATTGCTGAAAAAATAGTTTAAAAGATATATAATAAATAGTTATAAAATGTAAAATAGTAAGACTGATATAACAGTTCGAACTGTTCGGAAAAGTTTGCGATAACTAAACCTTACGTACTTGACAAAAATATAAAGACAAAAAAAGATATAAAACAAAATATGATAATAAGAAAGGAATAAAACAAACAAGTGTCATCTTTCGTCTGATTTATACTTTATCTGACAGTTCTCTTCAGCCCGCTCCTACATCCTCATTTTACAGAGAATTATTTACACTCTTACTTTGAAAAGATTACATATTCTATATTATAATGCCAGTAAAATACTTTATGAGCTACATTATGATTAAAATTCTGTGAATTTATATTTGAATTATATAATGTATTTCCAGTAGATTGGTGTATTATTTTGTTTTATGTAGATCATTTTTCTTCCTAATTTCATAGAGTCAAGGCAAGCCTATGAGTGCCTGCAATCAAAATGCTATAAGCTGAAGGTAAATGCCGAGAAATGAGAAACTTAGATGAGTAGAAACAAATACAAACACACTCTTGAATATTCCATGAGTGTAATTACTATTATAGCACCTAAGTACCTACAAGTAGAATACCTCCCGAAATTATTTTTTTCTTTAAACGTTAGTTCAGTCCCACGATATTTACAAATTTGAAAACAGCGTTCTTTTTTATTTTTACAAAACTCACGTTACCAAATACAATCTGAATATGAAATGTTTTGATCCACACTCGGTCATAAAAAATATAAGTAAATAATCGGTTAACATGAACATGTATATAAAAAGTTCTGATAAACTAATAAGTTTGTACTATCGATATAGATCGTATATTTTAATAAACTTCGGAAGCGTAATAATTTGTTTTATATATAATAACAAAAATAAAACTTATATAACCTAAGCCCTGCTTTATTGTTATTTAAATATTGTTTCTTTTATATAAATAAAAAATAAACCGACACGCACAGGGATTCGAAACCGCGACCTCTGGCAAACCATCCCGTCGCTTCCCAGAGGTCGCGGGTTCGATTCCCTGCCCGTGTTGGTTTATTTTTCATTGTATATTTATATAAATTTAAATAATCCTAATACGGCTATACATGTTATAGATATTTTCAAACGTACATATTGTTTCTCTAAATCCAAAGGCCCTCATATACTGGTATCTCGTCTCGGTCGTTTAAAGTGATATCATATTCAACACTGGTAGAGGGTATGTTTATATGTGAGCTACACATGACTATACATATCTAAACTCCGAAATTACGAATATCTAAATATTTTACAAAACGAAAACGTCAATATTTTAGATAATAATTCAATACTTCCTAGCTGTACAGATAATATCATTTTCAAGCCACTGGAATTACTTTACGAAGGGTATAAGTATTAAAAAAGTCCCCAACATTTTAATAATTGAATTATGTACACATAAACCCGTAAATAGCTTTGACGCCAGCTGTTCTATATGTCTCTCGTTTTCACCAGACTGGAACGAATTTTCTTCTATTATGTTGCTTGAAACTAAAGATATATTAAAATATTATAACAAGATAGAAATATAGAAATAGCATAATACTCATAAAAACATACTCAGTTTTCTCCTGTCACAGGAAACGGAAAGATATTTGGACAGTTAAAAATACTGAAGGTATTCTATTTATCTAATGTGTAACGAGAAAACTAAAAGCATGTCAATATGTGAAGAACTTTAACTTTTATTTCTTTCAAGAAACTGAAATGCTTTTAAGGGCACTTCAAATACGATCGAAAGGTACATCGAAGGTTATAGACCTATAAAACGGTATGCATATAACTTTTACAAGTATCATATTACTTTAGATATTTTCCAATATCGATTTGGTCTTAAAAATTAAACACTAAATGATTTTTGGATATATACTCTCTTAATATGTAATCAACATAGTACTTAGTAGTAGCAATGATGTTTATTCTTAGTACTACCCGTACAGAGTTTCACCAAACTAAGGCAAGTAGTTTTTGAGTGTAGGAGTATTTCTAGTTTATTTTTATATTAAATCACAGATATTTTATTTTTACAAAGGAGGTAGTCCAATTTCGTATGTTTTTCATTGGAAAGGATATTATTATTCCCTGGGGGAAAGCGGTAAAAAATGTTGCTGCAACGGTACGAAAATAAGAGATTATTTTCGTACCGTTCTTTATTTGTTAACCGAATTAAATAAAAAAAACTAAATGTAAAGTGAAGCCCATAAAAATATATTGCCGAAAACTTCATTCAAACCAGCTAATCCGTCAGAATACAGAAGAACAGAAAAATAAAAAAAACATTGTTTTCAGTTCTCTTGCTTCATATAAAGCTCTCCATTATGAATGTTTGAAATCTCCTATCAGCTCGGTAAAATAATTTCTTCAGACCGGAGAAGAGCTGACGATAAAAACTCAACGGGATTTTCATATTCTTCTGATTTCATTTTTTTTCTGTTTTTTTTTGTTATTTTTTTTTTCAAACAGCCTGGCAGCAAGCTCTTCATACTCACAGTGCCTGATTGTTGAAATATTGTAGTATCCTTTAGCTTATTTAGCTACTTTCTTAAATTTATAGAACATGAACGTAACTTTGGGAGCTTGTTGTAGATTTGTATACATTGCCCTAGAAGATTTACTTTTTTTTTTTAAGTTGAGTAACAGGTAACGCAAGCTTGAAATTGTTTCTCGTATTTAAATTGTGTATATCACTGTTCTTAATAAAATCATCAGTGTTCTTGTGCATGCTTAAGATTTTCAAATATATACTGACCAGGGACCGTAAGAACCTACCTTGATAAATTTTACTAAACTTATCACGTAAAGAATTCCTTTATATGTCGGCACGCAATTGGTTACAAATAATTGTAGATATTATTTGAAATAGGAGGAGTGTTATGTTTTTCAAATATACATATGTTAGTGGAAACATAGCCAATTATGCTATTTTTATGTTCCCCGCTACAGTCTTAACGGATTAAAGGATTTTGACGTATGAGGTATCGGTAGATACGTCAAAAGTAATCGAAAATAATATTTTTATGGCCCATGGCTAGGAACCATAAAAATATTATTTTTACAGTCTACCTGGACGAAGTCGACTTATCGAAGACAGCGATAATATAATAATAGACGAATGTTCGTTTTTTTTTCGCAACATAAGATTTTAATGGAATGTAAAGATGTTTTTAATTTTAGTGTCTCTTCGGTTTGTCGAGTTTTGTTGTTATATTATTTATTATTAATATATGTATTTATACGTTACAAATTACAATATACTAAATATAAATTTTTATTACATATTTTTTACAAGTATTAAAAAAATATATAATTAAAGAATTACTATTCATAAAGTTGCTTGTCAATACATATTATTTATATTCGAAAGTTTAAATACTTATTTGAAACACAGTGACATACATACACAGTGATATATATATATATATATATATATATGTCACTGTGACATACATATGTCACTGTGTTTCAAATAAGTATTTAAACTTATATATATTAACTAAAATAAATATTAGATATAAATATATTTTAGAATAAAATAAAATTTACCTACCATAAAATGCTTACTACTGTTGCTTGTGTTAGAGGCAATATGTCGTCATCGATGGACAAGCCATCGAGCCGGTCACAGTGGCACCTGTTGCTGTGTTATCCGTGTGTGACCCGACACTCATGGAGGTGACCCCTTTCAGAGGCCAGAAGGAGGTGTACTCACGCCTAAACTTATCAGCTCAAGGTCCAGCCTATATTTTCTGTGTTCAAGAGTATTGGACCACTACACGCACGAGTATGATAGGATTTCGAGAGGTTATGTCCCAAAAATCAGTGCCTCCTCATTGGAAAATTTCTTCACGTCGCGTCCAATGATGACTTCTCGCTGAGGGGGCACGACCGTAAAATTGTGAAAGTTGCATCGGTAGTGGACCACTGCAACAGAAAGTTTGCAACGTTGTATACACCGTCTCAACATCTCAGCTTCGACGAATCCTTGCTTTTATGAAAGCCTAAGCTGGAAACAGTGTATACGGTCCAAAGCTGCTCGTTTTGGGATTAAAACTTTTGAGCTGTGTGAATCCGAGACCGGCTACTTGCTCCAGTGGCGTCTGTATACTGGCAAACGAGCTGAAATGCATCCGGGTAGTTTGCATGGGTTCCAAGGTCACACCACTAAGGTGGTCTTGTCGTAGTCTTTATAATTTTTTTACTGTTTTTTATCATTCTTGTAACTTAACTATTGGTTGGTATGGTTACTTGATATCATAGTACATAAGTAATAATTTGTAAAATAATAGTAAAATAAAAAAAATATATTATCTACTTGTGCCTTTAATGTTGTGTAACATTTTTATATTGTTGTCATGTTTTATTATTTTTATTGTATATATATTTTTTTGATAATATACTTTTTAGTAATTTTTTTTTTAATATTTTGTCCTGCCAAACTAACAAGTACAAACGAAGCACATAAGTAACACAAACATACATACATAGATACTTTCACTATCAATGTCGGTTCAAGCGCTTTGAAGTATAAACAAAGCATACCTAAGCACATGCAACGGGACAATCAAACATAATTATATATTATATAATATGTATACAGAGTTATTCGTAATTAATTGATCACCCATTGATTGGCCAAGGATCCATCCTGCTTCAGCAGCATCGGTTGTGAAAAACTTTTAATGTACCTACCTAAACTATACTACAAAGTTACATTATTTGTATTGTATAGAATTTTCGAAAATAGTCTAATAGTTGTCACTATGTATTTGAATATTCGGTATGGTAATCAAACTTCTTGATTTGTGCTTTGTGTAAAGTAAAGATATATATTTTTATTTATATTTATTTTGGCTCAATCGTTAATAAAGTACATTAAAATTAATACACGGATAAACATTCAATTTTAAATACAGTTTTCAAGCAATTATGTACCTACGCAGGTGGGTCAAAAAGTTCGCGGAATGGAGGGTAAAAAGTAAGAAATAAAACACAAAATTATTTTTCCTTCTCAATGTATTCCCCCTTTACTCTAATACATTTATTAGACCTATCAATTAATTTATTAATACCATCGAAAAAAAAATGATTTCTCTTTGTCGTCAAAATAGGCCGAAATAGCGCTTTTCACTTCTTCATCACTGGAAAATTTCTTCCCTCGAAGCTCTTTTTTCATTTATAGATTTTCCCAGTTATAGAAACACCCTTTTCTTTATAATCAATAAGGAGGATTCCTTCTGAATCCTAGAAAACAGAAGCCATGAGTTTTCCAGCCGACGGAGACACTTTAAATTTCTTCGGGGGTGGTGTGCCCTTTTTGTGCCACTGCATGGAGTCTTGTTTAGACTCAGGCTCATAATGATGAACCCAAGTTTCATCGCCAGTCACAATTCGGTTCAAAACTTCATCCTTTTGATCACCACAGAGCGCCAAAAACTCGCGACAACACTCAACTCGCTGCTGCTTGCAAAAATTCTTCCGGATTGACTTGTTGATTGACGTGTAGCTCAGTGAATTATGACCTAATTGTTTTGAAACTTAGTATTTATACTCTTAATGAGTGTCACAACTAGTGCAGGTAGTAAAAAGTTGCCTTTTCCCCCTCCATAACCCTCATTCCGCGAACTTTTTGACCCCCCCTCGTACATGGCAATTAAAACATTGGTGGAGCCTTCTTTTGTTGGTTAAGGTCAAAACTCGTATCAACATCAAGCGTGATGAAGCCGGGTGAATTTGTAGTAAATTGAACTCATCGTATCAAAGAGATAAAATGCTTAAATTGTTTTATTAAGAAATTGTTTTAAAGTCATTTATGTTCAGATTTCTTACTTTTGAAAATAAACAGAGAGTGCGCCGAGAGATATTAATATTTCAAAGCTACGGGCCAAATGGTTTATTTTCTAAAGAATGAATCCTATAGTGGTTTCTTAGGTATAAATTTCAATTATCTTGTTCGTTCGTTGAAAACAATTAAATAAGTATATTAATTTATTCCTAATCACGAATGTTGCACATAAAAGTATAACCTTTTTAGTTATTCAATCGGCTATGTACCTATCCCTTTTTCCTAATTTTTATTTGTTAAAGGATCAATATTAAAGTTAAAGATTGGCCCTATCACTTTATGAGATACTTCTTTCCTGGGAACATTTTACCCCTTTTCAAGGAAAAAAACATGAAATTACCTATTAATGTACAATTACAGAATAAAACTACTGGAAACTTTTAGTAAATTTTGTATGATGTTGACTTGAATTTCCTTTTTAAAACAATATTGTTCTAATAAATGACAACGCAGTTAAAATATAATATCTCGTTTTGGTTAATAATAGTTTTATTAAATTTAGTAAGCATTAATAAAAATATCTAACAAACCAAACATGTAAACTCGAAATAGAAGTTATTACTTTTTATTCTAAATATGGAATGATTAGAATCTTAATCTCTTTTACTAACCTAACTCCGAATTCTTATTTTTTGTCTTAGATTGTTTCAATAATAATTCAAATAACATAAAATATAAGTAAGGGATAACAGTAAGATAGCGTTTATTGCTATGTGTTCGAAGAGAAATCAAATCTAAACTTCTTAAATTATTCAAAACTTTAGAAATGTCAAATAAATAATTTTAAACAAAATTCTATATTAATATTATAATATTATGAAAATGTCAAATTGAACCTTAAAGTAATTACCAAACTTCCAAAAACATGTAAATGCGTTGCTTGTAAGAGTTTTCAGGAAGTAATTGTTGAAGTAAAAGTATTGGGTCGTGTTGACTACGTGCTTTCAACATTGTGATAGAAATAAACTGGTTGATTAAAGAAAACATTAAATGTATTTACAAGAAAATCTTTATGGTGAAAAAATATAAATATAGTGATAAATTAATATTTCTATTTATTACGGATGAACAAAAGTATTTTCTTATTACGACGTTCACAACCAGTGAACCAGTCGTTAAATAAATATAACCTAAGAAGCCCTTTTTAAATTAGATGAAGCATTGAATGAAAAAGTTTAAAATAACTATAAGACAGTTTTTATTACGCTAATACAGACTGAAGTATTTTTAAAGGGAAAAGTTTTTCTTTGATACGAAAACGAGCTTACAAAATATTTTTTATTTTATAAGTAGATAATACTTAATTTTTGCCGTATAATCCCTTATTTGGCAGCCTGTTGATTCAATTTGTTGTGACAGACACCACTTTAGTTAATAAAATAATCTTTATTTCCCAACCACTCTCGGACGGTCTGGTACAAATTCTATTTGAAACAATAAATCACGATTCACGAAAACAAAAGTAGGCTATTTTTCATGGTTTTTATGATATTGTCACTTCGTTAATCTGAATCTCATTATTTTTACTGGGATGTTTATTCGTTAAATATTCACTTCCTTATTTGTGATCGATCGAACTGGTGCATAGTAATACTTTCCTTCTCCAGACTTGGTTGGGAATATCTTTTATTCAAAGTACCTACCTTATATAACGTCACATTTATGTCTTCAGGAGATTAAGAATAATAATAATAATACAGTACAAATTACACACATTGATCTAACTCCTAAGTAAGCAAATTATATGCTTGTGTTAAGGATGTTAGACAACGATACAAATACATAAAAATACACATTGTAAATACTGAGAATATATTCAATAAACGACCAAACCCAGAAATACCGATCTATGCTCATCACATACATCCCTGTCGAGAATCGAACCCGAGCCTATACATATATAAAATGTGTTGCGCGCCCTCAACGTTGCGCATGAAATAAAAAAAGAATTACGTAAACCTCGGAAAATTCGGTGTACATACATAAAAAAAAATATAATAAATATACCGGCCGAATTGAGAACCACCTCCTTTTTGAACACGGTGAAAAATAAAAGTAATGAACCAATGATAATTCAGGGCTGAAGTTCAGGATGACATAATGCATCTCGATGACGATATCTCTCAAACGGTGTCAGTAATGTTATTTGTCTTTAAGGAATTATGCGCCGACACACACATTATGGATTATGCAAAGCATGTGCCACGTATAAAGAATTAAATATAGACAACATAAATTGCTGAAAAAATAGTTTAAAAGATATATAATAAATAGTTATAAAATGTAAAATAGTAAGACTGATATAACAGTTCGAACTGTTCGGAAAAGTTTGCGATAACTAAACCTTACGTACTTGACAAAAATATAAAGACAAAAAAAGATATAAAACAAAATATGATAATAAGAAAGGAATAAAACAAACAAGTGTCATCTTTCGTCTGATTTATACTTTATCTGACAGTTCTCTTCAGCCCGCTCCTACATCCTCATTTTACAGAGAATTATTTACACTCTTACTTTGAAAAGATTACATATTCTATATTATAATGCCAGTAAAATACTTTATGAGCTACATTATGATTAAAATTCTGTGAATTTATATTTGAATTATATAATGTATTTCCAGTAGATTGGTGTATTATTTTGTTTTATGTAGATCATTTTTCTTCCTAATTTCATAGAGTCAAGGCAAGCCTATGAGTGCCTGCAATCAAAATGCTATAAGCTGAAGGTAAATGCCGAGAAATGAGAAACTTAGATGAGTAGAAACAAATACAAACACACTCTTGAATATTCCATGAGTGTAATTACTATTATAGCACCTAAGTACCTACAAGTAGAATACCTCCCGAAATTATTTTTTTCTTTAAACGTTAGTTCAGTCCCACGATATTTACAAATTTGAAAACAGCGTTCTTTTTTATTTTTACAAAACTCACGTTACCAAATACAATCTGAATATGAAATGTTTTGATCCACACTCGGTCATAAAAAATATAAGTAAATAATCGGTTAACATGAACATGTATATAAAAAGTTCTGATAAACTAATAAGTTTGTACTATCGATATAGATCGTATATTTTAATAAACTTCGGAAGCGTAATAATTTGTTTTATATATAATAACAAAAATAAAACTTATATAACCTAAGCCCTGCTTTATTGTTATTTAAATATTGTTTCTTTTATATAAATAAAAAATAAACCGACACGCACAGGGATTCGAAACCGCGACCTCTGGCAAACCATCCCGTCGCTTCCCAGAGGTCGCGGGTTCGATTCCCTGCCCGTGTTGGTTTATTTTTCATTGTATATTTATATAAATTTAAATAATCCTAATACGGCTATACATGTTATAGATATTTTCAAACGTACATATTGTTTCTCTAAATCCAAAGGCCCTCATATACTGGTATCTCGTCTCGGTCGTTTAAAGTGATATCATATTCAACACTGGTAGAGGGTATGTTTATATGTGAGCTACACATGACTATACATATCTAAACTCCGAAATTACGAATATCTAAATATTTTACAAAACGAAAACGTCAATATTTTAGATAATAATTCAATACTTCCTAGCTGTACAGATAATATCATTTTCAAGCCACTGGAATTACTTTACGAAGGGTATAAGTATTAAAAAAGTCCCCAACATTTTAATAATTGAATTATGTACACATAAACCCGTAAATAGCTTTGACGCCAGCTGTTCTATATGTCTCTCGTTTTCACCAGACTGGAACGAATTTTCTTCTATTATGTTGCTTGAAACTAAAGATATATTAAAATATTATAACAAGATAGAAATATAGAAATAGCATAATACTCATAAAAACATACTCAGTTTTCTCCTGTCACAGGAAACGGAAAGATATTTGGACAGTTAAAAATACTGAAGGTATTCTATTTATCTAATGTGTAACGAGAAAACTAAAAGCATGTCAATATGTGAAGAACTTTAACTTTTATTTCTTTCAAGAAACTGAAATGCTTTTAAGGGCACTTCAAATACGATCGAAAGGTACATCGAAGGTTATAGACCTATAAAACGGTATGCATATAACTTTTACAAGTATCATATTACTTTAGATATTTTCCAATATCGATTTGGTCTTAAAAATTAAACACTAAATGATTTTTGGATATATACTCTCTTAATATGTAATCAACATAGTACTTAGTAGTAGCAATGATGTTTATTCTTAGTACTACCCGTACAGAGTTTCACCAAACTAAGGCAAGTAGTTTTTGAGTGTAGGAGTATTTCTAGTTTATTTTTATATTAAATCACAGATATTTTATTTTTACAAAGGAGGTAGTCCAATTTCGTATGTTTTTCATTGGAAAGGATATTATTATTCCCTGGGGGAAAGCGGTAAAAAATGTTGCTGCAACGGTACGAAAATAAGAGATTATTTTCGTACCGTTCTTTATTTGTTAACCGAATTAAATAAAAAAAACTAAATGTAAAGTGAAGCCCATAAAAATATATTGCCGAAAACTTCATTCAAACCAGCTAATCCGTCAGAATACAGAAGAACAGAAAAATAAAAAAAACATTGTTTTCAGTTCTCTTGCTTCATATAAAGCTCTCCATTATGAATGTTTGAAATCTCCTATCAGCTCGGTAAAATAATTTCTTCAGACCGGAGAAGAGCTGACGATAAAAACTCAACGGGATTTTCATATTCTTCTGATTTCATTTTTTTTCTGTTTTTTTTTGTTATTTTTTTTTTCAAACAGCCTGGCAGCAAGCTCTTCATACTCACAGTGCCTGATTGTTGAAATATTGTAGTATCCTTTAGCTTATTTAGCTACTTTCTTAAATTTATAGAACATGAACGTAACTTTGGGAGCTTGTTGTAGATTTGTATACATTGCCCTAGAAGATTTACTTTTTTTTTTTAAGTTGAGTAACAGGTAACGCAAGCTTGAAATTGTTTCTCGTATTTAAATTGTGTATATCACTGTTCTTAATAAAATCATCAGTGTTCTTGTGCATGCTTAAGATTTTCAAATATATACTGACCAGGGACCGTAAGAACCTACCTTGATAAATTTTACTAAACTTATCACGTAAAGAATTCCTTTATATGTCGGCACGCAATTGGTTACAAATAATTGTAGATATTATTTGAAATAGGAGGAGTGTTATGTTTTTCAAATATACATATGTTAGTGGAAACATAGCCAATTATGCTATTTTTATGTTCCCCGCTACAGTCTTAACGGATTAAAGGATTTTGACGTATGAGGTATCGGTAGATACGTCAAAAGTAATCGAAAATAATATTTTTATGGCCCATGGCTAGGAACCATAAAAATATTATTTTTACAGTCTACCTGGACGAAGTCGACTTATCGAAGACAGCGATAATATAATAATAGACGAATGTTCGTTTTTTTTTCGCAACATAAGATTTTAATGGAATGTAAAGATGTTTTTAATTTTAGTGTCTCTTCGGTTTGTCGAGTTTTGTTGTTATATTATTTATTATTAATATATGTATTTATACGTTACAAATTACAATATACTAAATATAAATTTTTATTACATATTTTTTACAAGTATTAAAAAAATATATAATTAAAGAATTACTATTCATAAAGTTGCTTGTCAATACATATTATTTATATTCGAAAGTTTAAATACTTATTTGAAACACAGTGACATACATACACAGTGATATATATATATATATATATATATATGTCACTGTGACATACATATGTCACTGTGTTTCAAATAAGTATTTAAACTTATATATATTAACTAAAATAAATATTAGATATAAATATATTTTAGAATAAAATAAAATTTACCTACCATAAAATGCTTACTACTGTTGCTTGTGTTAGAGGCAATATGTCGTCATCGATGGACAAGCCATCGAGCCGGTCACAGTGGCACCTGTTGCTGTGTTATCCGTGTGTGACCCGACACTCATGGAGGTGACCCCTTTCAGAGGCCAGAAGGAGGTGTACTCACGCCTAAACTTATCAGCTCAAGGTCCAGCCTATATTTTCTGTGTTCAAGAGTATTGGACCACTACACGCACGAGTATGATAGGATTTCGAGAGGTTATGTCCCAAAAATCAGTGCCTCCTCATTGGAAAATTTCTTCACGTCGCGTCCAATGATGACTTCTCGCTGAGGGGGCACGACCGTAAAATTGTGAAAGTTGCATCGGTAGTGGACCACTGCAACAGAAAGTTTGCAACGTTGTATACACCGTCTCAACATCTCAGCTTCGACGAATCCTTGCTTTTATGAAAGCCTAAGCTGGAAACAGTGTATACGGTCCAAAGCTGCTCGTTTTGGGATTAAAACTTTTGAGCTGTGTGAATCCGAGACCGGCTACTTGCTCCAGTGGCGTCTGTATACTGGCAAACGAGCTGAAATGCATCCGGGTAGTTTGCATGGGTTCCAAGGTCACACCACTAAGGTGGTCTTGTCGTAGTCTTTATAATTTTTTTACTGTTTTTTATCATTCTTGTAACTTAACTATTGGTTGGTATGGTTACTTGATATCATAGTACATAAGTAATAATTTGTAAAATAATAGTAAAATAAAAAAAATATATTATCTACTTGTGCCTTTAATGTTGTGTAACATTTTTATATTGTTGTCATGTTTTATTATTTTTATTGTATATATATTTTTTTGATAATATACTTTTTAGTAATTTTTTTTTTAATATTTTGTCCTGCCAAACTAACAAGTACAAACGAAGCACATAAGTAACACAAACATACATACATAGATACTTTCACTATCAATGTCGGTTCAAGCGCTTTGAAGTATAAACAAAGCATACCTAAGCACATGCAACGGGACAATCAAACATAATTATATATTATATAATATGTATACAGAGTTATTCGTAATTAATTGATCACCCATTGATTGGCCAAGGATCCATCCTGCTTCAGCAGCATCGGTTGTGAAAAACTTTTAATGTACCTACCTAAACTATACTACAAAGTTACATTATTTGTATTGTATAGAATTTTCGAAAATAGTCTAATAGTTGTCACTATGTATTTGAATATTCGGTATGGTAATCAAACTTCTTGATTTGTGCTTTGTGTAAAGTAAAGATATATATTTTTATTTATATTTATTTTGGCTCAATCGTTAATAAAGTACATTAAAATTAATACACGGATAAACATTCAATTTTAAATACAGTTTTCAAGCAATTATGTACCTACGCAGGTGGGTCAAAAAGTTCGCGGAATGGAGGGTAAAAAGTAAGAAATAAAACACAAAATTATTTTTCCTTCTCAATGTATTCCCCCTTTACTCTAATACATTTATTAGACCTATCAATTAATTTATTAATACCATCGAAAAAAAAATGATTTCTCTTTGTCGTCAAAATAGGCCGAAATAGCGCTTTTCACTTCTTCATCACTGGAAAATTTCTTCCCTCGAAGCTCTTTTTTCATTTATAGATTTTCCCAGTTATAGAAACACCCTTTTCTTTATAATCAATAAGGAGGATTCCTTCTGAATCCTAGAAAACAGAAGCCATGAGTTTTCCAGCCGACGGAGACACTTTAAATTTCTTCGGGGGTGGTGTGCCCTTTTTGTGCCACTGCATGGAGTCTTGTTTAGACTCAGGCTCATAATGATGAACCCAAGTTTCATCGCCAGTCACAATTCGGTTCAAAACTTCATCCTTTTGATCACCACAGAGCGCCAAAAACTCGCGACAACACTCAACTCGCTGCTGCTTGCAAAAATTCTTCCGGATTGACTTGTTGATTGACGTGTAGCTCAGTGAATTATGACCTAATTGTTTTGAAACTTAGTATTTATACTCTTAATGAGTGTCATAACTAGTGCAGGTAGTAAAAAGTTGCCTTTTCCCCCTCCATAACCCTCATTCCGCGAACTTTTTGACCCCCCCTCGTACATGGCAATTAAAACATTGGTGGAGCCTTCTTTTGTTGGTTAAGGTCAAAACTCGTATCAACATCAAGCGTGATGAAGCCGGGTGAATTTGTAGTAAATTGAACTCATCGTATCAAAGAGATAAAATGCTTAAATTGTTTTATTAAGAAATTGTTTTAAAGTCATTTATGTTCAGATTTCTTACTTTTGAAAATAAACAGAGAGTGCGCCGAGAGATATTAATATTTCAAAGCTACGGGCCAAATGGTTTATTTTCTAAAGAATGAATCCTATAGTGGTTTCTTAGGTATAAATTTCAATTATCTTGTTCGTTCGTTGAAAACAATTAAATAAGTATATTAATTTATTCCTAATCACGAATGTTGCACATAAAAGTATAACCTTTTTAGTTATTCAATCGGCTATGTACCTATCCCTTTTTCCTAATTTTTATTTGTTAAAGGATCAATATTAAAGTTAAAGATTGGCCCTATCACTTTATGAGATACTTCTTTCCTGGGAACATTTTACCCCTTTTCAAGGAAAAAAACATGAAATTACCTATTAATGTACAATTACAGAATAAAACTACTGGAAACTTTTAGTAAATTTTGTATGATGTTGACTTGAATTTCCTTTTTAAAACAATATTGTTCTAATAAATGACAACGCAGTTAAAATATAATATCTCGTTTTGGTTAATAATAGTTTTATTAAATTTAGTAAGCATTAATAAAAATATCTAACAAACCAAACATGTAAACTCGAAATAGAAGTTATTACTTTTTATTCTAAATATGGAATGATTAGAATCTTAATCTCTTTTACTAACCTAACTCCGAATTCTTATTTTTTGTCTTAGATTGTTTCAATAATAATTCAAATAACATAAAATATAAGTAAGGGATAACAGTAAGATAGCGTTTATTGCTATGTGTTCGAAGAGAAATCAAATCTAAACTTCTTAAATTATTCAAAACTTTAGAAATGTCAAATAAATAATTTTAAACAAAATTCTATATTAATATTATAATATTATGAAAATGTCAAATTGAACCTTAAAGTAATTACCAAACTTCCAAAAACATGTAAATGCGTTGCTTGTAAGAGTTTTCAGGAAGTAATTATTGGGTCGTGTTGACTACGTGCTTTCAACATTGTGATAGAAATAAACTGGTTGATTAAAGCAAACATTAAATGTATTTACAAGAAAATCTTTATGGTGAAAAAATATAAATATAGTGATAAATTAATATTTCTATTTATTACGGATGAACAAAAGTATTTTCTTATTACGACGTTCACAACCAGTGAACCAGTCGTTAAATAAATATAACCTAAGAAGCCCTTTTTAAATTAGATGAAGCATTGAATGAAAAAGTTTAAAATAACTATAAGACAGTTTTTATTACGCTAATACAGACTGAAGTATTTTTAAAGGGAAAAATTTTTCTTTGATACGAAAACGAGCTTACAAAATATTTTTTATTTTATAAGTAGATAATACTTAATTTTTGCCGTATAATCCCTTTTTTGGCAGCCTGTTGATTCAATTTGTTGTGACAGACACCACTTTAGTTAATAAAATAATCTTTATTTCCCAACCACTCTCGGACGGTCTGGTACAAATTCTATTTGAAACAATAAATCACGATTCACGAAAATAAAAGTAGGCTATTTTTCATGGTTTTTATGATATTGTCACTTCGTTAATCTGAATCTCATTATTTTTACTGGGATGTTTATTCGTTAAATATTCACTTCCTTATTTGTGATCGATCGAACTGGTGCATAGTAATACTTTCCTTCTCCAGACTTGGTTGGGAATATCTTTTATTCAAAGTACCTACCTTATATAACGTCACATTTATGTCTTCAGGAGATTAAGAATAATAATAATAATACAGTACAAATTACACACATTGATCTAACTCCTAAGTAAGCAAATTATATGCTTGTGTTAAGGATGTTAGACAACGATACAAATACATAAAAATACACATTGTAAATACTGAGAATATATTCAATAAACGACCAAACCCAGAAATACCGATCTATGCTCATCACATACATCCCTGTCGAGAATCGAACCCGAGCCTATACATATATAAAATGTGTTGCGCGCCCTCAACGTTGCGCATGAAATAAAAAAAGAATTACGTAAACCTCGGAAAATTCGGTGTACATACATAAAAAAAAATATAATAAATATACCGGCCGAATTGAGAACCACCTCCTTTTTGAACACGGTGAAAAATAAAAGTAATGAACCAATGATAATTCAGGGCTGAAGTTCAGGATGACATAATGCATCTCGATGACGATATCTCTCAAACGGTGTCAGTAATGTTATTTGTCTTTAAGGAATTATGCGCCGACACACACATTATGGATTATGCAAAGCATGTGCCACGTATAAAGAATTAAATATAGACAACATAAATTGCTGAAAAAATAGTTTAAAAGATATATAATAAATAGTTATAAAATGTAAAATAGTAAGACTGATATAACAGTTCGAACTGTTCGGAAAAGTTTGCGATAACTAAACCTTACGTACTTGACAAAAATATAAAGACAAAAAAAGATATAAAACAAAATATGATAATAAGAAAGGAATAAAACAAACAAGTGTCATCTTTCGTCTGATTTATACTTTATCTGACAGTTCTCTTCAGCCCGCTCCTACATCCTCATTTTACAGAGAATTATTTACACTCTTACTTTGAAAAGATTACATATTCTATATTATAATGCCAGTAAAATACTTTATGAGCTACATTATGATTAAAATTCTGTGAATTTATATTTGAATTATATAATGTATTTCCAGTAGATTGGTGTATTATTTTGTTTTATGTAGATCATTTTTCTTCCTAATTTCATAGAGTCAAGGCAAGCCTATGAGTGCCTGCAATCAAAATGCTATAAGCTGAAGGTAAATGCCGAGAAATGAGAAACTTAGATGAGTAGAAACAAATACAAACACACTCTTGAATATTCCATGAGTGTAATTACTATTATAGCACCTAAGTACCTACAAGTAGAATACCTCCCGAAATTATTTTTTTCTTTAAACGTTAGTTCAGTCCCACGATATTTACAAATTTGAAAACAGCGTTCTTTTTTATTTTTACAAAACTCACGTTACCAAATACAATCTGAATATGAAATGTTTTGATCCACACTCGGTCATAAAAAATATAAGTAAATAATCGGTTAACATGAACATGTATATAAAAAGTTCTGATAAACTAATAAGTTTGTACTATCGATATAGATCGTATATTTTAATAAACTTCGGAAGCGTAATAATTTGTTTTATATATAATAACAAAAATAAAACTTATATAACCTAAGCCCTGCTTTATTGTTATTTAAATATTGTTTCTTTTATATAAATAAAAAATAAACCGACACGCACAGGGATTCGAAACCGCGACCTCTGGCAAACCATCCCGTCGCTTCCCAGAGGTCGCGGGTTCGATTCCCTGCCCGTGTTGGTTTATTTTTCATTGTATATTTATATAAATTTAAATAATCCTAATACGGCTATACATGTTATAGATATTTTCAAACGTACATATTGTTTCTCTAAATCCAAAGGCCCTCATATACTGGTATCTCGTCTCGGTCGTTTAAAGTGATATCATATTCAACACTGGTAGAGGGTATGTTTATATGTGAGCTACACATGACTATACATATCTAAACTCCGAAATTACGAATATCTAAATATTTTACAAAACGAAAACGTCAATATTTTAGATAATAATTCAATACTTCCTAGCTGTACAGATAATATCATTTTCAAGCCACTGGAATTACTTTACGAAGGGTATAAGTATTAAAAAAGTCCCCAACATTTTAATAATTGAATTATGTACACATAAACCCGTAAATAGCTTTGACGCCAGCTGTTCTATATGTCTCTCGTTTTCACCAGACTGGAACGAATTTTCTTCTATTATGTTGCTTGAAACTAAAGATATATTAAAATATTATAACAAGATAGAAATATAGAAATAGCATAATACTCATAAAAACATACTCAGTTTTCTCCTGTCACAGGAAACGGAAAGATATTTGGACAGTTAAAAATACTGAAGGTATTCTATTTATCTAATGTGTAACGAGAAAACTAAAAGCATGTCAATATGTGAAGAACTTTAACTTTTATTTCTTTCAAGAAACTGAAATGCTTTTAAGGGCACTTCAAATACGATCGAAAGGTACATCGAAGGTTATAGACCTATAAAACGGTATGCATATAACTTTTACAAGTATCATATTACTTTAGATATTTTCCAATATCGATTTGGTCTTAAAAATTAAACACTAAATGATTTTTGGATATATACTCTCTTAATATGTAATCAACATAGTACTTAGTAGTAGCAATGATGTTTATTCTTAGTACTACCCGTACAGAGTTTCACCAAACTAAGGCAAGTAGTTTTTGAGTGTAGGAGTATTTCTAGTTTATTTTTATATTAAATCACAGATATTTTATTTTTACAAAGGAGGTAGTCCAATTTCGTATGTTTTTCATTGGAAAGGATATTATTATTCCCTGGGGGAAAGCGGTAAAAAATGTTGCTGCAACGGTACGAAAATAAGAGATTATTAACTTCTTTATTTGTTAACCGAATTAAATAAAAAAAACTAAATGTAAAGTGAAGCCCATAAAAATATATTGCCGAAAACTTCATTCAAACCAGCTAATCCGTCAGAATACAGAAGAACAGAAAAATAAAAAAAACATTGTTTTCAGTTCTCTTGCTTCATATAAAGCTCTCCATTATGAATGTTTGAAATCTCCTATCAGCTCGGTAAAATAATTTCTTCAGACCGGAGAAGAGCTGACGATAAAAACTCAACGGGATTTTCATATTCTTCTGATTTCATTTTTTTTTCTGTTTTTTTTTGTTATTTTTTTTTTCAAACAGCCTGGCAGCAAGCTCTTCATACTCACAGTGCCTGATTGTTGAAATATTGTAGTATCCTTTAGCTTATTTAGCTACTTTCTTAAATTTATAGAACATGAACGTAACTTTGGGAGCTTGTTGTAGATTTGTATACATTGCCCTAGAAGATTTACTTTTTTTTTTTAAGTTGAGTAACAGGTAACGCAAGCTTGAAATTGTTTCTCGTATTTAAATTGTGTATATCACTGTTCTTAATAAAATCATCAGTGTTCTTGTGCATGCTTAAGATTTTCAAATATATACTGACCAGGGACCGTAAGAACCTACCTTGATAAATTTTACTAAACTTATCACGTAAAGAATTCCTTTATATGTCGGCACGCAATTGGTTACAAATAATTGTAGATATTATTTGAAATAGGAGGAGTGTTATGTTTTTCAAATATACATATGTTAGTGGAAACATAGCCAATTATGCTATTTTTATGTTCCCCGCTACAGTCTTAACGGATTAAAGGATTTTGACGTATGAGGTATCGGTAGATACGTCAAAAGTAATCGAAAATAATATTTTTATGGCCCATGGCTAGGAACCATAAAAATATTATTTTTACAGTCTACCTGGACGAAGTCGACTTATCGAAGACAGCGATAATATAATAATAGACGAATGTTCGTTTTTTTTTCGCAACATAAGATTTTAATGGAATGTAAAGATGTTTTTAATTTTAGTGTCTCTTCGGTTTGTCGAGTTTTGTTGTTATATTATTTATTATTAATATATGTATTTATACGTTACAAATTACAATATACTAAATATAAATTTTTATTACATATTTTTTACAAGTATTAAAAAAATATATAATTAAAGAATTACTATTCATAAAGTTGCTTGTCAATACATATTATTTATATTCGAAAGTTTAAATACTTATTTGAAACACAGTGACATACATACACAGTGATATATATATATATATATATATATATGTCACTGTGACATACATATGTCACTGTGTTTCAAATAAGTATTTAAACTTATATATATTAACTAAAATAAATATTAGATATAAATATATTTTAGAATAAAATAAAATTTACCTACCATAAAATGCTTACTACTGTTGCTTGTGTTAGAGGCAATATGTCGTCATCGATGGACAAGCCATCGAGCCGGTCACAGTGGCACCTGTTGCTGTGTTATCCGTGTGTGACCCGACACTCATGGAGGTGACCCCTTTCAGAGGCCAGAAGGAGGTGTACTCACGCCTAAACTTATCAGCTCAAGGTCCAGCCTATATTTTCTGTGTTCAAGAGTATTGGACCACTACACGCACGAGTATGATAGGATTTCGAGAGGTTATGTCCCAAAAATCAGTGCCTCCTCATTGGAAAATTTCTTCACGTCGCGTCCAATGATGACTTCTCGCTGAGGGGGCACGACCGTAAAATTGTGAAAGTTGCATCGGTAGTGGACCACTGCAACAGAAAGTTTGCAACGTTGTATACACCGTCTCAACATCTCAGCTTCGACGAATCCTTGCTTTTATGAAAGCCTAAGCTGGAAACAGTGTATACGGTCCAAAGCTGCTCGTTTTGGGATTAAAACTTTTGAGCTGTGTGAATCCGAGACCGGCTACTTGCTCCAGTGGCGTCTGTATACTGGCAAACGAGCTGAAATGCATCCGGGTAGTTTGCATGGGTTCCAAGGTCACACCACTAAGGTGGTCTTGTCGTAGTCTTTATAATTTTTTTACTGTTTTTTATCATTCTTGTAACTTAACTATTGGTTAGTATGGTTACTTGATATCATAGTACATAAGTAATAATTTGTAAAATAATAGTAAAATAAAAAAAATATATTATCTACTTGTGCCTTTAATGTTGTGTAACATTTTTATATTGTTGTCATGTTTTATTATTTTTATTGTATATATATTTTTTTGATAATATACTTTTTAGTAATTTTTTTTTTAATATTTTGTCCTGCCAAACTAACAAGTACAAACGAAGCACATAAGTAACACAAACATACATACATAGATACTTTCACTATCAATGTCGGTTCAAGCGCTTTGAAGTATAAACAAAGCATACCTAAGCACATGCAACGGGACAATCAAACATAATTATATATTATATAATATGTATACAGAGTTATTCGTAATTAATTGATCACCCATTGATTGGCCAAGGATCCATCCTGCTTCAGCAGCATCGGTTGTGAAAAACTTTTAATGTACCTACCTAAACTATACTACAAAGTTACATTATTTGTATTGTATAGAATTTTCGAAAATAGTCTAATAGTTGTCACTATGTATTTGAATATTCGGTATGGTAATCAAACTTCTTGATTTGTGCTTTGTGTAAAGTAAAGATATATATTTTTATTTATATTTATTTTGGCTCAATCGTTAATAAAGTACATTAAAATTAATACACGGATAAACATTCAATTTTAAATACAGTTTTCAAGCAATTATGTACCTACGCAGGTGGGTCAAAAAGTTCGCGGAATGGAGGGTAAAAAGTAAGAAATAAAACACAAAATTATTTTTCCTTCTCAATGTATTCCCCCTTTACTCTAATACATTTATTAGACCTATCAATTAATTTATTAATACCATCGAAAAAAAAATGATTTCTCTTTGTCGTCAAAATAGGCCGAAATAGCGCTTTTCACTTCTTCATCACTGGAAAATTTCTTCCCTCGAAGCTCTTTTTTCATTTATAGATTTTCCCAGTTATAGAAACACCCTTTTCTTTATAATCAATAAGGAGGATTCCTTCTGAATCCTAGAAAACAGAAGCCATGAGTTTTCCAGCCGACGGAGACACTTTAAATTTCTTCGGGGGTGGTGTGCCCTTTTTGTGCCACTGCATGGAGTCTTGTTTAGACTCAGGCTCATAATGATGAACCCAAGTTTCATCGCCAGTCACAATTCGGTTCAAAACTTCATCCTTTTGATCACCACAGAGCGCCAAAAACTCGCGACAACACTCAACTCGCTGCTGCTTGCAAAAATTCTTCCGGATTGACTTGTTGATTGACGTGTAGCTCAGTGAATTATGACCTAATTGTTTTGAAACTTAGTATTTATACTCTTAATGAGTGTCACAACTAGTGCAGGTAGTAAAAAGTTGCCTTTTCCCCCTCCATAACCCTCATTCCGCGAACTTTTTGACCCCCCCTCGTACATGGCAATTAAAACATTGGTGGAGCCTTCTTTTGTTGGTTAAGGTCAAAACTCGTATCAACATCAAGCGTGATGAAGCCGGGTGAATTTGTAGTAAATTGAACTCATCGTATCAAAGAGATAAAATGCTTAAATTGTTTTATTAAGAAATTGTTTTAAAGTCATTTATGTTCAGATTTCTTACTTTTGAAAATAAACAGAGAGTGCGCCGAGAGATATTAATATTTCAAAGCTACGGGCCAAATGGTTTATTTTCTAAAGAATGAATCCTATAGTGGTTTCTTAGGTATAAATTTCAATTATCTTGTTCGTTCGTTGAAAACAATTAAATAAGTATATTAATTTATTCCTAATCACGAATGTTGCACATAAAAGTATAACCTTTTTAGTTATTCAATCGGCTATGTACCTATCCCTTTTTCCTAATTTTTATTTGTTAAAGGATCAATATTAAAGTTAAAGATTGGCCCTATCACTTTATGAGATACTTCTTTCCTGGGAACATTTTACCCCTTTTCAAGGAAAAAAACATGAAATTACCTATTAATGTACAATTACAGAATAAAACTACTGGAAACTTTTAGTAAATTTTGTATGATGTTGACTTGAATTTCCTTTTTAAAACAATATTGTTCTAATAAATGACAACGCAGTTAAAATATAATATCTCGTTTTGGTTAATAATAGTTTTATTAAATTTAGTAAGCATTAATAAAAATATCTAACAAACCAAACATGTAAACTCGAAATAGAAGTTATTACTTTTTATTCTAAATATGGAATGATTAGAATCTTAATCTCTTTTACTAACCTAACTCCGAATTCTTATTTTTTGTCTTAGATTGTTTCAATAATAATTCAAATAACATAAAATATAAGTAAGGGATAACAGTAAGATAGCGTTTATTGCTATGTGTTCGAAGAGAAATCAAATCTAAACTTCTTAAATTATTCAAAACTTTAGAAATGTCAAATAAATAATTTTAAACAAAATTCTATATTAATATTATAATATTATGAAAATGTCAAATTGAACCTTAAAGTAATTACCAAACTTCCAAAAACATGTAAATGCGTTGCTTGTAAGAGTTTTCAGGAAGTAATTGTTGAAGTAAAAGTATTGGGTCGTGTTGACTACGTGCTTTCAACATTGTGATAGAAATAAACTGGTTGATTAAAGAAAACATTAAATGTATTTACAAGAAAATCTTTATGGTGAAAAAATATAAATATAGTGATAAATTAATATTTCTATTTATTACGGATGAACAAAAGTATTTTCTTATTACGACGTTCACAACCAGTGAACCAGTCGTTAAATAAATATAACCTAAGAAGCCCTTTTTAAATTAGATGAAGCATTGAATGAAAAAGTTTAAAATAACTATAAGACAGTTTTTATTACGCTAATACAGACTGAAGTATTTTTAAAGGGAAAAGTTTTTCTTTGATACGAAAACGAGCTTACAAAATATTTTTTATTTTATAAGTAGATAATACTTAATTTTTGCCGTATAATCCCTTATTTGGCAGCCTGTTGATTCAATTTGTTGTGACAGACACCACTTTAGTTAATAAAATAATCTTTATTTCCCAACCACTCTCGGACGGTCTGGTACAAATTCTATTTGAAACAATAAATCACGATTCACGAAAACAAAAGTAGGCTATTTTTCATGGTTTTTATGATATTGTCACTTCGTTAATCTGAATCTCATTATTTTTACTGGGATGTTTATTCGTTAAATATTCACTTCCTTATTTGTGATCGATCGAACTGGTGCATAGTAATACTTTCCTTCTCCAGACTTGGTTGGGAATATCTTTTATTCAAAGTACCTACCTTATATAACGTCACATTTATGTCTTCAGGAGATTAAGAATAATAATAATAATACAGTACAAATTACACACATTGATCTAACTCCTAAGTAAGCAAATTATATGCTTGTGTTAAGGATGTTAGACAACGATACAAATACATAAAAATACACATTGTAAATACTGAGAATATATTCAATAAACGACCAAACCCAGAAATACCGATCTATGCTCATCACATACATCCCTGTCGAGAATCGAACCCGAGCCTATACATATATAAAATGTGTTGCGCGCCCTCAACGTTGCGCATGAAATAAAAAAAGAATTACGTAAACCTCGGAAAATTCGGTGTACATACATAAAAAAAAATATAATAAATATACCGGCCGAATTGAGAACCACCTCCTTTTTGAACACGGTGAAAAATAAAAGTAATGAACCAATGATAATTCAGGGCTGAAGTTCAGGATGACATAATGCATCTCGATGACGATATCTCTCAAACGGTGTCAGTAATGTTATTTGTCTTTAAGGAATTATGCGCCGACACACACATTATGGATTATGCAAAGCATGTGCCACGTATAAAGAATTAAATATAGACAACATAAATTGCTGAAAAAATAGTTTAAAAGATATATAATAAATAGTTATAAAATGTAAAATAGTAAGACTGATATAACAGTTCGAACTGTTCGGAAAAGTTTGCGATAACTAAACCTTACGTACTTGACAAAAATATAAAGACAAAAAAAGATATAAAACAAAATATGATAATAAGAAAGGAATAAAACAAACAAGTGTCATCTTTCGTCTGATTTATACTTTATCTGACAGTTCTCTTCAGCCCGCTCCTACATCCTCATTTTACAGAGAATTATTTACACTCTTACTTTGAAAAGATTACATATTCTATATTATAATGCCAGTAAAATACTTTATGAGCTACATTATGATTAAAATTCTGTGAATTTATATTTGAATTATATAATGTATTTCCAGTAGATTGGTGTATTATTTTGTTTTATGTAGATCATTTTTCTTCCTAATTTCATAGAGTCAAGGCAAGCCTATGAGTGCCTGCAATCAAAATGCTATAAGCTGAAGGTAAATGCCGAGAAATGAGAAACTTAGATGAGTAGAAACAAATACAAACACACTCTTGAATATTCCATGAGTGTAATTACTATTATAGCACCTAAGTACCTACAAGTAGAATACCTCCCGAAATTATTTTTTTCTTTAAACGTTAGTTCAGTCCCACGATATTTACAAATTTGAAAACAGCGTTCTTTTTTATTTTTACAAAACTCACGTTACCAAATACAATCTGAATATGAAATGTTTTGATCCACACTCGGTCATAAAAAATATAAGTAAATAATCGGTTAACATGAACATGTATATAAAAAGTTCTGATAAACTAATAAGTTTGTACTATCGATATAGATCGTATATTTTAATAAACTTCGGAAGCGTAATAATTTGTTTTATATATAATAACAAAAATAAAACTTATATAACCTAAGCCCTGCTTTATTGTTATTTAAATATTGTTTCTTTTATATAAATAAAAAATAAACCGACACGCACAGGGATTCGAAACCGCGACCTCTGGCAAACCATCCCGTCGCTTCCCAGAGGTCGCGGGTTCGATTCCCTGCCCGTGTTGGTTTATTTTTCATTGTATATTTATATAAATTTAAATAATCCTAATACGGCTATACATGTTATAGATATTTTCAAACGTACATATTGTTTCTCTAAATCCAAAGGCCCTCATATACTGGTATCTCGTCTCGGTCGTTTAAAGTGATATCATATTCAACACTGGTAGAGGGTATGTTTATATGTGAGCTACACATGACTATACATATCTAAACTCCGAAATTACGAATATCTAAATATTTTACAAAACGAAAACGTCAATATTTTAGATAATAATTCAATACTTCCTAGCTGTACAGATAATATCATTTTCAAGCCACTGGAATTACTTTACGAAGGGTATAAGTATTAAAAAAGTCCCCAACATTTTAATAATTGAATTATGTACACATAAACCCGTAAATAGCTTTGACGCCAGCTGTTCTATATGTCTCTCGTTTTCACCAGACTGGAACGAATTTTCTTCTATTATGTTGCTTGAAACTAAAGATATATTAAAATATTATAACAAGATAGAAATATAGAAATAGCATAATACTCATAAAAACATACTCAGTTTTCTCCTGTCACAGGAAACGGAAAGATATTTGGACAGTTAAAAATACTGAAGGTATTCTATTTATCTAATGTGTAACGAGAAAACTAAAAGCATGTCAATATGTGAAGAACTTTAACTTTTATTTCTTTCAAGAAACTGAAATGCTTTTAAGGGCACTTCAAATACGATCGAAAGGTACATCGAAGGTTATAGACCTATAAAACGGTATGCATATAACTTTTACAAGTATCATATTACTTTAGATATTTTCCAATATCGATTTGGTCTTAAAAATTAAACACTAAATGATTTTTGGATATATACTCTCTTAATATGTAATCAACATAGTACTTAGTAGTAGCAATGATGTTTATTCTTAGTACTACCCGTACAGAGTTTCACCAAACTAAGGCAAGTAGTTTTTGAGTGTAGGAGTATTTCTAGTTTATTTTTATATTAAATCACAGATATTTTATTTTTACAAAGGAGGTAGTCCAATTTCGTATGTTTTTCATTGGAAAGGATATTATTATTCCCTGGGGGAAAGCGGTAAAAAATGTTGCTGCAACGGTACGAAAATAAGAGATTATTTTCGTACCGTTCTTTATTTGTTAACCGAATTAAATAAAAAAAACTAAATGTAAAGTGAAGCCCATAAAAATATATTGCCGAAAACTTCATTCAAACCAGCTAATCCGTCAGAATACAGAAGAACAGAAAAATAAAAAAAACATTGTTTTCAGTTCTCTTGCTTCATATAAAGCTCTCCATTATGAATGTTTGAAATCTCCTATCAGCTCGGTAAAATAATTTCTTCAGACCGGAGAAGAGCTGACGATAAAAACTCAACGGGATTTTCATATTCTTCTGATTTCATTTTTTTTCTGTTTTTTTTTGTTATTTTTTTTTTCAAACAGCCTGGCAGCAAGCTCTTCATACTCACAGTGCCTGATTGTTGAAATATTGTAGTATCCTTTAGCTTATTTAGCTACTTTCTTAAATTTATAGAACATGAACGTAACTTTGGGAGCTTGTTGTAGATTTGTATACATTGCCCTAGAAGATTTACTTTTTTTTTTTAAGTTGAGTAACAGGTAACGCAAGCTTGAAATTGTTTCTCGTATTTAAATTGTGTATATCACTGTTCTTAATAAAATCATCAGTGTTCTTGTGCATGCTTAAGATTTTCAAATATATACTGACCAGGGACCGTAAGAACCTACCTTGATAAATTTTACTAAACTTATCACGTAAAGAATTCCTTTATATGTCGGCACGCAATTGGTTACAAATAATTGTAGATATTATTTGAAATAGGAGGAGTGTTATGTTTTTCAAATATACATATGTTAGTGGAAACATAGCCAATTATGCTATTTTTATGTTCCCCGCTACAGTCTTAACGGATTAAAGGATTTTGACGTATGAGGTATCGGTAGATACGTCAAAAGTAATCGAAAATAATATTTTTATGGCCCATGGCTAGGAACCATAAAAATATTATTTTTACAGTCTACCTGGACGAAGTCGACTTATCGAAGACAGCGATAATATAATAATAGACGAATGTTCGTTTTTTTTTCGCAACATAAGATTTTAATGGAATGTAAAGATGTTTTTAATTTTAGTGTCTCTTCGGTTTGTCGAGTTTTGTTGTTATATTATTTATTATTAATATATGTATTTATACGTTACAAATTACAATATACTAAATATAAATTTTTATTACATATTTTTTACAAGTATTAAAAAAATATATAATTAAAGAATTACTATTCATAAAGTTGCTTGTCAATACATATTATTTATATTCGAAAGTTTAAATACTTATTTGAAACACAGTGACATACATACACAGTGATATATATATATATATATATATATATATATATATATGTCACTGTGACATACATATGTCACTGTGTTTCAAATAAGTATTTAAACTTATATATATTAACTAAAATAAATATTAGATATAAATATATTTTAGAATAAAATAAAATTTACCTACCATAAAATGCTTACTACTGTTGCTTGTGTTAGAGGCAATATGTCGTCATCGATGGACAAGCCATCGAGCCGGTCACAGTGGCACCTGTTGCTGTGTTATCCGTGTGTGACCCGACACTCATGGAGGTGACCCCTTTCAGAGGCCAGAAGGAGGTGTACTCACGCCTAAACTTATCAGCTCAAGGTCCAGCCTATATTTTCTGTGTTCAAGAGTATTGGACCACTACACGCACGAGTATGATAGGATTTCGAGAGGTTATGTCCCAAAAATCAGTGCCTCCTCATTGGAAAATTTCTTCACGTCGCGTCCAATGATGACTTCTCGCTGAGGGGGCACGACCGTAAAATTGTGAAAGTTGCATCGGTAGTGGACCACTGCAACAGAAAGTTTGCAACGTTGTATACACCGTCTCAACATCTCAGCTTCGACGAATCCTTGCTTTTATGAAAGCCTAAGCTGGAAACAGTGTATACGGTCCAAAGCTGCTCGTTTTGGGATTAAAACTTTTGAGCTGTGTGAATCCGAGACCGGCTACTTGCTCCAGTGGCGTCTGTATACTGGCAAACGAGCTGAAATGCATCCGGGTAGTTTGCATGGGTTCCAAGGTCACACCACTAAGGTGGTCTTGTCGTAGTCTTTATAATTTTTTTACTGTTTTTTATCATTCTTGTAACTTAACTATTGGTTGGTATGGTTACTTGATATCATAGTACATAAGTAATAATTTGTAAAATAATAGTAAAATAAAAAAAATATATTATCTACTTGTGCCTTTAATGTTGTGTAACATTTTTATATTGTTGTCATGTTTTATTATTTTTATTGTATATATATTTTTTTGATAATATACTTTTTAGTAATTTTTTTTTTAATATTTTGTCCTGCCAAACTAACAAGTACAAACGAAGCACATAAGTAACACAAACATACATACATAGATACTTTCACTATCAATGTCGGTTCAAGCGCTTTGAAGTATAAACAAAGCATACCTAAGCACATGCAACGGGACAATCAAACATAATTATATATTATATAATATGTATACAGAGTTATTCGTAATTAATTGATCACCCATTGATTGGCCAAGGATCCATCCTGCTTCAGCAGCATCGGTTGTGAAAAACTTTTAATGTACCTACCTAAACTATACTACAAAGTTACATTATTTGTATTGTATAGAATTTTCGAAAATAGTCTAATAGTTGTCACTATGTATTTGAATATTCGGTATGGTAATCAAACTTCTTGATTTGTGCTTTGTGTAAAGTAAAGATATATATTTTTATTTATATTTATTTTGGCTCAATCGTTAATAAAGTACATTAAAATTAATACACGGATAAACATTCAATTTTAAATACAGTTTTCAAGCAATTATGTACCTACGCAGGTGGGTCAAAAAGTTCGCGGAATGGAGGGTAAAAAGTAAGAAATAAAACACAAAATTATTTTTCCTTCTCAATGTATTCCCCCTTTACTCTAATACATTTATTAGACCTATCAATTAATTTATTAATACCATCGAAAAAAAAATGATTTCTCTTTGTCGTCAAAATAGGCCGAAATAGCGCTTTTCACTTCTTCATCACTGGAAAATTTCTTCCCTCGAAGCTCTTTTTTCATTTATAGATTTTCCCAGTTATAGAAACACCCTTTTCTTTATAATCAATAAGGAGGATTCCTTCTGAATCCTAGAAAACAGAAGCCATGAGTTTTCCAGCCGACGGAGACACTTTAAATTTCTTCGGGGGTGGTGTGCCCTTTTTGTGCCACTGCATGGAGTCTTGTTTAGACTCAGGCTCATAATGATGAACCCAAGTTTCATCGCCAGTCACAATTCGGTTCAAAACTTCATCCTTTTGATCACCACAGAGCGCCAAAAACTCGCGACAACACTCAACTCGCTGCTGCTTGCAAAAATTCTTCCGGATTGACTTGTTGATTGACGTGTAGCTCAGTGAATTATGACCTAATTGTTTTGAAACTTAGTATTTATACTCTTAATGAGTGTCACAACTAGTGCAGGTAGTAAAAAGTTGCCTTTTCCCCCTCCATAACCCTCATTCCGCGAACTTTTTGACCCCCCCTCGTACATGGCAATTAAAACATTGGTGGAGCCTTCTTTTGTTGGTTAAGGTCAAAACTCGTATCAACATCAAGCGTGATGAAGCCGGGTGAATTTGTAGTAAATTGAACTCATCGTATCAAAGAGATAAAATGCTTAAATTGTTTTATTAAGAAATTGTTTTAAAGTCATTTATGTTCAGATTTCTTACTTTTGAAAATAAACAGAGAGTGCGCCGAGAGATATTAATATTTCAAAGCTACGGGCCAAATGGTTTATTTTCTAAAGAATGAATCCTATAGTGGTTTCTTAGGTATAAATTTCAATTATCTTGTTCGTTCGTTGAAAACAATTAAATAAGTATATTAATTTATTCCTAATCACGAATGTTGCACATAAAAGTATAACCTTTTTAGTTATTCAATCGGCTATGTACCTATCCCTTTTTCCTAATTTTTATTTGTTAAAGGATCAATATTAAAGTTAAAGATTGGCCCTATCACTTTATGAGATACTTCTTTCCTGGGAACATTTTACCCCTTTTCAAGGAAAAAAACATGAAATTACCTATTAATGTACAATTACAGAATAAAACTACTGGAAACTTTTAGTAAATTTTGTATGATGTTGACTTGAATTTCCTTTTTAAAACAATATTGTTCTAATAAATGACAACGCAGTTAAAATATAATATCTCGTTTTGGTTAATAATAGTTTTATTAAATTTAGTAAGCATTAATAAAAATATCTAACAAACCAAACATGTAAACTCGAAATAGAAGTTATTACTTTTTATTCTAAATATGGAATGATTAGAATCTTAATCTCTTTTACTAACCTAACTCCGAATTCTTATTTTTTGTCTTAGATTGTTTCAATAATAATTCAAATAACATAAAATATAAGTAAGGGATAACAGTAAGATAGCGTTTATTGCTATGTGTTCGAAGAGAAATCAAATCTAAACTTCTTAAATTATTCAAAACTTTAGAAATGTCAAATAAATAATTTTAAACAAAATTCTATATTAATATTATAATATTATGAAAATGTCAAATTGAACCTTAAAGTAATTACCAAACTTCCAAAAACATGTAAATGCGTTGCTTGTAAGAGTTTTCAGGAAGTAATTGTTGAAGTAAAAGTATTGGGTCGTGTTGACTACGTGCTTTCAACATTGTGATAGAAATAAACTGGTTGATTAAAGAAAACATTAAATGTATTTACAAGAAAATCTTTATGGTGAAAAAATATAAATATAGTGATAAATTAATATTTCTATTTATTACGGATGAACAAAAGTATTTTCTTATTACGACGTTCACAACCAGTGAACCAGTCGTTAAATAAATATAACCTAAGAAGCCCTTTTTAAATTAGATGAAGCATTGAATGAAAAAGTTTAAAATAACTATAAGACAGTTTTTATTACGCTAATACAGACTGAAGTATTTTTAAAGGGAAAAGTTTTTCTTTGATACGAAAACGAGCTTACAAAATATTTTTTATTTTATAAGTAGATAATACTTAATTTTTGCCGTATAATCCCTTATTTGGCAGCCTGTTGATTCAATTTGTTGTGACAGACACCACTTTAGTTAATAAAATAATCTTTATTTCCCAACCACTCTCGGACGGTCTGGTACAAATTCTATTTGAAACAATAAATCACGATTCACGAAAACAAAAGTAGGCTATTTTTCATGGTTTTTATGATATTGTCACTTCGTTAATCTGAATCTCATTATTTTTACTGGGATGTTTATTCGTTAAATATTCACTTCCTTATTTGTGATCGATCGAACTGGTGCATAGTAATACTTTCCTTCTCCAGACTTGGTTGGGAATATCTTTTATTCAAAGTACCTACCTTATATAACGTCACATTTATGTCTTCAGGAGATTAAGAATAATAATAATAATACAGTACAAATTACACACATTGATCTAACTCCTAAGTAAGCAAATTATATGCTTGTGTTAAGGATGTTAGACAACGATACAAATACATAAAAATACACATTGTAAATACTGAGAATATATTCAATAAACGACCAAACCCAGAAATACCGATCTATGCTCATCACATACATCCCTGTCGAGAATCGAACCCGAGCCTATACATATATAAAATGTGTTGCGCGCCCTCAACGTTGCGCATGAAATAAAAAAAGAATTACGTAAACCTCGGAAAATTCGGTGTACATACATAAAAAAAAATATAATAAATATACCGGCCGAATTGAGAACCACCTCCTTTTTGAACACGGTGAAAAATAAAAGTAATGAACCAATGATAATTCAGGGCTGAAGTTCAGGATGACATAATGCATCTCGATGACGATATCTCTCAAACGGTGTCAGTAATGTTATTTGTCTTTAAGGAATTATGCGCCGACACACACATTATGGATTATGCAAAGCATGTGCCACGTATAAAGAATTAAATATAGACAACATAAATTGCTGAAAAAATAGTTTAAAAGATATATAATAAATAGTTATAAAATGTAAAATAGTAAGACTGATATAACAGTTCGAACTGTTCGGAAAAGTTTGCGATAACTAAACCTTACGTACTTGACAAAAATATAAAGACAAAAAAAGATATAAAACAAAATATGATAATAAGAAAGGAATAAAACAAACAAGTGTCATCTTTCGTCTGATTTATACTTTATCTGACAGTTCTCTTCAGCCCGCTCCTACATCCTCATTTTACAGAGAATTATTTACACTCTTACTTTGAAAAGATTACATATTCTATATTATAATGCCAGTAAAATACTTTATGAGCTACATTATGATTAAAATTCTGTGAATTTATATTTGAATTATATAATGTATTTCCAGTAGATTGGTGTATTATTTTGTTTTATGTAGATCATTTTTCTTCCTAATTTCATAGAGTCAAGGCAAGCCTATGAGTGCCTGCAATCAAAATGCTATAAGCTGAAGGTAAATGCCGAGAAATGAGAAACTTAGATGAGTAGAAACAAATACAAACACACTCTTGAATATTCCATGAGTGTAATTACTATTATAGCACCTAAGTACCTACAAGTAGAATACCTCCCGAAATTATTTTTTTCTTTAAACGTTAGTTCAGTCCCACGATATTTACAAATTTGAAAACAGCGTTCTTTTTTATTTTTACAAAACTCACGTTACCAAATACAATCTGAATATGAAATGTTTTGATCCACACTCGGTCATAAAAAATATAAGTAAATAATCGGTTAACATGAACATGTATATAAAAAGTTCTGATAAACTAATAAGTTTGTACTATCGATATAGATCGTATATTTTAATAAACTTCGGTAGCGTAATAATTTGTTTTATATATAATAACAAAAATAAAACTTATATAACCTAAGCCCTGCTTTATTGTTATTTAAATATTGTTTCTTTTATATAAATAAAAAATAAACCGACACGCACAGGGATTCGAAACCGCGACCTCTGGCAAACCATCCCGTCGCTTCCCAGAGGTCGCGGGTTCGATTCCCTGCCCGTGTTGGTTTATTTTTCATTGTATATTTATATAAATTTAAATAATCCTAATACGGCTATACATGTTATAGATATTTTCAAACGTACATATTGTTTCTCTAAATCCAAAGGCCCTCATATACTGGTATCTCGTCTCGGTCGTTTAAAGTGATATCATATTCAACACTGGTAGAGGGTATGTTTATATGTGAGCTACACATGACTATACATATCTAAACTCCGAAATTACGAATATCTAAATATTTTACAAAACGAAAACGTCAATATTTTAGATAATAATTCAATACTTCCTAGCTGTACAGATAATATCATTTTCAAGCCACTGGAATTACTTTACGAAGGGTATAAGTATTAAAAAAGTCCCCAACATTTTAATAATTGAATTATGTACACATAAACCCGTAAATAGCTTTGACGCCAGCTGTTCTATATGTCTCTCGTTTTCACCAGACTGGAACAAATTTTCTTCTATTATGTTGCTTGAAACTAAAGATATATTAAAATATTATAACAAGATAGAAATATAGAAATAGCATAATACTCATAAAAACATACTCAGTTTTCTCCTGTCACAGGAAACGGAAAGATATTTGGACAGTTAAAAATACTGAAGGTATTCTATTTATCTAATGTGTAACGAGAAAACTAAAAGCATGTCAATATGTGAAGAACTTTAACTTTTATTTCTTTCAAGAAACTGAAATGCTTTTAAGGGCACTTCAAATACGATCGAAAGGTACATCGAAGGTTATAGACCTATAAAACGGTATGCATATAACTTTTACAAGTATCATATTACTTTAGATATTTTCCAATATCGATTTGGTCTTAAAAATTAAACACTAAATGATTTTTGGATATATACTCTCTTAATATGTAATCAACATAGTACTTAGTAGTAGCAATGATGTTTATTCTTAGTACTACCCGTACAGAGTTTCACCAAACTAAGGCAAGTAGTTTTTGAGTGTAGGAGTATTTCTAGTTTATTTTTATATTAAATCACAGATATTTTATTTTTACAAAGGAGGTAGTCCAATTTCGTATGTTTTTCATTGGAAAGGATATTATTATTCCCTGGGGGAAAGCGGTAAAAAATGTTGCTGCAACGGTACGAAAATAAGAGATTATTAACTTCTTTATTTGTTAACCGAATTAAATAAAAAAAACTAAATGTAAAGTGAAGCCCATAAAAATATATTGCCGAAAACTTCATTCAAACCAGCTAATCCGTCAGAATACAGAAGAACAGAAAAATAAAAAAAACATTGTTTTCAGTTCTCTTGCTTCATATAAAGCTCTCCATTATGAATGTTTGAAATCTCCTATCAGCTCGGTAAAATAATTTCTTCAGACCGGAGAAGAGCTGACGATAAAAACTCAACGGGATTTTCATATTCTTCTGATTTCATTTTTTTTTCTGTTTTTTTTTGTTATTTTTTTTTTCAAACAGCCTGGCAGCAAGCTCTTCATACTCACAGTGCCTGATTGTTGAAATATTGTAGTATCCTTTAGCTTATTTAGCTACTTTCTTAAATTTATAGAACATGAACGTAACTTTGGGAGCTTGTTGTAGATTTGTATACATTGCCCTAGAAGATTTACTTTTTTTTTTTAAGTTGAGTAACAGGTAACGCAAGCTTGAAATTGTTTCTCGTATTTAAATTGTGTATATCACTGTTCTTAATAAAATCATCAGTGTTCTTGTGCATGCTTAAGATTTTCAAATATATACTGACCAGGGACCGTAAGAACCTACCTTGATAAATTTTACTAAACTTATCACGTAAAGAATTCCTTTATATGTCGGCACGCAATTGGTTACAAATAATTGTAGATATTATTTGAAATAGGAGGAGTGTTATGTTTTTCAAATATACATATGTTAGTGGAAACATAGCCAATTATGCTATTTTTATGTTCCCCGCTACAGTCTTAACGGATTAAAGGATTTTGACGTATGAGGTATCGGTAGATACGTCAAAAGTAATCGAAAATAATATTTTTATGGCCCATGGCTAGGAACCATAAAAATATTATTTTTACAGTCTACCTGGACGAAGTCGACTTATCGAAGACAGCGATAATATAATAATAGACGAATGTTCGTTTTTTTTTCGCAACATAAGATTTTAATGGAATGTAAAGATGTTTTTAATTTTAGTGTCTCTTCGGTTTGTCGAGTTTTGTTGTTATATTATTTATTATTAATATATGTATTTATACGTTACAAATTACAATATACTAAATATAAATTTTTATTACATATTTTTTACAAGTATTAAAAAAATATATAATTAAAGAATTACTATTCATAAAGTTGCTTGTCAATACATATTATTTATATTCGAAAGTTTAAATACTTATTTGAAACACAGTGACATACATACACAGTGATATATATATATATATATATATATGTCACTGTGACATACATATGTCACTGTGTTTCAAATAAGTATTTAAACTTATATATATTAACTAAAATAAATATTAGATATAAATATATTTTAGAATAAAATAAAATTTACCTACCATAAAATGCTTACTACTGTTGCTTGTGTTAGAGGCAATATGTCGTCATCGATGGACAAGCCATCGAGCCGGTCACAGTGGCACCTGTTGCTGTGTTATCCGTGTGTGACCCGACACTCATGGAGGTGACCCCTTTCAGAGGCCAGAAGGAGGTGTACTCACGCCTAAACTTATCAGCTCAAGGTCCAGCCTATATTTTCTGTGTTCAAGAGTATTGGACCACTACACGCACGAGTATGATAGGATTTCGAGAGGTTATGTCCCAAAAATCAGTGCCTCCTCATTGGAAAATTTCTTCACGTCGCGTCCAATGATGACTTCTCGCTGAGGGGGCACGACCGTAAAATTGTGAAAGTTGCATCGGTAGTGGACCACTGCAACAGAAAGTTTGCAACGTTGTATACACCGTCTCAACATCTCAGCTTCGACGAATCCTTGCTTTTATGAAAGCCTAAGCTGGAAACAGTGTATACGGTCCAAAGCTGCTCGTTTTGGGATTAAAACTTTTGAGCTGTGTGAATCCGAGACCGGCTACTTGCTCCAGTGGCGTCTGTATACTGGCAAACGAGCTGAAATGCATCCGGGTAGTTTGCATGGGTTCCAAGGTCACACCACTAAGGTGGTCTTGTCGTAGTCTTTATAATTTTTTTACTGTTTTTTATCATTCTTGTAACTTAACTATTGGTTGGTATGGTTACTTGATATCATAGTACATAAGTAATAATTTGTAAAATAATAGTAAAATAAAAAAAATATATTATCTACTTGTGCCTTTAATGTTGTGTAACATTTTTATATTGTTGTCATGTTTTATTATTTTTATTGTATATATATTTTTTTGATAATATACTTTTTAGTAATTTTTTTTTTAATATTTTGTCCTGCCAAACTAACAAGTACAAACGAAGCACATAAGTAACACAAACATACATACATAGATACTTTCACTATCAATGTCGGTTCAAGCGCTTTGAAGTATAAACAAAGCATACCTAAGCACATGCAACGGGACAATCAAACATAATTATATATTATATAATATGTATACAGAGTTATTCGTAATTAATTGATCACCCATTGATTGGCCAAGGATCCATCCTGCTTCAGCAGCATCGGTTGTGAAAAACTTTTAATGTACCTACCTAAACTATACTACAAAGTTACATTATTTGTATTGTATAGAATTTTCGAAAATAGTCTAATAGTTGTCACTATGTATTTGAATATTCGGTATGGTAATCAAACTTCTTGATTTGTGCTTTGTGTAAAGTAAAGATATATATTTTTATTTATATTTATTTTGGCTCAATCGTTAATAAAGTACATTAAAATTAATACACGGATAAACATTCAATTTTAAATACAGTTTTCAAGCAATTATGTACCTACGCAGGTGGGTCAAAAAGTTCGCGGAATGGAGGGTAAAAAGTAAGAAATAAAACACAAAATTATTTTTCCTTCTCAATGTATTCCCCCTTTACTCTAATACATTTATTAGACCTATCAATTAATTTATTAATACCATCGAAAAAAAAATGATTTCTCTTTGTCGTCAAAATAGGCCGAAATAGCGCTTTTCACTTCTTCATCACTGGAAAATTTCTTCCCTCGAAGCTCTTTTTTCATTTATAGATTTTCCCAGTTATAGAAACACCCTTTTCTTTATAATCAATAAGGAGGATTCCTTCTGAATCCTAGAAAACAGAAGCCATGAGTTTTCCAGCCGACGGAGACACTTTAAATTTCTTCGGGGGTGGTGTGCCCTTTTTGTGCCACTGCATGGAGTCTTGTTTAGACTCAGGCTCATAATGATGAACCCAAGTTTCATCGCCAGTCACAATTCGGTTCAAAACTTCATCCTTTTGATCACCACAGAGCGCCAAAAACTCGCGACAACACTCAACTCGCTGCTGCTTGCAAAAATTCTTCCGGATTGACTTGTTGATTGACGTGTAGCTCAGTGAATTATGACCTAATTGTTTTGAAACTTAGTATTTATACTCTTAATGAGTGTCACAACTAGTGCAGGTAGTAAAAAGTTGCCTTTTCCCCCTCCATAACCCTCATTCCGCGAACTTTTTGACCCCCCCTCGTACATGGCAATTAAAACATTGGTGGAGCCTTCTTTTGTTGGTTAAGGTCAAAACTCGTATCAACATCAAGCGTGATGAAGCCGGGTGAATTTGTAGTAAATTGAACTCATCGTATCAAAGAAATAAAATGCTTAAATTGTTTTATTAAGAAATTGATTTAAAGTCATTTATGTTCAGATTTCTTACTTTTGAAAATAAACAGAGAGTGCGCCGAGAGATATTAATATTTCAAAGCTACGGGCCAAATGGTTTATTTTCTAAAGAATGAATCCTATAGTGGTTTCTTAGGTATAAATTTCAATTATCTTGTTCGTTCGTTGAAAACAATTAAATAAGTATATTAATTTATTCCTAATCACGAATGTTGCACATAAAAGTATAACCTTTTTAGTTATTCAATCGGCTATGTACCTATCCCTTTTTCCTAATTTTTATTTGTTAAAGGATCAATATTAAAGTTAAAGATTGGCCCTATCACTTTATGAGATACTTCTTTCCTGGGAACATTTTACCCCTTTTCAAGGAAAAAAACATGAAATTACCTATTAATGTACAATTACAGAATAAAACTACTGGAAACTTTTAGTAAATTTTGTATGATGTTGACTTGAATTTCCTTTTTAAAACAATATTGTTCTAATAAATGACAACGCAGTTAAAATATAATATCTCGTTTTGGTTAATAATAGTTTTATTAAATTTAGTAAGCATTAATAAAAATATCTAACAAACCAAACATGTAAACTCGAAATAGAAGTTATTACTTTTTATTCTAAATATGGAATGATTAGAATCTTAATCTCTTTTACTAACCTAACTCCGAATTCTTATTTTTTGTCTTAGATTGTTTCAATAATAATTCAAATAACATAAAATATAAGTAAGGGATAACAGTAAGATAGCGTTTATTGCTATGTGTTCGAAGAGAAATCAAATCTAAACTTCTTAAATTATTCAAAACTTTAGAAATGTCAAATAAATAATTTTAAACAAAATTCTATATTAATATTATAATATTATGAAAATGTCAAATTGAACCTTAAAGTAATTACCAAACTTCCAAAAACATGTAAATGCGTTGCTTGTAAGAGTTTTCAGGAAGTAATTGTTGAAGTAAAAGTATTGGGTCGTGTTGACTACGTGCTTTCAACATTGTGATAGAAATAAACTGGTTGATTAAAGAAAACATTAAATGTATTTACAAGAAAATCTTTATGGTGAAAAAATATAAATATAGTGATAAATTAATATTTCTATTTATTACGGATGAACAAAAGTATTTTCTTATTACGACGTTCACAACCAGTGAACCAGTCGTTAAATAAATATAACCTAAGAAGCCCTTTTTAAATTAGATGAAGCATTGAATGAAAAAGTTTAAAATAACTATAAGACAGTTTTTATTACGCTAATACAGACTGAAGTATTTTTAAAGGGAAAAGTTTTTCTTTGATACGAAAACGAGCTTACAAAATATTTTTTATTTTATAAGTAGATAATACTTAATTTTTGCCGTATAATCCCTTATTTGGCAGCCTGTTGATTCAATTTGTTGTGACAGACACCACTTTAGTTAATAAAATAATCTTTATTTCCCAACCACTCTCGGACGGTCTGGTACAAATTCTATTTGAAACAATAAATCACGATTCACGAAAATAAAAGTAGGCTATTTTTCATGGTTTTTATGATATTGTCACTTCGTTAATCTGAATCTCATTATTTTTACTGGGATGTTTATTCGTTAAATATTCACTTCCTTATTTGTGATCGATCGAACTGGTGCATAGTAATACTTTCCTTCTCCAGACTTGGTTGGGAATATCTTTTATTCAAAGTACCTACCTTATATAACGTCACATTTATGTCTTCAGGAGATTAAGAATAATAATAATAATAATAATACAGTACAAATTACACACATTGATCTAACTCCTAAGTAAGCAAATTATATGCTTGTGTTAAGGATGTTAGACAACGATACAAATACATAAAAATACACATTGTAAATACTGAGAATATATTCAATAAACGACCAAACCCAGAAATACCGATCTATGCTCATCACATACATCCCTGTCGAGAATCGAACCCGAGCCTATACATATATAAAATGTGTTGCGCGCCCTCAACGTTGCGCATGAAATAAAAAAAGAATTACGTAAACCTCGGAAAATTCGGTGTACATACATAAAAAAAAATATAATAAATATACCGGCCGAATTGAGAACCACCTCCTTTTTGAACACGGTGAAAAATAAAAGTAATGAACCAATGATAATTCAGGGCTGAAGTTCAGGATGACATAATGCATCTCGATGACGATATCTCTCAAACGGTGTCAGTAATGTTATTTGTCTTTAAGGAATTATGCGCCGACACACACATTATGGATTATGCAAAGCATGTGCCACGTATAAAGAATTAAATATAGACAACATAAATTGCTGAAAAAATAGTTTAAAAGATATATAATAAATAGTTATAAAATGTAAAATAGTAAGACTGATATAACAGTTCGAACTGTTCGGAAAAGTTTGCGATAACTAAACCTTACGTACTTGACAAAAATATAAAGACAAAAAAAGATATAAAACAAAATATGATAATAAGAAAGGAATAAAACAAACAAGTGTCATCTTTCGTCTGATTTATACTTTATCTGACAGTTCTCTTCAGCCCGCTCCTACATCCTCATTTTACAGAGAATTATTTACACTCTTACTTTGAAAAGATTACATATTCTATATTATAATGCCAGTAAAATACTTTATGAGCTACATTATGATTAAAATTCTGTGAATTTATATTTGAATTATATAATGTATTTCCAGTAGATTGGTGTATTATTTTGTTTTATGTAGATCATTTTTCTTCCTAATTTCATAGAGTCAAGGCAAGCCTATGAGTGCCTGCAATCAAAATGCTATAAGCTGAAGGTAAATGCCGAGAAATGAGAAACTTAGATGAGTAGAAACAAATACAAACACACTCTTGAATATTCCATGAGTGTAATTACTATTATAGCACCTAAGTACCTACAAGTAGAATACCTCCCGAAATTATTTTTTTCTTTAAACGTTAGTTCAGTCCCACGATATTTACAAATTTGAAAACAGCGTTCTTTTTTATTTTTACAAAACTCACGTTACCAAATACAATCTGAATATGAAATGTTTTGATCCACACTCGGTCATAAAAAATATAAGTAAATAATCGGTTAACATGAACATGTATATAAAAAGTTCTGATAAACTAATAAGTTTGTACTATCGATATAGATCGTATATTTTAATAAACTTCGGAAGCGTAATAATTTGTTTTATATATAATAACAAAAATAAAACTTATATAACCTAAGCCCTGCTTTATTGTTATTTAAATATTGTTTCTTTTATATAAATAAAAAATAAACCGACACGCACAGGGATTCGAAACCGCGACCTCTGGCAAACCATCCCGTCGCTTCCCAGAGGTCGCGGGTTCGATTCCCTGCCCGTGTTGGTTTATTTTTCATTGTATATTTATATAAATTTAAATAATCCTAATACGGCTATACATGTTATAGATATTTTCAAACGTACATATTGTTTCTCTAAATCCAAAGGCCCTCATATACTGGTATCTCGTCTCGGTCGTTTAAAGTGATATCATATTCAACACTGGTAGAGGGTATGTTTATATGTGAGCTACACATGACTATACATATCTAAACTCCGAAATTACGAATATCTAAATATTTTACAAAACGAAAACGTCAATATTTTAGATAATAATTCAATACTTCCTAGCTGTACAGATAATATCATTTTCAAGCCACTGGAATTACTTTACGAAGGGTATAAGTATTAAAAAAGTCCCCAACATTTTAATAATTGAATTATGTACACATAAACCCGTAAATAGCTTTGACGCCAGCTGTTCTATATGTCTCTCGTTTTCACCAGACTGGAACGAATTTTCTTCTATTATGTTGCTTGAAACTAAAGATATATTAAAATATTATAACAAGATAGAAATATAGAAATAGCATAATACTCATAAAAACATACTCAGTTTTCTCCTGTCACAGGAAACGGAAAGATATTTGGACAGTTAAAAATACTGAAGGTATTCTATTTATCTAATGTGTAACGAGAAAACTAAAAGCATGTCAATATGTGAAGAACTTTAACTTTTATTTCTTTCAAGAAACTGAAATGCTTTTAAGGGCACTTCAAATACGATCGAAAGGTACATCGAAGGTTATAGACCTATAAAACGGTATGCATATAACTTTTACAAGTATCATATTACTTTAGATATTTTCCAATATCGATTTGGTCTTAAAAATTAAACACTAAATGATTTTTGGATATATACTCTCTTAATATGTAATCAACATAGTACTTAGTAGTAGCAATGATGTTTATTCTTAGTACTACCCGTACAGAGTTTCACCAAACTAAGGCAAGTAGTTTTTGAGTGTAGGAGTATTTCTAGTTTATTTTTATATTAAATCACAGATATTTTATTTTTACAAAGGAGGTAGTCCAATTTCGTATGTTTTTCATTGGAAAGGATATTATTATTCCCTGGGGGAAAGCGGTAAAAAATGTTGCTGCAACGGTACGAAAATAAGAGATTATTTTCGTACCGTTCTTTATTTGTTAACCGAATTAAATAAAAAAACTAAATGTAAAGTGAAGCCCATAAAAATATATTGCCGAAAACTTCATTCAAACCAGCTAATCCGTCAGAATACAGAAGAACAGAAAAATAAAAAAAACATTGTTTTCAGTTCTCTTGCTTCATATAAAGCTCTCCATTATGAATGTTTGAAATCTCCTATCAGCTCGGTAAAATAATTTCTTCAGACCGGAGAAGAGCTGACGATAAAAACTCAACGGGATTTTCATATTCTTCTGATTTCATTTTTTTTTCTGTTTTTTTTTGTTATTTTTTTTTTCAAACAGCCTGGCAGCAAGCTCTTCATACTCACAGTGCCTGATTGTTGAAATATTGTAGTATCCTTTAGCTTATTTAGCTACTTTCTTAAATTTATAGAACATGAACGTAACTTTGGGAGCTTGTTGTAGATTTGTATACATTGCCCTAGAAGATTTACTTTTTTTTTTTAAGTTGAGTAACAGGTAACGCAAGCTTGAAATTGTTTCTCGTATTTAAATTGTGTATATCACTGTTCTTAATAAAATCATCAGTGTTCTTGTGCATGCTTAAGATTTTCAAATATATACTGACCAGGGACCGTAAGAACCTACCTTGATAAATTTTACTAAACTTATCACGTAAAGAATTCCTTTATATGTCGGCACGCAATTGGTTACAAATAATTGTAGATATTATTTGAAATAGGAGGAGTGTTATGTTTTTCAAATATACATATGTTAGTGGAAACATAGCCAATTATGCTATTTTTATGTTCCCCGCTACAGTCTTAACGGATTAAAGGATTTTGACGTATGAGGTATCGGTAGATACGTCAAAAGTAATCGAAAATAATATTTTTATGGCCCATGGCTAGGAACCATAAAAATATTATTTTTACAGTCTACCTGGACGAAGTCGACTTATCGAAGACAGCGATAATATAATAATAGACGAATGTTCGTTTTTTTTTCGCAACATAAGATTTTAATGGAATGTAAAGATGTTTTTAATTTTAGTGTCTCTTCGGTTTGTCGAGTTTTGTTGTTATATTATTTATTATTAATATATGTATTTATACGTTACAAATTACAATATACTAAATATAAATTTTTATTACATATTTTTTACAAGTATTAAAAAAATATATAATTAAAGAATTACTATTCATAAAGTTGCTTGTCAATACATATTATTTATATTCGAAAGTTTAAATACTTATTTGAAACACAGTGACATACATACACAGTGATATATATATATATATATATATATATATATATGTCACTGTGACATACATATGTCACTGTGTTTCAAATAAGTATTTAAACTTATATATATTAACTAAAATAAATATTAGATATAAATATATTTTAGAATAAAATAAAATTTACCTACCATAAAATGCTTACTATTGTTGCTTGTGTTAGAGGCAATATGTCGTCATCGATGGACAAGCCATCGAGCCGGTCACAGTGGCACCTGTTGCTGTGTTATCCGTGTGTGACCCGACACTCATGGAGGTGACCCCTTTCAGAGGCCAGAAGGAGGTGTACTCACGCCTAAACTTATCAGCTCAAGGTCCAGCCTATATTTTCTGTGTTCAAGAGTATTGGACCACTACACGCACGAGTATGATAGGATTTCGAGAGGTTATGTCCCAAAAATCAGTGCCTCCTCATTGGAAAATTTCTTCACGTCGCGTCCAATGATGACTTCTCGCTGAGGGGGCACGACCGTAAAATTGTGAAAGTTGCATCGGTAGTGGACCACTGCAACAGAAAGTTTGCAACGTTGTATACACCGTCTCAACATCTCAGCTTCGACGAATCCTTGCTTTTATGAAAGCCTAAGCTGGAAACAGTGTATACGGTCCAAAGCTGCTCGTTTTGGGATTAAAACTTTTGAGCTGTGTGAATCCGAGACCGGCTACTTGCTCCAGTGGCGTCTGTATACTGGCAAACGAGCTGAAATGCATCCGGGTAGTTTGCATGGGTTCCAAGGTCACACCACTAAGGTGGTCTTGTCGTAGTCTTTATAATTTTTTTACTGTTTTTTATCATTCTTGTAACTTAACTATTGGTTGGTATGGTTACTTGATATCATAGTACATAAGTAATAATTTGTAAAATAATAGTAAAATAAAAAAAATATATTATCTACTTGTGCCTTTAATGTTGTGTAACATTTTTATATTGTTGTCATGTTTTATTATTTTTATTGTATATATATTTTTTTGATAATATACTTTTTAGTAATTTTTTTTTTAATATTTTGTCCTGCCAAACTAACAAGTACAAACGAAGCACATAAGTAACACAAACATACATACATAGATACTTTCACTATCAATGTCGGTTCAAGCGCTTTGAAGTATAAACAAAGCATACCTAAGCACATGCAACGGGACAATCAAACATAATTATATATTATATAATATGTATACAGAGTTATTCGTAATTAATTGATCACCCATTGATTGGCCAAGGATCCATCCTGCTTCAGCAGCATCGGTTGTGAAAAACTTTTAATGTACCTACCTAAACTATACTACAAAGTTACATTATTTGTATTGTATAGAATTTTCGAAAATAGTCTAATAGTTGTCACTATGTATTTGAATATTCGGTATGGTAATCAAACTTCTTGATTTGTGCTTTGTGTAAAGTAAAGATATATATTTTTATTTATATTTATTTTGGCTCAATCGTTAATAAAGTACATTAAAATTAATACACGGATAAACATTCAATTTTAAATACAGTTTTCAAGCAATTATGTACCTACGCAGGTGGGTCAAAAAGTTCGCGGAATGGAGGGTAAAAAGTAAGAAATAAAACACAAAATTATTTTTCCTTCTCAATGTATTCCCCCTTTACTCTAATACATTTATTAGACCTATCAATTAATTTATTAATACCATCGAAAAAAAAATGATTTCTCTTTGTCGTCAAAATAGGCCGAAATAGCGCTTTTCACTTCTTCATCACTGGAAAATTTCTTCCCTCGAAGCTCTTTTTTCATTTATAGATTTTCCCAGTTATAGAAACACCCTTTTCTTTATAATCAATAAGGAGGATTCCTTCTGAATCCTAGAAAACAGAAGCCATGAGTTTTCCAGCCGACGGAGACACTTTAAATTTCTTCGGGGGTGGTGTGCCCTTTTTGTGCCACTGCATGGAGTCTTGTTTAGACTCAGGCTCATAATGATGAACCCAAGTTTCATCGCCAGTCACAATTCGGTTCAAAACTTCATCCTTTTGATCACCACAGAGCGCCAAAAACTCGCGACAACACTCAACTCGCTGCTGCTTGCAAAAATTCTTCCGGATTGACTTGTTGATTGACGTGTAGCTCAGTGAATTATGACCTAATTGTTTTGAAACTTAGTATTTATACTCTTAATGAGTGTCACAACTAGTGCAGGTAGTAAAAAGTTGCCTTTTCCCCCTCCATAACCCTCATTCCGCGAACTTTTTGACCCCCCCTCGTACATGGCAATTAAAACATTGGTGGAGCCTTCTTTTGTTGGTTAAGGTCAAAACTCGTATCAACATCAAGCGTGATGAAGCCGGGTGAATTTGTAGTAAATTGAACTCATCGTATCAAAGAGATAAAATGCTTAAATTGTTTTATTAAGAAATTGTTTTAAAGTCATTTATGTTCAGATTTCTTACTTTTGAAAATAAACAGAGAGTGCGCCGAGAGATATTAATATTTCAAAGCTACGGGCCAAATGGTTTATTTTCTAAAGAATGAATCCTATAGTGGTTTCTTAGGTATAAATTTCAATTATCTTGTTCGTTCGTTGAAAACAATTAAATAAGTATATTAATTTATTCCTAATCACGAATGTTGCACATAAAAGTATAACCTTTTTAGTTATTCAATCGGCTATGTACCTATCCCTTTTTCCTAATTTTTATTTGTTAAAGGATCAATATTAAAGTTAAAGATTGGCCCTATCACTTTATGAGATACTTCTTTCCTGGGAACATTTTACCCCTTTTCAAGGAAAAAAACATGAAATTACCTATTAATGTACAATTACAGAATAAAACTACTGGAAACTTTTAGTAAATTTTGTATGATGTTGACTTGAATTTCCTTTTTAAAACAATATTGTTCTAATAAATGACAACGCAGTTAAAATATAATATCTCGTTTTGGTTAATAATAGTTTTATTAAATTTAGTAAGCATTAATAAAAATATCTAACAAACCAAACATGTAAACTCGAAATAGAAGTTATTACTTTTTATTCTAAATATGGAATGATTAGAATCTTAATCTCTTTTACTAACCTAACTCCGAATTCTTATTTTTTGTCTTAGATTGTTTCAATAATAATTCAAATAACATAAAATATAAGTAAGGGATAACAGTAAGATAGCGTTTATTGCTATGTGTTCGAAGAGAAATCAAATCTAAACTTCTTAAATTATTCAAAACTTTAGAAATGTCAAATAAATAATTTTAAACAAAATTCTATATTAATATTATAATATTATGAAAATGTCAAATTGAACCTTAAAGTAATTACCAAACTTCCAAAAACATGTAAATGCGTTGCTTGTAAGAGTTTTCAGGAAGTAATTATTGGGTCGTGTTGACTACGTGCTTTCAACATTGTGATAGAAATAAACTGGTTGATTAAAGCAAACATTAAATGTATTTACAAGAAAATCTTTATGGTGAAAAAATATAAATATAGTGATAAATTAATATTTCTATTTATTACGGATGAACAAAAGTATTTTCTTATTACGACGTTCACAACCAGTGAACCAGTCGTTAAATAAATATAACCTAAGAAGCCCTTTTTAAATTAGATGAAGCATTGAATGAAAAAGTTTAAAATAACTATAAGACAGTTTTTATTACGCTAATACAGACTGAAGTATTTTTAAAGGGAAAAATTTTTCTTTGATACGAAAACGAGCTTACAAAATATTTTTTATTTTATAAGTAGATAATACTTAATTTTTGCCGTATAATCCCTTTTTTGGCAGCCTGTTGATTCAATTTGTTGTGACAGACACCACTTTAGTTAATAAAATAATCTTTATTTCCCAACCACTCTCGGACGGTCTGGTACAAATTCTATTTGAAACAATAAATCACGATTCACGAAAATAAAAGTAGGCTATTTTTCATGGTTTTTATGATATTGTCACTTCGTTAATCTGAATCTCATTATTTTTACTGGGATGTTTATTCGTTAAATATTCACTTCCTTATTTGTGATCGATCGAACTGGTGCATAGTAATACTTTCCTTCTCCAGACTTGGTTGGGAATATCTTTTATTCAAAGTACCTACCTTATATAACGTCACATTTATGTCTTCAGGAGATTAAGAATAATAATAATAATAATAATACAGTACAAATTACACACATTGATCTAACTCCTAAGTAAGCAAATTATATGCTTGTGTTAAGGATGTTAGACAACGATACAAATACATAAAAATACACATTATAAATACTGAGAATATATTCAATAAACGACCAAACCCAGAAATACCGATCTATGCTCATCACATACATCCCTGTCGAGAATCGAACCCGAGCCTATACATATATAAAATGTGTTGCGCGCCCTCAACGTTGCGCATGAAATAAAAAAAGAATTACGTAAACCTCGGAAAATTCGGTATACATACATAAAAAAAAATATAATAAATATACCGGCCGAATTGAGAACCACCTCCTTTTTGGACACGGTGAAAAATAAAAGTAATGAACCAATGATAATTCAGGGCTGAAGTTCAGGATGACATAATGCATCTCGATGACGATATCTCTCAAACGGTGTCAGTAATGTTATTTGTCTTTAAGGAATTATGCGCCGACACACACATTATGGATTATGCAAAGCATGTGCCACGTATAAAGAATTAAATATAGACAACATAAATTGCTGAAAAAATAGTTTAAAAGATATATAATAAATAGTTATAAAATGTAAAATAGTAAGACTGATATAACAGTTCGAACTGTTCGGAAAAGTTTGCGATAACTAAACCTTACGTACTTGACAAAAATATAAAGACAAAAAAAGATATAAAACAAAATATGATAATAAGAAAGGAATAAAACAAACAAGTGTCATCTTTCGTCTGATTTATACTTTATCTGACAGTTCTCTTCAGCCCGCTCCTACATCCTCATTTTACAGAGAATTATTTACACTCTTACTTTGAAAAGATTACATATTCTATATTATAATGCCAGTAAAATACTTTATGAGCTACATTATGATTAAAATTCTGTGAATTTATATTTGAATTATATAATGTATTTCCAGTAGATTGGTGTATTATTTTGTTTTATGTAGATCATTTTTCTTCTTAATTTCATAGAGTCAAGGCAAGCCTATGAGTGCCTGCAATCAAAATGCTATAAGCTGAAGGTAAATGCCGAGAAATGAGAAACTTAGATGAGTAGAAACAAATACAAACACACTCTTGAATATTCCATGAGTGTAATTACTATTATAGCACCTAAGTACCTACAAGTAGAATACCTCCCGAAATTATTTTTTTCTTTAAACGTTAGTTCAGTCCCACGATATTTACAAATTTGAAAACAGCGTTCTTTTTTATTTTTACAAAACTCACGTTACCAAATACAATCTGAATATGAAATGTTTTGATCCACACTCGGTCATAAAAAATATAAGTAAATAATCGGTTAACATGAACATGTATATAAAAAGTTCTGATAAACTAATAAGTTTGTACTATTGATATAGATCGTATATTTTAATAAACTTCGGAAGCGTAATAATTTGTTTTATATATAATAACAAAAATAAAACTTATATAACCTAAGCCCTGCTTTATTGTTATTTAAATATTGTTTCTTTTATATAAATAAAAAATAAACCGACACGCACAGGGATTCGAAACCGCGACCTCTGGCAAACCATCCCGTCGCTTCCCAGAGGTCGCGGGTTCGATTCCCTGCCCGTGTTGGTTTATTTTTCATTGTATATTTATATAAATTTAAATAATCCTAATACGGCTATACATGTTATAGATATTTTCAAACGTACATATTGTTTCTCTAAATCCAAAGGCCCTCATATACTGGTATCTCGTCTCGGTCGTTTAAAGTGATATCATATTCAACACTGGTAGAGGGTATGTTTATATGTGAGCTACACATGACTATACATATCTAAACTCCGAAATTACGAATATCTAAATATTTTACAAAACGAAAACGTCAATATTTTAGATAATAATTCAATACTTCCTAGCTGTACAGATAATATCATTTTCAAGCCACTGGAATTACTTTACGAAGGGTATAAGTATTAAAAAAGTCCCCAACATTTTAATAATTGAATTATGTACACATAAACCCGTAAATAGCTTTGACGCCAGCTGTTCTATATGTCTCTCGTTTTCACCAGACTGGAACGAATTTTCTTCTATTATGTTGCTTGAAACTAAAGATATATTAAAATATTATAACAAGATAGAAATATAGAAATAGCATAATACTCATAAAAACATACTCAGTTTTCTCCTGTCACAGGAAACGGAAAGATATTTGGACAGTTAAAAATACTGAAGGTATTCTATTTATCTAATGTGTAACGAGAAAACTAAAAGCATGTCAATATGTGAAGAACTTTAACTTTTATTTCTTTCAAGAAACTGAAATGCTTTTAAGGGCACTTCAAATACGATCGAAAGGTACATCGAAGGTTATAGACCTATAAAACGGTATGCATATAACTTTTACAAGTATCATATTACTTTAGATATTTTCCAATATCGATTTGGTCTTAAAAATTAAACACTAAATGATTTTTGGATATATACTCTCTTAATATGTAATCAACATAGTACTTAGTAGTAGCAATGATGTTTATTCTTAGTACTACCCGTACAGAGTTTCACCAAACTAAGGCAAGTAGTTTTTGAGTGTAGGAGTATTTCTAGTTTATTTTTATATTAAATCACAGATATTTTATTTTTACAAAGGAGGTAGTCCAATTTCGTATGTTTTTCATTGGAAAGGATATTATTATTCCCTGGGGGAAAGCGGTAAAAAATGTTGCTGCAACGGTACGAAAATAAGAGATTATTAACTTCTTTATTTGTTAACCGAATTAAATAAAAAAAACTAAATGTAAAGTGAAGCCCATAAAAATATATTGCCGAAAACTTCATTCAAACCAGCTAATCCGTCAGAATACAGAAGAACAGAAAAATAAAAAAAACATTGTTTTCAGTTCTCTTGCTTCATATAAAGCTCTCCATTATGAATGTTTGAAATCTCCTATCAGCTCGGTAAAATAATTTCTTCAGACCGGAGAAGAGCTGACGATAAAAACTCAACGGGATTTTCATATTCTTCTGATTTCATTTTTTTTTCTGTTTTTTTTTTGTTATTTTTTTTTTCAAACAGCCTGGCAGCAAGCTCTTCATACTCACAGTGCCTGATTGTTGAAATATTGTAGTATCCTTTAGCTTATTTAGCTACTTTCTTAAATTTATAGAACATGAACGTAACTTTGGGAGCTTGTTGTAGATTTGTATACATTGCCCTAGAAGATTTACTTTTTTTTTTTTAAGTTGAGTAACAGGTAACGCAAGCTTGAAATTGTTTCTCGTATTTAAATTGTGTATATCACTGTTCTTAATAAAATCATCAGTGTTCTTGTGCATGCTTAAGATTTTCAAATATATACTGACCAGGGACCGTAAGAACCTACCTTGATAAATTTTACTAAACTTATCACGTAAAGAATTCCTTTATATGTCGGCACGCAATTGGTTACAAATAATTGTAGATATTATTTGAAATAGGAGGAGTGTTATGTTTTTCAAATACACATATGTTAGTGGAAACATAGCCAATTATGCTATTTTTATGTTCCCCGCTACAGTCTTAACGGATTAAAGGATTTTGACGTATGAGGTATCGGTAGATACGTCAAAAGTAATCGAAAATAATATTTTTATGGCCCATGGCTAGGAACCATAAAAATATTATTTTTACAGTCTACCTGGACGAAGTCGACTTATCGAAGACAGCGATAATATAATAATAGACGAATGTTCGTTTTTTTTTCGCAACATAAGATTTTAATGGAATGTAAAGATGTTTTTAATTTTAGTGTCTCTTCGGTTTGTCGAGTTTTGTTGTGACAGACGAAGCTTCTTAGCAATCCATGGATTCACCGTGCGGGTGCCGGGCCCATCGCGTTGCAAGGAGAGGAGTGCAAGCAGTGCCTGGGACTTGCGACCCAGGAGTAGGTTTAAGGGGCCCCTTTATTATGCGCAAAAACGCTCACCTTCACCCTCCACACTCCTCTCCCTACCTAACCAAATTTGGAAAGAACCTACTAATGCCGCCTTTGAAGTACGTTCTAGAAATGAACCGATGCTTGTTCTAGAAAGGCCAAGATCTTTAAGTAGGCTATAGAGAGATTTTGCTGTTATACCTCTCGCTCCCACTTCTACCGCGTACAAACTAACTATAAATTTATTCCTGATCAGTTCGTTGGTTAGTTCGTAATACTTATTGAGCTTGAATGTGTGATCCCTTGGGATGTTTGTTTCCCAAGGAATAGTAAGCTCCACAAGTATCACGCGCCTCAGATGTTTCGAATACAGGAATAAGTCCGGTCTGGATGACGAAACACCAACATCCCCAGGGATTTTGTAATGCTTTTCATACGTGTCCATCATGAGAATCCAATCAGGAGCCGCGCCTAATATTGAATAAGGCTTCGCTTTTGATTTTTTGGAGGAGCCTTCTTTTACGAATTCTATAGATCGTTCGGTGGTTGTTATACCCTTCCGCGCTCTTGCTACTGAAAGACTAACCGCTTCCCGTATAATTTCTAATACCTTGTCGTGGCGACGCGAGTATTGACCTTTATCTAGAAGTACCCTACACCCTACTAATAGGTGTTTCGCGGTTCCTATTGCCTCCCCACAGATGTTGCAAGACTTTTCGGTGGCTTTATTATTATTATATGTATTATTATTTATTATTAATATATGTATTTATACGTTACAAATTACAATATACTAAATAAAAATTTTTATTACATATTTTTTACAAGTATTAAAAAAATATATAATTAAAGAATTACTATTCATAAAGTTGCTTGTCAATACGTATTATTTATATTCGAAAGTTTAAATACTTATTTCAAACAGAGTGACATACATACACAGTGATATATATATATATATATATATATATATATATATATATATATATATATATATATATATATATATATATATATATATATATATATATATATATATATATATATATATATATATATATATATATGTCACTGTGTACATACACAGTGACATACATATGTCACTTTGTTTCAAATAAGTATTTAAACTTATATATATTAACTAAAATAAATATTAGATATAAATATATTTTAGAATAAAATAAAATTTACCTACCATAAAATGCTTACTACTGTTGCTTGTGTTAGAGGCAATATGTCGTCATCGATGGACAAGCCATCGAGCCGGTCACAGTGGCACCTGTTGCTGTGTTATCCGTGTGTGACCCGACACTCATGGAGGTGACCCCTGACGTCTTTCAGAGGCCAGAAGGAGGTGTACTCACGCCTAAACTTATCAGCTCAAGGTCCAGCCTATATTTTCTGTGTTCCTATCGTTCCAGAGTTCAAGAGTATTGGACCACTACACGCACGAGTATGATAGGATTCCGAGAGGTTATGTCCCAAAAATCAGTGCCTCCTCATTGGAAAATTTCTTCACGTCGCGTCCAATGATGACTTCTCGCTGAGGGGGCACGACCGTAAAATTGTGAAAGTTGCATCGGTAGTGGACCACTGCAACAGAAAGTTTGCAACGTTGTATACACCGTCTCAACATCTCAGCTTCGACGAATCCTTGCTTTTATGAAAGCCTAAGCTGGAAACAGTGTATACGGTCCAAAGCTGCTCGTTTTGGGATTAAAACTTTTGAGCTGTGTGAATCCGAGACCGGCTACTTGCTCCAGTGGCGTCTGTATACTGGCAAACGAGCTGAAATGCATCCGGGTAGTTTGCATGGGTTCCAAGGTCACACCACTAAGGTGGTCTTGTCGTAGTCTTTTTAATTTTTTTACTGTTTTTTATCATTCTTGTAACTTAACTATTGGTTGGTATGGTTACTTGATATCATAGTACATAAGTAATAATTTGTAAAATAATAGTAAAATAAAAAAAATATATTATCTACTTGTGCCTTTAATGTTGTGTAACATTTTTATATTGTTGTCATGTTTTATTATTTTTATTGTATATATATTTTTTTGATAATATACTTTTTAGTAATTTTTTTTTTAATATTTTGTCCTGCCAAACTAACAAGTACAAACGAAGCACATAAGTAACACAAACATACATACATAGATACTTTCACTATCAATGTCGGTTCAAGCGCTTTGAAGTATAAACAAAGCATACCTAAGCACATGCAACGGGACAATCAAACATAATTATATATTATATAATATGTATACAGAGTTATTCGTAATTAATTGATCACCCATTGATTGGCCAAGGATCCATCCTGCTTCAGCAGCATCGGTTGTGAAAAACTTTTAATGTACCTACCTAAACTATACTACAAAGTTACATTATTTGTATTGTATAGAATTTTCGAAAATAGTCTAATAGTTGTCACTATGTATTTGAATATTCGGTATGGTAATCAAACTTCTTGATTTGTGCTTTGTGTAAAGTAAAGATATATATTTTTATTTATATTTATTTTGGCTCAATCGTTAATAAAGTACATTAAAATTAATACACGGATAAACATTCAATTTTAAATACAGTTTTCAAGCAATTATGTACCTACGCAGGTGGGTCAAAAAGTTCGCGGAATGGAGGGTAAAAAGTAAGAAATAAAACACAAAATTATTTTTCCTTCTCAATGTATTCCCCCTTTACTCTAATACATTTATTAGACCTATCAATTAATTTATTAATACCATCGAAAAAAAAATGATTTCTCTTTGTCGTCAAAATAGGCCGAAATAGCGCTTTTCACTTCTTCATCACTGGAAAATTTCTTCCCTCGAAGCTCTTTTTTCATTTATAGATTTTCCCAGTTATAGAAACACCCTTTTCTTTATAATCAATAAGGAGGATTCCTTCTGAATCCTAGAAAACAGAAGCCATGAGTTTTCCAGCCGACGGAGACACTTTAAATTTCTTCGGGGGTGGTGTGCCCTTTTTGTGCCACTGCATGGAGTCTTGTTTAGACTCAGGCTCATAATGATGAACCCAAGTTTCATCGCCAGTCACAATTCGGTTCAAAACTTCATCCTTTTGATCACCACAGAGCGCCAAAAACTCGCGACAACACTCAACTCGCTGCTGCTTGCAAAAATTCTTCCGGATTGACTTGTTGATTGACGTGTAGCTCAGTGAATTATGACCTAATTGTTTTGAAACTTAGTATTTATACTCTTAATGAGTGTCACAACTAGTGCAGGTAGTAAAAAGTTGCCTTTTCCCCCTCCATAACCCTCATTCCGCGAACTTTTTGACCCCCCCTCGTACATGGCAATTAAAACATTGGTGGAGCCTTCTTTTGTTGGTTAAGGTCAAAACTCGTATCAACATCAAGCGTGATGAAGCCGGGTGAATTTGTAGTAAATTGAACTCATCGTATCAAAGAGATAAAATGCTTAAATTGTTTTATTAAGAAATTGTTTTAAAGTCATTTATGTTCAGATTTCTTACTTTTGAAAATAAACAGAGAGTGCGCCGAGAGATATTAATATTTCAAAGCTACGGGCCAAATGGTTTATTTTCTAAAGAATGAATCCTATAGTGGTTTCTTAGGTATAAATTTCAATTATCTTGTTCGTTCGTTGAAAACAATTAAATAAGTATATTAATTTATTCCTAATCACGAATGTTGCACATAAAAGTATAACCTTTTTAGTTATTCAATCGGCTATGTACCTATCCCTTTTTCCTAATTTTTATTTGTTAAAGGATCAATATTAAAGTTAAAGATTGGCCCTATCACTTTATGAGATACTTCTTTCCTGGGAACATTTTACCCCTTTTCAAGGAAAAAAACATGAAATTACCTATTAATGTACAATTACAGAATAAAACTACTGGAAACTTTTAGTAAATTTTGTATGATGTTGACTTGAATTTCCTTTTTAAAACAATATTGTTCTAATAAATGACAACGCAGTTAAAATATAATATCTCGTTTTGGTTAATAATAGTTTTATTAAATTTAGTAAGCATTAATAAAAATATCTAACAAACCAAACATGTAAACTCGAAATAGAAGTTATTACTTTTTATTCTAAATATGGAATGATTAGAATCTTAATCTCTTTTACTAACCTAACTCCGAATTCTTATTTTTTGTCTTAGATTGTTTCAATAATAATTCAAATAACATAAAATATAAGTAAGGGATAACAGTAAGATAGCGTTTATTGCTATGTGTTCGAAGAGAAATCAAATCTAAACTTCTTAAATTATTCAAAACTTTAGAAATGTCAAATAAATAATTTTAAACAAAATTCTATATTAATATTATAATATTATGAAAATGTCAAATTGAACCTTAAAGTAATTACCAAACTTCCAAAAACATGTAAATGCGTTGCTTGTAAGAGTTTTCAGGAAGTAATTGTTGAAGTAAAAGTATTGGGTCGTGTTGACTACGTGCTTTCAACATTGTGATAGAAATAAACTGGTTGATTAAAGAAAACATTAAATGTATTTACAAGAAAATCTTTATGGTGAAAAAATATAAATATAGTGATAAATTAATATTTCTATTTATTACGGATGAACAAAAGTATTTTCTTATTACGACGTACACAACCAGTGAACCAGTCGTTAAATAAATATAACCTAAGAAGCCCTTTTTAAATTAGATGAAGCATTGAATGAAAAAGTTTAAAATAACTATAAGACAGTTTTTATTACGCTAATACAGACTGAAGTATTTTTAAAGGGAAAAGTTTTTCTTTGATACGAAAACGAGCTTACAAAATATTTTTTATTTTATAAGTAGATAATACTTAATTTTTGCCGTATAATCCCTTTTTTGGCAGCCTGTTGATTCAATTTGTTGTGACAGACACCACTTTAGTTAATAAAATAATCTTTATTTCCCAACCACTCTCGGACGGTCTGGTACAAATTCTATTTGAAACAATAAATCACGATTCACGAAAATAAAAGTAGGCTATTTTTCATGGTTTTTATGATATTGTCACTTCGTTAATCTGAATCTCATTATTTTTACTGGGATGTTTATTCGTTAAATATTCACTTCCTTATTTGTGATCGATCGAACTGGTGCATAGTAATACTTTCCTTCTCCAGACTTGGTTGGGAATATCTTTTATTCAAAGTACCTACCTTATATAACGTCACATTTATGTCTTCAGGAGATTAAGAATAATAATAATAATAATAATACAGTACAAATTACACACATTGATCTAACTCCTAAGTAAGCAAATTATATGCTTGTGTTAAGGATGTTAGACAACGATACAAATACATAAAAATACACATTATAAATACTGAGAATATATTCAATAAACGACCAAACCCAGAAATACCGATCTATGCTCATCACATACATCCCTGTCGAGAATCGAACCCGAGCCTATACATATATAAAATGTGTTGCGCGCCCTCAACGTTGCGCATGAAATAAAAAAAGAATTACGTAAACCTCGGAAAATTCGGTATACATACATAAAAAAAAATATAATAAATATACCGGCCGAATTGAGAACCACCTCCTTTTTGGACACGGTGAAAAATAAAAGTAATGAACCAATGATAATTCAGGGCTGAAGTTCAGGATGACATAATGCATCTCGATGACGATATCTCTCAAACGGTGTCAGTAATGTTATTTGTCTTTAAGGAATTATGCGCCGACACACACATTATGGATTATGCAAAGCATGTGCCACGTATAAAGAATTAAATATAGACAACATAAATTGCTGAAAAAATAGTTTAAAAGATATATAATAAATAGTTATAAAATGTAAAATAGTAAGACTGATATAACAGTTCGAACTGTTCGGAAAAGTTTGCGATAACTAAACCTTACGTACTTGACAAAAATATAAAGACAAAAAAAGATATAAAACAAAATATGATAATAAGAAAGGAATAAAACAAACAAGTGTCATCTTTCGTCTGATTTATACTTTATCTGACAGTTCTCTTCAGCCCGCTCCTACATCCTCATTTTACAGAGAATTATTTACACTCTTACTTTGAAAAGATTACATATTCTATATTATAATGCCAGTAAAATACTTTATGAGCTACATTATGATTAAAATTCTGTGAATTTATATTTGAATTATATAATGTATTTCCAGTAGATTGGTGTATTATTTTGTTTTATGTAGATCATTTTTCTTCCTAATTTCATAGAGTCAAGGCAAGCCTATGAGTGCCTGCAATCAAAATGCTATAAGCTGAAGGTAAATGCCGAGAAATGAGAAACTTAGATGAGTAGAAACAAATACAAACACACTCTTGAATATTCCATGAGTGTAATTACTATTATAGCACCTAAGTACCTACAAGTAGAATACCTCCCGAAATTATTTTTTTCTTTAAACGTTAGTTCAGTCCCACGATATTTACAAATTTGAAAACAGCGTTCTTTTTTATTTTTACAAAACTCACGTTACCAAATACAATCTGAATATGAAATGTTTTGATCCACACTCGGTCATAAAAAATATAAGTAAATAATCGGTTAACATGAACATGTATATAAAAAGTTCTGATAAACTAATAAGTTTGTACTATTGATATAGATCGTATATTTTAATAAACTTCGGAAGCGTAATAATTTGTTTTATATATAATAACAAAAATAAAACTTATATAACCTAAGCCCTGCTTTATTGTTATTTAAATATTGTTTCTTTTATATAAATAAAAAATAAACCGACACGCACAGGGATTCGAAACCGCGACCTCTGGCAAACCATCCCGTCGCTTCCCAGAGGTCGCGGGTTCGATTCCCTGCCCGTGTTGGTTTATTTTTCATTGTATATTTATATAAATTTAAATAATCCTAATACGGCTATACATGTTATAGATATTTTCAAACGTACATATTGTTTCTCTAAATCCAAAAGCCCTCATATACTGGTATCTCGTCTCGGTCGTTTAAAGTGATATCATATTCAACACTGGTAGAGGGTATGTTTATATGTGAGCTACACATGACTATACATATCTAAACTCCGAAATTACGAATATCTAAATATTTTACAAAACGAAAACGTCAATATTTTAGATAATAATTCAATACTTCCTAGCTGTACAGATAATATCATTTTCAAGCCACTGGAATTACTTTACGAAGGGTATAAGTATTAAAAAAGTCCCCAACATTTTAATAATTGAATTATGTACACATAAACCCGTAAATAGCTTTGACGCCAGCTGTTCTATATGTCTCTCGTTTTCACCAGACTGGAACGAATTTTCTTCTATTATGTTGCTTGAAACTAAAGATATATTAAAATATTATAACAAGATAGAAATATAGAAATAGCATAATACTCATAAAAACATACTCAGTTTTCTCCTGTCACAGGAAACGGAAAGATATTTGGACAGTTAAAAATACTGAAGGTATTCTATTTATCTAATGTGTAACGAGAAAACTAAAAGCATGTCAATATGTGAAGAACTTTAACTTTTATTTCTTTCAAGAAACTGAAATGCTTTTAAGGGCACTTCAAATACGATCGAAAGGTACATCGAAGGTTATAGACCTATAAAACGGTATGCATATAACTTTTACAAGTATCATATTACTTTAGATATTTTCCAATATCGATTTGGTCTTAAAAATTAAACACTAAATGATTTTTGGATATATACTCTCTTAATATGTAATCAACATAGTACTTAGTAGTAGCAATGATGTTTATTCTTAGTACTACCCGTACAGAGTTTCACCAAACTAAGGCAAGTAGTTTTTGAGTGTAGGAGTATTTCTAGTTTATTTTTATATTAAATCACAGATATTTTATTTTTACAAAGGAGGTAGTCCAATTTCGTATGTTTTTCATTGGAAAGGATATTATTATTCCCTGGGGGAAAGCGGTAAAAAATGTTGCTGCAACGGTACGAAAATAAGAGATTATTAACTTCTTTATTTGTTAACCGAATTAAATAAAAAAAACTAAATGTAAAGTGAAGCCCATAAAAATATATTGCCGAAAACTTCATTCAAACCAGCTAATCCGTCAGAATACAGAAGAACAGAAAAATAAAAAAAACATTGTTTTCAGTTCTCTTGCTTCATATAAAGCTCTCCATTATGAATGTTTGAAATCTCCTATCAGCTCGGTAAAATAATTTCTTCAGACCGGAGAAGAGCTGACGATAAAAACTCAACGGGATTTTCATATTCTTCTGATTTCATTTTTTTTTCTGTTTTTTTTTGTTATTTTTTTTTTCAAACAGCCTGGCAGCAAGCTCTTCATACTCACAGTGCCTGATTGTTGAAATATTGTAGTATCCTTTAGCTTATTTAGCTACTTTCTTAAATTTATAGAACATGAACGTAACTTTGGGAGCTTGTTGTAGATTTGTATACATTGCCCTAGAAGATTTACTTTTTTTTTTTTAAGTTGAGTAACAGGTAACGCAAGCTTGAAATTGTTTCTCGTATTTAAATTGTGTATATCACTGTTCTTAATAAAATCATCAGTGTTCTTGTGCATGCTTAAGATTTTCAAATATATACTGACCAGGGACCGTAAGAACCTACCTTGATAAATTTTACTAAACTTATCACGTAAAGAATTCCTTTATATGTCGGCACGCAATTGGTTACAAATAATTGTAGATATTATTTGAAATAGGAGGAGTGTTATGTTTTTCAAATATACATATGTTAGTGGAAACATAGCCAATTATGCTATTTTTATGTTCCCCGCTACAGTCTTAACGGATTAAAGGATTTTGACGTATGAGGTATCGGTAGATACGTCAAAAGTAATCGAAAATAATATTTTTATGGCCCATGGCTAGGAACCATAAAAATATTATTTTTACAGTCTACCTGGACGAAGTCGACTTATCGAAGACAGCGATAATATAATAATAGACGAATGTTCGTTTTTTTTTCGCAACATAAGATTTTAATGGAATGTAAAGATGTTTTTAATTTTAGTGTCTCTTCGGTTTGTCGAGTTTTGTTGTGACAGACGAAGCTTCTTAGCAATCCATGGATTCACCGTGCGGGTGCCGGGCCCATCGCGTTGCAAGGAGAGGAGTGCAAGCAGTGCCTGGGACTTGCGACCCAGGAGTAGGTTTAAGGGGCCCCTTTATTATGCGCAAAAACGCTCACCTTCACCCTCCACACTCCTCTCCCTACCTAACCAAATTTGGAAAGAACCTACTAATGCCGCCTTTGAAGTACGTTCTAGAAATGAACCGATGCTTGTTCTAGAAAGGCCAAGATCTTTAAGTAGGCTATAGAGAGATTTTGCTGTTATACCTCTCGCTCCCACTTCTACCGCGTACAAACTAACTATAAATTTATTCCTGATCAGTTCGTTGGTTAGTTCGTAATACTTATTGAGCTTGAATGTGTGATCCCTTGGGATGTTTGTTTCCCAAGGAATAGTAAGCTCCACAAGTATCACGCGCCTCAGATGTTTCGAATACAGGAATAAGTCCGGTCTGGATGACGAAACACCAACATCCCCAGGGATTTTGTAATGCTTTTCATACGTGTCCATCATGAGAATCCAATCAGGAGCCGCGCCTAATATTGAATAAGGCTTCGCTTTTGATTTTTTGGAGGAGCCTTCTTTTACGAATTCTATAGATCGTTCGGTGGTTGTTATACCCTTCCGCGCTCTTGCTACTGAAAGACTAACCGCTTCCCGTATAATTTCTAATACCTTGTCGTGGCGACGCGAGTATTGACCTTTATCTAGAAGTACCCTACACCCTACTAATAGGTGTTTCGCGGTTCCTATTGCCTCCCCACAGATGTTGCAAGACTTTTCGGTGGCTTTATTATTAATATATGTATTATTATTTATTATTAATATATGTATTTATACGTTACAAATTACAATATACTAAATAAAAATTTTTATTACATATTTTTTACAAGTATTAAAAAAATATATAATTAAAGAATTACTATTCATAAAGTTGCTTGTCAATACATATTATTTATATTCGAAAGTTTAAATACTTATTTCAAACAGAGTGACATACATACACAGTGATATATATATATATATATATATATATATATATATATGTCACTGTGTACATACACAGTGACATACATATGTCACTTTGTTTCAAATAAGTATTTAAACTTATATATATTAACTAAAATAAATATTAGATATAAATATATTTTAGAATAAAATAAAATTTACCTACCATAAAATGCTTACTACTGTTGCTTGTGTTAGAGGCAATATGTCGTCATCGATGGACAAGCCATCGAGCCGGTCACAGTGGCACCTGTTGCTGTGTTATCCGTGTGTGACCCGACACTCATGGAGGTGACCCCTGACGTCTTTCAGAGGCCAGAAGGAGGTGTACTCACGCCTAAACTTATCAGCTCAAGGTCCAGCCTATATTTTCTGTGTTCCTATCGTTCCAGAGTTCAAGAGTATTGGACCACTACACGCACGAATATGATAGGATTTCGAGAGGTTATGTCCCAAAAATCAGTGCCTCCTCATTGGAAAATTTCTTCACGTCGCGTCCAATGATGACTTCTCGCTGAGGGGGCACGACCGTAAAATTGTGAAAGTTGCATCGGTAGTGGACCACTGCAACAGAAAGTTTGCAACGTTGTATACACCGTCTCAACATCTCAGCTTCGACGAATCCTTGCTTTTATGAAAGCCTAAGCTGGAAACAGTGTATACGGTCCAAAGCTGCTCGTTTTGGGATTAAAACTTTTGAGCTGTGTGAATCCGAGACCGGCTACTTGCTCCAGGGGCGTCTGTATACTGGCAAACGAGCTGAAATGCATCCGGGTAGTTTGCATGGGTTCCAAGGTCACACCACTAAGGTGGTCTTGTCGTAGTCTTTTTAATTTTTTTACTGTTTTTTATCATTCTTGTAACTTAACTATTGGTTGGTATGGTTACTTGATATCATAGTACATAAGTAATAATTTGTAAAATAATAGTAAAATAAAAAAAATATATTATCTACTTGTGCCTTTAATGTTGTGTAACATTTTTATATTGTTGTCATGTTTTATTATTTTTATTGTATATATATTTTTTTGATAATATACTTTTTAGTAATTTTTTTTTTAATATTTTGTCCTGCCAAACTAACAAGTACAAACGAAGCACATAAGTAACACAAACATACATACATAGATACTTTCACTATCAATGTCGGTTCAAGCGCTTTGAAGTATAAACAAAGCATACCTAAGCACATGCAACGGGACAATCAAACATAATTATATATTATATAATATGTATACAGAGTTATTCGTAATTAATTGATCACCCATTGATTGGCCAAGGATCCATCCTGCTTCAGCAGCATCGGTTGTGAAAAACTTTTAATGTACCTACCTAAACTATACTACAAAGTTACATTATTTGTATTGTATAGAATTTTCGAAAATAGTCTAATAGTTGTCACATTTATCCCGATAAAGACGACCATATATTGAATGATACAATTTTCAAAGCGGGTTGCGATACTGTGGGTCAATTGGTAAAGCGCCGGGACGGTTTTAACCCCTTGCTTTTTTCAAGGACAGTTGACGTCAGGCTAAAGCCATAAGACTTTAAATTATGATTGACATTACAATTACTAGTTTACCGATTAGAAAGAAAGTATTTTTTAATTTAACGGGTTTTAGTAACAAAGATTAGAAGTTCAGTCTTAAGTTTATAGAAAAGACAAGTCGGTGTTTATTTAAAGAGAGAAATGGATTGAACTGAGGGTAAACTTTTCAAATCAATCAAAAGCGTTCATGAGCTTAAACGCGAAACAAACGGGATTTTGAACAAATTACTTTGTCTTATACTGAAAATGCAAATTTCTAAAAGTAATTTTCAAACTTCTAAGAAACTCTTGTAGGAGTTCTTAGAAAGTAATAAGACTTTCGCTCGATTTGACGACGTTTTTCAAAACTGATTTATACCATAATATATTAAAATATAAATTGAAATATTTTCGACATCAAATAAATATTATGTGTTTGCGGAAACTTCTTGCTAGTTGAAAATTGTATGTTAATTAACCGAAGGCCTCAACCTTTATAAACCGAATTAACTTTCTGAATTAATTTTATAAAGCGCTTCTTTCTCACCAAACTGCCAGATAAACTACAAGATGAATACATCAAAACGTAATCCCAGAATAAGATATATCATTAATTCAATCCATTTTCATCCATTTTAAAAATACTGGGAAAAAGAGAACTATAAAATATTTTCCGACAGTAATTCGATCACGCTCAATTCATATTCCATTGAATTAAAAGCTCACGAACGTACGATGACTTAAATCTATTCGAAGTTCTTTTAAATGCAAACAATTTTTTTGAATTATAGCTGGTTTTAGCTTTGAACCTTTCTGATTTTTAACACTCAAACAGCTGGTTAAATATAGAGCTGTTTAAAGAGGGATGAATTGTTGACTATTCGAAACGATACACAGAGATACGTTGTATTATTAATATACATAGGATAATCTGTTACTTTTTTTTTACTTAAACGATATACTAGTACTATTATCGAATATCGCTAAGGCTTTTGTTATATAAAAAAAGATTATTATTTATTAATATTATTACAAAATAAGGAAGGCAAATGTTGAATATAATCATGTTATTTAATAAGTTCTTAATAAGAACTTCATTTTGTTGATGTACTTGGAAAACCGTATTGTTCAGTTTTAATAATCTAATTTTTGTAAAAATAATTTAAGATTAAATAAGTTCATTTCTGTTTTAGTTTGTACAGTTAGATCTAAAGTGGAATCAAATCAAAAGACTGAAATCAAAAGATTGAAAAAATAAATAAATTATATATTATTTATTAAAATTATAGTTCATCATAGTTACAATTTACCTGGGTTTCATTCTCTCGTATTGTTCTCCATTTTATTTATGTTTTGGTATTTAATAAGTGATTTTCTTAGTTTTCTTTGCGGAGTGTTTAAGGTCTAGGAAAAGTTATGGTAATTATCTCTATATATTTCTGTTGTATGCATGTAAAAACGGGTTGGAGTTACACACTTATGATTTTAAGTACATCAAAACATAAATGATTTTCGGTATTTATGAGATCCCCCAGAGACAAGTTATCCACTTTACGATTCATAAAATAAAGTACGTTTCGAATCAAATTACCAAGCAGGGAAATAGTTATTATGCGGCATGCCCTAGTTATCTTAACTCAATAATTACTTAGCAAAAGATTATCATCTGACCCAGATTAAACTAATTCAAGATTCATAATTATAAAGTAACAACTAATATCATAAGAATTCTTATAAACTATTGATAATCTGAATCAGACACCATAGAAATATTATTTCAAATTAAATTTATCTTAGACAGGCCTTTATACGTTAAAATAAATTAAATCTACAGTTGGCCTATAATGTGTTATTGATAACTTATGGAAAATAGTAATTAACGCTTAAATGTAATCCGTTTTAATCATCAATTAAAACTTAGGTCCTAAGACCTCTTCCACATCATGCAATAATATTAAAATACAGTTATATTCTTATCGATTAACCCTAATAATAAATACTTCTTTCAAACACAATGAATAATTCTTCCAAATGGAGTTAAGAGTTAAAAAGCTCGGGAAAATTAATAAACATACAGATGGAATATCAACTGCGTGTGATACGAAATGTTATCACTAATCTTATTTGTATTTAATATTATATGCTTAACAATAATAATTAATTTGAACAATAATAATTAGCAATACTAATTCAAAAATCCCTTCACTTTGAATTTTTTGAGCTCAATAGAATTTATGTATTTGACCAAAAATATAACACATCTTAGGAAAGAAACAAAAGAAACAAGTGTCATTTTGTTTCGTCTGATTTATGACCCTAGCTGACATGAACAGTCGCCTTCCGACCGCTCGTACATTCTCGTTTTTAACAGATATTAATAGTCTTGTAATGCTCTTTTTGCAAAAATACAATATACATACATAAAAATAATATATATTGATTTGTGTAAAAATTAAAAGTAATCTTCAAGAAACCTGAGAGGCAAGGAAAGGCGATAAATGCCTACAATAGTGTATCTTTTAGCGGAGACATTTGCTAAGGAAGAGAGTTTAAGAGGTTTCTTAAAAACTCGATTCTAACCAAACTACAGTTCAATGAAAAGTGAAAGTGGAATTATAAAAAAATCTTTTATAAGGGGTGACCCACTAATTAAAATCGATCTCATATCTTCTTAACAAATAACGGGCGGGCGGGAATCTTGGGCGGAAAGAGCGGACAAGGCAAATGGGGAATACTACAGGTAGATGCGATCTAATTGTTCTATAATAATGTAGAGAACGCGATAGGAAACTACTATTTACTAAATTATTTTAATTAACTAAAGATAAAGTTTCAGGACTAGAGTGTACTGTTCATAAATTTTTTATATTTTTTTGGTTTTATCTTTCAAAGAAAAATATATGACTCTATTTAAATTGATTTCATTGATGGTGTTAATTATATTTCAGATTTTGTTACCACCTGTTGCTCAATATTCCGCCCCCATGAATTACAGGTAATATGTCAGATATATTACTTCTGAACTCCTTTACAAACCAGAGATAGAAACAGTACTTTCCACAATTATCATATTATTGTAATAGGCAATTTTAATAATGCTATTTTATTATAAAATATTAAATTTTTAGTTTACTTTAGGAAGTTCAACTAAATGATAAATTTAATAACAATCAAGTATTTTGATAAATAAATACAAATATTAGAATAACACTTAATATTGAAACCAATTATTCCTGTGGTTTTAGGCTGCTTGTTATTTCAAAACAATTCAATAAATTGAACGATCAACAAATAGTCTGAACGTAAACAAGTCCTAATATTATTACGCTGTTTGGTGACGTTTTAATTAAATGAAAATTCAGTCACCATTTCTGTATTCACCTCAAGAGGACCTTCTGTCTGAAATGCCTAATGATGTTGAGGCGTTGTGATGCAGACAAGGTGCTGATGCGTCACAAGCGGTGCCTTTGTCTCCAATAATGAGGCTACGCTGGTGTTATCAGTGTTTGTAATATTTCTGTATTAATTATATAATGTAATATTTCTGTATGAATAAAAAACAAAAAAAAATGGCTAATCTGCCTCCGTTGATTGTGATACGTATGTCAAAATTAAAAGCCGTAAGCAGAAGTATGGTATCCATAATCCCAGAGGAGTTACAAATAGATCTAAAAATATATATGGGACAAACCCTTCATGCAGTAGCAAGGAAATTAAAAACTATGAATACTTCTTACAACATATGAAAATATATAAATAATAATTTTAGTTATCAAAACTAAAAGCAATTATATAAAAATCTGTAAATATGTGGGGGGATAGACGAAGTCGCTGCTAAAAGCTACTTGATAATCATTGTAGTATCCTATTTATATTAACAGTATCCAAGATTATATACTTTATTAGTCTTTAAACTTCTAATATTTTAGAATTTCAATTTTATTAGCTTTTTTTATTTTCATTAAATTAAACAAAATAATAGTAAAGTCACCGTAGTATATTCTGCTTGAATATTATTTAAATAAGATTAAGTTTAATCATACTTCAAACACTCGCTGTATCACGAATGAAGTGTGAATTTGAGTTTAGCGATGTGGGTGCGTGGGGGTGAGGGGGTTTCGATCTTCACATATTAATTTAACCTTCACATGATTCTGAGTGATGGTGACAAAAGCAGATAAGTTCCAAAATGTTTGATGTAATATCATCAGATTTATGCGTTTAACAGTGTAGTACTGTGTAGTGTAGTGGTTGAGATTTTCAAGATATTGAGCGGTAGGTATAAAAAGATTCTGAAATAAAATAATCAATTTGTATAATGGTACTTATTATATTTTGTCTTATAATTCCTAAGACAATTTGAACAATCAGGTACTTCTTCTCCAGCTTCTTGGATTATAATGGACAAAATCAGTATCATGATCATTAATTTCTATAACATATAAAAATTTTTTAGCATTTCTAAAATACCTCCCGAAACCCTTAATTGACTTTCTTAAAGTGAAGCCATGCCTCTTTAATTATATTATGTCTTTAATAGATACGTACGTCGAGTCGACGTGAAATATTTATGTTTGAGAATATGTTTTATCTTGTATAGGCATGCCAAACTTAGTCAAATATTAAATAAATATATAATGAAAAATAAACCATTTACCTATGCTAGCTATGGTATGGAAGCTCAATTGATAGAGCGACGCAAAGGTTTCTTAGAGATCGCTTGTTCGAATCCCTGTCCGTATCGGTTTATTTACCATTTATTATTTATTTAATATGTGCAATATTTAATTTACGCGCGCTCTGCTATTATGTTATTTGAAGGCAAAAATATCTTAATTATATTATAATGATAATAATTTACTATAATAACATTATAACAAGAAATACTGAGCATGTGGTGTATTACCTATATATCCAAATACAAACAAAATTACTATTAAAAAATATATATATTTTTACATTTTATAAGTTTTACAGTCATTTATCTAAAATGCGAAACGTCTAAAATCATACCGATTAGTTGAAAGGAACTTTACTTTTATAACTTTCAAGAAACCGAAGGGCAAGATCACGTATATTACTTGGAGGTTATGACGCTGTAAAACAGTAGGCATCTAATCTTTACAAGTTGATACTGTATATCGATATCGATATATATAAACGATTATCGATATACATAAACATAACATAGACATAAACATATAACAATAGTAGATTTCAAACTTCGTGTTTATTATCATTGTAATGTATTACAGTAACGTCCTGTCACAATGAATAATTTATGAGGGCCATGATAAATTGTAAGAAAAATATTTGTATCGCAAAACAGAGACGTTCTAATAAGTATTTAATATAAAAAACAGACTATTAAGCTTGTTCAGCTTTTCGCTTTCGTGATTGCATGTCTTGTACTCTTTATTGAAGCTGAACTTTTGTTTACTTATTTTGCATTTATAATAAAACAAGATATAAAACCGTATGATATAGGTTTAAATTTACACAAATTACGTAACATTTAATTAATATTTATTAAATTTATAATTTACATAAATTTCAAAAATATCTTCTAAGATTTATGATTTTACAACAAAATCCAAACAAACAACAAAAACATTGAACTACAAATACTCTGATAAATAATATTGAAACTAAATTATTTTCTAAAATAAATTTACCCTAACTTAAGAAATAATTTTTAATACTTGCGTGCATTTAGTTCTAATAAAATATTTATACTATTTTGATTCAAAATAGTATAAATATTTTATTAGGACTAAATGATTACGCTCTTTTTTAAAATACTTATTTAGTTTTAATAACTAATCTATCACTTCTGTAGTAAATTATATTATTATGGATTAAAACTTGTCAAATACTGATTATTTTAATTTTTTTATTATTCTAGTGGGTTAAGGTCAAATTTACTTCTACTTAAGGCCACCTCTTGCAGGCAGTCTCTACATCACAACTTTTTAAAATTAAATGTTTTTAAAATGTAGGTTATCCCATACAATATTTATTTATTCCCTTTGAACTGGCATTAACTCTAAGCGAAGGTATGGTGCCCGGGCATTGTCATTTTAGGTACTTTTTACAAAATACAGATTAATAAACAACCGAGGGAACCAAAAAAACTCTTGTTTTAGTTTTTTTGTGTTGTTCATCAAGATTTGTTAAAAATCGTAGAACAAAAATTATTGATGTAAAGAAGCCTGTCTACATCAATCCCAACAACACTTGCAGGCAGCCGCCTGCAAAAGTTGACCTATTAATTACAAATAACCCTGTATAGTTTCACAAGTCAATCCAAAGAAAACAATACCAGTACATGTATATACACATTGGTTTTATTATTATTATTTTCTTTATTTTTTGAAATTTCAAAAAAGTACGATTTGTATTAAAGTTAAGCGATACATTATTTAAATAGTAATTAATATTTTGTAATACTTTTTTCGATGATCATTAATTTCTATTACAAAGTTAATTGGTTTTTCCATGTCTTTGAAAAACATTCAATGTTTACTAAACTTTATATTTTGCTTGCTCAAAGATGTTCCGTAGATTATAACAACAACTCAATTAGCAAACTACATTTTTTATTTGTTGTTGCGATACTGAGCAGATATTATATTATGAAAATGTAAGTTTATGATACTTTTAACAGAAACGGAAGAAAGGAATCTTACATAATTCATAGATGATAAAAGCTTTTCAACTTTAGTTTCTTATAAAGAAATTTTAAATAACTTATCATATTTCCAAAGTAGTTAATATTATATGATACGATGCCTGAAACATATACTAATGAGGATGTGCCACATTTGATTTTTTAGTAACATGCAATGACTTCAATAAGTACATAATAATATTATTATTATCCCTTTTAAAGGTATTTTTGTATCGTGGGTGTTTTTAATTTTATTTTATATTTTATTTTCTATATTGTACTAAATGAATCTACAAACACACTAATTTTATTTATTTAGGTTTCTACTATCAATATTGCATAAGAATTTTTCACCATCACCAATAGATGCTCAATATCTTGAGGATGATTATTTCTATTTTCACTAAACATAGCTAAAAACCATCTCGACGAACTAGGATTTCTTTAAAAAAAAAACTGCAATCAAATTCGTCTACGCGTTTGGCTGCTACGTTGCCACAGACAGACACATAGATAGACAGATACACAGACACACAAATACAATAACACCCCTCTTTTTGAGTCGGGGGTTAAAAATATTGTCAATAACTACATAAAGTTGACTACCTTTTTATTGAATTCTGCACTCAGTATATTTACAAAAGTTAACGTTTGGTTCAGAATAGTCCTTTTTAATCTAAACCGAATATGTAGGTATACAATTTATTTGACAATTTCCGCAAAGTATTTCAAAGAGTACTTTTGATAACAGAACAAGTAGTGTGTCTTTTAAAAGGTGGCCTTGTGTAATTCAATAAATACATCTGCTAATGTGCAGTTATTTTTTACTTCCGTTTAATGATTGATGCCCATGATGTAAAAGATATATATCTGAGTTTAAGCTATGTGTTTGTTATAAAAAGTGTGTATACTATGTAGGTACATGGCTGATTCATACAAAATTAATTATTTTTTTATGAACTATATTTAATACAACTTAGACTTTAAAACTAAAGTGTCCTTTTAGTCTTTGAAAATATTTGTGAGTTTACTTTTTATTAATGAAGCATGGTAAAAACTTCAACTCCTGGCAATTTATAAAAGTATTAAAAAAACTTTAGCGAAAATAAACGTTTTTCTCATAAAATATTTAACTTTGTCTTTTAATGTGCACCTCATTTAGTTATGAGCCTCAAAATAGAAGCCAAATAGATTCAAGATTCTGTATTATAACACAGTGTCAACTGTTTTTCACACACAAGTCACGAGGTAATCTTAAAAGTTTACCGTCATCAATGAACTCCAGCAATTTAAAGAATAATTTACCAACTTAGGGGCTAGGTCTCACTATACTATGTCATGTGATATTTATGTTAGATTATGTCTCTATAGACATTGAAAATGTTGAAAATTGAGATCTAAAATTATAATGTGTTATTTCTTTGCTTCGTATTATCCGTAATTGATAGGTCTTAGCGGTTTGTATAATTTAAGAAAACTGACGTTTTAAAGTAAATATTCACGTTGTTTCTTCATTATCTTGATGTTGCGTAGTCTTAAAACTCCTTTTATAAAAAAAATGCTTACTAACATCCGTTACAGTATTTTCTATTATTTCCATCCCATGTTGCTGAAACCTAGGTGGTATCGTGCTTTAAAGTTGATATTGTTAAAGTTTTAAAACTTTGTACTTTTAAAACATTATAAAAAAAAGATAAAAACTGACCAGTTGACGGAAAAATAGAAAGCATTTCGAATCGTAAAATACCAGAGTGGACTGTGGAGAGGTCCCGCGGCTGTATAGGGAGGGGTGCGCAGCGGTCTCTTTCTTGCTGAGGAAGAGGCCGTCTGCGTCATTTAGGGGGTCTGAACCTCTTTCTACCTAGCATTGACATAACATTGCTTGGCGGGGAGACGGTCCGAGACGTTGCCTGGGTTAACTGTTGCCGAGTGCGATGCCACGGTTGCGCTTGGCGATGGTTAGTCTGGGCGTGGTGGGTTCCCAACTTTTCAGGTTTGACGTTGGGTCCTCTGCGTTGAGTTGACTTTAGTGAGCTACACAGTAGGCTGAGCCTGCTGTGTCGTATCAAGAGTTTGCTCTCCTAGCGGGTCTGACCGGTGGTCTCCTCTCGGGGAGACTACCGCAGTGGGGCTGGCCACGAACGATGATGGTCGAGTCGGGTTTTACACCTGATTCCCTGAGACCGAGTCCGGCCAGAAAGGGCGTCTCAGCCCTCTTCAGAGGCAGCAGGCTTGGGTGGTGGGAAGGGGATCCCTTCACAAACCTTCAAGCCTGCGAAAAAGGGATGGGTGCTCCTCGTTGCGGGGTCCCCTCTCCGTGGGTTACGTTGGGGCATCGCGGTGAGTGCGAAAGCGATCCCGTGGTGTCCCATTATGACGGCCGCGGCGGCGGCAACCGTCAGGTTTAGTAAGTAGGAATCTCACATAACCACCTCCATCCTCTCCAAGATGAAGGAGTGTATCCATGAGGATTCCTGATGTTAAAAAAAAAAAAAGTTACAGTTACAAATACATCTTAGTTAAAAAGCCATCATCTATTCAAAAGTTAATACTGTTAAAACGATATTATAGTTCTCAAATATTTATTTGAATATATAATTACAAAGGTGACATACATTTCGAAACTATAGTTAATTTTCAAATTAGTAAGAAAAACAGAATATATCATTGAACAAACATATTATATATTTTATACAACATGCAAGTCAAATACTAAATCCATTTGACTGACTTAATATTTGAAGTGAATATAATTTATAAAAAATTACCTGCTCCAATTTTTCTTTTCTTTGGTCATTGTATATTTTTTTATTAACAGTAATTTAATTAAAAATTCTCGGCAATTGGTTCTACGGTTATTATTATAAAGGAGGACATAACTTTTTTAATGCAGCAGAACGCAATTAAAATACGCCTGACGCCGAGACTCATTAAGTTTCGACCTGAACAAGATTGTTATTTATATTAATGTAATTAATGTAATAATAAAAGATTAAATTTCTTAATTGTCCTAGCAAGATGTGATTGCAATTGTAAAATGAATCCGAATAGGATGAATGTGGCGAAACCTATTTTATAAGACAGATTATAAATGAATTAAGTAATATTGTTTAAGGTTATAAATTCAAATGTAATCAGTATGTGAACCATATAGTTTGTTACACACTCGATTATAAGATATATATTAGTAATTTCTACTTACTTCTTCTTAAAGTTCTTATAAACAAATACCGGTTTTCTTACATGTGGGCAAATGGATATAGACAATACAATTCAGTTGCGAAATCATTTGTATTTGTTATCAAAAATATAGCAAATATTTTTTGAAGTAACCTTTCTTTACCGGAAATCCATAAACCCACGTATACTCACGTATACTGACGTCAGTTGTTTAAGAGTGATCTCGTATTTATTGCGTACCGTAGATTGAGCGTAAATCGTGATGCGGGATTCACATTGTTTATCATATGTATATTCTCGGTGATCATTTGTAAAACAAAATGTTTTTGTAAAAACAAAAACGTTCCCACTTGATAGGCGTTTAATTTTATTTAAAAGTCACTAAAATTACTTCACGAGGCATACATTTTAATTGTTTCAACCGCTTTTTATAGCATATTACATTAAAACTATAGTTTTACTAGGTAACATACTTAGTATCGATTTTTCTATAATCTTACAATAAATTGAGTTGAAATTATTTACTAATAAAAGTTTCCAAAATATATAACTAGCATTTATTATAATGTTACTTAGTTTAACGACTTAATTTATAAATATCTTAAGTAAATAAATATTGTCATAACAAAGAGAGTCAGCACGCTCTGTATTAACACGGAACCATTATACTGCACCTACCTGTAGCACACCCCATTACCCCTCCCTGCCTCTCCCCCCTAACAACCCCCTGCAAGTCCGCCATTTGTCGAACAGAGATGAGGTCGGGATTTAATTGCCTAAATAAAAGATGTCTGTTCATTATTTTACCTCTACTATTTTTGTAATAACTCTAAAATCTCTAAATCTCAATCAAGTATCGCCTAATTTCACTAATGGGAACGAGCTTTCTCTATTATTGTAGACACTGTACGGCGCCTCCCCTACTACGAGGTTTCACATTATATATCAGAGTATTGCTTCCAAGATATGTAGTTTTCCTCGCAGTTTTTATCTTCATTGATCACAGCGGCTGGGTATCTAATATGGGATCTCTTGTATTGAGATTTAGCATTGTTACTACCAGTCCAGGCTATCGTGATATTTAGAAAACCTATATGATGCATGCTTTTCAATGCTTATTATTTTAAATCATGTTAGGATATTATATGTAAATAGTTTTTGAATTTATATCACTACAAGGCTACGTCCAAAAACACAAGGTATAAGTTTCATTGTAATTGTCCTAACATTAGTAAAGGATTATTTTGAGGTTTCAAATTTTAGAATAGCAGAAGTATATTTTTTTCTTTATAAACAGATGAACTTGTATATCTACACAACATATCGTCTAATATAAGGTTTCCATTTCTCAGGTTTTTTAAAAATAACATATTTTTGGAAATATACTCTCGCGTTTGTTTCATATTTATATTACTTTTTTCTAACAATAACACAGTATAAGCATTGTCATAAAATTTCAAAAATACCTACGGCTCATGATAACTTTTGTTGTAAATTTTGCGACAATACGCTTTTACAATGTCTTTTTTATTTTTTATTCAGATGTACGTCTCAATGTATATTTGAAAATTGGACGAGAATATTTTGATTTCTAAAGGAGATATTTCTGGACTAAAATTTTCTAGTAAACGAAAGTATATTTTCAAAAGGAAAAATTCAATGGTCCTCGTCGTCTTGATAGATATTACATTTCTGAATCATTTCTACATCTTTCTGTCACTTTAGAGTTATCAATTTATCTATACTTATAATTACAAAGTAACAAGGCTAAATCTATATATTAATGGCATATTGTTAACAACAATGTCGTTTAAAGATATTACCATTGATAAACATATGAATATTTCTTTAACGTTCAACCCTTAAAAAATGTGTAGTTATATATTTACTTTTATCGCTATCAGATATTCATATAATACCACAAAAAAATAATCTACAAATGATTCTACACATTTTACAGTACACAAATACAAACAGGGCAGTACTACAAATCTGAAATAAAATACTTACAATATCATGTTGAAACTTTTCCAAGACAATATAGATAATGATACTTAGAACGTTTTCTATTACAATTCTTAAAGGTCTTTGTATAATAAAGCATTTCTTACCACCGACTATGCCTTCTCAGGCATATATATCTCAATAAGAATAAATTGAATAACTTCTAGTCCTTGATTAAGTCTCGGTGGTAATTGTAACCGAATCTTATTTCAAAAATTTGCAAATACTTTTTCACGAATATATAGAGTAAAGAAAGAGATAACAAAGCTTCAAGAGGAAGAGGCAGACGATTTTCTATTAAAATCTATTACTACTACTCCTAAAAATAATAATTATAATTAGATATAAAAACTATCACCGCAAAAAAATCGATAATATTCTACATCCCTATTTGTTTAAGTGAGGCTGCAAAGCATAAAATATCTTAAAGAAGCGTGCCGCAGCGTAACCTCACCTCTCGGCTACGACATTAGTACTGCAGCTGCCTGTTGCATTGAAACGTTTAATTACAAAAATCAGTATAATTATACAAACATTTCAAGAATTTTATTTGGAAATCGAACAGGCTAAAAGAAATAAAAATACTGTTTTATGTATAGGTATTAGAGTAAGGTCTGAGTATTAGATTTAAAATAGTCCGAGTTTACTGTTTGCTTATAAGTTGTATAGTGTTTTTAATAAAGAAAACATTATTCCTATGAAATAGTAAGGATCATTATTATCAAATAATTAAATATCAATTATTTTGTTTCTGGAATTATGTCAAAAAATGTATACGCTAGGTTAATTGATACGATATACATATTAAAAATCAAAGTATATTATGGGAATTCGAGAATAGTTATAAAGCCGCAGTTACATTATCCAATCTATAATTTAAATGAGGGAAGTTCGTTCTAAAGTTCAAATAAATGTTAGTATGGATTGCATTTTATTTACTACTCAAATTATTTGACTGTGTAGGTACAGAATATTTAAAAAGCAAAAAAATTCAACTCTCTCTGATAAGCACTCTACAATAATTACTTCAACACCTTTGGGGTTTTGACGAATTACTTAGTAGAAAATATATATATTTTATAGACATATGGTTAATTATTTTATTTGACGTAATAATGCGACAATTATGGTAAATGTAAATAGTGGGTCAGTTCAACTATGTACGTTATACTTTCAAATAAAATATATAAAATAACTGTTGCAATTATTTTTGGTACTAGCATTTTTGGTCTACCTTCTTTTAAGAAAATAGACCAAAAATTTGTAATTGTGTCAAATTCATTTAAGTTAAATCGTAATCTGATCCGTCTTAGCTCAATCAACGCTTCGAGAACTTAAATTACACAAAAATATTTTCTTTAAATATTCAACTTTAAAAATACATCAATTTTTATTATAACAATGTTGTGTGCGTGGTGTGTGTGTGTGTGGACCTGTAAGGAAATGAATCTGTTGAGAATTGTGACAGTTATTGCACATCAGGCGGTTATTGCATTCCACCATACCAAGTATACGAATCTTTATATATATATTTCTTGTGTGCGTGTGTATGTCACTGAACTCCTAAACGACTGGACCGATTTTTATGAAATTCTTTGTGTGTGTTCAAGGGGACTTGAGAATTGTTTAGATTCACAAATTGGTCCACTGGAAAATGGTTTTTTGATTAATTTTGAATGTGTAAGTAGGTGGTGATTTTGGAATGTTTCACATTGGTTCCGACGGACTGCGTTACCATGGCAATGTCAAATATTAAATAATATTATATTTTAATTATAGCCTGTCCTGACAGTTGGCGTTGCGATAGAAATAAGAAAAATATTTTAGTATTAGCGGCCCGATACGTGCTTCACTACGTAAAAAGTGTAATTTAAAAAAAAATTGGACCAAATTCATTTATTCAAACATAAAACCTTTATTTATTATTATTCATACAGTATCGATTGGTCAAATTATGATAAATGTACATGTAATGACGTTAGACATTGTGATAACTTTTTAATATATATTTTTTTAAAGTTTGATTTTTAAATTAAAGACGCGTGTACAAGACAACGTCTGTCGGGTCCGCTAGTATAATAATAAGAATTTAAACGAAATGTGTAGTAAAGTACTGGTTATAGTTTCAATATTTTTCTAAAAAAGTTCAAAAGGACTGTAGTTCTAATATAACATCAATATAACTATTATTAGTTGGTATACCTAACAATTTATTAATAGGTAGTTAATAATAAACATCGAAGAGTATTTCTACGTCGAAGATATACGTGTTAGGTTACATTATTGTTAAATGACTATTTTATAATAATTCGTAATGTTTTGATTCGTTTCAATATTTTGATGGTCCCTATATTGATCCCTATAAATTAATGAATTACTAATTTAACTGTAATAAGAAGAACCAATAAGGTGTAATCATTTAAATCGTTAAATTAACTTAAATAGTAATATTTAGAATTGTTATGTCAAGTAATGGTTATTTTCGTATGCTTAAAGTAGTTTATTTGACTGAGATTATTATTTATGTGAGGAGGGACATTTACTTGATTAGTAAATACTTGAATAAGCTAGAAAAGTGAGAACCATTAAGACTTCAGAATTAAAACCAGTATTTAATACCGCTTTTACCGATACTTACAATTGTTACGAGTAGTTGTTATTTTTACATATTTAAAGTAGATGATTTGACTATGATTATTGTTTATGTGAAGAGGGAGTTAATAAAGAAGCGTACATAAACTGCGGTTAGGACGATATTCGGGACAGACGCTGCTGTATAGTACCAAGGAAGGGTTTTTTTTTTTTTTTTTTTTTTTTTTAACCCTTATCGTCCCACTGCTGGGCAAAGGTCTCCCCCAAACGTTTCCAGGAATCTCTGTCCCTCGCGGCCTCCCACCATCCGCTGTCAAAGGAAACTAGGTCGTCCCGCCAGCGTTTCCGTGGCCTGCCGCGGTGTCGCGCTCCTTCCGGAACCCACTGGGTTAATACAAGTATATAAAAGTCAAGTGTGAATAGTAAAATCTGTGAAACAATACAATTGACGTTTTTATTAACGGTCTTTGATGATATATATAATATCACCTAACTTTAGATATTACACATTTAATAATAACAAAAATAACATTTTATTAAAATAAGTGTTTTCTAATTGAGAATTTGAAGTAGAAAGTAAAAAATAGCAATGATTCAATTTTAGATTTAGTAAGATTTACCAGTAGATTATTGTCGCTTTCTTAATGCATCAGCTCCTCGCTGAATAACATCTAACTATCTAGAGTAGACTAGACGAGATTGCAGATATTTAGGTTTAGCAGATATTTAGATGTATAATCATATTCACATTTTTTTACTTTCGGAAGAGGTAGCCGCAGAAAAAACATCAATGCAACTTTGAGCGGAAACCGACCCTACTACCATGTGTGAATGTTACTGAATGTATCCTTACCTTACATACGTAACAATATATGAAAGGAAGGCAATACTTTAAAAAAGGTTTCTATATGAACTATTTGTGAACGGAATTGCAAGTGAACTAATTCTAAAGAACAATTAAGGGACACCTTTACAATATGGCGGGGTAGATAAACTTAGCTGATATTGTGGATTGTACTTGAAACACTTTTTTTTTATTTACGGCGGTAACAATTATCACATGACACGGATTCGAAAAAGAAGTAAAAGTGAGACGTTTCATGAATATTGCAGATGAAGTCCATTAGGAGGATCTGATTTCCATCGAAAATATTCAATTTATTTTTTTATTTTAGAATATTTATTGTCAATATTTAGTACCACATTATTAAATGGATTTTAAGGGTGAAGTTCTACCCACTGCTATAAAACAATATGAATCAAATTTATTTACGTGAATTAAATCGAGCATGAAAAGTTATATTCCTTAATATAGTACGATGATTTTAATTATTAAAAAAATCATGAATTATTAGCCAACAATATATGAATCAACTAGAAGTAAAGTTGTTCAAAAGTTTACGTTGCATGAAGAGATGAGTTGCTAAGTCAATATTACAGATACGCATCCGCGCAGCCGTAAAACATTTATGTAATATTACTAAGTTGAAGATCAACATTCGTCCGTATATTTCGTATTTCGCAATGTTACCTAATGTATTATAGCTGTCTCTACATTATTCAATTTCATTAACGAGTTTTGTGTAATAAAATATGTTATGTAGTGTTGTTGTAGTGTATGTTCTTTTGTGATTACCTCTCCTCACAATCTGATTAAACTAAGCTAACCTAACCTAACTTATATCGTCTGTTATCTTGAGACAGACGAGACAAATCTTCTTTGCATTCCATGGATTCACCATGCGGGTGCCGGGACCATCGCGTTACATGGAAAGGAGTGCAAACAGTGCCTGGGACTTATTATGCGCAAACACGCTTGCCTCCACTATCCACACTACTCTCCCTACCTAACTAAATTTGGAGAGAACCTACTAATGCCGCATGAAATACGTTCTAGAAATGAACCGTTGCTTGTTCTAGAAAGGCTAAGATCTTTAAATAGGTTATAGAGAGATTTTGCTGTTATACCTCTCTCTCCCACTTTACCGCGTAATTTAAATAAACTAACTATAAATTTATTCCTGGTCTGTTTATAATGTTGATGATATAATGGATTCGTTGGTCTGTTTATAATGTTGATGATATAATAGATGCAAAGAAGAATACCAGTAATTAAAGCTTAAAGTATAACACATTAAACATGCTGCCTGCTAAACACAACGGATGGCATAAAACATACACAGACGGTTCTAAAACCAAGAATGGACTCGGAGCTGCATTTTACGATCCAAAGAATAAATTTTAAGAAATGTTTAAAATAACATCTTATATCACTATTACGTCAACGGAGTTATTAGTGATCTCAGAAACCATTTCTTATGCTGATAATGTAGGAATTAATAACAATCGTTATTCTAACGGACAGCAAGAGTGCCTTGCAACATAGCTCGATACGCCTCTGGTAAAAAAGGGTGTTTCGATAGCACATGACATTATAAAAAAAAATCTACATCTTTCTGGCAGGGTATTAGTGGTTAGATTGCAGTGGATCAGCACATAGTGGCGTAGGTGGCAACGAGGAGGTCGATACTATAGCCAGGAATGCTATACCATTCAGAACTGATATTTTTGTATTTCCAGACTACACTGAAATTTTACTTAAATAAAAACTTGATATCTTTAATAAATGGAAAACAGACTTTAATAAGATTGCAAACTTTAAAGGACTTTGGTACAAGACTATACACAATGAACCATTTCATATACCTAGGTTTAACAATATTAAGTATCGTAGGGAATGGATAGTTGTAGCTCACAGACTTCGTTCCGGGCATATACCACTTAATATTTTTAAATATGTAATGAAAAGATCCGATACACGAAACTGTACTAAGTGTGGTACTGTAGACATACAACATCATTTGATGGGGTGTAACCGAAGCGAAGTAATGCTAGCCACGATGATAAAAAGTTATAGTTTAAACTTAACAAATGTTCTTTTCAAAGTATTCTTGCATCACCGACTACTTTGGTTGCGAAAACACTTTCTAATTTAATAATAAATATCCTAAAGAATACAAATGATTCAATAACATAGTTTTGTTTTGTTTTACATTTAAAATTATTAATATTATATTACACTCTCACTTTAATGTATAAGATACGAGAATTTTGTTATGTTACTATGAATTTGGCATGATCTCAAAGAGATTAAAAATCACCAAATTAAAAATAGAAATAAAAAATATATAAAATTCTAACAGCATTGGTCATATTTAAAATGATTTTAAAAGATGTTAATGTTAAATTTATGTTTTATATTGAATGTAACTTTTTAAAATAAATTACATCCGAGAGTTACTGGGGTACAATTTACTGCGTAACGTGGTGGCTTTGAAATTTTACTAAAAAATATGTAAAGTATATTAAATATGAATTTATTTATTAAAAAACCTATCAAACAATACATGTATTTTCACAGGAAAGAGAAGGTGACCTCAAGGAGAATCAACGTCAGGCCGGCAGCCGGACCTTAAAACTTTTGGTAAATGAAGGGTATTCGGATTATAATTTGAATTGGGTCCTCATATACTAACACAATTACCTGTGTTAGGTAAGATCAGAAGGAGTCTCTAAAGGCAAGTTGTTATATAGTAATCTTAATAAACTTAGTTATATGAAACCATTTTCCGTTAGTAAGAAACTCTTAATTAATAATATTACTCTCTATAGACTAAAGTTGTCCCAGTTATTATATAAAAGTAATATTAAAGTTGTCCCAGTTATTAGATTGGGTTGATTCACTCTAAGCCTGTAATTATAATGATTACAAACTAGAAATTTGTATACATTACTTGAAAATAAACCAATACGATATATATATATATATATATATATATATATATATATATAACCCACTCTTATATAATTACTAGATAACTTTTGTCTATAGAGAATATATATATGTATATATATTCATATATTATCTATGTATATAAATAATATTTCACCAGTTTATCAGTGACTAGTAAAATATCAATTATCAAATATATTTAAGTATCACATAGGTATATGCAATTTTTTACATATTAACATTTTTTGGTCTCATGCCTCTATTATTTCTGTACGCCTTATGAAGATTACCCACCGGAACACAGGTGTGCGTCTATTCTCTTGAGGCCGTCATTGCGGTCGGATTAAAATGTTATAAAAAAACCGTAATATGTATATTATATTTACTTTTTTTTTAATATATCTAAATGTGCGATCCACTAGTTTAGTAAATTCTCCATGCATTGTCTATGAAGACACTGAGGTCAAAACGAAAAATACTATTTTGTTTTCTAAAAATACTATTAATAATATGTAAATAATAAAATTATAAAGTAATTTGTAAAAAGTTAGTGACTTAATTTCTTGATTTTAAAAATTTTCTTGCTCGGTTAAAGGTGTAGCGTTGAATGTCAGATCTGCTATTTTCATTTGTGAAGAAGAGATAAGATTTTAGGCAAATGTTTTTTGACCTTTAGATGCTATATTTTTGAACCTTAGTTTCTTGTAAAGAAATATAAATAAATTAGTCATTCACGAAAGAAAATGTACCATAAAACGATACTTGGAATTTTATTAAAATGTACCTTTTCCTGGAACACCACAACAAAAAAGTTCAATAAAATTTATCCACTTAATCTTTATCTGCTATTTAAATTGAAATAATATTAGATTGTCTAACGAAATATTGTCGATGCATCCATCCAGATGGTTATATTTTTATGTAAATATCAACTTATCAAATGTTGCCCTTAGTAGGTTAACTAAAGTTTGTACCGTACCGTACCGTACCGTTTGTAAAGTGAGTGATATTTTAGTTATAAAATTTGTTAAAAATAAATAAGTAACAATACATTAACTATATTAATGAAATGACTAAAGCTTTAACAAAGAGTTTTGTTTTTTGTTTTACACATTAGACACCTTATTTGTTTTATTAAATAAAATCCACATCAAGAAAGTGTTCCTTAATAAAATTTCGAATTGCAATCAATAAGAGTTCCAATTAATTCTGGAGCCTTTAAGAGATCTATTGCTGATTTTATTGTGAGTAGATGAGTTAACAACGATTGTATTACTGACTTTTTTGTTTTACATTGATACATCAAATCTTTCTACTGCCATAGACCGTTTTATAAATGTAATTGTAAGTTGATACATAAAACAAATTAAACTATAAACTATACGCCCTAATAATGGTTATATATAGAAAATTTTCATGTTGTACATTAATACAAAATTTCTGTAGTGCGGTTGTAAGATAAGCCAAGTTTATGATACAGATGATAACAAACAGACGTTGAAATACACAAGTGTGCAAAAGTTACTTTCCTTTTATTACAAGCGTTCTTTGCGCCTTAGGGGCCTTATTAAATTCCACATAATGTAATCTCCTGGAACTGAATATTGAATACAATACGTTTTACGACATTGGTGTAGAAAAAATAATAGCACAAATTTCAAAAGGAAAATAGCAATTTGTAGCGAACATTGGTAATAACATGTTTTTTAAAAGCGATTAAAAGCTTGCCGAGGTAAGGAACTACTTTTATATTTCTGTTATTAAACTTAGCCTATCAAAATAACTATGTGTTGATTGTAGCTAATATTTTTATGTGTTAATAATCAAATACAAACATTCCTTTAAACACAATTCGCATATATTTTTTAAAAATAGTTTTAAGTAAATTTGGAGTAACATATATTTTAAATAATATTATGATACGTATTAATAACAAAGATGTACAATAACTATGTTGTATATAATAACTTAGACTCAATAACAAAACAAAATGTCTCAAATTTTAAATGATTATAAAATGAACAATAAATCGATAAGAGCAGGGATTCGTACCCGCGACCTGAAGTAATGCTTTTAACCAAATATATATATGGTAGTTGTTTTATATTTATTTTTATAGATATTTTCAAATATTTATATTGATTGTGACATCTTTTCAATGTAAATCTATACTCCAAAGAAAGAAGTATTGGTACTTATAAAATATATATATTCCCAACCCTTATCATAACACACGTAATAATAGTTCTCTCATTTTCTATTTTTAAAACTGCCTTTCTAACGCATAAAAGCGATTTTCACCCAAATCTTTTAGAGTTCAAGCTTCCATGGACCGTTCTACCCGAAAATATTAGGAAAGCGTCAACGATAACTTTGTTGACGCTTTTCAAAAGAATTAGAATTACTGTCCTGAAACTTTATACTAACAGCTTATTTGTAAGTAATTTTAATGACAATGAACTTTCTTAATGACTTAGGCTCTTCATTCTCGACTTATTAAACATTTAACTACACAATTTGCTTCTCTGTTTGCTGATAATTCGCATCTAGACACTGGCAATGCTTCTCCAGCACATCTTCCTCACTGCGGTATTTCGATGCCTGAAATCCGCATCACTAACAAAGAGGTATGGAGAACATTGTGTCGTTTAGATGTGAATAAAGCCAGTGGTCCTGATGGTATACCAGCCATTCTGCTCAAGACATGCGCAGCTGAGTTGTCTCCTGTACTGACACGTCTGTATCGTCTCTCTTTCATGACTGGAATAGTGCCGAAATCCTGGAAGCTTGCTAATGTGCAACCCGTGCCCAAAAAAGGCAGCCGTGCCGACCCTGTCAATTACAGACCGATTTCAATCACCTCCATACTCTGCAAGATTATGGAGCGTGTATTGAACTCGCGCCTACTAGCATACCTAGAAGGTAACGATCTCCTCAGTGACCGACAATACGGGTTTCGCCGTAATAGGTCTACTGGGGACCTCCTAGTGTATGCTACACACATTTTAGGCGAGGCCATCGAGAAGAACGGAGAAGCGGTCGCCGTCTCTCTGGACGTCTCGAGGGCATTTGACAGGGTCTGGCATGCGAGCCTTATAAGCAAGCTTTCAGCGTACGGTATATCTCCTGGTCTGATCGGCTGGGTAACAGACTTTTTGAGCCAGAGATCTCTCCGAGTAGTTGTTGACGGGTGTTCCTCGGAACCCTTGAAAATAAATGCCGGAGTGCCTCAGGGGTCCGTTCTTTCTGCAACTCTTTTTTTGCTGCACATTAATGATCTGTTGAAGCCCGGTATCTATGGGTATGCAGACGACAGCACAGTTGTAGAAAGATATCTGCCGAGTACTCGGGCTAGTCGAGATCAAGTACAGTCTGAAAGAGAAGCCATGGTGCAACGTTTGAATGACAAACTTCAGGCAGTCTCCACATGGAGCAATGCCAATCTTGTCAAGTTCAACGCCACCAAAACGCAGACGTGTCTGTTCACCGCCAAAAAGAGCCCTTTCACCTTGGCTCCTACTTTCCAGAATGTATCCTTGGAATACGGTGACCGGCTTCAGTTGTTAGGTTTAGAGATTTCCTCGAACCTCAACTTTGGTCGGTTCATTGAGTCCAGAGCACGAGCAGCAGCAGCAAAGCTTGCCGTTCTATACAAAGCACAGATCCGGTCGTGTGTAGAGTACTGTGGTGTGTGAGTCACATATTTGCTGGTGCTGCAAAGTCTCATCTTGCGGTTCTGGACTCAATTGAGAGGCGAGCAAAGAGGCTTATCGGCGATCCCGAATTGGTCGAAGCCGACCTCCAAAGCCTTGAACACAGGCGTAAAATTGCTAGCCTCTCAGTATTCTATAGGATACATTTTGGTGAGTGTGCGCAGGAACTACACGACTTAGTTCCCCCGTCCCCCTTCCATCACCGGACGTCCCGACGCACGGCAGGTATCCATCCTTTTGTTGTGGACATTCCACCTGTCCGAACGAAGCGCTTTGCTTCCTCATTTTTAGTGCGTACAGCGAAGGACTGGAACAATTTGCCTGCGTCGGTATTTCCGGCCAAATATAATGTTGGTGTCTTCAAGAGAAGAGTGAATAGGTTGCTAGGGCAATGCGCCTTACCATCTAAGACTACATTCCACTTACCATCAGGTGGAATGTAGTCAAGCATTGCCCTAGATAAAATAAAAAAAAAAAAAAAAAATATTGTCACATGTTTATAGGATAATTCACATTAGCCTTTTCTGTTAGTTCTCTTGGCATAGTTAGATTATTTAATTTTATTTAGCATCCTATTTATTGTCCTAATACCACCTTTCTACGAAATTAACCTAGAGAATGGGTATTGTAAACGTATACGTCGAGCTTTCTTCTTAACATCATGATTTTAAAGTTAGGTTAGTATATCTAAAAATATAATATATATATATATATATATATATATATATATATATATATATATATATATATATATATATATATATATATATATGTAGCTAATAATAAAAACTCCCGGTATATTTAATAGAGCACATGCAAACTATAAGCCCCGTGTGTAGGACAATATAGAATTGTTACACGAACTCTGTGACTTTCATTCGATAAAGTAGTGTTACGACTCGATTACTTCCCAGCAAGCGAACAAAATCAGATTAGAGTAATACAGTCCAGCCCTGATACTGCATTATTAAAAAATAAGTAATTTAATATTGGGGATTACACTTTTTACCCGTTTAATCTATCAAGTCAGACAACTCTGTCTACATTCCATATCATATTTATTTATTTTTGTAAATAATAATATAACAAAATAAGTTAAAAATTACATTTTACTTGAATAATATGAACCGGTCTGTTAACTTCTACTAACTTCTTATTTTAATTGTAAGTAGAATCTTAAACAATAAAATAAAATGTATATTAATATAGTATCACGGGCAAAGTGTTACACTAGATGATACTAAAACTTTACTTCTAAAAATTTTCTCTAGTTACCTACCCACAGTTGGTGTTTTCAAAATACTTTGAGGCCTAATATAGTGTTAATAAGCATTTCTCTTCTATTTATTTAATACAATGATTTTGCTCCATAAATATTGGATAGAACAAAATTTTATATATTTATTATAATATAAAAAAAGTATTAATATATAGGGACTTCAAAATTTTGCAGCGATGTCTTTTATTAAAACACTTATTTTATATGTCTAAAACAGATTTAATATTGCTCTTGTTTTGATGTTTAATATTTATTATATGTAGAACATGTTTTATAACCTCACATGATATATGAATATTTAAAATCTGATATATTACTTGGAGTAGACAAAGCAACATTCAAATGATATTTTTGGTAGGTCTAACGTTATTAAATGTAATAAATTCTATATTCCTTTTCATTTAGAACAAAGTAGCGACATTGGAGTTCGATGTTTTAATTAGATTACAGTCCATTCAGACAAATTCCTTATTTATGATTCAAATTAAGGTTATACATACTATAAAATCGATTTGTCGCAAATACTTATCAATGATTTTGATACTCATTACAAAAGCAGCATTACAATGTTTTAAAGCTAGATGACTTACACTATAACAACACAAGAAAATCTGAATTTACAATGATTAAAAATAATATAATTTGAGTTAAATTTAGAACTTAGAGGAAGAGTGTATCTTATAATTCATTTTAGTTCTAAAAATTCATTTGTAACAAATAGAATATTAGCCTTCATAAAAACATTACGATCCTAATAAATACCTACATCTTACTACTATCCAGAAACAAAATAAATTTTCAATAATTTAAGGACAAAAATCTGTAAAGGTTTAACAAAATTAATAATGCAATGCATAAAAAAGTGTGCCCGAATAATTATTTTACATATCATAATAATTATGACATTTTTATTTTTAACTACGAAATATATCTCTTACAGTCGTAAGTAAGTATCAAATAAATGAGTGTAAAAGTAATTGTACATCAGCAGATACATTATATCTCTTACAGTCGTAAGTATCAAATAAATGAGCGTAAAAGTAATTGTACATTAGTAGATGTAATAATTGAATCACATGAGGCAGCCACCTTCTACAAGACATACCTACTACATGTTGATATTTATTAGCTCATCATTCTTTAACTCAGACGTTGTTTTGTAACCAATAATGCTATTTAAAGTAATTCAAACATAAAAAAAAAACAAATTCTGTTTAAACCAAAATACGAAAACTTGACAAACCGTTTACTTTCGTTCAACCTAATCAGTACAGTATTTGACAATTTGCTTTTTTTAACATAAAATAGTTCTTATTAATATTTAAAAAATATTTTTTTAGAAAATCGAATGTTATAAAGATAATGAATATTTAATTTATTCTTAATGTAAGGTAATGATAAAAGGAATAATTTAATTCTGAAAACTTTATAAGAAATCAAAATTTCAAAGATTTTATTATGTTGAGATACTCGCATCATAAGTTCAAGCCACAAATTTTGCGTAATATGTTACTTTCTCAGAACCGCATCAATGCATAAAAATACAAATTGAGTTGATGGGTTAAGAAAGAATCACCTTTGAGCGAGTAATATTGGATGTTTAGAAAATATTTTATATTTTTTAGAAGCATGGAAACAACTTTTTAATAGTACTGTTCATCGAGAGAGCATTGAGACAAGACGAAGCTTCTTAGCATTCCATGGATTCACCGTGCGGGTGCCGGGCCCATAGCGTTGCAAGGAGAGGAGTGCAAGCAGTGCCTGGGACTTGCGACCCAGGAGTAGGTTTAAGGGGCCCCTTTATTATGCGCAAAAACGTTCACCTTCACCCTCCACACCACTCTCCCTACCTAACCAAATTTGGAAAGAACCTACTAATGCCGCCTTTGAAATACGTTCTAGAAATGAACCGATGCTTGTTCTAGAAAGGCCAAGGTCTTTAAGTAGGCTATAGAGAGATTTCGCTGTTATACCTCTCGCTCCCACTTCTACCGCGTACAAACTAACTATAAATTTATTCCTGATCAGTTCGTTGGTCAGTTCGTAATACTTATTGAGCTTGAATTTGTGATCCCGTGGGATGTTTGTTTCCCAAGGTACAGTAAACTCCACAAGTATCACGCGCCTCAGATGTTTCGAATACAGGAATAAGTCCGGTCTGGATGACGAAACACCAACATCCCCAGGGATTTTGTAATGCTTTTCATTCGTGTCCATCATGAGAGTCCAATCAGGAGCCGCGGCTAATATTGAATAAGGCTTCGCTTTTGATTTTTTGGAGGAGCCTTCTTTTACGAATTGTACAGATCGTTGGGTGGTTGTTATACACTTCCGCGCTCTTGCTACTGAGAGACTTACCGCTTTCCGCACAATTTCTAATACCTTGTCGTGGCGACGCGAGTATAGACCTTTATCTAGAAGTACCCTACACCCTACTAATAGGTGTTTCGCGGTTCCTACTGCCTCCCCACAGATGTTGCAAGACTCTTCGGTGGCTTTGCCCCATGATATTAAAAAGTTTTTATAGAAAAAAAACAATTAGACATTGTAAATACGTTTGAATAGTCGAAACTATATAAACATATTTTTATCATGTCTAATTGCTTCATAAAATCTAAAGAAGCCGTAAATTCGTGGTCTCCATTTGGCGAATTAGTTTAACCTATAAGAAATACTACAAGAAGGTTTCCACATTTTTTTTATCTGTGCAAAGTCACTCAGCAAATGTAAGCCCATAATATTTTAAATAGTGCTAGAATATTTTAAATACTTATTGTTTATACTTTTATAGAAACTTATACTTAATGCATTTTTAATCATTATCAGCGTTATAATTAAGAAAATTATATTGTACAATTTTGTTTTATCGCTGATATTGAAGGTGAAATCGTAATTCTCAAAAGTAAGTTTAATAATGAGAGCTGAGAGCTTTGCAAAATATTTGATACCGTTTTCATAACTTCATTTAATAAGAAACATAAACATAAAGATATATTTGTCCCATGTTTATGACATACAAATACGTGTGTTAAGCAATCGTTTAACGACCATGGTCCTACTGATAATGTAAGCTCATATGAATACAAAATACTCATAAAAACAATTTTGTTTAATGGGCTCATATTTCTATTAGTTTAGAATTTGGATCAAAGCACTCATAAATTTATTCTTTACATTAAAGGTATTGTCCAGTTGCTACTATATATTATCTATATTTATTTATCTAACTAAAGATTAAACTAACGACCTGGATTAGACTAAAGACTGACTTTATACCTTTACAAATATCAAACTTGTAAATGTTGCTTTAAAGCGCTATTAACCTATAAGGAAAATACGTGATCCTATCCGAGGCATCCTCAAGAAAGAGCCTTTCGGTGTCAGGAAAGATATAAAATTTAAAGTTTCTCTTCACATAATAACGTCTTTCAAGATGTCTAGTTACATATTAGGTAAATATGAATAAATTGTCTGAAAATTAATTACTTTTTTTGTTACATAACGAGATTAATTTTATTCAATGAATTACAATACTATTATCCACCGCATACATATAACGTCTTGAATTGTAATAATAATAGGTCATCACATATTTATATTTTATCAATTGAAAAATCAACATGGACAAACAATATTTTCTAATGACACGTAGATTTTGTGTACTAGGCGAAATCACTACAATATTTCATTTACAGATTTGCGTTATTTCTATGTATCTATATCATATACGTATAAATAAATTGATAATGCTGAAGTGACCGAATCATCCCCACAGAAAAATGTAATATCTGCAAAATTGATGTGACGCTAAATACGCGAGGGTCCGGTTAAATCCTTCGATTATCCTTTTGCAATTTTGTTTTCGCTAACTAGTCATAAGTCCCAATTTATATATATATATATATATATATTGGGACTAATGACTAGTTATATATATATATATATATATATATATATATATATAAAACGTAAATGTCGAGTTGTAATTATTTGACCTAAGAGTGTCGTTTTTTTCCCAGCATGTTGAGCACCTACGTACGTTCACAATTTTACAAAAATATTTCTTTAATAAATAATAAAGCTTACCGCATATCTCTGTTAAAATAAAAGACGTATATTAGGACGTTGTGTACTTTACTTCCTGGACTCCTTTTTTTTTATTCCTTGGAAATAAAAAGCCGATTAAAGTTTAGCACTTTGTAAAATGGCCCATTTTAAAAATTAAAAATTTATTATTAATACGTATATCGATTATCAAAACTTAAATACAAATATTGGAATAAGAACAAATTGTTCGAAAATTAAAAAAAAATTGTAATCGGCTTGTTATTTCCAAGGAATAAAAAAAAGGAGCCCAGGAAGTAAAGTACACAACGTCCTAATATACGTCTTTTATTTTAACAGAGATATGCGGTAAGCTTTATTATTTATTAAAGAAATATTTTTGTAAAATTGTGAACGTACGTAGGTGCTCAACATGCTGGGAAAAAAACGACACTCTTAGGTCAAATAATTACAACTCGACATTTACGTTTTATATATATATATATATATATATATATATATATATATATATATATATATATATATATATATATATATATATATATATATATATATATATATATATATATATATATCTATATATATATATATATATATATATATATATATATATATATATATAACTAGTCATTAGTCCCAATATATATATATATATATATATAAATTGGGACTTATGACTAGTTAGCGAAAACAAAATTGCAAAAGGATAATCGAAGGATTTAACCGGACCCTCGCGTATTTAGCGTCACATCAATTTTGCAGATATTACATTTTTCTGTGGGGATGATTCGGTCACTTCAGCATTATCAATTTATTTATACGTATATGATATAGATACATAGAAATAACGCAAATCTGTAAATGAAATATTGTAGTGATTTCGCCTAGTACACAAAATCTACGTGTCATTAGAAAATATTGTTTGTCCATGTTGATTTTTCAATTGATAAAATATAAATATGTGATGACCTATTATTATTACAATTCAAGACGTTATATGTATGCGGTGGATAATAGTATTGTAATTCATTGAATAAAATTAATCTCGTTATGTAACAAAAAAAGTAATTAATTTTCAGACAATTTATTCATATTTACCTAATATGTAACTAGACATCTTGAAAGACGTTATTATGTGAAGAGAAACTTTAAATTTTATATCTTTCCTGACACCGAAAGGCTCTTTCTTGAGGATGCCTCGGATAGGATCACGTATTTTCCTTATAGGTTAATAGCGCTTTAAAGCAACATTTACAAGTTTGATATTTGTAAAGGTATAAAGTCAGTCTTTAGTCTAATCCAGGTCGTTAGTTTAATCTTTAGTTAGATAAATAAATATAGATAATATATAGTAGCAACTGGACAATACCTTTAATGTAAAGAATAAATTTATGAGTGCTTTGATCCAAATTCTAAACTAATAGAAATATGAGCCCATTAAACAAAATTGTTTTTATGAGTATTTTGTATTCATATGAGCTTACATTATCAGTAGGACCATGGTCGTTAAACGATTGCTTAACACACGTATTTGTATGTCTTAAACATGGGACAAAAATATGTTTATGTTTATGTTTCTTATTAAATGAAGTTATGAAAACGGTATCAAATATTTTGCAAAGCTCTCAGCTCTCATTATTAAACTTACTTTTGAGAATTACGATTTCACCTTCAATATCAGCGATAAAACAAAATTGTACAATATAATTTTCTTAATTATAACGCTGATAATGATTAAAAATGCATTAAGTATAAGTTTCTATAAAAGTATAAACAATAAGTATTTAAAATATTCTAGCACTATTTAAAATATTATGGGCTTACATTTGCTGAGTGACTTTGCACAGATAAAAAAAATATGGAAACCTTCTTGTAGTATTTCTTATAGGTTAAACTAATTCGCCAAATGGAGACCACGAATTTACGGCTTCATTATTTACGGCTTATTTTTTTTTAATTTTCGAACAATTTGTTCTTATTCCAATATTTGTATTTAAGTTTTGATAATCGATATACGTATTAATAATAAATTTTAAAAACCTTTAGCAATCCGTTAAAATATAGAAGTGTGAAAGGTACAATAATACGAACATTGTGGATAATGCTGTTTCTTCTATGTAATATGTTTCGTCAAGTAGTTCTTATCTAAAGTTAAAATCATACTGCAGTTCATGTTGTTGTTCTTGGATAAAACATAATATTAATAATAACATTGTACATTAAGTTTTATAAATAACGCATTATTTTGTTACATTTATAAAATGTTTACTTCGGTTATAGTTTAGTAAAAAATATAAGCCATTGTGGACTTTCATATTGATGTTTCAAAGATATACTTTTTCGTGGTACATTAATTTATTTATCTTAAGGTTACGCCATCTTCCATTCAAGACCACAAAAATATCTTTGTTTCAACATCACATTACAAATTTTTGAATTTTCCGGCTTTTTTTGTATTTAAACTTTCGTGAATCATGATGATTATTAAATGTATATTTCATAATTAGCTCACGCTGTGAGTCCGCCATGCTTCGAACTCATGAATAGGAAACCCGAAAGGGTTCGAAACTAGTTGGGCAAATTCGGGATAATCGGGATAATAGCCGGGTAAATATATATATCCGACTTTTCTGTACTAAAATATATACGTATTATAAATACTAAAATGTATATGTAGTGTGTCAAGAGAAAGGTTTATATGTATATATAAACCTTCCTCCTGAATCACTTTATCTATTAAAAAAACTGCATCCTAATCCGTTGGGTAGTTTTAAAGATCTAAGCATACATAGAGACAGACAGCGGGAAGCTTGAAGGAACTTTGCTTTCTATTGTGTAGAGTGTAAATGCTTCAACGATATCAATTCAACAAAAGTTTTCTTAATTTGTGATTAGTAGAAACAAACAAATTGACGCTATATTTGATCGTTTTTCAAAGTATCTCAAATCCTGAATTTCAGAAAGTACGAAACATACAAGTCTATAAGAGATAAGGTCGAGATTTAATCACGTCCGTCCAAAAGACACTTAATCACTTCCAAATAAAAGGAGTTTGATCATCATGTTAGTTCAATTTTCTAAGGAGTCTTAAACGGGGTTAAAGTCATTATTTTTATATTCTTAAAAAAGATTTGGGTTTTATATGTTTATTGTTCAAACCATTTTATTTACTTAGTCTTATCTAACTACATGACGCAGAAATACATTAAATATTTCAGAGCTCTATAAAAATCAGACAATGAACGAAGCATAATCTTCTTTATTCCCTAAAGTCTATTATTTTTTTGTCCACAATAAAGTAGCTTTACGACTCAATCTGTTTTATATAACTTATTTATAAATATAAGAATAGACTTTTATTTTACAGGATAATGTTGAAATAGCTACAGGTTATTATTTTATAAAAGCAGTAAGACACAACGACCATTAGAAATAAAGATGAATTATACGTAATTTTTACACTGTTCACAATTTTTTTTACAAATATTATTTTAACTTATGGAGTAAACCCTGTTTACAAAAACAATACTTATTTTAATCTTTTAACCTTTTCTTTTTTAAACCGTCCCCTCACTCAATAAATTGCGCTACAATCACTACGCCCTAAAAATTAAGCTGCCATAGCGATACGGTAGCTCAAATTATAGAGCAACGGTACGATTTCCCAGATGTCGTCGTCGTCATTGGTTTAATCCGTTATTTTGATACTGCATTTTATGGAAAGGTCTTAAAGTTAAGGTAATATAATAAAAACAACCAAGTTTTAGCAACAAAATAAACCTACAATGCAACAAAATAAATATCTTCAAATCATTGTAGTAGCAACGAAAGACAGGAAATATACATTATACACATATTATAAGTGTGCATGTCATATATTTAAATTAACTACCAAATTAAAACCAATTACATGAATTTGTACTCTTGTAACACTATTAATCTCTCAAATGTACATTAAAAAAAAATTTTACATTTTAAAAAGCGGTCCAGGAAATTCAAAAGTAATCTTCATAAAGTACTTCCAAATGCTTCTATGAGATATTTAACAGCTGTAGAGCTGATAGATATTGATCAGTCTCCGAGATTAGACATTAATTTGTATGTCAAAGTAACAACGACCACTATTATCACCTATAATTGTAACTATTTATCATAGAAAATTATTTATCTCTGTTTGCTGTAACTTAGGAATGAAGATTTTTGTAACCTCTTTTACAGTATTGTTTAAATGTTATGTTTTCTTTTATTATTTTAAATAGACATATACCGCACTTTTAAGATGTATTAATGCAAATAACCGGTAAGACACTTCATGACTGTCAATATTATATGATGATATTCTTATTCAAAACAATAAATAAAATCCCTTTCTTTACTTTCTACGAGTATAACTTGACAACAATATCAGTGTAGAAAATTTCGGAAGCTAAAATAAAATTAGACAAACGTTCAAACAAAAGAAACTGGGGAAGTACTTTATATGTAATTAAGTGCTATGGTACTTATTGCGGCTATACCAAAATAATGTTAAAATGTTTCCAATCCCCTTAGCTCCTCAGTTTTTGGCCCTTGCCTGCTGAGAATTGTTCAATTTATGGCAATTATCGGCTTATCTTGCCTCTTAGACTGTCAGAAAATTTTCTTTAAATATTCAAAACTCGACTAGAAAGAAAGTATGAAGTTTAAATATTTATTCGCAGATAACTAATTATAATGTAGCTTCAATAACTTTACGCACTAGTAGTAAATAATATATATTATTTTAATGTATGTTTAATGTAGGTCTAAAAAAAAGATTATTATAATTAATAATGCAGTAACACCAGTCTGAAGGGGTCTGACTGACTGACTGTTCATGTACGCTAAGGTCATAAATCAGAAGTAACAAAATGACACTGGCTTGTTTTACTCATTGTGGGCATTCCAGTGACCTGATTGCCTCTAGAACTACCGATACCTGTATCGAGTATTCAGCTGATATAAAATAATATTGTTTTAATTATTGTTTTCGAAAAAGGAATAGATTTAGAAAAAAAATACATATTAAGAGACTGGGAAAGAAATTATTGTTTTTAGTAATAATATTTCTATTCCTTCCTTACAGATAAAGCTTTTCTAATAGGTAGGTAATGCGTACTGCCTGTATTGTTAATTAGTTAAATTTGAAGTGTGACTAGACTAGACTAGACTTGAAAAAAAATTTTCAGTGGAGCGAAGTTGAAATTATAGTCCACTTCATTTCACTGAAAATTAAACTCTTAACACGTTGGTATATCATAAAATTCAATTTATAACGATTTTTTTTCTGGTAAGCAATTGTCGGATTAAAAAGATTTTAATACTTAAATTGATTCATAAAAAAGAGTGTTCTGAAGTCATTTATGTTTAGATATCGTAATTTTGAAAATTAACGGAGCGTGCTCTGAGAGTTATTTATATTCCAAAACTTCGTTTATTTATTTATTTTGGAAAGAATTCAGTGGTAAGAGGCTTATTATAATATTATCTCGTAAGTTCGTAAGTAACAAGTACGTATAAAGTTTATGAATTTGTTCATCAACATAGGTTTTTGAAATAAATATAAAAGAAAAACTTTAAGGAAAACGTTTTATGGACGCCGACGAAATACCTATGGTTCAAAATTTCGTTGTTAAGACTCCTAAAGATTAGTAGGCAAAGCGTGTTTCTGAATGGTTCATCGTACTCAAGTATGTATTGATGAGAATGGAAACTATTTTGAAAAAATGTAATAAAACTGATAACTTCCTAATTAATCAGATTTAGATTTTTTTACATTTTTCACCCTCGTATCTCTTTTTTATATAATGTATATACAGAGTGTATTAAATGCGACAGTAAACAAAATTTCTTTACATGCTACAGGTTCCGTGTGTTATGTGAAGCAAACGTGATGTAATTACTAGTTTATAAGTTTATTATTTGTGGTACACAAAAGTCTTTCCTATACCTATTATAGCGAAATAATAAACTGAATCCTTATTATTAAGCTGTTATGTATTTATTTTTTCTGGGCCTCTTATACACAAAAACAGAAGAAAAAGAGGTTCTTTTGCGCTGTTTACTCCTGCTGTGGAAAAGATCCTCCTTCTATTTTCTACCCATTTTTCATTATCTGGAGACGGTACGTAAAGTACTACTCTCTCACTCACCTTTACCATTTCTCATTTCTTTTCTCTCTCTCACACAAACTATCCATACATTCTTCGGTCTTCCTCTCATCTATTTTTCATCCACATCATTTGGACTGGTTGGTTTTTTCCTATATTATATGAATCCTTCCAACATTATATGTCCATAGCATTTCGTTTAACAATTTCAACAACTTCTGCTAACTAATATAATTGTGTTTGAATAACTAATACAATTGTTTTGTATAAAAAAAAAAAACAATAATATTAGTTAGTAGAAATTGGTGTTGGAGAAGCTATCTATTTTGAAAATTCGTCACGCCACCGGAGTGGGACGCGCTCAAGTCAACCGGGCGCGTCACTCCATGGAGGTGGTGGTCGCTCACGCGGCCTTCCGTCGGAGCAACGCGGATGTGTGCGCAAGCGTTCCCGTGGCGCTCCATTATGACGGAGAGATGTTGACCGTCTGGTTTAGTGAGTAAGAGTCTCACATAACCGCTTCCATCTTCCCCTGGATGGAGGTGTGTATCCATGAGGATTCCAGACGTTAAAAAAAAAAAAAAAAGAAGTAACTTAATATACTTCCCCCTAAAAAAATAAAAGAAAAATAATAAATAATAATCGCATGATTAGATTTTGACTTTTTGCTGTATGTTGGCATGTTAACAAACAGCTGTAAGATACGCGAAAAGTTAAAAAGTATTGTTTAGAAGTCTGTGACATATATCATCACTATAATATTCAATTGATTGATTTTCGTTGCATACATTGATGAATAGAGACACTTAAATGAAAGAATAGTTGCTACAAAGAAATGTAATATCTCTTGGGATTTTCCTTTATTTTTTTGCAAGTTTATTTTCTTTTAGTCTATATCAGTCCCAATATATACACTTTTTGCAATCGCAATAATGTGGTTCGATTGCAAATGTTAAATAATTAAAGAATAAGTACTGGGACTACAAAAGCTTTGTGTTATTGTTAACAAAAAGAAAAATAAATAGACATAGAATTTTTAGTTATAAGAAGAAAATGTAAAATAAGATATCCTATTAGCATATCTTATTTTAGAGGATATACTCAAAGTTAAATCTCAACATATTTTATATATATTTAAGTTAATATCAAAGAAACTTAAATTCACCTCACATAAAAAATACTACATGAGTTATTAACGGTTAAATAAGTTAGTATTAAGTATCACATCGAAAAAGGAGCAAGTTGTCAGATTTTACTAGCTTATACAATCTTAATTAATTACAGTATAAAGTAGTTGAAGTATATATTTACAACAGTAAAATAGTGTTTTAATAAATACTGAAACTGCAAGGTTTTCTTTCTAGAGAAATTAGAAAAACTTTGTTGACGCTTGTTTCAGACTACATTTTCGTCGTTAGTTATTTGACGCTTCTTGATTTTGAAATAACAACAAGTAACAAACAACGACAAGTAATTGCTTTAAATATCCAGTCCACTTCCAATATTTATTTTAATATTTCAATGTTTAAAGTACTAAATAAATAAACAATTATATAAATCAACATTTTATAAAATTTACCTTAAGATTAAATTTTAATAGTTGTGATAATCATGAAGGAGAGTGCGCCATTTAAAAGCTATTCGATAAAAAAATCGCTTATTGACATTTGGCATTTCAAGGTGCCATTCAGTCCATTCGATTATTATTGTTTTCAGGTATTTTTCGATTTTGTTATGTCCATGTCTTGTACTTTCTTATTTGATCCTAACACTATTAAATTTGTTTGATCTTAATCTAAATTTTTGAAAAATATATGATGAAGTTAATCTCCTTTTTATAAAAATAATAAATCTTAGTGGACAATAGTTGACCGCAAGATTTGTAAGTTTGCGTATTTTGTATTTTCTTTAAATTTAAAATAGTATCATGTGAAAGTATGAATATAAAAATTAATAATATTATATATGCGGCAGAACTAATTGAGAAACCAATCCAACGAGTATTTAGAGATCCAGAAGTGATCCCTAAATACTGTGGGTTCCACCAATACTATAGTTTTCTTACTTTAAATATCAATTGAAGTATCACCCCATCTCTTTATAGCTCTTTACAAAGGCAGGCAGATCATTAACATAAATCAAGGAAGAAAAATGGGTTTTAGTTTGCACCTTAAGGGACCTCTATATCAATCAGAGTACCACTCGATCTCTTTCCATTTACGTCAACCTCTGAATATTATTAGACAAGTACGAAATGAAAACTTTGAATTCTTTGTTGTTGATGACACAATGATACAATGATAATATTTCATGCTGAAAATAATTGAATGCCTTAAATTGATTACAGAATACTTCATAAAGTGATTCCTACCAGACCTCATATATATATTTTTTATTATTACGATATTACGATAAAAAACGTTTACATAACTCCCGCTGAAAAATGATACTAAATTCTCAGAAAATAGCAATTAAGTTGTGTGATAAACCTCCCGGCTCAGCTTTCTCTTGGATTTTTGTGACAGGTATAATTTTGTGTTCTACAAACCGTAGAACTTTGAACGTGATAATTGAACACACTTTACTACGTTGGTTTCGTGAATCTATAATTATGAAATTAAAAAAATAAAATCGTAGTTGAAGACCTAAATAAAATAAAGGAATTTTATCTTAAATAATAAAGTATTTATCTGTAGACTACATTATTTGTTATATATTTCATGTGTCATATATTTTGATTACCAATTTTACTGTTGTTTTACCTAAATTATTCATCTCTTCCATCTCAGTAGATGAAATCTACATTTCTATTACGATTTGTAACAAAGTGCTTCGTTTAATATTTATTTCTGTATAACTTTGCATAATAATAGATTTCCAGCCAACTCTTTTGGAAGTTAATACGGAAGTCCGTAATTCTCAAAGGAGAAATAGTTTATACTATTTATCCACGGACGAGACATATCTTATCAATGTCTTCTTGGAAAAATTGGCAATGAGTAAATGTAATTTTATTACTTTTAAAATAAACTATAACGTACTATTTCGTATCTCCAGTAACAATAGAATTATTTGGCAACAGTAAAAATTGGTAATCAAAATAAGCAAAATAAGTAAATATAATCAATAAGCAAGCATTATTTATGTTAGGTATTATATCGTAATTTCACGTAAAATATATATTAGTTTCCATTTATTCAAACCAATTTTAAAAAATGGCATGCAAATTATATTTTATTTGAAAACTAAACAGAATTAAAGATAAAAGATACATATCAATACACAGTTATTTTAATGTGCGTAGTTTCATAATAGACACATAAAACGAGATCCTTACTTTGGCAAACTTTAAAGACACTCGTAATCACTTATCAAATAGAAGTTATTATCAACGTTCGCTTCTCCGCTACTAATTGCTTTTCCGTTGTGACATTCGTGCAACTACTTCTTTTACACTAATGTCGTCAAATACTACTCGTTATTCAGCTCCAGGTGATTACGTTATGCAGAACAACTGAACATATCAATGATTTTGGAACACATATAGATTAATTGTTAGGAAGTTGTTTAAGTTAGGTAATAATAAAAAGATATCCTTAATGATTACTAAATAAATCTTACGTTATTAATAAAGTGCCTAAAAGTTTATATATTGCGAAGTTATTTTTATATGCCCCCTTTTATATTAATATTTTGGTAATGTTTTCTACCATTGAGTACGAAATCATTTAATTTAAGAAAATAAAATTTAAAAAAAATCCCAAGCTACCAAGAAGTTGATAGAAAAGGGAAAGTAACTTTTGCCCGCGCGTTTGTTTGTTATATCATCTGTATCATAAACTTGGAATGTTTTATAATCACTACAGAGGTTTTCAATTCATGTATAATGCTTAAATCTTCTCTATATAATCAATGCTTTTACGTCTAATTGTTTATCTGTGTATATGTAACAATTTACAATAAGGTTTTACTAAACTGTGTTTTGTAATAGAAATATTTGATGTATTTATGTAAATAACAGAAAAACTAAGTAAGTAGTACAATTGTTGCTTCCTCATCTGTTCCCAATGAGATCACCAGTAGATATCTTAAAAGCTTTGCTCTTAGAATTAATGGGATCTCTTATTGATTACGATTCGCACTTTAATTAAAGAACAGTTTCTTCCGTGGGATTGTGGTTTTTATCTAACGTAACAAATAAGGTGTGGAATGTGTAAGACAAAACTCTAGTAGTTTTTATTGTTTTTATTAGTATCTTTGTTATAGCCGTTGTCATTTATAAAGTGAATGTATCGTTAATTAATTATTTTGTTATAACATTAATATATGTATATATAAATAAATGTTTCTATATCCTGAATAGAATCGCAAACTATGCATTCGATCATGTAATGAACTTTAGCAGGGTAGTTGGGCATGAGACCACGATGGTTTCTGAGTGGTTACGACAATTTCTTGACGGATGGCGCCACTGTCATTTTAATGAATTGCATATATTGCCGTGACAGTTCATGCTGATTATAATTGAAAAAAAAACAGGGAACGATGACGTTTTCAGTTGAGGGTGACATAACTGACTGTTTTTCGAATAGTTTTCTGCATTTCATTGTGAGTTAAATTAATATAGATAAATAAATAAAAAAAAAACATTTCGTAGTTTCTGTAAGCTGATTTTATTCTCTAAAGTGAATTCACGAATATAATGGAACGTTTTGTGAAGGATTCGACTGCTAATTGACGTTCGTTCATAACTATTTTCCATGAAATAAATTTGAAGGAACTTGTGATCTGGATCCGGCTATGATAGAAAGTCGGGCACAGCGATAAATTTGCCCTGGGACTCTAAATGTTAGCATGTAATTTTCGAACGAAACACTTCGAGTCACATGTAATACTTGATAGCAACGTTGATAGTAGTTCGGATGGTTGATGACATTATATAAAAATATAATATAATTTAATCATTTTTTTAACTTGTCATAGATCTTTTTAAAGTAAAATTATTAAAATAAAATACAGCATTTAACATCACAATAACTATATCGTGTGCTTCGTACCAGTTAGACAATTATTGTGTGGTGTATATTGACAGATAGGTATGTGAAATCGAGCAGTAACTTCTTGCGACCATGCAGAGCATACAAGAATATTTAAAAACATTTTTAACTAAATGTGTAGTCAAACCTGTTGATTACATTTTTTATATATAAATAAATACAAAATGTACGATCCATTAAGTAAAGTAAGAACTAGTATGACACCAGGAAATACTTTGTGTTTATAGCATAATATGCTAAATACTACTACATACATGCACAGTTTTTACTACCCTTTGATAGGTATGTATGTAATAATAAAAATTTAAATGTTATTCTTCCTCGTATCGCAGAAATACATTATTGACGATCTTTGATGTATTATTATCAATTTCAGAATTTCAACATAAGCTTTTGCTTATTATTTGTTGTTACAAAACGTAAAATTTTATTAAAAGAAGTTTTTTTTACTTGAGAACTTTAAGTAGAAAGTAAACAAAATTGCAATGTCCAGTGTTAAAAAGTCTGTCAGTCTGAGACGCGCGATGAGATGTACCTAATTGGATTACCTTAATTAGATGTACCTTATTAGTGTTTGAAAACGTAATCTGCATTCTTAATTAATCACTACCGTGCTGAATAATAACTACCCACATCAAACCGACGTTGAGCAACAACCGGACTTACTACCGTGAATAATGTAACTTAATGAATCAACCTTAAAAAGGTTTGTATTAGAACTATTTGCTCACACTATTTGAAGTAAGCTACTGTGATTAAGGATTAAAATATCTTTTTGAAAAATAAGTGCAACAATACTTTGATAATTTGCGGCCGCAACGATTCACTTGACAGTGAATTGAAAAGAAAGTAAAAGTAAAACGTTCTATGAAAATTGCATGTCCATTAGAAGTGTCTGATTTTCAGCGATTTTATTATATTTTTTCATTACATTATAATATTTTTTTTTATGTACGAGCTATCTATCTATGGGCTACGTTCAATCCAATGATACAATAAATTATATATTGACTTATCTTGATGTTAATATAAAAAATATTCAGCGGTTTTAGAATTTATCTCTATCGAGTAACCAAGAGAATTTATTATTTTTGAAAATATCTTTAAACATGTATAGCCATGTTATGCTTATGTAAATTTATATAAATATAGAATGTAAAAAACCGATACGGGCAGGGATTCGAACCCGCGACTACTGGGAAACCGTCCCGTCGCTCTAACAACTGAGCTACCGTATCGCTGTCCGTCTCGGTGAATTAAGCATTCTATATGTGATCGTCTTTATCGGGACGGTGGTGACATCTATTAGGTTTCTTTCGAAAATCCTAACCAATGTTTCTAACTTTGCAGTATAGATAAACATTGAAAAGATGCCACTACCGAAATCAATTTTTGAAAATATCCTTAAACATGTATAGCCATGTTATGCTTGTTTAAATTTATATAAATATAGAATGTAAAAAACCGATACGGGCAGGGATTCGAACCCGCGACTACTGGGAAATCGTCCCGTCGCTCTACCAACTGAGCTACCGTATCGCTGTCCGTCTCGGTGAATTAAGCATTCTATATGTGATCGTCTTTATCGGGACGGTGGTGATTATTTAGGTCATCGAAGGTACATATTCTTTGAATTTGATAATGAGATAATATACTCTAACATAAGGTTTCTTATCAGTTTATTATAACCACAATTACTTATTTTTGAAAACATAAGTGCACGTTTGTTTCATAATTAAATTACTTTTCCCTAACAATAACACAGTATAAGCATTGTCATAAAATTACAAAGATAACCACGGCTTTTGTAGCATTTCTTGAAAATGTTGCTTGAATTTTCTCTTACAATACCTTTTATATTTTTTATTTCAAAGTACGTCTCAGTACATATTCTCCAATTTGATTTTATAATGGCTAATGGAACAATTTTTTTAGGCTATATATCTGGACTTATATTTTTAATCAAAGAAAGCATAATTATAAAAGGATGAAAGAAAAATTCATTGGACTCGTTCGATATTCGATTCGTTGTCTTGATGGATATTACATTTCTTTTGGCGCCATTCTGTCACTTTCGAGTTTTTTTTTCAAAGTAACAAAAAGCTTAATCTTAAAAAGAATGGCAAATTGTTACCAAAGACGTCGTTAAAAGATATGAATCTTTAAACATATGATTCTTCATTTCATGTTCAACCCTTAAACAATGACAGTCAAACAATTCTGCAAGGTGTGTATTTATATTTTATTGTTATAAAATGCTCATGTAAATAATGTGAATGACATAGATATAAAAGTTGTACATGTATTTTTAAAGAAAAATTACAGTTCTGCTATTATTAAATTGAATTCCTAGAAAAAAATCTTTTATAATGATAAGACAATTACAGTAAAACTTATCATGGTGTAACAAATTCAAGAGATGATTGTGATAACAAGTTTCGAAATCTGTGTTTTAAATATTATCTTAAATATCACAGTAGTCTGGAGTGCCAATATCAATGATTTACCCTAAGCATCTTGGAAAGTATTGCGCATTGATGTGTGACTTGCCACCCCGTGTGTTGAGCGCCGTAAGTTTTCCCAGCTGTGAAGTTTGTATCAGGCGATAATTTACTGTGAAGTGGCATAGTATTAATTAAAAACAAGTGAATTTTTTTTTTTTTAATATTTTATATAAATATATTTTTGAATTTTATCGCCAATATTCTTATATTATTACCAGCATTATTAGCAGCATTTCTTTTGAAATATATGTACAAACAATATATAAGCAATATATATATAATATATATCAAGGTTACCAATGAAGGTTCGTTATAATATTATTTATAAATATTTCTTAATAAAATGGGGTTGATAAATTATTATTAAGTATAAAAGTATTCTTCTTTCAAATCTTTCATTACTTGTTGAATCACCACCGTAATACTTAGAGAAAATGAAACTGTGGTTAATTAGACTTTCTTCATTAAAATAAAATTCTACCTCTAAGTATATTAATTAGCTTCATATGAAATTGATCTAGTCGTGATCCTATCAAAGAAAATCAAAAACATGAATTTATCCGAGTTAAGGTGAAGGTAAAATAATGAACACGCTTTTTTATTTGGAGGCGATTAAATCCCGACCTCAGCTATTTTCGACAAATGGCGGGTGGGCGGGAGTGTTGTTAGGGGGTCTCCCCTGGGGCCTGGGAGGGATAATGGGGAATGCCACAGGTTTAGCATAATGGTTTCCTGTTAATACAGAGAGCATTGCTATGGTTACATTTGTTTACTAAAGATATTACTAAATAAGTCGTTAATTTAAGAGACATCAAAATAAACGTTAAATATATATTTTATCTTTTATGGGTAATCAATACCAACTTAATTTATTGTCAAATTATAACGGAATTAACCATGTGTATATGTTTTTACAAAGATTAGACTTCATTTTAATGAAATATGGTGTAAATAAACGGTAATAACAATTCAAATATATCCCTCGTAAAGTAATTCCAGTGGCGTTTAAAAAAATATAGGACTGTCAAGCTAGGACGTTATCGTTATGTACAAAAACATTTTGTTTCACAAATAATCTCTGGAGATTAGATATAATAAATAATGTTAAGACTGTTTCACGTTTAGCGCTCAGCCTACGGTACACAATAAATACAAGATCACTCTTAACCAAAATAGACCAGTATACGAGGGCCTATGTTTTTTTATAAACAATATTTAAATACCGGTAAAGTATTGTCATTTCAAATAATATTATTCATAAAATAATATTCAGTTTCCGTAACAACGTACCTAGGCCAAACGTTTCCGTAACAACGTAGACTACATATTTGTCTAAAACCTAAGGGTCGGTAAATTCCTAAAGAGAGACGACACATTTATGAAAAATCTAAACAACTTTATTGATTGTAATGAATTTTGTTCTGTGTTAAATATGAATGTATATATACAGTTGATAACCCGAAATTACAGGATAAGGTACTCTCTTATTTGATACATATAAACTAAATAGAATCTTTTTTAATATTACCAAAATGCATGTTTAATAATTTTATATTGTTTTCTAATGCTTATCTATTTTTGAGTAATCCTAACTAATTCTATAGAGGAGAATGCGAGTTTATTTAATTGACATGATTTTACATCTTAACTACTCAACCGATCAATGTAAAACTTCGCAAAACAAGTTGCCAGGTGTACAGAAAAGAATAAAGGTAATAAATATTTCCTAAAAGTACTGCTTCCTAGTAAGGAAGTGTAGAAACCTGCCGTTTCTACATAATAAGGCTGTGTTTTAACCAATACAAGGCGGGAAAAGCCGCTGGGAACATCTAATCAATGCTGTGCGACGTGCAACGAATCAAATAACAATTCTGTGCTACGTCGAATAAAATTTAATGAGTCTTGGCGTCTGCTATATTTTAATGGCGTTCTGCTGCTGCGTTAAGGAAGTAATGTCCACCTTTATTATAATAATATGTTTATTGTAGTAATATATGTTTTGAAATTTACATTGTGTTATTTTGTACAACAAAGAGTTTAACGACAATAAGTTTTGCTATTATTTAACATCAACAACAACATTGTCTGATTTTAATTGATAGATTAAATAAATTGAATTAAGTGCACACGTAAATTAACTGAATCATTTTGTGTGAAAGATTCATGTATCAAGACACGGTCGTTTATTTTTATAAGAAAGTTAAATAAGTGTACTGTTTTCTTAAACATTTGAATTGACCATAATGTTCAGTAATTACCTATTTAAAACAAATTCTTTTAATAGAATGAGGTGTTACATAAGTTGTTTGTATTATTTCATTAAATCATTCCACAAGTTAATTATAAATATTCATCAAGATTTATTTTAAATTTGATTCAACTCTTCAGGGAGTAAGAACAATCTGCAATCTCATCTAGTCTAATCTATATGCGTCCTGATGTTGCATTAAGAATGCACCCGACGTTATGAAATACTTACTACTAAGCATGTCTCGTCTTCTCAAAAAATATTTTCAATACGTAATGCAACATTTCTAATGCAATGAAAAAAAAATAACTACTCCATATCCTCAAGTGAAAAAAATATTATCCTTATTTTTTTTATCCTTATTTTACTAGTTATTATACTAGTTATATTAATTTTTATTACTTAACATATAAAAAAGAACTTGACGACGATATTTAATTATTCGTATGTGATTCGTTTTTTTTATGTAAGATTTTTGGTTAATATATCTCTTGCCCATGCAACTCCTTTCAACGAGATCAGGATTATCTGTTATATATTTAAGCGCATACTCTTATTGCTTTCAATTCACAATTTAATTAAAGAAAGATTTGAATAAAAATTTGGTTTTGATTCAATAAACTATATGTTCTATGTATATTATCATTTACTAAGTATTATAAACAATTTTATATATTAATGCAAAATTTTAGTAGGTAGATTGATATTTCTATCAGTTTTTTTATTAGTAATATTTTTATATGTTTAGGTTCAGATTAAAATATAGTTAATTTTATTGAACTGGCCAGTTTGATAAATAAACATATACACATAAGTATAAAAGATTGTATAACTTCTCTCTCAGAAATACATAGTTTAAGCTAAGAAATATCTCTCTTAGGATCGTGAGCATCGTAAATTAAGAGTAAAAGATAATTGCACTTTAGTGAGTGACTAATTGAATTACAGAAGACCACTTTTTACAAGTCACTATATCAAAAGTATTGTTTGACGTAGTTTGCGGAAATCGTCAAATTAAGTAAAACTAAAAAGTTTTATACATATTCGGATAAACCAAATACGACTTATCTTAACCAACGTTTGTAAAATTTAATGAGTACATAAATCAATAAGGAAAAACATTTATGGATGAATTAAGAATACTTTGTTTAAGAAGTCTTATGAAAGTTACTATAAATTGAAAAATATGGATCACTTTCAAAAACATGTTCCAAGATGCAATGCATCATATAATATTGATGAGTTTTGTATTGGCATACCTTTTTTAAAAGTCCTTTATAAGAAACTAAAGCTTGAAATATTTTATCACCCATGAATATTATGATGAGACGTTTACGTGAAACGTTCAAGTGACTTACATTTACATAATATACTATCTGCTCCGTACCGCACAAATTAAGTTAAATTTGCAAAACGACTTGTTGGGTTAATCTAAGGAACATCTTTGAGCAAGCAAGATTTAATGTTTGGAAAATATTGCATGTTTTGTAAAAAGACAACCAACTGTTTTTTTGTTGTATATATATATACATAATTAAAAAAGTATTATAAAATATCTACACTTACACTTGGATACTTTAAAAAAATGTATATACTCGTACTACTTTCGTTAAATTCACTTGAGAAATTATATACTTATAGATTAAAAATATGAGATACGAACCTTTATTTCAGTTTTAATTTATTTATTTTACTTATAAGGTAGTATAGTGGTAAGTATCCCCGCCTGTCACGCGGGAGACCGGGGTTCGATTCCCCGCCGGAGAGCCACAAATATGTACGGATAATAACTTCGAGGGTTTAAAAAAATAAAAGACGGGCTGCGATGAACTGATCTTGAGTTTAATAAAGAATCAATCATAGATACCAAGTTTCATACGGTTCACATAATAGCATAGGTAAAGTTAAGAAAGCATAATTGCTATCTTAAAACGAACAGGTGTTTAAACATGCCCCCGGGCGTTGAAAGATGCACTTTCAACACGAATCCGAAGAAATGGGTAATGGGCAGATCTTATTAAAAGCGCGTCTAATGATTCCAGCAGATGTCTTAATGTCCGCTACACGAACGACTCCATCACGTCCTGGATGCACACCTACAATTCTTCCAAGTCTCCATTTCAAAGGTGGAAGGTTATCCTCCTTCACGACAACAAGAGTATTCAATTTTAAATCGTCCGTACAAGAACGCCACTTCGTTCTCAGTTGCAATTCTGCAACATACTCTTTGCTCCACCGTGACCAGAAATGTTGACGTAGCTGCTCCATTCGTTGAAAACGAGTAAGATGATTGGAGGAAAACTGCTGATAGTTTGGCTGTGGCAAGGATACAAGCGGTCGACCAATAAGAAAATGACCCGGGGTAAGCGGGGTGTAGTCTGCAGGATCTGAAGATAACGGTGTGAGTGGACGAGAGTTCAGTATAGCTTCCACTTGCGCTAGCATGGTGTTTAGATGCTCATACGTCAAATTACAATTGCCCAACACTCTTTGAAGATGATGTTTGGTTGATTTAACACCCGCTTCCCAGAGACCGCCAAAGTGAGGAGTATAAGCGGGGATAAAATGGAATTTTATTCCATCATTAGCCACCCTTTCGCTTAAGAGATCGTGATTAGCCTTTAGAAATTTAGAAAGGTCATTGTACGCACCAACAAATGAAGTACCGTTGTCGGAATAAATATTTAAAGGTTTCCCTCTTCGCGAAATAAATCTATTTAGTGCCAATATATTACTTGATAAATCACCTACTAGTTCTAGATGAACTGCTTTAGTTGTAAAGCAAATAAAAATGGCAACATACACCTTCACCAGTCTACATCCGCGACCTTGACGACTTGCACACATAAGTGGGCCACAATAATCAACACCTGTAGTATTAAAAGGATGACCGCCTGGAAGGAGACGCTCCTTTGGTAAATTTCCCATTATGGGTGCAACAGTTTTACCTTTCATGCGACGACAACGCACGCAATTATAATAACAGGCTTTAGCTAAGTTACGACCCCCTATAGGCCAATAGGTTTCTCGAATGGAAGCCAATAATAGTTGAGGACCGGCATGCATCAATCTTTTATGTTCGAATTTAAATAATAAATGAGTAAAATAATGAGTGGACTGTAACAAAATTGGGTGTTTTTTACTATAAAGAAAGTTAGAATTATCAAGTCGTCCTCCAACACGCATTAACAAATCAGTATCCAAATAAACATTAAATTTTAATAGAGCATTCTTTTTCGGCAAACTTTGTTTACTTTTGAGTATTTTATATTCAGGAAATGATTCAGTTTGACATTTTAAAATAACTAAACTTAATGCTTCTTTTAACTCATCCTCAGACAGATAAGCCGAAATTGGAGGTTGTTTTTTACAAATCCTTATAAACCGTAACACATAAGCTATTGAACGTAAAAGTCGTAAATAATTAGAGAAACGTTTAAAATCAATAAAACTATTACATTTTTGTTCTCTATTACATCCCTTAACAGCAACGAATGCAACATCAAATTTACGTCGTCGTTTATGTCTACATATTTATTATGAGAAGGCCACTGAGATTCATCTTGTTTCAAAAATTCAGGACCAGACCACCATGAATCAAGATTTTGCAGAATGCTAATATCCACACCACGAGATATCAGATCTGCTGGGTTCTTCTCAGTAGGCACGTGTCGCCACATACAGTTACCGGCTTTATCTAAAACCTCAGCAACGCGATTGCAGACAAATGGTTGAAGCTTACAAGGTAACATTTGTAGCCATCCGAGGACTATAGTTGAATCTGTCCAACAAAATGTACGATTCACATTTACTCTAAGTGAGTTGATGACCTTTTCAAATAAACGAGCTCCTACAACAGCACCACATAACTCCAATCTAGATATTGTGGTGGGCTTAATTGGTGCCACTCGACTTTTAGCTGTTAGTAAACGTACTACGCATTCACCCAAGTCATTAAGGCTACGAACATATACGCAAGCACCAAATGCGCGCTCTGACGCATCCGTAAATATATGGAGTTCTAACTCCTTATAGGAACTACAAACTACAATTCGTGGAATACGAATTTGATTAATAAGAAGGAGATTCTTAATAACGTTTTTCCAGCGAAAACTAATTTCTGGAGTTAGTTGATCATCCCATGACAATTTGTCTAGCCATAAACTCTGTAATAGCATTTTCATTATAATCACACATGGAGACAAAAGCCCTAAAGGATCAAAGATCCGTGCAATTACAGAAAGCAAATCACGTTTTGTATAACTATTATCAGACAATACTGATAAACCTACAGAAAATCCTAGTTCATCAGAACTTGCATACCAACTCAAACCTAACAATTTATTGGGCTCAGTTATATCTATATCTAAATCAATTGATGTCTGAGAAGAATTTGATACTAATCTAAGATCATTTGACTTCCACTTTCTTAGTGGCATACAAGCAGATTTAAGCGCATTGGTAACTTCATTGCGAATGAATTCAACTTCATCTATATTATCACCACCAGTAAGCAGGTCATCAACATAAAAGTCGTGTAAAATGATGTTGGAAATTGTACAGTTTTGACAATCAAGACCTATTTGTTTGAGGCATCGTGTCGCCAAATAGGGAGCACTAGCCGTACCGTAAGTGACTGTGTTTAATTTAAATATTTTAGTAGGTTGAGATGAATTATTACGCCATAGTATCTGTTGTAAATGCCTATCAGATGGATGAACAAGAATCTGTCTGTACATCTTCTCAACGTCGGCTGACAAGATGTATCTATGCTGCCTAAACCTTAGTAATATCGCCAACAGATCATCTTGAACCGTTGGACCCACCATCTGGATATCATTTAAGGCAACACCAGAAGACGATGGACAACTCGCATTGAACACTACGCGAATCTTTGTAGTGCTACTACTTTCACGCAGTACGCCATGATGTGGTATAAAATATTCATGTGAAGTTAGGTTATTTTTTTTATTTTCTGTCATGTGACCCAAAAACTCATATTCTGAAAATAAACATTTATTCGCTTTATGAAACGAATCACCTAAAAGAGAAGAATTTTGTTTGAGGGGGATGCGAACACAGAACCGACCGTCATCAAGACGTGTTGTATACTTAATGAAATGTTCTTCACATAGACGTTCTTCAGGCATATAATTCGATGAATTGGATTTAATTTCTTCCAATTGCCAGAAACGCGTTAGGTCGCTTCTAATTTTATCAAAATCAGAAGCTACATTTGTTTTAACAAGATTACATCTAAGATCTTTTGACAAGAATGAAAAATTATTATTATAAATAGGACCAGAAACTATCCAACCTAATCTAGTTTCACAAAGTATTGGTGTTCTCTTACCTAATTTAATTATTTTTGATCCTAATAAGTCCCAAAATAGATCGGCGCCTATCAAAATGTCAACATCACTGGGCTTATAAAAATTAGGATCAGCTAAACAAATATCTGATGGAAGTTTAATATTGCTTATATCGATTTCATGACTTGGCACAGCACTAGTTATTAATGGCAAAACAAAACAATATAATTGACAAGAAAAACCTTTATCTAATGACGTCTTATTAATACGACATGTTTTACCTACGTGAGAAGTCACGTTATTAATGCCAGATATCGACCTATCAACCTGATTGGTTGACAAATTAAGCTTTTTACATAATTTCTCCGTGACAAAACTTGATGTGCTACCGCTATCGAGCACAGCACGGACAACATGCTCACAATTGTTATCATCAAATATTTTTACTAAAGCGGTTGACAATAATACATCTAGCTGTATTAGCTTACCGCAAGTTGATGATACATTCGCTGACAGGGCTAGATTATTATTTTCAGCAAAGGAAGGCGATGAAGGCGCTGAAACGTGGCTATCGGAAATATTTTTAGTTTTATTAATGTTCAAAATATTCTTAGATTCCGATAAATGAATAAGAGTATTATGCTTACGCTTACACAGATTGCAACCTGGCTTTTTACAACGATTAGCAAAGTGACCTCCTCTAAAACAATTAAAACAGATTTTAAATTCAGGCAATAACTTAAATCTGTCACTATTACTTAATTCAAGAAATTGAGATGAAGATGAAATTCAAATGATGGTCACCCTTACACTTAGGACAAGTTTTTGTAATTGAGTCTGTACTGGAATTGATGTAACTTTGAGTGCTACCCATCGACTTTATCTTAGGACCTGATTTAACAGACATTTGAGAAGGATTATTACGTGATAGTTCTAAAGTTTCTATTAAATCTGCTCGATTACGTAGAAACTTTATAAATGATTCAAAAGTAATCGAGCAGTCCTTGCTTAAACGACCTTTACATTTTTCCCACTCGCGATATGTCTTAGAGTCCAACTTCCGCGTGATAATATAAATTAAAAGTGTGTCCCAATGTTTAACGGGTTCACCCAATAATTCCAATGCTCTTAAATTTTTGTTTAATTGGTCTATTAAACGTTTTATAATTACAGATGATTCTTTTGTAATGATGTCCATATTAAACAAAGCCGAAACATGATTTTGGATTAATAAACGCTTATTGTTAAAACGATCGCATAGTAACGTCCACGCCAGAGAATAATTGGTTGCAGATAAGTCAATAGATTGAATTACCAAAGCAGCGGATCCCTCCAGCGATGCTCGTAAATAATGAAACTTATTAATTTCATCAATGTCGTCATTACAGTGAATGAGACTAGTAAAGGTGTCATGGAACTCCAACCACTTTTCGTAAGCCCCATTAAATTTCGGTAACTGAATGGTAGGCAATTTAACAAAGTTGCGATTGCTAGTGTGTACATTTTTATTAGTCAGAAGCGATTCACTATCTTTATTAAACTTAGTTAATAAACTTTGAGCTTTAGATAATGACTTATAATATTGAGATTCAAAATCGGAACGCTCAGAAGACTGTAAACGAGCGTCTTCTACAATGCACTCTAAACGCAACTGTACCTCATCATATTGTTCGTACAATGACTCGATCTTACCTATGCGTAATTGCAATTCCGTGGCATCGGAAACATCAAATGTTTTAATATTTAACGCGTCGAGATAATTACCAAATAAGGTTAAGCGGCCTTTAAAACTGCCTCTTTTCTTTATTAGTTCTTTTTCCTCGGTCATTCTGGGAGTCGAGTGCAATCAACCTGGAATTTATACAATGATAATGTTAAAACAAATATTTAACGACTTTGAGTAGTAACTAAGCCAATTACTATCTACTAGATTGTAATTCCAAATCTACTTAATTGTAAATTACCTACTAATACTAATACTAATTACAAAAATTAAAAGTATTATTGCAAAAATATTACCTTAAAAAGCTTACTATTATATCAGGCTACAATACATTAAAATATTTAAAGTTCAATAACTAATTACGTTATACTTATCTAAATAAGCATATAAAAAATGTAACTAATTATTTTAATTATTTATTGTACTAAACGGCTGGACTCTTTGGCGTTGCGTAGAGACGTGGCTTCCTTGTGCGTCTTCTACCGCATTTACAACGGGGAGTGTTCCGAAGAACTATTCGATCTGATGCCTGCCGCCGAATTTCATCACCGCACAGCGCGCCATCGCCTCCAATATCATCCTTACCACCTGGATGCGTGGCGATCCTCTACTGTGCGGTTTTCAAGGACATTTTTCCCACGTTCCACTCGCTTGTGGAACGAACTCCCTTCGGTGGTATTTCCAGATCGATACGACATGGGTACCTTCAAAAAAGGCGTTTACTCCTACCTACATGGCCGGCAACACTCTTGTAAATCCTCGGATGTTGCAAGAGTTCATGGGCGGCGGTGATCACAAGTCATCTGTGACCCGCCAGCTCGTTTGCCCTCCTCTTACATAAAAAAAAAAAAAAAAATGCAACTAAATAAAAACAATAAGTAATGCACTAAATGAATTATAACAACATCTATTTCTATTATATGAAAGCGGCTAACAAATACCTACGCACAACTAACTAACGTGAATCGTTATTTGTAATATAATAATATTTAATTATTAAAGGAAGTTAAATAATGCGGCATAATGCTTGCTATACCTAATAATTAATAAATAAGTACAATTTTAACTTTTATCACAAATAAATGATTCACAAAATAAGGTAGGACATAATGCTTTAATTTATAAAAAATAAGTAATAATTAACATTGAACTCACCATACAAACAATTTAAAAATAATTTAATTTAATTAAACCTGATTAAGTGTTGGGTTCCAATTATTAATAAAAACTTAACACCAGTTTTTGTTCATCGAACACGTGGACGTCCTCAGTACCCTTGGAGTTAAAGTTAACATTTATTTTCCATAATTCCGTATTAATAATTGTATCCTTTAATTAGTCGATGATTTCTTCAATATAATAATCATCCAGCTCGAAGTATGACCAAATATGTACGGATAATAACTTCGAGGGTTTAAAAAAGTAAAAGACGGGCTGCGATGAACTGATCTTGAGTTTAATAAAGAATCAATCATAGATACGAAGTTTCATACGGTTCACATAATGCTTAGCTACATATAGCATAGGTAAAGTTAAGAAAGCATAATTGCTATCTTAAAACGAACAGGTGTTTAAACAGGTGTGTCAAATTAATTTAAAGAGCCTTAAAGTAAAAGAAATAAATTTGACATCGATCCATTTTAATTATTTTTTTATATATTGTAATATTTAAAAACGTAAAAGAATAATTATTTGTCTAGGTTAAGTCCATTTTAATATACATACATAGTACAGAAGTAAAAAACAAACATCACCAGTATTAAAAAAGTACCTTATTATTATTATTATTATTAATCCAAATAAATAAAGTAAAATATTTATAGTTATCATAATATAAAGCAAAATTATATCTCCTGAAATGCTGACAATTATAAAAAAATCTTAACTTAGATTCAATATATATAAGAAACTGATTTAACTTCATGAATATTTTGTAATTAATGTTTATGTTGATTGTTCGGATTTTGTAGTGAAATTCTAATTCTCTGAAATATGATTACGTTATTTGTGTACATTACAATCTCTTTGATACATTTTACACACCATTGTTTAAATATACATGCAAAGTAACTAAACAAAAATTGAGTTTTGATAAAGAATACAAGACTTAAAAACGCCTAAGTGACGAGTTGAGCGAGCCTATTAATGTGGTGTTATTTTAGAATAATTTTATTAGAACAATTTTGTTTTCCGACACAAAAACATTTCTCATAATTTATAAATTAATTCCTTGAGACAGATTGCTACTATAATCTACATCACAATGATAATAAACAAGAAGTTTGAAAACTACCATGTTTACGAATATATGATATGTTTATGTTTATATGTATCCATAAGTTATACAGTATCAACTTGTAAAGATTACCTACTGCCTACTGTTTTATGCGCCATTTCCTTCAAGTAGTGTACGTGATATTATCTGAGCGCCCTTACGTGCCTTTTTACTAGCGGTCGCCCGCGTCTTCGTCCGCGTGGATTTTAGTTTTTGCCGCCGAGCTTCAAACAAAATTGCAAACTTTATTTTAAAGTCTTAAGGGTGGAATTTGAAAATCCTTTCTTAGTACACTATTACGTACAAATACAAATGTACTCTCCAGTTTTACTGTTTCTACGATCTGCGGTTTAGGTTATGTGCTATAACTTAGTCAGTCAGAACAAAGAGTATTAGATTATACAGTGTCTTTAATATAAACTACGTATTTTAAAGTACTTCTATATACACGATATTTTTGTTGTATTTTCGTTTAGTGGTAGGAGAACGTAGGTACTGGTTTTAAGATCTTGTCAACACAACAAACACAAGACAACAGGTTGTCGAGATCTTAATAACACAACATATAGTTTTCCGTGTTTGAAACAATCTTGACGTAAATATATGTACCGCATCTTCTTGATCAATTACATTATCCTGGAAGCTTTATTACAATTATGTTATTAATTTTGTGAATACTTCCATTTCTTGCTGCTAATATTGCTCTTTGACACATCTGTTGATTATCTTTTTGTTCTTTTTTCACTGCTTTGTAAGTTTTTACTAAATCATGATCAATATAAATTTTGGTTCCACAATGAGGTACTTTGCCGTTTCTTATTAAAGCAAAAAATTCAGTGATTCCAACCATAATTTTGTTAAAGCTTCTAATATCATTAAGAGATAGAGAGATTTTAGATAACGTATATTATATTATTTTAGAACTAATTTGATTACCATCAAAAAAGGTTATAGCGAGTCAACCTTAAAAGCTATTATTTTTGCGTAACTTTTACCGTTTATCCAGCACACGCGAGAAAAGCTCTCAAAAAAGAAATATTTTTCCATTTTTACAGCACTTTTCAATGGTGTTTGATTCCCATTAGTCTCAGCGATATGATATGTTATAGCCTTCCTCAATAAATTGACTATTCAACTAAAAAATATTTTTCAATTCGGGCCAGTAGTACCTGAGATTAGTGCGTTCAAATAAACAAACAAACTCTGCAGCTTTATATTATTAGTATAAATAAATCACGACCACCGATTGCATCAGGGTACCCTCCATATTGGGTACGGCCGCGGCACACTGCGATACATGCGTCACATCGCTCTAACATTATTAGTTGCAGCAGGGGGTACCGCATTTATGTCAGACGGGTCTGTTGAATTGAAAACAGAATAGAATTTTCTTTTAATTAAAAAATTAAAAACACCGCTTTAATATCAGGAGTTTGTTTACGTTTACTTCAGACTCATGTTGATTGTTCAAGTCTTTGGATTGTTTTTAAATATCTACAAGCTGTAAACAACATTTATCAATGTTGAAAATACTTTAATATTGATTAAGTTTGGCATAGATTTTTTTTTTTTCATTTAGTATTGATTATTCTTTATTTCTCGGTCTTCTTTTTTATTTCTTGTTCTTTAATTAGATCTATTTAGCATTTTATAATAACATGGCAAAGTTAAAATTGTTTTTAACAATAGTAATAATGGTAAATACTTTTTCTATCCCTGGATTAAAAAGTAGTTTATAACTAATGTTCCTAGTATATTGGCCATAATATTATATTCAAATTTATCAAAGCGTCATTTATCGTTTCTCGTTTATCACGCGAGAGCATGATAGGTCAACGACCCTATTTCACAAAAGATGTTTATTTAATGACTTATTAAATAATTGACTATTATATATATTTAGTCAAAAAATAATAAAAGTTATTTTAAATAACGAACACAGTTAATTCTGATAAAAAAAACTCAATGTTTTTTTTTTAAACGTTTGATGGTAGATTATTGGCGTTATTAGAGAAGAAAAGAAATTTAATGGTAAATTAATGCTATTGAATCAAACATTAGCTTTATAGAGAATATAAAAGAATTTTTCTTTGTTAATTATTTGCATTACTTTTTATAACAATACTATTTCACTCCTTAGAAAAGTATCAGCTTACACAAACCTCACACCTGACCCAATAGCTCTTTTCCTATTACAAAATCTGTACTCCGCCTATCCCATTAAGGGGTGGTTGGTAACATATTGGTATTGCTTTTAAGATGTGCAGGCTTCCGCCATATTTTGCTTACCGATTTCAACTACCAGATATGAAAGGCTCTTGTTTTAAAATTAAGCATTGTTACTGTCATATCAGACGTTTTGGCTTTCAGAAAATTCGTGAACACATTATGTTAAAACCACTCATGTGAATAAAAAATGTCTACTTTTGGCTTACCCTCTTGCTCTCTACTAAAATTTGTGACTTTATGAACAAATATTTCGTTTTTTTAGTTAATTTAGTTGAAAGGTGTATGCTTATCCTCACGAATTTGTAAGGGGTGGAAATGAAAGTGAGTTTAATAAGTGAATAAAGATGTGGCCAAAGATTATCAAGGGATATTTATTATACATTGACAGAGTGTAGTGAAGAAAAGAAATGGTGATACCACATGGACATGTTTATTAAATATAATAGTTTAATGTATTAGCTTTCTAAACTTCTCCACATTGGTTCGAGGCTGATAATAAAAAAAAAATATAACAAAAATTTGTGCAGCTTAAATGATTAATAATATTCCATATGAAATATATTTTCAAATTTCATTATATTTGGATCGATTTTCGATCTAAAATATTTTTTTGGCAAAGCAAATAATGTTTTTATTATTCAAGTCAGATAAATAAGAATGTCAGATATTTGAATAAAAAAGCTGATCTTCTGGTTTGCTGCTGTCTGCTGTATTTTAAAGAATAATGTCAACCTCATTTCTTACTAATTACCTATTTTTTGCAAAAATATAAATAAAGTTACTTTAAAGGGAAAATTATGATATTCAAAGATAAAATAAATTAAGATAAGATATAAACAGCCAATTATATTTGTATGGAAGGTGGTTTGTGGTCAAGTTTGGACGAACAAATTTTAAGTATATAACCAAAGATATATCAATTATATTTCACTAATTATAAAAAAGCAAATATGTTTAACGATTTAGAAGTTAAAATACAACGCCATTAGGTGACGGCTTACAAGGCAGGAGGAAGATGGCGAGGTATATGAGAAGATTAAAAAAGATGTAGGTTATGTATGAAAAACCCTAAAACAACAAAAGGTCACTTAGACCCCTATGAAAGCGTCCTTAGTCGGATCAAATTATAAATGAAAATCATTCGGAAAGCCATTTAAACTCATATAACTTAAACTCTCAAAAAATATGACTATAACATAATATACTTTTACTTGACAACGGTTTCATTTTACAAAACTTCGGTAGGTTTAGATTAAACGAGACAATCGTTTAAACATAAAAAACCGGTGGTAAGGGTTTTCTTAAGTACTATGTTACTAATTGCGGTTAAACCCTTTTCAATATTCAAATACTTCCACCCTCTTTACCCCTTATTTTTCGGCAACTGCCTTCCGCTGAGAAATATTCTATTGCAGCCAATTATCGGCCTCCCTTGCTTCTCAGGTTTCTCGGAGATTACTTTTTAATTTTACTCAAAGCGACTGGAAAGAAAGTATGAAATTAAAATATTTTTTTTAAAGAAAACTAATCATAATATATTTTAAATAGTACTTTACTTGCGCATAGTGTAATAATATTAATTAATACTAATTATTATTAATTAATTAAAATGAGGATTTAAGAGTGGACCGCCCGCGCCAGTGACAGTTAGGGTCATAAATCAAACAGAACATTATGACAATTTTTAGTTTTATTCCCTTATTAATGTATTTTTTATTTATTGCTATTTGTTTATGTATTTTTGACAAATGAGTTTTGATGAGCTTCAAAGTTTTAAAAACTGATTAGATTATTATAATATTAATATTACTATTTATCATTGTTATAATATTGCATATTCCTTACACATATCTGCACAACTCTTTTCCCCGCAATTTACTTTTGTAAGACGATGTTCAGTCTTTGCGTAGTTAAAAATATGCATGTCGGGGCCTAGTGTATTGAAAATAAATAAGATAAGGTAAAATAATTAAGAGGCTTCGTATGACACGCAGTAGATATTATGTAATTATTCTGTTATTATGTGAAATTTTAACTTCCGTTATGATATCTTCCGCGCTTTGTTAATTTTGTTTTTATGTAGTATAATAGTTTAGACAAAAATATTTATAACAGTAACCAAAGCAGATTCGAAACTGAGCTACAAATATTGACACGGGCAATATCAGAGTGCAGCGGTAAACAAAAAGATTTTGGTAACAAAATTATATTTATTTATCAATAACTTCATATATCCGTATATACCCATTTTGGTTTAACTATTGATTCTATTGATTAGAATAAATAAAATAAAAATCCAATCAATTTCAGCCTGTCTAGGTTAAATTCCATTCATAATATTATTTTGATTTTTGTTGTCCGTCTGTTTTTTGTTACTTTATAATATTGAATATTGATTAATTACTTTAATCTAGTCAAGATGTTAATATTTTGATAATTTATTAATTTATTTATTATGACTAGAGCTCTCTGTATAACAGCCCCTTTACTGCTAGGTAACTTAGTTCGAAACATACTTTATTCTATGAATCGTAAAGTAGATAACTTTTGTGCCTTCGGGGAATTAGGAATATCATAACTAGAACAGGAAAAATTTAAAGTTAGATATATTGCAAATCATAAGGGTAAAACACGAACTTTTTTTTACAAATCTCCAAGGATTTTATAAAATAATTACCATAGCTATGCCAAAATCTTAAAACATTGTTTAACCGTAGAGTACTAATATTAGTCATTTTGACTAACAGCGTCTTCATGTATTGCTCTATCTTTCTTATTCGCCGAATGTCTTGATTCTTCTTGTCAACTCCTTCACCGATCGGACATTTACAGTAGCAATAGCGTCAAGTCAGTAAGTGCCGCCATTTTTTTAAATATTAGCTAATTGTTAGTCCATTTGACTAATGATAAGTATTTGTGTAACTTTTTGAATAATATGTGTGAATGGCTAATTTCCGTTATTTGTTTATTTTATCCTATTTTAAAGAGAAAGTTGAAATTTAAATAACGAAGACTTGGTCAAATATTTACATGAAGAAAATATGGTCAGTGAAACCGATAATGAATCTGCTGGCAGCGAAATCAAGGATGATTTAGAGACTAAAGAACTTGAACAAACGAATGAATAAAAATAGAAATGAAAATAACAAGACAGACCAACGTTATATCAGCCAATTTGTTTACCACTGATTCACCTATAACATCTAAGGAGTCGATACCATCTATCATATGTTTCTGTATGCTAACATTTATTGTAGTCGTAAGACGAATCGATGACTTATGTGTTTCTCTTATAATAAGTATGTTAAATTTTACATTTTAAACAGCTATGTCATTCATGGTAAAAACAGATTTTAAGCTAAAGAAAAAACAGAGAACGATAAACGTTCATGAAGGAATTTCATAAACGTCTTACTGTATGTAACCAAGTTGGAAAAAAATATTGAGGCCCAATAATCAAGACCTGGAAGTTCCAAAACAAAGTTCTGATCAATCGAATGATACACCTGACCAAAAAAAAGAAAGATGTGCAGCTAATCTTGTTATCAAAACTCCTTATGACTAGAGTCAAGAACTCCAAGAACCACAAAAATTGGTGTGAAGAGCATAAAGTTGAAATATGTGTTAATCGTGCCAACATTTTTTTTTGTTTTAACCTCCGAGAGTAGTATTTCGTTATTATTAAGATAGAAAAGAGAAGATTTTAATAATTTTATTTTATTTTTATATACTTCATTAGACTGATGTCTTAGATTTCACTAAAATAAGTTACTACGACTTTAACATTGTTTTTCATTATTGAATTCTATAAAATTACTCTGATTTTTATTTCTACAAATTTTTAATAAACTATTTATTAAAATAAACAAATATATTCATATGTTTATGGCCTTTAAATTATTTTAGGAGCGATTAATGAAGAGGTAGTCAAAACGTCTAATGATTAGTATTACCGTTCGAAAAAAAATATTAGTACTCTAGGGTTAAAGGTGGCAAAGAAGTAAAATAATAAAAATGCTTATTGCTAAAATTACTAAACACCAAAATATAAAAAACATCCTTAGGAAACAATAATTGAGGACACCCAGGTAAATTGAATTTGGACTCAAAAAGTATTTCGTGGTATTCATTTTTGATATGCCTTTGATTTTATACCTCAAGACTAATCAAGAATAAAAATAACTTGTCAAGAAACTTGAAAAAAAAAAACAAAATTCGACTACGACAATTGTAACCGACTGATTCTACTTTTGAAACATTTTACGGTTCCATAAAGTTAAATCAAAATATTAGGTAAATATTCGCATAAGCAAAATAAAGTTAAAATGCGATATTGGAATTATCTAAACATGTTTGCGATGTTTTCAATCCATTTTATTTGGTCCGGAAACACTGAAACTCGAAGATAAATGTAAAGAAATAAAGAAGGGTATATGTAATAAGCCTTTGAAGTTAACCTTACACATCACTTAGACATTTAAATACATATTATATGTGGATACGGATATATGTATGGATATTTGTGTATATGTGCGTGTGTGTTGGTATATTATTTTCTAAAATCTATTGTTAAGTTGTTTCCGTTGACATGGACCTTAATATGTTATATGATTGTTTTACATAGTCACTCATAATTGCTTAGCCAGAAAATTTGATAATCAGTATAAATATACCCTCGAATGTTTTATAATAATGATATCTCATTATTTTAGAAAGTTTATTCTTTAAACAGATCTACTAATTCTAACTTAAAAGGTTGTTGGTGTATTAAGAACCAGAAAGGCTTAAATGTGAAAAAATTGACTATATTTGAAAAAACTTACTTTGAATTTAAAAGGACTTCAAACAGATTTATGGTAGCATACGTTCGTGAGCGTTTAATTCAATGAAATATGCGGTGAGCGTTATCTAGTTACTCTCGAAAAATATTTTAAAATCTTCTTTTTCCCATTTTCAATTTCAATTGTTTCAATTAACGCTTTATCTAATACCTTGTTTTAAGCTTGGAGATTTTATAATGTAGTTTGTCTGAAAGTAAGTAGATATATAATTTCCACTTAGTTTTGATAAGACAGACAGAAACCCTTCAAAATTGTACAAAGGTAGCGGACTGGAAAGTTATTTCGGTTAATAAAGGTTGAGGGTTCCGGTTAATTAGAATAACATTTTCAATTAACAAGAAGTTTCCGAGGTGACATCAGTTTAAAGATAGGAATCATTTTATATTTTAATTGAACGAGGTATTACCTCCGTTTTTGGTTTTGGGTATTTTTAACTAATTTTATATTTAAGCAGATACCAACAAAGATTTGTTTTTAAAGTTTTTTCCTAATAAAATGGTTAAAGTTATTTCTAATCATCGTTACTTAGTAGGAATATATATAATATTACACTTTTTTCCAAGATGTTTTGCTTAAATGGTGCTTTTCATTTAAGATGTACACACAAGCAAAACATCTTGGAAAAAAGTGTAATATAATATATATTCCTTCGAATAATAAAAAAATGTTAAGTGCACCGTTTTTTTATCTCCAACATTTCACACAATTCTGTCTTTAAGTTGACAAAATACATTTTTAACTCGATAGCAAACTTATTTAAGAATAATCTTCTAATACACGTGTTCCTTGTCAAAAAAATGGTAAATGAATTAAACATTTGATTTATTAAGGGAAATAAAATATAAACTAAGAAATTTCGAATATGTATATGACGTAAATTAGGTAAGTAATGTTATTTACCTCATGTTTACAACAAGTTACGTTATCAGGAGATGTTATATTTATACATCTATAAAAAAACGCAGGCGCCGTTATACTGAAGACATTTTGAGTGCAAAACAAAAAGCACAAAAGTATTCCTTTAAGTTAAAGCATATAGTATTAAGTATAAAGCACCAAGCGTCAAGCGTAAAGAATCCATCATGAAGCATAAAGCATTAAGTTTTAAGCATAAGCATTAGGCATTAGGCATCAGGCATTAAGCATAAAGCGTCAATTATCAAGCGTCAAGCATGAATCATAAACCATCAAGCATCAAATATAAAGCGTTAAGCGTAAGTGTCAAGCATTAAGTGTCAAGCGTCAAACGTCAAGCTTCAAGCATCAACCATCAAGTATCAAGCATTAATTGTAAAGCGTTAAATTTGAGCGTCAACAATCAAGCATTTTAGCATTAAGCATTAAACATCAAGCATTAAGCATTAAGCATTAAACATCAAGCATTAAGCATCAAGCATCAAGCATCAAGCATCAAGCATCAAGCATCAAGCATCAAGCATCAAGCATCAAGCATCAAGCATCAAGCATCAAGCATCAAGCATCAAGCATCAAGCATCAAGCATCAAGCATCAAGCATCAAGCATCAAGCATCAAGCATCAAGCATCAAGCATCAAGCATCAAGCATCAAGCATCAAGCATCAAGCATCAAGCATCAAGCATCAAGCATCAAGCATCAAGCATCAAGCATCAAGCATCAAGCATCAAGCATCAAGCATCAAGCATCAAGCATCAAGCATCAAGCATCAAGCATCAAGCATCAAGCATCAAGCATCAAGCAATAAGCATTAAGCATTAAGCATTAAGCATTAAGCATTAAGCATTAAGCATTAAGCATTAAGCATTAAGCATTAAGCATTAAGCATTAAGCATTAAGCATTAAGCATTTAGCATTAAGCAACAAGCTTAAAGTGTTAACCATCAAGCATCAAGCGTCAAGCGTCCAGCATCAAGCATTTATTGTAAAGCGTCAAGTGTCAAAAATCAAGCATTTTAGCATTAAGCATTTCAGCATTAAACATAAAGCATTAAGCATAAGCATTGAGCATAAGCATTAAGCATATGCTTTAAGCATAAGCATTGAGAATAAGCACTAGAAATAAGCTTTTAAAATAAGCATTAAAAAAAAAATTAAGCATAAGCATTTAAAATAAGCTTTTAAAATAAGCATTAAGAAAAAGCATTTAAAATAAGCTTTTAAAATAAGCATCAAGAAAGAGCATTTAAAATAAGCTTTTAAAATAAGCATTAAGCATAAGCATTTAAAAAAAACTTTTTAAATAAGCATTAAGAAAAAGCATTAAGCATAAGCATTAAGCCTCATGTCTCAAGAATCAAGAATTGAGTATCGAGCATCGAACATCAAGCATAGCATCCAACATCGAGCATAGTACCAAACATCGAGCATATCATCGAGGATCATGCATGTGTATTCGCTTTTAATTTGTCGGTGGCGCCTCGGATTTCTTGTTTTATAATTTATATAAAATTTCAAATTTAATGTTTCATCTTAAATAATCCACCGCTGAATCTAGCTGGCATAATTTTAGGCATTCACCTTATTTTATTTTACTTTATTCACAATAAAGTTCAATGTTGTTTATATAAAATCAATAAATTATTTTTAGCACAAAAAGTAAAGTTCCTTTATTTTAAAATAAGCTTTAAACATGAAGCATTAAACATTAAGCATAAGCATTATGCATAAGCTTTAAGCATAAGCATTAAGCATAAGAATTTAAAATAACCATTTAAAAGAAGCATTTAAAATAAGCATTTCAAATAAGCATCGGCATAAGCATTAAGCATTAGCATTTAAAATAAGCTTTTAAAATAAGCATTTAGCATAAGCATTAGAAATAAGCTTTTAAAATAAGCATTGAGAAAAAGCATTAAGCATAAGCTTTTAAAAAAAGCTTTTAAAATAAGCATTAAAAAAAGCATTTAAAATAAGATTTTAAAAAAGCATGAAGAAAAAGCATTAAGCATAAGCATTAAGCATTAAGCAATAAGCATTAAGCATTAAGCATTAAGCATAAAGCATTAAGCATTAAGCATTAAGCATTAAGCATTAAGCATTAAGCATTAAGCATTAAGCATTAAGCATTAAGCATTAAGCATTAAGCATTAAGCATTAAGCATTAAGCATTAACCATTAAGCATTAAGCATTAAGCATTTAGCATTTAGCATCAAGCATCAATTTGGAAGTGTCAAGCGTAAGCATCAAGCATCAAGCATAAAGCATCAAGCGTCAAGCGTCAAGCGTCAAGCGTCAAGCGTCAAGCGTCAAGCTTCAAGCGTCAAGCATCAAGCATTAATTGTAAAGCGTTAAGCTTAAGCGTCAAGAATCAAGCATTTTAGCATTAAGCATTAAGCAATTTACATCAAGCATTAAGCATTAAGCACTAGGCATTAAACGTTAAGCATTAAGCATAAGGCAACAAGCTTAAAGTGTTAACCATCAAGCATCAAGCGTCAAGCGTCCAGCATCAAGCATTTATTGTAAAGCGTCAAGCGTCAAGAATCAAGCATTTTAGCATTAAGCATTTCAGCATTAAGCATTAAGCATAAGCATTGAGCATAAGCATTAAGCATATGCTTTAAGCATAAGCATTGAGCATAAGCATTAGAAATAAGCTTTAAAAATAAGCATTAAGAAAAAGCATTAAGCATAAGCATTTAAAATAAGCTTTTAAAATAAGCATTAAGAAAAAGCATTTTAAATAAGCTTTTAAAATCAGCATTAAGAAAAAGCATTTAAAATAAGTTTTTAAATAAGCATTAAGAAAAAGCATTTAAAATAAGCTTTTAAAATAAGCATTTAAAATAAGCATTTAAAATAAGCATTTAAAATAAGCATTTAAAATAAGCATTTAAAATAAGCATTTAAAATAAGCATTTAAAATAAGCATTTCAAATAAGCATTTAGCATAAGCATTAAAAATAAGCTTTAAAAATAAGCATTTAGCATAAGCATTAAGCATAAGCATTAAAAATAAGCTTTTAAAATAAGCATTTAGAAAAAGCATTTAAAATAAGCTTTTAAAATCAGCATTAAGAAAAAGCATTTAAAATAAGTATTTAAATAAGCAATAAGAAAAACCATTTAAAATAAGCTTTTAAAATAAGCATTTAAAATAAGCATTTCAAATAAGCATTAAGCATAAGTATTGAAAAAAAGCTTTTAAAATAAGCATTAAGAAAAAGCATTAGGCATTAGCTTTTAAAAAAAAGCTTTTAAAATAAGCATTAAAAAAAAGCATTTAGCATAAGCATAAGCATTAAAAATAAGCTTTTAAAATAAGCATTAAGAAAAAGCATTAAGCATAAGCATTAAGCCTCATGTCTCAAGAATCAAGAATTGAGTATCGAGCATCGAACATCAAGCATAGCATCCAACATCGAGCATAGTACCAAACATCGAGCATATCATCGAGGATCATGCATGTGTATTCGCTTTTAATTTGTCGGTGGCGCCTCGGATTTCTTGTTTTATAATTTATATAAAATTTCAAATTTAATGTTTCATCTTAAATAATCCACCGCTGAATCTAGCTGGCATAATTTTAGGCATTCACCTTATTTTATTTTACTTTATTCACAATAAAGTTCAATGTTGTTTATATAAAATCAATAAATTATTTTTAGCACAAAAGGTAAAGTTCCTTTATTTTAAAATAAGCTTTAAACATGAAGCATTAAACATTAAGCATAAGCATTAAGCATAAGAATTTAAAATAACCATTTAAAAGAAGCATTTAAAATAAGCATTTCAAATAAGCATCGGCATAAGCATTAAGCATTAGCATTTAAAATAAGCTTTTAAAATAAGCATTTAGCATAAGCATTAGAAATAAGCTTTTAAAATAAGCATTGAGAAAAAGCATTAAGCATAAGCTTTTAAAAAAAGCTTTTAAAATAAGCATTAAAAAAAGCATTTAAAATAAGATTTTAAAAAAGCATGAAGAAAAAGCATTAAGCATAAGCATTAAGCATTAAGCAATAAGCATTAAGCATTAAGCATTAAGCATAAAGCATTAAGCATTAAGCATTAAGCATTAAGCATTAAGCATTAAGCATTAAGCATTAAGCATTAAGCATTAAGCATTAAGCATTAAGCATTAAGCATTAAGCATTAAGCATTAAGCATAAACCATTAAGCATTAAGCATTAAGCATTTAGCATTTAGCATCAAGCATCAATTTGGAAGTGTCAAGCGTAAGCATCAAGCATCAAGCATAAAGCATCAAGCGTCAAGCGTCAAGCGTCAAGCGTCAAGCGTCAAGCGTCAAGCGTCAAGCGTCAAGCTTCAAGCGTCAAGCATCAAGCATTAATTGTAAAGCGTTAAGCTTAAGCGTCAAGAATCAAGCATTTTAGCATTAAGCATTAAGCAATTTACATCAAGCATTAAGCATTAAGCACTAGGCATTAAACGTTAAGCATTAAGCATAAGGCAACAAGCTTAAAGTGTTAACCATCAAGCATCAAGCGTCAAGCGTCCAGCATCAAGCATTTATTGTAAAGCGTCAAGCGTCAAGAATCAAGCATTTTAGCATTAAGCATTTCAGCATTAAGCATTAAGCATAAGCATTGAGCATAAGCATTAGAAATAAGCTTTAAAAATAAGCATTAAGAAAAAGCATTAAGCATAAGCATTTAAAATAAGCTTTTAAAATAAGCATTAAGAAAAAGCATTTAAAATAAGCTTTTAAAATCAGCATTAAGAAAAAGCATTTAAAAAAAGTTTTTAAATAAGCATTTAAAATAAGCATTTAAAATAAGCATTTAAAATAAGCATTTAAAATAAGCATTTCAAATAAGCATTTAGCATAAGCATTAAAAATAAGCTTTAAAAATAAGCATTTAGCATAAGCATTAAGCATAAGCATTAAAAATAAGCATTTAGAAAAAGCATTTAAAATAAGCTTTTAAAATCAGCATTAAGAAAAAGCATTTAAAATAAGTTTTTAAATAAGCAATAAGAAAAACCATTTAAAATAAGCTTTTAAAATAAGCATTTAAAATAAGCATTTCAAATAAGCATTAAGCATAAGCATTTAAAATAAGCATTTCAAATAAGCATTCAGCATAAGCATTAAGCTTAAGCATTGAAAATAAGCTTTTAAAATAAGCATTTAGCATAAGCATTAAGCATTAAGCATAAGCATATAAAAATAAGCTTTTAAATTAAGCATTAGGAAAAAGCATTAAGCATAGGCTTTCAAAATAAGCTTTTAAAATAAGTATTAAGAAAAAGCATTAAGCATAAGCTTTTAAAAAAAAGCTTTTAAAATAAGCATTAAAAAAAAGCATTAAGCATAAGCATAAGCATTAAAAATAAGCTTTTAAAAAAAGCATTAAGAAAAAGCATTAAGCATAAGCATTAAGCCTCATGTCTCAAGAATCAAGAATTGAGTATCGAGCATCGAAAATCAAGCATAGCATCCAACATCGAGCATAGTACAAAACATCGAGCATATCATCGAGGATCATGCATGTGTATTCGCTTTTAATTTGTCGGTGGCGCCTCGGATTTCTTGTTTTATAATTTATATAAAATTTCAAATTTAATGTTTCATCTTAAATAATCCACCGCTGAATCTAGCTGGCATAATTTTAGGCATTCACCTTATTTTATTTTACTTTATTCACAATAAAGGTCAATGTTGTTTATATTAAATCAATAAATTATTTTTAGCACAAAAGGTAAAGTTCCTTTATTTTAAAATAAGCTTTAAACATGAAGCATTAAACATTAAGCATAAGCATTATGCATAAGCTTTAAGCATAAGCATTAAGCATAAGAATTTAAAATAAGCATTTAAAATAAGCATTTAAAATAAGCATTTCAAATAAGCATCGGCATAAGCATTAAGCATTTGCATTTAAAATAAGCTTTTAAAATAAGCATTTAGCATAAGCATTAAGCATTAAGCATGAGCATTAAAAATAAGCTTTTAAAATAATCATTAAGAAAAAGCATTAAGCAAAAGCTTTTAAAATAAGCTTTTAAAATAAGCATTAAAAAAAGCATTCAAAATAAGCTTTTAAAATAAGCATTAAAAAAACATTTAGCACAAGCATTTAAAATAAGCATTTTAAATAAGATTTAAAAAAAAGCATGAAGATAAAGCATTAAGCATTAAGCATTAAGCATTAAGCATTTAGCATTTAGCATCAAGCATCAATTTGGAAGTGTCAAGCGTAAGCATCAAGCATCAAGCATAAAGCATCAAGCGTTAAGCGTCAAGCATCAAGCATTAATTGTAAAGCGTTAAGCTTTAGCGTCAAGAATCAAGCATTAAGCAATTAACATCAAGCATTAAGCATTAAGCACTAGGCATTAAACGTTAAGCATTAAGCATTAAGCAACAAGCTTAAAGTGTTAACCATCAAGCATCAAGCGTCAAGCGTCCAGCATCAAGCATTTATTGTAAAGCGTCAAGCGTCAAGAATTAAGCATTTTAGCATTAAGCATTTCAGCATTAAGCATAAAGCATTAAGCATAAGCATTGAGCATAAGCATTAAGCATATGCTTTAAGCATAAGCATTGAGCATAAGCATTAGAAATAAGCTTTTAAAATAAGCATTAAAAAAAAATTAAGCATAAGCATTTAAAATAAGCTTTTAAAATAAGCATTAAGAAAAAGCATTTAAAATAAGCTTTTAAAATAAGCATTTAAAATAAGCTTTAAAAATAAGCATCAAGAAAAAGCATTTAAAATAAGCTTTTAAAATCAGCATTAAGAAAAAGCATTTAAAATAAGTTTTTAAATAAGCATTAAGAAAAAGCATTTAAAATAAGCTTTTAAAATAAGCATTTAAAATAAGCATTTCAAATAAGCATTCAGCATAAGCATTAAGCATTAGCATTTTAAATTAGCTTTTAAAATAAGCATTTAGCATAAGCATTAAGCATTAAGCATTAAGCATAAGCATTAAAAATAAGCTTTTAAAATAAGCATTAAGAAAAAGCATTAAGCATAGGCTTTCAAAATAAGCTTTTAAAATAAGCATTTAGCATAAGCATTAAGCTTAAGCATTGAAAATAAGCTTTTAAAATAAGCATTTAGCATAAGCATTAAGTATTAAGCATAAGCATATAAAAATAAGCTTTTAAATTAAGCATTAGGAAAAAGCATTAAGCATAGGCTTTCAAAATAAGCTTTTAAAATAAGTATTAAGAAAAAGCATTAAGCATAAGCTTTTAAAAAAAAGCTTTTAAAATAAGCATTAAAAAAAAGCATTAAGCATAAGCATAAGCATTAAAAATAAGCTTTTAAAAAAAGCATTAAGAAAAAGCATTAAGCATAAGCATTAAGCCTCATGTCTCAAGAATCAAGAATTGAGTATCGAGCATCGAACATCAAGCATAGCATCCAACATCGAGCATAGTACAAAACATCGAGCATATCATCGAGGATCATGCATGTGTATTCGCTTTTAATTTGTCGGTGGCGCCTCGGATTTCTTGTTTTATAATTTATATAAAATTTCAAATTTAATGTTTCATCTTAAATAATCCACCGCTGAATCTAGCTGGCATAATTTTAGGCATTCACCTTATTTTATTTTACTTTATTCACAATAAAGGTCAATGTTGTTTATATTAAATCAATAAATTATTTTTAGCACAAAAGGTAAAGTTCCTTTATTTTAAAATAAGCTTTAAACATGAAGCATTAAACATTAAGCATAAGCATTATGCATAAGCTTTAAGCATAAGCATTAAGCATAAGAATTTAAAATAAGCATTTAAAATAAGCATAAAGCATAAGCATTAAGCATAAGAATTTAAAATAAGCATTTAAAATAAGCATTTCAAATAAGCATCGGCATAAGCATTAAGCATTTGCATTTAAAATAAGCTTTTAAAATAAGCATTTAGCATAAGCATTAAGCATTAAGCATAAGCATTAAAAATAAGCTTTTAAAATAATCATTAAGAAAAAGCATTAAGCAAAAGCTTTTAAAATAAGCTTTTAAAATAAGCATTAAAAAAAAGCATTTAAAATAAGCTTTTAAAATAAGCATTAAAAAAACATTTAGCACTGGCATTTAAAATAAGCATTTTAAATAAGATTTAAAAAAAAGCATGAAGATAAAGCATTAAGCATTAAGCATTAAGCATTAAGCATTAAGCATTAAGCATTAAGCATTTAGCATTAAGCATCAAGCATCAATTTGGAAGTGTCAAGCGTAAGCATCAAGCATCAAGCATAAAGCATCAAGCGTTAAGCGTCAAGCATCAAGCATTAATTGTAAAGCGTTAAGCTTTAGCGTCAAGAATCAAGCATTTTAGCATTAAGCATTAAGCAATTAACATCAAGCATTAAGCATTAAGCACTAGGCATTAAACGTTAAGCATTAAGCATTAAGCAACAAGCTTAAAGTGTTAACCATCAAGCATCAAGCGTCAAGCGTCCAGCATCAAGCATTTATTGTAAAGCGTCAAGCGTCAAGAATCAAGAATTTTAGCATTAAGCATTTTAGCATTAAGCATAAAGCATTAAGCATAAGCATTGAGCATAAGCATTAAGCATATGCTTTAAGCATAAGCATTGAGCATAAGCATTAGAAATAAGCTTTTAAAATAAGCATTAAAAAAAAATTAAGCATAAGCATTTAAAATAAGCTTTTAAAATAAGCATTAAGAAAAAGCATTAAGCATAAGCATTAAGCCTCATGTCTCAAGAATCAAGAATTGAGTATCGAGCATCGAACATCAAGCATAGCATCCAACATCGAGCATAGTACCAAACATCGAGCATATCATCGAGGATCATGCATGTGTATTCGCTTTTAATTTGTCGGTGGCGCCTCGGATTTCTTGTTTTATAATTTATATAAAATTTCAAATTTAATGTTTCATCTTAAATAATCCACCGCTGAATCTAGCTGGCATAATTTTAGGCATTCACCTTATTTTATTTTACTTTATTCACAATAAAGGTCAATGTTGTTTATATTAAATCAATAAATTATTTTTAGCACAAAAGGTAAAGTTCCTTTATTTTAAAATAAGCTTTAAACATGAAGCATTAAACATTAAGCATAAGCATTATGCATAAGCTTTAAGCATAAGCATTAAGCATAAGAATTTAAAATAAGCATTTAAAATAAGCATAAAGCATAAGCATTAAGCATAAGAATTTAAAATAAGCATTTAAAATAAGCATTTCAAATAAGCATCGGCATAAGCATTAAGCATTTGCATTTAAAATAAGCTTTTAAAATAAGCATTTAGCATAAGCATTAAGCATTAAGCATAAGCATTAAAAATAAGCTTTTAAAATAATCATTAAGAAAAAGCATTAAGCAAAAGCTTTTAAAATAAGCTTTTAAAATAAGCATTAAAAAAAAGCATTTAAAATAAGCTTTTAAAATAAGCATTAAAAAAACATTTAGCACTGGCATTTAAAATAAGCATTTTAAATAAGATTTAAAAAAAAGCATGAAGATAAAGCATTAAGCATTAAGCATTAAGCATTAAGCATTAAGCATTTAGCATTAAGCATCAAGCATCAATTTGGAAGTGTCAAGCGTAAGCATCAAGCATCAAGCATAAAGCATCAAGCGTTAAGCGTCAAGCATCAAGCATTAATTGTAAAGCGTTAAGCTTTAGCGTCAAGAATCAAGCATTTTAGCATTAAGCATTAAGCAATTAACATCAAGCATTAAGCATTAAGCACTAGGCATTAAACGTTAAGCATTAAGCATTAAGCAACAAGCTTAAAGTGTTAACCATCAAGCATCAAGCGTCAAGCGTCCAGCATCAAGCATTTATTGTAAAGCGTCAAGCGTCAAGAATCAAGAATTTTAGCATTAAGCATTTTAGCATTAAGCATAAAGCATTAAGCATAAGCATTGAGCATAAGCATTAAGCATATGCTTTAAGCATAAGCATTGAGCATAAGCATTAGAAATAAGCTTTTAAAATAAGCATTAAAAAAAAATTAAGCATAAGCATTTAAAATAAGCTTTTAAAATAAGCATTAAGAAAAAGCATTTAAAATAAGCTTTTAAAATAAGCATTAAGCATAAGAATTTAAAATAAGCTTTTAAAATAAGCATCAAGAAAAAGCATTTAAAATAAGCTTTTAAAATGAGCATTAAGAAAAAGCATTTAAAATAAGTTTTTAAATAAGCATTAAGAAAAAGCATTTAAAATAAGCTTTTAAAATAAGCATTTAAAATAAGCATTTTAAAATAAGCATTCAGCATAAGCATTAAGCATTAGCATTTTAAATAAGCTTTAAAAATAAGCATTTAGCATAAGCATCAAGCATAAGCATTAAGCATTAAGCATTAAGCATTAAGCATTAAGCATTAAGCATTAAGCATTAAGCATTAAGCATTAAGCATTAAGCATTAAGCATTAAGCATTAAGCATTAAGCTTTAAGCATTAAGCATTAAGCATTTAGCATTTAGCATCAAGCATCAATTTGGAAGTGTCAAGCGTAAGCATCAAGCATCAAGCATCAAGCATCAAGCATCAAGCATAAAGCATCAAGCGTTAAGCGTCAAGCATCAAGCATTAATTGTAAAGCGTTAAGCTTTAGCGTCAAGAATCAAGCATTTTAGCATTAAGCATTAAGCAATTAACATCAAGCATTAAGCATTAAGCACTAGGCATTAAACGTTAAGCATTAAGCATTAAGCAACAAGCTTAAAGTGTTAACCATCAAGCATCAAGCGTCAAGCGTCCAGCATCAAGCATTTATTGTAAAGCGTCAAGCGTCAAGAATCAAGCATTTTAGCATTAAGCATTTCAGCATTAAGCATAAAGCATTAAGCATAAGCATTGAGCATAAGCATTAAGCATATGCTTTAAGCATAAGCATTGAGCATAAGCATTAGAAATAAGCTTTTAAAATAAGCATTAAAAAAAAATAAGCATAAGCATTTAAAATAAGCTTTTAAAATAAGCATTAAGAAAAAGCATTTAAAATAAGCTTTTAAAATAAGCATTAAGCATAAGAATTTAAAATAAGCTTTTAAAATAAGCATCAAGAAAAAGCATTTAAAATAAGCTTTTAAAATCAGCATTAAGAAAAAGCATTTAAAATAAGTTTTTAAATAAGCATTAAGAAAAAGCATTAAGCATAGGCTTTCAAAATAAGCTTTTAAAATAAGTATTAAGAAAAAGCATTAAGCATAAGCTTTTAAAAAAAAGCTTTTAAAATAAGCATTAAAAAAAAGCATTAAGCATAAGCATAAGCATTAAAAATAAGCTTTTAAAAAAAGCATTAAGAAAAAGCATTAAGCATAAGCATTAAGCCTCATGTCTCAAGAATCAAGAATTGAGTATCGAGCATCGAACATCAAGCATAGCATCCAACATCGAGCATAGTACAAAACATCGAGCATATCATCGAGGATCATGCATGTGTATTCGCTTTTAATTTGTCGGTGGCGCCTCGGATTTCTTGTTTTATAATTTATATAAAATTTCAAATTTAATGTTTCATCTTAAATAATCCACCGCTGAATCTAGCTGGCATAATTTTAGGCATTCACCTTATTTTATTTTACTTTATTCACAATAAAGGTCAATGTTGTTTATATTAAATCAATAAATTATTTTTAGCACAAAAGGTAAAGTTCCTTTATTTTAAAATAAGCTTTAAACATGAAGCATTAAACATTAAGCATAAGCATTATGCATAAGCTTAAAGCATAAGCATTAAGCATAAGAATTTAAAATAAGCATTTAAAATAAGCATAAAGCATAAGCATTAAGCATAACCATTTAAAAGAAGCATTTAAAATAAGCATTTTAAATAAGCATTTAGCATAAGCATTAAGCATAAGCATTAAGCATTAAGCATTAAGCATTAAGCATTAAGCATTAAGCATTAAGCATTAAGCATTAAGCATTAAGCATTAAGCATTAAGCATTTAGCATTTAGCATCAAGCATCAATTTGGAAGTGTCAAGCGTAAGCATCAAGCATCAAGCATCAAGCATCAAGCATAAAGCATCAAGCGTTAAGCGTCAAGCATCAAGCATTAATTGTAAAGCGTTAAGCTTTAGCGTCAAGAATCAAGCATTTTAGCATTAAGCATTAAGCAATTAACATCAAGCATTAAGCATTAAGCACTAGGCATTAAACGTTAAGCATTAAGCATTAAGCAACAAGCTTAAAGTGTTAACCATCAAGCATCAAGCGTCAAGCGTCCAGCATCAAGCATTTATTGTAAAGCGTCAAGCGTCAAGAATCAAGCATTTTAGCATTAAGCATTTCAGCATTAAGCATAAAGCATTAAGCATAAGCATTGAGCATAAGCATTAAGCATATGCTTTAAGCATAAGCATTGAGCATAAGCATTAGAAATAAGCTTTTAAAATAAGCATTAAAAAAAAGCATTTAAAATAAGCTTTTAAAATAAGCATTAAGCATAAGAATTTAAAATAAGCTTTTAAAATAAGCATCAAGAAAAAGCATTTAAAATAAGCTTTTAAAATCAGCATTAAGAAAAAGCATTTAAAATAAGTTTTTAAATAAGCATTAAGAAAAAGCATTAAGCATAGGCTTTCAAAATAAGCTTTTAAAATAAGTATTAAGAAAAAGCATTAAGCATAAGCTTTTAAAAAAAAGCTTTAAAAATAAGCATTAAAAAAAGCATTAAGCATAAGCATAAGCATTAAAAATAAGCTTTTAAAAAAAGCATTAAGAAAAAGCATTAAGCATAAGCATTAAGCCTCATGTCTCAAGAATCAAGAATTGAGTATCGAGCATCGAACATCAAGCATAGCATCCAACATCGAGCATAGTACAAAACATCGAGCATATCATCGAGGATCATGCATGTGTATTCGCTTTTAATTTGTCGGTGGCGCCTCGGATTTCTTGTTTTATAATTTATATAAAATTTCAAATTTAATGTTTCATCTTAAATAATCCACCGCTGAATCTAGCTGGCATAATTTTAGGCATTCACCTTATTTTATTTTACTTTATTCACAATAAAGGTCAATGTTGTTTATATTAAATCAATAAATTATTTTTAGCACAAAAAGTAAACTTCCTTTATTTTAAAATAAGCTTTAAACATGAAGCATTAAACATTAAGCATAAGCATTATGCATAAGCTTAAAGCATAAGCATTAAGCATAAGAATTTAAAATAAGCATTTAAAATAAGCATAAAGCATAAGCATTAAGCATAACCATTTAAAAGAAGCATTTAAAATAAGCATTTCAAATAAGCATTTAGCATAAGCATTAGAAATAAGCTTTTAAAATTGAGAAAAAGCATTAAGCATTAAGCATTAAGCATTAAGCATTAAGCATTAAGCATTAAGCATTAAGCATTAAGCATTAAGCATTAAGCATTAAGCATTAAGCATTAAGCATTAAGCATTAAGCATTAAGCATTAAGCATTAACCATTAAGCATTTAGCATTTAGCATCAAGCATCAATTTGGAAGTGTCAAGCGTAAGCATCAAGCATCAAGCATAAAGCATCAAGCGTCAAGCGTCAAGCGTCAAGCGTCAAGCGTCAAGCATCAAGCATTAATTGTAAAGCGTTAAGCTTAAGCGTCAAGAATCAAGCATTTTAGCATTAAGCATTAAGCAATTAACATCAAGCATTAAGCATTAAGCACTAGGCGTTAAACGTTAAGCATTAAGCATTAAGCAACAAGCTTAAAGTGTTAACCATCAAGCATCAAGCGTCAAGCGTCCAGCATCAAGCATTTATTGTAAAGCGTCAAGCGTCAAGAATCAAGCATTTTAGCATTAAGCATTTCAGCATTAAGCATTAAGCATAAGCATTGAGCATAAGCATTAAGCATATGCTTTAAGCATAAGCATTGAGCATAAGCATTAGAAATAAGCTTTAAAAATAAGCATTAAGAAAAAGCATTAAGCATAAGCATTTAAAATAAGCTTTTAAAATAAGCTTTTAAAATAAGCATTTAGAAAAAGCATTTAAAATAAGCTTTTAAAATCAGCATTAAGAAAAAGCATTTAAAATAAGTTTTTAAATAAGCATTAAGAAAAACCATTTAAAATAAGCTTTTAAAATAAGCATTTAAAATAAGCATTTCAAATAAGCATTAAGCATAAGCATTTAAAATAAGCTTTAAAAATAAGCATTTAGCATAAGCATTAAGCTTAAGCATTGAAAATAAGCTTTTAAAATAAGCATTTAGCATAAGCTTTAAGCGTTAAGCATAAGCATTAAAAATAAGCTTTTAAATTAAGCATTAAGAAAAAGCATTAAGCATAAGCTTTTAAAAAAAAGCTTTTAAAATAAGCATTAAAAAAAAGCATTAAGCATAAGCATAAGCATTAAAAATAAGCTTTTAAAAAAAGCATTAAGAAAAAGCATTAAGCATAAGCATTAAGCCTCATGTCTCAAGAATCAAGAATTGAGTATCGAGCATCGAACATCAAGCATAGCATCCAACATCGAGCATAGTACCAAACATCGAGCATATCATCGAGGATCATGCATGTGTATTCGCTTTTAATTTGTCGGTGGCGCCTCGGATTTCTTGTTTTATAATTTATATAAAATTTCAAATTTAATGTTTCATCTTAAATAATCCACCGCTGAATCTAGCTGGCATAATTTTAGGCATTCACCTTATTTTATTTTACTTTATTCACAATAAAGGTCAATGTTGTTTATATTAAATCAATAAATTATTTTTAGCACAAAAGGTAAAGTTCCTTTATTTTAAAATAAGCTTTAAACATGAAGCATTAAACATTAAGCATAAGCATTATGCATAAGCTTAAAGCATAAGCATTAAGCATAAGAATTTAAAATAAGCATTTAAAATAAGCATAAAGCATAAGCATTAAGCATAACCATTTAAAAGAAGCATTTAAAATAAGCATTTCAAATAAGCATTTAGCATAAGCATTAAGCATAAGCATTAAGCATTAAGCATTAAGCATTAAGCATTAAGCATTAAGCATTAAGCATTTAGCATTTAGCATCAAGCATCAATTTGGAAGTGTCAAGCGTAAGCATCAAGCATCAAGCATCAAGCATCAAGCATAAAGCATCAAACGTTAAGCGTCAAGCATCAAGCATTAATTGTAAAGCGTTAAGCTTTAGCGTCAAGAATCAAGCATTTTAGCATTAAGCATTAAGCAATTAACATCAAGCATTAAGCATTAAGCACTAGGCATTAAACGTTAAGCATTAAGCATTAAGCAACAAGCTTAAAGTGTTAACCATCAAGCATCAAGCGTCAAGCGTCCAGCATCAAGCATTTATTGTAAAGCGTCAAGCGTCAAGAATCAAGCATTTTAGCATTAAGCATTTCAGCATTAAGCATAAAGCATTAAGCATAAGCATTGAGCATAAGCATTAAGCATATGCTTTAAGCATAAGCATTGAGCATAAGCATTAGAAATAAGCTTTTAAAATAAGCATTAAAAAAAAAATAAGCATAAGCATTTAAAATAAGCTTTTAAAATAAGCATTAAGAAAAAGCATTTAAAATAAGCTTTTAAAATAAGCATTAAGCATAAGAATTTAAAATAAGCTTTTAAAATAAGCATCAAGAAAAAGCATTTAAAATAAGCTTTTAAAATCAGCATTAAGAAAAAGCATTTAAAATAAGTTTTTAAATAAGCATTAAGAAAAAGCATTAAGCATAGGCTTTCAAAATAAGCTTTTAAAATAAGTATTAAGAAAAAGCATTAAGCATAAGCTTTTAAAAAAAAGCTTTAAAAATAAGCATTAAAAAAAGCATTAAGCATAAGCATAAGCATTAAAAATAAGCTTTTAAAAAAAGCATTAAGAAAAAGCATTAAGCATAAGCATTAAGCCTCATGTCTCAAGAATCAAGAATTGAGTATCGAGCATCGAACATCAAGCATAGCATCCAACATCGAGCATAGTACAAAACATCGAGCATATCATCGAGGATCATGCATGTGTATTCGCTTTTAATTTGTCGGTGGCGCCTCGGATTTCTTGTTTTATAATTTATATAAAATTTCAAATTTAATGTTTCATCTTAAATAATCCACCGCTGAATCTAGCTGGCATAATTTTAGGCATTCACCTTATTTTATTTTACTTTATTCACAATAAAGGTCAATGTTGTTTATATTAAATCAATAAATTATTTTTAGCACAAAAAGTAAAGTTCCTTTATTTTAAAATAAGCTTTAAACATGAAGCATTAAACATTAAGCATAAGCATTATGCATAAGCTTAAAGCATAAGCATTAAGCATAAGAATTTAAAATAAGCATTTAAAATAAGCATAAAGCATAAGCATTAAGCATAACCATTTAAAAGAAGCATTTAAAATAAGCATTTCAAATAAGCATTTAGCATAAGCATTAGAAATAAGCTTTTAAAATAAGCATTGAGAAAAAGCATTAAGCATTAAGCATTAAGCATTAAGCATTAAGCATTAAGCATTAAGCATTAAGCATTAAGCATTAAGCATTAAGCATTAAGCATTAAGCATTAAGCATTAAGCATTAAGCATTAAGCATTAAGCATTAAGCATTAAGCATTAACCATTAAGCATTTAGCATTTAGCATCAAGCATCAATTTGGAAGTGTCAAGCGTAAGCATCAAGCATCAAGCATAAAGCATCAAGCGTCAAGCGTCAAGCGTCAAGCGTCAAGCGTCAAGCGTCAAGCGTCAAGCATCAAGCATTAATTGTAAAGCGTTAAGCTTAAGCGTCAAGAATCAAGCATTTTAGCATTAAGCATTAAGCAATTTACATCAAGCATTAAGCATTAAGCACTAGGCATTAAACGTTAAGCATTAAGCATAAGGCAACAAGCTTAAAGTGTTAACCATCAAGCATCAAGCGTCAAGCGTCCAGCATCAAGCATTTATTGTAAAGCGTCAAGCGTCAAGAATCAAGCATTTTAGCATTAAGCATTTCAGCATTAAGCATTAAGCATAAGCATTGAGCATAAGCATTAAGCATATGCTTTAAGCATAAGCATTGAGCATAAGCATTAGAAATAAGCTTTAAAAATAAGCATTAAGAAAAAGCATTAAGCATAAGAATTTAAAATAAGCTTTTAAAATAAGCTTTTAAAATAAGCATTTAGAAAAAGCATTTAAAATAAGCTTTTAAAATCAGCATTAAGAAAAAGCATTTAAAATAAGTTTTTAAATAAGCATTAAGAAAAACCATTTAAAATAAGCTTTTAAAATAAGCATTTAAAATAAGCATTTCAAATAAGCATTAAGCATAAGCATTTAAAATAAGCTTTAAAAATAAGCATTTAGCATAAGCATTAAGCTTAAGCATTGAAAATAAGCTTTTAAAATAAGCATTTAGCATAAGCATTAAGCGTTAAGCATAAGCATTAAAAATAAGCTTTTAAATTAAGCATTAAGAAAAAGCATTAAGCATAGGCTTTCAAAATAAGCTTTTAAAATAAGTATTAAGAAAAAGCATTAAGCATAAGCTTTTAAAAAAAAGCTTTTAAAATAAGCATTAAAAAAAAGCATTAAGCATAAGCATAAGCATTAAAAATAAGCTTTTAAAATAAGCATTAAGAAAAAGCATTAAGCATAAGCATTAAGCCTCATGTCTCAAGAATCAAGAATTGAGTATCGAGCATCGAACATCAAGCATAGCATCCAACATCGAGCATCGTACAAAACATCGAGCATATCATCGAGGATCATGCATGTGTATTCGCTTTTAATTTGTCGGTGGCGCCTCGGATTTCTTGTTTTATAATTTATATAAAATTTCAAATTTAATGTTTCATCTTAAATAATCCACCGCTGAATCTAGCTGGCATAATTTTAGGCATTCACCTTATTTTATTTTACTTTATTCACAATAAAGGTCAATGTTGTTTATATTAAATCAATAAATTATTTTTAGCACAAAAGGTAAAGTTCCTTTATTTTAAAATAAGCTTTAAACATGAAGCATTAAACATTAAGCATAAGCATTATGCATAAGCTTAAAGCATAAGCATTAAGCATAAGAATTTAAAATAAGCATTTAAAATAAGCATAAAGCATAAGCATTAAGCATATTCATTTAAAAGAAGCATTTAAAATAAGCATTTCAAATAAGCATCGGCATAAGCATTAAGCATTAGCATTTAAAATAAGCTTTTAAAATAAGCATTTAGCATAAGCATTAGAAATAAGCTTTTAAAATAAGCATTGAGAAAAAGCATTAAGTATAAGCTTTTAAAAAAAGCTTTTAAAATAAGCATTAAAAAAAGCATTTAAAATAAGATTTAAAAAAAGCATGAAGAAAAAGCATTAAGCATAAATGCTTAATGCTTATGCTTAATGCTTATGCTTAATGCTTAATGCTTAATGCTTATGCTTATGCTTAATGCTTATGCTTAATGCTTATGCTTAATGCTTATGCTTAATGCTTATGCTTAATGCTTATGCTTAATGCTTATGCTTAATGCTTATGCTTAATGCTTATGCTTAATGCTTATGCTTAATGCTTATGCTTAATGCTTATGCTTAATGCTTATGCTTAATGCTTATGCTTAATGCTTATGCTTAATGCTTATGCTTAATGCTTATGCTTAATGCTTATGCTTAATGCTTATGCTTAATGCTTATGCTTAATGCTTATGCTTAATGCTTATGCTTAATGCTTATGCTTAATGCTTATGCTTAATGCTTATGCTTAATGCTTATGCTTAATGCTTATGCTTAATGCTTATGCTTAATGCTTATGCTTAATGCTTATGCTTAATGCTTATGCTTAATGCTTATGCTTAATGCTTATGCTTAATGCTTATGCTTAATGCTTATGCTTAATGCTTATGCTTAATGCTTATGCTTAATTCTTATTTTAAAAGCTTATTTTAAATGCTTATGCTTAATGCTTATGCTTTATGCTTTTTCTTAATGCTTTTTCTTAATGCTTATTTTAAATGCTTATGCTTAATGCTTAATGCTTAATGCTTAATGCTTAATAATTTTGCTTAGTGCTTATGCTTAATGCTTTTTCTTTATGCTTTTTTCAAATGCTTATTTTAAATGCTTATGTTTAATGCTTATGCTTATTGCTTAATGCTTAATGCTTAATGCTTAATGCTTAATGCTTAATGCTTAATGCTTAATGCTTAATGCTTAATGCTTAATGCTTAATGCTTAATGCTTAATGCTTAATGCTTAATGCTTAATGCTTAATGCTTAATGCTTAATGCTTAATGCTTTATGCTTAATGCTTAATGCATATGCTTAATGTTTAATGCTTAATGCTTATTTTAAAAGCTTATTTTTAATGCTTATGCTTATTGCTTTTTCTAAATGCTAATTTTAAAAGCTTATTTTTAATGCTTATGCTTAATTTATTTATTTATTTATTTATTAAGGACAAATTAAAAAACATACACCAAATAAAGTTTATACTAACTTAGTCTATCTTAAATCTAAGTGCTGTTTTATTTACAAGTCGCCACGACATGGTTGAACGGACATTTACTGGATTAATGCAGGCAATGTCTTTAACTTACATTTATATTATATTTAGAAAAAAAAGGAAAATTTAAAAAAGGAAAACAATTAAAAAAATTAAATTAAATACAACAAGAAATCAAACAAGTACAAGTTTTGAAATTTAACGTGACTTGAATATAACAATGACAAAACATTATACAGACACGATCAGACGACAACGCACCGCCTCCAAAGCTGCAATTAAAGTTTATTAAAAAATTAAAAAAAAAAAAGAAACAATACAACAAAATTAACTATTAACATAGCGGAGTGGACTTGATAGCTGCAAGAACTTTATGCTTAAATGTTAGACGCTTGTCCGAGAAAATATCAATATCATTTTGCTTTGCGAGTAAATTGTAATGTTTTTGAATTCTATTCACTGTAGCATTCTGACCAAGATTAGTTTTTGATGTGTCTATACAAAAAGGAGAAAATGCTGTGCGGCGAGGCAGTTTATTAGGTGCATTTAAGTATAGTTTCTCTATTAAAAGGAAGTAGTCTAAATAACCATTTACCAAATTGTACAAAAACAGTTGGTCAAGAAAATGTCTACGATTGGATAAGCTTTCAAGATTAAAAAAAGATAATCGGTCGCTATAGGAAGGTAATTGTCTAGCTTTGTTGCATTGGTAAGACAAATGCCAAAGAAACCTCTTTTGGACTCTCTCAATACGTTTTATGTGCACGTCATAATGTGGTGACCAGACTTGAACACAATATTCTAGTCCAGATCGGACAAATGCTGAATAAAGTTTGGTTTTGGTATTTGGATTTTTGAAATTCGAATGACAAACCCCAGCATTTGAAAAGCTTTTGTGGCAATCTTATCAATATCGACGTTGAAGCGCTATTTTTTATCCAAATGAACACCTAAATCTTTTATAGTTTCCACTTCTTCTAGTTTTGTGTTTTGAATACAATACACTAGAGTTATGTTAAATGCTTTTTCTTAATGCTTGTTTTAAAAGCTTATTTTAAATGCTTATGCTTAATGCTTATGCTTAATGCTTATGCTTAATGCTTATGCTTAATGCTTATGCTTAATGCTTATGCTTAATGCTTATGCTTAATGCTTATGCTTAATGCTTATGCTTAATGCTTATGCTTAATGCTTATGCTTAATGCTTATGCTTAATGCTTATGCTTAATGCTTATGCTTAATGCTTATGCTTAATGCTTATGCTTAATGCTTATGCTTAATGCTTATGCTTAATGCTTATGCTTAATGCTTAATGCTTATGCTTAATGCTTATGCTTAATGCTTATGCTTAATGCTTATGCTTAATGCTTATGCTTAATGCTTATGCTTAATGCTTAGGCTTAATGCTTATGCTTAATGCTTATGCTTAATGCTTATGCTTAATGCTTATGCTTAATGCTTATGCTTAATGCTTATGCTTAATGCTTATGCTTAATGCTTATGCTTAATGCTTATGCTTAATGCTTATGCTTAATGCTTATGCTTAATGCTTATGCTTAATGCTTATGCTTAATGCTTATGCTTAATGCTTATGCTTAATGCTTATGCTTAATGCTTATGCTTAATGCTTATGCTTAATGCTTATGCTTAATGCTTATGCTTAATGCTTATGCTTAATGCTTATGCTTAATGCTTATGCTTAATGCTTATGCTTAATGCTTATGCTTAATGCTTATGCTTAATGCTTATGCTTAATGCTTATGCTTAATGCTTATGCTTAATGCTTATGCTTAATGCTTATGCTTAATGCTTATGCTTATGCTTATGCTTAATGCTTATGCTTAATGCTTATGCTTAATGCTTATGCTTAACGCTTATGCTTCATGCTTTTTCTTAATGCTTATTTTAAATGCTTATGCTTAATGCTTATTTTAAGAACAAACGTTGAAGAAATCAGGCAAACAAAATCTAATAGAAAAATCCTACAAAATCTGGTTACTAAATGTAATAGAAAAATTCTACATACGACAAGAATAAACAAACTGTAAAATAATAAGCAAAACAATATTTAACAGAAAAATACCATAACACATAGAAAATGTCATTTTTTTTTATTTAATACGTCTTAACATAACATGCTGTCAAGGGCAATTTTGTTCACAATTAAGTGGCTGTGATATTGAACTTATTTATTTGGATAAGGATTAATATTATAGTAATTAAAACACCTCAAAAAATATTATATTATTTTAGAATCAATTTGATTACCATAAAAAAGGTTATAGTCAGTCAACCTTAAAAGCTAGATATATCTAGCGTTCTAAATAGAAGTCTGTGACAGTATATATACTGTCACAGACTTCTATTTAGAACTTTTAAAAGGGAACAATTTTACTTAGCGCACGCGAGGAAAGCTCTCAAAAAAGAAATATTTTTCCGTTTTTGCAGAATTTTTCAATGTTGCTTGACTTCAATAGTCTCAGCGAGATGATACATAGCCTTTCTCAATAAATGGATTATATTTTCCTGAGATTAGCGCGTTCAAACAAACAAACAAACAAATTCTGCAGCTTTATATTATTAATATATATTAAAAAGGGACATAGCTTCCTCTTTCTCTTAGCTTCAATTATTAACACAGAATTAGGAGTTTACAAAACGAATGATGCATACTGACTATTCCTGTAGCTTTATCTGTTTTCTCTATAAGTGAAATATAATAATATTAATTATACAGCAAAAATCTACATTCCAAAATTGAAGCCCAAAACATTTATCTTGTTCTCCGATGATAAATAGAACAATTTTAATTGACATTAAAAGTATTCGAGTAAATACAAGTTTATATTAAAAAAAAAAAGTTTCTATATGTTGACAAAATATATAAAGCTAACGAACAATAAGACATAACAAAAACAATATAAATACGCTCAGCAGTTTGGTTCATCAAAATTATAGCTTAAATCTAAAATAGTTTTTTTTTCGCAATAGCAATAGAAGTATTTTCTGGAATAGAAAATGCCTTTTTATTACTGAGACGCGTAGAAACTAATTAAAAAAATATTTAGGGTTCAGACTTTGCTTGGCTATTTTTGTATTATATGTATGACTTTATTAATGCATTAAAGAAATGTCCTAAAAAATAATTATAACAAACTTATCATTATTTATTCAACCTTAAACTATTTCAAACACTATTCAGATCCCACCCAAAGAACATTAAGATTCTATGAATTATTAAAATCCTGATAAATAGAAGAGATTTGGTGTTTTTTTTGTTGCGGTAGATTTTATTAATCTGTTTCTTAAAATTATAAATGATTTTAGTACATATATAATTAATATTCAGATGATGTAAGTCCTTTTTTACTTTTATATTTTATTATTAAAATAATGTATTTCTGATTAAAAACAGGCGCCCAACAGACAATAAATGTTAATTAAACATAGACAATATTAAAAATACGACTATAATAAATCTCACAAACTGTCATGTCGCTCAAAAACCACTTAAAAGCTTTAATGTTTTATTTAAGCTACGTCACTAATTGTTGGCTAGCCACCGCAATATTCCTGAAATGTATTAATTTTTTTTCGCAATTCCCCTTATTTTTTCCAATTTTTACATGACCAGACTTAAAAAACATAGAAAATCTCATATAAATAAACGTATGGAGTCACAGATTATTATTTAAAATAAGCTTTAAGGTCGTAAATACATTTAACCCATTGTTTCAAATTACAATAAGAATAGTATTAAAAGTTGTGAGTCCTCAATCACTGGATACACTAAATGTTGTTATACACCATATGGATGAAAAAAAAATACATTAATATCCCTTGACATATTGTGGTTTTGTCATGAGGGTGTAGCAGAGGACCCGAGGCGACTGTAGATGTCAGATCGGATCATAAATTACGAAATTCACATAATGACACCCATTTGTTTGGTTTAAGTTATTATGATTTGTGGGTATTTGTGTTTTGTAAATGAATTGGTTAATGTATCATGTCACAGTCATGTATTACTTTTTATTATAATAACAGTCAATGTAAGCTTGAAACATGTCATTATAATATTTTTCAATATCTAGAGAACGAATTCTAGCTACTGTGTTTATTTTGTTACATACGAGCTAGCTAGTGAGTTTAAGTTACAAAGATTTTAAAACACCGTCCTTTTCATATTTAATACGTGTAGGAATATCGTTTAATCTTTTGCAATTATGTGTAGGTTGCGAAGCAATATATATTTTGGCTTTAACCAGTAAACCAGTTCACTATTATTTAAGAGACCGCATGTACCGAGCGACCACTAGGGTCCCGTTCGATCTTGTTCTCGTCCATCTCGAGCTTTCCCCGGAAGGAAAGCAAATTTTTAACGTTAAGGCAGTCTGCCAACTCTCCGGCCTTAGGGTCGAACCTCCACGTGGTCGCGGTTTTCCTGGTCAGTGTCATCGCTGCCAGCTCTATGGGCATTCCCAACGTTTTTGTCACGCGCGTCCAAGGTGCGTCAAGTGCCTGGACGACCACGCGACAGCCGACTGCTCGCGGAAGGGACCGGTCCCTGAGGATCCTCCCAGCTGCGTCCTGTGCGGACAGAAGGGCCATCCTGCGAATTATCGCGGGTGCCCCAAAGCGCCGCGCAGGACACAGCCGGCAAGGCATCCTCCTCGGTTCGCACAGCCTCCATGGGCTCCTCTAGCCCCTGGGAGGCCCGCGGCCCCTCAGGCATCCCAGGCCCCTCAGGCACCCGCGAACGCGATCGCGAACGCTTGGGTGAAGCCTCCGAGGATTATCCCACAGCCCGTCCCCCAGTCGTTGCCGCCGCCGCCGGTTCGTAACTCCACCGACGGAGTTGCGAGTTCGCTCGCGTGCGTCACGAGCCTCTTCGGTGTAATAGACATCGAAGAGCTCCTAGTCTTTTCAAATGAAATGAGGGATTCCGCGCGGAACCCTCCCGCGAGGATGGAAGTGCTCCTCAAGCACGCCGTCCTAATCAAATCGATATACGAACACACGATGTCAACATGATGACATCGCGTGGAAGGGTAAAACCTCGCTCTCTGACTGTCGCTACATTCAACGCGAACGGGCTACTTAAGCAGATAGATCTCGTGCGCGACTTCGTGGTCACGCACCAGATAGACGTCCTGTTAGTACAAGAGACCTTTCTGAAGCCGTGTAATCGTGATCCGCGCATCGCAAATTACCGTCTCGTTAGGAACGATAGGGCAACCGCGAAGGGGGGAACCATCATCTATTACAGAAGGTCTCTTCATTGCACTCCGCTCGATCCGCCCCAACTAGTCAACGTAGAAGCGTCATTATGTCAGGTGGGTATGACCGGCCATCAGTCGATCGTACTAGCATCCGTCTATCTTTCTCCCAATAAAGCCTTAGTTGAGAGGGACCTTAAGTCCTTACTCCAATTAGGTAACGCAACCATTCTGGCCGGCGACTTAAATTGCAAACATCCCCGCTGGAACTCCACTGTCGCAAACAGTAGAGGAAATCTCCTTGATAGGCTAAGTTACAAGGCTTGTCTCGACTTCGAGATCACCGCGCCTTTGAGTCCCACGCGATACTGCGACACAGACTTCCGACATGACAGACCCGACGTGCTCGACATAGTACTCTTGAAGGGCGTGACACTCCAGTTACGTTCTATCGAGACGCTATCCGAGCTAGACTCTGACCATCGACCGGTCCTATTTCAGCTAGGACTTCTTCCCCTTAGGGAACCCGCGACCAAAACAATTATTAACTGGACGAAGCTTCGAGAGCAACTCCATTCCCCCGTACCAGCGCACCTCGACAAAATTCCTGACCAGCTTACATCGGTCGAGGACGCTGTCTCAGCCGCGACTAACTTCACAGAACATTTGGTAGACAGCATAGGAAAGTCCTCGAGGGAGGTCCGAGTGAACTTCGAGGGTTACCGAGCACTCCCTCCGGACATTAGACTCCTCATCACCCGTAAAAACGCCGCGATTAGAGCCCATGACCGATACCCGACAGATGACAACCGACGGAGGCTGCGCCGTCTTCAGAGGGAGTCGAGACAAGCTCTCGACGACTTCAGAGATAGCGGCTGGGATAGGACGCTTGCGACGCTCTCTCCAACACACCAGGCATTCTGGCGGTTGCAGAGAGCGTTGAAGGCGGACACTGTCTCAGATATGCCTCCCTTGGTTGGACCTAACTCCGCCATCGCGTTTGACGACTCTGACAAAGCTGAGTGCTTAGCCGACAGTCTAGAGAGCCAGTGCCGTCTGTCTGCTCAATCCGTTGATCGCGATCATGTCGAAATAGTCGACAAATCGGTCAATATAATGTGTTCTCAGCCACCGGCCGGTCCGCTAATCGAGGAAACTAACCTAGACGAGGTGACGTCCATAGTTAGGGCGCTTCACGTCAAGAAATCGCCAGGTCCCGATAGGATCACTAACAAAGTGATAAAGCTTCTTCCGCCTCCTTTAATTTACCTATTGGTTACCATTTTTAACGCTCTACTGGCCGGTTGCTCGTTTCCGGCCCAGTGGAAAGAGGCCATAGTGATAGGGTTCCATAAGCCGGGCAAACCCCGGCATCTGCCTAGTAGTTACCGTCCCATTAGTCTTCTTAGTTCCTTAGGGAAAGTATATGAGAGAATCATCCTCTGTAGACTTAGATCGGAAGTCGAGAGACTCAAAATCATCCCAAATGAGCAGTTCGGCTTTAGAGCCAACCATTCATGTTCCCATCAGGTGCAACGCCTCACGGAGCACATACTGATAGGGGCCACTGTGAGGGCCAAGAAGCATAGGACAGGAGCGCTCTTCCTCGATGTAGCTAAGGCGTTCGACAGGGTCTGGCACAATGGACTGGTGTACAAGTTATACCAGTTCAAGGTGTCGGACAGACTCGTACTCATCATACGGGACTACCTGACGAATCGCTCCTTTCGCTACAGAGTGGAAGGCGTCTTGTCAACCCGCCGCCCCATCAGGGCGGGTGTTCCCCAGGGTTCAGTTATCTCGCCCATCCTCTATTCCATCTACGCTAGCGATATTCCTAGACCGCGATCTAAAGTGCACCTTGCCATGTACGCGGACGATACCGCGCTTTACACGTCCTCTAAGATACTGGGAGATATACCAACGTCTCCAATCCGCAGTCGACTCCCTTGAGAGTTGGCTGCGGAAATGGCGGATCGAGGTAAACCCAGAGAAGAGCGTTTCGGTGCTCTTCGAACGGGGCCCCCCAAGGATCCTCCCGCGAATCAAACTCTTTGATAAACCGATACCTTGGAAAGACGAGGCAAAATACCTAGGAGTAACGTTAGATAGAAAGTTAGTTTTCACTGCGCATATTAGGACCGTTCGTAGCAGAGCGGCCTACATATTAGGTCGTTTATATCCCCTGTTAGGCAAGCGGAGTAAAATGTCCCTTCGCAATAAGGTGACACTTTACAAAGCTTGCATACGTTCCGTCATGTCCTATGCGAGTCCCGCTTTTGCGCACGCTAATCTGAAACCCCTTCAGGGTGGGTCTCCTGACCCACCCATTCCCCCGGTGACGCTGTAATAGCCAACAGGGCTAACAGCATAGACAGACAAAAAAAAAAAAAAAAATATATATATATATATATTATTTAAGTATTCTATTAACTTTATTGACAAACAGCTCGTTAGTACCAAGTTCCAGGAGAGTAATTACTAAACCACTTAAGCGTTTTAGTATTATATAAAGTTTTAAGTACTATACGAGTTTAAATATTATAGGATAAAGAAAGTAATATTTACGTTTGTTTTAGATGCATGAGATGCATGCACTAAAATAGTATAGTATAAGGTACTTGATCAAGATATCTCGCACTATAAAATGATAATATATATCAATGCATTATCTGGATAAGTTTAAAGAAAAGAAAGAACTTAAGAAATATATTTTTTAATATTACAAAATAGCTCCCAGTACATGAACATAATAAAAACAAAAATATAGTTTTACTAATAACTCAATACAATAAAATACCTATAAAAGATGTTACACGTATTATATGTTATAATAATCGCTTTTCTTCCCAACTCTTCAATACAGATTGCCATTTAAAGTGGCATGAAGACATATTTATAACTAAATAAAAGCGACAGAAGCGCCAACAATAGTTTTTGTATTTTAGTCATATTCACAACTTGAAATATCATTAAATCATTGTAATAGTACAAAGTAGTAAAATAATAGTCTCATAAAACATTAGAATATTACAAACGATTTTAAATTCCTAAACATAATTGTCACAATGTTGTTTCACACATTTATGGCTTACAGAATTAGATATCTAAATATAATATATGAATATTTTTTTAAGTTAGATTCTGATAGTTTGTCAAATCAATAACTTTACTACTTTAATAATATATCCGTAATAACAATGTTATATAGATCTGAATTATTAAATCCAATTGTAACAACAACATTTCGCATTCTTATTGTCAACGAAAATATATCATTACATAAATAATATAATACCTTTATTTTACCTACTCACCAAATTACAATATAATAACAATCCTATACGTGGCATTTGGCAATATTACAATAATATCACATATGCATTTGAAAGGAAAGAGAGAGAGAGAAAGAGATTTGATATGATTTGTTTATTTTTATAATTTGAATTAAAGACATGTATATAACTTAATCTAATTATAATTTAGAGTTATGTTGAGTATGTATTGATTTTTTTAAAACTGTTCAACTCACTATTACTTAAGTTTTATAACAAACATTAAATAACATAGTAAAAAGTAAAACTATTAAAATTCTGAATAAACATTCGCTTTCTTTTTAATTGCGCATGGATTGTTCAAAATAAAACCGTATTTAAAAAAAAATTATCGGTTATAACATAACATAAATAAAAATTCAATTCGGTTGTAACACAATTATGCTATGTCAAGTATAAAATAAATTAGGGTATTAGATCATGGGGACAGGAAATTATAAAAGAAGCGACTTTCGACATATTTTAATATCCGCAATTCATATATGAAATTATATTTGGAAGCTTCAAGTTACATGTCTTGGGGGTGATATTGTGAGAGCAAACGAATATACGGACGGATGTTGATCTTGAACTTAGTAATAACACCTAACTGTCTCACGGAGACTGGGTGGAGACGATTCTACATTGACTATGCAAATTATCTCTTCTAAAAATGTAAACTTTTTACTTTTTGTTTAATTATGTATGACAGTTCTAATATTATATAGTAATATTACTTACTTGTGATATACTATAATTATTGATATGATAATTATTTATGATAATAGAGTAATCTAAAAACATGTCACAACGAAATAACAGAAGCTTCTCGAAGAGCTTTTCGATTTAATACATTCTGTAACTGCGGATTAATTCTAATATTCAAGTCAAGGAACTTAATTTCCGTAGAAGCTCTCTAGCCAGATGACGGAAAATTATTTGAAGAGCTGAGGACGGAAACTCAGCAGGCTTGTCATGTATAGATATATATGCCTAAACTATATATATTATAATATCAAGACATTATAATAGACTTCATATTTTTTTTACTTAAAATCAAAAACAATAATCACTTGTCTTTATTGTGATTAAAACTATCCCAATAAAAGGATGGCCATATAGTTTCAGTTAATTAAATTAGCAAACTTGTACTCAGCAAATCGTCCAATCAGTCGCTTACGAGCAAAACGCAAGGGTCAGCATCATTCCTTTTGATATTTTTGAGAGAGGGCATTACCCGGCACTCAAATAGGAAACTGTCATAATATACAATAGCAGTTGGTAGTACGTCGCCCTGTAGATTCACTTAGAATGGTTTCGTAAGTGAAATATTTTGTAGCTTAATTCACTGAGGTGAACAGCGATACGGTAGCTCAATTGGTAGAGCGATGGGACGGTTTTCCTGTAGCTGCGGGTTCGAATCCCTGCCCGTTTCGGTTTATTTTTCAATCTATATTTATATAAATTTAAATAAGCTTAACATGGCTATACATTTTTATAGATATTTTCAAAACATGAAAAAGTGATTTTATTATTTTATAAAAATACAGATTTTATATACTAAAAAAAATGTTAAGTAATCCTTTTTGTTATTTACCTTTTAGTTTTCATTTTATAAAATCCAATTTTGAAATTTTGAGGTCAGCCAGATCTCCTATTATCATTTATATGAAAAAACAAACAGATTTCCGGTAACATATAAGATAAAAATGTCGATAAATCCAAATATAAAAAAAACTAAATAAAGATTTAACCTCTCAGTAGATGATATTATAAAATAAACTACATAAAATGCTAAAAGAACGAAAATGCTAAATATAGCTCCATTTAATGAAAATTATTAATATTTAGAAAATATTATTATTATTATAAAGTGTCTGAATTAATATTCTATCAATATTACTAAAATATATTAAGATAAAACAGTATCTACAAGTAATTTATGTTTTTAATAATAACAAAAAGTATTATGAGGCGAAAAAGTCCGACAACTTGCTTCTCTTTCGATTAAGCACTTAACACTAACTATTGTTACTTTAATAACCCATGTATATTTTTATGTGACATAAGATTCAGTATCTTTCTCAGATAGTAACGTTCACTGTCTCATTACTGTCTCTTTCGGACAGACATTGTTTCACGAAGACCGATATTAAGTCGCGGCTGAGACAAATTGGACAAATTGGTGAACTATTGAACGACGCAATGGACGCTTTCTTTGGTTTATTGGACGTAACTAATGCCTTTGAATTTTAAACTTATTTTTGGACTTGTTTCATTTAAAGATACGTAAAAATATCTTTAAATTAAATGCTTCCACAAAATAAGTTTCTTATAATTTATAATTTTAATAGAAGAGTTGTTTCTTTGTTATAAATACTGTTGAAATTTTATTTTGAATATATTCTATGAAAAAGGTTCTCTAATTAACCGTTTCTTCTTATAACTACTATACTCTACATCCATTTATTGTCCTTTTTGTTATCAAAAACACGAAGACAGCCACAATTTACGAAAAGTTGTTTCGTAAATTTTACTGTCTTTACAAATTCTTCAATATAATTTTAATCGCTCTAAATATCATATTTTTTTAGTCTCATTGTTAATATTTTACAATTGCAAATGAAACTACTAGGTTTCGATTACAAAAAGTAGAAATATTGGAACTGATGATGTCTAGTCAAAGAAAGCAAACTTGCAAAAGAATAAAGGAAAAATCCAATAGCGACGTCTCGTCGTCTCGATGGATATTACATTTCTTTGTGGCGATTATTCTTTCAATAAAGTGTTTCTATCTATTAATACGTGTAATACTACAATAACGACGCAAAACTTAAAAATTAAATATTGTAATTTTGGTAACATGCCAGTGAACTCAAAACCATACTGTTTAAAACATAACATGTCCGTCTGTTTTTTGGCGAACCAACAAACAGGAACACACTCTACTATTAAAATCCTCATGATTTTTTTACGACTTTTTATTAAGATTTTTTCTTATTTTTCAAATACAAAAACTAAATTAAGTTACGATAATAAAACTACCAGTCGGGTTTTTTGGGTAAATAAACGAGGGATTCAACTGAATGGGCTGTAATCTGATTGTAGCATCGAACTTCGAAGTGACTGCGAAGTTTCAAATCAACGGGAATATTGAATTCATTACTTTTTATCAAGCGTTTGATACCAATAATTACAATTGAGTTTTGGCTTATCTACAACTGATGAAATGAGAGTTTAAATATTCATAATTTAACTTATAATACAACAAACGAATTACAATATTAAAACTGGTTTCCAAATGCCAAGTATTTTACGAAAAAGCCAAGTATTTTACGAAAGACATCGCTGTATATTTTTTAAGTATTTGAAGATATTTTTCAATTAACTTTTTCAATGTAGCAAGATAAAAACTTCGACTTCTTGGCAATTATGAAACTACTAAGAAAACTTTAAAGAAATAGTAAAAATGTATATTTAAAAGGTAACCTAATTCAATATCAACTCTCACAGAACAGAGCTTTACATTAATTACTTCGTTACCTCAGGGATGTGTTCTTATTATTCAGATTTAGAAAAGTTTTATCCTACAGACATATTGTTAAGTTGATACGATAAAAAAAATACAGAAAAAAACACATTCAGTTCAATCAAATATTGCATTCGTAAATTAAAAACATAGTGTTGTTCTTACTGCACTATATTATGTGATATTTATGTAAGGTTGATATACATTATAAGTAGAAGAACATTGTAATCAAAAATTATAAATATAATATCGTATAAAGGAATATTGTTGTCCAAAAATATTTATAATCGTGGTAATAACGTAGCTTCGCTGTTGTCGCGTTTATATTAGTTCCTGTCGTTTCGGTCGGGTTCAGCATATTCTTTTATTTCCATTCATTTCTGTAAAGACCGCACTGGTGGACCAGTGCTTTAACTAGAAATGAATATTACCTCAAGATGCTATACCTATATAAAGGCTTTATTTGTTAATTACCCAGTTCACAGAAAAGCAGCAGAAAAAAAAGTTTATATTAAATAGTAGATAAATTAAATAGTAGAGAAGTGTAATATCAAAAATAAACTTCATTACTTTTATTATAAAATAAGATGAGCGCGCTTTGTGGTCGGTATCTCAGAACTAATCGTATCGAAAAACAACTTTATCGATCGATATTATCAGAGTTCGGGCAATAAATTCGCCTTGTTCTTTTTAGTCTCATACACGCGGTTTATGGATCGCATGTAATATGTTATGTTTCTTTACATCAGATTATTTTTTATATGAAAAATTACGACACATTTTACTATGAAAGAATCGCAAGCGCTCTATGCTCTACTCTGAAAATTGTGTTATTTATTTTAAGGAACAGATTGTCAAAGTAAGAAAAAAATATTTACTTCGGTCTTAAGTATATTGGTTTGATATTTCGCCAAAAACGTAAGAAGCCACCACTACAGATAAGCGAGTTTAGCATGAAGTCAAACAACGGCCGACGCGATAAGCAACATCTGAAAAGGATTTCACAGAAACAACTTAGAAATAAAATAGATTAGTGGTTCAATTCTTTAATATTTTTAAGTTTATGTTAGTTTCGAATAACAGTCTTTTATAATATGGAGGGAATAAGGAATAGTAAGGAATAAGGGAGGGATAACTTAAAACCTTTGATATCGTCATATATATTTTTTAAGGCTTTTGTTTGCGAACATTTAATATTAATTGTGATTATGGGCTGTCCCTCTTTGCCGTTTATATCAATTGCTACCTATAATAAAAATATGTTAATTGTGTTGTTTTTCATTTACGATTTTTGAAATTTGTTATAATTGAAATCATAAATTGGAAATCTCAAGAAAATAGAAAATACAAATTATAAGGAAATTAAAAGATAAAGATTTTACACTCTTAGCGTGGCACAGCCGGTTACAAATGGACATTTTCTAGCAAACGCAGGACTGTGGGAAAAAAGTTAATAAGAAACACTGGTAGAAGTATATGTCTGTTATTTTTTAGATTATATTTAATGATGATATAAGACAAAAAAAATTTAGTTGTTTTATTGTAATTTAAGAAATGTTTGAATCACCTTACAACTGAACTTAATAACTTTCGATGATAATAAACATATTTTGCTCTTCGTTTCTTATATAAATATAAATAAAAATACAACATCATTTAAAAGAGAAATGCACTGAGCTTAGAAATTAATAATATACTATGTTATTTCAGTTTTTTATTGTCTTAGTAAATTTAATAATACTACAATGGACGCTTCAACATTAACAAACGTGGAATATGAAATTAAAAAAGTTTATTATACATTTACGATATGAATAATGAGTATGTTAGCATATATTAGATATCAGTAATAAAAGAGATGAAAAATCTGGTGCGTATGATGTAGACATATTTGTGTTGTATACAGAAGCAAAATGTTCAGCAAACAATTCAGCAATATCCTTCCCATTATCCGCAGATACGTCTTTATAGTACATTTGATATGGAAAATCGTTAGTACACTTTTTGGACTTTGTATATTTCCAAAACAATTTTATATTTGATTTAAGGCTGTTTTCAATTGAAGATATGTATGTATATAGTCCTCGAACAAAGTAGTGAAAAAGTGTCGAAATCGCGGGGGTTCTGGTAACGCATAATTTTTTGTGATACTTGTCTTTATCTGTTATCATATTGATAAGTAATTTCGTGAACCAAATAGGGTATGAATTTCTAGATTTTAAAACCGGTGTGTATTTGTCCATTATTTCCCATAAAATATTGTAAAAAAATTGTAAAAATTCGTTCACATTTAAATGGTTATATTGTGACCACGTTATACGTTCCAGTTTATTAACACAAGCGCCAAGAACCGTTCCTCGGAATCGATATATATCAGTGGTGTTCTCTTTAAGATAACTTGCCTTTTTGAGTTTAATACACACTTCAAGAGGTGGATGGTGATCATCACAACGAATTAATGTTTGTGCTTTTGTCACAACAACATTCATATCGGAGGAATGGAGGACGAGGTCTAAAATTTTATTATGTGTATTAAGCACTGCGTTCGATTGCGTAAAACCCGTTTTACGCAACTATAGCTTTGTTAGGACTAGTCATATTTATTTTGTCTGCATTGTCTACGAACTGTAAAAAACAATCTTGAGTTAGATATGATGGTAAATAAACTGTGCAAATGTTAATCGTACACAAATTGAGACGTATGCTCACCCAAATGTCTTCTATTGATGTTTGCCAATCTAGACGGTGTATGCTATGAATTATTTTTTTACAGCAATAAGAACCCCACTCCCATGTTTTTTACTATATTTAGTCTTAAACTCATAACATTTGTCTCTACGGTAGACCTCGTACCTTTGATCAAAAAGTTCTGAGGAATATACAGAATCACTAAGCCAAGTTTCACAAAGACGTATTAGGTACATCAGACGAGTTGGACATTATTGCGCAATTCAATTCATTGGACTTGATTTTTAGCCCGCACACATTCTGATAATATAAAGAAATAAGGTCCATAAATATATAATAATATAAAAAATCAAAAAACAAAAACAGATATAACAACCAACAAACGATCTATAGAATTCGTAAAAGAAGGCTCCTCCAAAAAATCAAAAGCGAAGCCTTATTCAATATTAGGCGCGGCTCCTGATTGGATTCTCATGATGGACACGTATGAAAAGCATTACAAAATCCCTGGGGATGTTGGTGTTTCGTCATCCAGACCGGACTTATTCCTGTATTCGAAACATCTGAAGCGCGTGATACTTGTGGAGCTTACTGTTCCTTGGGAAACAAACATCCCAAGGGATCACACATTCAAGCTCAATAAGTATTACGAACTAACCAACGAACTGATCAGGAATAAATTTATAGTTAGTTTGTACGCGGTAGAAGTGGGAGCGGGAGGTATAACAGCAAAATCTCTCTATAGCCTACTTAAAGACCTTGGCCTTTCTAGAACAAGCATCGGTTCATTTCTAGAACGTACTTCAAAGGCGGCATTAGTAGGTTCTTTCCAAATTTGGTTAGGTAGGGAGAGGAGTGTGGAGGGTGAAGGTGAGCGTTTCTGCGCACAATAAAGGGGCCCCTTAAACCTACTCCTGGGTCGCAAGTCCCAGGCACTGCTTGCACTCCTCTCCTTGCAACGCGATGGGCCCGGCACCCGCATGGATTGCTAAGAAGCTTCGTCTTATCAAAAACTTGAAAATCTAAATGAAACTTATGTAATAAAACACAATTACGAAAAACTATCTAATACTTTAGTGTTCTTCACGTGAATAAAAGAGGACGCTTCGTTTTTCCTTATGAAAATTCGCCCATTCCGAACCCACATGTAATTGAATTGAAATGTAATTTACTCCATAAACCATTAATTAGTCCAATAAAATAAAAGCCTAAGCTTATAAACATAAATATAAACTAGCTTCGCATGAAACTGATCAAATCGTAAACCTACTTGTTATTGCAGCCAAAAAATAGTAGACTTCAAAGAATAAAAGAGGAATTTGCTTCTCTCATCGCCTGACTTTATGGAGCTCTCAAATATTTAATATCTTTCTGCGTCACTGTAGTTCGATAATTCTAAGTGAATGGAAACGCTTGAAAAAAAAATATCTCAATCAAAATATTTAAAATAATATAAGAATCATGAGTTTAACCATTTCATGTTTAAGAATTGTTGAAAGTAAACATAGTTTATTTGGAGGCAATTAATTCTCGATCTTATCTCTTCTAGCCTTAATGATGGAAGCGGTGTTGATTTAGAGATGGGTGGGGAATGGTAATGGAGAGTGCAACAAGTCTAAGCATTTCGTGTTAATAGAAAGAGCTGATTAACTTTACTATTATTACATTTATTATATTTATTTACTGAAGCTGACAATTCCACACTCGTACAAGCTGTAATAATTTCAAGTCGTCTTTTTTAGGTCTGACTATTATTTAATAGAGTTTTAAATAAAAAGTAAATTGCTATTAGCGACAATATTTAATAAACATTTATTAACACATATAGGATAAGTAAATAAGTAACAAATATCTAGAAGTTTTTTGGTATTTGAGGATACCGGAAATAATTACAATATGTATTTTTGAATTTATCTATGTCATAAAATTTATGATACAGTTTTTAAGTACAGTAATTTAATCATAAAAATATAAATACAAATATTCAAACTACATATGTTCTTGAAATAATTAATTCCTTTTGTTAACGAACTTGTTGCTATTTCAATAGAATCAAATAATTATAACGATAAAAAGCTTTCAGTTTTAGTATTTATTTTAGAAATACTTTAGTCGTGCAAATTTAAAAATTTTCAGGTTCGTATTCAGCACTCCATTGCTGAGTAAATAGTCGACACTTTTATGTAATTTAACATTTAATCAAGTAGAAATTATGGGGATAAAATTGTCCAACAACTTTTTCGTTTTTCGGATCGACTCTTAATTCTTACTAATTATAGTTACCAATAACTCATGTAGGTATATTTTTGTATGAGGCGAACTCAGTATCTTTTCTAATTCGTGACATTCACTGTCTCATTGCTATCTGTTTCAGTCAGACATTGTTTCACATACATCAACACATGATATGCGACTAACGTTGATATTGAATCTCGTAAGGGACGTTTTCTTTGATTTATATTTCTTACATATAGGTAATATGTACAATATAAATCATATTTTTTGGGTTTGTTTCACTCAAAGATGTTATAACTTCCTCAACAAACAAGAGTAACACGTGTCACTGTGATTGTCATTTTATTATTGAATGTTTTTTTCATATTTTACAAAAAGTTAGCTGGATTTTTGGCAACAAATATATGTAGAACTAAATTATAAATTTATGAGGGCTTTGATCCAATCCTCGAGAAGTATTAGTACCATAAAACCAAAATGATAAGGATTTATTATTCAAATGAACCTACACTATCAGCATTATCGTGGTCATTAAACTTAGTGTACACTTGCTCAGCTGGTCGTATTTTTATATAGGGAAAACTTTATTTTTATAAACTAACGTTATATTTATTATTCAACAATAGTATGAAAATAGTACAAAAATGTTTGCATAGCCCTTACACACCTTATATAGTAAACCTCAATATCAGGTCCATCAAAAATATCATATATATTTTAAGGTATAAATTATATATAAATTAATTAAGTAATTTTTTTTCATAAGACTCCAAACTTTAACTTTCTATCACTTAATTAGATAATGTAAACAAGTGATTTTATTCTTTTTTTAATTATTATCACTATTAAAAAGTACATGCTTTTCTAAAAAATATGAAATATTTTCTGATCAATATTGCTCGTTCAAAGGTGTTTCTTTATTACCTCATCAACTAAATTTCATTGTTTCATTTATGCGGTTCTAAGAAAGAACCTAACATATTATGCATAATGTGTCTCGAAATATTGATGCGAGTATCTCATCATTACATGCAAAGATAATAAAATATTAGAAAATTTATTTTCTTATGAAGTAAATTATTCTTTTACAAAATCATCATTATTATACGATGAGGTTATAAAATATTTTTTTGAATTAAAATGGAAAATATACTTTTAAATTATTAATAAAATTCGTCTACTGACGTTATTTTATAGTTTTCAGTGTAGTTGTAGATGTAACATTAGATTTTGTTAAAATAATAATTCTAAACATTTATAAAGACTACTTTTTGTTCTAAACATCAAATTGTTAAATACTGCACTCATTGGTTTAAATGAAAGTAAACACTTTATTAAGTTAAGCATTATTTTAATTATGTTTTATTAATTTGAAGATTTTAGACATACAAATACAAGCACTATTGATTAGAAAGAAAGTCTGAGTTAAAAAAGTTTATAAACTTAAACAAGATTAAAACAAAAGATAAATTTAAACAGAATTATAAAACTTAACTTTGAGTTTTTACATATATGCAGTTAATGTGAAAGTAGAAGAGACGATAAATAATACACGTCAAAAAACTTGTACAAAGGTTACATACCAGCTTTTAGCGAAAGTATTAATAAAACTAAAACTTCTGAGGCGCGGCTGTATAACATTCCTGGTTGATGTATAATAAATAGTTTGAATGTTATTTTAAGAAAAAAAAATGCTTAAATAAACAACGTCGTCAACTTTTATTTTTGTTTCAGAATAAGGGTGTAAAATTTATGTGAATAGAGAGACTTATGTATTTGTCAGTAATATTATGAAATTAATATTAATATCTTACATGTCACAGATGAGTTGTTAAAATTAAATAAATTATTTAATCGTTTTCTTTAAAGTTTTAATTTTTACTCAAATCACTATTTTTTTAACAATTGTAAATGCATATTTTCTTGTGTTTTAATAGAATTAGTTAAATAGTTAAAAAAAATGGTAATTCTATAGTACCTAATGCTGCTCTTGTACTATGTAATAAGATCGTTGATTTGCTCAGCCGTTTTAGTCGTTTACCCGTTCTTTTTTTACCTAAGTGTAGAAGAATGTAATTACACAAAGGTTACAATAAAAAGTGGAAGCGCTATATTAATAATTATTCTCCTTAGATAACTGTTTCTTTCTTCAAAAGTTATGGACTTCTGTACAAACTCTCACCTATCTACGCCAGCTCAAAAAAAAAGTAAAAGAAAAAGTAATAAATTATTTATTGCAAATGATAGAGCATAAATTAATTTTTCTTTATGAATTTAGGATAAATTGATTTTGTGGAATAGGTATCCTTAATTTGATTATAATTAAGGGATCCGACTGAACGGGCTGTAATCTAATTAAAACATCGAACTTCTATGTCGCTACGTTGTTGTAAATCAAGTGGAATATAGAATTCCTTACATTTAATAATATTAGAAACCGATAACATCATTTGAGTTTTACCCCATCTATTCCGAGTAATAGAACTGTACGCCGAGTTTAAATATTCATGTAGATAAATTGAATCATGTGATATTATAATATATATTCAAATACGAATAATTTCACATATAATGTTTTTCTTACTGAAACACATCACAGCGTGTTTTTAAAGTCTTTAAAAAATATGACGTATCAATAAAGCTAGATGAAGACTTCAACTTCTTTGAAATTAAAAAAAACTATTAAGAATGCGTAGCCCCGAGTGTTTATTTTATATAATATTATTTTTAATTTTGATGAAGTAGCGTGTAAGAATATAGTAACTTTCTCTACTTAGATATTGGATTATCCCTTTTAAAATTAAATATATCATAATATTACATATCAATTAATATATTGAAAAATATCAATATGTAATTTCGTAGCTATCTACGAGCTGATAATATGAACTGCGTAGTAGCAATACACTTCAGTTCATAGAGGTATGAACCTCTACGAACTAAAGTATATTGCTACGCAGATCGGTTTGTATTATTCATGTAAACTGTCATTTAAAGTAAGACATTACAATTTTCTTGTGAGATTTATGTTACCCTTATGTTATTTTTAAAAATATATTCACACACTTTAATTTGTTTTTTTTTTGTAGTACTAATAATTACGAAGCAAACCTAATTAATTGGTACTTAACCAAAAATATAAATAATATTGGGCTAAAAACTTTTAGAATTCACTCTAAATAGATTGTAATTTGTTGTAATTACAAAAAATCTATCTTAGATCTATATTATTTTAAAAAAATCAAAATAGTAAGAAAAACATAGTTATAGAAAGTCAACAAACCTGCTAGAAATTCAGATTTTTTTTTTAATTATCACCTTCTTGACTCTTTGCTATCCTTACTCCCTCAATGTGGAGAGCTATTGGATTGCAGCCATTATCGGCTTTCGTTACCTCTCAGATTACTAGTTTATTTTTAATGTTTTCAATATGAACCGAGTGGAAAGACATTAGAAAGAGACAAAGCGATAAAGACAAATTAAAAGTTTATTGTTTTGGTTTTACGTAGTAAAAACATGATAACTAATCTGATGAACTAAATGATGTAAAAGAGAGCTGAAAATGACTAAATTACTACTAGACTAGTACTATATTACTAAAGGAACAAGATGATACTCCTTTGTTTAATTAAAATGTTTGTGGTTATCTTTGTGTTTGACTACAAAATTCGGCAAGGATGTCGTTTTATGCAATTTAATATTTTGTTTGAAATGTATAAATTATGTTTTGCTTAACTTAATATATTCTTTCTGAGATTATTTATTAATATGTTAATACAATAGCCAGACCAAGATATTGTAACAAACCTGATACAATTGATATAATTAACGTAATTTTACCAGCAACACGTGCAACCTCTTCCAATTTTCGATGGCTAATAGGTTGTGCAAAGGAAGTCCCTCGAAATAAGTTCAGATACTTAAATGTTTTATCAATTTTGTTAAACAAATTTTATGAAACAAAAGTTGCAAATCTTATGATTTTTTTAAATAGTCGAATAATAATATCGGAGACACATTTTTTTGAAGAAAAAGAATGGTTATTAGGTAAAACTTTCAATTATTACAACCAAAATGAAACCAAGCAAAATTTAGGGTGATATTTTGAGATATTATACAATTAACGATTAAAAGTGCATAATTCCCAAGCGTGGTGAATGATTTTTAGCGCATTTTTTTTCACTTTAATATTTTGTCATATTATTTTATATTTTTATTCTATACAACTTATAACTTAATACATAAAAATAGTTTTGTAGTACAATTTGGCTAAAATAGACGAATCTCCGCCCATGAAATTGATTAACACTCATTATTTGCAGTTTTACTTTAAAGATTATTTTATTCTAATTAAATTAAAAAAGATAACAAAAGCTATGATGTGTACAACTAGCGAGATAATTTCTAATTTAATAAACATTCTGGAAACCAGTAGACCAAATGGTCATCTGAATTCTGGATCTTACAATTTTATAAAGAAAAACAAATTATTAAAAATACAATGCATCAAGAAAAAAAACATCCAATTATACTTTTAATGTGCGAAATTACATAACATTTATACAACATATAACTTTACTATTGGCCGTTTTGACATCTTATTACGTCCTCGTAATATAATTATAATTTTTATCATAAATACTCGTTAATATAATAATAATATATAATAATAATAGATAATAATAATATATAATAATAATCGTTTTTATCATAAATACTTGTTCTCTTTGCACCGGACAAACCAGGCTGCTTACGAAAAACCAGATCAACGGACATGCCGTTATGATCTGGTGCCCATGGACACACATCATCAACATGGGATATATCTCAATTTTACCATTACCACTGGAACACACACATGTGGTAGCTTATTCTTATTTTTATTTATTTATTATTTTTTTTTTATACCACGGGACATGCCCATTGATGGTATTTCTTATACTTTCACTACTACCACCGGAACATACACATGTGGTAGTTTATTCTTATTTATTTATTTTTTATACCACGGGACATGCCCATTGAGGATATTTCTTATACTTTCACTACTACCACCGGAACATACACATGTGGTAGTTTATTCTTATTTATTTATTTTTTATACCACGGGACATGCCCATTGATGGTATTTCTTATACTTTCACTACTACCACCGGAACATACACATGTGGTAGTTTATTCATATTTATTTATTTTTTATACCACGGGACATGCCCATTGATGATATTTCTTATACTTTTAATTACCACTTACTTACCACGGGACACACCTACATGGTATTTCATACTTACCTTTACTATTGGACACACCAACATGGCATCAATTTCTTATTTTTACTACGGGACACACAAACATGTTATTACGTTATCATTTTTACACCAACATGGTACCTTACATTTATTTTTACCACGTAACACACCAACTTGGTAAACAACACATTATTCAATAATTTACTTATTAATATCATTGTTATGAACATATATTTAATTTTAACTTTTTGAAACTCATTCTAAGCAAATAAATCTTTAACTAATAAAAGCAAACCAAGCTCATTTTGTTAGGCTATATTAATGATCAGACTACAGAGATATACGACTTTGAAATTCATACTATGCATGGGTTTTGTTGGAAGTAGCAGGTTGTTTTTACTTTGTATTACGTTTGTTTTGTTATGTTTGTTTAGTTTCTTTATATTTTTTTAAAGAAAAATAAATTTTAAATGATGTGGGATTTCATCGAAACAGTTTTAAATTTTACATCTTAAGAAAATGTTCATTCACCCGAATTTAGAAAATGTAAATACTTTAACGGTAGTTAATAAAGAAGCTACATTTAGTTATTAACCATAACACGATTCAAAATTCAAGACAATTGTAATATTTATATATATATATATATTTCTCTATATTACTCTGGAATGACCTACCGTTAGAAATTCAAACTTCTAAATCACTGTCAATTTTCAAAAATCGTTTGAAGCAATATTATTTATCTACGCAATATATATTTTTATCATAAGTATGTATATACCATATATTATATAGGTTATCTATTTTATTTTATTTATTTATATATACGGATATATGTATGTATATGTATATGCGTATGTGTATATTTATATATAATCGTTATTATTTAATTACTTATATAATTAAAAAAACGATAGTTTTTATTTTTATTGTGTCCTTATGTATAAATTCTTATTCTCGTTGTAGAATGCTTGCACTATCCTATGACCTTGTAAATATTCATTACTCATCAAGGGTTGTCTGTAAGAGATCGCTTTTAAGCGATAAGACCGCCTTTGCACAAAAATTTCTTACTGTATCAACATCCTACTACTGTAATTTCTTGTAATAATTGTATGTGCAATAAGTTTTTAAAATAAAATAAATAAAATAGATATTTCTTTTTATTTAAGAAATTGTAATATATTGTTAGGGGTCGAGGGTACTTCTAGATAATTAGTAGGCATCAAGTGCTATATATAGCATTAAGTCCGCCAATTGTATAAATTTCTTTGTATAATAAGGATTTTATAAATAAATATAAATAAAATTCATATTTTTACATTCTTTATTGACTCTGTCCGTATCAATATTGAAAATATTCTTAACTAAAAAAAATAAAAATAATCATTAGTGGGAATAGAAAATTTTTGTAGTCCTCTTTTTTATTTTGAAGATGTAACGATACTTTTCATACAATTGGACAACATTATAAAACCAAGCATATTTCTTTAGAAGTTTACTATTTATATTATTATTTCCAATTGTTCTAATTTGCACTAAATCTAATGATTCATTAATTTATTTATAAAGCATTAAAACGTAAATCAATTAAATTTTCAATCATATGTTATAAAAGTGTTATTAATTTTATTCCGAGTTTGAAATCGTAATTTTGTACATTGTATACCTACACCTAGTTTACTATATAATTGAAACAATGAATGACACAATTATTCAAAACGTATTTTATATTTTTGTTTTATTATTATCTACAGTATAAATTATTTAATAGAATTAAACTGCATTCAATTTTACAAACGTTATACTGAAAATAATACGATTCTTGGAAATTTAGAGGGTTGGGGCTTGGGGTTTTATAAGGCCGTGCCATATATAATATTACTTCTTATACCCTAAGATACGACAATATATATTCGTTGCTAATTTTCTTATGTTTCTCTTGTCTAGAGTTCAAGTTACCAGAATCTTTGAGTCTAACGTGTTTATGTTTCATATTGCTAATAAGAATATTTAGGAGGCATGTTTTATAATAATTCTATTTTTAAGTAATAAACAGTCATAATCTAGAAAATTATATATTTTTTTTAAAGTTCATCAATTTGAAATACCTAATTTGAACTGTCTGAACTGTCAATTATGGTATATTGTTTAGGCATGCAATTATTTCTTGTTTAGTATAACTTTTACTGTGGATTTATATAATTCCTCGATTTGACAGTTCAAAAACGCGTGTTATTTATCATCGTACTCGATCGATAATTCATCGTAGTTATTTCTTTTCTTCTTTAACATACTATCGAAAATTAAATAATCGAGTGCCACGCATATCGTTTAAAGTTTCTTTTAATAGGGATTTAGAAGACCTAATTGCTTGCTCTATTTTTTTTTTACAATTTAATACGAAATGTAGGTACGCGTTTACTGGTTTAGTTTAAAATCGATCTAAATGTTAAACCTATATTATCATCATTCTGAAATAATTTATCGATTCTAACGAATTTATTTCGGAATACCTATTGCGTTTTACCTTTTCAATAATCGATTCAAAATTAAGGATCATAAATTCATACAGATACCTACTACTGAGAACTTAACACTCAGTAAATAATTTAAACGGTCAAATAAAAGATAATAGAAATATGTTTTAGTAATAAATACCAGTATCATTGCTTCATATTCATACGGGCGATATATTGTTTTATTGAATTAGTCTGTTTAGTTCGGGATTATATTTAGACAGTACCGGTTCAGATTTTAAACGTTTTTAAACTTTATTTTTACCTACCTAAAAATAGTCTTTTCAAAGCAAATTTGATTTATGAAAGTAACCAATGAAACTTCTTAAAATAGATATTATTGAGTTCAATAAAATTTAATTTCTCCACATGATATGGCATAACCCTATCCTCGTGGATAACCAAGTATCCAACTTGGTTTTAAAAACGAACGTCTATCGCAACCCGATGCTAAACTTACAAATTCAAAATTAAATATAAATATTTTAAGATCTATGGAGTAGTTAGCAAAACAAAATAAAATATAGTTGCAGAAGTAATAAAATAATATCGTGAATTCAAATCTTTACCTATTTAATAAATGTAAACATAATATCTAAATCTACCCCCTATAGCGTCAAAGCATTGGCTTATTATTTCCATACGGTCCTCAAGGCCATTTAGATCTGATCCTACCAAATTTATAGAGTTTCAATATTTACAGAGTCATATTCATTTAAGTCTATCTATAAGAAATTCTAGAATTTTAATTTCTCTGAAAGGAGACAAGTGTACATTTTAATTTGTTTAAATTAAAATTATACTTTATCTATTCATATTGTGTATACTATAAGGAACTACTTACTATCTTAAACAAAAGGATCATTACGATTTGAAAATGGTTTTATGATGTTAAGTGCTTTTACTTTAAAAATATATATATATATATATATATATATATATATATATATATATATATATATATATAAAATATCTAACGTTATTCCTTTTCTTTTTGTTTAATATTGGGTTTTATATTTTAATCATTTACGACTGATATATACTCTTTTTTTAAGAAATCGTTCTTTAAATAACCTACATACATTTTGTAAACCGAATATTACCCCTTCATTGAGAGTGTTCACTTCTATGTCATATATAAAGATATTAAAGCCCAAATCGTAATCTAAAATACTAACATTACTTTTATATTGCAAGTCTCAACTACCGCGTCAGTTATATAACTTAATAAAAGCAAAGAAAAAAAAAATCGCGTATCTAACCTACAACTGGGTCTTAAAAGCTTTGAAAGTTGGTATACGTAGTAAAAATAATATTATAAATGACATGGTCACTTAATTATGCAAAACTTTTCTAGGGCTAGTTTCTTATAATAAAGTTTATCTGTCACCTTGTCGTTGTATTCAGGTCCATCGTTGTATAGTGCTGCTTGCTTGCACTGCCATCCCGCGATCAGGAAGAAAGTACTTGGTTGACCGCTTCTTCCAGTAGCTGTAGGTGATGTTGATATGTTGTTGATTTTCATAACACAGCAACGAATTCCCTTACAGATTAGCAGTCAAGTAGTAGTTTAGAGTTTTCCATCTCCGACGTATGTCTTCACCAAAGACTCCAAGCGATGTAAACATGTATGGAGAGATATTGTATTAATAACACTGTAAAGTTTTGGTAAATATTCAGGCTCTTATTGTATTTCGCATATGATTGAACTTTAACAGGATATGGTTAATAGTGAATGATATATATGATGAATAGAATTTAATAGTAGTGCTATTAACTTCAAGCTACAAAGTTATTAATATTCTATATTGAGCATGCTGCCGAATAACCAGCTAGATAATTAGCCTGCTAAGCAGATGGCAAGTATTAATAAAAAAAAAAAAAAAAAAACTTACGCACTTGCAATATCATTTTAAATCTACGACTCGTTGTCGCTTGAGGTTACTACAGCAGCACTCGGAGAAGGCCCAAATAGTAACTTTAACGTCATCTCTTATTTTCGTGGCTTTTCAACGGCAGTGGCAGCACTCCATCTTCATCAGCATTCTTAGACGTAACTTTAACGTCGTCTCTTATTTTCGTGGCTTTTCAACGGTAGTGGCAGCACTCCATCTTCATCAGCATTCTTGGACAGGATATCTTGCGAACGGTGTATATCGACACGTGGCGCGTAATACTACAGCGGTCGAACACTTTTGACTTGCTAAGACTTGTTTTAGTAATACACAGTACTTGCACTTCAATGTTTAATATCCAACCATTTGTAATAGAATGGGCGAGAGCAGCCCTTACAACTCGTTTTATAATATTTTAACACTATAATATTTAGGCGAGGGTAATTTACAATTTCATAACCAACTTACAGATGATATTATTTAGACCTTATAATAAGTTCTAATAATTAATAAAAGATTAACCGTTATGTTAAAATATTCTATGCTTCTAATTCTTAAAACATTGAACAGTAAATACTAAATAATATTCCATAATTAATTATGTAGGTGGCGCTACTGTTGAAACTTATGAACTAAAACATGTAAATTCCAATGTATTTACCATTTAAATCATTATAAATAAATATGACTAACAATATGTTCTTGAAATAATTAATTTCTTTAGTTAACGAACTTGTTGTTATTTCAATAGAATCAAATAATTATAAAGATGAAAAGCTTTCAGTTTTAGTATTTATTATAGAAATACTTTAGTCGTGCAAATTTAAAATTTTTCATGTTCGTATTCAGCACTCCATTGCTGAGTAAATAGTCGACACTTTTATGTAATTTAACATTTAATCAAGTAGAAATTATGGGGATAAAATTGTTCAACAACTGTTTCGTTTTTCGGATCGACTCTTAATTTTTACTAATTATAGCTACCAATAACTCATGTAGGTATATTTTTGTATGAGACGAAACTCAGTATCTTTCCTAATTCGTGACGTTCACTGTCATTGCTATCTGTTTTAGGCAGACATTGTTTCACATACATCAATACATGATATGCGACTAACGTTGATATTGAATCTCGTAAGGGACGTTTTCTTTGATTTATATTTCTTACATATAGGTAATATGTACAATATAAATCATCTTTTTTGGGTTTGTTTCACTCAAAGATGTTATAACTTCCTCAACAAACAAGAGTAACACGTGTCTCTTTGATTGTCATTTTATTATTGAATGTTTTTTTCATATTTAACAAAAAGTTAGCTGGATTTTTGGCAACAAATATATGTAGAACTAAATTATAAATTTATGAGGGCTTTGATCCAATCCTCGAGAAGTATTAGTACCATAAAACCAAAATGATAAGGATTTATTATTCAAATGAACCTACACTATCAGCATTATCGTGGTCATTAAACTTAGTGTACACTTGCTCAGCTGGTCGTATTTTTATATAGGGAAAACTTTATTTTTATAAACTAACGTTATATTTATTATTCAACAATAGTATGAAAATAGTACAAAAATGTTTGCATAGCCCTTACACACCTTATATAGTAAACCTCAATATCAGGTCCATCAAAAATATCATATATATTTTAAGGTATAAATTATATATAAATTAATTAAGTAATTTTTTTTCATAAGACTCCAAACTTTAACTTTCTATCACTTAATTAGATAATGTAAACAAGTGATTTTATTCTTTTTTTAATTATTATCACTATTAAAAAGTACATGCTTTTCTAAAAAATATGAAATATTTTCTGATCAATATTGCTCGTTCAAAGGTGTTTCTTTATTACCTCATCAACTAAATTTCATTGTTTCATTTATGCGGTTCTAAGAAAGAACCTAACATATTATGCATAATGTGTCTCGAAATATTGATGCGAGTATCTCATCATTACATGCAAAGATAATAAAATATTAGAAAATTTATTTTCTTATGAAGTAAATTATTCTTTTACAAAATCATCATTATTATACGATGAGGTTATAAAATATTTTTTTGAATTAAAATGGAAAATATACTTTTAAATTATTAATAAAATTCGTCTACTGACGTTATTTTATAGTTTTCAGTGTAGTTGTAGATGTAACATTAGATTTTGTTAAAATAATAATTCTAAACATTTATAAAGACTACTTTTTGTTCTAAACATCAAATTGTTAAATACTGCACTCATTGGTTTAAATGAAAGTAAACACTTTATTAAGTTAAGCATTATTTTAATTATGTTTTATTAATTTGAAGATTTTAGACATACAAATACAAGCACTATTGATTAGAAAGAAAGTCTGAGTTAAAAAAGTTTATAAACTTAAACAAGATTAAAACAAAAGATAAATTTAAACAGAATTATAAAACTTAACTTTGAGTTTTTACATATATGCAGTTAATGTGAAAGTAGAAGAGACGATAAATAATACACGTCAAAAAACTTGTACAAAGGTTACATACCAGCTTTTAGCGAAAGTATTAATAAAACTAAAACTTCTGAGGCGCGGCTGTATAACATTCCTGGTTGATGTATAATAAATAGTTTGAATGTTATTTTAAGAAAAAAAAATGCTTAAATAAACAACGTCGTCAACTTTTATTTTTGTTTCAGAATAAGGGTGTAAAATTTATGTGAATAGAGAGACTTATGTATTTGTCAGTAATATTATGAAATTAATATTAATATCTTACATGTCACAGATGAGTTGTTAAAATTAAATAAATTATTTAATCGTTTTCTTTAAAGTTTTAATTTTTACTCAAATCACTATTTTTTTAACAATTGTAAATGCATATTTTCTTGTGTTTTAATAGAATTAGTTAAATAGTTAAAAAATGGTAATTCTATAGTAATGCTGCTCTTGTACTATGTAATAAGATCGTTGATTTGCTCAGCCGTTTTAGGCGTTTAGTCGTTCTTTTTTTACCTAAGTGTAGAAGAATGTAATTACACAAAGGTTACAATAAAAAGTGGAAGCGCTATAATAATAATTGTTTTCTTTAGATAACTGTTACTTTCTTTAAAAGTTACGGATTTCTGTACAAACTCTCACCTCCTATCTACACCAGCTCAAAAAAAAAGTAATAGAAAAAATATTTATTTCAAATGATAGAGCAATAATTTAAATTTTCTATATGAATTTGGGACAAATTGATTTTGTGGAATAGGTATCCATAATTTGATTATAATTAAGGGATCCGACTGAACGGGCTGTAATTTAATTAAAACATGGAACTTCTATGTCGCTACGTTGTTGTAAATCAAGTGGAATATAGAATTCCTTACATTTAATAACATTAGAAACCGATAACATCATTTGAGTTTTACCCCATCTATTCCGAGTAATAGAACTGTACGCCGAGTTTAAATATTCATGTAGATAAATTGAATCATGTGATATTATAATATATATTCAAATACGAATAATTTCACATATAATGTTTTTCTTACTGAAACACATCACAGCGTGTTTTTAAAGTCTTTAAAAAATATGACGTATCAATAAAGCTAGATGAAGACTTCAACTTCTTGGAAATTAAAAAAAACTATTAAGAATGCGTAGCCCCGAAGTAGCGTGTAAGAATATAGTAACTTTCCCTACTTAGATATTGAATTATCCCTTTTAAAATTAAATATATCATAATATTACATATCAATTAATATATTGAAAAATATCAATATGTAATTTCGTAGCTGTCTACGAGCTGATAATATGAACTGCGTAGTAGCAATACACTTCAGTTCATAGAGGTATGAACCTCTACGAACTAAAGTATATTGCTACGCAGATCGGTTTGTATTATTCATATAAACTGTCATTTAAAGTTAGACATTACAATTTTCTTGTGATATTTATGTTACCCTTATGTTATTTTTAAAAATATATTCACACACTTTTATTTTGTTTTTTTTTGTAGTACTAATAATTACGAAGCAAACCTAATTAATTAGTACTTAACCAAAAATATAAATAATATTGGGCTAAAAACTTTTAGAATTCACTCTAAATAGATTGTAGTTTATTGTAATTACAAAAAATCGATCTTAAAGCTATATTATTTTAAAAAATTCAAAATAGTAAGAAAAACGTAGTTATAGAAAGTCAACAAACCTGCTAGAAATTCAGTTTTTTTTTTAATTATCACCTTCTTGACTCTTTGCTACCCTTACTCCCTCAATGTGGAGAGCTATTGAATTGCAGCCATTATCGGCTTTCGTTACCTCTCAGATTACTAGTTTAATTTTTAATGTTTTTAATATGAACCGACTGGAAAGACATTAGAAAGAAACAAAGCGATAAAGACAAATTAAAAGTTTATTGTTTAGGTTTAACGTAGTAGAAACATGATAACTAATCTGATGAACTAAATGATGTAAAAGCGAGCTGAAAGTGACTATATTACTACTAAACTAGATACTATATTACTAAAGGAACAGTATGATACTCCTTTGTTTAGTTAAAATGTATGTGGTTATCTTTGTGTTTGACTACAAAATTCGGCAAGGATGTCGTTTTATGCAATTCAATATTTTGTTTGAAATGTATAAATTATGTTTTGTTTAACTTAATATATTCTTTCTGAGGTAACAAATATGAGTTACTTACAATGAGTAATAAACATTTTTAAAATAACCAAGAGTCTTTGCCAAACTACGTAAATAAACAATACACAAAAAGACCTAGTTCGCGAATCAATCAAAAACATATCTTTTTTTCTCATTGTATTTAATTAATTAAAAACACTATTTGATTGTAAGAGAACGTGCGATCTATAAACCCCGTGTGTTTGACAATAAATAAATTTATTGCCTGAATTTTGTGACTTTCATTTGATTAAGATGTGTTACGATTAGTTTCCAGCCAGCGAGCAAAATTAGATTAGGAGTAATAAGGAGCATCACTGATCCTGTGTTAAAAAAAAATAAGTATATTTATATTGCAAATTATACTTTCTAACTGTTTAACGTAGAAATATTTGCCTGAAAATCCTACACAAAAAACGTCAGTAAATAGCGTTTATTTTATAGGACCCTTAAATATTTATTTATTTAAATTAATATAAATATAATGTTTGAAAATATATATAAACATATATAGCCATGTTAAGTTTATTTAAATGTATATAAATATGGAATGAAAAATAAACCGACACGGGCAGGGATTCGAACCCGCGACTACTGGGAAACCGTTCCGTCGCTCTACCAACTGAACTACCGTATCGCTGTCCGCCTCGGTGAATAAATCATTCTATATGTGATCGTTTTTATCTCGACGGTGGTGACATCTATTAGGTTTCTTTCGAAAATCCTAACCAATGTTTCTTACTTTGCAGTATAGATAAACATTGAAAAGATGAGACTAATAAAGTAAATAAGTTATATGTACTAAGAAGCCTTCAAGTATCCCCACAAGTCTTGGTAACTTCGCAGTATTGATTAACTCTGAAAAGATGAAACACAGAATACACAAAAGAAAACAAACATAACTAAAACCAGTGTTTGAAATTTTTATCTTTAAAAATGTTTAGCCATTTTATATTCTTTAAAGTTTTTAAAAGATAGAGAATGCAAAATTAATCGGTACACGCAGATTCGATTTATTTAGAATTCTTTATATATACGTAATTAACACTTTGATTTTCAAGAAACACTTGTGTAAGGAGTTTATTCTTAAATACGTATATTGGAGATTTGAAACTGTAATTTATGATTTCGGAGACGTGTCTGTCTCTTTGCACAGACGCTTTGGAGATACGAAAATCAGTACAAATAAAAATGTCAGTTCGAATAATTTACATTTTACCTACTTCCTAAGATATTATGCTTATTTATTTAATATGTATACTTATACAAATTAACACCAGAACCACATATAGAATATTTTATTACACAAATATTTTCACGAGGTAAAACGTGTTCAACTAAAAGGTAAAATGATTATTGTCTTTAAATTCTGTTAATTGAAAATATTACTTCAGTTAACCGGTTGTCTCGACCTTAATTAAAAAAGAAATCACTTTCGCATCCGTTACTTGTCTTAACTTTTTGAGAGAATAATAAAATTTGGACTCTAAATATAAACTTTCAGATAAACGACATGATCAAAACCTAAAAGATATGCCAAAAAAAAGCATTAAAAAAGGCAGAATAAATAGGATTTTATTAATCCGTTTCAGAAGTAATTGGATCAAACGCGCTTTATGTTCTGTTTATTACATTAAACGATTGCGAACGCCTAGTACAATAAATTTTGAATTATAATTAATTCTATATATAATTAAAATATAAATTCTTGTTATTGATAAACCGAAAAAATAAACAAAATATTTTAAAACATTATATTAGGAGTAGTAATATTTGTTTTTTATTTTATAGGATAATCTTTATATCTATTATATACTAATTATTATTTATATTGAAATGTCAGAACATCATTGGACATTCGAACTTTTAGCGGCGTAGGTAATTAGTAATTTTAGTCGTCTTCAAGTACCTCCCCATGCTTCAATTTTAATTTATTCTTATTTACATATCAATTATGACTGATTCTTCACGTTTACTCCGTTCGATTTCAAATTGATCTTACGAGCAGCATTTATTAAGGTAGACAAAATAATATTTTTTTGGGTATCATATTTAGTGATGTTTTGACGAATAAACAAGAAATGAAAGACTCGTATATTTGAAGTAGTTAGTGTATATTGTACCTCTTAAGCCATGTTACGTTTATTTAAATTTTAAAGACATAAATAAGGTACCAACATTTATTAGGTTTTTAAAGGCCTCTTAGCAATACGTATTTACTTCATACATAAGTATCTGTTAGTGAGATTTCTATCACTGCACTGGTATCACTGGTGTAGTCAACAGTTACACGAAAGGAATTAATAATCTTATATACTATCTATATCTATACTATCTATCTATACTATCGGCCACTAGGTAGTAAGTACCCTTTCTATTTTTGTGTTTTAACCATTTCTTTCGGCATCCTTGGGATGATATGGGGCGGTCATATACTAACCTTATAACTTCAGCGTATAATGCATATTAAAAAAATACATTTGGTATTCGTATTTGGTAAAAATACATTTCTCGGTGACACAGTGTACTCGTAATTTCATGACATGCTGCAGACTTCATACGTTATCTTTTATTGTATTCATGGTGCGGCTACATGTCAGTGAACGTGATACAATTACTGGTTTATAAGTGAATGACATTTTATGGTCGAAATATTGAAATAGAGTGTTAGAAGATAAAAACGTTATAATAACCTAGTTATCTCGCAACAATTTAATGTGATGTTCCTATATCGTTACTTCTATCAAATTCACTTACCTTAAAGATTATTTAATTCTAATTAATTTATAAAAGATATAGCAAAAGTTGTTGTCGGTGAAGATATTTTTTTAATTACTGTTAAAGCAGTTCCTCCACGAAATACTTTTATTAATTTTCATAGTTGAATTAAATTGATTTTACATAATTTCTAGTATACGTCGCGTCGTTAAGAATAGTTTTGACGACATTGATATAATTCTAGTGGCTTCTAATTACATTAAAAGACGTGTACAGGTAGCTAGATAATTTATATTATTTCTGTTTTTTTTTACCTTTTACACCCTGTTTATTAGAAACACTGTTTCGTATAAAAAGTTTCGGAGATAAGGTATAAATATTAAAGCACACAACATGACATGCGCGCACATGACGGAGACCTATCTCGCTTGTTATTACAAGATCATCAAACCCCATACAAATAGGAACCTAATATAGAAAACATTTTTAGATCTGTGCAACAACAGTGATCTCTCTAAAGTGCAATGTTATTCTATTATATTATACTTAATAGTATTAGATATTTTAATTTATTATTAACTGCAGAATTATAAAAAAGTAGTTAAAATTATTAATAATATTAATATTTTGAGGTTGTTTTTAAGGAAGTAGTGATTTGTTTCCAAAAATATTAATATTATATCAATTAATAAAGAATTTTAAAATACGATAAATATGAACTTTTTTTATTACGCTCCAGGCCTGTTTCGAAGTCCTATTAGACCACAGTGAAGACAATTAAGATTTCCAATTTGTTATTCAAATTCTGAGAAATCAATGTAAAAAAAGACTTCATTTAGAATTATGAGAATTGTGACTACCTTGTGATTATATATTATAAAATAAATTGAGGATAAATATGTATATATTAAAGTCAGAAGGTAAAAAAGAAATCGAAAAGATTTTACGGTTGTCGAAATTCTTTATTTAATAATATTTACAAAACGTTATTTATTGTACTAACAAACACTAGCGCAAAATTCACTCTAACTGTGTGTTGACTTTGCAAGTTATCTATTTACACAACGTAAACTTTTCAACTACATAACTTTTTATTTATTTGAATCTGAATTTTAAAAATAAATTATTTATGATATGCTAATAATCTAAAAACGTTAACAATGTATCACAGAACAGTTTATCTTGTTCACTCGATTCAAAATATTAAAGGATTCATGCAAGATTTTTTTTAAATAGTAGTATATTACATAAAATGTATGTAACTAATATTGCAAAAAACTTAAGACTATTTTGAGATTATTGCTATGAAATAAGCCTTGTTGGTTCCCAGTGATACAGAATAGGATCACCCCATCTCTTCCTGTGGTGTCGTAGAAGGCGACTAAAGGGTAAGGCTGTTTTCCATCCGACAGCAATATTCAGCCCAGTACCGTCAGACGGAGGGTAAGCCGCCGGCAATTCCATTCCCAAGGAGGATTAACGTCAGGCCGGCCGGTCGTAAAAATTATAGTCAAAATTAAAAAATATGGAGTGTCCATTGAATAACGTTGCTATGGATAGGGTGCTGTTGCAAAACAGGGTGCAGAGGATTCGCCCGTCTTCTGTGGCAAGTAGGCAAGGGCTGTCGTGTCCAGGGCGGACACGGCTAACGACGTTACGCCGCCCCCCCCCTTCCCCCCTCCCCGGGAAAATCCGATTTGCTAGATAAAACCTAACAAACCAAACATGTAAACTAGAAATAGAAGTTATTACTTTTTATTCTAAATATGGAATGATTAAAATCTTAATCTCTTTTACTGACCTTACTCCGAATTCTTATTTTTTGTCTTAGATTGTTTCAATAATAATTCAAATAACATAAAATATAAATAAGGGATAACAGTAAGATAGCGTTTATTGCTTTGTTCGAAGGGAAATCAAATCTAAACTTCTTAAATTATTCAAAACTTTAGAAATGTCAAATAAATAATTTTAAACAAAATTCTATATTAATATTATAATATTAAAGTAATTACCAAACTTCCAAAAACATGTAAATGCGTTGCTTGTACGAGTTCTCAGGAAGTAATTATTGGGTCGTGTTGTCGTGCTCTCAACGAATATTATTATAGTAATATATTGTAATAGAAATAAACTGGTTGATTATAGAAAACATTAAATGTATTAACAAGAAAATATTGATGGTAGTAAAAAATATAAAAATAGTGATAAATTAATATTTCTATTTATTACGGATGAACAAAAGTATTTTCTTATTACGACGTACACAATCAGTGAACTAGTCGTTAAATAAATATAACCTAAAAAGCCCTTTTTAAATTAGATGAAGCATTGAATGAAAAAGTTTGAAATAACTATAAGACAGTTTTTATAACTCTAATACAGTCTGCAGTATTTTTAAAGGGAAAAGTTTTTCTTTGATACGAAAGAGAGTTTACAAAATATTTCTTATTTTATAAGTAGATAATTCTTACTTTTTGTCGTATAATCACGTTTTTAGCAGCCTGTTGATTCAATTTGTTGTGACAGACACCACTTTAGTTAATAAAATAATCTTTATTTCCCAACCATTTTCGGACGGTCTGGAACAAATTCTATTTGAAACAATAAATCACGATTCACAAAAATAAAAGTAGGCTATTTTTCATGGTTTTTATGATATTGTCACTTCGTTAATCTGAATCTCATTATTTTTAACTAACTGGGATGTTTATTCGTTAAATATTCACTTCCTTATTTGTGATCGATCGAACTGGTGCATAGTAATTCTTTCCTTCTCCAGACTTGGTTGGGAATATCTTTTATTTAAAGTACCTACCTTATATCACGTCACATTTGTGTCTTCGAGAGATTAAGAATAATAATGATAATAAAAATAATACAGGACAAATTACACACATTGATCTAACCCCTAAGCAAGCAAATTATATGCTTGTGTTAAGGATGTTAGACAACGATACAAATACATAGAAATACACATTATAAATACCGAGAATATATTCAATAAACGACCAAACCCAGAAATACAGATATCTATGCTCATCACATACATGCCTGTCCCTGTCTGGGAATCGAACCCGAGCCTATACGTTAGGCGTCTGCGCTAACCAACGAGGCGGTTAAGAATAATTTTATTTCAATATATTTGAAAACAACATTGTATAACTTTGTAATTTCCTATATATATTGTTTTTCGCTCATAATAATCAGTCACTCCAACGAAATTCATTACTGTCCGCCCGGTGGTTTTGTCACATCGTTAAATTAGCCCAAATTAGTTTTTGTGTTATCCAGTGAATATAAAAATGACGGATAATGAATTATTGTTGTGTTCTGTTGTAAGAATTCCAAGGAAAAAGTAAGAGAGGTAGTACGAAAATTTAATTCTAGTTGGTATTTATTTTGTTCCACTTTCACTATTTTCTAATAAAAAAGAAAATTAAAAATAAGGGTATTGTTCCTTATTTTTATACGCATATAATAAAAAGAATAACGAGACAAAATCTGTGAGTATATTTATTAATTTTAATCGTCATCATGAAAAATACTAGACAGATTTTGATAAAACTTGGTATAGTTATAGTTTACTGCCGGTGAATACAAAGCCTCGCTGGTAATAGTTAATACTAATAATAATCTGTGAAATTTTTCATAGATGTATTTTTTTAAACAGGCTGAAAGATTTAAATATGTTTTTTATCCAGCATTGGGGTAAATGCATTAAAAGCTCTAACATATGATTAAAAATATTGAATTACGTTATATTTAATTTTAATAATTAAAAATTCGATGCTTAAAGTCCCAAGACACAACACTAATTTCTTACTACATTCCTTCACAAAACGTGCTGCAAAATTTTGGAACCGCTTACCGAAAGCGGTACTAGAAAGCACTTCAATTTATGCTTTAAAAGACAAGCTTAGGAATCACCTATACTCCAAAGTCACGAACCTCTTATAACTGCTTTAAGCTCTTTGTATGTATGTATGCATATTTCTATGTAGGTATGTATGTTTGCATTCATATGTATGTTTATATATTATGCATATAGGTGTGTTTTTAATATGTATACGTTTATGTATGAGTATGCTTAGGTATTTTATTTAAGAAAAATATATGTTTGTATAAGGTTAAGAACTAGTTTTATAGCCATAATTTCGTCAAGTTTTTCAAAATGAGACGATGGTGGTCTTCAATTAATGCTTGCAATATTATTTGCTCGAATTCTAATTTGGTTACTTCTAGTTCCTATTTCTCATATGCCAAATATTCTATTGCACCAGATTGATTTAACTGATAATTGGAACTTTAAGTATTATTTATTTAAGTAGAGCATATTTCTATTGTATTTAAATATTTTTTTTACAACAGTTTTAAGTTTATTTGGAATTGAGGTGTAGACACTAAACGAAAATATATATATATATTTAGTAGCGTTTAATATACTTATACTTTTCATGCTTATTATATTTATAATATTATTTAAATTAATCATAATAAAACAAATAATTTATTCTCGTTATCTCGTGACCGCAAACGTCGCTTGACGTACCACGTGACGTATCTCCCCTCTAATAAAGATGTCACATCATCTACTCATGTCAGGTGTACGTTTTCTATTGGATTTTCATTTGATAGTCGAGTTTAGTAAATTTCGTAGCGTTCCGTAGCGATATTGCATTGATATATTTACTAATACAGGGTCTTTTTCGGTTTTAAGGCTGTCTCATTACATTTCAACTTTTGATATCTTTTTTAATTAGAATTATTGATATTGTTATTTAGTAATGTTAATTACATTAAAAACATTAAAAGAAATTGTGGTTTCAAAATAAGATTATATATTTTGTTACAAGAAATGCAGACGAATGATATTATTTAATACATAGTTATATATCTCAGCGATTATTATGGCCGTTTTATAAATATGTTCGAATAATTTTATCAAATGTAAGTCTTCTAGAAAAGTGTAAATGTGATTTTTTTCTTTAATTGTCATAATTCATATTTATAGTAGATATATTTATAATTTCTCAAAAATTATGTCTGCTATTACTATAATTAAGGTCAGTATATAAAAATTGAATAAATTAAATGACTCTGTTTTTTTATAATTACTCGTATATTTAAATTAGCAGCATCGCAACCTTTACAAAAAACTAATATTGTATTTTTGTTTTTTTTATTTACTTTGCCACTTTACTTTGCTGTTATTTAAATATTGTTTATTATAACTCAAACGCCCTCGTATTCTAGTCTCGTGTCTCGGTTGTCTAGAGTGATCTCATAGTAATAAGATACATCCCCGCACACTGAGTGCAGTTCGTGGTGCAAGCTTCATATTCATATTTATGTCTAATCTCGGAGACTAATTGAATATTCAAATAGTTGTAGGTTAACTAGTAAACATTTGAAATTAATGTAGAATAAAAAATATCGATACGCGCTAGAATAAGGCGATTTATGGACTAATAGATGTCACCTCTATTCCAATAAAAACCAATCTAAAAAAAAGAGTTTTAAATTGAAATAAAGCTTTACATGAACATAGGTTTACAGGCATTTTCAAAAGTAATAAAAAGGTTACAAAACAAAATTTTGAAATGACACAAATACCACCTAGCTTTACGGCTTTGTAATTCAATTAAATGACCAAAATTACTTTACATTTTTTATAAATTTCTCTTGAAATAGAGACGTAAATCCAGTAAAAAAAATACTTTAGTATTTCATTATCTAACATATGTTTATTTTGCCATTTATTCTCTGACAATTTTCCTTGATTACATTTTAAATATTAGTTTAAAGTTAATTAATTATCATAAAAAGTAAAAAGAAATTGGTAACATGTTTTTGTATAATAATATTTGTTGTCTTCAACGCAAAATAATAATAATTATAAATGAAATAAAACCAGCTTACGCAAATGATGAGGCCGAATATGAAATGTGTTTTTGGTATTTTCTTTTTTCCCACACTCTATCACTGTGTAATAAATAATCTCTGAAAAGAATTTGTTACTCTTCATGCACATAATAAAAACAAACCCTTGGAACTAAGACACAAATAAATATACTGTGAACTTACAGCAGTTATTTAAAGTTTTATTCACTTAGAGGTTTCTTAATATCACAATAATTTAGCATGGTTATTTTAATGCTTGAAAATCAAAAGGTTCTTGATCTTTTGGTGAAGGAAACTGTGTTATGATTGCATATTTTAGAAGCAATACTCTGATATGACATCCCGTAGCAAATGAAGCGATTTACAGTTTCTTAAAAGGAGCGGCGGCTTATTCTTAGTTGAGGAATTTGTATTACGCAAACTTTTCTAGGATGTGGAATAGTATTGTTACCATAAAATTAATGGAAATTACAGAAAGTATTTTTTGTACATACTTTTTTATAAGGCTTATTGTTCGATTCTATTGACTGTAATCTTAAATTACCACTCGTGGAATTTCTATTGTAAAATATTTACAAAATAAATGTTAAGTGAAATATTTATTACTAATGTATTCAGCAATTGCTTAAAATTAAATATTTAATGTATATTATAATAAAATGTATAAATTATTCTTTAATAAAATATAATAAATAAATAATATTCAGCCATGAGGCCACGCCCTTACTGCTTTGAAAATTAACTATCAATTTTAACTCTATGGATAGACTTTCACTTAAATAAAAGTCTATACATGTGTGTTACACATAAGGACATATCTTCATATGAAACTGATTTAATCGTAAGTCTAGTTTATTGCGGACAAAAAAATAATAGACTTCAGGGAATAAAAAAGATTATGCTTCGTTCGGCGTTTGACTTTATGGAGCATTCAAATATTTAATGTATTTCTGCGTCACTGTAGTTAGATAAAGACAAGAATAAAGAATAGTTAAATAAAGTAATATAAAATAAATATATAAAAATGTATCAGGCCAAAACATTTAAAAGAATAATTATCAGAATTCTAAACGAGTTTGAAAAGAGAAAGTGAAATGATGACCAAAGTTCTTTTATTCGTATGCCATTAAATCTCGACCTCATCTCTTCACGATGAACGGCAGGCAGGCGTGGGTGTGTTTGAAGAAGGGGTGGGGTTGGCTTATGGGGAGTACTACAGGTAGGTGCAGTCTAATGGTTCCGTGTTAATACAGAGAGAGTACTTTCTAACTTTGTTATGATTACATTTATTTACTGATGGTCACATTTCAGGACTCAACTCGACTCTGGAGTGAACATGTTGTAAATAAATATGTTCTCGTTATTTTTGTTTTTGCTTTCATTTAAAGGTTTTATTTTAATAATTATTCAATCTCTATTAGAAGCATTATTAATATTTGTTAGGCTACCCTACTACTAGCATCTACCAAGATTTTATGTTATGAAGTTAAGTTAAGCAGACTATAATATTTATGAATAATAATCGCCGAAAAAGCTTTTTATATTTTATATTATGGATTAAAACAAATGAATATTCCTACACATATTTATTTTTATTTCACTTTTACTCACAACCAAGTCTATTAATTAATTCCAGGTTCAATCTTGGACTATGACAAGGAATTAATATGTAAAATTTTAGTTAGTATGTGAAGAAACAAACTGTTAAAATACTTTTGAACCTAAGAAAAATAATATCTGTTCTTGTTATTATTACAATATGTTTACTATTTACTTTATCAGTAAATTTGTTGTTCTCGAAAACAGCACATGCTTACTTCTCTCCCTCCTAAGTAAGTTTGTTTGTCTAGTGATTAAACTCCCTACATGAGAATTTAACATTTGTAGGTTGATTAGAAGTGTTGTACTTCGGTGTAATATATTAATTATTTTCTGAAATTATCGATTTCTGATGATATGCAAAACGTTTTATCATTTGTGTTTTTTTTATTTTCTTTTATAAGCTACGGATTTTATAGTTAACGATGTTACAGGTGCCGTACAAGGCGATCATTAATTTCGGATTGAAAAGATATCAAAAATTTTAAGTATAAATATCACAACAATCCGTTGTCCATAAAAATATATAATTACATAATCGTATTTCATTCAATTTATTACATTATACATTTTAACTATCACGTGTCTCGCAACTTTATAACAAGCCAGGAAATAGACTCTCCCGTTCACTTAAAAAAACTGACAATGTTTAATTTACAAACTAACCTCTGCATTTATAACAGTAGTTGGACACGTGCCTGGAGCTTTGTACGTGATACTAACATACACGTGGCTACGATTTTTTATACAAATTGTATGAGCTGGATATAAAGTACATTTTTTTTTAATATAAAACATTAAAGCACAAAAAGTTATGATAAATATTAACTAGATTTATGCATATTTTAATAATAAATTTGTTGTTGATGCCAATTCTATTATTTGGTCTTAAAACAGTGGGTATTTTTAATGGATTTTCTGACTAAACTATTAATGTCTATTTATTATTTAAATTTACTTTCAGAGAACCGTAACATCGCTAGATCAGTTATATTAATCCGCGGATTAAAAACATTAATTCATATTCATTCATTCATAAATCATTCATATTCAATAATAATCAATTCATATTAATTCGATTCATAAATTGTGATATTCGTGTGATGTAATTAATGTATGTCCTTAAATAATTTCATAATAATTAGTGCCGAACAAACTGAAATAATTCATTATTCTTATGAATAATAAAGTACAACTCATTTCAACACCTCTCACCGATACATTTAATTATTATATTCTATAAATATTGAATCTATGACTACTACTTATCTACTTACTATTATATCTATAATGTTTTTATTATTTTATATTATTTTTTATTTTATTAGTACTTAAGTGAGTCAAAAGAAGAAAAGAAGTTCACAAGTATCAACTAATTTAAAGCTAATATAAGGTAGCTTAATGACAATTTTATTACTTTATTTTATTTTTAGTTATCAAATTTTGTTGTTTGTTTTACTATTCAGTAAAACTAAACTGATTTTTTCATATAATTATCTTTAATATACAAACGTTCAAATAGAAGATCTTGAGTTACACCATCAGATTTGAAGATAGTGAGGAAATTTAGAAATATTAACGTTGTTCACACTATTAATTAGGATAATAACATTATTGCCCGCGATTCTGTCTGCATAAGGTAATATTCTTGGAACACTTGTTGTAAACTACTGATCAAACTGAGAAAGAGACCATATTGTTTGAAATTTCCATATTATTGTAGAAAGCACATCGAACAGTGATATTTAAAATAGGAATCTAAATGATTTTTAAAATTCAAATTTAGAAAGAACATTTTGATGTGAATCGATTTTTTTTTAAAATATCAAAAATAAGACTTCTAATTGAAAGTTTTGTCTTATACATAAAAATATATTTTTAATATAAGCACACCTTTGTTTTGCATTTATGCTTTTCCTTAACAATAACACAATTTAAACGTTGTCATAAAATAATAAAGACCCCAGATTTATGATGGCTTTTCTTGCAAATTTTGCATTGTTTTACGATTCCTTTAATGTTTTTTTACATACTTGGATGCAGTACTTTGTTTTTACAACTGCAAAGTGACGATTTCGAACTTACGAAAGGAAAATTGCCATTCTGTAATTTCTGTTCTTCCAATTATCATTAATTTTGTAGTAAATTAAATGTTGCAGGGATGAGAATTTGCCACGGAACCCAAAACAACCAAACCCGCTTTTTATTTTTTACTGTTTGTTTGTTTAAACAATAAAAAGCAAAAAATAAAAAAAAAAAAGAATCTATGTATTTAACTATAGTTTTTGCTTATTGCCTCCGTCTACGTACAGATAATTTTTATTTGTATTAACATCTCCTATTTTGGTTTGAACGGAATATTCAGTTCAGTTTCATTTAATTTATCGATTACTACTTTGTAAAGAGCGCTATTGTTTACACAATAAACTCTTAGTAAAGAACTATATTTATACCAGTGAGCAGTGTATTTTTAAAAAGGTGGTGACCTTGCGTCGTTAAATTACTATATCTGCTAATTTGCAATTAACTTTTACTCTGCTTTTATGATGCCTACGATCATAAGAGAAATATAACGTAGATACGCTTTAAATTCATTACAGACCAGATATATATACTTGTCATGTATTTAATTTTCAGAACAAACTGTGTCATTTAAAAAAGTTTATTAACTTCACATAAATTTTGTTACCTACTGCAAAGATTATAAGCAAAAATTATAACTTATATAAATTAATAAGTGATAATATCTACTAGATTTGGCTTTGTCATTCATTTTTAATATATAATAATATTTTAAATGATAATAAATACAGCTTATTTGTTTTATTGAATAAAAACCACACGTCTACGCAACGAAATGTTTTTTAATTAAACTGTGTTAGTAATCCGTAAGCTATTACATATATCATGTGTAAGTACAAAAAAGATATTTTACTCGCTTGTAATAGATATATAGAAGAAGCTTTTAGCGTTAGTATACATTAAAACAAAACTTTTGTAGCGCGGTTGTAAAACATTCCAAGTTTATGATACAGAAAGCAGTTGGATCTTATTTAAAGAAAGATCAAAAAGATGTTTAAATAAAAAACAAACAATTCTTTATTTACCAGCTTCTTATGAAACTTTTAAATTTTATTTTCTTAAATGAAATGACTTCGTGTGAAACATATAATTAATTTACAGCAAAAATCATTATTAGAAGCATATATGTTTATAAACATATATGTTTATCAAGCATTTTATAATTAGCAGTTATAAAGTGAAGTTATATTTAATAGCCGTCTTCTTGGACATTTATTTTTATTACTATTTGAAGTTGTAATGAATTGATCGTAGTTAATAAATTATAAAAACAATACCAAAGGTCATTTAAATCAAAACAATTATTTTGCTAATTATTGGTAAAAGTTATTTGTGTTAATTATAATGTTTATAATCATACCAAAAAGCTATTAAGTATGCATAGAAATATAATTTAAGCGAACAAATCGCTTATCCACTATTGTAAAGTTTTTTCTTACAATTTTTTTTTTATCATTCTATATGCATATCCGATTGCGTTTTAAAAGAAAGTATATATTACTTGTACATAATAATTATTTGGCTTGAAAAAAATATTGTTCTACATTCTGACTCTTAAGTTATCTGTGACTTAAAATCGTTAATATTTTCAGTAGTTCCCCATAAAGTAATCATCGTCAAGCTGAATATTAAATAAAACTCACTTTACGACATTAGTGTAAAGGTAATTACACAAATGTCACAATAGAAAAGGCAATTAGTGTCGTTGAAGCTCAACGTTGATAATTACTTTTATTTGATAAATGATTTCGAGTGTCGTTTAAGTTTATAGTCGGAGAATTCTTTTTATATTTCTGTTATGAAACTTGACGTATTAAAGTAACTGTTTATTGATCTTTTGTTTTCTTTTCTATTTTCTTAATGTAAGAAAATTCTTAAACTGTTTGGTAAAGGTTAATCAATAAGAAAGTGTAAAAACCAATATGAATTAAGTATTTTATTTTATAACACAGAATCAGGGCGACTTCAAATTATTCCTAATTCGATTGTGTTCGCTATCTTCGAACTAATGTAATCATAAAACAACTTTATCGAATGAAAGTAACAGACTTTAGGCAATAAATTTCCCTTATTCTCTTTAGTCACGAGCAACGGCAGGCAAATAACTAGATTTTTTTCTAGATATTGAAGAATTTCGAAGGAAAGTGAGATAACTCTTTAAATTGAATTCTTATTATCTATCTATTTACAAATGTATACACAAATTACAAATGCAAGTCTTAAACATGATTGTAGGTTTTTGCGAGAATCTGAAGTTAGATTGTTTATAATAATGAGGAAATCTAAAAAATATATAGTATTATTAAATATCTCATAAACAATTCATTAAACAACCCCAGATGTTTGAGACTCTTAGACTGAAAGTAAAATGACTGGTTAATTATTTTTTAAAGTAAAGAATTTTTCAAATTTAAATTTGAAATAATGACTGCTTTAATTAAGAGCTGGAATCTAATTCTGGATTATCGGAATTGATTCGATCTTAATTACTTTTTGGTAGGTTGAAACCACGACTCTCTCAGACTTTGATTACAATTGTTTCAAATACTCATTTCGGTTTTCTTGTTGTTAATAAAATGTTATTTTTTTTTAATTAATAAAACTTTAAATATTCAATTCTGGTAATAAGTTATTATTTAATACAAAATCTGTAGCGTCTCACCTAGACAACTTGAGAGGTAAGAAGAATACTAGGAGATTATCTTTAGGGTTACTTAAAACTATCTAGTAAGCTGAATAAAGAACATATTCAAAACATACTTGAGTTTTTTTTGGTATATTTGCATTATTTCTTAGTGGTAGTTACGTAAGTCCTAAGAGAGGTTAGAAAAACGTAGGTCCAGAATAACGTAGGTCAGTTACGGAATGGTCTTTCCGTATATATAAAATGCGTAAAATTCTTTGAAAAATTTTGATGCAATAAACTGAAAGGAGTTCTTTTTTTCCTCAATTAAGGGCAAACGAGCCTCCGAGTCATTATTTGGTAAGTGAACATAAGACCTCACGGTATCATGCAACTTTATAGAAGTACATGTTTTTGATGACGGAGAAAGCACGCTTTTAGAAGATACTCATATCGTACCGATCTGAAAACACGTCGAAGGAATTTAATTCTATATCCTGCTAGAAGCGGTACCTTGATAGAAGCTTTCTTGAAAACCGCAGAAGAATGACATGTTTCACAACCTGAGATGATATTGAAGACGTTGAAGTGGTGGAAAGCAGGATCATCCAAAACTCAAAGGTTTGGTAAAACTCCTAGTGTCAGATGCGGTAGTAAACGTACATTGATACAACGTTTCTGGGCAATGCCATAGGATTCTTCAAACCAAACTGCACATCGCTGTATGAGGTCAAATAGTAACCAAAGTTGGGAACAGTACTTCACATGTGATCAAACCTGTTTTAATTATAAATGCTTTTTAAAAATATTACCTCTAGTCCGGCGTGAAAGGCTTTCTCGCTTAATGATAACTCCCAATTTCATGGAGTCTTATATGACGTTGGTCTCCAAACGATGAGGAAACCGACCATTGCTTAATATATAAAATGTCGAAGCTTAAAATTAAATAAAATGTCGAGGCCCAGTATTCATATACTAGACGAGCCGGTAAAGTGGTATTTTTAGATTAAAGAGCAAACTTGGTTCTTCTGGGGATCAAAATGAACAAAATTCAATTTACCAAGCACCCCAAACTTTTCCTAAGGAGGTTTCAACAGAAGACAAAATATAATTTTGGCATTCGTTCTAAAATATGTAGACGTTTTAATTTATACCCAAACTTCATATAATCCACATAACAATCTCAGACGTATCGCCATCAGAAGTAATGTTTCTGTGAATCGAAGATAGTATTAAAATTTAAGAAACACAAAATATTAAAATAATTATAAATTTCGTTAATAATATTTAAAATAAGTTTAAATGAGAACTAGTATTAATTAGTGTCCTAAATATGAACTTGTTAATTTAAATACAAATACTCGATAAAATAATATTTATATTAGCTCTAAGATTGAATGTTAAAAAGAAATAACATATTTATAAGTTGATCTTAACATTCACTTTTATAATAAGATTCAATATTCATATTCCATCTTAAAGCTCACCTGGGCACAGCTTTTACAAAAATGAAACTACTGAATAATTCTAGTATTTAAGTATATGGTAATACTTGAATATCAAAATTATTCAGTTGTTTCAAAATATATTTAAATAGAGTAAACAAAAAATCTCTTGTATTCTATTAAACAGTATTAATATAATATATTTTTTAAATTGAACTTCAGGTCAATTGATTCGTTTTTTTTTTAATCTATCTCCTTATGATTAGTCAGATAATATTGTTTTCATCATAATATACCGATAAACAATGACTTACTTATTAAGTATACCGTAGTGAATTATTCTGTTAATCCTAAAAATAAGTAATACGTTAGTGAAACATGCCCTACGTAAATAAAAACTTAAGTAGTTGAAAAGATTACTTTGCGTGGCGAGATTACCAGCTAAGTGAAGATAGATTCGTCTACAAGACAAGACGCTTAGGTGTTATTCCTAAGTTGAAGATCAACATCCGTCCAACATCCGTCCAACATCCGTCCAACATCCGTCCAACATCCGTCAAACATCCGTCAGTATATTCGCTTTTACTAACAATATTCCCTCCAAAATGTAAAATGTTTGAAGCTTTCTATGTTCGATATCATAAATGAGTTTCACAGAATTAAATATTTCCTCTGAAATTCGCTTTATTTCATTATTTCCTCTCCCCACGATCTGTTACCTCAATTTATGTATGTTAAACCGAACATGACATAAATGTATTGTGGCTGAATTGCCAGATATTTTTAAATACGACTTGTTTTTCTGGAATATTGTATCTAAAATTACAGTGAAAAAAAAAATAGAAAATAATAATTTGTTGAACTTTGTATTTGTTATTTATTTATGTTGATTATAACACCAATAATGTAATTTATACCTAAATATTTAACAATGTTCCCGTAGCATAGTTCAGTTACATTTATTGGTAAAATTATATCTGTAATTCAAAAAATACAAACAAACAAACATTAGCACATACCTACCTTACTAGCCGCAACTCTTACTCTCGAATACCAATAAAAGTAGATCTAAAATAAAGTTACCTTACATTACCTTCACTGTATCTAAATTTTTATTACACCAAATAATTTAGAAACTACTTTCCTGGAAATTATTTCCAACAGCTTGACACATAGACTAAAGTTAAATAACAATTAATTTCTTCAATGACCTCTTTTTTGTGTTCTGCATCTGTTAAACATCTTGTTGCAAAAAAAAGTTATTAATTTCGACATTCTACTGAAAAACTTCATTACTGAAAAACTCAGACAGTTTTTACAAGAGCATATTAATAGGAAGCATAAGTTAGAAAATTGACATTTCAAACTACAAAATGGAAATGAAAATGACTAAAGGTTTGCAATTATCCAAGGTATAGATCCAAAGACATAAAAGCTTTGATGTAACTACTTTCAAATATCTCGTTGTTTAGAGTCATTATTAATCAGTTTTTTTGTACAAACTAGGTTTATATATTTACGAATAAATATTTATATATTTACATTAATTATACATGTGTTTTTTTTAAATATTGATAAGCCAAAATTTCTTTAAAGTACCTACTTATAAATGTTTGTTTTCTAAGGTTCTGTATAAGGATAAATATTTTAAAATAAACTTAATGTAAGTCAAATATATTGTAAATATATTCCTTCTGTATTTTACAATTCCTATCCAGTTACGTAGTCTTTGATGTTCAAAGTAATCATAGTGCCTCCAATGGGCCTTTGTGATAACAGAGAATGGTAATAGACTAGTGATCGAGTAGTTTCCAATTTTAAACATTTCCTATTAGTGTTTGAAACTACAAAGAACCTTCTACTTTGAGACCAATAATAGAGATATAATTATATCAATGTATATTCAATCCTTTCTTTTCAATATTCGTATTCATTCATTTTAAACAAATTATCATCCAGAACCAAAGCACCGACTCGCAATATGTTCTATTAAAATAATATTTATAAATAATTTTCATTATTATGTAACTATAATCATGTTTGTTCTCAACATTTTTTTAGGTCTTGGCGATGAGTAGTATTCTGATATATTATCATAATGCTTTAGCCTAGTCTTTTATTGGTAAAGTAAAGAATACAAACATACATTCATCGATGTTGATACTCGATCCCTCACATTGTGTGCTCGAGTCATTATCGTTATCGCGAGAATGGACAGCTCTATTGTTCTCATAAGGAAATAACTTTAGACTTGCCACACTTACTCTTCACTAAAGCATCTGCTAGGGATGTATAAATACTATTAGCTGCCGAATATATAATAATCATATGTCATATGGCCGAAGTTGACTTTAATCTCAAGGTCGAAATTATATAAATATTTATTGTTCATATATTATTATAAAAGAAAAAGTCAAGACCAATATGTTTTTTATAACACACAATCAGGGTGACTTCATATTTCTCGTAATTCGATTGTGTTAGCTGTCTTGGAAATAATTGAATCGTAAAACAACTTTATCGAATAAATAGAATAGAGTTTGGGCAAAATTCGCCTTATTTTTTTAGTCTCGAGATTTCAAGATAGCGTGTTATGTTTTATGACATATTACAAAGGATTTTTTTTAAAACTAATTATGATAGAAAGTTAAGCGGAAAGACATAGTTAATAAAATAGTTCCTTCGGAAAGATTCGCAAAACGTTATTATTTTCAAATATTCGAAAACTATATTAAACAACATTATATCGATCAACAGCAGGAAACCAATAAGCACCTTTTCTAGTTGTAGAAAATTTTAACGACAGATTTATGAAAAGAACATGACAATCCCACTCGGATTCTGTGGCCAGTCCTTCTCATGTCTGTGGGAACGATTTTTCAATCTGGTGGTAGCGATAGTAATTAATTTTTTTCCATGAAACTTATTTTTAATAAATGTATTTCAATTCAGAATTTTTTAATTAACATCGTTTTCTATAAAAACAAATATAACTCTTTAAATTTGATAAGTTTAACATGGTTACACAATTATACGAACATATACAAGATGTTTTGCGGAATAAATATTCGAAATGTCTTAAAACTCGAAGAGTGAAATTATCTTAAATAATCGATTCTGAGGACTTCTAAAATTTGCTGGAAAGTTTAGATTTAGCTAAATTATGCATTCATTTTTTTATTAATGCCCTAATTTATCGATCTTATCGCCGTTAAAGAATAGACAGGCTTCCAAAACCTCGGATGATATTTCAGACGGATAAGTGTAGGGCGATAATGAAAATCGAAAGCAAGATCATCTAGAACTAAAAGTTCTTTGGAAAACTCCCAGTGATAAATGCCGTAGAAAACGCACAGAGAAAAAACGCTTCAAGCCGTTCCACACTTTGGTGCTATTACAAAGTTAAATATCAACATCCGTCTAAAATCCATCCATATATTCGCTTGCACTATCAACGTTACCTCAAAAATGTAAAATGGTTGAAGCTTTCTATATTTAAAATCATAAATGAGTTTCAGGGAATAAAATATGTCCTCTGAAATTCATGTTATTTTTAATTTCCTCTCCCCACAAGCTGTGACTTCGATTTATGTATGTTAAACCGAACATGACATAAATGTATTGTGGCCGAATTGAATTAATTTTTAAATACGACTTATTTTATTGTATTATTTTACTTTATCCGAAATTACAGAAGAAGAATCAGAAAACTTATAATTAGTAGAATTTTTTATTTTTTATTTATTTATGTTCATTATAAAACCAATAATGTGATAAGATACTAATTATTGGTGTTATTGGTTATGTAATTCAGTTACATTTCTTAGTATAATTATATCTTAAAATCAAATAATACAAACAAACAAACATTAGCCCATTAGTAGACCTGAAATAAACTTACCTTCACTGTACCTAAATCTTTATTATGCTAAGTGATTTAGAAATTGCTTTACTTGAGATTAGTCCCAACTGCTTGATACATAAACTAGAGTTAAGTAACAGTTAGTTTCCTCAATAACCTTGGTTCTTTTGCCGGCTTAATCTGTTAAACTTCAATTACAAAAAATAAATCATTAATATGAAATAGAAACTTAAATAAAGGCAATAATAAATATATTCTTTCTGTATTTCACCATTCCTCTCCTGTTACTTCAAAGTAATTTTGGTGCTAAAAAGGCTTGTTTGCCACAAGGAGTGTTATTAGACTAGTGATCGAGTAGTACCCAATTTTTAAAAATTACCTTAAAACTATATAGAATCGTCTGCTTTGACACACGAAATATAATTTTTACATTAAAAAATGATATTTAATTAATCTAAAATGTATATTTTACCTTTTCTTTTCAGTATTCTTTTTCGTACATCTAAACAAATTATCATTAAGTTGATAAAGAAACTAACTCGTAATGTTTTGTTAAATAATTGAAAAAGAGGCTATACAATATATATTAAAGATTATGAGACTCAAAACTACATTTTTTCTCAAAATATCTTATAAGATAATGGCGATGAACCTGTGTTATGCTAATATATTAATATTTACTATAGCGATACATTACCCTACTCTTTTATTAGTAAAGTAGAGAACACAAACATATTTTCATCGATATTGATACTAAACTACGCAATACCTCGCATTGTGTGGGTCAGGCCTTATCGAGAGAATGGATAGCTCTATTGAACAAGAAAAGAAATAAGTAAGAAAATAACTTTAGACTTGCCACACTTACTCTTCACTAAGGCTACTGCTCGGGACATCCCTACATACTCGTCGCATCTAGCTCTATTCGTCTAGGAGATCCAGTAGCATCCATCAATCATATATCTTCGGGTCACACCACCAACTCTGGAGGTAATATCTTACTATAACTAACCTTTCATCAGATAACTGCATCAAGTATGGCGTTACAATTATTGAATTCATTACATTAAGTTTGATTTTGTAGCATACCGAAAACTTGATAATTTTGGGCTTAACCAAAAATGCGTCCTTAAAACTAAAAAAAACAATAGTTATTGCTCACATAAAGTTGTTGTTACGAGTATTTGTAGCGTTCAAAATATAATAAATCTTTTTAGATTTATCTACACGAATGTACTTTTTCACATTTATCAACATATGTTGTCTGTATCATGGTCTATTTGTGTTGTCAGCTTGAACTGTGATTCGGCACGGATGTTTTTTTGTATCGAAAAAGAACTCTATTACTAAATCATAGATGTTGTAGTTTAATAAACAATTATAAATATATTTTGTAATCAGAAATAATACTTTTGTTATACTTTGTTAAAGCACTTTGATTTAATTTACTTAATTACAGAAGTGTGTGGTGTTAATGAAAAAGCAAATATGTACAAATAATTATTAACTGGTGACTTTATTAAAATCAAAGTTGTATTCTAGTGATGTGGAAGCAAACCATCACAAAAAAAAACAAAAAATACTATGTTGTACTCCGATATAGAATATCTGAGTGTGTATTATCCGCTTAGTTAAATTATCTTAACATAGTTTAGTTCTATAACTAAAATCAGCGCTTTACCGCATAATAATATAAGAACGCTTGTTTTTTGTCATATTACTATCAATTTTGAAGATCGTTTTGATAATTCTTTTTTATTTAGTTCGCGTAAGATCTTCTATCGCTTTTCTTTGGCGTCAGCGTTAGTATTGGATCATTTAAATTTCAGACACATTACCAATAAGTAGTTTATTTGGTATTTATTAGTTTTACATATTATTTATATTATGCACCTTCACACAATTTGTCAAACACATTGTTACATAGTCTGGGCATCATATAGTGACTGTCATCTAAAATGTATGTTAAAAACTAAGCCTCCATAAATCATAGAGAAATAATTCTGAAACATATAACCTTCTAGAAATAGAGGTATATTTGCTGTAATGAGAGTACATATAAGTTAACAGCAAATTTTTTGCCACTCGTTATATATTATTAAGAAGTACAACCAACTACAACAGAAATAGTTTATAAATTTGAATGCACCATTCCGAGTTTGTATTATTTCGTCAATATTTCCGCTGACATATTGCTCGAAATAACCCAGAAGTCAATAATCCACAGATGTGTTTTTGCTAACAATGTACACATTTTAACTACTGTTTACATTATTTCTATATATAAAATTATTATTAGCCAGTAAAATTATATTAGGGTTCTTAAATGTCAGCCCTTATGGATTAATTATTATTAATATTTTAGTTACATTTTAGCACTTTTTATCATTATTGATTTAATGTCTTATCACTGGATAGGTTCAAACATCCCTCATAAATGTGTTAGAGCCAATAAGTTAGTGTCGCACTTGGCCATTGTACTCACCTATTTTATTATTAATTAAAACTATACATCATTTTTTGTCAAGAAATTAAAATATTTTGAGAACCAATTCTAAGCTCACGTTTTGAAGATTTATTCCATTAAAATTTTCGAAGAAAGTTAATTGGCTCAAAGATTTATAAGTATAATAAGAACAAGAACTGTAATTTATATTTAATAACGCAGTTGTTTTTCATAAACTCACGCAATATCACAAATAGTTGATTATTTCTTGAACACAAAATAGGTAATTATTTCATGAACGGCGAACTCAACGTTTAAATTTACTGCGCATTAGTGAATATGAAACTATTATATGAGTAACTTTAAGCTTTAAAAGGTTCTAAAGTTTTCAAAAAAATAAGGTGCTAATTCTGAAAGAGCTTTCGCGTAAATATTTTCCAAAATAATTTCAAAAAGGCAGTTTGATTTACCTTAGAAATGAGATAAAAATATTTAAAAATAAAAGTAGGTAGTTAGTTATCACTTTTTCAGTAAACTACTTTTACAGTAATGTTATATGTCGTAACACCTTATCGGTGTGATCTCATAAATGGTAAAGACAATGTTGCATGTGTGTGTGTGTTTTTCCTTGTAGTTTAACAGCGGTTATAAAACGCTTCTATTACCATGAATTACACTTTATTACTTATTATTCTACGTATTTATAAATGCATCAGTTATTGAGAAAAAGAATCAAAGATTTCTGTTGGTGATATTATTCATTCTTTCTACGTTTTATGTATGACACTTTCGTTATTATCTGCTGCCAATGGTTCCTTTAAAGCGCTGAAGCTGCTCATAATATTTGTTTCGTTGTTGTAATATGTAAATTTTATTCCTCCATTGTATTTCGACAAGTCACGTTGTTACTTCTCTCTGTAGCCAGAATTACGTCACTAATTATTGTACTGCACTTTCTAAATGGAATTTTTGATAACTGCTACTATTACCTATTCATGTAAGCGTCTAATAAGTTTTAGTAGTATTAGTCTGTGTTCTAGCTTTTGTATCACATATAGGTATATAGAAACATTCACACATATACACAAAGACTATCTATCGATTACATATGTTTGTAAATTTGAAAAATACTTAATGATGTTTCTAATACAGTTAAATATGAATTTTAATCAAAGAATTATTAAACATTTAAAATATAAATGAAATGGCATTTAATAAATGATAAGTATATACAAACAATATCAGTATAAACAATATAATACGTTTAAAACTTTTTCTTTCCTCTTAGGCTTGGGCTTTTAGTAGTTAGTCCATGTCGCGTCCACTTACTGCAGGCTATAACTATTAGCTTACATTTTAGTTTGAAGCTCATCAGTTAATGGACTGCCCTTAATGGACTTCGAAGGTCAGGCGACACCTTTCTAATACAATAAATAGTAAATAACATTGCCATACTACTTACACTAATAAGCAAACCGGATGCATTGATAATGAAATTACATAAACAGACAAACTTTTGATAACAATTTTCAATAATGACACAATGAAATGGGAGACGTAATTAAAAATTTAATTATTTAATTTTTTGTTCTGTGGACCAAACTTTTCAAATATAGTTTAGTACTTTACTTACTTTACTACTAAAATAATTTCAATTACATTTTGTTCTCTTAAAAATTTTGATACTTTTTTATTCGCCTACGACCGTCCTTCCTGTTTCAGTACAGATGCGACCGTTAAGATAAACTTTAATTTCGACGCCGAATCACTAACCACATAAAAATGTAAGTACATACAGGAATTTAATAAATTCTGGAATCTGTGATAATAAATATCAATAATAATAATAATAACAGAACAAATTACACACATTGATCTAACACCTAAGTAAGCAAATTATTTGCCTGTGTTAAGGGTGTTAGACAACGATACAAACATATAGAAATACACATTATAAATGCTGCGAATATTGTTAATTAACGACCAAACCCAGAAATACAGACATTTATGCTCATCACATATTTATGCCTGTCTCTGCTGGGAATCGAACCCGAGCCCCATTGCGCCGCTATACGTTAGGCGTCTGCGCTAACCACTCGACCAAATTATCGGACATTGAAACGCTTAACAATACGTGTATCACGATATTTTTTTAGGATTTTATTTTAGATTCATCTAAGTCGCCTTCTCCGTTAAACTACAAAAATACAGGAACCTGGGTCTGAAATTAAAATGTCAGCCATAATATTTAATATAACCAGTGTTATTATATCAAGGTATATTGTTTTTCAGACAAAAGCAACCAATATATAAGTATGTTACTTTTTTCATAAAAAAATAATTTATAACTGATAGTTATAGCAATAACTTACTTGACCATATCTTAAGATTCAAACGAATAGATATACTGTAGCGACTAGGCTAAATGTGTTTTTTATCGTTAAAATAAGTAAGTATGTTAAGTAATAGAAGAAAAAAAAACAATGTTCAAAGAAATTATTGGTCATAGTAAGTACTATTGGCAATTCGGAAAAATTCGGAAAAACTATTTAATATAGTTCATCAAGGATTATTCACCTAAAGCCTGAATTATCCACATTAACCGGATTCTTCTTATCCCAAGAATTTACGAGTCGAAGTTCATTAGTTCCACGAACGTGTGGGATGTGAGATGACCTTTTCGAGAAGTTTCAAGTTAATGTAAGTAATGTAATTGTTTCGACCTATTCAAATATTAGATCAGTACAAAAACTTTTATTTTATTTCTTTTGCAATTTTTTTCTTTGTTTTTTTTTTCAAAAATAAACAGAAAATAGTTATCTAAGGAAAATTCAATGTATTTTAAATGTCTGTAATCTAAAGGTTCTTCTCCGGTTTTCGAAGAGCTTTAAAGATTCTAATATTACATTTGTTTTTTAAACACAGGATTATTTCTAATTAGTTAGTTTCTAATTTTAAAACTTATAGTTTTCCCAAACAAAATTTATTTGTGGTCTGAACTGGCATTAACTCTAAGTGTCGGTATGGCGCCCGGGCGTTGACCTTTTAAATATTTCTTACAAAATACTGAGTAATACGTAACAGAGGGAACAACATTTTTTTTGTATTGTTTACCAAGATTTGTAAAAAGTTGTAGAACAAATGTTGTTGGGATTGATATAGAGAGGCTGCCTGCAAGAGGTGGTCAACTATATACAAATAACCCTGTATAAAGTGTTTGTAAGGAAATGTTTTTTTTACATATTAAAAAATAATTTCGTGAACGTCACTGTGAGATACAAAAGCATCAATTAAGATAATTAAAAAAAAACAAATATATAAATAAACGAATATAAGAATAAAATCCTTGATACTCGTTTATATTTCCACAGTGACGACACCAACACAATTATTCTCACACACTACGATACCCTTGGGTCACTTTTCACACAGTTTAAGTACCGATGTTAATGTCCTTTTAATGATCTTTTCAGAACAGATGGGACAGAGAAAATGGATCGTCAACTGTAATGCCACTAATGTTGTACTTGTTGTAGCTGAAAGATAAGAGTCACTTCTCTTGTATTTGTAATAGTTATAATAACTATTAATATAGTAAAGAACATAGCTTCAGTAACAGGTGAATATTACTTTTGCTTACATTTATTACAATACAGATTTTTTTTAATTACTTGATGCGATTTGTTTTTTAAAACCATGTTGTTAATCTAAAATAATAAAAAAAAACAAAAGTTTATTATGTATTAGTTTAGTCATAACTTAAAAAAATACATTAATTATTCTTTTCCAAACATCTCAGTAGATTTTCAAAAAAATAGAGCAAACCTTTCAACTAATATAGATGCTACAGGTGTGTAGATGTCTCCAACGTTACAAGTGGCTACCTCAAACTCTTACTTCTTACAATATAATATATGGAGTACTTACGTTGATATTAACTATTTGATTTTAATAGCAACCGTTCCATTTATTATTATCATGAACTTATCACAAGGTTACTATTGGTTGTTAAAAGTATGTTAGATAGCAAATACCCGCCGGCGAAACTAAGATGGCGGTCAATATCGTTCGGTATTTGTTCAATTAAGTTTTACCTTCGTTTTATGTGACGTTTCACGAGCTCGCCTCACGCCAGTCTATTACTTGAGGTTCTTAATTTTACCGCCTTTATTATTATTGGAAAGGTCATTGTATTATATAACTTTATTAAATAAAGGGCTAGAAAATAAAACATTCATTATTCAATGAACACAATGTTAATGATTACTATGGCTCCAAGCAACTGTTGATTTAATGTGTCTGTCGTCTAGACTTCAGACTATACAGCAAGTTTCCGAGTGAATGCGTTTCAGGTTACAGTATAGAAATACATCAATGTTATTTTTTAATGAAATTGATACATTTCAATTTTAAATGATTCCTGAAAATTTTGGTAAACCAACTCAAACCATCGTAGCACTTTAATAATATAACGATAGACGAAACTACTTTCAATATATATTTTAAGCATTTTTTATTTATAATAAATATTAAATTCTCGTTATCGGTAAATTTATAAAACAGTGTTATTTCTGAGTTTTGGTCATAATAGAACGACGTTAACAAAACAAACTTTAAAATTTTCAGAGGTAAATATTTATTTAATTGTGATACGAAGTGTTTACTTTTGGCAAAACACCGTTTAAACATTTTATAAATACATTGAAATAAATCAAGACTGAAACTAATATTTTAGTAAAGTAATGGTTCACTATACTTTCGAATACGAACTTGAAATTGATAATTTATAATCTGTTATTTTAAGTAAAGCTCTCAGGCGCGGCGGAAGTTGGTAAACAGTAAATGTATATTATGTATGTATATGAGTGTATGTATACCTATTAAAGTCGGTACATTGTTATGTGGATAACTTTGAGCTTCACATTTTACTATAATAATGAAGTTGATTTCTATTTTATTCAAAAATTATTGATATTGTTTTCTTAATTATTAAATCAACCGTGTTAAGCCTCAAGCATACTAACTCTTCACCTACATTTATAACATGAGAAGTAACTAATTCGTAGACAGAATTTCTTATCGGCACAAAGTACAAACAACTTATATATTACCTTCAATCAATTACTTTTCTCTGACACCGTCACAGACCATCTGCTTCCTCACACGAGCTAATGTCTCCAGACTGCAGACTGTAACAAAATTTATTACATTACTGAGTACGTTATATTAACTTGAACTCTTATTTGTCATTGTCAACAATAGTTTGTACACCGAAAAAGAAAGTTTCCCAATACAAATACTCTGCAAATAAAAGTTAGAAATGAGACAAAATTGTTGAAAGTTTTATGCGTCGCCCTTCAGTAGTTTTGGGTCGTCTAAAGTTTGCGTCACTTCATCCGTCGCTTTGATCTTTTTTATTTGCCGACACATTATATACCAGTATTAAAAACGATTTAACTATCTATTCACTTTTAAAACGTTATATTATTTTGTCACAAACTAAATAATGATAATATAATCGATATATCATCACATAAGCTTCATCATGTATCTGTATTGGAACCTGTTTATGTAAACAGGATAACAAGGATTTACTTTAATTATTTTCGTGATAAATTCTGTGTGGGGCGGATTTTCGCTTTCACTCGAGTCAATAAAGAGAAAAATTAGGAGTGTGTTCAGTATATATGGGGAGAATCTTATTAAACGTTCTATAGAATTTTCTTTTTGCCCTATACAATAAAATATTATTATTAAGGCTAAAACTACATGGTCTAGAAGTTTTCACGCTCAAATTTGCTGATAAAAAATTTGTGTTGTTTATTGATAGAACAATTGGTAGACACCGGTTGAGTCACGTAAATAGGTCGGAACTGTCGACAAGATTCACACTCGCCCAAAAATGGGCCTCCAAAGAGGCTCTAACTATTAGGCAGTTCTGACCTATTTACGTGAGTCACCAAAGTATTAATAATATATCTGAAATTACTTTTGATATAAAAATTAAAAGTATAGTTTGAGATAGTAACATCTGAAATAAGTACTAGAATTATACAAAATATAATAACAATGTAATAAACAATATCTAGAAATAAAAGTTATGTGTATTTTAAGATTTTTGGATATAGTTATTGGCCCTATTGGCTTAGTATTAGTTTAATAATAGTATAAACTTTTTATAAGATTTAAAATATTTGATTACTAGCTAAAGAATAATGTCAAACATGTATTGGTAATGTGAACTCCAAGCTTGGTCTTCTTAAGTATGTATCTCACAACATTATAGAAGTTTAATTAAGGTAATTTTCGAGATACGAGTATATCTGAACGTCTCTCGCGAATATCAAGAACAGAAATTACTTATATAATGATATCCAATTGCTGCAACAATGGGAACGAAAAGATTTATCTTTTATAAACCTACAAACAATTTGTGATAAGGAAAATTATTAAACACAGTGAAATGAGAAAATATAAGCCACGATCTTCTTCTTTAGAGATACTTTAGAGAACAATAATGTAAAGATATCATAACCGCCATGTTTTTTTTTAATATATTGTTTACTAAATACAAAAGCATTCTTAAATTGTATTATAATATTATTTCATTATGTTACCAATAAATGATCAAAGCGAAAGACTTGGGTACTTAAAATACCTAAACGAATAAACAAAAAATATCCATATTAATACTCGCAAAAATATCTTGTTCAACATTGTTTGACATGATCTGTAGAAATATGACAAGTTGTTGTCACTCAGTATACAGTTACAGCTTTCCGTGTGTTTGTCCGGAAGTGTGTGATGTTTTGGTGACAGTAAAACTCGCTCTTAGATGTTATTAGTTTAGTTTCAGTTTGTCCCATGCTTATACACATTTACAGAGTGTAATACTCAGCCAATCGTTACGAGCTTTGATCTTTAGTTCTCTTCGGAAATAAATATTAAGGAACTAATACTTGTAAGATACTTAATAAGGATTACATTTTAGGTAATAAATTAATTTAAATAATACTGGACTATTAACATGCTTTATAATATTAATAGGTATCCGTTAGATAATTTTATTTCTTCTTTTTAGGTACTGCTGTGTATTGTATTGTACCAATATATAAATATAAAAAAAAATAATAATAATGTTTTAACCGCAATATTTTTTTAAATGCTATAATTTAAATATTTGAACAATTATAATAATATCAAACTCATAATCACAAGGCCGGTACACTACGGACGTCAGACATGATAAATTTAAAATATATTATATAAATATAATTTCCTGTTATTGTCGAAGTAAAAAAATATGAAACACTTTTGTAACTAATAAAATATTATAATTTGATATTCATATTACTTTTTTTCTACTCAAATCTGTTTCAAGAATCTAGCGTGTGGCATAGAGATATCAATGTCTTTAGTTCGATTCCGGGCCGATCTAAAAATACTGTCCAATTTACGTAAAATATACGTAAATTGGACAGTATTTTTAGATTTTCACCAGTTCTTTTTTTATGTTCACAAATATTTTTATACTTTCACTAGATTTTACTAATTATCTCTGTTACGTTGACAGATCATAAGCTGTTATATTTTTTAGAAAAATATTATGTAAGTGATATTTAGTTATAAATATAAATATAGTTGTGTTTAAATATAGCAGAATATTGAAAGCAGTTGCAGCAGTAAATTAGCTTCTCCTATGTATGTGATAAACATAATTCATTCTCAGCACAAATAGATATAGTATATAAAGCTTTGTTAAAGTTTTAATAAAATAATAAATTATCTTATGATTGTTTTTCAATATTTTAAATGATTATTATGGAGATAGCAGTTCTACAAACCGATTTAAGCAATTCGTTGAAATATAAATGATAAGTATGCGATGTGAGAAACTGATAGTCGAATGAGTTATGTAGTGTTTTTTAGTTCTATATAAATAGTTATGACTCACTATTTCTACAAAAGGATTTTAAATAGTTCCCAAACAATGTACCTACAAGAACATTACATGCCTATTATATCATATATACCTGTAAGGACATACTTATAAGGTCACCATATTCCTTATTAGACTCGCGATAAATATTATTATTTTTTGGTGACGAAGAGACTCTACACAATGTACATTCTAGTAATCTCTTGTTTACTTAGTACATTAGTCTTATATAGTGACTATGTTGGAAACATTTAAATATTCAGATTTTGAAAGCAACATTAGCATAACAACTCTTTGACGACGTAAATATGTACGTCATGGAATGTCCTCTGCGAAAATATACATACTAACTTTTGCTCCAGATTTTGTGGTCTTTTTTTGGACTTAATTTATAGGTATTGCGTAACTTTAATTAATAATTAATTATTGACCCTGTTAGGCTCTGATACGCTATTCGGTCAGAGGTCCTAGTTTCGAATTCAACTGCAGTTTGTGTGGTCTATATTTTTGTGTTATAAACAGAACCATAATATAGCCACATGTTCAAATTTTAGTCTATCTATGCACCATCATCATGATAAAATAAATATATTACGTAAATATGACATGAATCATTCATTTAATTTTAACGATAATTTAAATAGTTATTTTCTAACTGACAATGCAAAAACATTGCTGAAGTGTAATTAAGCCTGTCGAAATATATTACTTTTGATTTAATCTAGTTTGTTAGGCAACAAATAAAGTCGCAATTATTGTATCTATCCATTGTAATTATCTATAAAACCTCAATATAGTTATCATTCTTCGCTCGGCGTCACTACTCCCCATTAATTAATCTCTTCGCTTGATCTGTTTTCCGTCTCCCGGAGAACTGTGACGTCATTAGACAGGACATTTGTTCCGGCTTTGAATTTATTATAGCTATCATTTCATATGAATTGCCTTTTGACACATGTCAAAAATAATAAATGGAGGTGAGGGCTGAAGCTGAAGTGTGCCTAATGAATAGATATAGTCAAAAATAATTCATTTTAAAAATTATAAAAAATATTAAATAAATATTCAAGTAAAAAAAAATGTCTGGAATATTCAAATAAAGAATGGATGTACTTATATTGTATGAGTTTGCAGACATTTCTTAAAACAATTCTTGCTATAATATGCTAAGAATATGAAGAAGTAATTTGAATGCTATATTATTTTAATTTGTAATTTTTTTCACTGAAATGTTGTGACGCAAACGAAACATATCAAATTAATCATAGTTTTTTTAGACTGGTAGTGTGTTTGTCGTATTTACTCATAGCTTTGAAGTATTGACTCTCTGTCATGGATGCAATTAATTTCGTATGAATATTGACTATCATTTTACTAGTACTCTCTTCAATACAGGAGTGTCATGCATTCATTCAACCACAAAATAAACTAATAAATAAAATAAATTAAACATAGGTATTTAAGACATTTTTATGAGTTAACTGCATTAGTTTTATTGGAAGAATAGAATTATACCGACGCAGTGCTCTTTCTCTATTAAAACTTTCTAAGATAACATAACAACTGGTTTAATGCTCACTTAGCTAATATCCTAGAAAGGGAAAACTTTTTACTTCTAGATTGTCTTCTTGTTCTTCACTAATTTTTGTTTTCTTCGTGGCAATCTAGTTGTATTTCCATAAATAATGTTAGATATTTATTATGATCATTTCAATAAAAAAATGTCTTCTCCCACAAACTTATTACAAATTTTGTTTAGAATATTAAATTTATCTATTTAATGTTTTTAGACAGTAGATTATCTCTTTTCATCAACAAAATATTAAGTATGTTTACACATTTAATTTTCAGTAATTGAAGTTAACTTTTTAACTCCCAGTGCATTAAGATAACCTCCGCATTAATTACTTTTATGTCCAGAGAAATAACAAAATTTTATGCGGTTATTATTTATCGTCTAATATAGATATCAATATTACTAATTCAGAATAACAATAGTTTTGAAAACCTTACAGAATAATAATAGGAAGAACCTAAATATAATTTATAAGTGTTATTAGGCAACAAGACCTGAATCACAAGATTTATTTTTCGTAAACATCTCAAAATTAATCTCGACCATTAACAAAATGAGTTTTTGTATACCAATGTAATTACATGAAAACTTGCTGAAACACTCGATCATAAAGATAAAGGAAAGAAACGGTTTGGTGAATTTCTTATATTTTTCAATTTGTTCACAACTGTTGACTAGTCACTAGATTAAAAACACAAAATACACATAAAATGAATGGTTACTTTGTTTTTTTTATCTTTCTCTTGTCCATTTCATCTGATGATCAGCGTTACCTATATAAGTCATATAGGATTGGAGTCAATCCTAGATTCATTCTGGAAAAAGAAAATTCAATTAAGAGTAAAACACAGGACTTGTACGGGAGGCTAGAGCTCCCTGCGCTTTCAATCATTGTGCAACTACACAACCGCTATATATCCCGGGAGAATAAATGTTCAATAAATTGCTCACCGATATTTTGTTTTATTTTTCATTAAAAAAAAACTATCTTTTATAAACTTTCAATGTATTTATTAGTTTGTTTTTTTTTTTTTAAACGCAACTACTCCACAAAAATAACTATCAACTGAATACATTAGCCAGCGATACTCGAATTTTCATTTAATTCTTGTAATATTTTAAATTTTATTTTCCCATAGATGGGTTCTCTTTTATTAATTCAAAAGCACTCGTTTTATCAATATTCTATTAAAATAGTACATTTAGCTATTTAATCATATTTAAAGTATTTTGTATAAAAAGTATGTAAAATGGAGAAAAATTTCCCACTGTTATTTTATTATAAGTTGTCTCAAATAATAGAAAATAATAGCGTTATTTCCGTTTATAGTAATCTTAATAAAACCAATGTGAAATGATACGGTAATGATAACAGCCTCGCTGCAGCAGTCAGTGCTTGGTCTCCGAGCGGAGCGCGTGTCTTTACGTTCATGGATACTCTTGTGATTTTAACATCTTAGTTTTGACGAACGTGAGAACATTATTGTGATTGGAAACATTATTGGAATTATTTACATGGTTAGTCTAGTTTATTATATTAAATTTGAAACATTATTTATTTTTCTTAAATTATTTGTGGCTAAAAGTTTTATGTCTAACAAATTTATTTCACATTCGTATTAATAACATTTTTTTTTGCACCATGTATTTTTGTTCATCAAGAACGTGAAGCTGTCGCTTAGCTCCTGGAGGTACTTTAATAGAATAAATTGATCCTCATCAATTACACTACAACACTCAAACTAAAGTAAATTGTCTAACTAATTTATCCAATTATAAACAATATAAATATCTTAAATTTTTTTATCTCATTTCGGTATAATTTTTATTACTCTATAGTATTTAGGTAAAATTGATGTTGATTCTATAATTACTGTTTTGCATAACTTTCAGTTCAAGTATCGCGGTGTGTTTCTCGTTTAGTTTACACGTGCATCTCATTAAAATATGAATCAAGCAGTGGGATGTCAGGCTTAAATCGAATTGAATGCCTCGCATTAATTAGTGCAAATCTCAAAAACACCGTAAATGCCCTGTCACGTATCTTAAAAATACATGAATAACTCATATATAGGACATTTTTTTCTACCACCAACCTTAAGTAGTTCTTAGGTATAGAGAAAAATTGTTTTAAAATACGTTTACAAATTAAAAAACTTATTATTTTTGAATCCATACAGTAATCCAACTAGTTACTTCAACAAAACACTGTAGTACCAGTACCACACTGTTACTTTATACCAGTACCACGGTACAAGTACAAGGGTATTTAGGATACCCTTCTCTACAAATTGACACATTCCGCCGGCAAGCTACCTACAAATATGTGCTGAACTAACTTTACTAGTTTGACATATTGCAAAATACTTCCTAGTGTCCAAATAATCCTAGAAGTTTGTGCATTATTTTTTTACTAGGGGTCGCCCGCGACTCCGTCCGCGCGGTTTTTAGTGTTTCCTCAGCGCACGCGAGGAAAGCTCTCAAAAAAGAAATCTTTTCCCGTTTTTGCAGCATTTTTCATTGCAGCTCGACTTCTATAAGTCACAGCGAGATGACATATACCCTATAGCCTTTCTCAATAAACGGACTATTCAACACAAAAAGATTTTTTCAATTCGGGCCAGTAGTTCCAGAGATTAGTGCGTTCAAACAAACAAACTCTTCAGCTTTATAATATTAGTAAAGATTTTTTTACATTAAATATAATTTTAAATACTCACACATTGTTAGTAACGTATGTGTTCTAAAGATTAACTGACAAGCTAATAATTACTATTAAATATAATATTTGCTGACGGAATGTTTTTGAAGAGCCTATTATGTTTTGTTATATGGGACTATTGCATTCAATATTTGATGTCCTAAAAAGTTTATAATAGAATATAAGAGAATATTTTATAGTACTGCCCACAACCCCTTTTTATTGTTTTTTTAAATATTTTTTTTTTAATTTTTTTTTTTAATATTTTTTTTTTCAATATTTTTTTTTGGTTGAATCGTTTTATATTAAGGTATTATTAGCGAACTTATAAAATTCAGTACCTTTTCGTCTATTTGTTTACCACGAATCGATCAACGTGGACTATTTAAGTGCCTTACAAGTTTTGAACATTAAACTCCTTAAGAATAGCGATATGATCAGTGCCAAATCTTTAACATGTTTTTTAAAGATAAATACTCATACTAGTTTTATGATCTGTATCATTATACAGATTTTTTACAGGTTTTTTATTTAGACGTCATTAATTCTAATTCTCATAATAAACGACCTCAAATAAAAAACCTCATAATAACTCTTCAACTATTATCAAATTGTTAAAAATATTTGTTATCAATATATTTATATTAGCTATATCAATAATAATTAGCTATATCAAAAATCAATACATTTATTTAGCTTAAAAAAATCAGGTAATTTCCAATATAACTTATTACTTATGTAATATAACACAGTATCTGGTTACACTTCCTAATTTTCTTATCACGGTCGAGTACTTCACGTAAGGTTTCACGATTCAAGTAGGTTTTCATGTCTTTGTAACTGCTGTAAGTGCAGAAAGGAGGACCTTGAAGGACACAAAAAAAGGTTTAAAAAAAATATTTCAGACCTCTATATGTTCTGTCTCATGTTTTGAATAGTCTAATATTTTTAAGTTAAAGTTAAATAGTGACATTCGATATTTAACTGTCTACTTCCCACTTCAGAATTTATCATCATAACATGGTAGCACAAAATATTAGGCAAAAGGACTTTTGAAGTTCAAAGCGATTCAATTATGTAAAAAGTGAAAATCATGATCCTCAAAATAAAAGCAGAGTTTAGATGGTTCCGTGTATTTGGAATAAAATATATATCCTTATGTTTTTTGATAATCCTATAACGAGTCAAATGGCCAGAAAGCTTTATTCAACTGTATTTTCCATGTACGTTTTTGAATTTCTAGGTTTTCCGAATTTTAAAAGGTTAAATATTAATAAAAAACAATATACATAATATAAAAGGTTACTAATAAAAATCTTTTTCATTGTAAAAATAATAGCTAATTAAGACTACTCTAATTATTATAGTAAATATATTTATACACAGTTTATTTTCCATTACAAATAAATTTGGTTATTCAAATATTTTGCTCTAATCATATTCAAGAATAAGAAAAAAAATTGTCAGAAAAAAAGTTTAAAAAAAATATCAGAAAATATAACAAGAATCCTCTCTGCAAAGAAACTGATCACCCTTGACCTATCAACAATCATCTCAGAGTAACTCGACTATAAAACCTCGGAAATTGCCTTTCAGCAACATCCGCAATGGCCATTCATTACAAATGGCAGAATTTATCTACTTTCTACTTTGCCTTTTAGCGATAAAACTGTATATCATTTATTTATTTTGTAAGGGTTTTTTATTTAGATATTTAATTAACTGCCCGCATAATAAGATGGTAGTCAAATTGATATGATACAAAATCTACCTCAAATATAAAATCTGCTTCAAATATAAAATCACGGCTCTCAAATTACTAATCTTCTAAATATTATATACAATGAAAACTTCATAACATTTTTGTTTTGTCCATCTTTGAATGTAATAGAGATCGCAGATAAATCTGTTTAACAAACATATCGACAAAATAACAAATACAATTTATTGTAACACAGCATCTACAACGCGTAATCCTCGCTTGTTTATGTAAATTGGATTCCACAAACTAGTTGTAGATCAAAATATATAATAAGAAAATTGCTTTACAAAGAAATATGTTCAGAACTGTAGATAAATCTTATGAATTTTCGTATCATAATATGTGTCATTGGTATACACCGTACTTATTACTCGACCATGCCATTCCTTATTTTAATTATTTTTGTGTATATTTGTTATTATTACATAAATACAGTCGGTCAGTAACACGGTCAGGAGACATGGGTAGGCCCCTGGAATAGTCGCAAAGGTTACAGGTTCGAGTGCTACTAAGTAAGTTTAATAAAATAAACATTCTAACAAAAGTTTGTATTGAAAATAAGAATGACGTAGTAAAACAAAGTGAAAATACAAAAGTTTGATATTTTCTAACCCATTTTCAATTTTCAGTATTTATTAGTCAGTAATTGTAGGCTCAACATTAATAAATATATTTTATTATCAGTGTAATCAGAAAAGATTTTATATTTTCAGTTGGTTTCAATATACTTATATTGAAACCAACTAAAAATATAAAAGTTTGTTATTTTCTTAGGCATTTGCAATTTTCAGTATTTTTTGTCAGTTTTTGTAACGCTCAACTTTATTATAATATTGATGAAGATCTGAGTCAAAGATGTTGATTATTATCCCGTTGGTAACAAGTTTGAATTACTCACAAAGTTTACAACGGGAGTTGCGGTGATTACAAATCGACTAACAGATTGTTAATTAGTTTAGTTTATTATGTTTACAAACATTGCGAAGAATATTTTTATTTTTACTATAATGCCGCACTGGATTTTTAACAATATTGAAATTTAATATGTTCCTGAAACCTTAGATCCAGTAAGAGATTAATGAAAGCCTAATAATGTCACGTAGGTGACGGTTAATTACTAGGGAACCATGTTCTATGTTAACAACTATGGTCTGACAGTGTCGTCTCAAGTCACAGCACGTTGATGATAATGCACACATTTTTTTTTTAATAACAATATATATTTCTTTGAAATCGTTAAACTAATAATATGAATCATAAAAAATATGTCGTATTAAATAAATGAAACATTGTTTTTATGAAAATCATTTAATCCTAATTCATTTTAAAAACTTAGTTAATTTGTACTAAATATTTACTTTACTTCAATGAAACTTTTGTATCAACTTGCATTTTTAAATCAATTACAATGAAACGCTTAATCCCGCGGTATAAGATTACCATTTTAAAAATATACTTATTTTTAAGATATTATACCTGTATAAGTTAGTCAGTTGTAATTAATCATTCTATATTAATATTATTCTAGGGCATTCTGGTGGGACAGATTAGTCCAGAATTCCTAATGTTTAGACTTGTAACTTTCTATTTTGATCTAATATAAATGATCACATAGATATTTATAAATCATTGTGAACCAACTTATGGAACCTTTGGACTATGGAAAATTTTAAGGTTAGAAATGCAACTTTTGTATGTTTGTATGTGACTGGTGGCACACGCTATACGCTCATTGTACTTATGAGTTTTATAGTTCAATTAACACCTTTTCCTATTGAATTTTTATATTAAATTAAAGTTAAAGAAATTATTTTCACTTTCTGACGTCTCTTCCTAACAAAATATTTCTGTCTCTTCCTAACAAAATATATAAAACAGTGTTTGTTAACGTAATGCGAAAAAACCGTTCCACTTGTTATTAATTGTAAATATTTTTTTTCGACTTTTTCTAAATATTTCTTACAAATCATATAAATTTAAGAAATATACATTTTGTTAAAATTAAATTTGTTATGATCAGCTCAATTAAAAAAAATAGCTCATTTTTCCATTTCCCGTGGAATATCCCTTCTACGCCTTTTTACAAATCTTGATAAACTATACGAAGAATACGAAACAAAAAGTGTTTGTTCCATCTTTTAATTATTACTCGGTATTTTGTAAGAAGTACCTAAAAGGTCAACGACCGGGCGCGATACCTACGCTCAGAGCTAATGCCAGTTCAGAAGCAACAAGTACATTTTGTATGTGAAAACTTACCTCTTAAAAACTATTAATTTTAAAAAGTAGTAGAACAAGTGTTGATGGGATTGATGTAGAGAGCCCTGCAAGAAGTGGCCAATTAATGACAAATAACCCTGACAAATATATATGTTATAATTAGCATTTGATAACATTATGCGTCAAGTGGGCATGTTTTTGTGTCTCATGTCTCATTTTGTAAACGCCATCGTTAGGTTATGCCTTGACGCGAAATAATGCATTCGATATGCGGTTGCACTAAGAGTTAACAGTTACAGATAAGACGACAACTTACGAAATAGTTTCGTTGAATGATAAAAACAATGTCCTCTGAGTCATTTTACTTTACCTAAACATATTTTATGTTTGAAAAATATAATTGTATATTATTATATTAGATCTATGTTTATTTTGTAATAAGGCTCCTGCTACTGCTCCTTTGGTCGATTGGTTAGTGCAGACGCCTAACGGTTAGCGACGCAATGGGGCGCAATTACACACATTGATCTAACCCCTAAGTAAGCAAATTATTTGCTTATGTTAAGGGTGTTAGACAACGATACAAATACATAGAAATACACATATAAATACTGAGAATATATTAAATAAACGACCAAACCCAGAAACACAGACATCTATGCTCATCATGTAAATGCCTGTCTCCGCCGGGAATCGAACCCGAACCCCATTGCGCCGTGACACGTTAGGCGTCTGCGCTAACCATTCGACCAACGGGGCGGTTTCCACTCGACCAACGGGGCGGCTATGAAGGAGTGACTGAGCCATATTTTTGTAAAAAAGGTATTAAAACATCGGCACAAGTGTATCAAGATACCATTTTTCAGAAGATAGCTAAGCCCCTTAATAATATCACGTTCAATAACCAAGTGTGGTCTTTCCAGCAAGACTCAGCTCCGGGTCATAAAGCTCGGTCCACGCTGTCTTGGTTGGAAGTGAAAGTCACGGACTTCATCAGAGCTGAAGACTGGCCGTCGTCTAGTCCCGATCTTAATTCGCTGGATTATGATTTATGGTCAGTTTTAGAGAGTACACCTTGCTCTAAACGCGATGATAATTTGAAATCCCTAAAACAATCCAATTGGCAATGAAGAATTTCCTCATGGAAAGAGCGCATGCTTGTATTGATACCTGGCCTTAACGTTTACAGGATTGTATTGCAGCCAATGGATACCACTTCGGATAAGCTTTTTACATTTTTAAATGTTTTATATTTGTGTATTAAACTAACACACTGTAAAGTAATAAATATTATTTGCAATTTAAAAAATATACATTTTTCTTTGTTACAATATTTATGGCAAGACTAGGTATTTGAAAGATCCGCAACTGAAAATGAGTCCGGAAATTACAAACACATGAATTCAAATCGAGCTATGACGCAAAAGCAATTAACCTCCACTGCACTCAGAATGACAACTATTGACCATCCAATAGTCGGAATGGACTGACTGTTATACTTTAAATATATATGTGAACCAATCATGGGTACGTGTTGCAGAATTACAAGTTTGAATTCAAATACAAATATTGCTATGTTAATTGAGTTAATTCTTAGTTAGATAAAGAGTATCTTTGGTATTCAATAACCGTCAATCTATATTTTGAAACTGTTCTAATAACTCCAAGATTGGTTCAGTATCAATAATTAACGTAGGAAATCCAAAATGTCCATTTTAAATTCTCAATCACTCAAATGTTCCAAGATAGTGAAAATACAATCTGCAACTTATATTAATTTAGTTCTATTCACTCTTTATTTGTTTCTTTATTTCTTCTATTTAATGAAAATATAGTCCTATGTTATTATCTAATTCTTAAAGACTAAATGTTATTTATAATAAATATTTTCTATGTTATTTTTCTCACTTAAATGTTATGACACAAACCAAACATATCCAATTAAACGTAGTTTTATGGAGTAGTTTTGCGTTTGTCGTGTTTATTCATAGCTCGTGAAGTATTGACTCTTTGTCATGGACGCAATTAATTTCGTATGAATACTGACTATCATTTTACTAGTACTCTCTTCAACACAGAAGTGTTATGAATTCATTCAAACACAAAATAAACTAATAAAGAAAATAAATTAAGCATATTTTCCTAACTAATTACAATAAAGACATTTTTATTAGTGAAGTTAACGGTTTCCCTCTAATTGAATTAACTTTATTGGTTTTATTGATAGAAGACAATTATTCTGACGCAGTGCTTTTTTTTTCTATTATGGTGTTATTAGTGTACAAGTTTCTTAACTAGCAAAACAACTGGATTAACGTTCAATTAGCTAATATTCTAGAGGATTTACTTCTAGACTGTCTTGTATTATTCTTCAGTAATTCTTGTTTCTATCGTTGCATCTATTTTTTTCAAATAAATAATATTAAATATTTATTATACTTATTTAGAAGAAAAAATTCTACTAATTTTTTCTACCAATTTTTACACCCAGTAAAAAATAATAAATAATAATCGTACCTGTCTTGTCATAATATTCTCATTATAATATTCTTTTTCTTCAACTGTAGATTATCTTTATTCTTCAGTAAAATCTAAATGTTTACACATTTTAGTCTTCAGTACCTAAAGTTATTTCTTAACTCTTAGTACATTGAGATGACCTCCCAAATAATTATTTTTATGTACCTACGGAGAAATAACAGAATTTTATTGTGGTTATTATTTAACGTCTAATATACGTCAATATTTGTTATTAAGAATAATAATAGTTTTGAAAACCTTACAAAATAATAATAAGAACAACCTAAATAGAATTTATAAATGTTTTCAGGCAACTAGAGCTGATCTACAAGATTTATTTTTCGTAAACATCTCAAAATTAATCTCGACCATTAAGAAAATGAGTTTTTGTATACAAATGTAATTAAAAAAAAACTTGCTGAAACACTCGATCATAAAGATAAAGGAAATAAACGGTTTGGTGTAATTGAATTTCTTATAAATTTGTTAAATTTGTTGACTAATTACTAGATTAAAAACTAATCCAGATACAGTGGTCAGCATTACCTATACAAGTTGTATCGGATTGGATGCAATCCTGGAAAAATAAAAAAAATAAGTTAAGAGTAAAACACAGGACTTGTACGGGAGGCTAAAGCTTCCAGAGCTCTCAATCATTGTGCAACTACACAACCGCAATAATAACCTAAAGCCGATAATCTGAGGCGACGCCACTATCTCGGGAGAATAAATCTTCAATAAATTGCTTACCGATATTTTTTTTTTATTTTTCATTAAAACAAAAACAATTTAACAAAATCTTAAATAATAATTAAATAATTTGATTAAAAACACTGTTATTTTTTAATTACTATAATAACTATCTACTGAAAACATCAGCTAGCGATACTCGAATTTATATTTATTTCTTGTATTTTTTTTTAATATTTTAAGTATCAATTTCCCACATATTGGGAAATAATATACATGCCCTCGTTTCATCAATAGTCTATTAAAATATTACATTTATCTACCTTTAATCATATTTAAAGTACCTGTTTTGCCCAAAAAGTAAGTAATACCAAAAAAAAATCCAACTGTTTGTTTCCAACAACTTATAATATTTGTTGTTAAAATTCGACAACAAATATTATAAGTTGTCTCAAATAATAGAAAATAAAAGTGTTATTTCCTTTATATAGTAATCTTAATAAAACCAATGTGAAATGATACGGTAATGATAACAGCCTCGCTGCAGCAGTCAGTGCTTGGTCTCCGAGCGGAGCGCGTGTCTTTACGTTCATGGATACTCTTGTGATTTTAATATCTTAGTTTTGACGAACGTGAGAACATTCATGTGATTGGAAACATTATTGGAATTATTTACATGGTTAGTGTGGTTTTTTATATTAAATTTGAAACATTATTTATTTTTCGTAAGCTATGTTTGCCTAAAAGTTTTATATTTAACAAATTTCAAGTTCATAATAATAACAATTTCTTTAATCACACCATGCGTTTTTGTTATCAAAAGCGTGAGTGTGTTGACATGTTCTTGTACTTTAATAAACTTAATTGATAAGAACACTAAAACTAAACTAAATCATCTAATTTATTTATGCAAACATTAATATTATAAATATTTCATATTATTGAAATAAACTCTTCTCATTTCGGTATCATTTTTATTACTACAGGTGTTTAGGTAAAATTGATGTTGATTCTATAATTACAGTTTTGCATGTCTTTCAGTACAAGTATCGCGGTGTATCTCGTTTAGTTAACACGCGCATCTCATTAAAATATGAATCAAGCAGTAGGACGTCAGAATAGAGTGGAATTGAATGCCTCGCATTAATTAGAGCAAATCTCAGAACCATCGTAGCTGAATAACTCATACATAAGATACATTTTTAATACGAACGTCTTCTGGCACTAACATTAATTACTTTTAGATATAGGGAAAAAAATATTAAAAATACGGTTATAAATTAAGAACATTATTTCTGACTCCGTTAGTATATAATAGAAAACTTATTTACAACAATCATCTCTTTTTTTCTCATTATAACTTATTACTCAATTTTATCATCGCAGTCGAGTACTTCACTTAAGGTTTCTCGATTTTGGCAGGTTTTCATATCTTTGTGCCTACTGTAACTTCTTGAAGAAAAAAAGATTTAGATAAAATATTTGAGACTTGTATACACGTCTTACGATTTAAATAAATATGGTTGTCTTTTCGATATTTAACAGAAAATTCTTTACTTGAGAATTTATCATCATAACATGGTAGCACAAAATATTAGGAAAAAGGACTTTTGAAGTTCAAAGCGATTTTAAAAATTAAATTTATGATTCTCTAAATAAAAGCAGAGTTTAAATGGTTCTATGTATTTGGTAAAAATATATATCCTTATGTTTTTTTGATAATCCTATAACGAGTCAAATGGCCAGAAGGCTTAATTCAACTGTATTGAAACCATTTAGCTTATGTAAACTTTAAAGGGTTGAAAATTCTGATTTACATACGACGAATAAATATGCGTAGAAACTTTTTATTATTGTAACTCTAATTTTACATTGTTTATTTTTTGTTAACAAAAGCGGCCATTCGAATATGTTGCTGAATTTCGTAACAAAATACAAACAGAAACTTGTCTTCAAAGAAACTGATCACCCTTGACCTATCAACAATCATCTCAGAGTAACTCGACTATAAAACCGCGGAAATTGCCTTTCAGCAGACATCCGCAATGGCCATTTAATACAAATGGCAGAATTTATCTACTTTCTACTTTACCGTTTAGCGATAAAACTGTATATCATTTATTTATTTTGTAAAGTTTTTTAGGTGTTTCTATTTGATATTTAATTAACTGGCTGTTAAATAAGATGGTAGTACAAATTAGATGAAAGTCATTCCATGTCGCATGTTTAAAAAAAAAATAACTTCTCTCAAATCTACTAAATATTATATACAATGAAAACTTCATAACATTTTTGTTTTGTCCATCTTTGAATGTAATAGAGATCGCAAATAAATCTGTTTAACAAACATATCGACAAAATAACAAATACAATTTATTGTAACACAGCATCTACAACGCGTAATCCTCGCTTGTTTATGTAAATTAGATTCCACAAACTAGTTGTGACTCAAAATATATAATAAGAAAATTTCTTTACAAGAAAATATGATCAGAACTTTAGGTAAATCTTATGAATTTTCGTATCATAATATGTATCATAGGTATACACCGTATTTATTACTCGACCATACCGTACTTTATTTTTAAATCTTTTCGTGTATATTTGTTAGAATTACGTCAATATAAAATAAAGTCAGTCAGTTAGTAACACGGGCAGGAGTCATACCTACCCCTGGAATAGTCACAAAGTCACAGGTTTGAGTCCTACCTATGATAATAAATTTTTCATCCTACGTCTATTTAAAATTTACTAAGCTTAACAGGGCTAAATATGTTTATAGACAATTTCAAAGATAAGAGATTGCAAACATTCAGCAGAAGGCTAAATCTGCTTTATTTAACTAAGAGAAACTATAGAAGTATAGGTAAAAGAAACTATAGAAGTATAGGTACTTACTTTAATAAATATATTTTATTAACTGATGATGATGATGTAGTCAGAAAATAAAAAAGTTTGTTACTAAAAATTGCAAATGCTTAATAAAATTATTAAGCATTTGCAATTTTTAGTATTTCTTAGTTATTTATTGTAATGTGGGCATTACAATAAATAACCATCTTTGATTAACATCTTCACAAATATTATAATAAAGTTGGGACTTTATTATAATATTTGTGAAGATGTTAATCAAAGATGGTTTATTATTATGCTGTTGGTAACAAGTTAGAGTTGCTCACAAAGTTTACAAGGAAGTTGTGTTAATTACAACTCGACTAACAGATTGTAAATTTGTTTAGTCTATTATTTTCACAAACATTGCTTACGTTTAGTATAATATATTCCGAAGAAAATTTTTTTTATTTTCCATAATGCAGCGGACCAAATTGAACAAAATTTAAATTTAATATGTTTCTGAAACCTTTGAAATTAAAGAACAATAAAAGCCTAATGATGTCACATGACGGTTAATATCTAGGGAACAATGCGCTACGTCAGTAACTATAGTCTGGCATTGTCGCCTCACGTCACTTCGAGTTGATGATAATGGACTATCGTTTATCGCAGATACTAAAATATTTTTTTGAATAACTATAAATATCTCTTTCAAATAAAAAGAAACAATAAGAATGATAAAAAAGGTTTCGCATTGCAAAAATTAAACCTCTTATGAAACTCATATTTAATCCTAACTGATTTCAGAATCTTATTTTAATGAGTTATTAATATTTACTTCACTTCTATGAAACTTTTGTATCAACCTGCATTTTTAAATCAATTATAGTAAAACTCCCTCGGTAAAAAATATTTATTTGTAAAATGTACTCACTATTAAGTAGTTATGTTTATTGTAATAAGCATGTTTCTTATCCTTATTAGCCACGTGAGTATGTTTTTTGTCGAGTTCTGAAACTAAAATCTTCATCGTCGGGTCATACCTTGACGCGGAACGATGCATTTCGATACGCGGTAAGAGTTAACAGTCACACATAAGACTTATTATAGTCCGGTCAATTTAGACATAAAAAAGTGGTAAAATAACAAAAATTGCCGGAAAGCCAAATATTGGTGGAGACCTATAGTTTACCATTACGAATCAAGTTTTAAAAGTCCCCATCGATCCTATGTGTGCTTCAAAAGTTATTCGAGGTCAAAGGTCAAAATTTGAGGTTTTTTGGATTTTGCTTGACAACGGTAAGTTTTATCAAAAAAAACTCTAAACCAAAGTTGTAGATCTTAAAATTATCTACAAAAATGGTATCAATGATTTTTTTCCTAACAGTTACCATTCCTGAGATATCGCGATTCTAAGAGTCTTACTATACATGATATACATATTAGGCACTTAATACAATAGTCCGGTCAATTTAGACATTTGACCCACGACAAATTCAGGGGAAGCTGAAAATTCTTAAAATTGTTTAAATTATAATTATAAACATTGTCTTAAAAGTCCCAACCGATCCCATGTAAGGAAAAAATTTTAGCGGGGTAATAAGGTCCAAAAAATGAGTTTTTCGCGATTTTCTTGAAAACGGTAAGTTTTATCGCAAAATTACCCCAGACATAATTTGTAGATCAGGAAATTTCCTATAAAAAAGGTATCAATAATTTTTTCCCTAAAAGCCACCGCTTCTGAGATATAACGATGCAAAAAATTGCAAGCGTCATAAACGCACACGTTTCCACGCCACCTCTGAGGTAGTGTACTTAGCGCGTTTTTTTTAACGTGGTTTCCCCAATAGGCCTATTCCACGGGTCTGTTGTGATTAGATTTAGAAATTAATAGTTTATTCGTCGGATTCGGAATCGTCAATCACTTCTTCTTCTTCCTCTTCTTCTTCTTCTTCTTCTTCTTCTTCTTCTTCTTCTTCTTCATCCTGACTATAGGTGAATTGTGTTAAAAGTGAAGCATCACATGTTTCTTCGTCAGTATTAAATGAATCCTCTGTTGTTGGTGATTCTACATTAGAACAAGACTGGCCTTGACAATTCGTACAAGCCAGAGAACAAAACAGCCCAACTTTTTTGCAACCACATTTAGCATTGCATCCTTTTTTACAGTTACAAAAGATAGTGTTGAGCAATTTTTCCGGCTCAGGTGGAAGCAAAGTCTGAATTGGTTCTAATATATTATCGACCAACTTCCAACCCCAATCTGTTGGGTTTAGTTGATAACCAAGCCACACTTGAACTTGGTAGTATACCCGAAGAAGATGTTGATGAGCAGAGACTGAGGTTGGAGGAAGACAAGCTAATTGTACTTGTTTCTTATTTCGAGTATTTTTGACAAAAGATGCATATCGAAACTTGTCTAAGCAGGTAGTTTTTTTAGGAGCTCCGTACATACGAAGAAGAAAGTGAATTCCGTTGGTAATAACTTCTTCTGGAGTTGAATTACATTTTTTAAAAACTTCAGCCGTTGCAAGTAAGTCTTGCTTTTCAAACATTTTGAATACAGTTGTTTTACCCCTCCTGTAAAATGCAGATGTCGTATCACAGCCACTTATGGCGTGTAAAAATAGTATGTGATTTCGACACTTTGCAAAAGTCGACAAACTTTTTGATGAATAAAACTCTGATTGATTTTGAGATTTTCCTGGTTTTAAGAAGAAAATAGTTTTTTCAGCTGGACTTCGAGCAGTGAGTAACACGAGTAAATCTACATCTTCACCCACAACAATCGTTATATTTGTCATGTTAACTTGTTCTATTGCTGTTTCGATAATCAGTACATCGGCGTCGTTATGAGCTTGTTTAACCAGTATATTCTCAGCAGTAAACTTTTCTTTTAACATTGAAATAAATCGAGACTTGTTGTGAGTATTTGCCAAAAATTTCTGTTGACTAGTAGGAACTGTCATAAATTCATCAAATAAAATGTCGGAAGATGAAGATGTTGCCAAAGTTCGACGACGCTGTTCTGCTGCTTTAATATTTGTCGTGCAATCATTATAGCCATCAAATACGACAGTAGCTCTGGGACCAAAATGTCGACGTACATACTGAACGTACTTATCAAAAATAACACTGAATGTTTCTTCAGTATCCCAAACAACACGGTGCAGTAAATATCCACCATCAATAATGTACGTCGCATTATCGTTGTTAATATCAATGTTTACTTTTTCGAAACAACCGTAAATGGCAGACTTCTGTGTTTTACGCATCCCGATATCATCAAACTAACTAACTAACTAACATTATTTTATGTATTGAGTATTTAGACAAAACAGGTATACGACCGTAGCCACGCACACAACTGAACAGAGAGACAGATGTTGCCTCAAGGTTACACTATTATATGTATTAAGGGATCGAGTTTCATTATACCTGATATTCTCAGAATAATACTCATGAGTATTTTATATTTTAAATGTAACTTAAAATCACCGACAGAAACATATTCTTACTTACATTACAGCTACAGAAAGTACACTCATGGACATATTTAGGGGAACGCAAAAAAAAGGTCGAATAACGGAAAATATTTTCATATTTTCGTACTGGCCACTATACCACTATTATGTATTAAAAAAAAAGATGATTTTAAAAATAATTTTATTTTAAATTTCATTTGTTTTTTTTGTTTATCTGCTAATTTCTGAGACACGTAGTGTATGGAATTTTCTTCGGCTTTTGTTGTTTTTAACAAAAACTTTATTTCTGTTGTTTTTTTGACGAAAAATTGTCATTATTGAGTGAAGTGAACTTAATTCGATAAATTTAGGCCATAATGCCGGATCTCAGCGTTGCTCTGGTTTCTAAAGCTGTAACTTTAATTGAAAATGGTTACACTTACAATGAAGTGGCTCAAACATTACATGTTTCCAAGTCTGTGATTTTCCGCAATGTTAAACGATACCGGCAGACTGGAGAGTATACCAGGCGTAAAGGACAAGGTCGCAAAAGAGTAACAGGAGAGAGAGACGATAGATTTATTGTCAGCAGTGTTCTCAGAAACCGTACCTTGACTTCTTCTGAGGTACGAAACCAGCTGCAGGAAGTTCAACAAGTGATAATTAGTACCAAAACCGTCAGAAGAAGACTGAAGGCGGCTGGTATAGGGGCGTACTTGCCTTCCAGAGGTCCACAGCTCACCGCAGGTCATCGAGTGGCTCGGGCCAACTTTGCTCGTTTCCACCTAAATTGGAATAATGACGCTTGGGGAAAAGTTCTTTTTAGTGATGAGTCCAGATTTTGTCTCAAACCAGATGATGGAAGGACCAAAGTATGGCGACGACCCGGAGAAAGATACGCTCAGTGTAACATTATTGGGAGAGAGCCGTATGGTGGAGGGTCAGTAATGGTATGGGGCGGTATTTGCTTAGGAGCACGCACGGAGCTACACAACGTAGAAAACGGCTCCCTGACTGCGGCAAGATACGTAACCGACATTTTAGAGCAGACTGTGATGCCTTTTGCCCCTTTCATTGGAGACAATTTTCTTCTGATGCATGACAACGCTCGACCTCACATTGCGGCATTAGTTTCGGAATATCTTAATGAGGTCGGAATCCAGGTTTTGGGGTGGCCGGCACGCTCGCCAGACCTAAATCCAATAGAACACGTTTGGGACAAACTGGGAAGATAAATTAAACAAAGAAATCCATCACCTGTCAACGTAAGAGACCTCAAAACCGCATTGGTTGAAGAATGGAACTCAATGCCGCAAAGTTCTAGTGACAATTTAATAGAGAGCATGCCCAGACGCATGCAGGCAGTTTTAACAGCAAGAGGTGGCAACACTAAATACTGATTGTATCACTTATCGCAAAAAAACCAGTCATTTGGACAATATTAACTTTTCTTTAGTTATCATTGTGTTAGGTCAAAACTCTGCAGAATTAAGTCACTGACCTTATTGTCTTTAATTTCGTTTCTTTCGCTTTAATTTTGTGATTTTTTATGTTCAAAAATGTTAATTTAATTAATTCAGAATAATAATCAAATGTATTGTACAACAAAAATGTGTTTTCATATGATCTTGCAGTCTGTTTTTTGCGTTCCGCTAAATATGTCCACCGGTTTATATGGGTGAGGTACTTAGGCATATTATGACGCTCGCAATTTTTTGCATCGTTATATCTCAGAAGCGGTGGCTTTTAGGGAAAAAATTATTGATACCTTTTTTATAGGAAATTCCCTGATCTACAAATTATGTCTGGGGTAATTTTGCGATAAAACTTACCGTTTTCAAGAAAATCGCGAAAAACTCATTTTTTGGACCTTATTACCCCGCTAAAATTTTTTCCTTACATGGGATCGGTTGGGACTTTTAAGACAATGTTTATAATTATAATTTAAACAATTTTAAGAATTTTCAGCTTCCCCTGAATTTGTCGTGGGTTTACTGATTTTTTGGTCTAATTTGACCGGACTACAAGTATAAATACTTATTTGTGTCTCTTTTATAGATATTATAGCAATATTTATTACTAAGGTAATCCTCATTCAAAAATCCTTTTGTTTGAGTTTACAATCTTTACCTATTGTACAAATTCCGACCTTCCGATTAAAAGTTTCTCACTTTTCAAAAGGAAAAGAACACCTGGTCCCTTTCGTTAATTACCTTTTAGAAAACAATTTAGCGATGGTCCTGCATTTGTCTATAAAAGGCTTGAAAATTCAAATTTCCCTCAGTTCTCCTCAAACTACCGATAGAGTTGAAGTAATCGTATTTGAGACAGTTTTTGAAACATTTTTTGAGTTTCATCGTTCGAAGTGCTTAACTAAAATGAAAGTCATGCGTAAACGCTGAGATTATACGAATGAAGTAAAACAACAAATTCTCGAAAAGTACGATCAATTACCGAAAATAAGTCAACGTGATGCTGTGATTCAACTGGGAATTTCTCAATCACTCCTGTGTAAATTTCTAAAAAACGGATCTGAGATCGAAATATACTATAGAGTACTTAAATCAATTCTAAATTATTACAATTCATATTTTATCATTATGATCATTTATTATGTGCACTAAAATCCCCCAACAAGCATGAAAAAGTACCATCCGCATAATGTTATCATTCGGTTATTATTATCAAAACGGGCTGGGCTGAAAGTGATCACAATAAGCGGCGTCTACTGTATATGAACGAGACCTACGGACAATAGAATAGCCCGATGTTTTTCAAGCCGTGCATAGAGGAAATTCAGTTAGGGACTGGCTACCATTTGAATAAATGTTTTTAGGATAGTATAATATCTATAAAAGAGACACAAATAAGTATTTATACTTGTATTAAGTGCCTAATATGTATATACGTGGCTTATATGTGCATATCATGTATAGTAAGACTCTTAGAATCGCGATATCTCAGGAATGGTAACTGTTAGGAAAAAAATCATTGATACCATTTTTGTAGATAATTTTAAGATCTACAACTTTGGTTTAGAGTTTTTTTTGATAAAACTTACCGTTGTCAAGCAAAATCCAAAAAACCTCAAATTTTGACCTTTGACCTCGAATAACTTTTGAAGCACACATAGGAACGATGGGGACTTTTAAAACTTGATTCGTAATGGTAAACTATAGGTCTCCACCAATATTTGGCTTTCCGGCAATTTTTGTTATTTCAAATGTCTATATTGACCGGACTATTACTCATGAAATTATACTGTTGAGTTATAAAAATTGTTCTCTGAGTGATTTTATTTTACTTAATCGTATTTTATTTACCTATTATAAAAATATTATTTTTTATTTATTTTCCTTTGTAATAAGCGATAAAAATCAAAATAGTATTTATTTTTATTGTCTTAACTACATGTTTCACTCTCTGTTTTATTTTATATTTTTAATAAAATAGAATAAATTATTCATAAACACGGATAAGACTCGAACCTAAGACCTCTGACTGTCAATTAAGCTTGACTGGCTAACCTTGTTGATTCTACCTTGTTGATGGTACAGAAACCAATACCATTTAGTAAAATAATTTTGATTGTATTTTTTTTTTGTACAATGGAAATAACATTGAAAAGATGCAACGACCAACATTCATATTATATAAACATGTTTAGCTTATCGACATTTTAAAATCCGATATTATAAACTTGTCTTGGCAAGTGCCAAGAATTTGGTCTTGGAATTTGACCAAGTGGTCAAATTTGTGAGTCAGTACAGTGATAATTATTTTCAATATATGAACCAAGCGCAACTGAAAACGAGTCCGGAAATTACAAACATATGAATTGAAATACGACAAGTCTGACACAAAAGCAATTAACCTGCACTGCACTCAGAATGACAACTATTGACCATCCAATAGTCAGAATTGACTGACTATCGTTTATATATCGACCAATTACGGATACGTATTCAGGAAATTAATGAAGTTTGAAAAATTTTCCCATATTGTCTGAGTTCATTTTTCCACTTATAATATTCTTTCTCTTATATTTCTTTACTAGAATAGAATTCTGAGTCTGGGAAAAATCTACTTAGTGACAAGGCCGCCTTATTGTACCCACTTTTATAAATTGCTTTCGATGAATTATTATTATTATTTTTGTACTATAATCTGGAGTAGAATAAAACAATTATTATATTCTATCAATAGTTACATAAAGAGTTCTTTGGTATTCAGTAACCGTCAATCTGTATTTTTAAACTGTCCTAATAACTCACAAATGTGGTCAGCATCAATAGTTGACGTATACAAATCAAAAAGACCATTTTAGACTCTCTGTCACTCAAATGTTCCAAAACAGCGATAATGCGACTTGCAAGTTCTTATAAAACTAATGCTTGAAATATAGCCCGACATTATTTTCCAATACATAACTCTTTCAATAAGAAGCAATCAACTGCCTAAGATTTATACGATTGACAATAATTTTTTGGTTAATATATAAAAGATAAATATAAATCGAATACCATAGAAAAAAAAATGTTTTAGCCCCCATTGGTACAGCATGATGGAATAAAGTCCACGAACATTTTCTAATTGAAAAAAGAAATATAGTTAGGTATTATAAAACAAAAATTTGAATCCATTAGGGGTTTTTATCAATTCCAATACTTCGAAAGCAATACAGAACCTATTAATTTAGATATTAAGTCCAGAATTATTAAACTCAATGATGAGAAAATTAATTGATCGAGATATTAAAATTCCAAATTAAAGTACCTCTTAACGAAAACGAAACCACTTTTTGTTTCGTAATGCCTATTTGGTAATAGCGTCAGCTGTTTTATTGACGATTTAATTAAATTGTCGAGAGAATACTAATCTCTCTACCAATTTTCTAGATTCTAGATAGATCTGTAGGATAGCAAAATCCCAACATAATAACTTCCATTTAATGATTATAATTTTTTTTTTTTTAAAGTAAAACTTTTATTACATCGTCTCAAACTTTTTCGTCTGTGTGTTGCATGTCGCGTGACGGTCGGCCGCGGAGTAGTGATAAAGTCAAAGGCGCTCGTATCGATGTTTTTTAATAGTATTTAATAATAACTAACATTTTTTGAGAGTTCGAAATAGAAAATTTAAATTTTTTTGAAAATTACTAGTTACCTTTCTGAATTATTAAAAAAGTACTTTTTTTCTGTCCTCAGTTTTAATTGAAAACCGATGTTATTCATTTGCGCTTAAATAATTTTGTAAAATATCTCTTGTAACATTTTGGTTTATAGTTTTCTTTTAAATTGGAGTTATCATATTACAATAATTATGTTTAACATCAAACCATATTAATGAATTTATAGTGAATTTATAATAACCATATATAGATAATGATTACAAATTCATATAATAAATAACTTTATTATTGTTTTCAATAATCTTCACGACCTGATTTCAAGAGATTAATATTCATGATATTTTGATGTTATTAGGAAGGATAACATATATAAGGATAACATATATATATAAGGAATTACTGAATATATTGTATTGAGATATTGACCACCCCTTTAAATATCAATTCTGATTGTAAATGTAAATTTTTAAACTACAATAAAAAAAAGATTATATCATGCTATAATGCTTCAATTGGTATTCCTTTAAAATTTCTGTGTGAAATGAAAACAAAGTATTTTTTAAACTTTTTTTGATATCTTAGTTTGTTTTCTGCATAGGCATCCGGGAAAAACTAGTTTATTTTGTTATTATGTAAAGTTACAGTTTGTAGTCATAATCTAAATATTAAATATCCCATGCTCACAAGAAAGTACCAAAACTGATATCAGATAGAATATATTAGATTGAAATTATTGTGGTTTAAGATTATCAAGTGGACCAACATTAAAGACGATTTGTCCTTCAAATTTACATATTTTTTACGAAAAAAACTTTAAAAAAGTTAATTTTGATTTTAATGTTAAGAGTAGTTCTAAGACAAATGTAATATAAAGTTGTCCAGAACATTGTTTATCTGTTTGCTAAACGCATCGTTTAAATTCAGCGCATTACCACAAGCCAACAGTGCTTTTTATATAAATCTCATATAATTAATAAATAGATTGAGTTTTCTATCTTCATTGCAGAACTATTGGTTATACTTTAAAAGACAAATCAAGAACTGCAACAAAAAGCTATCAATTAGATAAATTCTGATAGAAAAAAATAAGATTAAAAATTTAAAAAACCTCCTACACAAAAATACCTTTCAAAAGAATAAAAATATTAGTAATAGTATAATAATATTATTTTCATTCTTTTTGTACCATAATTTTTTTTTATTTTTATTTTTTTTTCTGCTTTTTAAAGTTATGGTATTGGTTTTTATATTATACTAAATATACCTATCAACACACAATTTGCAAAGCAATGCATCAATATTGCCTAAGAACTTTTTACCGGCACCAATAAAAGTTCAATATCTTGGAGACGACGGCGTCTATTTTAAACAAACATAGCTAAGAACCATCTTGACGGACCAGGCTTTCAACTTAAAAAAAACCGCAATCCAATCCATCTACACGTTTGACCGCTGCACTGACACAGACAGACTGGAGTAAAAAATAAGAAGTCAACAGAATATAAATGTTTGTTAATTAAGTTATTTTGGACAGAGTTATTATTAACAACCGTACCTAAAAATGTTTTCAACTCCTGAATACTGAAAATAAAACAAAATGTTAAAATTTAAAGCTTCTTTTTTCGAAACTTTCTAAAAGCTTTAAAGCTTAAACCACATCACGCAGACCACTAAATAATAGTTTCTTCAGCCTCAAAAACCTAGATAAATACGAAACACGTGTGTTTATCTGACTAACGCAACATTAATACAGAGAATTTTATTGCAAATTTATGGAACAAGCAATTGTTCCAATTAACACACATGACAATTTTACTGAAGAAAATAATCTTATTTTCACAAAAACTTAATTTCAGTAACAAAATTTAAAATAAATTATTTGGTACACATTTATTGGTACTCAGTCTCAAATAAGATATAATATCTTATTATTCTAGGGTAGATGAACGGGTAATAACTAATTTTATTTAAGCCAACATCTTTTGCCATTGTGTTATTCTTAGTTATTAATTTATCATAAACCACAAGAAACACACATGTTAACCCTTTATATTGTATTTTATCAAGTTACTTCATTAAGTTGAATGTATGGTACAATCATTGTGTTAATGAGATATTTATTTAAATATCGTATTTAATTTTAATATTTAATTTAATTTATTTTGCTTTTACTATTCGTTAATTTTATATAAATTTTATTACTGTTGTATGCTTAACTTTTTAATGTTTTTAGGGCTGTTAAACCTTAAATAAAATATATAAAAAGCGTTTTTGAATTATATTTTTTAAGGAATTAGAATAAAAGAAAACAGAGTACAAACTAATTACATTTCTTCATTTAAATAAGCAGTTTTAGTGACGGAATAATAATAAGATACATTTATTATATAAATATTTAATCATAACCAAAGCAATACAAATTTTGATAACGATATATTTGTTAAAAACCTTAACGTGCACTTTACTATTGATATTATTTTACTATTTATAATTTCAAACAAATTCAAAACGAATTACAAAATTATCTAATTCAATTAAAAATAAAAAATATATTAAAATAAAGTAAAAAAAAGATTTTACAGTCGTATGTACAAACAAGAATAATGTTGTAAGCCACGCTTTAGAAAACTAACAGAAAAAAAAGCGATTACAAGTTGTAAAGGAAATAATATAATTAGTTTAAATTCTTATAAAAGTATGAAGTGTGAAAGCCACGGTAATTACAAATAATTAGTTAAGTGTTTTAACTCAAAGTTTGCATTTTATGATTTACATTTTAAACAACGTATTGTTTAAAATGTAAATCATAAAAAAATATAAATCATATAAATTTGTGTTAAGATATTGTTTTTTTATCTAAAATTAATCAAACAAACTCTTTTTATACATAGGTATAATAGTTAGGTATAATAATATACTATTCCTATTAGGTATAAATATGTTGGCTTGAAAGAAAATGAGTGTAATTCCGTAAATTTTATTTCATCTAAAAGCATGTCTCTCATCAGATAGAGAAACGTAAAAAAAAAGTTGATTATTATAAGACCTTATCAATAGAGTAATAGATTACTCTCATAATAAATATACATATCTCATAATAAATATATCCTCCAGCTACACGAACTAGATCTTTTCAGGTCGGTCGTACTGAAGTAATTTTTATTCTTATAAATTATTCACTCTAAGCAACTAAAGTTTTTCTCGATTCGAAAAGCATCGATTGTTCATTTTATAATTTAAAAACTATTTCCATTTTAACTTTTCCCCTTTTTTTATTTTTATGTTAATATAACCAATTCAAAATATATAACATGACCTTCTTTTTAACTCTTTTTAAAAATAATAAGATTAACCTTCTAAAATTTGTATTGTTTGAGTAATCATAATTTGGATGAGTTTCTTAACCAATATTTTTTAATAAACTACGAAATAACTGATTTAATCTAACAAGAAAATCCTTTAAATTAACTTATATTTTAAATGAAAATGAAGAATGAAATGAATGTCTTTTATCCATTTCGAAACGTTTTGAAACGCCACGTTCATGAAAATGTTAATTGTTACTGCGACCAAATACACATAGAAAGCTTATTTTGCATCAGAAAACTCGTTTCCAGTCGCTCATAGTAAAGTACTTTGTGTTTTCACAAATTATTCTTTATTATAACATTTTTTTTGCTTTAAAATAAAGTAGATACAGCAATAATCATGAAAAGCATCGATTACTCAGTTTATATTTGTAAAACCATTTTCCTTTGTACTTTTTATTTTATCTTAATCGTATGTAAAATATCGAAACTTAATAAATCTATGTAAATAATTATATTTAAATGTTATTTATAATGAAAAATGAAAAATAAAATCTATGAACTTTATATTGTTGAAGTAATTATAATATCGTCAAATTTAAAACTAAAGTAGTAAAGTATAGTAAAGGGTTATGTAAAGTTTAAAGAATGTAAACGAAATAGGGTCATAATAAAAATTTAAAGATCTGAAGGTTTTTACAATTAATTTTTAGTTCGAAATCCGTACAGGCTATATTTATTATGTAAGTTATTTTTGGTATCACAGCAGTTACTGTGATAAACTGCACCTGTAACTGTCTAGTAACAGAAAGCGTCGACAGTTATTTGTTTTATTAACTACGTAATTTGTATTTTGGTTATTTTCTATCATGAACTTAATTACTCCCAATTTTAATATCTTTTATTTTATTTTATTTTCCAACGATATCTTAGGCATATTTCACAGTTTAAGAGAAATGGAAGTCAAAAGTAAAGAAATCGCTTTAGGCGATGCGTGTCTCTGTCAGGCAATAGATTCAAAAAAAACTCAATAAAAGTATAAACAATTACAATATTTATTACAAAATTAAACAAAATACAATATGAAATAACAAAGACGTACCAATTCTACTAAAATAGACTTCCATGTTCATCCCACGATCCGAGTGTTTGTTTTCTTTTCTTCTCAGTCGCCGTAAGTCATAACAGCTGTAACGAGTATATGTCGACGAGAATCTGTGCGCTGTTTGATTTATCCGTATTTTTTTGAATAGCGAGTAACTCTTTATCTCTGCAATATTATTCATTTAAAACTTTGATATCCTCTTATTCATGCTCGATTTTTATTTAATTTTCTAATTAACAACCGCGACCATATAAGTCGATAAAAGCTTCTTAAAAGAAAAAAGTATTAATAAAAGTTGTTATAATCAGATATAAAAGAAATTTATGTATTCTAATTTTTAATATAAAAATTTTATTTTGTATGAAATATAAAAAAATACAAAAAATATATAAAGCAATAGCTGTGCCAAAAACTTGCTAACAAAGTTTTTTATGATACCTGTAACAAAAAGGAGTTTTTTTAACATGTTACCTCAAATTTCAATAATTTTTCTGACAAATACAGACTAAATCTGAAAGTACACGGGCGATCTGGCCGTGGATAAAAGTAAAAATAAAATGAAAAAAAAATTGTTATAATAAAAGTTGTTAGGACAAGGAGAAAAATTGTGCGAATATTGATTTTGTTAACATTTTAAGATATTGAGACGCAACAAGATTGTAGAAAAATTCACAACCTTAGGCTTTTTTGAGAGAAAACTTAAAAATTTAGGCTAAAAGTAAAGTATGACTTGAGCATCCCTCCATTGTTGAGTTTGAATGCTGAAAATCATAGAGCGTCAGTTATGAAATATTTTATGAATCACATCGTTTCTGAGAAATATTCTTTAAAAAAAAAACTTTGGATTCTTCGGTATTGTTACAGCAAAGAGCGATTATTGTAGTTGTAGTATTTACTGTAATTTGATGTAACTCAACTATGACAGAAAAAATAACATTTTAGTTTTTCCTTATCCTAAAATAGTTATTGAAGGCAGCACAAGGCGTGGTACTATATTTCTTGTTTAATTCTAATGGGATCATTTTAAGATACAATCTACATAGCACTTTTTAAATAAATAAAAAAAATCTTAATTTTAACCGTTCGTGAAGTAGTGCAGCACACTTTTCATGATTAAAAACTGTCAGTTAGCTACAAATTTATATTGTTTCTTTTTATGTTGTTTCTTTGTACATATTTACTTTCATTATAATCTTCAGTTGAATATAATTTATACATGAATTTTATAAGTTTTATATTTCTTTTAACTACACATACGTAAAGTATTAAAAACGTTTGGAAAACATTAAGAAAATAAACCAAAAACATGCTAGAATGTACCTACATTTAACGAATAATAAAAGCAACTACGAAAGTATAAGTAATAAAAATAATGTTTAAAATAAATATCCTAATAATAAAATAATTTTATATGAATTCGTGTTAATGAAGCAACTTGATAAAATACAATACACAGAATACAAAAGGTTAACATGTGTGTCTCTTTTGGCTTATGATAAATTAATAACTAAGAATAACACAATGGCAAAAGGTGCTAATTTAATGAAACTTCTAAAATTATCAGCACAACATGGTAAGTAGGTTGAAATTATTAGATTTAAAGACTTTTGATGTTCAAAGCGATCATATCATGTTCCAAATATAAATCGTAATCATCTAAATAAAAACAGAGATGAATTTGCGTATTTGAAAAAAATATAACTAGCATTGTTACTAATAATATACTTTTTTTTTTGATAATTCTTCCACGAGTCCAATGGTTAGAAGGCTTAATTAAACTTTTCTACTTTGCCTTTAAGCGATAAAACTGTATATAATTTATTTATTTTGAAAGAATTTCGTAAGTATCTCTATTTGTAATTTAATAATTTGGCTACTAAATAAGATGGTAGTAAAAAATAAATAAAATATATTTCATGTCGCAGCGTCCAAAATACAATTATTTCAAATTACTAATTTACTTCTAAAGAAAATATACAAAGTAAACTTCAGTACATTTTTGTTTTGTCTATCTTTAAATGAAATAGAAAACGCAAATAAAACTCATCAACAAACATATCGACAAAATAACAAATACAATTTATTGTAACACAGCATCTACAACGCGTAATCCTCGCTTGTTTATGTAAATTGGATTCCACAAACTAGTTTTGGCTCAAAATATAAAATAATAAAATTGGTTTACAAGAAAATATGTTCAGAAGTTTAGGTAAATTTAATGAATTTTATATAATAATATATGTTATAACAATATACAGTATTTATTACTCGACCATACCGTTATTTTTTTCTTAAAATGGTTAGTAATAAATAAATGTAGAATAAAGTCAGTCAGTCAGTAACAAGTGCATTTCTAATACGTGCAACTTTGGGATACTTAAAAAGTCCCAGGTTTGAGTCTTACCCGTGTTAATGAATTATTAATTCTACGCTAGATATGCGTAAATTAAGTAAACTTAATTTGACTTAACATGTTTATAGACAATTTCAAACATATAAGATATTACTACAATATTTACAATGTTTATGAAGATCTAAATCAAAGATGTTAATTATTACGCCGTTGAAACAAGTTAGAGTTGCTCACAAAGTTTACAACGGAAGTTGTGGTGATTACAAATCGACTAACAGATTGTAAATTTGTTTAGTTTATTATGTGTACAAACATTGCTTATATTTAGTATAATATATAAGTATTACAAAGAACATTTTTGTATTTTCCATAATGCCGCGAACAGGATGTTTAACAGTATTGAAATTTAATATGTTCCTGAAACCTTTGACCACCCCGTTGGTCGAGTGGTTAGCGCAGATGCCTAACGTGTCACGGCGCAATCGGGCTCGGGTTCGATTCCCGGCGGAGACAGGCATTTATGTGATGAGCATAGATGTCTGTGTTTCTGGGTTTGGTCGTTTATTATATATATTCTCAGTATTTATATGTGTATTTCTATGTATTTGTATCGTTGTCTAACACCCTTAACACAAGCAAATAATTTGCTTACTTAGGGGTTAGATCAATGTGTGTAATTTGTCCTGATATCCGGAATATCCGGAATAAATATTATTATTTGAAATTAGAGCCAGTAAAAGAATAATAAAGCCTAATGATTTCAAGTAGGTGACATTTAATGTCTAGGGAACAATGCGCTACGTCACTAACTATAGTCTGTCATTGTCGCCTCACGTCACAGGGAGTTGATGATAATGGACTATCCCTTATCGCAGTTATTTTTTTAAAATAACCATTAGTATCTCTTTGAAATCGATAAAATTATAGGAAAACATGTAAAACATTGTTTATTAAAGCTCATATTTAATCCGTATTAATTTTAAAAACTTTGTTTAATTTGTTATACATATTTACTTAACTTCAATGCAACTTAAATTACAGTGAAACGGTTAACCCCTCGGTAAGAAATTTTTATTTGGATAATAAACTCAATCCAGTCATTATCTTAGTCATCATAATAAACTCATCTTAGTCATCATATTTTATTTATATTGTTTTTACTTAAAATATCTCATAATCTTAAGCGCCACGTGGGCATGTTTTTATGTGTCACATTTTGCAAACGCCATCGTCAAGTCATGCCTTAACGCGGAACAATGCATTCGATACGCTGTTATACTAAGATTTAACAGTTACACAAAACACATCTCATGAAGTTGTGTCGTTGAATTATAAAAACAATTTTCTTGGATTCTTTTACCAAAATATATTTATTACTAGCTGTGCCTGCTACTTCGTACGCGTATATTGCGCACCCTTTGTATTTACCAATGTATGTAAAAACAATAAACCTTCAAAGTTTCATCTCAACTCAATCAAGTAGTTTTTGCGTGTAGGAGTATTTCTAGTTTATTTATGTATATATTTTTTCATGTTTAGACATGAATATAAGAGATTATTAACTTTTTTATTTGTTAACCGATTGTTCACAAAAAAATTGAAAGTGAATCCCATGACAATATATTCCCAAAAACTGCATCCAAATCGATTAATCCGTTTCCAACATTAACATGCACAAACATACAAACATATACAGACATACAGACGGACAGACAAAATGAAAAACATTGTTTTGGTTCTCTTGCCCCCATAAAGGTCCCCATTATTTATGAATTTTTGAAACTATTTTACATGTACAGACAGCGATCAATTAAACTTTTTTATATATGTGTGAAGTGAAAGTGAAGAGTGTGCAATGAAAGTTAAAAATGAAATGTTGCTCTGAGTGACGCTCAATTTGTATGTATAAAAGTTATTTTCATTAGCCATATATTTTTGTCGTGTTGCGTACACAACTAAAAGAGAAACAGATATACAGACAAAATTCAAATATGATAGAATGGATTCTTTCTGTTAGTTATCCCTTCACATCCTGGCTATAAATTTTTTAACCCCCGACTGAAAAGAGGAGTGTTATAAGTTTGATCTGTCGATCCATATATCTATGTATCTGTGTATCGGTGTGTCTGTCTGGCAAATTTGCGGCCAAACGCGTGGTCGGATTTGAATGCGGATTTTTAATCGAAAGCTATGTTTGTCGAGATGGTTCTTATCCATGTTTGGTCGAAATGGAAATAGTCTTCTCCAAAATATTGACATTTTATTCGTGCTGGAGAGAGGTTCTTATGCAATAATTAGCTGTTCCCAGCGGCTTCGCCCGCGCTATATAAGAAAAAAAGTCTTGTTATGAAGGACAAAAGGTTTTTACACTTACCCATAATAAAAAGTCCATAATCATGTTACTTAATATATTTATAATTTATTACACTGTCGAAACTTTCACGCGGCTCCTTATTTTATTAAATATAATATATAAATTTCTCGTATTAAATATAACCTTTGTACATCAGAGGGATAATGTAGGATTCTAAAGGTAAATTATTTTATTAAATCGGTCCAGTAGTTTCGGAGCGTATTCAATTCAAACAAACAATCAAATCTTTCCTCTTTATAATATTAGTGATGATGATGATGATGATGATTATAAAATATAGCCAATGTTCATCAGGGATAATGTAGGATTCTAATGCTAAAAGAGTTTTTTAAATCGGTCCTGTAGTTTCGGAGCCTATTCAAACAAACAAACAAATCTTTCCTCTTTATAATATTAGGAGAGATTAATAGAAATACTTAAACATTTGAAAATTTTGTGTGTCTGTAGGTTCATTTAGTACAATTCAGAAACCAGTAACATAACTTTAAAATGCAGAAAAAAAAATATTGAAAATATTAATAAAAAACCCCCCATACAAAAAGGCCTGTAAAAAGAATAAAAATAATATTTTTATGTAGTTATTGAATTCGTTGCGTCGGGAGACCGTTTAATAAAGGAAGAAATTAAAATGCAAGTAAGTTAACAAGGCAAATAAAGAAATTACGATATCGAATCGTATAGTGAAGGTCGTCAATGATTAACTTCGTAAAATAGACACCATCGTCAACGTACGTACAACGGTCCCCCGACGCAACGACTTCAATATGTACCATAATAATATTGTTTTTATTCTTTTTGGAGATCTTTTTGTATCGGGGGTTTTTTATTAATATTTTCAACATACAGAGACTACACCTCTACAGATATATTACATGTGTAGAAGAAGATTTGATTGTTACCTATTACGTGGTTGACATAAATTGACATAATTTTTCTATTTCTTAACCGATTCAAATGAAATAAACACTAAATGTTACAATATATTCCCGAAAACCGTATTCAAATTGGTTAAGCCATTTATGAGATTAGCGTGCACAAACATACAGACACATAGATATACAGACATACAGAAATACAGAAATATAGACATACAGACAAAATGATAACCCATTGTTTTGGGTTCTCTCGCTCTTATACAAGCCCCCCATTATGATTTTCATTAAATATTTTCCATGTACAGAAAGCGATCTGTGACAATTTTATTATATGTATAGATTAAGCTACATAGCTTCATAAACATGTCTCACTATTTTAAGCTCATATCTCACTTATAGTAAATATAGAATAAAAAAATCATAAACATGGGCCAAACTCGAACTTAAGACCAATTGAGCTACCGTTGCCCTACCAGGTTGAATCTAGTTTTATATATATAATCCCCTTTCTGTACCGATACAGAGTCCAAAACCGTTCAATGAAATTTTGATTGATAATAATTCTATTTTGTATATAATTTCAAGTCACTATTTGTGAGCAAACCGCAACTGAAACCGAGTCCGGAAATTACAAACACATGAATTCAAATGCGTCGAGTCTGACGCAATAGCAATTAACCAGCACTGCACACAGACTGATAACTGTTGACCATCCAATAGTCAGAATTGACTGACTATTATTGTTTAAGTTCACATGTGGACCAATTATAGGTACGTGTTCAATTACATATATCAAGTGGTTATATTATCAAAAAAAAAATAAACCACTTATAATATACTAAAAACAATTAGATAAAGAGTTCCTTGGTATTCAGTAGCCGTCAATCTATATTTTGAAGCTGACCCAATAACACAAAAATTGTTTAGTATCAATAGTTAATTGTTCGTATAAGTCACGTGACCTAGAGTTTTTGCTCGAAATTTAATTATCATCAGGAAAAATATTTTATTTTTAATAAAATAGTAACTTTTTTAGATAAAACCAATTATCATAGTAAATAACAAGATATTTTGCAAGTTTAAAAATATATTAAATAAAACATTCAAATAGCTAATTGTTCCAATACAGCGATAATACGACTGGTAACATCTTTTAAAAGTAATGCTTGAAATATAGCTTAACATTATTTTTTAATACTTAACTTTTTAAATAAGAAATTACTAATTTTACAAGCAATCTTTTGGCTGAAATTTATACAATTGATATTTGAGTATTATAAAACAAGAAAAACATGATGCCATAACATAGTGGGCTTTTAACCAAACCCGAGACTTCGAAAGTAATACACAACTGATCAATTTAGAGATTAAGTCTAAAATTATTGAACTCGATGATGTCAAAATTAATTGATCGAGATATACTCCTATAACACGGAACCACGTTTTATTTCGTATTTCCTACTTTGTAACAGTGTCAGTTGTTTTGTTGAAGATTTAATTAAAATGAAGACTAAATATTAATCTATCCTCCAATTTTCTAAAATTCTATAGGGTTTTAAGAACCAGCATAGTAACTTTCATTTAATAATTATTTAATTCCAGATTTTTACTTCAATAGTATTTATTATCAACGAATTTTTTTGGTAAGAGTAGCTCATGCTAGTAATCATTTCTGAGTTTTACCTTTCTGGATTATTAGAAAAGTATTCATTTTTTGTCGTAAGTCGCAATTGAAATGTGATATTATTAAGCATTAGCGCTTGAATTATTTTGGAAAATATTTCTTGTAGGTTTAATTATTTTATTTTTTGAGAATTTAAGCTATAGTTTCTCACATTGAATAATAATGCTTAAAACCAAACCAAATATTAAATATAATAATTATAAATTCATATAGTAAATAACCTTATTACAAACCACAAAATATTTACCGGATTGTTTTCAACAATCTTCATGGCCTCGTTTCAGGAGATTAATGTTCGTGATATTTTGGCTATTTCAATGAAATCCTTTTAGGAATTAAGGAATGTTGTGTATTGAGATACAAAACATTACCATATCAGTTCTGATTTTAAATGTATTTTTTTTTACTGCAATTTTTCCTTAAAAAGATTATATCATGCTACAATGTTTTCTTTTCTTTTACATTTTTTTTTCTGGAACTGACACAATAAAACGTATTTATAATTATTTTTTTGATATCTTTTTTTATTTTTCTGAGAAGACATCAGGAAAAAACATTTCTTTTGTTATTTTGTGAGGTTACAGTTTATTTCCATAATCTAAATATAAGATACTAGCTGTTCTTAGCGGCTTCGCCGGCGTTATATAGAAAAAAAGCCTTGTTATGTAAGCCAAAAAGGTTTTAAACTTACTCAGGTAAAGTACTTTATTAGGGATAGCTGTTGCCCGTGACGGCGTCCACGTAAACTAACAAATATATTTATATGGATTATGATCATAGCCATAAAGAGTCACGGGGAACAGCTAGTGATAATATAAATATATAATAGTGTTATTAGTGATTGTAAATCATTTTAACTCTAAATTTTTATACTTATAAATATTTGAATAAATTTTAAATTAGTATTTTTTGTTAATAATTGATTGTCGTTCTTATCTGAATGTTAGTTCTGAAATTATACAATATATAGTTATTTCTGTGACGTCAGTTTGATTGGTTTTTGTTTTTATTTATTCATCTACAAGAACCTTTCTGTAGGTAAAGGCGTCTTCCGAATTGGATGTATGTAGGTATATAAAAACTAAATATTATTACTTTTATGAGATCGAGACATATAAGCCATCAAAAATTTTTGATGCTGGATGCTATAGCTTTGCTATTACGTAGCGTAAATAGTGTTTCATTGAATGCTTATAGATAAATAAATGTTATTAATACGAATTGGGATACTGTAGGTACTTCTATTTCACGCGTATCATTCTTCGAACACAATACGTCTATAAATGACCACCTGTTGCGTGAATATAAATTTTCTTTTAAAAAGACCTGAGACCACTCGTGTTTGTACGTTATCACCATACATCCTATGGCTGAAGATATATTAATAACTATGATTAACACTATGTTAAAAGGAGAAGCTTAAATTGAACTAACTATTGCAAGTTTATCTCCGCTTCACAAATAATAAGATACTATATAATTCTAAATTTATCAGTACAATGTGGTAGCAAAAAATGTTAGGATTAAAGACTTTTGAAGTTCAAAGCTTTTATATACACATTAATGTATTTGGAAAAAAATATGTCCCTATATATTTTTTTGTTAATCCTATAATGAGTCAAATGGCCAGAAGGCTTTTTTTCCCATATGTATTGAGGCCATTTAGATTATCTAAATTTTATAAGGTTGAACATTTTAATATACATATGATAGACAAATAAGTATAAAAACTTCAAATTGTTGTTACTCTAAAATGTTTACTTCGATAAATAATAACCAATTACGCCTGCTCTAATTAATATGATAAATAGATTTACCATTTTTTACTTTTATTTAAAAAGCCGCTGATTGAAAAATTGGTCTCATCATATTCAACTAAAAAAAAAAATGTCACAAAATAAAACAAGAATCTTGTCTTCAAAGAAACTGATCACCCTTGACCTATCAACTCTAATCTCAGAGTAACTCGACGATAAAACCTCGGAAATTGCCTTTCAGCAGACATCCGCAATGGCCATTCATTACAAATGGCAGAATTTATCTACTTTCTACTTTGCGTTTTAGCGATAAAATTCTACATCATTTGTATATTTTGTAAAGATTCATTCAAGGATATCTATTTTATATTTAATTAAATAAGATGGTAGTCAAAATTATACGCAACTAATTCCATGTCGCTATGTGTCAAAAATTAAATCATTTCAAATCACTAATCCACTCCTAAATAATATATACAAGTAAACTTCAGGAGATTGTTTTGTCCATCTTTGTATGAAGTTGTGAAAGCAAATAAATCTAATCAACAAACATATCGACAAAATAACAAATACAATTTATTGTAACACAGCATCTACAACGCGTAATCCTCGCTTGTTTATTTAAATTGGATTCCACAAACTAGTTGTGACTCAAAATATAAAATAAGAAAATTGTTTGACAAGAAAATATGTTCAGAACTGAAGGTAAATCTTATGTATTTTGTATCATAATATATGTTATTCACGGTATTTATTACTCAACCATACCGTTATTTATTGACTGTTTTTTAATATTGGTTATAAATAAATAAATATAGAATAAAGTCAGTCAGTCAATAACACGGGCAGTCAGTCAAGAGTCACACCTGCCACCCTTGGGATATTCGCAAAAATTAGATTATTCGCAAAGGACTTACAGTCCTACCAGTTTTAATGATTTTTTTTTCTACCCAAATATTAAATTCAATAAGTTTAACAAAACTAATTTGTAGACAATTTCAAACATATGAGATATTAATAAGATTCAGTAGAATCCAAATTTTTTTTATCATTACTATAATTCAAAGAAACTATAATTTTAAGTTATTTCATTTATCAAAGGGCACGGTAAATTATTTTAATAAATATATTCTATCAAAAGTTTGAGTAGAAAAGAGAAATAGTAAAGTGAAACAAAGTGAAAATATAAAAGTTTGATATTTTCTTACCTATTTCCAGTATTTCTTAGTTAGTTATTGTAACGCACAACTTTATTACAATATTTGTAAAGATCTAGATCAAAGATGTTGATTATTATGCCATTGGTAACAAGTTTGAGTTGCTCACAAAGTTTACAAGGAAGTTGCGGTGATTACAAATCGACTAAAAGATTGTAAATTTAGTTCATTTTTTTATTTTCACAAACATTGCTTATTTTTAGTATAATATATTGCAAAGAAGATTTTTGTATTTTCCATAATTCTGGGAACAGGATGTTTACCAATATAAAAATTTAATATGTTCCTGAAACCTTTGAAATTAGAGCCAGTAAAATTTTAATGAAAGCCTGATGATGTCACGTAGGTTACGGTTTCTAGGGAACAATGAGCTACGTCAGTAATTATAGTCTGATATTGTCACCTCACATCACAGCGAGTTGATAACAATGGACCATCCTTTATCACAGATATTTTTTTTTTTTAAACAATAAATATCTCTTTAAAATGTATAAAATAACAGAAAGATTAAGAAGTATAAAAGAGTTTTATGTATAATATTATTTTAAGGGTTTCATACCCAAAGGTTAAAAACAGAAACTTCCTACTAAGACTTTACTGTGCATCTGTCAGTTTTTCATTCTTAAGACTGTATCTTATGAACCGTGATTGCTAAACAGTTGAAAATTCTACAGTTGATGTATTTTTGATGCTGAAAATAAGAAAAGATATTAAATATTTGAAGGGGCATACATACAACAAACTTGATACTTGCGGTATTTTAATAAATAGTGGTTTGGAACCTTTTCTTCGAATTGCACTTGGCCGATTTTTAATCACACATTGAATCCAAATTCATTTTAGAAACTTATCTTAATTTGTTATATGTATATTTATTTCATTTTAATGAAACTTTTAGATTTGAATAATTTATTAAATAAATCACATATTTCGTAACATTATGAGCCAGGGCATGTTGTTATGTGTAGCATTTAGCAAACGTTTAGTCAGAACACGCCTTAACGCGGAACAATGTATTCGATACGCTGTTGTACTAACAGCTAACAGGTTCACATAAGGCGACTATTCAAGATATTATATTGGTAAATTAAAAAAACAATTTACTTTACCCTATTTTTTATCTCGCATATATGTTTTATAGTTGTAATAATTTAATAAACAAATATTACACTCGATGTACTTTTATTTTCTAATAAGGTTACATAATTTAAAAAAACTAGTTTCACGATCATAAGCCCATATCTTATTTTTAATAAATATAATGAATGAATAAATTATAAGCACAGGCCAAAATCGAACCAGAGACCTTCTCCTAATTGCCACTTAAGCTACCGTGTGCACAAGTCTTCGTCGTTAAATAGGCCAAAACCATGCAATAAAATAATTTAAATTGAGATGGAATAAACTCCATGAACATTTTCTAGCTGAACGAAAAATATATTTTAGTATTATAAAACAAAAATATCAATCCATTAAAGGGTTTTAATCAATGCCAAGTCTTCAAAGGAATACATAACTGATTAATTTAGAGATTAAGTTCAGAATTATTGAACTCGATGATGAGAAAATTAATTGATCGAGATATGAGCCTTATTCCAAATTAAACTGTTTATGAAAACACAGAACCACGTTTTATTTCGCAATTTCTGTTTTGTTGACGATTTAATTAAATTGACGAGAAAATACTAATCTGTCCACCAATTTACTAGATTTAATATAGGGTGTGCTGTATTAGTACATAATTATAAAATTTTATATTTCTATTTCAATAGTATTTATAAACAACATTTTTTTTGAGATTTTATGCTAATAAAAAATACTAAAATTTACCTTTCTTTTCTTTGTTAAAAGTCTTAATTGAAATCCGATGTTAGACATTTATGATGTGATATTTTTTGAAAATATCTTTTGTAACACTTTCGTTTTATAGATTATTATTTTAAATAAATAAAATCGTTTTTCAAATATAGAAATAACGGACACAAAGAACACACACACTTAAAACAACTTGATCATATCACACAAATAACTGTCCCGTATGGGTGGGGTACTTTTAACTAATCAAGCAGGGCTACTATCTACTACTTTACCAATGGGTCGGTGATAATACCAATTTTAAGATATATACTCTGTGAATTTAGTTGATATGCTTATCAAGTTAGTTAGATAAATTTGTCTGAATTTTAGCTGTACATTCATATATTATAATAATAATGTTCCGTACCATATATTAAATATAATGATAAAATCGTATGGTAAATCAACATATTTCTTGAAATAATACTTTTAATATCATTATAATAGTAAACAACAAATTATTTACTTGATTGTTTTCAAGAATCTGCAAGTTCTGGTTTTAATAGATTAATAAGCGTGATATTTTGTTTTTTTAAAGAATTTCTTAAAGGAATTAATGAGTATAGTGTATTGAGACACTCCTTAAAATATCTGTCCTGACTGTAAATGCAATTTTGCGACCCCGAAAGTAAATCTACAATTAGTGGTCTTTGAGTTGGTTATTACCCTATTTTCCTACTTTTATTATTAGTTATTTTACCCTATTTCTATTTTACACTTGCCTTACTGATGTTCTTCTGAAAAACAATCTTTAAAAAACAAAAGGTACCATAATCTTTTTAGCAAAATTCCTTATACCACTAAAAGCTGAGAGCAGTCCTTAGACAAATGTAATATAAAGTGGTCCATAACATAGTCTATCTGTTTGATAAATACACTGTTTATATTCATCACATCACCAGCAGCCAACGATGCTTTTTAAATAATTCTAATATTAGATATCCCGATCAGATTGAGTGATCTAAATAATTATCTATCTTCTTTCCAGATTACACTCTTTATACTTTTAAGTAAAAATAAAGAACTCCAACAAAAAGCTGTCAAATAAATAAATAACAATAGATATTTATGATAATGATAAATTTAATTTCAACAGAATATTAAAGTATGATTATTATTTTAGATACTCAGAAACGAGTTCTTATTAAGAACTGTATCTAGAAGTTTTCTTAAATTCCCCGCAATGAACCTTCGCCATTTGCGTCTCGTCTGGTTCATAAATGTGAATACATGTTATGAAACATACAGCAGGCTTTTCATATTAATGTCCCAGACTTGATAAATTGGTAGCAAATTCAAAGGGGTTAGTAGGTATGGGAATTTGGTCATTTCATAATTTCAAAGGTTTTGAAATTATGAAATGCTGACTCACACATATTATTCATATTATAGGTCAAATTTCACTTACCCTGTCTTGAAAGAAATTCTGTTTTGTTGTTAGTAATTGAGTTTAGTTCTCATATAATGTTAGTTCTGACAATAAGTATATAGCTACATTGACATCCTCAAATAATTAGATGATCTTTACTTTTAGTAGCGCAGATCTCAATTATATAAACAGTATTGAAAATAATTGAAAATAATGGAAAGTATTTGATTATCTATAAGCAAATACTTAAAGATATTCAAATGTTAAATTAGATTTAGAAAACAAGTATTAGTATATTTTACTCTTCATATATCACACCTACCTTTCTCCGAACATAGAACGGACCACAAATCTACCGGCTATGTTAATATAATTATTCTAATATAATTATTCTAATATAATTATTAATTTATATGTTATAAATAACAAGAGATAAGATGATGATATTATATATCATTTCTGTCTAGTCTGTTATAGTTAGGTATAAGAAAATGTATTTATTCCTTTTAGGTATAAATATGTTGGCTAAAAATAAAAAGAGTTTAATTTCGTATGAAATGATTTATCTAAAAGCATCTCTCTCATCAAATAGGGCATCATTGTAAAAGTATTTTTATAATTACCTTACCAATAGCAAACTACCCTCTTAACAAATATTTTTCACTCCGACTACACAAACATGATCTATGCCGGTGGGTCATAGAGAAGTAATTTGTATTCTCATAAATTATTCACTCTAACAACAACTAAACTATTGCTCGATTCGAAAAGCATCGATGGTTCATTTTATATTTGAAAAACTATTTCCAATTTAACTTTTCCTATTATTTTTATTTTTGAGTTAATATAACCAATTCGAAATATGTCCGAGTAACATGTCCTTCTTTTTAGCTCTTTTTTTTAAATACCTCTAAGTAAACCTTTTATCTTTTAAAGTTTTTATTGTTTGAGTAATCATAATTTGGATTACTTTATTGATAAATGTTTTTCACTCCAGCTACACGAGAGATGTCCTAAACTCCGAAAGAACTGATTTAATCTCACAAGAAAATCTTTTAAAATAACTTATTTTAAAAATGTGAAAGAAATGAAATGAATGTCTTTTATTCATTTCAAAACGTTTTAAAACGCCACGATCATGAAAATGTTAATTGTTTCTGCGACCAAAAACACATAGAAAGCTTATTTTGCACCAGAAAACTCATTTCCGGTCACTCATAGTAAAGTAATTTGTTTTCTCACAAATTATTCTTTCATTATAACTTTTTTTGCTTTATAATAAAGTAGATACAGCAATAATCACGAAAAGCGTCGATTACACAGTTTATATTTGCAAAACCTAATCCTTTATATTTTTTATTGTATCTTAATCGTATGTAAATTATCGAAACTAAATATATCTATTTAAATATTTATTTAAAATGACAAAATCATTGAACTTTCTATTGTTCAAGTAATTATTATGTCGTGAAATATAAAAGTAAAGTAGAGTAGTGTCGTTAAGTATACAGTTGCGTAAAAAGTATAAATCAAACAAGGTCATAATAATAAAATCATTAATTTCCACTATGACTCGTTAATTCTAAATCTGTTAACGCTATATTTATTACATTAGTTATTTTTATGATCACAGCAACCGTTTAGCGCAGTTTACTAGAAGTGTCGATAGTTTTGTTTAATGTAGTAGTAGTAGTAGTAGTAGTAGTAGTAGTAGTAGTAGTAGTAGTAGTAGTAGTAGTAGTAGTAGTAGTAGTAGTAGTAGTAGTAGTAGTAGTAGTAGTAGTAGTAGTAGTAACTATGTAGTTTGTATTGTGGTTATTTTGAAACATGAATTGTCATTGTGAATTTTAAAATATATTTTTTTTATCTGATTTCCCGTCGGTATCTTAGGTATATTATATAGTTCAAAAGAAATGGAAGAAAAAATTTGAGAAAATCGCTTTAGGCGACGAGTCTCTCAATGAGGAAGAAGATTCAAAAAGAAATTCACTAAAAGTAAAAACATTTCCAATTACAAGATGTGTTACAAAATTAAGCAAAATATAATATTAAATAATATGGACGTACTAATTCTACTAAAAAGATCTTCAACGCTCGTTCCCCGGCCCGAATGTTTATTTTCTTTTCTTCTTAGTCATGGTATAACAGGTGTTACCAGTATATGTCGACGAGAAGCTTTTACACTTATTGATTTGTCCTAACTTTTATTTAATAGCGGGCACTACTTTATGTCTACAATATAATTCATTCAAAATTTGGTTTGTGGTTAAAACATACTTCTTAAAAATAATCTGGTAATACATATATAAATAAGCAATATAAATAATTTTGATCTTCTTTATTCTGCATAAATTTTATTATACAAGTTGCTATTAAAAGTTGTCCCGAGTAGAAGTTATCTTAATTAAAGCGTTCGTGTTTATTGTCATGTATCGAATAAGCTCAAACAAACCCCATTATCAATAATCGTTGACGAGTATTCAGTAGACGGTTTTAATAAGCACCATCACATAACACGATAAAGGATCTGAAGTTGTTATGTGTTTATAACAATACACACACACTGTAATTACCAAACTTGTGTGCGTTGCCAAACTTTGAGGACAAATTTAATAGTAACCTAGTAAACACTCTTAAAATTATCATTTACATACATTTACAGTCAACACGTTCGAAAATGTTCCTTCATTGTTGAGATGTTCTTAATTTTTTTTAAGTACTACTATTATTGTTATTATTATAACATGGAGCTGCCTGAACATTATAATAATAATAATAACACAGGACAAATTATACAGATTTATCTAACTCCAAAGTAAGCAAATTATTTGCTTGTGTTAAGGATGTTAGACAACGATACAAATACATAGACAGATATATACATACACATTATAAATACTGAGAATATATTTACTTTATTTATTAACATCTATGTTCATCACATACATGGCTGTTCCTGCCGGAAATGGAACCCGAGACCCGTTGCGGCGCTATACGTTAGACGTCTGCGCTAAGCACTCGACCGACGAGATGGTAAATGTAACATAAAAGTGAACTCAAAATAATATCAAAGTCATCACTCGTTATATTCCTTTTGTGCATCCAAAAGTGATTCTAAAAAGAGTCAATAGCAGTATGTATCTGTAGCTAAAAGCTTTCAAAGAAAATTTGATCAGACTCGATTTTTATTGAAATTTCTTTTCAAAGGCTGCGGCAAAATTGTTGTTACATGTAAGTTGACATTTACTTTCTTAAAAAAAAAAAAATAATTAATTCTGTAATTATGAAGTTCATAATTACACAAATATTTATATATATTTTTCTCATAATATGAACGTAAGAATAAAGAGAAGAATTGTACAAGAATTGTTATTTAAACATTTTAACAAATTGAGAAGCGACAAGAAAACAGAGGAATTGACAACTCTACGTCCGTATACGTACCCATATGACTCCCAATCTATCTAAATATTATTTTTGTTTTTTATTAATCCAAGTCCCGTAATCTGTACATATTACTTAAATTATTTACTAAATTAATTTCATGCCCTCATTATAATTTTAACACAAGTAGAGATTAATGTGTAATAATTTGCCCTTGGGATATATTTATCAAATATAAACTACATTTATGTTAAGGGTACTACAGACTTACTATACTATATAAATAATTTGTCTCGCCAGGTATCTATATAGAAAGCTTGTATCAAAAAAACTTGTAGAGCACTAGAAATATTACAAATCATGCCATAACAATAATAACCTAATTTAAAAATTTGACTTGTTTATCTATTTATTTTTTATTTATGACATCATACAAAAACCATTGCATATTTTGATTAATTTTGGTAAACATTTTTCTATTTATATAAATATAGGATGAAAAATAAACCGATACGGGCAGGGATTCGAACCCGCGACTACTGGGCAACCGTCCCGTCGCTCTACAAACTGAGCTACCGTATCGCTGTCCTTCTCGGTGAATTAAGCATTCTAGATGTGATCGTCTTTATCGGGACGGTAATATTTTTCTGTTAACGCGAAAGCACTTTTTGTCAAGGATATTTAATTTGTAGTAGGTACTAAATACTTACTTCCTACTTTTATTAATGTACCATTGCTTTCATCTTATTTATTATGTAATCATTAACCACAGAAAACATAAATTGGAACCCTTTGTTTGGTTGCATTTATATATGCATAATTCTGTACTTTATAAGGTTGCCTAATTAATACTATTATAAGGAAAATTACTCCGTTACAATGATATTTATATTAAAACTCATATTTATGTAATTTTCTTTATCATAAGTTAATTGCCCCTTCTATTACTTTTGACTAAATATTTTAAGGTTTTTTTTATTTCTTTAATAACTTTATATATTTATAAAAATGTATTGATTTATATTCATAGTAAAATAATAATTCAGTATACATTAAATAGATTCTTTCATTGATATAAATGCTTTTCATATTGTAGTTATAAAAGTACTTTTATTATCAAATAACATTTATTGTACAAATGTTTGAAAATAAAGGCACTGAATGAACACAATTTTATTTTGAGACATAGTGTTTCTGTTTAAACACCATTTTTGCAGTCTTATGTGAAAACAAGCATAATTCACATTTTAAAAAACAAGATGAAATATTGTTGATTTATATAATAATAATAATTTATAAATTTAACAGTACTATTAATTAAAGTACCCAAGCGACACTTAAACACGAAAACATTACAATAATGGTTTTAATAATTATTCAAATAATACTTTATTAAATGAGTATATGAGTTATTATAATAACGCCACAAGATCTCCGTCACCAGTGGGCTGCTACTATATTATCTGAAGGCAGCTTTCAAGAGAGCTATAAATTACCGCGTAGTGTTAATTGTTATAAATATAATAAGACCAAATGAACCTAATAAATAGAAGCTTTTTATAAACATCATATATCGTTGTGAGAGCCTGTATGATATCATACAGGCTCTCACAACACCACCACACTCCTTCAAAGCTCATCTGACCAACTTACACCACGCGTTGCTAAACTTCCTAATTATACGCGTTAGGTTTCTTATCACTTTTATCAAATTACTGCAAATATAAAACACATATTATTAACATTGCAGTTCATATTCATAATTTTCTTAATAAAAGTAGCTTTCTAACCTTCTTTCAAAATATGAGATGATTATAAAATTCTTGAGATACATCACTGTGACGTCCACTTTTAAGTTATTATCTTTCACTACAAGAATTAAAATATACTATAAATATACTATATATACTATAAATATACAGCAATATTTATAATATACAACAATATTTACTAAATATTCCAATGGGGATCCAAACGAACACAAACCTGAGACTCCTACTGAAGATTTTCAAGCCAACCCACCAACTTTGGAGGAAATCAATAAAATAATTAAAATGAAACCATCTAAGTCAGCACCAGGTCCGGATGGTATCCCTTATATAGTTTACAAAAAATGTCCGTCGCTCCATAAACATCTTTTAAATATATTCGGTAAAATCTGGTCAAGAAAGCAAATACCGTTCGAACGTTCGAACGAAACGTTCGGAAAAGCCCTTTTTGTCCTCATTCCGAAAAACGACAATGTCAATAATCCCAAGGATACTAGACCGATAGCCCTAACAAATACAATTTCCAAAATATTTTTCTCTTTTTTACAAACTAAAATGACGCAATTCATGATTAACAATAGATATTTCAGGCCTAATCACCAGAAAGGGTTTTTGCCCGGAATTTCTGGATGCCTGGAACATAATACGTTAATATCGGAAAGCCTTAAAGATGCTAGAACTAGCGAGAGACAAATTACGGTTTGTTGGATAGACTTAGAAAACGCCTTTGGGTCGGTACGACATGAACTAATGATGTTCGCGATTAAATGGTATAACTTTCCTACGGTACTTCGCGACATTATTGCATCATATTATTCAAAATTAAAATTCTCTATAATTTTTAATGAAAACCATTTAAAACCACTTAATTATAACGTTGGTTTATTTCAGGGCTGTTGTATTTCTCCTATTATATTTAATATAGTTATTAATATTTTAATAGACAAATTAATTAGAAATGAAAAAAAGTGGGGCTATCGGTTTAAGTTCAACAACAAATACACAGAATCCATACTAGCTTTTGCAGATGATCTCGCGATACTGACACGTAATCCGAAACAATGTCAGGTACTTTTAAATGTAGTTGAGGATTTCTGTACGTGGACCGGCGGATTGAGGACAAAACCAAGTAAATGTTTTAGTCTGTGTCTGGGTAGACGGAATACCAAATATACCTCTTACGATCCGGGTCTTATAATAGGCGGTCAGTGCGTTAGTACGGTTACGGAAGCGGCTCCGTTTAAATTTTTAGGTAAAAAAATCGATTACCAAGGCCGTACTCCATCGTTGGATGTAATAGTCGATAGCTTTTTAAACGATGTCAAAAAGGTAGACAACCAACCAATAAGTAACGTCAAAAAAGCTTGGATTTACGATAATTATTTAACATCACGTCTAAATTGGCCTTTCCTCGTGTATGATATAAATAAAACCCTTTTGTCAAAGTTAGATGCAAGCGTCATAAAGACATTGAAGTTATGGCTCGGGTTAGCGCACTCAGCGGACTCTTCAACCTTATTTAGAGACCGAAACAACTTTGGATTAAAATTAAAGAAACCATCGGAGCTCTACAAACATCTAAGAGTTACCAAAAGACATATCATCGGAAAATCTAAAGATGATACTGTAACTTCTCTCCCAAAAGACAAAGTTGCCTCAGAGCTCGAGTCACGACTTCAATTCCATAAAAAATTTATGATAGGTGCTCAAACAAATAAAGTAGGGCTGGGATCAAGTAGGAAGGTTCAAGACATAGACATAACAAAATCTTTTATTCGACAAGACGAAAACGATAATTACCGACTCCACGCGATGAGCCTAGAAATTCAAAACGAATGGGTGACCATAGGAGATTTTTGTATTCCACTAGCTTTGAAGTGGCGCACCTTAATTTATGATTGGTCCCCAGCATTATTAAAATTCTATCTTAATGCATTCTAAATGACTCTCCCAGATCAAAGTAATTTAGTAAGATGGGGCAAAGCCACCGAAAAGTCTTGCAACATCTGTGGGGAGGCAATAGGAACCGCGAAACACCTATTAGTAGGGTGTAGGGTACTTCTAGATAAAGGTCAATACTCGCGTCGCCACGACAAGGTATTAGAAATCATACGGGAAGCGGTTAGTCTTTCAGTAGCAAGAGCGCGGAAGGGTATAACAACCACCAAACGATCTATAGAATTCGTAAAAGAAGGCTCCTCCAAAAAATCAAAAGCGAAGCCTTATTCAATATTAGGCGCGGCTCCTGATTGGATTCTCATGATGGACACGTATGAAAAGCATTACAAAATCCCTGGGGATGTTGGTGTTTCGTCATCCAGACCGGACTTATTCCTGTATTCGAAACATCTGAGGCGCGTGATACTTGTGGAGCTTACTGTTCCTTGGGAAACAAACATCCCAAGGGATCACACATTCAAGCTCAATAAGTATTACGAACTAACCAACGAACTGATCAGGAATAAATTTATAGTTAGTTTGTACGCGGTAGAAGTGGGAGCGAGAGGTATAACAGCAATATCTCTCTATAGCCTACTTAAAGATCTTGGCCTTTCTAGAACAAGCATCGGTTCATTTCTAGAACGTACTTCAAAGGCGGCATTAGTAGGCTCTTTCCAAATTTGGTTAGGTAGGGAGAGGAGTGTGGAGGGTGAAGGTGAGCGTTTTTGCGCATAATAAAGGGGCCCCTTAAACCTACTCCTGGGTCGCAAGTCCCAGGCACTGCTTGCACTCCTCTCCTTGCAACGCGATGGGCCCGGCACCCACACGGTGAATCCATGGATTGCTAAGAAGCTTCGTCTAATATACCGCCGAAACCATCAAATTTAAAACCTTACTTTTAAAGTAAGCTTTTCATTATTTTATTTTTATAATAATAATAAAATTATAGCACCGAGCCGCGAAAAAAAAAATTAAAAAAATTACCATACAAAACATAATCCTCTACGGTTATATTTTATTCGTGCCTCTCAAAGTAATACAAACAGGAATCAATACGAGTATGTGTTTCGAGTTCAAAAGCTTTCAAAGAGAATGTGATCAGCCAATTGCCAAAAGCAATAGCTTTCGATTAAATTTACTTATTGACGAAATTGTAGCTAAATACGCGTTGATATTGGCTTTTATAATAAATATAATATTTTTTGTTTCTTTTACAGATTTTAAGTAAAGAAAAAAGTTGTAAGATTATTATGTTTGTATTATATTACTACATATTACTTATTTTCCACTGAAAAGCAGCGAAATTATACAATATTAACAACTCTACGTAAATTACTTTTTATAGTACACATTGAATATTCGAACTAGATAAAGGTAGCTTACTGGAACAATGCTCTTATGTAACAAATCGCTTCAATAATGGAGCTAATAGAGCGGTCAGTTATAAATATTTTATAAATCAACTCATTTCTGTGTAAGCTCTTTTGAAAGCTACAAGTTGTAAACATGTTTTGATCTATATTGAAGTTTGCTCCGCTCTTCTTAAGAATGGAATTTGATTGTTTCTATTTCAGTAAATAAGTATAGTATTTCAGGAGACGCTGAAAATAGGGATTAGTCACCATCGTTTCAGCAAATAGTGATTACCGATGAGTAGGTACTGCTATTTTGTAAAATATAGTAAATTTTGTAAAATATAGTAATTACATATTAGTAAAACATATATATAAATTAAATATATACGAATTCGGATATATTTTTGTAGCAAATAGGAAAAAAAATATAACAAATAATTAAACAATACAATAACATGAAAATAATTAATCTAATGTTACTTTCAATACTGAAATTTCAATATAGAGAATACATTGTTAAAATAAATTAAAAAAATAGTTAGATTTTATGACTTATGAAAAGTTTTGTTTGTTAATTAGTACCTACATTTTAGAAATGTTTTAGAGAATTTGAGAAAATATCTTTTGTAAGAGGTGTGTTTCATTTATCTTTAAAGAATTCTACAATCACGATATTATTGATTATTTTGTTAATATAAAATTGTTGTGGCTTTTTAAGTATTAAGTCTATTCAGGGGAATATTAAACACAAAATATTATAGTCCGGGCTCCATACAACTTTGGAATATTCCAGAAAAACTAAGTACAATACGTTATAGATCATTATTTTGAAGCTAAGATTTTTTATTCTCTGTAATTGCGCAGTCCTTATTATAATAATAGCCCTTAGAAACAAGAACCTCTAATATTTAAAACATAATGTTACATAAATTGAATAGAATTAGGGAAATGTGAATAAAGCAAAATAAAGGAGGGTCGAGGTAATTAGTATTGTAACAGAAGATGTTGTTCAGTGAACGGTTCAGTAATCTCCTGTATTTCTGGGACACTGAACAAACTGACCGTATTCTTTCTATTTTTATACAGAGTTTTGTTATATTTTATTGCAATGAAATCTGGTTTTTAACTATTATGTATCAAGTGTATTTACTTATTTTCCTGTTTGAACGTTTGGTACCAATGTACATACTAAATGGCATCCATTTCTAGTTTCATACCAGACCGATACCAAATACTCTTATAATAAATATTTATTATATTTGTTCAATATACATTTCTGAGAAAACACTACTACTATTTTAATGGAACTCTATTTATAATCAGATCACCTATTTTATTATTGATAAAGTTTAATTCATTACCTATAACAGATATCATCTCTCTCTTCACATTTGAAACGACTTAGATAATTAGACAGGATTGGAATGAATTCAGTAAATAAATAATCAAGAACAAGATCGTTTTTTTTATAATTACACGTTAGAGTTATTATTTGATGGTATAAATCTATGAATCTTCAAGACGTTGAGAACTTTTTATTAAATTAATATTTCTGTTCTTTTTTTAAAAAATAGTATAGGAAACGCATGGATACATTTTTCTACATACGTAAGCACTACCAACCATGAATCTCTTAAAGAATTCTTTATCTTATATTATATCTACAAACTTCAGCTCCTTCACGGTTTGGCTCGAAGTTGTACGACCCACATACAGAAGAATAGAGTGTGGTAACTATAATGGCTACATTCTATATGTACAATGAAAGACATGGCATATTTTGTCCTTCCCTGGCAATCCTTCCTTTCTTATCTAACTGTCCTTCGCTCCTTTTATCTATCCCGACTTTTTAAGTATAGCAACACATCTAGAATACCTTTTTATGCTAAGGATGTCCATGGTCAATGTTGACCAATTACTATGATGTGGATCAACAAATTGCTTATTACATACATTATGTCAAAAAAGTATATCTAATAAGATTACATGCATTTAAGAGGTTTATTATAATACTTGTGAATCGAAATCTATTAACAAATGCCTCATTTTTAATGTTAAGACCTTTATACGTCACAAATATCAAACCTAGATACAAACCGTATGAAAAATTAAATATACAACTAGTTTTAGTATTTTTTAATAAAAGATTATCTTTCTGAACTATTCTATTCATTTGTAGCCAATTATTTAGATTCTCTTGTATCATTTATCATCGAAAACTTTTTACCGAAAACGAATATTGAACATATAAAAAAAACAGCCAAGTCATAACTCAGGAATTTGAATTATTGAAACAGTGTAATTAATCATTTAAGTTCCAACACTTACAAATATTTTACCTTCATTCCTCACGATTACACCGGTTCAAGTTCTAATCAATGCCTCCATATCCGAAAATAATTAATTCTGATTTCTTGGGGCATAATTTGTTATAGTAGGTACTTCCAGTGTCTTTAAAGCAGACTTCATAGTAAAGGGGATAAAGCATTTTCTTTGTCAAGTTAATCTGTTATATATATATTTGATGCACTTCTAGAAACTGTATAGAATTATTTATACCGGTTAAGTGATTAGCTTGCGTTTTAACGTAGTGAAGTTAACTTTTTCCATTGAAATTCAACACCATTTTCCGTTTTAATACCATTATAATTCAACTTTCACCTTATTAATAACAATAGGATAATAATATTACTCTGTTAATAAAGTATTATTTGGTAAAATTTAATGTGAATAAATCCTTTAAAAATTGAAATAAAATAAATACTATTCTAAATTATCTTACATATCATCTATGTTTGAGTTTTTCTAGTATCCGAATGTAGCGTCAGAGTTGTAGCGTCCATTGTTTACATTTCGGATTTTAAGTTTCCTTTTAAACTATTACAATTACATTTATACGATTGCGATAACAACGCTCGCCAATCTTTTACTGATCTTCAGATCAATTATATTCGGACAAAGTATTCTTTATTAACTGCCCGTCTCTAGTCAGTAAAAAAAGCATGGTAAGGATTTTTTTATGAGTATTGTTCATAACAGCCAAACCAATAATGGAGGAGTCTTATGATAAGCTCTGCAATCTTACCATGATTGAAAATTAGCCATTACTGGAATTTTTGTTTTCAGTCTTTGTTAAAACCCAAAATATTTTTTTTCCTAAACGATTCTCATATTATACAAACTATTCCCTGTGTTGCAAGAGAATATACAAAAATAAAAATAACAAAACAAATAATTTCGAATAATAACGGAGGAACACACAATCAAATATATTGTGTAGGAATCGAACCCACTAAATTTGGATCAGATAGCAGGGCCATTAACCACTAGACCTACAGAGTGATGATATTACAAATCTCAGAAGCATAAAGAACTAGATCTTAAACTTTTACTACTAGATAATAACTTCCGCTATAAATAAAATACATTTAAATTAATATTATCTATTAAATGAAGTATGCGTATCTATCTAACTGTTTTCAATGCTCTGAACATTAATTTTGTGGGCAATAGTTTTCTGAGTAAATAGGTCTGTTTACATATATAGATTAAAATTAATTAAACATTATTTACCAACCCACACATTAAATATTATGGTCAGTAATTCCAATAGTACATAAGTTTCTATCTTAAAATAATACTCAGAATATCATTACAATGTTAAATAACAAAACATTTGCCTGATTGTTTTAAACAATTTTCAAGATCTGATTTCACAGATTAGTGTATTTACCGGAAATAATGAATTTCTTTAGTAGATATACGAAACCTCTTCTGTACTGAGATTATTTATCTTGGAATGAAAGATCTAATATTAAATCAAATTTTATTATAATTATTTTCACTTCTAAATATAACCTATAAATGTAATGAGTATTTAAGCTTGGTATTTATTTATAATCGGAGTTATGAATGAAAATCGAGAGATCTAAATTTTATAAATATTACGAACATTTTATTACTTTGTTTGTTTCTCTGTTGGTCTGTGTAGACATCAGGAAAAAAAATAATTTTGTTTAAATTTTGTGTGGTCACAGCTTATTAACCAGGTCATAAAGGAAAGGAAAAGCTACCACAAATCGTCTAAGCAATTAAGAATGGATTTATGAAGAATCTAATATAAATTGGTAGAAGATTTTAAATCATAGACTATCTATGTTGACAATGCTTAATTTTTAATACCTAGTCTAGCCATAAAGAAAACATCCGATAATTTCTAAAAAATGATTTTATTTTAAAGTTTATATGTCATTATGTAGAGTGAAAAAGATATGTTAACGTACTAAACTAGTTCAATGTTAAAGTACATCAAAGTGTTCACCCTTAGCGTTACTGCACGCTTTTAAGCGGTCGAGCCATCGATGGATTTACGACCGGTTTCCATTAAAAACTTGGTCACTCCTGCCTCCAAAGATTTCTCGAGCGACTCAATATTTGGGTGACGCGTAAAGCAGAACATGTCCTCTAGAATAGATCACAATTTATAGTCCAAAGAGTTTAAGTCCGGATTAGCCGAAGGCCAATCATCAGCCTTTATGAAGTCTGGAAAATTTTGCTCTAGCCAAATTTGGGTAGTGAGGGCCTTATGACCCGGGGCTGAATCCTGTTAAAATGTCCACACTTCGTTTCCCAATAAAGTGGTGTTGAGAGATTTAAAAAACACAAGAATAGCGGGAAGGAAGTCTATTTTTTGTTGTAAAGCTAATGTTTATAATTCAAATTAAATATATTTTTTTAAAGTACGTAAACAGCCAGTAACAGAATTTATGGCTAGGCTATTTACTTTAAACACAAACAAAAAACTCCAACAAAACACTTACGATGCCGGTAAATAGTTATTTAATTGCAATGATAATTAAAAGTTAAAAAAAATATATTATAAATTTCTATAGCCTACAATAAAAAAATACTATAATATCGTACTAAATATAGTCGTTGCGTTGGGGGACCGTTGTACGTACGTTGCTGATAGTGTCCATTTTACGCAGTTTTCGGAGCTACTGAATAAGAACTTTGATTTTAAGATTCGATATTCTTATTTCCTTTTTTGCGTGGGTAACGTACTAGCATTTTGATCTATTCTTTTATTTAGCGGTCACTCTACGCAACGACTTCAATAAGTACCTACATAACTATATATTTTTTTTCTTTTTATTGGTCCTTTTATATCGGAGGTTTTTTTTGCTGTTTAAATTTGTTACTGGTTTCTATATTTTGGTAAACGCACCTACAAATACATTCATTTTCTCTTCTTTAGTTTTTTAATATCCATATTGATTAACAACTTTTCAGCAGCACTAATAAAAGCTTAGTAACTTGGTGAAAACTGTGCTTATTTCAATCAAACATAGCAAAGAACTCTTTAGACGAACCAGGCTTTCGATGTAAAAAATCGCAATCAAATCTATCCTCTTGTTTGGCTGATACTATGCCACAGACAGACACACAGATAAACACATGATTCTAAAACGTGACGTCAAACTTAACGGAAATGAATGAATGGAAACATTTAGCACAAAACCATCATAAATAGCAATCTTTGGAAGAACATTTTTAAAACATTTTTAAAACATTTGATGAAATAAAAGGCTGTTTATTTATTATTTTATTTTAATTAAGTACGGACTTTGTATTTTAGGTATTCTATGTCACGTATATACTCATCGTTTTAAATTCTTATATCTTTTATTCCATCCTATTAACCGTCGATTAGGCATTTACTATAATTTGAAAGATATATTAAAATATAAAAGAAATCACTTTAGGCGTTGGTTTACGGACCATGTTTAAACTTTTATCTATTTATTTATACCTTTTACACTTTGAATCAATATCAGTGATCACCTCAAATAGAAGTGTCAGAAGGATCTATTTTGATACTAGATTTATCATGAATACATGAATACCCAAATTCTGTTAAAACAGATGTCCAGGCTCGAACTACGGGCAGAGTGTTTATTTTATTTTCTTCATCGTCGCCATAAGTCATAACAGTTGTTCCTCGTGTTGACATGTTTACTGATTTGTATGCTAGTTTTGAAGAGTATGTTCTGCTTAATCTCTGTTGTGTCTCAGTTTAAACCATTACAAACTTTGATTTTAACATTATTATACACTGATAATTTGCTTAAATATGTTTTGGTGTAATTATTTAAATAATATCTGTTTATAAACGACAGGTACAAATTAGCTGAAACCACGGAGAGCGGAGTTAATCGTTAAATGTGTCAGTAATAGTGAGGTTAATAAATTATGCTTCTAAATGAAATTTAGTTGCTTTGTTTATAACTTATTCATATTATTATCTTAACCATTATTGAATTTACATAAGGTTATTATTTCAATAATAACATTATAACAATGTGATAAATAACTGCGGAAAAAGAAGTAAAAATTTAAAATAAAGAATGAAAATATCAGCCTTTGCGGTATTTTATTTGTACCTGTAAAAGTAATACAAACAGGAATAAATAGGAGAATGTGTTTCGAGTTGAAAAGCTTTCTGAGGAAAACTTGATCAGACAATTGCCAAAAGCATAAGCTTTAAATTTACTTACCTAAGTTTACGGCGTTATTGTTAAATACGCGTAGATATTGGCTTTTATAAAAATCTAATATTTTATATATCTGTACCCGGTATTTGAAAAGGAAAAAGTAATGAGATTATTGTTTTTATATTTTATTACTAAATTATTTTATTTATCTTTCATTGAGAAGCAGCGAGATATTACAAAATTGACAACTCTACGGAAATAACTTCTTAAACTACCCTTGCAATTTTGAAGATTTAAACTAAGTAAATGTGGCTTACTTGAGCAATGCTGCTCCTGTGTAACAAATCGTTTCAATAATGGAACTAACAAAGCGGTCAGTTATGAAATGTTTTATAAATTCACCTCATTTCTATGTAAGCTCTCCTGAAACCGCTACAAATTATTGTAAAGATGTTTTGATCCACATTGAAGTTTACTGCGCTCTCCTTAAGGACAGAGTTTCTTTGTTTCTATTTCAGTAAATGAGTTAATACTGAGACGCTAAGAATGTCGTCACTATCGTTTCCTAAAATAGAAATTACCCTTTAGTACTGATATTTTATATTATGAAACGAGGGCGTATCGTAAAAAGATATTAATTTAATTATAATTAAATTTAATAAATTATATGTCGTGTAATAAAATCCCTACGGATCGGATATCTTCCTCGAGGCCACACCATTTTTTTGATAAATAATATTATATTAACAGATAAATATATTATTTTATGATTAAACTTACACTCTAAAAATTAAATTAAAAATGTTAAAACCCTCGATACAAAAAGACTTTTAAAAGAATAAAAATAATATTAATATGTACTAATTGAAGTCGTTGTGTCGGGGGATCGCTATACGTACGTTGACGATGGTGTCTATTTTATGAAGTTAATCATTTAAAACTTAGACTATACGATTCGAGTCAGAAAAAGAAGACCCAAGTTGGTACTCGTTGACCCCGAAGACGCGTTCACAGTAGGTAATAACATGTACGCGTAGGCATAAGTGACACCACACAACATACAGACACACACCGTCTATACCGGTATAGACGAGGTTCGAACTGAGTTAGTGCTCCGTTGCTCCGGCGTTCTGCCGTCGCGAGGACGCTAGTGTCCAAATTTCCTTAGCTTCTCTCCTGACTAACGACGCCCCGAGCCGAGGTCCGTGTCTCAATCTGAGACGCCCTCGGAACGTCGTTTCCCATGGGGGCCCATCTGGCCCCCCCTTTTAAGGGCGGGTCTCCTGACCCACCCACTCCCCCGGTGACGCTGTAATAGCCAACAGGGTTTACAGCATAGAAAGACAAAAAAAAAAAGTATATACGATTCGATATCGTAATTTCTTTATTAGCCTGGTTACTTGCTTGCATTTTAATTTCTTCAATTAGTACATAATAATATTGTTAGGAGTCGAGGGTAATTCTAAATAATTTGCAGGCATAAACTCCTATAAATTAGCAAACAAGTGTTAGGTTTATATATTATCGTGTCATACTCGTGTGAGAGCGGAAGCTCTGTAGGTGTGAATAGTAATAGTCGATGTGATCTTTGAGTACATACTTTGAATAGCTTATCTAGCCTTTTATTACTGTGGTAGATTTGTCGTTTTGTGTCATAGTTTTATAATTAAATTAATGTTAACATTGCAGCCTTGGAATTAGAATTCGTGTTATTAAATTATATGAACCCGTGACTCTTAATGACTTCGATCACATAAGCCATATAAATAAATTCTTTTACAGCCTACGCGGACACAGTTACGGGCAACAACTATCCCTAATAAACTATTTTACCTGAGAAGCAGCTAATTATTGCATTAGAACCTTTCACCAATGAAACGTCAATATCTTGAAGACGACTTTTTCTATTTCGACCGAACATACCTAAGAACCATCTCCACGAACATAGCTTTTGATTAAATAAAACCGCATTCAAATCCGTCCACGCGTTTGACCGCTATATTGCCACAGACAGACACACAGATACACAAATACACAGATCGACAGGTAAAAATCATAACACCCTTCTTTTGAGTCGGGGTTTAAAAGGTTTTTTTTAGTCCTAATTCTTTATATTATTTAATTATTTATTTAATGCACAAACAAAGTAAGCTTACTTAATTACATAGTCGTTATTAATATTGTGGTCCTTAGAAATAAATAAACAACTACTTAAAATATGATGTTACATAAGTTAAAAAAAATACGAAAAAGTGAATAAAGCAAGCAGGGTTGAGATAATTAGTTTTTTAATTGAAGTTGTTGTTCATTGAGTACTTCAGCTATCTCCAGTGTTTCCGGGATATTGAAAACATTTACTGACCGTATTCTTTGTAATTTTATACAGAGTTTTGTTATATTTTATTGCAGTGTAATCTTATTTTTTGTCACTATTATGTATTAAGTGTACTTAGTAATTGCCTTTGTATTGGTACCACTGTATACCAAAGGCCTGTGGTTTCATCCCCGACCGGCGCCAAATACTATCATAGTAAGTATTTATTATGTTTGTAATATAATTTTTGGAAAACACATTACCTATTTTAATAGAATTTTAGAGACAACCAGATTTACCTATTCTATTACCCTGATAAAGTTTAAATTATTAAACACGATAGACATTATCTGTTTAATAAGTGTGTTATGGACTGAATTGGAATGAATTCAGTAGATAAATAGTAAGGAACAAGATGACTGTCTCTTTTGTAAAAACACATTAGAGTTAAAGTTCGATGATATAATTATATGATTTTTAAGATATTGAGAAATTTTATCAAATTAATATCTCATGTTCCTCTACCTTAAACATTATGAAGGAAAAAGCAGTGGTACATTTGTTTACATGCGTATGCACTGCCAATAGTGATTTTTTTTTATTTCTTGCTTCATGCCTATCGCAATAAAATTTCATATCATATATTTTATTTAGAAACTTCAGCTCATTAACGTTTGGCTCCACCGATGTAATGCCGACCCTTACTCTGAAGATTAGAGTGTGGTAACTATAATAGCTTCATTTTATATAAATAATGCCTTCGTTTCATACAAACCACAAGAAATGCCTACAATCCTTACTTTCTCTTCTTAGTGTCCCCTCGCTCTTTTATCTATTCCCATCCTTTAAAGATAGCGAAAAATCTACAATACCTTTTTATGTTAAGGACGTCCATAAGTAACGTTGGCCAATTACTATCGTATGGATCAATAAATCATCCCATTACACAAAAAAATATATAATAAAATTACATGTATATAAAAGGTTCTGTTATAAAATGTTCATCTTGTTACCTATGAAGTCGCCTTGATGATGATAATGTTGCCCTAATTTTAACGGTAAATCCTTAATACGTCACAAATATCATACCTAGATATAAACCGTATGAATCGTTAAATACAAAACTATATTTGTAGTAATTTTCAATATCTTTCTAATATATTCTGTTCTATTATATCCAATTATTTCGATTCGATTGTCTCATTTTCATAGAATAAATCTTTATCTTGAAAATGAATATTAAATCTATTAATAACCAGCAAACACCTTATACTCTATAATTATATTTTTTGTATATTTCATTATATTTATTCTATACAATATAATATAATATACTCAGGAATTTGAATTAATGAACAAATTTTATAAAAAAAAAATATAATTTATCATTTAAGGTCCGATACTTACAAATATTTTACCTTTATTTCCGACAATTTTACCGGTTCAAGTGTCAATCGATGCCTCGGTGTGCATGACGATAATATTCCGATTTCTTCAGGAGTTATTTTTTTATAATACTCCTAGTATATTTAAAGCAGACTTCACAGTAAAGCGAATAAAGCACTTTCTTTATCAAGGTAGTTTGTTATATCTGTTTGATTTATAACAGTACAGTCATTAATGTCCAGTCACAGCCAAAAAAAGTTAAATAAGTAAATATTTTTTGTTATAATTTTATTATATTTTTAAATTCTAAAATCTTTAATAATCCTAAAGAATAAATTCTTCTATTTTAAATCATCTTACAGATATTTTTAACTTTTCTCGCTTACGGATATAACGTCAGATTTCTTGCCTTCGATGTTTATGTGTGTGTTCAAAGTGATAGGTTCAAAGAAAGCTGGAAATTCCAAAATTTCCAGTTTTCTTTGAACTTATCACTACATTACATTTATGCGACGACTGACTGTCATAATAATAACAACGCTCACAGATGTTTTATAAATGTTTCGTTCAAGACTCGGGAAAAGTTTTGTTATCTATGGTCTTTGTCTAGTCAGGAAGGAAAAAAATCATAAGGAAAGTGAACATCTTTGATGAATAATGTTTAAAGACCCAAACCGATATTAGGAAGTGTTGGGATAAGCTCTTTCCATGATTGTAGATTGGCCATCACTGGAAAATGCATATGGTATTTTTTCTAATTCTTTATATATCCAAATACATAACAAACCATGCATTTTTTTGATATTTAGATATTAGTCTTTGTTGAATCCCAATAGGGTTTCATTTCCTAAACAGCTCTCACATTATAAAATAATTGTTTAATGTATCGTAAGAGAATAAACAAACATAAAAATAACGCAATCATATATGGGAAATATAGTGTGTGAGAATCGAACCCACTAAATTTGTATCAGCTAGCAGGGCCAACCGCTAGGCTAGCAAGCGGATGATAATACGAATCTCAGAATTATATAGAACTAGTTCTAAAACTTTTACATTACTTTAATATGAACTTTGAAAATATCTATAAACACGTATAGCCATGTTAAGCTTATTTAAATGTATATAAATATAGAATGAAAAATAAACCGATTCGGACAGAGATTCGAACCCGAACCTCTGGGAAACCGTCCCGTCGCTCTACCAATTAAGCTACTGTATCGGTAGTTCGGTTTATTTTTTATTTTATTTTTTTTATTTATAAAATATATCACATTAAAAATAATGTGATAGATGTGATGTGATATTTAAATAAAGTAAGGGAACCAACTGGGTCTGGGTCTATATATAATTGTTTTCTATGCTCTAAACATAAATTATAAAGGTATTAGTTTTATAAGTCAATACATATCTTTTCGCGTATTGAATTTAAACATTATATACTAACCCATACATAAAATATTATGATTATAAGTTTCAATAGTACATTAGCTTCTTATCTTGAAATAATACTCGGACTATAATTACAAAAGTAAATACAAAACATTTCTCTCATTGTTTCTTCAATCTTAAAGACACAAGTCTTTCAGAGGATTTATTTATTTTGCTGAATTAACGAATTTCCTTAATGAATGAATATTGTCTTGTACTGAAATTTCTCCTTTTTAAATAACAGATCTAATAATAAATCCAATTTAACTATATATTTTAATACAATCTATATGTATAATCAAAATGTAAACTTGGTATTTGTTTATTACCGGAGTTATTCAAGAAAATCGAGATATTTAAATTTACGAAACATAATGCATTTTTTTTTTGCCTGTGAAGATATCAGTAAAAAAAAACAAAACAATTTTAATTAAATTTGGTGTGGTCATTTAATGTAAAACGATACCACAAATCTTCTAATCAATTAAGAATTAATTTTGAAAAATCCTTAATAAGCTGATAGAAGTTTTAAATCATTGACTATCTAAGAAACTTACAATGCCGATAAATAGTTATTTAATTTTAATATTAATTTCAAAATTGAAAAAAATATGTTTACTAAAATGTGTAAAAAGAAATTTCTTGCCATGAAATTTATCTGGGGGTCTTTGAACTTCCGAGTATGGAACTCTGTTTATTTGCATCTCGCCTGGCTCATAAATGTCAATACACGTAATAAAACATACAGCGGGTTCTTAATATTAATATCACAGACGTGATAAATTAGTAGCAACCTGAAGGGTGGCCGTTTTTAAGCTTAAAGGTTTTGTAAATATGGAATGTTGGCTAATAGTGGTAACATTTTAATTATTCTGTGTGAAAAGTTTAACGAAGGTAAATATTAATATTTTCAAACATTAATTTCGGTAGTGGCATCTTTTCAATGTTTATCTATACTGCAAAGTTAGAAACATTGGTTAGGATTTTCGAAAGAAACCTAATAGATGTCACCACCGTCCCGATAAAGACGATCACATATAGAATGCTTAATTCACCAAGACGGGCAGCGATACGGTAGCTCAGTTGGTAGAGCGACGGGACGGTTTCCCAGTAGTCGCGGGTTCGAATCCCTGCCCGTATCGGTTTATTTTTCATTCTTTATTTATATAAAATTAAATAAGCTTAACATGGCTATACATGTTTAAAGATATTTTCAAACATTAATTTCGGTAGTGGCATCTTTTCAATGTTTATCTATACTGCAAAGTTAGAAACATTGGTTAGGATTTTCGAAAGAAACCTAATAGATGTCACCACCATCCCGATAAAGACGATCACATATAGAATGCTTAATTCACCAAGACGGGCAGCGATACGGTAGCTCAGTTAGTAGGGCGACGGGACGGTTTCCCAGTAGTCGCGGGTTCGAATCCCTGCCCGTATCGGTTTATTTTTCATTCTTTATTTATATAAAATTAAATAAGCTTAACATGGCTATACATGTTTAAAGATATTTTCAAACATTCTATATGTCTTTATCGGGACGGTAATATTTTTCTGTTAACGCACAAGCACTATTTGTCAAGGATATTTAATTTGTAGTAGGTACTAAATACTTACTTCCTACTTTTATTAATGTACCATCGTTCATCTTATTTATTATGTAATCATTAACCACAACTATGAAACATAATATGAAAAAATATTATGAAAACATAAATTGGAACCTTTTGTTTGGTTACATTTATATATGCATAATTTTGTATTTTATAAGGTTGCCTAATTAATACTATTATAAGGAAAATTACTCCGTTACAAAGATATTTATATTAAAACTCATATTTATGTAATTTTCTTTATCATAAGTTAATTGCCCCTTCTATTACTTTTTGCTAAATATTTTAAGTTTTTTTTTTATTTCTTTAATAACTTTATATATTTATAAAAATGTATTGATTTATATTCATACTAAAATAATAATTCAGTATACATTAAATAGATTCTTTCATTGATATAAATGCTTTTCATATTGTAGTTAAAAAAGTACTTTTATTATCAAATAACATTTATTGTACAAATGTTTGAAAATAAAGGCACTGAATGAACACAATTTTATTTCGAGACATAGTGTTTCTGTTTAAACACCATTTTTGCAGTCTTATGTGAAAACAAGCATAATTCACATTTTAAAAAACAAGATGAAATATTGTTGATTTATATAATAATAATAATTTATAAATTTAAGAGTACTATTAAATAAAGTATCCAAGCGATACTTAAACACGACAACATAACAATAATGGTTTTAATAATGTTTCAAAATAATACTTTATTATATGAGTATTATTTAACATAAAGTATAATATAGTTATTATAATAACACCACAAGATCTCCGTCACCAGTGGGCTGCTACTATATTATCTGAAGGCAGCTTTCAAGAGAGCTTTAAATTAACGCGTAGTGTGAATTGTTATAAATATAATAAGACCAAATAAACCTAATAATTAGAAGCTTTTTATAAACATCATATAATATCATACAGGCTCTCACAACACCACCACACTCCTTCAAAGCTCATCTGACCAACTTACACCACGCGTTGCTAAACTTCCTAATTATTCGCGTTAGGTTTCTTATCACTTTTATCAAATTGCAGTTCATATTCATAATTTTCTTAATAAAAGTAACTTTCTAACCTTCTTTCAAAATATGAGATGATTATAAAATTCTGGAGATACATCACTGTGACGTCCACTTTTAAGTTATTATCTTTCACTACAAGAATTAAAATATACTATATATACTATAAATATACAGCAATATTTACTAAATATTCTATAATATACCGCCGAAACCATCAAATTTAAAACCTAACTTTTAAAGTAAGCTTTTCAATATTTATATATTTATAATAATAATAAAATTATAACATCGAGCCGCGAAAATAAAAAATAAAAAAATTACCATACAAAATATAATCCTCTGCGTTTATATTTTATTCGTGCCTCTCAAAGTAATACAAACAGGAATCAATACGAGTATGTGTTGCGAGTTTAAAAGCTTTCAAAGAGAATATGATCAGCCAATTGCCAAAAGCAATAGCTTTCGATTAAATTTACTTATTGACGAAATTGTAGTTAAATACGCTTTGATATTGGCTTTTATAATAAATGTGATATTTTATGTTTCTGTGACCGGTTGTATTTGTGAAGAAAAAAGTTGTAAGAGTATTATGTTTGTATTATATTGCTACATGTTATTATTTATTTTTCATTGAAAAGCAGCGGGATTATACAAAATTAACAACTCTACGTAAATTACTTTTTATAGTACACATTGAACATTCGAACTCAGTAAATGTGGCTTACTGGAACAATGCTCCTATGTAACAAATGGCTTCAATAATGGAACTAATATAGCGGTCAGTTATAAATATTTTATAAATCCACCCATTTCTCTGTAAGCTCTTTTGAAAGCACTATGAGTGGTTGTAAACATGTTTTGATGTATGTTGAAGTTTTCTCCGCTCTTTTTAAGGATAGAGTTTGATTGTTTCTATTTCAGTAAATAAGAACAGTATTTCAGGAGACGCTGAAAATAGGGATTAGTCACCATCGTTTCAGCAAATAGTGATTACCGATGAGTAGGTATTGCTATTTTGTAAAATATAGTAATTATATATTAGTATAACAACTATATGTTATACTAGTAAAATTCTTATATATATATATATATATATATATATATATATATATATATATATATATATATATATATATATATATAAATAAATAAATACAATAACATGAAAATAATTAATCTAATGTTATTTTCACTGAAATTTCAATATGGAGAATACATCATTAAAATAAAATAAAAAATTAATTAGGTTTCATGATCCATGAAAAGTTTTGTAAGTTAATTAGTACCTACATTTTAGAAATGTTTTAGAGAATTTGAGAAGATATCTATTGTAAGAGGTGTGTTTCATTTATCTTCAAAGGATTCTACATTCACGATATTACTGATTATTTTGTTAATATAAAATTGTTGTGGCTTTTTAAGTATTAAGACGATTCAGGGGAATATTAAACACAAAATATTATAGTCCGGGCTCCATACAACTTTGGAATATTCCAGAAAAACTAAGTACAATACATTATAGATCATTATTTTGAAGCTAAGATTTTTTATGCTCTGTAATTGCGCAGTTCTTATTATAATAATAGCCCTTAGAAACAAGAACCTCTAATATTTAAAACATAATGTTACATAAATTTAATAGAATTAGGGAAATGTGAATAAAGCAAAATAAAGGAGGGTCGAGGTAATTAGTATTGTAACGGAAGATGTTGTTCAGTGAACGGTTCAGTAATCTCCTGTATTTCTGGGACACTGAACAAACTGACCGTATTCTTTCTATTTTTATACAGAGTTATGTTATATTTGATTGCAATGAAATCTGGTTTTTTAACTATTATGTATCAAGTGTATTTACTTATTTTCCTGTTTGACTGTTTGGTACCAATGTACATACTAAATGGCACACATTTCTAGTTTCATACCAGACCGATACCAAATACTCTTATAATAAATATTTATTATATTTGTTCAATATACATTTCTGAGAAAACACTACTACTATTTTAATGGAACTCTATTTATAATCAGATCACCTATTTTATTACACTGGTAAAGTTCAATTCATTACCTATAACAGATATCATCTTTCTCTTCACATTTGAAACGACTTAGATAAATTAGACAGGATTGTAATGAATTCAGTAAATAAATAATCAAGAACAAAATGTTTTTTTTCGTAACTACACGTTAGAGTTATTATTTGATGGTATAAATCTATGAATCTTCAAGACGTTGAGAACTTTTTATTAAATTAATATTTCTGTTCTTTTTTTAAAAAATAGTATAGGAAACGCATGGATACATTTTTCTACATACATAAGCACTACCAACCATGAATCTCTTAAAGAATTCTTTATCTTATATTATATTTACAAACTTCAGCTCTTTCACGGTTCGGCTCGAAGTTGTACGACCCACATACAGAAGAATAGAGTGTGGTAACTATAATGGCTACATTCTATATGTACAATGAAAGACATGGCATATTTTGTCCTTCCCTGGCAATCCTTCCTTTCTTATCTAACTGTCCTTCGCTCCTTTTATCTATCCCGACTTCTTAAGTATAGCAACACATCTATAATACCTTTTTATGTTAAGGATGTCCATGGGCAATGTTGACCAATTACTATGATGTGGATCAACAAATTGCTTATTACATACATTCAAGTCAAAAAAGTATATCTAATAAGATTACATGCATTTAATATGTTTATTATAATACTTGTGAATCGAAATCTATTAACAAATGCCTCATTTTTAATATTAAACCCTTTGTACGTCACAAATATCAAACCTAGATACAAACCATATGAAAGATTAAATATACAACTAATTTTAGTATTTTTTAATAAAATATTATCTTTTTGAACTATTCTATTCATTTGTAGCCAATTATTTAGATTCTCTTGTATCATTTATCATCGAAAACTTTTTACTGAAAACGAATATTGAACATATAAAAAAACAGCCAAGTCATAACTCAAGAATTTGAATTATTGAAACAGTGTAATTAATCATTTAAGTTCCAACACTTACAAATATTTTACCTTAACTCCTCACGTTCACACCGGTTCAAGTTACAATCAATGCCTCCATGTTCGTGAAAATAATTAATTCTGATTACTTGGGGAATAATTTGTTATAGTACTTTCAGTGTTTTTAAAGCAGACTTCATAGTAAAGGGGATAAAGCATTTTCTTTTAATCTGTTATATATCAAGTTAATCTGTTATATATATATTTGATGCACTTCTAGAAACTGTATAGAATTATTTATACCGGTTAAGTTAAGTGATTAGCTTGCGTTTTAACGTAGTGAAGTTAGCTTTTTCCATTGAAATTCAACACCATTTTCCGTTTTAATACCATTATAATTCAACTTTCACCTTATTAATAACAATAGGATAATAATATTACTCTGTTAATAAAGTATTATTTGGTAAAATTTAAAGTGAATAAATCCTTTAAAAAATCAAATAAAATAAATACTATTCTAAATTATCTTACATATCTATGTTTGAGTTTTTCTAGTATCCGGATACATCCGGATACTAGAAACACAACGGACGGACAGACCGGACGCTACAGCGTCCGTTGTTTACATTTCGAATTTCAAGTTTCCTTTGAAACTATTACAATTACATTTATACGATTGCGATAACAACGCTCGAAAATCTTTTACTGATCTTTAGATCAATTATAATCGGAAAAAGTATTCTTTATTAACTGCCCATCTCTAGTCAGTAAAAAAACCATGGTAAGGATTTGTTGAATGTAATTGTTAAAACCCAAAATAATTTTTTTTTTTCCCTAAACGATTCTCATATTATACAAACTATTCCCTGTGTTGCAAGAGAATACACAAAAATAAAAATAACAAAACAAATAATTTAGAATAATAACGGAGGAACACACAATCAAATTATTGTGTAGAAATCGAACCCACTAAATTTGGATCAGATAGCAGGACCACTAACCACTAGACCACTAACCACTAGACCTACAGAGTTGTGATATTACAAATCTCAGAAGCATAAAGAACTAGATCTTAAACTTTTACTACTAAATAATAACTTCCGGTAGAAATAAAATACATTTAAATTAATATTATCTATTAAATGAAGTACGCGTATCTATCTAATTGTTTTCAATGCTCTGAACATTAATTTTATGGGCATTAGTTTTCTGAGTAAATAGGTCTCTGTTTACATATATAGATTAAAATTAATTAAACATTATTTACCAACCCATACATTAAATATTATGATCAGTAATTCCAATAGTACATAAGTTTCTATCTTAAACTCAGAATATCATTACAATGTTAAATAATAAAACATTTGCCTGATTGTTTTAAACAATGTTCAAGATCTGATTTCACAGATTAGTGTATTTTCCGGAAATAATGAATTTCTTTAGTAGGTATACGAAACCTCTTCTGTACTGAGATTATTTATCTTGGAATGAAAGGTCTAATATTAAATCAAATTTTATTATAATTATTTTTACTTCTTAATATAACCTATAAATGTAATGAGTATTTAAGCTTGGTGTTTATTTATAATCGGAGTTATGAATGAAAATCGAGAGATCTAAATTTTATAAATATTACGAACATTTTATTACTTTGTTTGTTTCTCTGTTGGTCTGTGCAGACATCAGGAAAAAAAATGAATTTTGCTTAAATTTTGAGTGGACAGGAAAAGCTACCACAAATCGTCTAGGCAATTAAGAATGAATTTATGAAGAATCTAATATAAACTGGTAGAAGATTTTAAATCGTAGACTATCTATGTTGACAATGCATAATTTTTAATACCTAGTCAAGCCATAAAGAAAACATCCGATAATTTCTAAAAAATGATTTTATTTTAAAGTTTATATGTCATTATGTAGAGTGAAAAAGATATGTTAACGTACTAAACTAGTTCAATGTTAAAGTACTTCAAAGTGTTCACCCTTAGCGTTACTGCACGCTTTTCAGCGGTCGAGCCATCGAACATCGATTTACGAACGGTTTCCATTGCAAACTTAGTCACTCCTGCCTCCAAAGATTTCTCGAGCAACTCAATATTTGGATGACGCGTAAAGCAGACCATGTCCTCTAGAACAGATCACAATTTATAGTCCAAAGAGTTTAAGTCCGGATTAGCCGAAGGCCAATCATCAGCCTTTATGAAGTCTGGATTTTTTTTTTGAAAACAAATTTGGGTAGTGAGGGCCTTATGTCCCGGGGCTGAATCCTGTTAGAATGTCCACACTTCGTTTTCTAATAAAGTTGTGTTGAGAGGTTTAAAAAACACAAGAATAGCAGGTAGGAAGTCTATTTTTTATTGTAAAGCTAATGTTCATAATTCAAATTAATATATTTTTTTAATGTACGTTAGCAGCCAGTAACAGAATTTATGGCCAGGCTATTTACTTTAAACACAAACTAAAAACTCCAACAAAACACTTACAATGCCTGTAAATAGTTATTTAATTGCAATGATAGTTAAAAGTTCAAAAAATATGTATTATAAATTTCTATAGCCTACAATAAAAAAATACTATAATATCGTACTAAATATAGTCGTTGCGTTGGGGGACCGTTGTAGGTACGTTGACGATAGTGTCCATTTTACGCAGTTTTCGGAGCTACTGAATAAGAACTTTGATTTTAAGTTTAGATATTCTTATTTCCTTTTTTGCTTTGGTAACGTACTAGCATTTTGATCTATTCTTTTATTTAGTTGTCCCTCTACGCAACGACTTGAATAAGTACCTACATAACTATATTTTTTTCTTTTTAAGGGTCCTTTTATATCGGAGGTTTTTTTTTTGCTGCTTAATATTTTTACTGGTTTCTATATTTTGGTAAACGCACCTACAAATACATACATTTTCTCTTCTTTAGTTTTTTAATATCCATTAACAACTTTTCAGCAGCAACCAATAAAAGCTCAGTAACTTGGTGAAGACTGCTATTATTTCAATCAAACATAGCAAAAAACTCTTTAGACGAACCAGGCTTTCGATGTAAAAAAATCGCAATCAAATCTATCCTCTTGTTTGGCTGATACGATGCCACAGACAGACACACAGATAAACACATCAATCTAAAACGTGACGTCAAACTTAACGGAAATGAAAAAATGGAAACATTTAGCACAAAACCATCATAAATCGCAATCTTTGGAAGAACATTTTTAGAAATTTTTTAAAACATTTTATGAAATTAAAGGCTGTTTATTTATTATTTTATTTTAATTAAGTACGGACTTTGTATTTTAGGTATTCTATGTCACGTATATACTCATCGTTTTAATTTCTTATATCTTTTATTCCATCCCATTAACCATCGACATATTAGGCATTTACTATAAATTGAAAGATATATTAAAATTAAAAGAAATCACTTTAGGCGTTGGTTTACGGACCATGTTTAAACTTTTATCTATTTATTTATACCTTTTACACTTTGAATCAATATCAGTGATCACCTCAAATAGAAGTGTCAGAAGGACCTATTTTGATACTAGATTTATCGAAAGAAGCCCTTCTGTGTAGGCATTTTCCAACTTAATGTTAAAGTTATGAGGGTTTCAAATGCGTCCTCGTCTAAGAAGAACCACACAATAAACTAAACCGGATATTTTATAATTGTGATCATGTTCTCAAACGTCAATATTAAGGGCAACTTTCGAACAATTAGAACCATCACAATCAGTTATACATTCCTGAAAGAAGCCTTATGAACGAGGCTACGAATAAAAAAAAATATAATAGTAAAAAGTTGGCCTGCAACACAACCACTGCAAGCAGCACCCGTTCCCGAGCATAACGCAAAAGCCAGCCATGTGAACAAAATGTTAATTACAAATAACATAGATGAAACATAAATACCCAAATTCTGCTAAAACAGATGTCCAGGCTCGAATCACGGGCAGAGTGTTTATTTTATTTTCTTCATCGTCGCCGTAAGTCATAACAGTTGTTCCTCGTGTCGACATGTTTGCTGATTTGTATGCTAGTTTTGAAGAGTATGTTCTGCTTAATCTCTGTTGTGTCTCAGTTTAAACCATTACAAACTTTGATTTTAACATTATTATACACTGATAAGTTGCTTAAATTTATATAAATATAGAATGAAAAAAACCGATACGGGCAGGGATTCGAACCCGCGACTACTGGGAAACCGTCCCGTATTTTTCATTCTATATTTATATAAATTTAAATAAGCTTAACATGGCTATACATTTTTAAAAATATTTTCAAACAAGTTGCTTAAATATGTTTTGGTGTAATTATTTAAATAATATCTGTTTATAAACGACAGGTACAAATTAGCTGAAACCACGGAGAGGGAGTTAATCGTTAAATGTGTCAGTAATAGTGAGGTTAATAAATTATGCTTTCAAATGGAATTTAGTTGCTTTGTTTATTACTTATGCATATTATCTTAACCATTATTGAATTTACATAATTTTATTATTTTAATAATAACATTATAACAATGTGATAAAGAACTGCGGAAAAAGAAGTAAAAATTTAAAATAAAGAATGAAAATATCAGCCTTTGCGGTATTTTATTTGTACCTGTAAAAGTAATACAAACAGGAATAAATAGGAGAATGTGTTTTGAGTTTAAAAGCTTTCAAAGAAAACTTGATCAGACAATTGCCAAAAGCATAAGCTTTAAATTTACGCGTAGATATTGGCTTTTATAAAAATCTAATATTTTATATATCTGTACCCGGTATTTGAAAAGGAAAAAGTGATGAGATTATTGTTTTTATATTTTATTACTAAATTACTTTATTTATCTTTCATTGAGAAGCAGCGAGATAATACAAAATTTACAACTCTACGGAAATAACTTCTTAAACTACCCTCACAATTTTGAAGATTTAAACTAAGTAAATATGGCTTGCTGGAGCAATACTGCTTCTGTGTAACAAATCATTTCAATAATGGAACTAACAAAGCGGTCAGTTATGAAATGTTTTATAATTCACCTCATTTCTGTGTAAGCTCTCCTGAAACCGCTACAAATGATTGTAAAGATGTTTTGATCCACATTGAAGTTTGCTGCGCTCTTCTTAAGGTCAAAGTTTCTTTGTTTCTATTTCAGTTTCAGTAAATGAGTTAATACTGAGACGCTGAGAATAGGATTTCTTAACTATCGTTTCCTAAAATAGAAATTACCATTTAGTACTGATATTTTATATTATGAAACGAGGGCGTATCGTAAAAAGATATTAATATAATTATAATTAAATTTAATAAATTATATGTCGTGTTAAATCCCTACGGATCGGATATCCTCCTCGAGGCCACACCATTTTTTTGATAAATAATATTATATTAACAGATAAATATATTATTTTATGATTAAACTTACACTCTAAAAATTTAATTAAAAATGTAAAAACCCTCGATACAAAAAGACTTTTAAAAGAATAAAAATAATATTAATATGTACTAATAGAAATCGTTGTGTCGGGGGACCGTTATACGTACGTTGACGGTGGTGTCTATTTTACGAAGTTAATCATTTAAAACTTAGACTATACGATTCAAGTCAGAAAAAGAAGACCCAAGTTGGTACTCGTTGACCCCGAGGACGCGTTCACAGTAGGTAATAACGTGTACGCGTAGGCATAAGTGACACCACATAACATACAGACACACACCGTCTATACCGGTATAGACGAGGTCCCAACTGAGTTAGTGCTCCGTTGCTCCGGCGTTCTGCCGTCAGAGGACGCTAGTGTCCAAATTTCCTTAGCTTCCCTCCTGACTAACGACGCCCCGAGCCGAGGTCCGTGTCTCAATCTGAGACGCCCTCAGAACGTCGTTCTCCATGGAAGCCCATCTGGCCCCCCCTTTTAAGGGCGAGTCTCCTGACCCACCCACTCCCCCGGTGATGCTGTAATAGCCAACAGGGCTAACAGCATAGAAAGACAAAAAAAAATATATATATACGATTCGATATCGTAATTTCTTTATTAGCCTGGTAACTTACTTGCATTTTAATTTCTTCCTTTATTAAACGGTCCCCCGACGCAACGACTTCAATTAGTACATAATAATATTGTTAGGAGTCGAGGGTAATTCTAAATAATTTGTAGGCATCAACTCCTATAAATTAGTAAACAAGTATTAGGTTTATGTATTATCGTGTCATACTCGTTTGAGAGCGGAAGCTCTCTAGGTGTGAATAGTGATAGTCGATGTGATCTTTGAGTATGTACTTTGAGTAGCTTATCTAGCCTTTTATTACTGTGGTAATTTGTCGTTTTGTGTCATAGTTTTATTATAAATTAATGTTAACATTGTAACCTTAGAATTAGAATTCGTGTTATTAAATTATATGAAATATGTCAATGTTGTAATTACTTTGAATTCTTATTATATTTTTAATTAACTTCTTCGTGATTCTTAAAAATATTATTTTTATTCTTTTTAGTGGTTTTTTTGTATCGGGGGTTTTTAATTTTTTTTTTCGGCTTTTTAAAATTGTTACTGGTTTCTTTATTGTACAAAATGAACCTACGGACACATACATTTTCAGTTGTTTAAGTATTTCTATCTATCTATCCTAATATTATAAAGAGGAAAGATTTGTTTGAATTGAATAGGCTCCGAAACTACTGGACCGATTTAAAAAAACTTTTATCATTAGAATGCTACATTATCCATGATGAACATAGGCTATATTTTATCTTCATCATCATCAACACTAGTAGGAAAAGGAAAGATTTGATTGTTTGTTTGTTTGTTTGAATTGAATAGACTCCGAAACTACTGGACCGATTTAAAAAATATATTTTACTTTTAGAATCCTACATTATCCCTCTGATGAATATGTTATGAACAAAAAATAAGGATCCGCGTTAAAATTAAAACAATGTAATAAATTATAATTGTATTAAGTAACATGATTCAAGACTTTTTCATATAGATATTTACGAATATGAATAAATATAAATATTTAAAGTTAAAATGATTTACAATCAAGATTTAGAAAACACTGATATAGGGATTTATATTATCACTAGCTGTTGCCCGTGACTCTTAGTGACTACGATCATAAGCCATATAAATATATTCTTTTACAGCCTACGTGGACGCAGTTACGGGCAACAACTATCCCTAATAAAGTATTTTACCTGAGAAGCAGCTAATTATTGCATTAGAACCTTTCACCAATAAAACGTCAATATCTTGAAGACGACTGTTTCTATTTCGACCGAACGTACCTAAGAACCATCTGTACGAACATTTCTTTTGATTAAAAAAAACCGCATTCAAATCCGTTCACGCGTTTGGCAGCTATATTGCCACAGACAGACACACAGATACACAAAAACACAGATCGACAGGTGAAAATTATAACACCCTTCTTTTGAGTCGGGGTTAAAAAGGTTTTTTTTTAGTCCTAATTCTTTATATTATTTAATTATTTATTTAATGCACAAACAAAGTAAGCTTACTTAATTACATAGTCCTTATTAATTTTGTGGTCCTTAGAAACATATAAACAACTACTTAAAATATGATGTTACATATATTAAAAGAAAATACGAAAAAGGGAATAAAGCGAGCAGGATTGAGGTAATTAGTATTTTAATTAAAGTTGTTGTTCATTGAGTAGTTCAGCTATCTCCAGTGTTTCCGGGATATGGAAAACATTTTCTGCCCGAATTTTTTTGTAATTTTATACAGAGTTTTGTAATATTGTTTGGCAGTGTAATCTTATTTTTTGTCACTATTATGTATTAAGTGTACTTGGTAATTGCTCTTGTATTGGTACCACTGTATACCAAAGGCCTCTGGTTTTATCCTCAACCGGCGCCAAATACTATCATAGTAAGTATTTATTATGTTTGTAATATAATTTTTGGAAAACACATTACCCATTTTAATAGAATTTTAGAGACCATGAGATTTACCTATTCTATTATACTGATAAAGTTTAAATTATTAAACACGATAGACAATATCTGTCTCGTTTGCAACGACTTTAATAAGTGTGTTATGGACTGAATTGGAATGAATTCAGTAGATAAATAGTAAGGAACAAGATGGCTGTCTCTTTCGTAAAAACACATTAGAGTTAAAGTTTGCTGGTACAATTCTATGATTTTTAAGACATTGAGCACTTTTATTAAATTAATATTTCATGTTCAGTTTCATGAAGGAAACAGCAGTGGTACATTTGTTTACATGCGTATGCACTGCCAACAGTGATTTTTTTTTATTTCTTGCTTTATGCCTATCGCAATAAAACTTCATTTTTATTTATTTTATTTAGAAACTTCAGCTCATTAACGTTTGGCTCCACCGATGTAATGCCGACCCTTACACTGAAAATTAGAGTGTGGTAACTATAATAGCTTCATTTCATATAAATAATGCCTTCGTTTCATACAAACCACAAGAAATGCCTATAATCCTTACTTTCTCTTCTTAGTGTCCCCTCTCTCTTTTATCTATTCCCATCCTTTAAAGATAGCGAAGCATCTACAATACCTTTTTATGTTAAGGACGTCCATAGGTAACGTTGGCCAATTACTATCGTATGGATCAATAACTCATCTCATTACACAAAAATATATAATAAAACTACATGTATATAATAGGTTCTGTTATAAAATGTTCATCTTGTTACTTATGAAGTCGCCTTGATGATGCCTTGATGGTGATAATGTTGCCCTAATTTTAATGGTAAATCCTTAATGCGTCACAAATATCATACCTAGATATGAACGGTATGAACCATTAAATATAAAACTATATTTTTAGTAATTTTCATTAATTTTTCTAATATATTCTGTTCTATTATATCCAATTATTTCGATTCGATTGTCTCATTTTCATAGAATAAATCTTTATCCTGAAAACGAATATTAAATCTATTAAAAACCAGCAAACACCGTATACTCTATATTTATATTTTTGTATATTTCATTATATTTATTCTATACAATATAATATAATATACTCAGGAATTTGAATTAATGAACAAATTTTATAAAAAAAATATAATTTATCATTAAACGTCCGATACTTACAAATATTTTACCTTCATTTCCGACAATTTTACCGGTTCAAGTGTCAATCGATGCCTCGGTGTGCGTGACGATAATATTCCGATTTCTTCAGGAGTTATTTTTTTATAATACTCTTAGTATATTTAAAGCAGACTTCACAGTAAAGCGAATAAAGCACTTTCTTTATCAAGGTAGTTTGTTATATCTGTTTGATGCGCTTCTACAATAGTCCAGTTATTTCTTATTTTTCATTAATAACAATACAGTCATTAATGTCCAGTCACAGCCAAAAAAAGTAAAATAAGTAAATATTTTTTGTTATAATTTCAATATATTTTTAAATGCTAAAATCTTAAATAATCCTAAAGAATAAATTCTTCTATTTTAAATCATCTTACAGATATTTTTAACTTTTCTCGCTTACGGATATAACGTCAGATTTCTTGCCTTCGATGTTTATGTGTGTGTTCAAAGTGATAGGTTCAAAGAAAGCTGGAAATTCCAAAATTTCCAGTTTTCTTTGAACTTATCACTACATTACATTTATGCGACGACTGACTGTCATAATAATAACAACGCTCACAGATGTTTTATAAATGTTTCGTTCAAGACTCGGGAAAAGTTTTGTTATCTTTGTCTTTGTCTAGTGAGGAAGAAAAAGAATCATAAGGAAAGTGAACATCTTTGATGAATAATGTTTAAAGACCCAAACCGATATTAGGAAGTGTTGGGATAAGCTCTGCACTCTTTCCATGATTGAAAATTGGCCATCACTGGAAAATACGTATGGTATTTTTTCTAATTCTTTATATATCCAAATACATAATAAACCAAGCATTTTTTTTTATATTTAGATATTAGTCTTTGTTGAATCCCAATAGGGCTTCATTTCCTAAACAGCTCTCTCATTATAAAATAATTGTTTAATTTATCGTAAGAGAATAAACAAACATAAAAATAACGCAATCAAATATGGGAAATATAGTGTGTAAGAATTGAACCCACTAAATTTGTATCAGCTAGCAGGGCCAACCGCTAGGCTAGCAAGCGGATGATAATACGAATCTCAGAATCATATAGAACTAGTTTTAAAACTTTTACATTACTTTAATTTGAACTTCGAAAATATCTATAAACACGTATAGCCATGTTAAGCTTATTTAAATGTATATAAATACAGAATGAAAAATAAACCGAGACAGACAGAGATTCGAACCCGAACCTCTGGGAAACCGTCCCGTCGCTCTACCAATTGAGCTACCGTATCGGTAGGTCGGTTTATTTATTTATTTTTTTTTTTATTTATATAATATATCACATTAAATATAATGTGATAGATGCGATGCGATATTTAAATGAAATAATTGAACCAACTGGGTTTAGATATATAATTATTTTCTATGCTCTAAACATAAATTTTAAAGGTATTAGTTTTATAACTCAATAGATATCTTTTCACGTTTTGAATTTAAACATTATATACTAACCCATACATGAAATATTATGATTATAGGTTTCAATAGTACATTAGATTCTTATCTTGAAATAAAACTTGGACTATAATTACAAAATTAACTACAAAACATTTGTCTCATTGTTTCAAATAATCTTAAAGACCGAGGTCTTTCAGAGGATTTATTTATTTTGCTGAATTAACGAATTTCCTTAATGAATGAATATTGTCTTGTACTGAGATTTCTCCTCTTTAAATAACAGATCTAATAATAAATCCAATTTAACTATATATTTTAATATAATCTATATGTATAATCAAAATGTAAACTTGGTATTTGTTTATTACCGGAGTTATTAAAAAAATCGAGAGATTTAAATTTACGAAACATAATGCATTTTTTCTTTTTGCCTGTGAAGATATCAGTAGAAAAAACAAAACAATTTTAATTAAATTTGGTGTGGTCTAAGCAATTAAGAATTAATTTATGAAAAATCTAATATAAGCTGATAGAAGTTTTAAATTATTGACTATCTAAGTAGCTTACAATGCCGATAAATAGTTATTTAATTTTAATATTAATTTCAAAATTAAAAAAAATATGTTTACTAAAATGTGTAAAAGAAATTTCTTGCCATGAAATTTATCTGAGGGAACTCCCGTGTATGGAACTTTGTTTATTTACATCTCGCCTGGCTCATAAATGTCAATACACGTAATAAAACATACAGCGGGTTCTAAATATTAATATCACAGACGTGATAAATTAGTAGCAACCTGAAGGGTGGTCGTTTTTAGGCTTAAAGGTTTTGTAAATATGGAATGTTGGCTAATAGTGGTAACATTTTAATTATTCTGTGTGAGAAGTTTACTGAAGGTAAATATTAATATTTATGTGAAACCGGGTCACACGATAACAAACACTTTAATTTTCGAAGTTTTTGTCATTCCTAGCATAAATCTTTACAATTATTAGTTATCCCATAATCTATATATATATATATATATATATATATATATATATATATATATATATATATATATACAGGGTTATTTTTAATTAGTTGAGCACCTTTTGCAGGCAGCCTCTCTACATCAATCCCAACAACATTTGTTCTACGACTTTTAAAAAATCTTGATAAATAACTCAGAATAAACGAACAAAAAAAATTTTTGCTCCCTCGATTATTTATTACTCTGTATTTTGTAAGCAGTCTAAAGTATAGGTCGCGGCAGGCTAGCGAAAGTCAGAAACTGTTAAACGCGCGCGCCAGCTTTTTTCGTATAGCTTCATCTCTTTTACACCATGTTGCTATGGAAATACTAAATAATCAAAATGACAAGTATGTGGATTACAAAACACAATTTATATTAACCAAAAATAAAATTATCGGATTAGAGTTTTATAATTAAATAATGAATTGTAATTACATACTGGACAATACGATTTTATGGACTTGCTATTAAAACTAATAAATAAATTCAAGATTATAACATGAAGAAGAAATTATGAAATGTAATTTATAATATTTTTAAAATACATTGATAGAAGAAGTAAGAATGAAAAGAAATACGAGTTTTGGCTGAGAAATGGAGCATTGGGGTCCTGATCTTCACAAGGTCTGTTTTGCTATACCTAGAACGAACAACAACTCGAAACAGCAGAAACCATGATGAAGAATAATTTTATTTGTGATACCTATAGTGACGATCCAACATATTAAGAAGCCTAAAGTTATTATTTTTAAAGTGGATTGTGTACATTTGTCTGTTTTTATGGTACTTATGTGTTTCTTCTATGAGAATATACGTCAGAAACAGTCGATTCACTTCTTACGTTTTAATTAATTAATATTAATGAAAATTATGACGTTTTTCTGTTACGCGCCATCTTAAAGAAATTCGTAAGTAACTTATTAACAAACGAGATAATATGATATGTATAAGGTAAGTTAAAGAGAAGTTATTGTTTTGTAAAAATAATATTTATTTGTTTTCGTTACAGTGCCCTTATTTCATAAACCAAATAAAAATATTGAGACATTCAACTTGTGGACAACTTCTATTGGAGATTTTGTTTTTTCATTAGATTCTTAAACAGTTAGACAATATGTGTTTCGACTATTGTAGAAAATATTTTAATAAATAAAAGTGGAAAACGATGCTATTTTTTATTACACCTTAGAAAATTATCAAGTTCTAACGTGCATAGCCGCCGCTGCGTCACCCCGCCACCCCGCGCCCCGATGCACGTGGCCTTGGCACATATTTTGACAAGTTGCGTGGCCTCTCTTTGCTCAAGTTTAATGCACGTTTAGAGGCAATAAATAAATTTTGTATGGGAAAAACTAATTTTTTAAAACTATTAATTTTAAAAAGTCGTAGAACAAATGTTGTTAGGATTGATGTAGAGGGGTTGCCTGCAAAAGGTGTTCAACTAATTACAAATAACCCTGTATATATATATATATATATATATATATGTGTGTTAAATAGAGATCCCAAATCTATAAGCGTTATTTCTATATATATATAGGTCGAGATTATTTACTAGATTTGAAAACGGCGTAGAAAATTACAAGGCTACATGCCCTCATTACATTGCGATCACAGATATAAATTAACAGTATCACAACATACGGCTTTCATACGTCCTTTCTTTATGGAGATTTTTAGACAGACTGATTTTTTAAATTTTATAAGCTGTGGAATCTAAAACCGTTGCATCAACCTTAGAGGTTCAAGTATAGTTCCTTGTTCTCTAGAAAAGAAACAAACCTAAAATAATGTCATAGAATGAAACAGACTACTGTATTATATTTGTTTTGTAACTCAAAAAGTAACACTAACAAGAGTCAATAGGAGCGTGTATTTCTATGTCTAAAAGCTTTCAAGAAAATTTGATTACGCTATAGCTTTCGATTGAATTTTCGTATCAAAGGTACCGGCGAAATTATTATTTATTACATGTGCGTTGACATTCGGTTCTATACAAATATGTTACTTTATGTATTATTTCTCAATAATTACATATAGAATTAAGGAATAGAAAAGTCAGAGTATGGCATTTTAATACATTATCAAATTTTATTTTACATCAGCATCAGCATTAGCAACAAAATTGTATAGTAAACAATTCTACGCTTCCTTAAAACACTTTAAAGATTTGAATGTTTCAAATTGCTTGAATGCTGGAACTAATACAGCGTCAGTTATGAAATGTTTTATGAATCACGTCGTTAGTGTTTAAAGGTTGGTCGGTAGTAAGAATGTTTGGTCCCATATTGAAGTTTGTTCCGCTTTGTTTAGGGACTTCGATTGTTATGATTTTAGTAAATAAGTTCAGTGTCCCAGGAGATGTTGAGAAGAGGGATTCGAAACCAATATTTTTAATTATTATTAAATTTATGTTTCATAGTTATTCGTAGTTCGTATCTATTCTTGGTCACAGTTAGGAGCATCAAATATATTTTTTAATTTTCTTACTTACATTTTATAAAAATAAAATCTTATGGTCTTAAAGCGAGTTATTTAAGAAACAGGATGTTCCATACATTAAAAAGAATAAAAGAATAGTAGATAAAAGAGACGAGGGTTGAGGTAATTACAATTTTAATAGACGTTGAGGTTCAGGGAGCGGTCCAGTAATATTCTCAGTTTCTGAGGCGTTGTACAGACTTCTCGAACGTTTTCTTCCTTTTTATATCTATTCTTTTATTACCTTTTATTATTACGTAATCTTATTAATTTGTTAATTTTAAGTCTTAAGTCCGCTGGCAATAGTCAATGTAGTATATATTATTTTTACACTTTCATTATTTGGTTCCTCTTTTTAATTGCCTAGTGCTGGTGAACGGGCAATGGTTGTCGACGGTGACTGGTTGTCGTGCTTTTTGAATAGATACGAAAAAATACTGAATAATACAGAAAAATAGAATAATTATAATTTCTATCTAATTTATTGGTATGCTTATATTTGTTCGCAATTCCTCTCCAAATATTTGTAAAACAGTGACTACAATGAAGTCACAAGGGATGACTAATATTGATTCAAAGTACATAATTAAAATATATATTATAAGATTTTAAAAGATATCTGGCAAAGACCCACAAACCTTGTTCAGCATCGTTCATGTCGTATCAAATATATATGTATTAATAAATATATATATTGTATTTATTTATTAATATATATTTTATATGAGAGCCTTATATGATAGCCTCAACCACAAACATTATTTGCGGTCAATGCACTCTGAAATATCTGTTTTACACAATGGAAGTTCTTCTAAGAAAGCTTATAACATAGGATAAAAGACACTTTTTTTACAGAAATACCATCAAGGTAACCACATGTTAAGGATGATTTTAAGAGAAATCCAATATAACATTATCCATATCATAGTCAATCTCTAAAACTTACAATTCCGATAAACATTGATTTAAATGATTTGCTATAAGTCATTAAAATAAGAAAATATAACTTAAAATCAAATGTTATTTTTATTTATAGTATTGTGAATTTCTATGAATTGTAAATAAGAGTTTTTTCGAATCCCTTGTAAGGAACCCTGACAATTTCGCCTGGCTCATAAATGTGAATACATGTTAAGAAACATACAGCTGGTTATAAATATTCATGTCATACTACGTGATAAATTAGAAGCAACCTGAAGGGTGTTACTATATAAGCTTGAGAGTTTTGTAAACATGAAATACCAACTGAAATATATTATCTATATGACAGTGCTAATATTTTACATGTTTTGTAAGAAGTGAAAAGTTAAAGAACTTATAAATGAAACCAGGTTACGCAACAACAAACTCTCCATATTTCCGTTAACTATAGACATTACAGTTCATTATTATTTTTAGAAGTGTTTTATTGAAAGCTCTATAATCCAACTATTGCTTAATCTTTTATCAACAAAACCTGACATGTACAATTTCATATTTAAAATAGTGGGTTCTGGTATGAGAAATTATATTTATTTCCAGTGTGTTGTGGGACAAACTCTATAATTATGAACATTCAGTTTTCTTTAACCATATCTCATTAGATAGTGGTGGTTCTCTTAAAAAAATATATACATACTCATCGAACTTTATGCTCTTTTTTCAGATATTATTCAACCTGGCTACACGAAGGCAGGCATTGAATGGACTAAGAGAGGTATGAATTGGATAATTAATTTTTTGAAATTTGACTCATATTGTAAATATGACTAACACATTAAGAATACAACACTATATTAAAAAAGAGATATATTCAAAAACTCTACATTCTCGGAATATTTTAAATAGTTTCTATTGCCAAACACACACAAAAAGCTTGTTCAGTATCGGTCAACTCTTATCCGGTTGGTATTATTAAGTTATTTGTATTCTCATAAATTATTCCCTCAATACAATTTACTTTGTTGCTCAATATATATACAGTAGGAAATGGTTTTCATGGTTATTGTGCATCGATTGGTCAATTTCTAGTTTTAGATATTGACTAAACGAAATATGCAATACGGTCACTTTTAGGTTTCCTTTTAAATCCGATTTCAAGACCTATAAATAAATATTGTTTGTATATATAAGTTTTTTATTTATATATAAATAAAAAGTTAAAAGGTGTTTCGCAAAGTGTGAAATAAATTTGATCCTTACAATAATCTCAATGTTCAAAACCCGGAAAGTTTTTGAAACGACTCGTTAATTCTAAATTTGAACTCACGTCAGTTATATTTAGTCGCAGTCGCTGCGTAGCACAGTTACTGGAAACGTCGACATTTTTGTTTAGTTAACTACGGATTTCGTATTTTAGGTATTGTGAGTCATGTACATAGTTACTTTTAATTTTTGTTTTTTGTTCCTTTTATTCTGTCCCGTTAACCGTCGTCATATTAGGTACATAAAAAAAACAATTAAAATTAGAACAAATCGCTTAAGGTTATGAGTTGTCAGGTCATATTTAAACTTCAGTTATTTGTTTAATAAAATTAAACACATTTCTAATCATAATATAAACTGTAATTTATCAAAACAAAATATTATTTACAAATAAGATGAATACCCAATTTGTACTTAAACAGATGTCTAGGGTCGAACCACGGGCAGGGTGTTTATTTTATTTTCTTCATCGTCGCCGTAAGTCATAACAGTTGTTCCTCGTGTCGACATGTTTGCTGATTTGTATGCAAGTTTTCAGGAGTATGTTTTGTTAAAATCTGTTGTATCTTAGCCTAAATCGTTATAAACTTGGATTTTAATATTATTTTATATTGATTTGTTGATTAAATTTAAGTGTAATTATTTAAATTAAATGTGGTTAATAAACGACAGTTACAAATTAGCTAAAACCACGGAGAGCAGAGGTAAACGTTAAATGTGTCAATAATAGTGAGGTTAATAAATTATGCTTTCAAATGGAATTTAGGAGCTTTGTTTATTATTTGTACATATTATTATTTTAAATATTATTAAATGTATTGAGTAATACAATAATGGTTTTAAGAGAGATTCATGTAAATTATTTTCATCTCCACTAGTACTTTTTATAAAACTGTCCTATCATATTATCTGCTCTGAGCTAGTAAGAAGGAATATTTAATAAAATCGTACGTGTTAAAGGTTATAATATAATGCTAAGGTCCTAGAGGGTTACGAACTGATCAGCGAACGTTAACACGTTTTTCGTTAAAGTCCTTCGACTGTCCACCATACACTCTAATGGATGCAACAGAGCTTTGAGAGTAAAGTTGAGGTAGTGGTTGTAAATCAAAGCCGTTGTCGATAGTAATTGCTTGGAAATTAACACTGGTATTGCTGGTAATTGCTTAGAAATTAGCGGAAGGCTCGTTATTGTCCCCAACTCTGTTATGATATCAATGTTATAATGGTACACCTTGGCGGCATTGGCGTATCATGGACTCAATCCACCTCAATAAATCTATTTCGTTATTTAATACATTGTGCACTTTTTTTATTGAATTTATATATTATGTTCTTTTATTTTATAAATAATGAAAGATAAAACAGAGATACATTTTTTACATTCTGCATACCCACTGCAACGAAGACTTTTTTAATTTTTTCCTTAACTTATATTATATCTACTGTTAGGACTTGTTTTAATAATACACAATACTTGCACTTCAATGTTTAATATCCAACAATCCAAGAATGGGCAAAAACCCCCCTCTCATTTTATAATATTTTCACACTACAATATTAAGGTGAGGGTATTTTACAATTTCATAACCAACTTACAGATGGTATTATTTATAACGTATTATAAATTCTAATAATTAATAAAATATTAAAGATTATGTTAAAATATTTTATGCTTATTATTCTTAAAACATTCCACAGTAAATACTAAACATTCCATATTTATTTCATAGGTGACACTACTATTGTGTACTATTTCGAAACTTATGAACTAATTAAATATAAGTTCCGATGTATTTAACATTTAAATTATAATAGACTACAAACTTAAACTCATTAATGGTTTGGCTCGACCGAGGTTGTTCGCCGTCACACAGAAGATTAGCGTAAGGTATCTATTGTAACTACGTTTCGTATGTAAAATGAAAGAAATTTAATTCCAACAATCCTTGCTTTCTCTACTTGCCGTGTCTTTTGCTCTTTTATCTATCCTTGTTTCTTAAGGATCGCGACGCATCTACAATACCTTTTTATGTTAATGTCCGTGTGCAACGTTGAACAATTACTATGATATGGATCAACAAATTGCTTATCATTTCATAAACCTTACAAATATTTGACCTTCATTTCTTACAATTTTACCGGTTCAAGTTAGAATCGATGCCTCCGTTTCTGTGAATAAAATTAATTCCGATTTCTTAAGGACAGGAATAATTTGTTATAATACTCCTAGTAAAGACAGACTTCACAGTAAAGCGGATAAAGCACTTTCTTTGTCATGTTAATGTTCGCTTCTAGACACTGTATAGAATCATTTATGTCGGTTAAGTAAAGTAACTTTTAATCTCGTCTTTCATAGTTTTGAAGTTAGCTAGTCTATTCACTAAACCTGAAAGTTGCCCCTGCCGTCTTAATGGGTCACCACGGAATCACTTTCACACTCACCACGATGCCTCGACGTGAACCTCGGAAGGGGCACCCCGCAACGAGGAGCACCCATCCCTTTTTTTGCAGGCTTGATAGATTGTGGAGAATCCGAAGTTAGCTAGTCTATTTTAACTCGACACAATCACCTTATTAATAACGAGAGCATTATAATATTACGATATTAATAAAGTTTTCTTAATTATCTTAAAAAAAACTACTCGATATTTATTTATCTTGCATATGTTTCGGATTTTTTCTAGTATCCGGATGCAACGTCCAGTTGTTGCGTCCGTTGTTTATGTTTCGGATTTTAAGTTTAGTTTGAAACTATTACAATAAATTTTATGCGACGACTGACTGTAGTAGCAATAGCAATTAAAACGGTTACAGATCTTTTACAAATCTTTACTTTTCCAAGTATTGATCATACTTGGAAAAGTATTTTTTATTTATTGTGTCTAGTCAGCGAAAAAAAACATCGGAAGGGTAATGAAGTTATTTGATGAATAATGTTTAAAGACCCAAATCGATATTCGGAAGTGTTGGGATAAGCTCTGCACTCTTTCCATGATTAAAGACCATCACTGGAAAATACATATGCTATTTTTTCGAATTCTTCAAACATCCAAATAAATAAAAACCATGTTTTATTTTTTATTTCAGTCATTGCTGAAATCTAACATAGGGCTTCTTTTCCTAAACAACTCTACCATTATATTTTTTTCATTGTATTTTCATTGTATCGCAGCATACACAAACGAAAATAACGAAAACAAAGAATACCCAATAATAAATATAAGAGTATCACTCATCAAGTACAGTGTGCGGGAATAGAACCCTACATTTGCATCAGCTAGTAGTGTCACTAACCATTGGGCTAACAGGCCGATGGTAATACAATAAACAGCATATAGAACTAGATCTTAATATTTTTAAAACCCCGAAGAAAAAGACGAGTGTTATAAGTTTGATCTGTGTATGTGTGTGTGTGCATGCGTGTTTTAAGGGCATTCGTTTTGTGAGTCAATAGGTTCACGTATTTTATTTAATCGTTATATACTAACCCATACATGTAAATATTAAGATTAGAAATTTCAATAGTACATCTTGAAATAATATCTCCGAATATCATTACAAAATTAAATACATAACATTTGTTTACTCATTGTTTCACAGAATCTTCAAGACCTCGCTCAGCAGATTAATTTATTTTGCAGATTTAATGAATTTCTTTAGTGAATGAATATTCTGATGTACCTACTGAGATTCCTCCTCTTGAAATAAACAGATCTAATATTTAATCCATTTTCTTAGTATATTTTTTTTTTTAGACATAATATACATATATACCTGGAATTTTTTATTGGAGCTTAAAAAAAGTAAAGTAGAAGTTAATATTTAAAATTTTAGATAGATCTAAATTTATGAAATTTTACATTTCATTTTTTTATTGTTTGCTTATCTGTTGGTCTATGCAGACAATCTGACAAAATATAAAAAAAGATAAAATAAAAAGAAAGCTCTGCATACAATACATACGACTACTAGTATGTATTGTATGCAATGCTTTCTTTTTGTTTTATCTTTTTTTACTATTTAAACAACACTTACACTATGTCTTCTGTATCTCTATTCCTCCAACTAATTGGTTGCTTGGAAGAGATTGCTCTTTATCGATAAGGCCGCCAAATTTGTACATTTTTCTGTTTTATTTTTTTTGTTATTGTTTTATCTTGGTGTACAATAAAGAGTATTTATTATTATGATTAAAATAATGTCAGAGAAAGAAATAGACGACTGTATTATTACATTGGTTTTGAACCTCAAAAAGTAACACTAACAAGAATCAATAGGAGCGTGTATTTCTGTCTAAAAGCTTTCAAGAAAATTTGATTACGCTATAGCTTTCGATTGAATTTTCGTATCAAAGGTACCAGTGAGATTATTATTACATGTGCATTGACATTAGATTCTATAAAAATATGTTACTTTATGTATTATTTCTCAATAATAACATATAGAATAAGGGATTGAAAAGTCAGAGTATGGCATTTTAATACATTATCAAATTTTATTTTACATCAGCATCAGCATTAGCAACAAAATTGTATAGTAAACAGTTCTACGCTTCCTTAAAACACTTTGAAGATTTGAATGTTACAAATTGCTTGAATGCTGGAACTAATATAGCGTCAGTTATGTAATGTTTTATGAATCACGTCGTTAGTGTTTAAAGGTTGGTAGGTAGTAAGAATGTTTTGTCCCATATTGAAGTTTGTTCCGCTTGGTTTAAGGACTTCGATTGTTATGATTTTAGTAAATAAGTTCGGTGTCCCAGGAGATGTTGAAAATAGGAATTCGATACCATTGTTTCAGCAAGTAGCAATTACAACAGTTTAATACCTTAAATTTATGTTTCGTATTTCGTATTATTTTAACGGATTTAACTTCTATCCTTGGCCAGGTGACGTTTAGTTCATAGTTATGAGCGTTGATAATTTATATTGTATAATTTTTTACATAAAATTTATAAAAATAAATTCTTATGGTCCCTAAGCGACTGTAAGCTAGTAATTTAAAAAACATGACGTTCCATACATTAAAAAAAATAAAAGAATAGTAGATAAAAGAGACGAGAGATGAGGTTAATTAGAATTTTAATAGAAGTTGAGCATCAATGAGCGGTCCAGTAATATCCTGTGTTTCTGGAACACTGAATAGACTTCCTGTCCTTTTTTTTATTACTTTATATTATAACGTAATCTTTTTATTTTTGTTAAGGTTATATTTTAAGTGTAGGTACTCAGTAATAGTACCGAGAGTCAGTGTCCTATTAATTACTTTTTCATTCACGTTTTCGTTTTTGTTTCTTTTTTTATTGCATTATTCTCTTGGACTGCGTGCTGTAACTAGTAGTCCAGCTTTTTTTTCCCTAGATTTTCTGCAATTTTAATTAATTACAACTTTATATCAAATTTATTGTTATGGTTATAGTTGTTTGCAATTCCTTGCTAAATATTGTTTAGGTGATCTAACAGTTATCCTAACAGTGATCACAATAAAGTCCCAAGGCATGAATGTTATTGATTCGGAGTAGATAATTTATATATATATATATATATATATATATATATATATATATATATATATATATATATATATATATATATATATATATATATTAGATATCTTTGTAAACTCTACAAATATTATGGATATGAAATATTTATTGCCTGTGAAATTAAAATATTTTTTTTATATTTAAATTCTTCATTCGTAGATGACTATGAAAGGTTCTGCCAAAGGCCCACAAAAACCTTGTTCAGCATCGTTCATCTCGTATCAAATATAAATATATAAATAAATATATATATGTCACCAACTCTTCTCAAGTTTTGGTAATTCTTTTCTCGAGGTAATGGTAGATTTGACATTGAAAAAAAATATTGTACACCATAAACAATACTTGCGGTCAGTGCACTCTGAAATATCTATTTTACACTTGCATAATGGAAGTTCTTCTAAGCGAGTCCTTTTAATAACATAGAATAAAAGACAATCAAAGTAACCGCATGTTGCTTTTAAGAGAAATCCAATATAACGTTATCCATATCATTGTCAATCTCTAAAACTTACAATTCCGATAAACATTTATTTAAATGATATGCTATGAGTCATTAAATTAAAAAAACAATTTAAAATCTTATGTGTTTTTTATTTATAGTATTGTGAATTTCTATGAATTGTAAATAAGAGTTTTTTCGAATCCCTTGTAAGGAACCCTGACAATTTCGCCTGGCTCATAAATGTGAATACATGTTAAGAAACATACAGCAGGTTATAAATATTCAGGTCGCACTACGTGATAAATTAGAAGCAACCTGAAGGGTGTTACTATATAAGCTTGAGAGTTTTGTAAACATGAAAACGAACTCAAATATATTATTCATATGACAGTGCTAATATTTAACTTTTTTGTGTTAGAAGTGTAAAAACTTTTAAGTGAAACCAGGCCACACAAATATAAACTCTCCATATTATCGATAAATCATGGGCTTTGCTATTCCTAGCCTCAACCTTATTAAGTTCAATAGTATTTTATTCAATAAAAGCAAGGAAAATTCTATAGATCTATGATCTATTATATTATAATTATTGTTTATAAAAAACTAGAAAATCTTTTATAAAAAAAACATGTATATTTTCACATTTAAAATATTATGTACAGGTATGTACAATTTTCTTTATTTCTACTAATACTCGATGTTGATGTATGTTGTCGGACAAAGATAAAATTATTTTTTTGGTTTTCTATAAGCGTGACTCATTAGATAGTACTCACTTGTTTAAAAAAAATTGGATACTCATCAAATTTTAATGCTCTTGTTTCAGATATAGAGATTTTTAACCAGGCTTTCATCTGAAAGCACGCATTGTCATGAAATAAGGTATAATGTTTTGGATGACATATTTTTTTCAATTTACATTTTTTTTTATATCAATATATCTCTTACAAAGCAATACAAAAAAAAATATAAAAAAATAACGATATATTTAAAAACTTCACTTTCTTGGAAAACTTTATATAGTTTATGTTGCTAAAGACACACATAAAGCTTGTTCAGTATCGGTCAATTAGTATCCGGTTGGACATTCTTAGGTTATTTGTATTCTCATACATTATTGCCTCAATACAATTTACTTTGTTGCTCAATATATACATTAGGAAATTGTATTCATGGTCCAAGTTGTTCTGCATCGATTGTTAAATTTCTATTTTTAGATGTTAAATTGACTAAACGAAATATGCAATACGGTCACTTTTTAGGTTTCTTTTTAAATCGCTTTTCATGACCTATTAATAAATATTGTTTGTATATATAAGTTTTTTATTTTGGTAAATAAATTTGATCCTTATAATAATCTCCATGTTCAAAACCCGGAATGTTTTTGAAACGACTCGTTAATTCTAAATTTGTACTCACGTCAGTTATATTTAGTCGCAATCGCTGCGTAGCACAGTTACTGGAAACGTCGACATTTTTGTTTAGTTAACTACGGATTTCGTATTTTAGGTATTGTGAGTCATGTACATAGTTACTCTTAATTTATGGTTTTTATATCTTTTATTTTATCTTATTAATCGTCGATATATTAGGCACATCCTTTTAATTAAAATATGAATGAAAATTGAAAGAATTCGCATTAGTCGGTGTATTGTCAGATCATGTCCAAATCTCAGTAAGTAGTTTAATAAAACGAAACCTTTTTTTAATCAGAATTTAAACATTCATCGAAATTAAATGTTTATTACAAATAACATAGATGAAACATAAATACCCAAATTCTGTTAAAATAGATGTGAAGGCTCGAACCACGGGCAGGGTGTTTATTTTATTTTCTTCATCGTCGCTGTAAGTCATAACAGTTGTTCCTCGTGTCGACATGTTTGCTGATTTGTATTCTAGTTTTCAAAATTATATTCTTTTTTTTTTTTTTTTATTTATTTATTTTTTTTTTTTATACAAAACTAGGTTAATGCTTGACTACATTCCACCTGATGGAAAGTGAAATGTAGTCTTAGGTGGTAAAGCGCATTAACCTAGAAGCCTATTCACTCTCCTCTTGAAGACACCCACATTATATTTTGCCGGAAATACCGACGCCGGCAGTTTGTTCCAGTCCTTCGCTGTACGCACTAAAAAAGATGAAGCATAGCGCTTCGTTCGGACAGGTGGAATGTCCACAACAAAAGGATGAAAACCTGCCGTGCGTCGGGTCGTCCGGTGATGGAAGGGGGATGGGGGAATTAGGTCGTGCAATTCCTGCGCACACTCACCAAAATGTATCCTATAGAATACTGAGAGGCTGGCAATTCTACGCCTGTGTTCAAGGCTGTGGAGTTTGGCGTCAACCAATTTAGGGTCGCCAATAAGCCTCTTTGCTCGCCTCTCAATTGAGTCCAGAACCGCAAGATGAGTCTTTGCGGCACCAGCAAATATGTGGCCACAATACTCTACACACGACCGGATCTGTGCTTTGTATAATACAAGAAGCTGTCCCGGTGTAAAGTACTGTCGCACCTTCACAAGTACGGCAAGCTTTCCTGCAGCTGCTCTTGCTCTGGACTCAATGTACCGACCAAAGTTGAGGTTCGAGGAGATCTCTAAGCCTAACAACTGAAGCCAGTCACTGTATTCCAAGGATACATTCTGGAAAGTAGGAGCCAAGGTGAAGGGGCTCCTTTTGGCGGTGAACAAACACGTCTGCGTTTTGGTGGCGTTGAATTTGACAAGATTGGCATTGCCCCATGCGGAGACTGCCTGAAGTTTGTCATTCAAACGTTGCACCATGGCTTCTCTTTCAGATTGTACTTCATCTCTACTAGCCCGAGAACTTGGCAGATATCTTTCTACAACTGTGCTGTCGTCTGCATACCCATAGATACCGGGCTTCAGCAGATCGTTAATGTGCAGCAGAAAAAGAGTTGCAGAAAGAACGGACCCCTGAGGTACTCCGGAATTTATTGTCAAGGGTTCCGAAGAACACCCGTCGACAACAACACGGAGAGATCTCCGGCTCAAAAAGTCCGTTATCCAGCCAATCAGACCAGGAGATATACCGTACGCTGAAAGCTTGCTTAAAAGGCTCACATGCCAGACCCTGTCAAAAGCCTTCGAGACGTCCAGAGAGACGGCGACGGCTTCTCCGTTCCTCTCGATGGCTTCGCCTAAAATGTGTGTCGCGTACGCTAGAAGGTCCCCAGTGGACCTATTTCGGCGAAATCCGTACTGTCGGTCACTGAGGAGATCGTTACCTTCTACTTACGCTAGAAGCCGCGAGTTCAATACACGCTCCATAATCTTGCAGAGTATGGAGGTGATTGAAATCGGTCTGTAACTGACAGGGTCGGCACGGCTGCCTTTTTTGGGCACGGGTTGCACATTAGCAAGCTTCCAGGATTTCGGCACTATTCCAGTCATGAAAGAGAGACGATACAGACGTGTCAGTACAGGAGACAACTCAGCTGCGCATGTCTTGAGTAGAATGGCTGGTATACCATCAGGACCACTGGCTTTATTCACATCTAAACGACACAATGTTCTCCATACCTCTTTGTTAGTGATGCGGATTTCAGGCATCGAAATACCGCAGTGAGGAAGATGTGCTGGAGAAGCATTGCCAGTGTCTAGATGCGAATTATCAGCAAACAGAGATGCAAATACATTTGCTTTTTCTGTTGCTGTGTGGGCCAGGGAACCATCCGGCTTCAGCAGAGCAGGCAGTTGGCAGAAATTCGACTCGATCGCTTTCGCAAGAGACCAGAAAGCTCGACTGCCAGTTGGTCTGACAGAGAGCTTTTCGCCATGCTTAGCGATTCGATCGAGACGAGCCTTCCGCAATGCCTTTTTGTAGGACTTGGCAGCTTGGTTAAAGGCTCTCTTCTTTGTACTTACATCCGGAGTTTTGCGGCTTCGAGCATCAGCCCAAATAAGGTATGCCGAATGTTTTAGGTCATGTGCATGACGACATTCGGCATTAAACCATGGGCGAGCTTTGCCACCGATGGGTACGTCAGCAAAAGGATTAAAATACTCCATTGCCTGATGCACCACATCAGTTATAGCATCCGCGCAACTCGACGGATCCAAAGAAGAGAAGCAGACCTGCCGCCAAGGATAAGACGCAAAAAAGTGCCGCATCTCATCCCAATCTGCTGACTTGTATTTCCATACTCGCCTAACACCATGAGGTTCGAAAGCTGGTGGGGAATATGTAAATACAGATTTCACTAGACAGTGATCGGAGGTTCCCAAGGGGGACGTGACCTCTACACGATACCTGTCCGGATCAGTTGTCAGCAGAAGGTCCAGGCAATTGGCTGTATGGCCTACCACATCTGGTACCCTTGTCGCTTGCCTCACCAGCTGAAAGAGGTCCAAGGACAACGCAAAGTTCCGCGCTTCTCTTCCAGCATGGTCGGTCTTCTGGTACGGGAACAGCCAGTCCTGATGACAGGCATTAAAGTCCCCCAGAAAGAAGAGCTGCGCCGAAGGGTACTGATACAGAGCCATTCTGCTTAAACTCGGTTGTATCTCAGTCTAAATCATTATCAACTTTGATTTTAACATTATTTTATATTGATTTGTGGCTTAGATTTAAGTGTAATTATTTAAATTATATGTGGTTAATAAACGACAGTTACAAATTAGCTAAAACCACGGAGAGCGGAGTTAAACGTTAAATGTGTCAGTAATAGTGAGGTTAATAAATTATGCTTTCAAATGGAATTTAGGAGCTTTGTTTATTACTTGTACATATTATTATTTTAACTATTATTAAATTACCATCAACAATACAATAATGGTTTTAAGAGAAATTCATGTTAATCATTTTCAGTATTCTCTAGTCTAAAAGAGTTGTATTTTCATTAGTTATAAAAAAACTGTCCTACCATATTATCAGCTCTGAGCTAGTCAAAAGGAATTTCTAATAAAATCTTACTTATTAAATGTTATAATATAATGCATAGGTCCTCAGATTACTTAGACGGTTACGAACTGATCAGCGACCGTTAACAGGTTTTTCTCAAAGTCGTTCAACTGGCGACCATGGAAGATATTTACCAAAAATGTTGGTTATGAGTAGCGAAAGTACAAAGCGTCCACTATTTAACTTTATGTTATATTCTTCATTGATAAATAGAGAAATTTTAAAATCTTTTATATCTCTATGCTTCATTATACTCAATGAAGATTTGGATTAAATGTTACGTTCTTTAATTGATCATTTACTCCAAACTAATCAATTGCGTAAATTCTGAAACTAGTTCAGCGTTCATTTAATAAACGTTTTCTAAATAATGTTTCAACATTTATACGTTCTTTAAGACTATTCTAGTTGTAGTTAATTCCACTTTGCTTAAGGTCAGAGTTTGTTTGTTTCTATTTCAGTAAATGAATTAAATAATTCAAGAGACGTTAAATATAGGGACACTCGAACTAAAGCATAGAGACGCTAAACATAGTTCTGGTATTATTAATTTTTGATTATTTTTTGTTTATTTATATTTTTAAATACAACTCCTGATTTAGAGAATCTATTATCCCTGTGTCACAGGGGGACTTCACAAACATAGAAATAACGAACACAAAGTACACCCAGACTCGGAACAACAATCTGTGGATCACACAGAATTGTCCGGTGTGGGGATTAACCTTTGGTTTAACAGTCAGAGTCACTAACCAGTAACCACTACACCAACAACTATGTTTTGAAACAATAGTATTATTCATTATCTGTTCAACGAATATAGATATTAGAAAAAAAAGGAAAATTTAATCAATGATTAATTTCAGATGAAAGTCTACAGGTTTGCTGTTTATATCTTAAAGATAAACGATGAAGTCAAACATATAGCTTACAATTCCGATAAATATATAATTTAATTATGAATAAGTGACAAAAATAAGAAAACATAATTTGAAGTCAAATACTTATATTATTTATCGTAGCTACTGTGGAAAAAATTCTTGCTATGAAATGTATTTAAAGGTCTTCTTGACTCTCGTATAATCGTTAAAACTTGCTGCTCGCCTGATAAATGTGAATACATGTTATGAAACATACAGCAGGTTATTCATATTAATGTCCCAGACATGATAAATTAGTAATGGAGGGTGTTAGTATATAAGCTTATTCATATGATAGCAATCATATTTTATTGTGTTAGTGTGTTTAAGTGAAACTGGGTCACACAAAAATAAAGTCTCAAAACTTCAGACGACGAGGGTTTTGCTAATCCTTGATTAATCTATATTATTTCTAATAGTATTTTATTTACTTCTTATAAATGTGCACTTTTTATTATAACTAGGGATTGGAATATTCTGCTGAATTCTGAATATTTCCGAATACTTGGAAGTATTCGGATTGACATTATTTATATTACCCAAAAATCCACCAGCCATGTGATATTCATCTAAAATATTATTAGAAAGGGACAAAGCATTACTCGCGTTGTATACATAAATAGGCCTAGATTATATACTACATTATCAATTGTATGTTTTCATTACATTTTTATAAACGTACCTATTAGGACCGCGACATTTAAATAAAACTACCCTGTATAAACAATATTTATTATTACATTTAAATAATACGCCATGACATATATTTGTCAAAGGCCTCTAAGGACCAATATTTTGTATAAATTTTTAATTATATAAGCTATAAGAGGTAAACATCACATAGGTAGACCCTAAAACAATATACATTTTATTATTCTTACGTTTATATCTTTTTGTCTGCTAGTGATCATGTAATCACAAACGGGTATTTTGACGGATTTTGGTGTAGCAATAGGATATTGTCCCAGTCAATACATAACTTACTTGAGTTGGCACATAACTTACATGAGACCAGCACTTGAAGTAGCTGAAGACGACTACTACTAATACTATCATTATTACTATTAATTTAACACTTTAATAATGTAATACATTTTTTATCATTAATCACACTTCACCTGTAATCTTAATTGCTCTTACCATTTGTACGCGGATGATCTTCAACTGTATACGCAAGCTGACCGGTAATATAAATGCCGCAGTGGTCGAGTTGAATGATGCCTTAAAGTATATTGCTGATTGGTCTCATAAATTTGGAGTGGCTGGATTGTTAAGAGGCATAACCAACATCTCAAGAATCATATCGTGATACACTTGTATCGATGTTATGACACCTTAAAAAAATATGTTTCATTGTATCTTTTAAAAGCCCGATACACAAAGGTTCGATTCATAGTATTTGGATGGAGAGTTTCAAAAATTGCTTTGGCATTGTGTAAAGTTATATCAGCATTTCGATACTCTTTATCACCTCAATTCATTTTAATATCACAAAATATCTAATACTGATTGGTACGAAAATGAGAAAGTAATGAATATTCATATAAGAGTGATAGATTATGAAGTCCAAAGAAATATTATGTTCTTTTGTTAATATTTAAAAAAAATGACTAGGCCAAGTATATACATAATATTGTATTTCAACTAGTTGTTTAAAAAAAAGAGCTTAGGGTAGACTTATTAGAATATTTTTTTACAAACTACCATTTATTTTCTCCACTTTTAATATATATATGTAGGAAAGCCTTAAAACATCTATGAATTTAAATTTATATAAATATAGAATGAAAAATAAACCGGTACGGGTAGGGACTCGAACCTGCAACTACTGGGAAACCGTCCACCGTTTATTTTTCCGTATTCAAATTTAAAACCGTAATTTAAAAATAAACTGTATCGGTTTATTTTTCATTCTATATTTATATAAATTTAAATAAGCTTAACATGGCTATACCTGTTTAAAGATATTTTCAAACATCTATGAATTTGTTTACAAAATAAAATGAACAACAAATATTTTGTTTGTTTTAAAAAACGAGTACCTCATAAAATATAAATACATTTACCAAGTTTATACCAAGTTTTTACCAAGAATACGAAAACTTTATTACAGATTTGAAAGTACAGTTATCTTCGATGGAAATTAAAAATAAATATCAATATATTGTATCTCTGTTTAAACATTTAATTAATAATCATAACGAAGAAACAAATGATATTATTCACATTTGTTAATTGAATAATATAATTAAATTAAGACTCTTACAAGAGTGTGTGAGGTGTGGAAGCCAGGTCAATTACGTATAATTAATTTAGTGTTTAACTTGTTAAATTTTATGTAACATGATGTAAGGACGAAATTAGTTTCTATAATAAAATAATTGCCGTATTTTCTGTTAGAAACTAACATTGTCATAGCAAAAGTTGTAATAAACTAAACATAGTATCTACATCGTAATTTCCGATAGTATCATGACAAAATATGGTATATTTTGTTAGTTCAGGATTTTATTTAAGTTCAATTTTCTAACTTCGCTAACGTCTACGCTAGCTTTTTTCGAACGTCCTTTGTTTTCGCTTCTAGAAAACAAACGATTTAATTTTGAAAATAAAAGAAATTAAATATTATAAACCAATTTTCTAAATCAATTTAAAACTCAATTCTTCTATGTCTCACTTTCAACAATCACTTCATACATAATTCATTTAAATAATAAATTACTGAAAAACTGGTTCGTTACAAAGCTCGAAGCGACAGAATAATTACCTTTAAGTGGATTATAAAATGGCTACAGCTCATACGGAGTTCAGATTGTGCTCTTTATTTAAAAAAAAAAATAAGATATTAAACAAAAATAGATCAAGAAAAATAAAAAACGTAATGAACTAGTGTTCCAATCTATCAAAGAAAAATAAAAATATGCATACAAATTTCTATTAGTAGGTATAAGAAATAAGAAAATAAAAAAGGATATAATTACGAACATTTTGTTTATTCTAAAATAATCTCTCATTAGATAGTGGTCTTTGACAAACATTAAATATTGTCACATTTATAAAAATGTGACAATATTTTTAAGTATGCTTGAAAATATCCATAAACATTTATGGCCATGTTAAGCTTATTTATTTTCGTTACTCCTTACTATAGTAATGACTTAAGATCTGTACCTTTGACCCAAATAAAATGCCTGATCATAACGGTATATAAGTGCTACCATTCGAATGTATGGCTCATGGACACAAACTCAAGACCCTTTCCCGACCAAAAAAAAAAACAAATAAAAACTCCGAATAAGTAAAGGCATTTAAACATGCATACGTATTTTACTTAAGTGTTTTATTTGTGTGCGGGCTCTAGAAAGGCGTTAGCGGTCACTCGTTTTCCGCTGAAATTTTTAAGAAAGATAACGGCGAAATTGTTGTAATTGAATGAACCTATTCATTAAAAAAAATATTGTAATTTAAAATATTATTCTAATAAGTACTGATAACACAGAGAAAACCTTAAAAAAAATGTTAAATAACATACTTTAAAACAATTGTTTAACAATTTATTTTGAATGGAAAAATCGTTGAAAATCAGTTTGTAGAATAATTAACAACTCAACGCTAAATTAAATTTAAAACACACTATGGAGATTTCAACTGTTTCATACCTCGTTCATTGCTCCAATGTAACGAATTGCTTGAATTCCGAAACTTATGAGTCAATTATGAAATGTTTTATAAATCACGTCGATTCTATGTAAAGTTCTTTAAAACCACTCCAGTTGTTCGTAAAGATGTTTAATCCCACTTTGTTGTTTGCTAAGTTTGTTTGATTATATATCACTAAATGATTTTAGTATTTCAGAAGACTGAAAATAGGTATTCGTAATAATCGTTTCAGCAAATAACAATAAGCATTATATACTATATTTTTGTATAATACCGAACAATAAATAAAATATGATTATCGATGGTTTATTTGTTTATTTATTTATTAAACGATTACAAAACAGTTTTTATTTCAATTACATAACACTTATAAATAAAACAAATATTTAAATATTATATATATACACAGAAATCAGTGAAATTCCCACAAAATAAAAATGTTTATATATAATCAAATAAAGTTATTGAAATCAGCACGAGGTGTGATATTATGTTTCGTGTCTAATCCCAACGGATCGGATTTATTCACCGCGCTCAGGCTATAGTTTGTTGGGAGTTATGATTAGTACTGATAAAGAGTAGGTATAACAATCTTAGATAAATATATTAATAACTATAGAGCAATGTTAATATTGACAATGAGTAATAGCAAATTTATAAAAAAAAAATATGTTAGTGTTTTAATTTAGTTTAAGTTCATTGAACGGTTCAGTAATCCTCTTTATTTTTGGGACTCTGGACAGACATCTTGGTCACATTATTATTTCTGTCTCTGTTACAGATTAAGTTTACCTTGTTGTTGCACCAGGCTACTGGAAATACCCAGGCTTAGTGCTACCAAAGGATCTCTGCCTTGATGTCAGACCGACTACAAATACGTCTCTAATAAATACTGGGTTTGAGAAAACATTCTATTACCTATTTTAGTAGATTACTAATTACAATCAGATCACCTATTTTATAGCGCACATAAAGTTCAATTCATTTCATATGATAGACGTAATCTGACTCATCGCATTTGCAACGGCTTTAGTTAGTGTGTTAAGGACACGACTGGAAGCGGTTATATCGTGCTATTGGATGCAAATAGATCAATAACAAAGAATAAGATGGACGGCTCGTATTCTAGATTTAAACATAAGATTTATGATTGGACTATAATATACAAAGTTATATAAGACATTGGCAGTTGATTATTTTATGTTATTTTTAAATATTAGAATGAATAAGAAAAGATAGACCAAGAATATATTGGTTTATCTATGGGGTACTGAATTTACCGGTAGTGAAGTTATAATATATTTTTTATATTACATTATATTTGCATACTACCGAGTAGTATGAACTTCTCACAAATGACAAGGGTGATGTAACTATTATGGATATACCGTATGTAAAATGATAGAGCCAGAAGCTCGACAATCGTTACTTTACTTATCCGTGATCTTCTCTCATTTATCTATCCCTTTCCTGTCCTCTTCCTAAGGATCGCGACGCATCTTCAATACTTTTTTATATTGTAGACGTCTATGGTAACGACTACCAATTACTATCAAATGGACGTCTGCTCGTTTGACATATTACTGCCCATGACATAAAAATATATGCAATTACTTGATTTGTATCAGGGTCATCGTTGACATATGATATTATGAAGAAGAAACTTATTTATCTTTATGTTGATTTTGAAAGTAAATATCGGTACTATTCGAAAAAGCCATTCCTAAAAAAACATAATTTCACTAAAGCTAAGGGCTCTAAAAATAAAACTTTATTAAACACACCATTTAAAATATTTTACGATTTAAATGAAAATGAATAACTCATGAATGAATATTTATTAACTATGTCAAATGACCAGAAAGGGTTTGTGCACGTGTTAAGTACATGCTATACATAGAATATGTAGATTAGAAAATTTCATCTGCCTGAACAACGGAGACAACGAAGCAGTAATGACTCCGCTAGTAGTGACGCGTGGGAATGACCGACATGCCTCATTTATTCCATAAATATATATTCCATATACCACATTTGATTCTAACATCGAACAATTATCAATTATTATTATTCAACATTTATTAGATTGACTTACAGAACGCATTTGGATACAACGATACAATACAACATGAACTGATGACGTTCGCGATGAGGTGACATATCTTTTCTACTTAGTTACAATATTGCAATATACTAAATTAAAAGTTTCCATTAATTTAATGAAAGCCATTTCGTACATCACTAAACCCTCTGTTATAACGTAAGTCTATTTTAGGGATGATATTTTTCTGCGATTGTATTTAAAATTTAAATCGATAATCTAATAAATTATAAGAACCTACGTTGGGTTGGTTTTAAGATAGGATAATCGGTTTAACAATCATTAAACAAAATTCATATTAGCGTTTTAACATGATGCCGCTAACTAAGACTTAATTATCTGTTTGTCTGTTCATGTCTTAATTTCTAGACCTAGACAAAGGACATCACATCATACAATAGACAGACAGACAATTATCGATTGCCTATAAATGCGAAACGAGTGCGAGATGACAGAAATTATCACTACATTACTAGTAATACTATGATCGGTTCAAAGTGCCATTAAAATTCTAATTCAATGCATTTGTAATGTATGCCACATCTAAGCAATTTATTAAATTGGGGAAAGCCGTGGAAAAGTCCTGCAACATATGTGATGAACTGTCCTATAAACTGTCCCACGAGATGATCAGAAATAGGTTTATAGTTAATTTGAACACTGTAGAAGTTGGAGCGAGAAGTACAGCAGTGAAATCTCTCTACATGTACTTAGAGATATTGGCCTTTTAAAAGTATCATCAGGTCGTTTCTAAAATGTGTTTCAACGGTGATATTAGTAAATACGTATCAAATTTAATTACTTAGAGAGAAGAGCATATACAGTTAAGGTTAGCATGTTTGCTCATATTAAAGATTTTCCTTAAACTTAGTCCAGTCGTTGCTTTGGGGGACCGTTGTTTTATCAGTGGTGTCTATTTTAATAAGTTTTCGGAACTAATTAATGAGGACTGAGACTATACGATTTGATATCGTTATTTCGTTATTTGCCATTTAAATTTACTTGCATTTCATTTTGTTCCTTTATTTAGGTCCCCCGACGCAACAACTTCAATATGTACTTAATTTTTTTTTAATTCTTTTAAAAGACGTTTTTGTATCGGGGGTTTTTAAATTGAAATATATATTTCTGCTTTTAAAAGCTATGTTACTGGTTTCTATATTGTACTAAACGAAAGTACGAACCTATGAACACACTAATTTTCACTTGTTTAGGTTTTTAGCATTAACTTTTACCAGCACCAATCAATCAATGTTTTTGCAACAATTGCTTTTATTTCAAATATATAAACCATCTCGACGGAGTTTTTCTTTTTAAATAAAAACACAATCAAATCCGTCCACGCGTTTGGCTACTACGATGCCACAGACAGACACACAGATACACAGACCAAATTTAAAACACCCCTCGTTCTGGGTCTAATATAAATATAGATAAAAATAACTGAACTTTTTTATTCATTATTCATTCATATATTTAATGTATATTATTTGTTTAGACAGCGCACGTCAATAAAATACTTTACTTCGTTATTTATTATCGTCTTCCATTATTTATAATAAATTATAAAGACAATTAGCAGCAAGTCATTCAAGAATTTGTATTGATAAGAGCTTTGTTTGAGTCTAATATTTATATTCATATATTTAAAATAATTTTACAAATATGCAAAGCACTTCTGTTTAATAAAAATAATTAATTATTCGAATGTTCAAAAACTTAATAATTTTGTAACTTGTAACTCTCTAATTTTCAAACTTCAAATTTATATTAACTTCGGAAACTTCCTTGAAAAAACAATATAACGATTTATTAGACTATTCTTTATAATACTTCCAGTATTTATAAAAGAAATTTAACAAAAAAGCGCTTAAAGCACTGTCTTTGCGCTATTAATCTGTTATATTTATTTGATGCGCTGCTATAAACTGTATGCTTGCTTTTTATAGTTTTAAAGTTGAACTGATGATTTTTACATAATTAATAATGAGATGATAAAATAATAAGACAGATAATAAAATGTTCTCGGAGTTACAAGTTTAAATTATATGATATAACGTAAGAGCTATTGCGTCTGTTACTTACGTTTCGAATGTCAAGTTTACGTTAAAACTTTTCCTAACTTACTCGTATATGTAATGTTTATTTCATTTACGTGATGACTGATTACTATAGCGATAACAACGCTAGTCTTTATTAGCATAGTGTTAGGTAAAGCTCCGTTATCTTTTTATAATTGAAGAACTATCTTACTTTTGACCTTATAACGAAATCATAAGAACAGTTTTATCCAGCAAATACAGCTCGCAGCGCACACGTCAAATGATCACTAACATAATTATGAGAATGGTTAGCTTATTTCCAGACCCGTAATTATCTACAACAGGAATAATACAAACAAACATGTCAATGAAACGATCAGACGATTCCTCAATCAAGTTGCATATGTATATGATATTGGAATCCCAATAATATAAAATGTTTTCAAGTGCAGTAGGTTTTCTTGTAGGACCATTATAAAATATCCACTGACCCCAGTAAAAAGGTAATTTGGTTCGTTAATGAGGTCGTTTAAATGTTGTCAAAGAGTAAACAAGTTTTTTATTTAACACTTAACAGAGCCATGAAAGTGAAACTTATATTCAGCAATTGAAATATTGTGTAACATTTTAACTATACGATTTTTTTAATGCTGGTCGTGTTAATGACCGATAGCTTAATATGAATAAAATATAGAAATCATATCACAGCTCATTGGTTAATGCTTTGAAAATAATATTCAAAGTTTCCATTTTAATATTTTATTAATCATAAACCGTATATATTTAGACACGACTTTGAAGTAGGGCTTAAACTCTCTCAAACATGCATTACCACTGAGCTCTCAGCGATGCAACTTACGTGATATTAGAATAATATAGTTCAAACTCAGTTTAGTCATATTACTAGTTTATCAAACACTAGATGTGCCCTTCGGTTTTAATTTTGTTATACGAGGTGCTCTCCTTTTAATTGTGTGGTGCCTATAAACGAACTGCAATAAATTGACTACAGTTCCTTCGGTAAATACAGTTTATTAACGGAATTACACAGAAGTACTTTTTTTTTTTAATAAAAACCTCTAGATGTTCTTGATTTAAATATAAGCTTTAAAGTAGTTTTTTAATATTTTACATTATTTTATACTAGGAACGTCACTACATATTAATAACATTAACAACTTTTTCTTTATACACACTGAAACATTAATTAGCAGTGTGGATTATTTTAAGTAAGGTTCAATGTAAAAGTATAGATTTTAACATTTAATCATATATTTAAAATATACAATTTCAGCTATGGTACCATCCTACAGGCAACTACATCTTAAATAGCGATAGATGATCACTAACTCGAAACAGGCAAGCGAAAAGCAATTGCAATGTATTACCTTCTCGGGACTACCGATAAGTCTTTACATTTGCCTTGTGTGTATGAAATTCAATAACATTACATTAACACCCTCCTGTCATATTAAATATATATTATCCAGCGAACTCCTATGAGAATCCTTGTTAATTTTGTTTTAGTAATTAATATCTCGCATACGTCGCTCAGTAAGCTTACTAACGCTAGTAAGGGTGCCTCGTGACTCAACGTGCTTCTAACACTGAAACGAAGCAAGTGTCTCAAACAATTAATTAATTGACGAGTTAGTTAAACACACTACGTTAGATTTGACATTAAATTTATTTTAATTTAAGGATATAAACATTTGTTTATATCATAATATATTACAATGTTTAAAATAATACTTTAAAAATATTTTAGATATAGTGAGAGATCTAGGTTTATTATTTTTTTATATTTAGATCAAAGTAACGTTTATGCGAAGTTCTTGTTAGTCATAATATTTAAAATACACGTTTGTACATTAAAAAACCTATAAAATATTTAGTATTTACTTTCAGATTGATCTTTAGAGGAATGGGTTTTATACTTACCTACTATTCACACGATAAAAAAAATCATAAAATCATTTTTAATTAAATGTTATTTATTTTTTATAATTTTCTGTTCTACCATGAATTTCAAAAATTGTAAGAGTGATAACGGTTTCATGTTATCCAATTATTTTCCGGGAACTTATTTTGTAAATCTAATGATCTATAAAAAGATAAAACTTTTTATGTTGTTCAAATTATTTCAGAGGACGATGAACATCTAAACATTGATAATTTATAATTAATAATATATAAAGAATTGTAATATATTATGTAATATACCAGATATGATGTATACCTATTAATACATTTTATAATATATTTTATATAATATGTATATTTTATTAATTTGAAACAAAACAAAATATTATTCAGAGTTAAGGTAAGAAGTGGGTGTGGATTTCCACATAGGTACTCATTATACTTAATGTAAACTATTAAAAATCCAATTTCAATATTATAATGGTAAAAAAGTAACTTGGAGAAATGATATTTAACTTTTTTTTTTATTTTTTTACTCTATTTTAATTTAAGGTTTTTTTAATCTCTGTGAGATCATGCCAAATCCATAGTAACCTAATAACAATATTTTCGTAGTCTTATACATTAAAGTTACAATGTAATATAATATTATTAATTTTAATATAAAACAAAACAAAATTTTGTTATTGAATCATTTGTATCTTTAAGAGCATTTATAATTAACTTAAAAAGTGTTTTTGCAACCAAACTGGTCGGTGCTAGAAGAATACTTCGAAAAATACCCACATTTGTTAAGTTTATACTATAACTTCTTATCATCGTGATATTAAACTTGGTAATATAATAATAATAATATCTAAATATGACTTCGAACTGTCACACAGTCATTAGTTGGAGATCAGTACAGTGCTGTTCTTTATATTATAAAAATAGAGTACATTATATAAATTGATGTACTGCGTTAAACGTAAGACTAGCTACGTGCATCCAAGGATATGTCCATGGAGAAGAACCGAGAAGAAACTACCTGATGAAGATACTCTTTTATTTAATTTGCATATTATTAAAATGTTGAATACCTTAAACAACAATAATGCAAATCAGTTCTCACTCAACTAGAGCCCTGCACTCTAGACCAATAGGAATGTTGGAAGACTTATTTGATTTACTTAGTACCTTGAAGATATTTAATGAAATTCTGCACTAAACAGGATGCGAAGAACATCCGATATCTATTACTATATTATCTACGAAGTGTATTGACTATTTATATCAAAGAGTGAATTTTAGTTGCAATAGTTTCTTGTTTATGGAAGTTTTGTTTCAGAAAATAGACGAATATGCGTTATTGTTCAGATAGATTCTCAAAATATATAAGCCAGTCATAGGTAAAAATATTTTAAAAAGCTGAATGTAAAACCAAACTTTTCGCCTCTAGGACGTAGACTAAAATTAAAGATAATCCTAGAGTGGCATATATCGCAGTTGTATTTATGTATACAAAAATACTTTTTGTATATATAAATTCTTAATAACAAAAAACAAAATAGGAAAAACGAAATCTTTAGTTACGTAGATGAAGAAAGATCAAGTAAATAATAATTACAAGAAGTTAAAACAATAGAAATGTTGAAATAATAAGCTTTCATGATCTTGTTAGAAAATAACAATTTCAAAGTTTTCAGTAATCTGAAACTGAACTTATTTATCTAAGCAGGTTAACTCGATTACCTTTGATTATTTTCTTAAGGCACTCGTCGCAGTAAAGTGCCTCAAGTTTAAATACTTGAAAAGCTCAAGGGCATGTAATACCTGGTAATTTATAATAATAATAGCTTTTACCCACGCTTCTACGAAACGCCGTCAACTTAGTATTAATTTGAGTAATTAGAAAACAAAACCCATCTTGAAACAAACATATGCTAATGGACCTCAAAAGATTTATTTGTTAAAAGTAATACGATCTCTATCAGACCACGGATTAAATAATTGTTTAGGAAATAAACTGAATAGAAGCCAGTAAATTATAAAATCACGTTTTTTATTGACCAGTGTATTAAAGCTATGATGATTTAATTTCCTTTGAGAGAATATTGAGGTTTAACATAATTTGTATGATATGATCTTACTTATATAAGTTTTTATATATGCTATGTATGTAAGTATATATTAGCTTTTATGTTTTTATACAATATATAGTATCACTATAATGTGAATGACAGATAACTACATATTTTAGTATTCTACTTTAAGCGCCCTATTTTTTGTTCTTTATATTGTTTTTTTCAAGTTGACTGGTAAAGAATGCCTTGTTGTATAATATCCGCCTATTGTAGGTTTACCTTTATCTTTGGACTTTAATGATTAAATAAACAAATAAATTCTATAATTAATATCGAATACTTTCTAGTAAATTATTATATATTTTTTTAGGTAATTTGTCGAGATTTATGACAATAATATATAATCTATATTTATATGTAAGAAATAAGAAAAAATACATTTATGTTAATGAGGTTACAGGTAGATATCTCTTTTCATCAAAATATAACATTCCTGCATAACTCCATTTGGAGTAAGTAATGTTGCTAGTACAAAGGTTAGAATATTAATGAATGTCGCTGTATACAGCATTAGCATCACAATTCACTATAACTCTTCTTTGTAGCGGAATAAGAAAAATAACTATGTAAGAAATAAGAGATGCGTCAGAAGTAATTATTGTTAAATTTTCAGAAAATCTTATTTTATTACCTTTTTAACATTAGCAGTCATAAACTAGAGATAGACGTATGTAGACCATATAATATGTTTAAGTATTACCAATCATTTATTAAAATATATTTCAATATACTTTTTCACTGTGTCATTATATTTACAGTGATGAAAATAGAATTTTATTGCCTTATTATACAGACCGGAATTATTCCTGTATTCTAAACATCTAAGGAGCGTGATACTTGTGGAGCTTCCTCGTCCCTGGGAAACAAACATCCCCAGGGATCACACATTTATGCGTATTAAGTATTACGAACTGACCAACAAACTGTCCAGGAATAAATTTATATAATGTCACTAATCTTAAGAACACTAGACCAAGCTTTGTAAAACACAACGTTTAAAATCTTTTTTTTTTTTACATTTTTATAAATTTAATTTAACTCTTGATATTTAATAAATATGTCAAGCCAAAGTCCCAGAAAACGTTTTTGCACGACTAGCTGGATACCTGGAAAAAAAGTTAATATACACTCATGTCTATACATGTTAGATTGAATTACAGAATGCATTTATGTTGTTAGACCATGAACTGGTGATGTGAGCGTAGAGGTGACATAATTTTCCTATTGTATTTAGCCGCATAATGTTATTATACTTAATAAAATGTGCATTACTTCTAATGAAAGCCATTTCCTACATTAAAAAACCCTTAGAGTTTTAACATGCCACCACCAAAAACCACTAACTTTGAAATGTGCACTCTATTTCGTGATTGGTTCAAATGAACATTAAAATCCTACCGAAATAACTTTCCCACTTCAAAGTAATTTATTAAGTTTGAGTAAAGCCGCCGATTTTTTTTCCAACATCTGTGTGAACTATCCTTTGATCCTAGGAGATGACCAAAAATATATTTATAGTTAATTTGTATGCTGAAGTTAAAGGGAGAAGTACAATGGTGGAATCTCTTCATAAGTACTTGGAAATCTTGGCCTTTCTAAAACTATCATCAGGTCATTTCTAAAAAGTATTTCGAAGGCGGCAAAAGTACAGCCACAATGATTTAGTGTTGTTTACAGTTAAAGTTAGCGAGGATGCACTTAAAGATGGCCCCTAAACCTACACCTGGGTCACAAACTCTAAGAACTCTTTTGAGCATATCTTACTGTAACTTAACCAACATGGCACTAACACAGTGAATATATTAAATACTAAGAAGTTTCGTCTTGTTACTTTGGATACTATAAGCACAAGAACTACAACATACAAGAAAACTAAACCTAAACTCAACTAAACAAATGTACGTATAATCCTTATTGTGTTATTAATTAAATCTAGATGTACAGCGCCTGAAATATTATCAAAACCTTAACACAAACAAACATCAATACAGCTCACGTCAATAAAGTACTTTAATGTGAATATTTTTATCACCTTTCAAACTGAAAATTAATTATGAACGCAATAAAAGTAGCTTATGAAATTCAGGACTTTGTATTGATAAAAGCATTGTATAAATTTAATAATTCTACAAACATACAAACAACCTCTGTTTAATAACTATAATTAAGTATTCGAATGTTCCTAAACATACAGATGGTCAATTACTTTATAATTTAAAAGATTGAAGTTTCAATAAGAGCCCAAAACCTCCATAAAGAAACAATATAGCGATACAATACGGCAATTTAGGAAAGTCCTTATAAAACTTATACTATTTTTAAAGCAAGGTTAACAGTAAAGCGCTTAAAGCACTCTCTTTTCGCTGTTAATCTGTTATATCTATTTGATGCGTTGCTATAAAATGTATAGAATGTTTTATATGTCTGTGAAATAAAGTGATAAGCTTGTTTTTTATAGTTTTGTAGTTGAACTGCAAATTTTCATATTATTAATAACGAAAGAATAAAATTATGACTCAAATAATAAAGTTTTCTCGGAGCTTAAAATTTAATTTAATACAAAAAACATTAAATTACAAGATTTAAATTATCTCACATCTATTTTAGAATGTTTTTTAGCATGCGGATGTAACGTAAGAGTTATTACGTCCGTTGCTTATGTTTCGAGTTTCAAGTTTACTTTGAAACTGTTTCCAATTTATATTTCATGTTTATTATATTTACGTGACGAGTGACTGCCCTAGCGATAACAACGCTGGCCTTTATAGATTCTAGGTTCAATACTCCGAAAAATATTCATTATTTACTGGAGTGATGTTAGATTAAGCTTTGCAGTCTTTTCATGATTGAAGATATCATCAGTGATAAGTGTATAAACAGTCTTAATTTCACTTTTTATCTTATTTATAAGAATAGTTTAAGGAAACAACCAAGCGGTCAGAGCATGTTAAATATGATCACTAGAAAAAATATAAAAATTTCTAGCTTTAATTTCAGACCCAATTATGGGTCTTACTCCACCTTATTACAATAAACATACAAATCATATCACAGCTCATTGGTTAATGCCTTGAAAATAATGTTCTTATGTTATATTTTAATATTTTATTAATAGTAGGTACCTACCTAAACTTCATATATGTATATTTAGAAGCGACTTTAAAGTAAGGCTTAAACTTTCTCAAACATGCATTACCACGGAGCTCTCAGCGATGAAGCGTACTTTATATTAGAATAATATATCTTTTAATAAGTTTAGTTTTAATTATTAGTTACTAAACACTAGATGTGCCCTCCGAATTTATTTACTCCTTTAAATTATGTGGTGTCTAGGCGACTCATAAATAGAGTACAATATAATTTAAAAATAGAATAACACTTGAGTAATATTTTTTATAAAATAATCACTGTAAAAGTTCATTTAAATAAAAGCTTTGACATTCTTTTTTAATAGTTTATTTTATTTTATAGTAGAGACGTCGCAACGTATGAATAACAAAGATCGCTTTTGTTTATATACTGAGATATTAACGATACCTAATAGCAGTGTGTATTGTTTTATACTTAAAACAAACATATTAACTAACCTATTACTCGGGTCGGTAATCGGGGATGTAAGGAAGATTAAAGTAAAAACTATATAAATGTATATATATCGAACATTTTTAATAAATATAAACAAAAAATTAAATTACAGGTAACGCTCCTGAACAGTAACATATCTCAGGAGTCGCAGGATTAGGCCCTGATTAAATTATCTTTATATATAAACCGGTGGACATATTTAGCGGAATGCAAAAAACAGACTGCAAGATCATATGAAAACACATTTTTGTTGTACAATACATTTGATTATTATTCTGAATTAATTAAATTAACATTTTTGAACATAAAAAATCACAAAAATAAAGCGAAAGAAACGAAATTAAAGACAATAAGGTCAGTGACTTAATTCTGAAGAGTTTTGACCTAACACAATGAAAACTAAAGAAAAGTTAATATTGTCCAAATGACTGGTTTTTTCGCGATGGGTGATACAATCTGTATTTAGTGTTGCCACCTCTTGCTGTTAAAACTGCCTGCATGCGTCTGGGCATGCTCTCTATTAAATTGTCAATAAAACTTTGCGGCATTGAGTTCCATTCTTCAACCAATGCGGTTTTGAGGTCTCTTACGTTGACAGGTGATGGATTTCTTTGTTTAATTTGTCTTCCCAGTTTGTCCCAAACGTGTTCTATTGGATTTAGGTCTGGCGAGCGTGCCGGCCACCCCAAAACCTGGATTCCGACCTCATTAAGATATTCCGAAACTAATGCCGCAATGTGAGGTCGAGCGTTGTCATGCATTAAAAGAAAATTGTCTCCAATGAAAGGGGCAAAAGGCATCACAATCTGCTCTAAAATGTCGGTTACGTATCTTGCCGCAGTCAGGGAGCCGTTTTCTACGATGTGTAGCTCCGTGCGTGCTCCTAAGCAAATACCGCCCCATACCATTACTGACCCTCCACCATACGGCTCTCTCCCAATAATGTTACACTGAGCGATTCTTTCTCCGGGTCGTCGCCATACTTTGGTCCTTCCATCATCTGGTTTGAGACAATATCTGGACTCATCACTAAAAGGAACTTTTCTCCAAGCGTCATTATTCCAATTTAGGTGGAAACGAGCAAAGCTGGCCCGAGCCACTCGATGACCTGCGGTGAGCTGTGGACCTCTGGCAGGCAAGTACGCCCCTATACCAGCTGCCTTCAGTCTTCTTCTGACGGTTTTGGTACTAATTATCACTTGTCGAACTTCACAACACACTTTGTCGAACATTCGCCCAAGAGCAGCGTTTAATGAGTGAATAGCTTGGTCAATTAAATTTACCTCTGTCTGAATGTAAAGCTGCAAGTCGTCGGCGTAAAGGTGGTATTGACAATTTAAGTCAGAGGTAATAGAGTTAATGAATAGAGAAAATAATAAAGGAGACAAAATTCCGCCTTGGGGGACCCCAGCAACCACTTCACACCAATCAGAGAGGCCCTCATCGGTGCGAACAGCCTGCTGGCGCCCTCGAAGATATGAGGAGAACCACCTGATAGACGAAGCCGAGATGCAGTATTTGTCCAACAACGCAAGTAAGAGATCGTGATCAACAGTGCCAAATGCGTTGCTGAAGTCAACCAGTACAAGAATGGTTACACATTTGTTTTCCATACCTTGACGGATGTCTTCGGTGACCCTTAAGAGTGCTGTACTTGTACTGTGTCCAATGCGGAAACCAGATTGCAACGGATCTAGTAAGTTAAATTTTGAAAGGAACAGGGAAAGTTGGGAGTGAACGACGGATTCAATTATCTTGGATAAAAACGGTAATATTGAAATGGGACGAAAATGTGAGAGTAATATAGGATTGGCTATTTTTGGAAGTGGGAGAATATGAGCTTTACGCCACAAATGTGGATAACTACCAGAGGAAAAGGAAAAGTTAATTATTTTAGATAAGGGAGCAATGAGGAAATCGATAATGAATGATAACATAGTACGATTAATACCGTCACAACCAGTAGCCTTTGATGTTATGGCTAAAAGGTGCTTCTTAACCTCAGCTTCGTCAACAGGAGTGAAGTGAAATAGTGGGATATCGGGCCTAGACGAACAGAGAATTGATGTAATGGTTTTAGTTCTTCTTTTTGAGTCAATAGTGTTGGTGAAAGAAAAATAACGATTAAGAGAATTAATGTCCACAGAAGAAGAACTTTCAAAATGTCGAGATTTGCTTACACCGAGAGTCTTTAAGAATTTTAAGGTTTCTGCTGCGGATGAGCAGGTTTTATTGAGAATATATTGGCGTTTGAGTTTACGACAGAATTGGTTACACCGATTTCTTGCAGCCTTATATACAGACCAGTTGAGTTGTGAACGGTCTTTTTTAAACTTACGAAAAGCACAATCCCTTTGTATCATGGCCTTTTTTACGTCATCATTAAACCATGGCGCAGAACGGTGACTGACTTTAATTTTACGAAGAGGAGCATGACGGTCAAGAAGTGTTAAAATATTATTGTTTAAGAGTTGAACCATGTCTTCAATTGTACCTAATTCCTCCACAGCGGCCCAATTTACAGCACATGCATCCAATGCAATCGCTTCTTTGTCAATATTAATATAATTACGAAGAAGAAGGTATTTGGGTTTGCATTTAGGCACTTTAGCTCGGTATGAAATAAAAATTAGGTCATGATGTGAAAAAGCAGGAGCAGGTATTTGACCAAAGTTACTAACACTTTGGGTGTCCGAGCAAATAATAAGGTCTAACAAAGTTGATGAGGTACTGGTGTGATGCGTCGGACCGAGTGCTAGAATTTCCAAATTAAGAGAGTCGGTTAGTTGATTAGACCTTGAGTCTTGCCTAAGCAATCAAGTGTTAAAGTCACCCATGACTATGAGATGTGTGGTACAGGAAAGTAGATCTTCAAAAATGGCTTCAAGTTTAGAGAAGTACGTTATATTTGGAGGGGAGTAAACAACGCCAATGACTACCTTTTTGTCAATATTAACCTCAATGAAGAGATACTCAGGAGAATCATGGAGAGAAGCAGGAGATTGGAGAATAATTTTGTATTGAAAATGGTTGCGAAGATAGATGCAAACACCACCACCGGCTTTGCCAATGCGGTGGTTTCTTAAAAGGATGAAGCCAGGAAGTGAAAAATTGGTGGAAGCTAGAGATGGCTTTAACCAAGATTCAGAAACTAAAACCGCATGAACAGAATTAAGATTGAAGGTATTTACTAGATCTAAATGATGAGAGGGTATGCTTTGAGCGTTGATGTGACAGATATTAAAATTGTTGTGGTATGGTTCCAACTCATTTTCAATAAAGGTTTGAATAGGTATGAAATCGCTATCCAGACTATTAAAGGAACTATTCTCACCAGCCGTGTAGAAGGAGTCAGAACTAGACTCCATACTTGAAATTATGAAGTAAAATATAATAATAATATAAATAAAATATTACTTATAAAATAATAAAATACACAATAATTAAATACTATAAGTTATACAATATAATATTTTTACATACAATACAAATTGAATTGTTAGCAGAACAATACAATTAAGATATATACAATCCAAATTATATGAAATGTATCAAAAAATATATCTTATTAAACAAACTAAAAATAAATATATGTATGTAAATATATAAAATAAAACAATTTAGGCCTATTCGAACTTAATAATAAAAAATGCAATATTAAGACATGCTTGCATGTACATCCTGCTGGCATGTAAATCAGGAAACACAAAAGTGAAAAAAAAAAAAAAAACATAAAAAATAAATAACAACAATAAAAACTTTTTCCAATAAAAGAAAAAAAGCAGTGAATAACACAATAATAAAAAAGATACTAATACAAGGCACCAAAATCTGATTAACAAAAACAATATTAAAAAAATAGTATTACCATTATTACAGCTATGGTCAAAAATATAGATTATAATTTATTTTTATGACAGCGATAAATAGAAATCAATTATTTAAAATCGAAATTTTAAAGAACTTAAAAGTTATTTTAAATTATGTGTAATGTATAGACGATATATAAATGTAATAAACAATGTTTTTCAACGTCACAGACGCTTATAGCTGTGAATGCCTTTACTTGTCAAGTTGACAGTTGTCACTTAGTTATGTTTTAAAATTGTAAATAGATAAAAATGTTTAGTAATTAAAATTTAACAATAAGTCAATATATTAAAACGAAAGTAGATCTGAAACTTATTAAAACATAAAGAATATACTGTACAAATGGCTCCAATAAAAAAAATATATAAGTGAAAGAAGAATGAGCTGTAATAATGATAATCCCTACACGAAAAGAATAGAGAAAAAAAAAATAACTTAGGGTTTTTTTAAGACCTGTTTACGAGTGACTGGCCGAGTGTTGAGCTTCGACGAAGATGCTGGGGTTACTCTACGCGGTTGCATGGCAGCAGCGTCTATCTTGGCCTGGTTTTCAATGGGAAATGAAGGAGAGTGTGGCAAAATGTTCGGGTGCTTCATCATCAACACTTCAAGATGTGTTGAATCGGAGACACGTTGTACATCGTTGTTCGGTAGCTTTATAAACACAGCACCGTAACGGGTCCAACATTGAAATAAACCAAAATGCTTTTTGGCTCTGGCAAAAAGATCCTGTCGAGGTTTGGTCAGAAACTCACTCAGTACAACTGGGGATGACTTAAGAGCCTTTTTATTGTTGAAGATGATGTTTCTGACGTTAAGGTTGTTAAACCTAACAAGTATTGGACGATGCCGTTTGTCGGATCGAGCCCCCAGCCTATGACAATGTTGAATGGCGGTCGATTGGACATCCGAAAGACCCATAAGGACCTGAACAGTACTAAGTATGGTTGAAGTCAGATTTTCACCCTCCTTTTCTTCGATACCAGTGAACAGCAAGGCATTTCTACGGGTTTGGTTATCAACCTCATCAACTTGAGCAGCTACATTGTGTATCAGTGATTTTAATAATTCAAGTATACTCCATACAGAAGATTTAAAGTCCTTGTAATCACTCTGCAACTTCTCCAAGTTAGGCTTACTGATGTCACATGATGATGATGAATTCAATTTTTCTTCAAAGTCAGTCATCAGCTTACACAGTGATTCAGCAATGGTTCTGTGCATCTCAACAATATCTTGAACCTTTGCCATTATAAATTAATGTGTTGTAATGTGATATAACAATAGGAGGCCAGCAGGTTGGTGCAATCTTTAACAAGAACAGACTACACATTAAAGTTTAGAGTTAAATAATAAAAACTTCTGAGCTTTCTTACTACAAAAATTAACACTTTTATTGTTCAAAATGTTTAAAACTATTTTAAAAATTTAAAATATACGAAGAGAAAACTTTTTAGATGTCTACAGTTTTTTGCTCCTACCTCCAAAAAAAAAGCATTTTCAATTAAAGTTACAGCTTTAGAAACCAGAGCAACGCTGAGATCCGGCATTATCGCCTAAATTTATCGAATTAAGTTCACTTCACTCAATAATGACAATTTTTCGTCAAAAAAACAACAGAAATAAAGTTTTTGTTAAAAACAACAAAAGCCGACGAAAATTCCATACACTACGTGTCTCAGAAATTTGCAGATAAACAAAAAAAACAAATGAAATTTTAAATAAAATTATTTTTAAAATCATATTTTTTTTTTAATACATAATATTGGTATAGTGGCCAGTACGAAAATATGAAAATATTTTCCGTTATTCGACTTTTTTTTTGCGTTCCCCTAAATATGTCCATGAGTGTATATATTTCTTGTGAGCGGGTGTATGTCACTGAACTCCTTTTAAACGACTGGACCGATTTTTATGAAATTCTTTGTGTGTGTTCAAGGGGATTTGAGAATTGTTTAGATTCACAATTTGGTCCACTGGAAAATGGTTTTTTGATTAATTTTTAATGTAAGTAGGTGGTGATTTTGGAATGTTTTACATTGATTCCGACGGACTGCGTTAACATGGCAATGTCAAATATTAAATAATATTATATTTTAATTCTAGTCTGCCCTGACAGTTGGCGTTGCGATAGAAATAAAAAAATATTTTAGTACTAGCGGCCCGATACGTGCTTCGCTACGTAAAAAGTGAATTTTTTAAAAAGATATTGGAACAAATTCATTTATTCGAACAAAAAAATCTTATTTACATATTCATACGGTATCGATTGGTCGAATTATGATAAATGTACATGTAATGACGTTAGATATTGTGATAAATTTTTAATATTTTTTTTTAGTGTTTGAATTTATTAAATTAAAGACGCGTGTACAAGACAACGTCTGTCGGATCCGCTAGTATATAAATATATATATATTTAAATTAAATTAAAGTATGATAGATGGTCGATGTACTCGTCCGATCTCTAGAACTCAAACATAACCTAAAAGCAATTTTAGTTCACTACATATCTGTCACTAACGATAAGGCTTAACATTTGCCGTGTGTATGACAATGACGTTAATTCAATTACATTAACACCCTCCTGTCATATTAAATATATATTATCCAGCGAATTCCTATGAGAATCCTTGTTAATTTTGTTTTAGTAATTAATATCTCGCAGACGTCGCTCAGTAAGCTTACTAATGGTAGTAAGGGTGCCTCGTGACTCAACGTGCGTCTAACTCAGGAACGAAGAAAGTGTCTCAAACAATTAATTAATTGACGAGTTAGTTAAACAAACATTACATTACAACCTCTCAACCTTTAATTTAAATGTTTTTCTGGGTGGCCTTTCCAATCGTGTCGTTGGAGTTTTGGTTCGAAAATGATTTCATTTGAAAAAGGTTGGTCTTTCCTTTCTTTTAATACTATTCCCAGCCCGAGCAAACGCCTAGTTTTTTTTAATATACTTTTTTTGTGTGAGAGTAACTTACCGTATTTCCACCAATCTTAGCACAAAAACATAATGTTTAAATAACATTTCACATCTATGCAATGTATTTATAAATTATGTTTATTATTATATTAGTATTTCATTTTAATTTAACTAGAAAAATACAATTCGTACCAACTCTGTTGTTTTAGATTCCCGAATCTTAAATTGCGACAACTTGACAAATGACGTTTGTGGTTTGAAATATTTATGAAATAAATAATTAATACATATATTTATTACTTTTCTGTCACAACCGACTCTGTCAAACCCGACTCTACCTAGTCTTGTCTGTCCTACCCCTAGAGTGTTTTCGTGAATCCGGAAGCGCGGAAGGAGGGCAGCTCCTACCCGCTTTAACACTGTATTGAAACCCAATCGATCCTTAGCTACTGAGGCTGTCAATAAGCCGAAGTGGCGTAGGCGAGTTCTTTTTTTCGAGTTCGTCTGTATGTTTGTATGTCTGTTTGTTTGAGCACGCTAATCTCAGAAAAGATATCACCGTTTTGTGCTAAGTTTTCGGGAATATATTGGCATGGGCTACACTTTACATTTAGAGTTATTTTATTTAAATCAGTTAAGAAATACAAAATAATCTCTTGTTTTCGTGCCATTGCAGTGTGCTTTTCAATAAAAAAGATACGAAATTGGATTACCTCCTCTATATCTGTGATTGATTGATTGATGAACAGTTTAACAATATATAAAAATAAACTAAAAATACTCCTAAAACTACTACCCGCAAAAACTACTTGCCGGAGTTTAATGAAACTTTTATCGAAATCGAAATCTATGCGTACGAAGTCGCAGGCACAGCAAGTATCATAATATATTACAAATCTTTAAAATAATACTTTATAATTATTTCACATATAGTAATAGATCTAGGTTGTTTATTTTTTTACGCTTACATTTAAGTGACGTCATAATACTAAAATACACATTTGCACATAAAAAAACCTATTAAATATTTAGTATTTACTTTTAGATTGATCTTTAGAGCAATGGGTTTTATACTTACTATTCACACTATAAAAAAGTATAATAAACAACCATTTTCATTTTATAATTTATAATGTTCCGTAAGCTTACTATAAAAAAATTTACTATCAAATTTTGTAAAAATAACTGTTTCAACTTACACATTATTTTCCGGGAACTAATTTTGTAAATCTAATTATTTAACAAAAGATATAACTTTTTATGTTGTTCAAATTATCTCAGATGACGCTGAGCACTTGCTAGATTGAAACATTGATTCTTTCTAAAGACATATAAAGAAATGTAACATATTATGTAAAATTCCAGTTATGATGTAAGCTTATAAATACTATTACATATATAAATTTTAAACTATACAAAATATTATTTAGAGATAACGATAAAGGTTTGTGTCTTTTAGACATTTGCAATTCACTTAATCTAAATTATTAAAAATCCAATTTGAATAATATAAGTGTGAAAAAGATAACTTGGGGAAACAATACTGATGTTGGTAAATTTGTACTTTTATAAAGAATTAAGTAATTTTTGCTAGTTATTTATTAAAATATGAGGTCGAAATTGTCACACAGTAATTATTTAGACCTCTGTGCAGTGCTCATTAATTACATTTTAGAAATGGAATACATTATATAAATTCAAATATTGCGTTAAACTAAGGACTAGTTGCATGAATCCAAAAAATAATTCCATAGAGAAGATCCGACTTGAGACCACATAATAATAATAATAATTATTATTATAATAATAATAATAATAATATCAGGACAAATTACACACATTGATCTAACCCCTAAGTAAGCAAATTATTTGCTTGTGTCAAGGGTGTTAGACAACGATACAAATACATAGAAATACACATATAAATACTGAAAATATATTTAATAAACGACCAAACCCAAACACAGACATCTATGCTCATCACATAAATGTCTGTCTCTGACGGGAATCGAACCCGAGCCCCATTGCGCCGTGACACGTTAGGCGTCTGCGCTAACCACTCGACCAACGGGGATACTTTTAATTAATTTCCATATTGATATAGTACTGAATACTTTACAATAGAATAATTCAAATCAGTTCTCACCCAATTAGAGCCTTGCAAGTTGCACTCTAGACCAATAGGAATGTTAGAAGACTTATTTGATTCTCTTAGTTCCTTGAAGATATTTAATGAAATTCTGCACTAAAGAGGATGCGAGGAATATCCAATAACTATTATTAACATAATAATAGTTATTGGATATTCCTACTTAGTGTTTTGACTATGTATATCAGAGAGTGAATTTTAATTCTAATACGTCCTTATTCATTCCACTACTGTGTTTGAGAGATAATAAATGTGCACGCAGACCCTTTTTTGGATCGCAAGATTTTTTTTAATTTATATAAATATAGAATGAAAATAAACCGATACGGGGGTATAGGGATTTTATTTTTCATTCTATATTTATATAAATTTAAATAAGCTTAACATGGCTATACATGTTTATAGATATTTTCAAACATCGCAAGATTTGTTGTTTCAGGAAATAAAAGAATATGCGTTTACATTTAAGATAAACATACAAAAATAAAATAATAAGTATAAGAATAAAATATTTTTCAAAATATATTTAACTCAAACTTGTCGCCTCTAGTACGTACAATAAATATTAAGTAAACGCAATCCTATAACAATATACATTGCAGTTGTATTTGTATATACAAAAATAGTTGTTGTTCATACAAATTCTCAATGTGAATAACAAATTAGCTAGGTAGATGAAGAAAGGTAAAGTTAATATTAATTACAAGAAGTTAAAACAATAGAAATGGTGAAATAATAAGCCTTCATGATCTTGTTAGAAAATAACAATTTCAAAGTTTTCAGTAATCTGAAACTGAACTTATTTATCTAAGCAGGTTAACTCGATTACCTTTGAATATTTTCTTAAGGCACTCGTCGCAGTAAAGTGCCTCAGGCGTCGTTTTAATACTTGAAAAGCTCAAGGGCATGTAATACCTGGTAATTTATAATAATAATAGCTTTTACCCACGCTTCCACGAAACGCCGTCAACAAGAAATAGTATTAATTTGAGTAATTAGAAAACAAAACCCATCTTGAAACAAACATATGCTAATGGACCTCAAAAGATTTATAATACGATCTCTATCACATCGCGGATTAAATAATTGTTTATGAAATAAACTCAATAGAAGCCAGTAAATTATAAAATCACGTTTTTTATTGACCAGTGTATTAAAGCTATGATGAATTTAATTTCCTTTGAGAGAATATTAAGGTTTAACATAATTTGTATGATATGATCTTACTTATATAAGTTTTTATATATGCTATGTATGTAAGTATATTTTAACTTTTATGTTTTTATACAATAAATAGTATCACTATAATATGATTGACAGATAACTACATATTTTAGTATACTACTTTAAGCGCCCTATTTTTTGTTCTTTATAGTGATTTTTTTCAAGTTGACTGGTAAAGAATGCCTTGTTGCATAATGTCCGCCTATTATAGGTACCCTTATCTTTGGACTTTAAAGATTAAATAAACAAATAAATTCTATAATTAATATCGAATACTTTCTAGTAAATTCTATTTTTTTAGGTAATTTGTCCAGATTTATGACAAAAATAAATAATCTAAATATATATATATATATAAGGAATTAAAAAAAAACACATTTATGTTAATAAGGTTACAGATAGTTATCTCTTTCATCAAAATATAAAATTCCTGTATAACTCCATTTGGAGTAAGTACTGTTGCTAGTACAAAGGTTAGAATATTAATGAATGTCGCTGTATACAGCATTAGCATCACAATTCACTATAACTCTTCTTTGTAGCGGAATAAGAAAAATAACTATGTACGAAACAAAAGATGCGTCAGAAGTAATTATTGTAAAATTTTCAAAAAATCTCATTTTATTACCTTTTTAACATTAGCAGTCATAAACTAGAGATAGACGTATGTAGACCATATAATTTGTTTAAGTATTACCAATCATTTATTGAAATATATTTCAATATATTTTTTCACTGTGTCATTATAATTACAGTGATGAAACTAGAATTTTATTGCTTTATTATACAGACCGGACTTATTCCTGTATTCTAAACATCTAAGGAGCGTTATACTTGTGGAGCTTACTGTTCCCTGGGAAACAAACATCCCCAGGGATCACGCATTTATGCTTAATAAGTATTACGAACTGACCAACGAACTGTCCAGGAATAAATTTATATAATGTCACTAATCTTAAGTACACTAGACCAAGCTTTGTAAAACACAACGTTTAAAATCTTTTCTCTTTTTTACATTTTTATAAAAATCATTGAACTCATGATATTTAATAAATATGTCAAGCCAAAGTCCCAGAAAACGTTTTTGCACGACTAGCTGGATACCTGGAAGAAAACGTTAATATACACTCATGTCTATACATGTTAGATTGAGTTACAGAATGCATTTATGTTGTTAGAATATGAACTGGTGATGTGCGCGTAGAGGTGACATAATTTTCCTACTGTATTTAGCCGCATAATGTTATTATACTTAATAAAAATGTGCATTACTTCTAATGAAAGCCATTTCCTACATTAAAAAACCCTTAGAGTTTTAACATGCCACCACCAAAAACCACTAGCTTTGAAATAGTGCACTCTATTTCGTGATAGGTTCAAATGAACATTAAATTTCTACCGAAATAACTTTCCCACTTCAAAGTAATTTATTAAGTTTGAGATGACCAAAAATATATTTATAGTTAATTTGTATTCTGAAGTTAAAGGGAGAAGTACAATGGCGGAATCTCTTCATAAGTAGTTGGAGATCTTGGCCTTTCTAAAACTATCATCAGGTCATTTCTAAAAAGTATTTCGAAGGTGGCAAAAGTACAGCCACAATCAGTTAGTGTTATTTACAGTTAAAGTTAGCGAGGATGCGCTTAAAGATGGCCCCTAAACCTACACCTGGGTCACAAACTCTAAGAACTCTTTTGATCTTCTCTTACTATAACGTAACCGACATGGCACTAGCACAGTGAATATATTAAATACTAAGAAGTTTCGTCTTGTTACTTTGGATACTATAAGCACAAGAACTACAACATACAAGAAAACCTAAACTCAACTAAACAAATATACGTATAATCCTTATTGTGTTATTAATTAAATCTAGATGTACAGCGCCTGAAATATTATCAAAGCCTTAACACAAACAAACATCAATACAGCTCACGTCAATAAAGTACTTTAATATGAATATTTTTATCACCTTTCAAACTGAAAATTAATTATGAACGCAATAAAAGCAGCTTATGAAATTCAGGACTTTGTATTGATAAAAGCATTGTATAAATTTAATAATTCTACAAACATCCAAACAACCTCTGTTTAATAACTATAATTAAGTATTCGAATGTTCCCAAACATACAGATGGTCAATTACTTTATAATTTTAAAGATTGAAGTTTTAATAAGAGCCCAAAACCTCCATAAAGAAACAATATAGCGATACAATACGGCAATTTAGGAAAGTCCTTATAAAACTTATACTATTTTTAAAGCAAGGTTAACAATAAAGCGCTTAAAGCACTCTTTTTTCGCTGTTAATCTGTTATATCTATTTGATGCGCTGCTATAAAATGTATAGAATGTTTTATATGTCTGTGAAATAAAGTGATAAGCTTGCTTTTTATAGTTTTGTAGTTGAACTGCTAATTTTCATATTATTAATAACGAAAGAATAAAATTATAACTCAAATAATAAAGTTTTCTCGGAGCTTAAAATTTAAATTAATACAAAAAAACATTAAATTACAAGAAATTAATTTAAATTATCTCACATCTATTTTAGAATGTTTTTTAGCATGCGGATGTAACGTAAGAGTTATTACGTCCGTTGCTTATGTTTCGAGTTTCAAGTTTACTTTGAAACTGTTTCCAATTTATATTTCATGTTTATTACATTTACGTGACGAGTGACTGCCCTAGCGATAACAACGCTGGCCTTTATAGATTCTAGGTTCAACACTCCGAAAAATATTCATTATTTACTGGAGTGATGTTAGATTAAGCTTCGCACTCTTTTCATGATTGAAGATATCATCAGTGAGAACTGTATAAACAGTCTTAGTTTCACTTTTTGTCTTATTTATAAGAACAGTTTAAGGAAACAACCACAGCTGTCAGAGCATATCACATATGATCACTAGAAAAAATATAAAAAATTTTAGCTTTAATTTCAGACACATAATTAACTCACTCCACCTTATTACAATAATCATACAAATCATATCACAACTCATTGGTTAATACTTTGAAAATAATGTTCTAATGTTATATTTTAATATTTTATTAATAGTACCTAAACTCCATATATGGATATTTAGAAGCGACTTTAAAGTAAGGCTTAAACTTTCTCTAACATGCATTACCACGGAGCTCTCAGCGATGAAACGTACTTTATATTAGAATAATATATCTTTTAATAAGTTTAGTTTTAATTATTACTTATTAAACACTAGATGTGCCCTTCGAACTTATTTACTCCTTTTAATTATGTGGTGTCTAGCCGACTCATAAATAAAGTACAATATAATTTAAAAATAGAACAACAATAGAGTAATAATTTTTATAAAATAATCGCTGTAAAAGTTCATTTAAATAAAAGCTTTGACATTTATTTTTTTAGTTTATTTTATTTTATAGTAGAGACGTCGCAACGTATGAATAACAAAGATCGCTTTTGTTTATATACTGATATATTAACGATACCTAATAGCAGTGTGTATTGTTTTATACTTAAAACAAACATATTTACTAACCTATTACTCAGGTGGTGGCAAAGCTCGCCCATGGTTTAATGCCGAATGTGGTCATGCTCAAGACCGAAAACATTCGGCATATCTCATTTGGGCTGATGCTCGAAGCCGCAAAACTCCGGATGTAAGTACAAAGAAGAGAGCCTTTAACCAAGCTGCCAAGTCCTACAAAAAGGCATTGCGGAAGGCTCGTCTCGATCGAATCGCTAAGAATGGCGAAAAGCTCTCTGTCAGACCAACTGGCAGTCGAGCTTTCTGGTCTCTTGCGAAAGCGATCGAGTCGAATTTCTGCCAACCCTCACTGCCTGCTCTGCTGAAGCCGGATGGATCCCTGGCCCACACAGCAACAGAGAAAGCGAACGTACTTGCTTCTCTGTTTGCTGATAATTCGCATCTAGACACTGGCAATGCTTCTCCAGCACATCTTCCTCACTGCGGTGTTTCGATGCCTGAAATCTGCATCACTAACAAAGAGGTATGGAGAACATTGTGTCGTTTAGATGTGAATAAAGCCAGTGGTCCTGATGGTATACCAGCCATTCTGCTCAAGACATGCGCAGCTGAGTTGTCTCCTGTACTGACACGTCTGTATCGTCTCTCTTTCATGACTGGAATAGTGCCGAAATCCTGGAAGCTTGCTAATTTGCAACCCGTGCCCAAAAAAGGCAGCCGTGCCGACCCTGTCAATTACAGACCGATTTCAATCACCTCCATACTCTGCAAGATTATGGAGCGTGTATTGAACTCGCGCCTACTAGCATACCTAGAAGGTAACGATCTCCTCAGTGACCGACAGTACGGGTTTCGCCGTAATAGGTCTACTGGCCTAGTGTATGCTACTCACATTTTAGGCGAGGCCATCGAGAAGAACGGAGAAGCGGTCGCCGTCTCTCTGGACGTCTCGAGGGCATTTGACAGGGTCTGGCATGCGAGCCTTATAAGCAAGCTTTCAGCATATGGTATATCTCCTGGTCTGATCGGCTGGGTAACGCACTTTCTGAGCCACAGATCTTTCCGAGTAGTTGTCGACGGGTGTTCCTCGGAACCCTTGACAATAAATGCCGGAGTGCCTCAGGGGTCCGTTCTTTCTGCAACTCTGTTTCTACTGCACATTAATGATCTGTTGAAGCCCGGTATCTATGGGTATGCAGACGACAGCACAGTTGTAGAAAGATATCTGCCGAGTACTCGGGCAAGTCGAGATCAAGTACAGTCTGAAAGAGAAGCCATGGTGCAACGTTTGAATGACAAACTTCAGGCAGTCTCCGCATGGAGCAATGCCAATCTTGTCAAGTTCAACGCCACCAAAACACAGACGTGTCTATTCACCGCCAAAAGGAGCCCTTTCACCTTGGCTCCTACTTTCCAGAATGTATCCTTGGAATACAGTGACCGGCTTCAGTTGTTAGGCTTAGAGATTTCCTCGAACCTCAACTTTGGTCGGTTCATTGAGTCCAGAGCAAGAGCAGCAGCAGCAAAGCTTGCCGTTCTTGCGAAGGTTCGGCAGTACTTTACACCGGGACAGCTTCTTGTTTTATACAAAGCACAGATCCGGTCGTGTGTAGAGTACTGTGATCACATATTTGCTGGTGCCGCAAAGTCTCATCTTGCGGTTCTGGACTCAATTGAGAGGCGAGCAAAGAGGCTTATAGGCGATCCCGAATTGGTGGGAGCCGACCTCCAAAGCCTTGAGCACAGGCGTAGAATTGCTAGCCTCTCAGTATTCTATAGGATACATTTTGGTGAGTGTGCGCTGGAATTACACAATTTAATTCCCCCGTCCCCCTTCCATCCCGACGCACGGCAGGTTTTCATCCTTTTGTTGTGGACATTCCACCTGTCCGAACGAAGCGCTTTGCTTCCTCATTTTTACTGCGTACAGCAAAGGATTGGAACAGCTTGCCTGCGTCGGTATTTCCGACCGAATACAATGTGGGTGTCTTCAAGCGAAGAGTGAATAGGTTGCTAGGGTAATGCGCCTTACCACCTAAGACTACATTCCACTTACCATCAGGTGGAATGTAGTCAAGCATTGCCCTAGATCATATAAAAAAAAAAAAAAAAAAAAGGTCGGTAATCGGGGATGTAAGGAAGATTAAAGTAAAAACTATATAAATTTATATATATCGAACATTTTTAATAAATGTAAACAAAAAATTTAATTACAGGTAACGCTCCTGAACAGTAACATATCTCAGGAGTCGCAGGATTAGGCCCTGATAAAATTATCTTTATATATATATTTCTTGTGAGCGGGTGTATGTCACTGAACTCCTCCTAAACGACTGGACCGATTTTTATGAAATTCTTTGTGTGTGTTCAAGGGGACTTAAGAATTGTTTAGATTCATAATTTGGTCCACTGGAAAATGGTTTTTTGATTAATTTTTAATGTGTAAGTAGGTGGTGATTTTGGAATGTTTCACATTGGTTCCGACGGACTGCGTTACCATGACAATGTCAAATATTAAATAATATTATATTTTAGTTATAGTCTGCCCTGACAGTTGGCGTTGCGATAGAAATAAAAAAAATATTTTAGTACTAGCGGCCCAATACGTGCTTCGCTACGTAAAAAGTGAAATTTTTAAAAAGATATTGGAACAAATTCATTTATTCGAACAAAAAATCCTTATTTACATATTCATACGGTATCGATTGGTCGAATTATGATAAATGTACATGTAATGATGTTAGATATTGTGATAAATTTTTAATATTTTTTTTTTAGTGTTTGAATTTATTAAATTTAAGACGTGTGTACAAGAAAACGTCTGTCGGATCCGCTAGTATATAAATATATATATATTTAAATTAAATTAAAGGATGACAGATGGTCGATGTACTCGTCCGATCTCTAGAACTCAAACATAACCTAAAAGCAATTTTAGTTCACTACAAATCTGTCACTAACGATAAGGCTTAACATTTGCCGTGTGTATGACAATGACGTTAATTCAATAACATTACATTAACACCCTCCTGTCATATTAAATATAAATATATTATCCAGCAAACTCCTATGAGAATCCTTGTTAGTTTTAGTAATTAATATCTCGCAGACGTCGCTCTGTAAGCTTACTAATGGTAGAGAGGGTGCCTCGTGACTCAACGTGCGTCTAACTCAGGAACGAAGCAAGTGTCTCATACAATTAATTAATTGACGAGTTAGTTAAACAAATACACCACATTACAAACTCTCAACCTTTAATGTAAATGTTATTCTGGCTGGCCTTTCCAATCGTGTCGTTGGAGTTTTGGTTCGAAAATAATTTCATTTGAAAGGAGTTGGTCTTTCCTTTCTTTTAATACTATTCCCAGCCCGAGCAAACGCGTAGTTTTTTTTAATATACTTTTTTTGTGTCAGAGTAACTTACCGTATTTCCACCAATATTAGCGCAAAAAAACACAATGTTTGAATAACATTTCACATCTATGCAATGTATTTCAAAATTGTGTTTATTATTATGTTAGTATTTCATTTTATTTTAACTAGAAAAACACAATTCGTACCAACTCTGTTGTTTTAGATTCCCGAATCTTAAATTGCCACAACTTGACAAATGACGTTTGTGATTTGAAATATTTATGAAATAAATAATTAATACATATATTTATTACTTTTCTGTTACAACCGACTCTATCAAACCCGACTCCACGTAGTCTTGTCTGTCCTACCTCTAGAGTGTTTTTGTGAATCCGGAAGAGCGGAAGGAGGGCAGCTCCTACCCGCTTTAACACTGTATTGAAACCCAATCGAGCCTTAGCTACTGAGGCTGTCAATAAGCCGAAGTGGCGTAGGCGAGTTCGTCTGTATGTTTGTATGTCTGTTTGTTTGAGCACGCTAATCTCAGAAAAGATATCACCGTTTTGTGCTAAGTTTTCGGGAATATATTGTTATGGGCTACACTTTACATTTAGAGTTTTTTTATTTAAATCAGTTAATAAATACAAAATAATCTCTTATTTTCGTGCCATTGCAGTTTGCTTTTCAATAAAAAAGATACGAAATTGGAATACCTCCTCTATATCTGTGATTGATTGATTGATGAACAATTTAACAATATATAAAAATAAACTAAAAATACTCCTAAAACTACTACCCGCAAAAACTACTTGCCGGAGTTTAATGAAACTTTTATCGAAATCGAAATCTATGCGTACGAAGTCGCAGGCACAGCAAGTATCATAATATATTACAATCTTTAAAATAATACTTTATAATTATTTTACATATAGTAATAGATCTAGGTTGTTTATTATTTTACGCTTACATTTAAGTGACGTCATAATACTAAAATATACATTTGCACATAAAAAACCTATTAAATATTTAGTATTTACTTTTAGATTGATCTTTAGGGCAATGGGTTTTATACTTACTATTCACACTATAAAAAAGTATAATAAACAACCATTTTCATTTTATAATTTATAATGTTCCGTAAGCTTACTATAAAAAAATTTACTATCAAATTTTGTAAAAATAATAACTGTTTCAACTTACACATTTTTTTCCGGGAACTAATTTTGTAAAACTAATTATTTAACAAAAGATATAACTTTTACAAAATATTATTCAGAGATAACGATAAAGGTTTGTGTCTTTTAGACATTCGCAATTCACTTAATCTAAATTATTAAAAATCCAATTTGAATAATATAAGTGTGAAAAAGATAACTTGTCGAAACAATACTGAAGTTGGTAAATTTGTACTTTTATAAAAAATTAGGTAACTTTTGCTTATTATTTATTAAAATATGAGGTCGAAATTGTCACACAGTAATTATTTAGACCTCTGTGTAGTACTCATTAATTACATTATAGAAGTGGAATACATTATATAAATTCATATATTGTGTTAAAATAAAGACTAGTTGCATGAATCCAAAAAATAATTCCATAGAGAAGATCCGACTAGAGACCACATAGATACTTTTAATTAATATCCATATTGATATAGTACTGAATACTTTACAATAGAATTATGCAAATCAGTTCTCACCCAATTAGAGCCTTGCAAGTTGCACTCTAGACCAATAGGAATGTTAGAAGACTTTTTTTTTTTTCTTTTTTTTTTTTTTTTTATGTGATCTAGGGCAATGCTTGACTACATTCCACCTGATGGTAAGTGGAATGTAGTCTTAGGTGGTAAGGCGCATTACCCTAGCAACCTATTCACTCTTCGCTTGAAGACACCCAAATTGTATTCGGTCGGAAATACCGACGCAGGCAAGCTGTTCCAATCCTTTGCTGTACGCAGTAAAAATGAGGAAGCAAAGCGCTTCGTTCGGACAGGTGGAATGTCCACAACAAAAGGATGAAAACCTGCCGTGCGTCGGGACGTCCGGTGATGGAAGGGGGACGGGGGAATTAATTTGTGTAATTCCAGCGCACACTCACCAAAATGTATCCTATAGAATACTGAGAGGCTAGCAATTCTACGCCTGTGCTCAAGGCTTTGTAGGTCGGCTCCGACCAATTCGGGATCGCCTATAAGCCTCTTTGCTCGCCTCTCAATTGAGTCCAGAACCGCAAGATGAGACTTTGCGGCACCAGCAAATATGTGACCACAGTACTCTACACACGACCGGATCTGTGCTTTGTATAAAACAAGAAGCTGTCCCGGTGTAAAGTACTGCCGAACCTTCGCCAGAACGGCAAGCTTTGCTGCTGCTGCTCTTGCTCTGGACTCAATGAACCGACCAAAGTTGAGGTTCGAGGAAATCTCTAAGCCTAACAACTGAAGCCGGTCACTGTATTCCAAGGATACATTCTGGAAAGTAGGAGCCAAGGTGAAAGGGCTCCTTTTGGCGGTGAATAGACACGTCTGCGTTTTGGTGGCGTTGAACTTGACAAGATTGGCATTGCTCCATGCGGAGACTGCCTGAAGTTTGTCATTCAAACGTTGCACCATGGCTTCTCTTTCAGACTGTACTTGATCTCGACAAGCCCGAGTACTCGGCAGATATCTTTCTACAACTGTGCTGTCGTCTGCATACCCATAGATACCGGGCTTCAACAGATCATTAATGTGCAGCAGAAACAGAGTTGCAGAAAGAACGGACCCCTGAGGCACTCCGGCATTTATTGTCAAGGGTTCCGAGGAACACCCGTCGACAACTACTCGGAGAGATCTGTGGCTCAGAAAGTCCGTTACCCAGCCGATCAGACCAGGAGATATACCGTACGCTGAAAGCTTGCATATAAGGCCCGCATGCCAGACCCTGTCAAATGCCCTCGAGACGTCCAGAGAGACGGCGACCGCTTCTCCGTTCTTCTCGATGGCCTCGCCTAAAATGTGAGTAGCATACACTAGGAGGTCCCCAGTAGACCTATTACGGCGAAACCCGTACTGTCGATCACTGAGGAGATCGTTACCTTCTAGGTATGCTAGTAGGCGCGAGTTCAATACACGCTCCATAATCTTGCAGAGTATGGAGGTGATTGAAATCGGTCTGTAATTGACAGGGTCGGCACGGCTGCCTTTTTTGGGCACGGGTTGCACATTAGCAAGCTTCCAGGATTTCGGCACTATTCCAGTCATGAAAGAGAGGCGATACAGACGTGTCAGTACAGGAGACAACTCAGCTGCGCATGTCTTGAGCAGAATGGCTGGTATACCATCAGGACCACTGGCTTTATTCACATCTAAACGACACAATGTTCTCCATACCTCTTTGTTAGTGATGCGGATTTCAGGCATCGAAACACCGCAGTGAGGAAGATGTGCTGGAGAAGCATTGCCAGTGTCTAGATGCGAATTATCAGCAAACAGAGAAGCAAGTACGTTCGCTTTCTCTGTTGCTGTGTGGGCCAGGGATCCATCCAGCTTTAGCAGAGCAGGCAGTGAGGGTTGGCAGAAATTCGACTTGATCGCTTTCGCAAGAGACCAGAAAGCTCGACTGCCAGTTGGTCTGACAGAGAGCTTTTCGCCATTCTTAGCGATTCGATCGAGACGAGCCCTCCACAATGCCTTTTTGTAGGACTTGGCAGCTTGGTTAAAGGCTCTCTTCTTCGAACTTACATCCGGAGTTTTGCGGCTTCGAGCATCAGCCCAAATGAGATATGCCGAATGTTTTCGGTCTTGAGCATGACCACATTCGGCATTAAACCATGGGCGAGCTTTGCCACCGATGGGTACGTCAGCAAAAGGAATAAAATACTCCATTGCCTGATGCACCACATCGGTTATAGCATCCGCGCAACTCGACGGATCCAAAGAAGAGAAGCAGACCTGCCGCCAAGGATAAGACGCAAAAAAGTGCCGCATCTCATCCCAATCTGCTGACTTGTATTTCCATACTCGCCTAACACCATGAGGTTCGAAAGCTGGTGGGGAATATGTAAACACAGATTTCACCAGACAGTGATCGGAGGTTCCCAAGGGAGAGGTAACCTCTACCCGATACCTGTCCGGATCAGTTGTCAGCAGAAGGTCCAGGCAATTGGCTGTATGGCCTACCACATCTGGTACCCTCGTCGCTTGCTTCACCAGCTGAAAGAGGTCCAAGGACAACGCAAAGTTCCGCGCTTCTCTTCCAGCATGGTCGGTCTTCTGGTACGGGAACAGCCAGTCCTGATGACAGGCATTAAAATCCCCCAGAAAGACGAGCTGCGCTGAAGGGAACTGATGCAGAGCCATATCAGCAGCCTCACCGAGATACTCGAATAATCTAGTTGTCTCCTGGTCACCGCTGTGCGAACGGTAAACACAGGAATACAGGATTTTTTCGTTTCCTGTGTCTACTAAAACCCATAAAGAAGAAAAAGTGGGGTCTTCAAGGTGACGGAGACGCTGGACACAGAGGTCGTTCCGCGCATACACGCAGACTCCGGCACGTGAGCGAAAGTTGTGCTCTAACGTGTATCCGGGATAATCCAGGTGCGCAGCGCTTAAGGGACATTGTATCTGCGTCTCCGTCAAAAAGAACAGGTGCGGTTGTTCTGTCTCCAGGTGGTGATGGACAGGTAAGATATTAGAGTGCAAACCCCTAATATTACTGAGGTGCACTTTAAATGAGGAGGAGTGCAACCGCTGTACAAACTTTTTCCTTTTTTGGTTTTTCTTCATGATAAAAATAAATAAAGGTGAATAGGGTTGGGAAATGGCAGTTGAACGAGGCGGTACGTATCAAACCCGACTTCGAAATTGGTGATGTCTTGCCGCTGGGAGGCTAGCCTGGAGACTGCGGGGACGCCCGAACCCCCCCAGGGATCGCCATCGGGCCTCCTCGCCTGGTCGCCAACCAGCACGATGGAGCCACCCTGGGATTTTTCGCAGCTGGCGGGGCAGCCTTTCGTGGGTGGCTAACCCACTACTTGGGCCCCCAACTATCTGCGGGCGGCCAGCGGAAAGCCGTCGCTTCGGATCCCGCTACCCTCCTCGACTAGACACCCGACAAAACAAACACCAACTCGACGTCAACCGGTTCGCCAACGTACCGCAGCTGTTCAGACCCATTTCCCATATACGGCTTCATCGAGCAATGTGCCGGAACACGACTAGGTCGCTTTGCGGCACGACTTTGCCCGATGGGTGGTAACTTTGCCGGCGACCCGATGTTATGGTCTACCACCAAGTAAAGTTATTTGATTCTCTTAGTTCCTTGAAGATATTTAATGAAATTCTGCACTAAAGAGGATGCGAGGAATATCCAATAACTATTATTATATTATCTACTTAGTGTTTTGACTATTTATATCAGAGAGTGAATTTTAATTTTAATACGTCCTCATTCATTTCACTACTGTGTTTGAGAGATAAAAAATGTGCACGCAGACCCTTGTCTGGATCGCAAGATTTTTTTTAATTTATATAAATATAGGATGAAAATAAACCGATACGGGGTACGGGGATTTTATTTTTCATTCTATATTTGTATAAATTTAAATAAGCTTAACATTGCTATACATGTTTATAGATATTTTCAAACATCGCAAGATTTGTTATTTCAGGAAATAAAAGAATATGCGTTTACATTAAAGATAAACATACAAAAATAAAATAATAAGTATAAGAATAAAAAAAAATTCAAAATATATTTAACTCAAACTTGTTGCCTCTAGTAGCTACATTAAATATTAAGTAAACGCAATCCTATAACAATATACATTGCAGTTGTATTTGTATATACAAAAATAGTTGTTGTTCATACAAATTCTCAATGTGAATAACCAATTAGCTAGGTAGATGAAGTAAGGTAAAGTTAATAATAATTACAAGAAGTTAAAACAATAGAAATGGTAAATTAATAAGCTTTCATGATCTTGTTAGAAAATAACAATTTCAAAGTTTTCAGTAATCTGAAACTGAACTTATTTACTAAGCGGGTTAAGGTTTGATTATTTTCTTAAGGCACTCGTCGCGGTGAAGTGCCTTAGGCGTCGTTTTAATACTTGAAAAGCTCAAGGGCATTTAATACCTTAATACCTTAAAACTATAATTATATTTATATTAGCTTTTACCCACAGTTCCACCCCACGGCGTCGACAAAAAATAATATTGACTTGACCCATATTACGAATGTAAGTAATTAGATACAATAACGAACAAAACCCATCTTCAAACAAACTTATTGTGCTAATAGACCTCAAAAGGTTCAATTGTTAAAATAATTATTTACGAAATAAATTCAATAGAAGTCAGTACATTCCCTTCTAAATTAAAATAGCACGTTTTTTATTTACCAGGATTTTAAAATTATGGTTAATTTATTTTTTGAGACTGTTAAGGATTAATATTATATGTATGGTATAGTTCTATTTATATAAGTTTTTACATAATATAGCTATAATATGCCTAATGTGCATTGGTAAATAATTATACACTTTAATATTAGCCTACCTACCTACCTACCTACCTACCTACCTACCTACCTACCTAACCTTACCTCCTTATTTCCTATGCTGTTCCTTATTTCCTAGTTCTTGTTTCCTATGCTGTTTTATTTTCCTGTTGACTGGTACATTATGTATATGTATTGTATCAGATTTATTTTAGAACAGTTAAGAGAAATTAAAAAATAAATCTGTTTTTTTTATACATTTCCTACTAGTAAATTTATTTGTCTTTTTTAGTAATTGCTCAAAACTTGTTGCAAAAACATATATTCTATTTTTATATAAAATACATAAGATAAAATACATTTATGTAAATGAGGTTACAGGTAGATATCTCTTTTCATCAAAATAAAAAAATCCTGCTAACTCCATTTGGAGTAAGTAATGTTGCTAGTACAAAGGTTAGAATATTAATGAATGTCGCTGTATACAGCATTAGCATCACAATTCACTATAACTCTTCTTTGTAACGGAATAAGAAAAATAACTATGTAAGAAATAAGAGATGCGTCAAACGTAATATTTGTTATATTTTTTGAAAATATTAATTTATAATCTTTCTAACAGTCATAAACTAGAGATAGATAGACGTATGTAGACCATATAATTTACTTAAGTATTATAGATCATTTATATATTTTATATAGTTTTTAATTTTGTTATTATAATAACAGTGATGAAAATAGACTTTTAACATTCTGATGAATTATTATTGAAGAATACAAAAAAAAGACTTTTAACGTGTAGCATTATTAAAAAACAAATAATACAGGTTACAACTTCCTTGATTATTTTCACAATTTTTAACTTCTTGGGTAGTCCGGTTTCAGTTTTATCTCGTATTTTAAATATCATATACCTATATTTTAAATATGTTATAACCTATTGCGTTATATTAATAAGATTAAAATCTATTTTTCCTATAATACATTTTCATCATTTATAGGTTATATTTACAAAAAAGTCTTTTATAATATGTAGATAAACGTCGCAAAAGGATATCGTGTATGATTCAAGTATATCAATCTACCAGTTTGGGTAATGCTTATATGTAATCCAGCCAATTTGTCCTCTTACACAAAGATAAGAGGTATTACTGTCTGAAGATGTTTTCATACTTTATTCCAGACAATTTTACTCGAATTTCGCAAATTAATTTAACTTTCTGTCAGAAGTTAGTATGAGTGAGAGTAACACGAGAACCATCTCATGTACCTAATATTATTCATTACGCTTACTAACTTGTTTATTCTCCGCGGCTTACGTGAACGCATTTCAATGTACCTTTTACTCGGATATGTGAAACATTTCAAGTTATCTTTAATATTTGAGGAAGAGAGTAAAAGGATCTTGAGTGCTAGTATATTTTTTAATGTACCCATAATAAACGAGTCCAACTTGTTTCAATACCAGGAATCAACAACCGTTGGTTTATTTTCAAAATTAAGATTTTGTCAAACCTTAAATAAATTCAACCGGTAAATTAAAATGTTCTTTGAAGATAACAATGGCCCATAAAAGACAAACGAAGATATCTTGTCAGAGCATTTTTTGTATTATCAAGAAGCCTTATTTCCACATTATTCTAGAATCGCATCGTCCCCGCATCATTTTGCGACGGAAATTACATTTAGTCTGAGGTCGCGCCGCGGCTGCTCGCCTCTCATCCACTTTTATTCTCTTTGAAACATCTTTGTGCTTCATTTTCTCGTGATAAGAATAGATGAAACTGATTTGCTTTTCACTTGTCGAACAGCACGTAATAAATGTTTGACAATTTAGGTCCTTTTCATAAAATGTTGCTGGAGATTTTATTTTTACGAGATAGATATTTAAGACATTTATATTATTTATTATTATATACAATACGTACTTATATATTATTTATTATTGTATACAATACGTACATGTGTATTCCTTATGAAAAAGATATTTTTTTGTAATACTTTATATGTCACATATGTAAGTCTATTTGAACTCCATGTTACCTACAATGTTGGAAAATTGTTTCAACAATTTAGTTTTGGAATTTGACCTGGCATTCCTCTGGGTATTGTGGCCAGAATGCTTTGTATTCAATTTGACGGCTACATTTATAAATTATTTATGATGACTGTTTACTAAGGTATTTTTTTAATGAATATTGAAACATAATAAAGCGTTACATTCACTTTAAATTCAATTCTGACGCAGATGGTAAAAGAAAATGTGAAAAATATTGTAAGAAATCGTTTCAGTACAGGAGGTTAGCGCGCCAAATTATGTGAGTCAGATGACGCCCGCAGGCGTGATGTTTAGTCATACCTGTCTTATGAACTCTGTATTAATATATTACTTTCCTGTCAATCTCGTTGAATTCACATATCGTTTGTTTTTACGATTCTAAGCTTTACATTTCTTACATACACTCATAAATTTGATTACAAATACTGTTACTAAACGGAAACATCTAAAGGACATTGCCCGGAAAAAAAAACATTGAAATATAAAGAACGTTATCCAGATCTAAAGGTTAGAAAAATATTTAATTATTTTAATATTCTTATTTTATTTTATGTACAGATGAAATATTTTCGGTCGTAATGATATAATCACAAATATTTTCCTAAAGCAAATTATCAAATAATTCAATATGAACCTATCAACGTGTCACTTATCAATCAATCAAAAGAATAACATGTGGATTTCGCGGCTGGCGAGAGTCCAGACGTCTTCTTATTTCAACCAATAACATCACACAGCTTGCTAGTAACATTAACGTTTATTGTATCCACGGTCAAGATCACTTGACACAAGATAGACAGTACCTACTTATAGAGACGGTACGTTTATTCCAGCATCCATCATTGTCTACATTTAGAACAGTTTTTAGTTAGACTGATTAATTTTTAATTTGATTTTGTGTACTTTTATTTCTTTTTCTTCTAATTCTCTTAAATTAATCTAATAATTCAATCTAATATTTTTTTTTTTGTAAAAGAAAACTATTACAAGAAAAATAAGGAAGATCCATAATTTCATTTATTTTAAAATATTTTAATCTGCAAGTGTTTTTCTATTTCTTCTTATATAAAGTTACTAGCGGACCCAACAGACGTTGTCTTGTACACGCGTCGTTAATTTAAAAAATTCAAACCTAAAAAAAAAATATTAAAAAATTGTCACAATGTCTAACGTCATTACATGTACATTTATCATAATTCGACCAATCGATACCGTATGGATATGTAAATAAAGATTTTTCGTTTGAATAAATGAATTTGTTCCAAAATTTTTTTTTAAATTTCACTTTTTACGTAGCGAAGCACGTATCGGGCCGCTAGTACTAAAATATTTGTCTCATTTCTATCGCAACCCCAACTGTCAGGGAAGACTATAACTATAAAATTAAAATATAATATTATTTAATATTTGACATTGCCATGGTAACGCAGTCCGTCGGAACCAATGTGAAACATTCCAAAATCACCACCTACTTACACATTAAAAGTTAATCAAAAAACCATTTTCCAGTGGACCAAATTGTGAATCTAAACAATTCTCAAATCCCCTTGAACACACACAAAGAATTTCATTAAAATCGATCCAGTCGTTTAGGAGGAGTTCTGTGACATACACACGCACACAAGAAATATATATATAAAGATAAGTGATTAATAGACCTCGTAGCACTTAACTGTAGCATAACACCGCGATGCGTTTGGAGGCTCGTAGAGCTCTTTTCAAATTTTTGCTTTTTTACGAAATTAATTATTTTACCAATATTTTTGGTAATAGGTTTATTTGTGAGTAATTTGCAGAAATTATATGTGTAAAAGAAAATCTGTTACTTTTTATTACGTCTTTTAAGGATTTTAAATTTTTTCATACAAACCAGCATATAAAAAGATCTCTCTACCTTCAGTATAAAGTGTAACGTTTATTGCGCTAGTGATGTAATTGATTACAGTATTTATTTTTCAAACCGTTTCCTCGATCGAAATAGAAATATTAACTCAGTGAAAAGATTGTGTCTGGTGAGATCGGTCATTTCGTCCCACCGACTGACTGACTCGCCACAAGTTACGGCTTAGTAATACAGTATGAAGCCCAGTGGTTAAGGTCAGTGCATCAGTAGTGTCAGTCAGCACTCAGTGAACGCTCAGCGGGCGTGAGGAACACACGTGTTGCTCTTGACGGTGAAAATTTCGTCAGTAACTCTGCTTTCGATTACTTTATAGACGGTAATAAATGTCAATTTTGTATGTGATTTCGATCCATGTTTGTGTTGTGATAAAAGCTCTGTGTTATTAAAACAGTTTCGTGAGTAATAATTATAATTAGGTCCTGTTTAATTTTGTGAGGTAAATATAATTTGTTTTTATTTTATGAGGTTTTCGTTTCTAATTGATTAAAGTAATTGCTGTATGGTAACAATTAATTAAGCAGTATTTTAAAGCCCAAGAGGGGTGGTTTATGGCCACATAAAACACTATTCTGGTTTGAAAACCATGAAAAACTTCTTGATTATATTTTGTGCGTGTCATTCAATTACTTTGTGGTTTTAATGTTTTAAGTCTTATCATTTTTAAAAAATCCTCAATAACTCATTATAATGTTAAAATACATTTATTTGGGCATATTTATTTCCTTATTATGTATAATTTTCTAAAATAAATTAATTTTTAATTTTAGGACATAAAATAGAGTGCTTTTGAACAAAGCATGTGAATATTTTCAATTGTTTAAAGATTACAGGTTCCAGTCCTGTCCAAGTTGATATTTTTTTCATTCGATATTCATCTTGACCTTATCTTGAATAACTGACCTCATCTTGTTAATTTGATGGTGCTCTTATTCTTATTTCCAAGAACTTAAAATATATTAACTATAAACAATCAGTATACTAATTGCGACCTATCCGAAAGTAAGGCAACAGGCAAATACAGTGAAGCAACATGTACAGAATTATTATCATATTGGTTATTGCCAAGGCTCCCTCATTTCCATAGTTCTTAGTTTTATAATAAGCTTTCGATCCAAGAATGCGACTACCTATAAGCTTTAAATTTTTTATGTGATAGTATTCTAACAGAATTAGGATTTTTTTTGTAAAAACAATTACCACTGCCCAAAAATAGTTTTATTTTGTTTTAATGTAAACCCGTCGTTTTTATACAAAATGTTTGCATTATTTTCCACCTACATTATATATCCAAATTCAAATATAAAAGTATTGGAATTGTGAGTAATTTAGCGCCTTTCAAATAGTTTTAAGATCCTCCTGAGGACCCACTTTGTATAAAGATGTAAATGTTTTCTTTTTAGTTCTACATAGGTTCTATATACAAATTTGCATATAAAAATAGATTCTACATCTGCCCCTTGTACTAAAGTAAACTAGCCTAGCTCTGGCTAATCAGTTAGCTGCCTAATTTTCCGAAGTCCATATGGCTCCTAAATATTAAGCTAGTATGTTTATGTTATCGCCCCACTGTTATTTTAAGTCTAAAAATATACTAAAAAAAATATGGTTTTATTAATAGTTTCAGCTATGTTGTCATCAATATTAAAGCGCACCTACTTGGGCACTACAACAAATTTGTTAAGGAAATATATAAATACTTATATCTAAAAGGTATGTATTTGAGAAAAACTTAGTAATTTATACCCTAATAATATTAATATACAGTTTGGTTATATAAATAAAACGTAATAAATATCATTATTATGCATAGACCTACGTCCTGTTTTCACGTACAGTTATAGTCTTAGAAGACTGCCGGGGACTTAGTTAAGGAAATGTCTATAAATTTTGAATATGAGCTCAAAGGATTACTATTATTATCGTCGTCAAAAGCTTTTTGAAAACAATAGCTATACTAAGAAACATGTCCTTACAAATATACTTATTTATACAAGAAATAATGGACAAATAATTTCAATAATTAATTATTATCAGTAATAAGAAATCAAATATTAACTTTTTATTTTGAGGTTATTGCCATTTCATCGTTCTTTTATTTAAAAATAACTATATTTTTCAAAGAATTATTATACATGAATAGAGCTATAGTTTGAGTCTCAGTGTCTGACAAATAATAAATGAGAAACCGATACTTATTTTTATCTAATGACACATAGAAGAAAGAGAAACAGATAGGTAGGCTCTTTTGCTTTCTCTTTTTTTCGATGGACACATTTCAGGCTGCCTTCTCGACTCTATGTATAATAACTACATATGTGCAAACCATCAGGTTAAAAAGCTTAATATAGGTTAGTATAAAAAGCCTGCCTCAGTCTATCTATTAAGGCAATGACAAAACCTCTGAAAAGAAACTAGAAATGTCGACTGTATTCGTTATTATGTTAGAGATATTCACTAAAAGAGATCATCTAGAAATTAAAAACAAAAAAAATTATAAATCGAATAAAATATAGTTCACACGATTTGTTCTCCAAGCCTCGATCGAAATCTAGTTTATTATGAATTGACCTAAATAATACCTCTAAAGTGAAGCAACAGTATTCCTTTTGTTGTGATCAACTTGCCACTACATTTAAGTAGTGCAAAAATATCATGCTCATTAAACTTATTTTCTCCTCCGGTTTCGCTGTAATAGCCAACAGGTCTAACAGTATAGACATACAAAAAATAATAAATAAATAAAAATAAATAAAATTAAAAAAAAAATTAAAAAATTAAAAAAATCATTAAAATTAACTAATATTTTTTTGTGGTATTTTTACCATGTATATTCACGGTTCGATACTGCATTGTCCGATACACATACCCTGGAAACGAACTAATTGAACAATTTTATCAGATATAAAAGCAAAATACCTAATATAAAAAATATTTATTATTATTTTGAGAACAAACTTAACCCAAACGATATGATAGTTTATATTTATATTAATTATAATTTCGTAGCGGCTAATGCGAAGACGGAAACTTTGCTAATAACAGCGCTTGCAACAATACAAGAATGTTTAATCATTTAGTTATTTTAATCTGATATTACCTTTCTGTTCTTCGTTCTGAGAAATGCTATATAAAATTATATTAAAAAACTTTACGACCAATTATTACAACTTTATTTTGGCCATGGTTCAAAAAAATCTCTCTATTTTTTATTCTATAACTATTCATGATTCTTTATTTATTATCATAATAATATAATGATTATAAAAATGTTATAACCACCCACTGGATAGAACGTTCGATATTTGTAGATAAAATAAATAGAATAAAGCAAAATACCTTAGCGATGTAAGTGTGGCTTCATAATAACAAAAATACCCGCTTTTATTATCGAAATAAAATTGCTCTTTTATAATTAACATCCTTTTCCTGTTCTCGAGTACAAGCAACGTTTTTGATCTAAAATTTACTTACACATTTTTTTCAATACAATATCTTTTAAATAATAATGCATGTTTAAAAATGTACAAGAAAACAAAAAGCTGATAAACCATTGAAAGCTAGAATAATAAAGAAAAGACTTGAATCACTCGCTAAGAAATTTTTATATTAACCAGTTCACTTCACCTGAGCGACGTTCACTTCACCTGAGCGACGTTCACTTCACCTGAGCGACGCTATAGAGTTGTGTTGTGACATTGAAACAGCACTAAAGTGTCGGAAGCGTTCTGGAGTGTTCAAAGCACTGAAACAGAACTAAATTGTCTGAGAATTCTCGAGTACTAGAAGCATAGGAACAGCACTTAGAGTATTATGCGACCTCGAATATCTAAAGCACTTTAAATCGTTACCTACTAGTATTAAATTTTATAAATCGTTATTTAAATCTGATAAAACAGTAATAGAAACGAAAATTATGATTAAATATGAATAATGTTCGTTGATTTAAAATTTATATTCAACAACAAAGTTGCATGTAACGTTATCGTTGAAATCGATTGTTTATCCAAAAGTATTTCGTTTTGGTACCCACACAACATGGACTGCATGCAATATTTATCAAATGTGTCAAATAAACAGACACTCCACCAGGTAATAAGTGGTACTGTCCATGGACATGAAGGAATAGAATTAATACTGTGAGTAAGATACATTGATAAGAACAAAGAATCTTAAGATATCTTAAGAAACTTAATTGTAAAGTCTACTTCTGACCGATACCCTGCAAGAAGGTGGTCAAACTTACCAACTGCCCATAGTCTCTACAGTTAGGCACCTATTATATATATGCACCAGGTAACGCAAGTGAATGACTTAGGTGTGTTTTAGGATCTCTCAGCATTTAGCCCCTCACCAACGGATTACAAAAGTCGATAATGTTAAACGTCTATAGTAAACCATTTTATCTCAAATATTATCTCAGATTTCAATAGAAATAATAACATAATACAGATTAAAAGAAATAAATAAGTCAAAATAGTAAGATGAAAACACAGCAAATAGAATGAAAGAGAAATTCGGATTCTAGCTCCTTAATCAAGAATCTATCTTTAGCAACTTTTAGTCTTAATTTAACCTAAACACGAATACGCCTGGTTACTATGGCTACATAAATTGTTGTAATTTAAATTAATCTTTTATCTTTAAACATTATGGAGTTAACATTAAATGACATAAAAAAGGCAAGCTTTGTTACTAATGCAATTCAAAACGTAAAGAAAGACTTACGTGAATAAAATAGTATTGATCGCCAAAACTGCACCGGTAAATAAAAGCACATCCTGACCAGCTTTTCTAGAATTTGCAAGGAGCTTTAGTTTTAAAGATAAAAATGATAATTAGATACTGCAAGCTGAGACAACATTTTCAGCAAAAATCGCTGAAACCAATATTGAATATTTGAATAGGTTCTGAGAAATCGTAAATACGACGTTGTTTTCTATTAAAATAAATAAATATTTATAATTTATATTCAACACAAATACCTTTTCAAAGTACTATCGCATAATTGAATGAATCTGAACTATTATTTTCTGAATAAATATTAATAACAACATCAGAACTATTTCACTAATATATTAGTGCAAATGTTTGGTTGTTTAAATGGATGGTTGTTTGTTACTCAATCACGCCAAAACTACTGAATGGATTTTGATGAAATTTACCAATATTGTAGCTTATGTACTAGAAAAACACATAGGCTATAGAAATACTAACTTAAGCACGTGATTTTGTCTGTTACATAACATTGGTTGTATTGCGATTACGTAATTGCCACGGGAGATCCTGATTTAAAGTCGTTTGATTCACTGAATTATTACCCGATAACTTTAGAAGGAGTGTTATGTTATTAAAATATATATGTAAAAAGATAGATAGATAATTATGCTATTTGTGAGTTCCCTGTTACAGCCTAAACGGCTTAAAGGATTTCATACGGTATTCATATCGATAGATACGTCTCAATGGCGTAATTGCGTCCAAAAAAAACTGAGTACATTAAAAAAATAAATTGGAGGATCTTGTACGCCATATTGTGAGATCTAAAAAATATCTTTACAACCAAACTCATCCAGGAGATTATTAAAATGAAGGGCGTTAGATAGAGATTTCATAAAATAAAGTTTAAATTCTGACATATTTAATCACACCTGTTTAAGGCAGAAAAATAATAAGAATTTCTAAATATGTACCTACTTATGTTGCGGAGATTTATTTACGTGATGTCTATGAGAATATGTTTGGAGGAGCATTAATAAAAATTATAAGCATTAATATAAATTAATATTGTAACAAATTCATAGGTATAGAATACATAATAGTATACATAAATAATTTAAGTGGAGAAGAATTCAAGAGGTTTTAATTTCCTTTAAAATTCGCTTTTACCGTGACGGTCAACAAATCCCAGGTCCAAATTTTAAAAGTGGAAGGCATTCTTGGATGCTTCATACCTTTCACGTGGTCAATTATACATATGTTGGTTGTTCACGGATTTTGATTTCCCTAAAATTACTAGGTAAAATTTTCAACATAATACTTTATGTACTATATGACGCTGTAGTGTGCCCGTTTTTTTTTGTCACTTCTACCAACCAAATATTTTCATTTCGGACTTTTGCCACAGTTCATAGACCGTTTCATAGTCAACATCACCCACATTTTGATCTATCAGCAGTTTTTATTTATACACCCACAGGTAGGTATATAAGCAATATAAATATCATTTTATAGTCCACGTGGACGGAGTCACGGGCAACAGCGAGTGTTAAATATAATTGGTTAAAATAAATATTATTATTTGTATGTTTAAAAACAAATTTATAGAAAATAAATTAAAATCATCATATGATTAAATCATAATGGATCTATTATCAAAGGAACAATGACATGAGAATCATAGAACAATAAATTACTTTTAAAAATTCGTAGTATTTTGTGATGGCGTAAAAATCTCGAAGTTAAACAAAGATTAGAATCTATAATTAGTTCCAACAGGTGTCTCTAACGCCCGCTATTCCAGACGTCAGAATCATCCGCTCAGCCTTGCCTTCGTTATGTTGTTTAATTTATCGCCTTCTATTATAATAGAGCTTTTTATTCTCAAATAACATTGGTGTTAATATCAGTGAAAGCATTTCACTTATGCTAGTTATTTTTGAATTCAATTGAAATATATGCTTTTATCTATATATCATCTATATTTCAAACACTTAGGTATAGTTACACCATTAATAACTCAAGAACGGCTGGACTGGTTTTAAGATCTTTGGTTTGTTGGATTTATCTCTTGAATAGCTTTTAAGGAGCTTTAAAAATCTAATTTAATTATAACTATTTTTTAAAGATTTAACTGCTGATATTAAATTAACTTTTTCAATTTAACTTTATCCTTACATTTCGTAAGCAATCTTGTTCATGAGAAAACCTACGTCTCGTCTGAATAGTTTTACTTGAAAAATATATAGCATAACAAAAGATATTTGATGGCTTTGTACCGATATCTTTTTTTTTTATTATTTTTGTGGTTGTCATTGAAATCCTAAACTGCTGAAGTCATTTTTTTTTGTTTGAATTTAGTGGTTCCCTGAATTTACAATTTGGCCTTGTACGAGGCACTGCAATCAGGTTTGGTAAAGAGTTTTTGAAAAATACCTACGGGTTTATTATTTTTTACTTAAAACTGTTATTATTATTTCTTAAATAGCTTCTCTTTATAAAAATTAAATAAATATAAAATGAAAAATAAACCGATACTGACAGGAATTCGAATCCGCGGCCTCAGGAAAACGACCTCATCTTATATAACAATATTTGTTTATTTATAAAATACGTTTATTTACAGAAAACCATTTAAATTAAGGTATTGTTTATTTTAAGGAAAACAACCAAATGAAACTTAGTTAATTCTGTGAAACAGAAACAACAACTAAAAGGCAACAAGTCTCAAAAACTTCAAACGTTCTTAAACAACATTACCACTGAAGGCAACTTGATAAATATCAGTCTCCACTTTTGTAACTCCGTAGTTTCACAACTTGGATATTTTAAGACTAAGTATTCGGAAACTGACTGTAACAGAATAAGTTTAAGTAAACTAACAAACGACGCGTGAAAGACCAAATTATGAGCGTCACATTGTTTCCAGTTTACAGAATAAGTTTAAATTTTGTGTATACATTTTTGAGATGGTACAAATAATCCATTGTAGTATTTTCTAAGATTTTCACGAATACTACACAAATATATAAAACTATTTTTACGAATTTAACTCGTGTATTATTAAATTTACATTTTAAATTTAAACCGACGTTTCGAATGCTTGGCAGCAATCGTGTTCACGGTAAGACGAGATGGAGACCTCACACGAGTTAAGACCGTAAGAATAGTTTTATTTTAACCCATTGTAGTTATTCCGCCACACACGAATAACGACATCGTTCGCCACACGTCATTGGTTCCAAGCCATCGTAGTGGCGATTGGCGCCGTGTATACAAATACTATTCGTTATGACACAAGGTCGAACTATTCAATATGATTGTTCTGTGGTAATATCCATTAGTTAATTTATGGGTTATACATTGTATTGTGATATTGGAGGACTTTTTTTTTCAAGAGCATTACAGATATCAATAAGAAAGATATGTTTTTTTTACTAAACTATTATGTAAATAAATTATAATCCAAATAAAATCGAAAAAAGATTTTATGATATTATCACACTTCCAAGATCGTAAAGGGCATTTCAAAATAATTATAATTATATAATGCTTATTAGGGTTCCGTACCTAGAGAGGAAAAACGGAAGCTTTATAGAATCACTTTGTTGTCCGTCAGTCAGTTCCCTTTTCCATAAAACGCGCTAAAATTTATATCAAATACTCAGTTCTGTCATTTACGTAGTAAAAAAAGCAAACTGCTAACCCAACCCAATGAAAAAACAGCCGTTTATGCCGCAAATTTCTGCAATTTTTCGTAAACCAAAATTTATATTTATATAACATAATAAAAATATGTTTAATATTTTTTAAGTTTACCTCTGTCCTCATAATCCCGTACCGGTATTAAATTGACATTCATATCAAATACTCAAATCAGCTTAAAATAATGCTTTTAAGATGTAACAAAACCAAACTTCTATGTCAATGCAATCAAAAGAAACAACAATTCAACCCGCCTATTTTCAAACTTGCAACTACTCGATAGGGAATCAAAACCTAAAAGGTACTTCCAGTCGACCTAGAATCTTGAAGCTTAGCATGAAGTTATCTTTTGTAGTACGTATAAAGTAAAATATATATATACATATTTTTTATATATTACGGCACTTCGAGCGGCCTCTTCGTGCGAGAGTTCGACTCGCACAAGGCCCATATTTTTGTTCAACTAAGAAGATCGTTTACATTACCTCAGAAATGGTTACATTGAAGAAACTTGTGCAGAATTATTAGAAAGTTAGTTATTGCCAAGTCTCCCTATCGTCAACATAGACTGGTAACAAGTGGGCAATTTATTTTAAAAACAAAATCCAATGCCACATTTTTTGCATTAGCGATTTTGTGCTGATCACATTATAATTATTTTGTTAATTAGCCATATAATAATCTGGCTAATCGTGTTTCTGTTGCGTTACAGAAAATATTTGCGGAATATGTACACCCGAAACAAGTTACCCCGTCTAAATCGTAATACTCTATTGTGTTAACCGAGCGCTTGAATCCCTGTTATTAAATTTATGCAAATGACCTCTTAACACGTGACTTCGCTGAAAATGACTTCCTATTTATTTAGTTCGTAATAGTTACTTGGAGTCATTTGTATTTCGTTTGTTTAAAGTAGACGCACGTACCGTCAATTCTGTTCGCATTGTTTGACTAGTGCTTCATCACCATTTACCACTTGTATCAATCGAAGGAAGTGACGTCGTTACAACTAGATTCTTACAATTCAATTCTATTGTAATCTATTACCGTCTATTTATAAGATTTGTCAAAGTAGAATCTCTCTGACTACTGCAACTATGTATTTCTGACTGAACTACTAATTTAAATTCAGTTTATTTATTCTCGCTTGAATACTTTGAATCACTAACTCAATTCGAATTTGTTGAGCAACTTTTTCAGTAACTCAGTGATAAGTTTTACAAGATAAAATCCGTCAGAATTTTAAGATAAATTGCTAACCTTTTTACGAATTTCTTTACATGCAAAGAGAATTTTAAAGCACTACTCAGTAACTCGTAGCAAAAGTTTTACTTTTGAATACCCTACAACCATTAAATATAACAATAAACTATGTTTTCATCAATTTTTTAACCTTTTTTTAATGTTTCTTATAAAATTGTATATAAAGAATATATTATATAACAATATAAATCCCGTAGCGGTTTATGGTCTGTTTTTGTGTTTTTATGCTGTAAAGTTATAAAAATAAGATACCAAGCCCAATTTACACGATTTTTAAAATTTTATATCTGAAATACATACGTAACTCTTTTAATCTTACATTAATTAGAACAAAAATATTTTTAAACATTTCTAGTGCTTATCGTAGCGCAACTTTGTACTTCAAACTTCTCTCTATATCTTTATGATTCACGTTTTCGTCGGCATGTGGAAGTGACATTAGCAAGCTTTTACCTGAATACATATATTGTTGAAGCGCCAGAGCCTCTGAAGTCTGAACTCTACGGTAATTTACGAGCGGCTTAATTGCCTACGCGGAGATATGGCTAGGATGTATAGTTAGTCGTAACGAGGTAGCTACGACCTCGCTACGACGAACTATCCATTTATTATCTAGAAATATATGGTGTTATAATAATAATAATTAGCGTAATTATGATTGGTTGGTGTAACGACTACGAAAATAAAGAGCTGGAAGGTTCAAACATGTCGAGATGATTTTATATTTGATAGCTATTTGATCCGAAAGTAACAGTTTGAGGCATATTAGTATTATTTAAAAGAAAACAGGTTTTAAATTGTGTATAATTTGATTTAGATTTTAATCTTTAATGTTTAGCCGACGTTTTACCAGATGTAGGTGTAGGCAGGTCTACATATCTGCCAGCTCGACCTACATCAACTTAAAGTTTAAAATGAAAATCCAATTATATCCGAGTAAGATCGAATCCAAGATAAGTGAGACTGATTAACAGTTGTTTCTTTTAAATATGTACTACTTGTGAAAATATAGCATATACTCTGTTTAATATTGTCTTTAGGTATAAGTATTTTAAATTAAACAGTTACTGTGAATCTTATGGAAAGATTGCTCTACTTCGGATCCAAAACATTCCATGACTAATCCATTGTTTCTTTGAAAATTATATGAAGCTTTCTTAATCCAGAAAAATCTATCTTTATTTTGAAAAAGTATATATGGAACAATCGGAATGACGCTAGAAGCTCACACAGGCTGTGTAAAGTTTAAAGCCTCTGAGAACGGCGACGATAAAAACTTTATGAGTGATATCAACATTCTGCCGGTAATCCTGCTCACTCACACAGCTACGTGACCGGTCAATATACAGTATTAAATATCAGTATATAAGAAAATCTTCTTGTCCTAGAAACTTACAAAACCGTTTCTTAAACATATTTTTTACTAAGTCCTTCATAATAATATCATTTAATGATTACTCAAACAAGTTCGATTACGGTTTTGTCCATAAATTTATCCGAAGGTTTGTTATCATAATAATAATATTTACTGATTGCAGGAAGAATAATGAGAAATCGTCGAGTGTAAAGCGCCAGTGACGGAGCAAACAAAATGGATGACCCCGAGCGCATAGCGCGCGACGCGGAAGCTTGCGAGCGAGCGAACAACAGTACCGCAGCACCCGCCGGTGATTTATATTATTATTTTATGTTTTCTTTGATAACTTTCTTATTATTGATATCTACCACCTGTTAGTAATACTTCTATATTATATTATTACGTTATTCTTAAGCGATTTACTTTTCGAGTCTCGGTTTTGTTGTTCTATGAATGACCAGGTTCCCAAATTGTATCTATAGATACATCATACAACATACACAGACACAAAATTACATTTATTTCTGATATATACTCAATATACACAAATATGTATTCTTGTGAATTGTAGGTGCTAGTTTTAAATAATAATTTGAAAACATATTGAATATGTAATTAAATCAAATAGACTTGTAACACCCAGACATATATGGCGTCAACCTATTTGTTTCAGGACTGTACTGCGAAGGCACGTTCGATTCCTGGTTATGTTGGCCGCATACATCCGCCAACTCAACAGTCTACAATGCCTGCCCCGAGTTCATACCTGGTTTCAGTCCCGAACGTTAGTAATGACACCGATAATAGATAATACTTGATATATTACTATGGAATTTACAAATTATTATATAACTAAAGGTATCATATTTTAAATGAATATTTAACATTTCAGTTTTTGCTTACAAGGAATGTACAGAAAATGGCACTTGGTGGAATCATCCAGAATCAGGAAGGCCATGGTCTAATTACACGACCTGCATTAAGGCGGAAGACGTAAGTTTACTGCTCAGTTTAGAAATGCCTGATAAAGAAGCCTATAATTATTACATCTAACTTAAAAATACTCAGTGACCTCATAGATTCATTCAGCGCCATCTGTTGTTGCATAGCACTGATGAATCACAAAGTGAATAATTTGCTAACACATTGTACATTTTAAGGTAGTTTTTTAAACGTTTTCGAAAATACAACAATTGTCCGTTTAAAAGTATTATTTATATATTTCGTCTTACAGGACATGAGCGACATCATAACGGTTTACGAGGCTGGTTACAGCATGTCGCTGGTGGCGCTACTGCTCTCACTTGGGATTCTCTCCTACTTCAAGTGAGCTTTGAGATTTAAGTATAATAACAGTTATAACCTTATTTTTATTGTAACTGAGACAAATATTAGTAATTTTATATAGTTATTGCCAATGTGCGTACATCACAGATTTGGTTGAACTTTCGTTAGTACTAGGCTCGGTACGCAGTACTTAAAGTCTAATCTATTATATCTTATTAAGGTACTCTGTCTGTAACTGTTATTTTAATAGCAATTCTGATCAATTATTATAAATCCAAATGAAAAAAAAATAGGAATATTTTTTTGAGTGCCTATAGCTTTTTTACATTTTGTTTTGTATCTTACTAAGGTTCAAGGATTTTAGGAAATGTATAAACCAATCGATATATGTAAAAACATTTTTATGTATTTTTTTTTAATTAATCTTTTTTCAATTATAAGTATAGAGGATTAAAGTGTCTTCAATTGTTACAGAAGTCTACGTTGTGCCCGAATAACTGTGCACATGAATTTGTTCGCTTCTTTCGCGTTTAACAATGCTCTATGGCTGGCGTGGTACGCCCTGGTAGTGCGTTCTCCGGACACGCTAAGGGATTCTCCGGTATGGTGTCGTTTGCTAAATGCGACGCTGCAGTACGCGTTGCTCACCAACTACACGTGGATGCTATGCGAGGGTCTGTACCTACACACCGTTCTGGTCAGCGCGTTCGTGTCGGAGCGGAGACTTGTCCGCGCGTTGCTCGCGGCGGGTTGGCTACTGCCGGTGGTCCCAGCAGTCGTGCACGCCGCACGCCGCGGCGCAGCCAATGAGCCGCTATGTTGGGCCGACGAGGGAGCGCCGCGGCTCGAGTTAGCCGTGCTCGTGTGTGTGGCCGTGTTGCTGAACTTGGGATTCCTGTGCAACATTGTGCGCGTGCTGTGCACTAAGCTGCGTGCTGGCGGTGGTGCGGGCGTGGCGCGTCCTTCTGCTACGGCGCTGCACGCGCTGCGCGCCACGTGTCTATTGGCACCACTGCTCGGCTTGCAATACCTGCTGACGCCGTTTCGGCCGGCGCGCACCGCCAGCTGGTGGCTTCCCTATGAGTACGTGTCGGCGCTTACCACCTCGCTTCAGGGGCTATGTGTCGCGGTGCTGTACTGCTTCTGCAATGGTGAAGTTCTCGCGCAACTCCGACGCCGTTGGCGCGTATTGACCTTCCGACCGAGAGCGAACTCCACCACGAATACAACGGTATCGGTGAGCATATACATTAACAACAGAGATATTTTTTTATACACAAAAAATAACTGCATCATTAGACAAATAATCTCTATGTCCCTATAAAAGCACAAAGACTCGAAACAACAATCAACATCTAAAAACAAAACGATGACACAAACATCTGTACCGGGTGTCAATCAACCCACGGCCAATGGTTCAGCTGGCTGAGTTACAAATTACTAGACAAGTAAATAAATGTTAGAACTTTTACCAATTTATATACATATTTAATATATGTTTATGTTTTATTTATGTTTAGTTTGTCCGGTCGGCCGGGGCGGGTGCGGGGGAGGAGAAGGTGTGACTGGCGGCAGGCGGCGCGGTAGCCGACGCGGAAACGGGGGAGGACGCGGGGGAGGGAGAAGGCACCCGCGAAAGACGTATCCGCTTCCAGTGCGCTGATAGCGACGAGGACGCGCCGCCTCACACCCGCCTGCTGTAAAGACACCAGGTCTACGTCACAGACACTATGTTGTACCACATAGCAAAGGACTAAAACATGACCGCAAAGTGTTATATGTAATTAAATCTTGTTTGTATGCCGGTGAAACTATGAACTGAGTGATACTCATGTCTATGGATAAATTAACCAAATACCCAATGTTATGCGAATGTTAATCTTTTTGCTTTGTATTTTTTGTATACCTATTTGTAGTTTTATAAATGTTGTAAATTTGTTGTCATATGAAATGTACATGATATATATATATATATTTATATTTTATAATGTTTTTCTAATTATGATTATACTGTTTTTGGTCTCGAAGACTACTTCAACTCCTTAAAGAATGTTGTTCCAGCCGTCATCCACCTGTTACAATAGTTGTAACTGATCAAGTCAAGTCGTGATAATGAAATATTTAGACATTTTTTTTTAATCTTTCTTACCTTAGTTTGACGCTAGTTTAATTATGTAAAGATATCAGTTTAGGGTTTGGTATAACATTTTTTTTTATTCCCAAATCAAGAACTAGGATGATGATGATGAAGGATGGAACGTTAAAGCATTGCGCTTTAACGTTCCATCCTTCGGTAGCACATATAAGATCAGATAATCACGTAGTCTGAGGGATCCGTACATACTATGGTATGTACGGATCCCTCATTATACTTAAATCTTACATCTCATTACAATGGTAGACCATCGTTAGTAAAACTAATTTAAAAAAACAGATGATATTTTTAAATTCAAGGCTAACAATAGCTAGGGCGGACCATCAGGTGAGAGAAATGAAATGAGACGGATTGCTGCCAAAAGCGACACAGCATCTAATATCACCTCGTATGGTTACTCAGTAGGTTCTCCTTCCTATTTGCAGATATCTTATGCCATCCTAAAAAGTCCGGAACATGAGGTTAATCCCTTTAATGTCTGAAACTATTCTTCGTAGCATGAGTGCACCCCTAATACTCCTGTAAAGTTTTTCAAAAAGAACAAGAGACCCTCACAACCTTAGGGAAATTCCGGAGAGGAGTCTGAGCAAGAGCAACTATGTCGTATTTCTAGTCCTTCCAAGAACGTCATCTCCTTTCTTAACTCCTGCGTGTTCGATCTTTGTCGATACTAAATTTATCGACATCCAGAAAACATCTCAAGCGCTTATTGCTTTCTAGCAATCCGGCAGATCTCATCCGTGTTCACAATGTTCTATTATTATTAATTATCTGACTGACTGACTACTCAGTGTAATGTAATAAACAGTAATTGCACTATTATTTATATAATATTTTTGATCACGTGCCATAGATTTGTAAAGTTTAGAGGAACTACGTGTAACATTTATTATTTATAACATCATTCATATTATTATAGATACGGATGTATTTGTGTTTTTGTCTTTTTGTTCAATGGATAGTTGTTTATAGAAACACCATTATACAAGCCGCTTCTATGTTTCTGTAATAATTGTATATTATATATTTAATACAATAATATATTAAATGCCTAATTAAATTTAAGTGTACATTTGAGACGGGTATCCACTTTGTTCGCTAAGTGTTAAGTTCGCTTATATATATATATATATACGCTTTTGATGATGTATGAACACAGTGAATATAAAATTTTCTATGGCCTCAAATGAACTTTGTGTTAATTATCATCCACAAACGAAATTAATATTATTTGTTAATATTCATTTTTACACTAGGTACCTCAATCACTTTAGTCCGGAGAAAAATACATCAAGAAACACATTACATTATTATCTTTTTCTGTTTTTGTAATATTAAATATTTAGATTTTCCTGTTATTATACAGAAAAAAGACTGAAAAATTTTCATCTATTTTGTTTAAAACTATCTTTTATTATGTAAAATGTATTATTATCACAACCCCCTGTAAAATTAAGGATCTTAATTTTTCTGAAAAATGATCTTTGTCATTATTAATTATTTTTGCTATAAGAATATAACATATACATAATATATCAAAAATAACAAAAATAATTTATGTATTATGCACGGTTTTTATGTGGTAATTGTATAAGTTAAGAAAAAAAATGTTGTATTTAGCTGTATTTATAAATAATTTGTAAATAAACTAGTAAGTAAGTAATTGTAAAGAAATTTGTAAATAAATGTTGATAATTTTAAAGTCACAATTTTTTCTTCTACCTAAACTGTAATTGGTTTATTTCAGATCTTTTGAAATTACAATTTAAATATATATTAGTTTCTTAATCACGGAAATACTAATAACGTTTAATAAAATAAAAATCATTCATAAAATAAACATTTATTAAACCTAACTTTAATTAGGTATAATTTATTTTCGTTGTAATAATATAAACGATTAATTTACGTGAGAATGATAATCGTAATCTTAATTAGGACAAATAAATAATTAATTACCTATTACAAAATAATCTTTGACTAATTATTATTAATGTGAAATTATAGCGCCATCGTCTAAGTATATATTAAAGAACAATCGAAGGCACAGACATATCACAGTTTTAACGTGTAATTTACCATTAATTACGTTAACTTTACATTATTTACAATTACTTCGTGACACACGTTTAAATGCAACATACATTAGATCCGTGCAGACTAATTATAGATGGCGCTGTTACACAAGTTACGCTACTCGCCGCTGGATGGCGCTAGAAGCCTCGCTTGGCGTCTCTGAACCGACGACCGGAGGGTAGATCTTCGAGGCAGGGAACCTGGACTATATTGAAATAGATGTGTCCCATGAGGTGCGAGGCAGAGGTGTTGGTGGCTTTGAGACAGTCGAAGAGCATGTCGTCACAGGTGCAGTGCGACTTGCTGTAGAGCGAGTGGTTAGTGAGGTTGTAACGGCGGGTGAAGGCGCGCAGCTTGGAGGGACAGAGGTCATGGGTACGGCAACAGCGATCCAGCGCGCGGTCCAGTCCCAGGTCGTGGTAGTCCAGCGCAATGTCTCCCGTGCCACACCACTTAGTGCCTACCAGAGGTCACATTCGGCGTTAATATACTTATTTATTAATGTTTAATATTTTTAAAACACAAGAAACGTACTAAAATAAAGGTTACAGGAAATTTCTGGTTTTGTTATTTTTTAAAATGACAGGGCTTCAAATTGACATAATGTTAGAAAAAATATTAAAAACTTAATGTACGTTTTCAAAATGAAACTTAAGTAGCCAACTTAAAGAGAAAACAAGGCAATTTACTTTAACAGTTACTTCGTTATTTCGTAATAAATACTAACGATTATGAACCTACTACCACGCAAGTTAGGACTATCTTATTTTTTCTATGCAATATTTTAAGAATGACATTCTCTCTCAGGTAAAGCTGTTTACGCAACTCGTAAATTTATAAAGTGTTTAAAAACGGATATAATATTGTAATATCCACCAAATTGCGTTTTTCAAAACTATAATCTGTATTTTTATCAATTAGTTACGGTATATAGAATAAATAACATCAGTCATCGTAATTCATAATTCCTTTGCCAGTCCTCACCGGGTATAATCCCCTGCAGCAGTGACAGCGGGCTGCCCCCCAGTAGTCCAGCATGCGCGCCGCCAGCCCGCAGCCGTGCCTGCGCTGCGCCGCGCTCACGCCAGCCTGAACGCCGCTCGGCCTCCGCACTCTCCACGCCCTCCACCTGCCACACGAATGCCTGACGTTCAATGCTAACATATCAATCATATCGGCAACATCCAATTATTGATTATTAAAACACACTTATGTTCAATATTAGATATTTTCTACATATTAAAGGATTGTTAACATGATATTTGTATTTAATAACTGTTTTGCGGTTAACCTACATTCTTATTACCTAAGCATTTTTTTATAATAATCTCCGATAGCTTAAATTAACTCGCACGCAATACAGTAATCGTATAAATAATTTAACTATTTTTAAATTAGTAACGATTTTGTTAGTTGGTTGATATTAGTTGATATAACAATTACCTAAGGTATTTACAAAATTTGTTAAAATCAGAACAATAAAGTATAAATAAATATCAGAAATCGTAGATTAAATAAAGAAGCAAATGAAGCTGCCATGCCTAAATAAAATTATTTTTAACGTATCTAACTCGCGTTAATATTATTTATATTTTTCATCACAAAACTTTATGACAAGACGTAGGTACCGGTCAGTAAGTCAATTAATTAATCATCTACTTCCAACGGTTTCTAAGATTTTGAGAATGGAGTTCAGGATATATACAAAACACACTAACAGTATCATGAGATATCACAGAATGGTCATAGAAATGAGATTTTATTTTCCATCAGCGGTGATACTCTATATATCCCAGGTACCTATTAGAGAGATATTTTCTAAACCCATTTTCTAAATCCAACTTACATGACTTTATTCCAGTAATACATAAAAACTTACATTTTAATTAGTAAACCAACTTAATAATATATTTATGTACTGTAAATAAGTACTTTTAACCATGACATGAAAGCTGAAATACATTTTTCATCAATCCTGAGCACGTCGGCGCTGACGCGGACAGTTGTTTGTGCTCAAGAGAGATCTCATAGAATCGGGTCGCTCAGCACAGCTCTTTAACTTTAGAGAAAGAAAATCAGGTCAAGGCCGTGTGAGATAAACATTGGTGAATTTGTAAGGAACAAGAGACACTTTAGCGTAGCTGCGTTGATAATTAGCTTACACCTGACCTTTGCACACGAGATTTTTTTATGAAGTTGATAATTACTTTATTTGTCTGTGATTCAAATATCACAGACAAATAAAGTACCGTTTGTTAGTACTCTATAACAAAATTAAAATAGTAGAAGAACCTCAGCAACACGGGACTGACATAAAAATTAGCTTATTATTTTGATCACGTGTAAATACAGTTATTTAAAATTATTCATATATTAGAGCTCTCTTACTGCAAAGAATTAGCAATGACAGTCGTTCTATTATTTAAAATACTTTACCGCCACTGCTCACAAATACATTAAACTGTTTACTATATAAACTCTTTACTATCACTGTAACACTTGATTATACTATTTCTGTTACACAACTTAGTCTCTCGATCACACACTCAGCGGGTTATTATCACTGTTACACTTTTATCACAATAGCACCATCACACAACTTGTACTCCCAATTTCACAATGCCTTCTCTTAACCGAGCTGCGATTTATATACTTCTTATTCTTAGTCAAATCAGTATCCAATATTACATTTATTTTTTCAATTAAACTTCTATACAGAGATTCAATTGTTTTAGTCAAATCAACAGCTTATATCTTTATTTTTAGTCAAAACCAAACTACTACATGTGTAAAAGCTAACACATAAAGTTATTTATGTGAAATCAGCATTCATAAGGATTATTATATTATTCAATAGAACTTTTACGTAATAGAATTCCTAACATCACATTATGCATTTTAATTGTGTAGAATAATTAGTAAGTACGTTAGACATGAGCTCTCAAATATATATGAGAAACTACACACTAGCTACAAACCAATCTATAAGATTGAAAATGTGTGTCTAAGTCGAAACAGCATAGTCATTGCAGTAAAAATCAGAAAGTTTTTCTATAATTTGTTTAAACTTTCCACAAACCTTGGCAAAGTTACAAACAACTAAAGTTGTCTTTAGGTCACATTATTGACAATTGACATTTGCAACCCTCAGTGAAAATTTTGAACTTTCATCTCTTATGTCATAATTCAATACTTACCCAACTGTTGTTGGCATGAATAATACTATTTTAGAAGAAACGAGTAGTGAGGTCTTATCTCTACCTATTTTTAAAGAATCGAGTAATGAGGTCTTGAGGACTTACCTGCTGGCACTGGCTCATGAGCTTCGTCATTTGTGGAAAGCTGATGCCGAGCGGCCGATTGATGCTGCTAAGCTGCCTCAGCAGTCGGCTGGTGTCGTCCTCATCACTGGAAGAACAGAATTTGGATGGTTAATATTAGCAAAAAATAATCATAACTACCCGTAATAAATCGTCTTACACTATTTTATTTCTCACATTTCCTTATAATTTAATTTTAGCTATAAAGTGTTTTACCCCTTGGGATGATACCAAAATCCACACTTAAAATGAAATAGTTACTTTAATGCGTATTTTATCGTACCTATGTATAGAAATGGTGTATTTGGTTTTATTTATTAAAAAAAACATCCAAGTATATTTTAATCTTAAAATGCTTAACAAGGTCTAAGTATAACCTAAGAGAGAAACGAGCAAAAGGGGTCAAACTTTTATATATTTAGAATCTGAACCTTTGACACGCTGAGTGCAACGAGACATAAAATGACTTAAAATAACTTTTCAAATATATGTGAAAGTTAATTATATTTTAACATTTTGTTTTCATAATAACAATCTTAAAGGAATAGTTTTAAAAAAAGAAGCCCTATGTAATAGCCAACACATAAAGCATTTCAAACTCTAAATATCATTTCGATTTAAAACATTATTTACAATTCACTATAGTCACGATACCTCAAAAGTTACCACATAATTTACTGCTGCATGTTGTGGCATGCCTCAAGAATACAAACTCAGTTTACAAAAGAATTTCCTATATTGAGACAGGAGTATTATAAATGTATATGATGCAATCAATTCTGGCTGTCTAAAAAAATGCCACATAATTTACTGTTGCATGTTGTAGCGCGCATCAATAATACAAACTCAGATTACAAAAAAATCCTACATTGAGACAGGCGTACTAGAAATGTTTATGTCGTCTATCTTAAAAGTTGCCACATATTTGTGGCAGGCATGAAGCATGTAGAATACAAACTCATTTTACAGAAGTATCGCCTACATTGAGATAGTCGTAGATAAATACCCAATTCTTGAGATATATTAATTTACTGGAACAACACAACAAATAACAACTTACATTGTTTTATGTAATAAAATTCATTAGACTATTTAAATCAAATATCAAAATTCTCGAGATTCAATTACATTAATGAAAAACAAACGGATACGGGCAGGGATTCTAACCCGCGACCTCTGGGAGACCGGGCCGTCGCGTCGCTCTAACAATTGAGTTACCGTATCGCTACCCGTCGCGATTCTATGTGATCATTTTTATCGGGCGTTGGTAGCATCTTTTGGGCTTCTATCGAAAATCCTTATCAATGTTTCTAGCTCTGCAGTAGAGATTCACATTCCAAGATGTCACAACCGAAATTCATGTTTAAAAATATCTATAAACATGTATAGCCGTATTAATATATGTATTTTAAATAAATAAACTTAACATGGCTATACACGTTTATAGATATTTTAACAGATATCACAAATGTATACAACATTTTTTATTTTTGTTATACCTACTAAACTTTTTATGTTACTGTTATTGGTATTTAAGTTAATAGTTATAAATGTGGTATAGATGTAGTATTTGATGGTACGTAAACCAGTTTAGGAAGGATGAAGAGAAAGTGGTAGGTCGAGGTTGCAGTGGTTACGTAATGACCTTCCTTGAGCACCAGATACGGTCTGTGTGTACGTCTTATTGCATCTTTGAAAGATTTCATAAGAGAAAAATTGTATAGTTTAGACGTTATGAACTTTAATGTTTAACATTATGTATATTAAAAAAATTCCAAATCTAATTTTTATATATAATTAATATATTTATTATATTAAATTATAATTAATATTGCATAGGATTTGGATCCTGGATATCTTTTCATAAACTGACACCAAATAGAATCTTAGATCCTAAGAAGCGAATCTAGACCGTAACTTTAATAAAGGTTGAATAACTGTAAAATATATAGTTCTCATCATCATCTGCCTTTTTCCCAGAGCCCATGATATCCTTCTGTTAAGGAGATAATTTGAATAAATTATAAGTATACCATAATATAATTTTTCATAGTTATAAAATACTATTAATATAAAAGCTCATAGGTATTTACAAACCAGGAAATGATTATGTAATTCCAGGTATAGCACTATCATTTATTAAGAGAAATGAAGATTAATAGCAAGAACAACCGACCTATGGTAGAGATAATAACATCATTTTCGATATTATCAGTAAATATAGTCTAGTTTATTTGATATTAGTTAAACTAAATCTAACTACAAAAAAAAAATTCCTTGCACTATCCCGCGTTTTGATCATCTACTCCTTTCCCCAAAAAAAGGTTATCTGTAAGAGATTGCTTTAGTAATAAGACCGCCTTTGTACTCTTTTGTAGCTCTTTTTTTCTAGCTAATTTGCAGTTATCTTTGATACGTGCGGAACTCACGTTACACATGACTTGAGTCGTGGCGGAGTGAATCGCTTCCGACGGAAACAGACATTTAAAAATGTAAACATATTACATTTACATAATATTTTTCAAAGAATATGACACTTGGTAACACGTATCCGTAGTACTAATAATCGATGAAATAATTGTAATTGAAATTCAACATTTAATTATTTGAAATGTGAATGATCTGAATGATTCGAAATTTGAAATCTTTGAAATCTCAAAGAAATACTCCCGAGATGTGAAACTTGTTTGTCTGTCGGTGTTAATTACGATAAGTCAATACAATGTAGCTCACTGGGTCTAGCCGTGTCAATGGAATAAAAAATGTTTATATATAAACTATACTTTATATGTTATATAAACACACAAACCTAGATTTTTGTTGCTTGTGCTATATATGTTTGTTTTAATATTAAAACAAAAGCCTACCTATAAATAATCCGAAGTCAATAACATAAACACGAAAAATAATAGGATTGATAATAAAGGCATAATGTGTAATCAATTGTTTTTATCAAGACATTACAATCTTTTTTACACTACTATATACTTAATCTAATGACTTTATCCTCCTCGTGACGATATAAGTAAGATATTATATTTATTTTTATTATGTAAGAAGATTTACATTTACGTATTTATATTCGTAACATAATAGAGCCTTAAACGTTCAATTTCTAGACTTTTCATTTTTTATCTCAAGATTCATACGTGTATTATTGAGTGATTATAACATATATATTTAAACTTAAAAAATATTAAATAACAAGTATACCATTAACAAAGTCCCTAACGATTAAGGCTGTAATAGATGTCAATAAAGTGGTCAAGGGCTTTCTATGCGCTTGCGCATCAAAAACACAACTAGAAAGTAGGTAGTACTTTGTTAGCGACTGTCTATTAGCTGGAATCTGTCATCGCCGTGTCAAATGTATCACAACTTGTGACATTCTTTTAAATTGATTTATAGTAACGGTGCTAGTACATAAATATAACATCGATACTGGTTATTAATTCAGGTGATACATTATGAAAGAACCCTGTAATCAATATTACAAGCCCGACCAATGATGAGGTCGCATATAATAACAGTTTATTGTCGAGGTCGTATGGCCTTCGACTGCTACATTTGGTGTTCTATCGATTTCACTGATCGTTTTATTGGACTTGTATATTTAATTGTCAGTGACTGGAATAAATGACTTTATTGTTGTGGTCCTAACAATAATCGAACACGACAATAGGTATATTTAAAGTTTATTTAAATCGACATTGCTTAAGGTATTACTAAAAGCCCAGGAATTAATTTGATTATAGGTCTTTTAAATCGTTTATCACAATAGCAGATCTCACTTTAATGAACATTCCTCCTTTCGTTCGGTCAATTCGTGATAATGTTATGAATTATGATATCCTTGAGCTAGATGGCGTTTGTGCAACACCGGGCTCGGAGGTGCGCCTCGGTACCAACTATGATTGTCATGCAGATTAATATGTTAAGACAAAGATATAATCCTCAGTAAAATTCTAATGTATGATCAATTTAATGATTTACCGCCATTTCTATATTCTATATATGTATATGTTTTTATGTTTTCCAATATAGACTTTGATTTTTTCTAAACTTAGGATACCGCTTCTTCACAATTAATTTTTCCCGACTTTCTAACGGTTAGTCTGGTAGGAAGTCTTTTCAGTAGCCCATGGATAGATTTTCAGTTGCAAACATGGCAAGATGCGGTGCTAACTCTAAATCACTGGTATAAAGAAGTGTAGAAGACAGAGAGAAATTTAAGGAAGCTGAGTTAGACGCTTTTCTCATATAAATAGACAGACACCTTCAAGTACAGTATACAAGACAGATTCAACAATAGTTTACCAGTTTGAGTCGACTAGTTGCAACTTGGCTCTACCTTATTAAATTAAATTAAACTAAATTGTATAGTCTAAAAACGAATGAAATTTTCAAATAGTTAACAACACAAAAAAAATAGTTATGCAAATTCTATTCCACTTTTTGCTAAGAATAGCAAATTATAGTTTTAAAATTTAACTTACAAATTAAATAATGCTGAGATGTAACACAACATGTTACTTATCTATAGTTTAGGTGAGTAATCAAGTGACTGTCTGACCTCCACCTACTAATAACACTGTAAACTTAAATTGAAATACCATTCGAAAAACTAGAAAGAACTTACCTAATATGTTAAACGATCTATAATTATGTAATCTATATTCTTAAAAACTAGATGGCGTTAGTATGTAAGATGTATCACGCTATTGTTATCGTGGACAAATTTTTCAGTTCCGACATATTATTTATTATGTTTATTGTCATAGTTTAAAGAAGTAAAGATAAGACAATACGATATGGACACTATATGGATACTTCCTGTGTTGAGTTTTGTAGAGTAAGAGGGAGAGAGAGAGAGAGTAAGAGAGTAAGAGTTTTGGGAACAAAATTTCGAAATAAAATGATAACAGTATCAAAAACAGTAAGATTTTTAATATTACATCAGTAAAAGTGACTTAAACGAAAGCGTGAGCTCTCCCGAGCGCCGCTTACGTTTATCATACACGAGACCAATTTACAGACGGGTTTATGCAAGCTGTCCTAATTTAATAAATATGAAGGTCTCTATTATATATGAAGGTCTATTTATGCACCTGTCAGGCTTTTAACTAATGTATTTACATCAAAAGATCACCTTGTACTTAAGCTGCACAGCCTACATTGCCATAAAAAATCATTACTAAAATTGGTTAGATATATGTCTATAATTTAACTGATTTTAAATTGAATTTACATTCGTTCTTGAACGAGATAATATTTTTTTACTCTGCAATTTTCTCGATTTGTTATTTACTAATAAATTTATATTCAAAAATAAAGTAATTCAAAAAATATCTACTGTCGCATAACAGTGATCATGCGCAGATTACGAAGCAGCAATTGTCCAATGATTGAATCAGTGACGTGTTTCCCCTCCCCTTCCCCTCTCGACCCTCCTGACCCTCAGATTCTTCTAGAACGTGGTCTAGGAAAAGGCAGGGCAAAAAGGCAAAGGTCAAAGTCAATTAGAAATCTTGTCAAAAGAACAAGAAGATATCCCTAATGTCCTTTCGAGATTGATTTGTTTATTACATAATGTATAAAAAAACTTGTATATAATAAGCACCTAAGCATTAATCCACTATTCACGTGTTTCTCTTGAAGTCTGACAAGTGTGGACACTAATGCACTGGATTAGACGGTTCAGGGTTAATAGAAGAAATAGCACAGAGTATTTAACAATGAAATTTCCGCGTAAATTTTTACTTGGAATCTAAACTTCTTTTTATGTATTGTATTTTAACATTATTTTCTATCAATAGGTATATTAATTTTAATTTGCATTGTTTTTGTTTGTATACTGTTGTCAATATTAACCGAGTTTTTAAATGTTTTCATTTTCCTCAATTTCTGGGAATATAGTTAGGTGCAAATCAATCCCAACAATTATGAAGGGGAACGACGTAATTTCTTTAATTTAAAATAAGTCATTCAGCAACCTGTCATTATAATTATACCTGTCATTATATTTATCTTATCCATAGCATTTCAGGTATATTCCAAATTGTTACAACATAATACAAATTCGCCTCCACCTAAGTGTACAAACACAGATATTTTTATGTATTAATATTTGTGTCTTGTATTTTTACGAAACAATCCTAGCCTTCAAAGCTAATTAGTAGTCTCTTCAGCTTTGTCACAGAAGTTAACATGAACATTAAAAACTACAATCGATTTGTTGTCATGATTCGCAGTCATTAACCGTGGCTCATGAAGCAATTTCCTTCCAATCATGTAATTATTCGATGATACGTTTGGTATTTAGTTCTGGTTTGCGATAATACATAATGATCTCTTATTACTTTTTAGCTGCTAAAATAATGTTTTAAAAACTATAGAATTATTTGTTCGCTTGTGATATATGTAGGCTATACCTGAAGGTTCTAGTTGCATTTTATAAAACATTTAAATTCAACGAACGTCTTACACTGTAAGAAGATAAAGATTGTGTTGTGTCTAAGAAACTTCCAAGTTGACCAAAAAACTATTGGGACATAAAATTGAGTTTCGACACATTGACCATTAGTAATTTTGTAAACTTATATAATGTGACAAAATGCTGTCAACATATGATTACAAATATCGTGTTGCTTAAAAAAGTTTATTAATTTATTAAAAGATTTTTTTTAATAAAGCCAATATAGACGAGGACATAGAAGGTAACTGAAAAGGCAAATCGTTAAACGTAGTTTGAGGACCTTCTATGTCAGAATCAATATTTTTCAAATGGATGTGCCACGAGCAAATATTAGTAACATAGGCATTACAGAAAAAAAATTTTTTCGGATAGAAGTACTTTTAGGCAGCAAAAATATAGCTTTTTTAATGTGCATATTTCCCACAAGTAAAATTCTTACATATATATAATACATTTCACTGCCAAATTATTTTTAAAAACATCTAACAGAACAATTGTTTCGTCTGCGACGTATATTACGATCAATACAATTCCAGGTAACTTTTATAACTGGAAATGAGTTCGCCAATTAATTTACTTGGTGGGATAAGAAGCTAATGTTGCACATTTATAAGTTTGATTTTAACATGATGTAGTTTCGTTCAGAGCAATGGAGGTGATTAGCGAACAATTGAACTGACGTTTGACACTGGAGCCGCCATTGTACGCATTGTGCGGCCATCCGACGCTCACTCAATGATCCAGTACTGGGAAACTGGATTAGTGTAGCCAATATGTGAACGAGCATCTTAGGTTATTTATGATTGGGATCCTTTTATTTGACAGTTCATATAAGACTCAAATTTGTATTTTAACTTTCTACCTGTAAATATTAAGTAAACAATTTTTATCGAATAAAATCTAGATGAGATAAACTAAGATTAAGAACTTTATTTCTTAGTAAGAACGGATGGAAACGAACAATTCTTCGACATGAAGATTGAAATACGTGGTATTATATTCGTAACGTGATATCTGGGGTCTTAGCGAAAGTTGAGAAAAGTCAATTTGAGATGCATACGAGTACACCGCGTTGAGAGAGATGTAGGTACCGCGTTGTGTAACTCGATGATGACTCCTCCGATTACTGAGTATTTAAATTATTATTATTATTATAGGGAAATCCTTCCGGATACCCTATCACCCCGGGGCAGGCAAATTGGTTATGCCAGACTTTAACCGGATAAAACCCCACAGTATTCCTCTTGTTATCATGTACCGGGTCACGGGAACATCCAACTGGCAATCTTCCGCCAGTATTCAAAACCTTGTTTAAGTTGACTTAACTTAAATTATGTAAACCCCGTAAAGTATATCCATTTATCTTTCGCTTATAAAATATATGAATAACGAAATTATATAATGCTTTATTGTGATGTCTAATAACAATAACAAAATAGTCATAATAGCTGAAGTTACTGTCAAGATCAACGCACGCGAGTGTTCATAATAGGGCGATGCAAAACAAAAGCAAATAATAACGTCGCGTGCGCAAGTCTGTTGGATCATCGTTTGTGAGATCGCGTCATGCTGAGATAGATCGAATTTATATGACAAATGCAATCTGATTAAAGAATTAAAATTCATATATTAAGATATTAAAACTAATATTTACCCGGATATATTCACGTTATTTAATCGGCATTTTGTCCGGTTAATTTCGAACCCATTCGGTGTTCCTATTCATGAGGTCGAAGCATGGCGGACTCGGGATTTGAACTGTTATAAAACTATTCGGACTAAATGTCCATTAAATAACGTGAATAGCCATAAAACATAAAATGGCCCGGTGAATAAATATTTAATAATCATAGTTTACGAAAGATTAATTACAAAGATATTAAAACATATGTATTTTATATATTTTTTATTCTTTCTATTATTTTATGGTAATATTATTATATTGTTATAGAAGCAAGGCAAATATACATTCGTCGGTTCCACTTAGAATTCATTTGTTTGCCTAAAAATACCTATTGTAATAATAACATTGAATAAAACATATATATTTATATACATACACACATTCCTATTTACTTGTCTATCGATATGTTTTAAAATTATTTTTAAAAATTTTATTATTTTTCACGTATTAGTTTGTTAATGAAACCTTGACATGGATTATAATTAATTCTCCTATTAAAGTAGTAATCAAAACTAAACATGTTTTTCTTGTTTAGAATCAGCAATGTTAATAAAATCATTGCTAGTAAAGGCGCGTGTACACGCCAACCGCATCGCGTGCGTTCCCGCTTAATAATTCACATGCCCTCCTGACACTGGCCCTTGGACTGCTAAGTGTGCCCTCCTTAATGCACTTTCGTTACGGAACTTATAAGAGAAAAATATCTACGTATATAATTAAAACAGTTTTTAAAGTATAAACTACTCCCAAGTTCAATTATTATCGATCTAACAAACCTAGTTTGTATCTGGTACAGTTTATATGCAAGGAGGTTTTAATGTTTTGCGAAGCTAGCAGTTAAACCTTTAAATAGCCATATTGTAATTATATTGATGATGTTGGTGTAGTGGTTAGTGGCCCTGCCTGCTGAACTAAATATTGTGGATTCGATTCCCACACGGGACTATTTGTGTGTTCCACAGATTGTTGTTCCGAATGTGGGTGTAGTTTATATGCGTTAGTTTTATATTTGTGAAGCCTCTCGCGATAAGTATAATATAATCAAGGAGTCTTCTTTCTAAAAAATAATATGTACACAAATAATATTCTGTATTACAGGAGAAGAGATCATTATAATGCAATATAAAATTACGTACCTACTAAGAAAATAAATTCGCTTTAACATGTGTTTTTCTATTACGATATGAAATTCAACCAGCAATAAATCATGGGTAATATATGTAGAGTATATATACTATATACTCTACATTTATTACTAAAAGTAGTTTCAGTTTAAACTATTGCTTTTCTTAGACGCTTGTACATTTTATTGGTTTGACATTAAAATTAACAAAAGACATGCACAACTTCGCATGCGTTACTTTAATAATCGTAAAGGCTTGGGTTCCTAGTCACGATATAATGATCTTTTTATTAGATTTTTATTGAAAACTAATATCATTCCGAACGAGCGTAATAAATTATGAAAATATAATTAATAAATAATTAGAATTATTATAACATAAATAGGTTCATCATTATTTTAAAAAACAATACAATTTGTCGTACTCTTGGTATATCTATAACAGCACTGAGTATTTTCTTGTTTCTTTTTTTGTTAATATGATTATCAAAACTAAACAAATGAATACATCCTTCTTCCCATTTATGACCTTTAAATATAGATGTATATAAGTATAGAAATGGCAAATCTTAACAATTGATATTCTTTAAAACTACAATCTAGCGCGCATAAACTATTGATGGTGATATTAGATGGTTACTATTTTGGCGGTTAAAAAAATGTTTATTATTCACATGACATAGATTAAATTGTATTTTCTACTTTCTCTGTATTTAAAAGTTTTCACCAAATGAACAGTGACTGTGTTATATATTTTGTTTTTAAAAATAATTGAATTATTGAGAATAATATTATCCATAAAAGGCGGTAGTCTCCGTGTCCATCTAGTAGTTTCCAGTCAATCTTAATCCGAACATCCGCTATATATTTGCGAACCGACAAATGCGCAAACTTTAAATATATGTGTTCTCATACAAAATTCAAGTCTTTAACACAATATGTATAAGGTCTAGAATACATAACATGTGCGCCTTCAATTGAGGCATTCAATACTTTTCGGCGCGTATTAGTAACTACAGGGCGAAGACCTGGATTACAAGGGAATTATCAACATCTGTCATCTGTATCAATTCTACATAGGATAAAATATAATAATAATTATTATTTTGGCACAAGTAATGTATTTGAATATTCCAATGTTTTTTTTATACAACAAAATAAAATAGTAACACCACAGGACATATTACTCACATTGATCTAACCCCTTAGTAAGGAAATTATTTGCTTGTGTTAAGGGTGTTAGACAATACAAATACATAGAAATACACATATAAATACTGCGAATATATTTAATAAACTACCAAATCCAGAAATACAAACATCTATGCTCTTCACATACATACACGTTCCTGTCGGGAATTAAACCCGAGATCCATTACGTCGTTATACGTTAGGCGTCTAACCACTCGACCAACGGGGCGGTTAGTCTTAAGATGCTGGTAACGATAATATACTAAGGATCGGGACAATTGACGAACATTAATACGTATCCGACGACTTCTTAAAACTTTCCGCTTCTATGTGAACCCAACTATCATTCCGGTTAGGGATAAATCATGTCCATCAATTGTTTAATTAATAATCAGATATATATAAGACTAGCGTATTTACTATCTCAAAAATAATAATGATTCAAATAAATATGATCAATTTTATCATAACATATAATATAGATTAAAATAATTTTATATCAACATATAGTATAATAAAAACTATTCAAATAATTTAGAATATTTAATATAGAGTAGAGCTTATACCTTTTTAAATGTTTGAATAAATGTAACGTCATTTTATAGTAATCCAAAAATATATGTCAGAGAAAACACTAATTGTACTAAAAAAAAATACTTTTCCAATCACTCACTAAGTCTCGATGAGTTCGCAATTGAGTAGGAGCTTGTCTAACCCCAGCTCTACCACCGCGACCGTTTGATCGTGGAAGTAGATCATTCGAAGAGTGTCGTTGGCAACTCTCCTCCCGGTATAGGGCTTCACTCCCGCCGGCTCCCTCCTTTCCGCGTCCTCAGACCTGGCACCCACGCTCCCCACGAAGCCCGCTAGGGACCAGCTAGCGGGGAAGCTGAACGCAAACGGTTTCGCGGAAGCCGACTGCGGAGACGAGACCGCGATGCATAGGATCACAACGACCGATACAAGTGATTTGACGAGGCCATCCGCCAACGGAGCACCCCGGGTCAGGGCCTCGCGCGCCGAGCGCACCGCGCTGAGGAGTCTTCGAAACGACATCACGCCTCGTCCATCGCGCGTCCGCCTCGCCGGTGTGCCGCGGACTGAGCGAGTAGCGAGAACCCGCGCGATGACACCTGCCTCTACACTTTCTTCGCTCTGACGTCATGTAATTTCACTTCATAATGTTATCCAATGACTTTGGATTTGGTTTGTATTTTAATATGACGTTTCAGTAATTGTTTGATCTTTGAATTCTTCATCAGTTCGTATTGAAAATGAAATTAGTAGATATTTAGTGAAGGTGCTTAGGAAGAGTTTGTTTGTTTGCCTAATGTACAAAAGAATAAAAATAATCGTTTAGCTTTATAAACTTCGACTTATTGTAAGTGATATTCAATTAAAATTATTAGTCTATTATGAAAGCAAATTAGTAATAAGCAAATAAGAATATTAGTTATTTTATTTAAAACTTAGAACGAGCTTTATCACCTATTTTATTGACATTGATCTTGACTGTTGTGTAAGGTACGCCCAGACATTATTCTGAACAATATGCATATAATATATGTATATATATATATATATATTTGTCATCTAGATAAAGTTGAAGTTTAAAAAGTACTTTAAAAATAACAATTTTCTAATTTAAAAACTAGTCTTTTTAATTACTGTTATCCCTACAAAGTATTAGGTAAGGTACGTTCCATATTTAACTTATTTAAGCCGTTTAGATGTGTTTAACTATTATGTATGTATAATTGATCAATAGATTCGTAACAACAACTCTTTTCTAAAGAGACTAATAACATACCTAAATAATAAGACAAGTGGAGAACATCATTAAGTCATTACGATTATCTTGTGCTGTCGTTTTACAAGATTATTAATTAGTTAAGTAACTAATAAAAGTTAATTAAAAATATATGTCATTCTCATTATTTATTTACTAATTACTTCTAATATCCAAGAATAATGCGGATTTAACAAATACCCGACGAAGTTAGAGTGTGAGTCAAGTTGCGCAACGGCCGCCATAAGCGACTTATTTTTGACAGAAACCACAACAGGTCCTCCTGAGCTCATCTATAAGATATAGAAAATAAAACCGTAAACTATTTATTATAGTATTCTATTTTAATTATAGATTTATTATTCTGTGAACTAGGTATTATTACAAAGTATGGGGTATCGATAAAATTGTGGAATCTTACCAGGTGTGTTTTAAGATCAATTGGATTATAAATGGATAGACAAATTAAAGAATTATTCTCTATAAAGCTGTAATTAACTTTACAATCGTTCGATTCTAAAGTAATTGCTTTAAAAGTCGTTACAGTCATGGTGTCTTGGTTTGTTGTAGAGTTCTGAAACGTAGTCGACAAATTTAATAAAGCGCCATCTCTTATAAACATAAATAATTACAAGTTTTAGTCTAGTAGCACTATCTAGTGCCGAGTAGAAAAGTAACTTATAAACTATTTCTAAGTTGTAACAATAAGATATAATAAAATATTGAAATTTAGTAACCTTAGTTAAACCCCAACTGTAAATAATCACTTCAAGACCAGGTTTTAATCTTTCGCTTTCAATTCCAATAAAATTACCATTCACCGGAGGTTCGATTTTTAGTAACGCCAAACTTGGTATTTTTATTCCAGGTTTTAATTGCAATGGGGATGTTGTGATTTCGAGCCCTATGTTATTTTTAGGTTGAAATATTATTTCAGTTACATTGTGCACAGTACCATCTATCAGTGGGTTGATGGCGTTCGCTATAATGGAATAATGACTATCGAGAATATTTGAGTTTCTGAAAACAAAGATTCTTATAAAATTCTTTAAAATTATTTAACCAAAATATAATATATATTAAGTGGTTACTGACCTGTCTTTATACAATTGAGATAATAAATCTAGACAAGTAGCAGCGGTCAGCACCCAGTGGGGTGACACCAAGGTTCCTCCACATGTCTGCGCGGTTATGTTTAAAACTGATTCGAAAATGGCCACCATAAATGAACTGTTTTTAAAATTATCAACAATTTCTCCATTATCTGGTTCTATTTTGTCAATATTTATATTTTCACTTATATAGTTTGGTACGAAACTGTCTATATTATTATCTACGTATTTTATATCATCGGACTTGAAATTCTTTTTATTTATTTCTTGCCATATCATTTCTTCCAAAACAGGATCGCATTGTGACACAGATGCATTTATGACGCTACCGTTCGATACGTCATGCAAAGTTGAATTCAGATTATGTTCAAAACCTAAATAAAAGGCGTTTATTGCTCTTAATGATATATTATTTTAACTAATAGCCATATATTTATATTAATTTTAATTACCTGGCAAATTTTCTAAAAGAAACACGAACACTGCGAGGCTCGCCATAGCTCTTAATGTTATCAGAGCGTAAGTTTGTTGATAAAAAACAACCTTTCGATAATACGTCAACAAGTAGGTACACTAGTAGGTATGTATACAACTGTGGTATTTGGCAAATGATTTTTTTTAGTAATAAATATCTGCAAAATGCGAAGTTTATTTCGGACTTTCTATTTAAAAGACATGTCCCGAACTCAAGAAAGATCGCCCTTGTCCATCCGGTCTCTAAAAAACACGACACATCTGATCCACTTAACTACTACCAAAATAAAAAAGAGTATTATAAAGGATCAGGTTCCAGCTTAACTTGAGTACCGCGGATTATACAATGGCCGGTCGGCAGGCTATTTTCTCATGTAGGTACCCAACACACCGATGGACGGTGGCCATCGAAAGTAAAAGAGTTAAAGTAACTTTGGTTAAGTCTTTGATCGTGTATGGCACAAGAAGCTTCTTTCGAAGTTTCCTATAGGCTTATCGAGAGTTTATGCTAGTGGATCACCAGCTTTATTACAAGTATCTACTGCCATCTACGATATCTACTCGATTTTACTCAGACCCCAAACCCGTGAATGCTAGCGTTTCCCGAAGCAGCGTGCTGTCCCCAACACTCTTACTTATCCATATAAATGATATAGAGGATACAACAAACAACACATGGTTTATATCATGATATAGTGTATACAATTCACTGTTATGCGGATGACAGCTACGGAGATGCTGTATATTCCGTCTGCGCAAAACTGTCTCGAATAAAGAACGTCGTTTTAAAAAAAAAACCTGTGTCTTCTATTAAATCTTTCACAGGGAAGGGTTTGAAATGAAGTAAACTGAATCTTTTTGGGTATAATCCCCAAAAGACAAAAAAATATTCCTAAAAAAACCTTTCGTCGTAACACCGCTCTTTGAGATCACTTCCCTCAACCCCTATCAAGTATCGGAGTACTTTCTGTAAATTTCGTGCAAGTATCAGTTTCGCGTGCACCTAAAGAGTAACGACAATTTAGCTTCAACAAAACTTGAATGATTACTCTAAACCAAAGAATTTATAAAGCGCAGGTCCGGCTACATCCGGAAATCTCATCCGGATCTGATGAGAACGGTATCCCACGTGGACCATCAGATTATATAACTGTTTCTGATTTCTGATACCGATTTCCACTATAGCACTGCAGGTAACCATTCTAATGCCATACCTACCACCTACATGCATTAATAGATGCAGGTAAATAGCGTTCCTCGACGTTGCGGTTCTCAAGAAACTTTCTATGCTAGGCTAACTTTCTTTGTAGGCTGTATTTCCAGATCGATAAGACATGGGTGCCATCAAAAAGAGAGCTTATTTCTTTTTAAAAGTTCGACAATGCTCTCGTGCATTATCTGAGATTACGAAAGATCATGGGTGGATCACCCATGTCAGGTGGGTCACCCATGACAGGCTCGTTCAGACTTCAGACTACTTAAAATAAAAATAATCGTTTTAAAATTGGTAAATTAAAACTAATTATTTATTGAAATAAAGTTTATTTCAAAACGCATTCACAACCTTAGTACAAGTCTAATTTAATTATTCTTTCACTAAAGAGAAGTTTACGAGTGTGCGTGAACATGGTAATGTACACACAGTGTATAAACCCGCTGTTACACACAATGTTAGTACAATTCTAAAATACTTAGTTAATATATTACATTAATAGAAAAATATTTAGAAAACTATTCAGGGTATTAACTCAATTTACACAGATATGGTTATAATTTATTTTCTTTCATAAAATATATTATTACATGGATTGTGCTTATTAATTTAATATTAACTACATTTATATAGAAAGTTAGATAAAATATTTTACATAAATAGCAATTTTAAGAACATTGAATGTAGAATATGTTTTAATCAATGCATTGGTATATATCTACCAAATATGTTAGTGACTAGAATTAGTTACTTATTTCTTTATGTAATAAAAAAATATATATTGTAAAGATGCTTTTAAGCAAGAAACTGTTTGATAGACATGAAGTTGCTTAATGAATTTGCAGTTTCAATCGCGTCAACTTCTCGGCAGTCATGGTCCATAATTATAAATTTATATACAACAGGTAAATAACAGGATATTGATAAGTTATATATAGTAAATGCATTTGAGATCAAATATCTAAATGCGAAACGTTTGTCATAAAAGTTTAATCATTATTTTTTGTCTATTAAAGTTTCTATTTTTATTTCATTAAAATGTCACAAAGTTAGCCAAAAATTTGATTAATATTTTTTTCATAAAGCCAATCTTTATCCTCTTTACCTGGTCTTATTTTAAATAGCTTCCCAATTCACTCATAGAGATCAACTAACTATCAAAATCCATCACCACACCCTTTATGAATGGCAGGCCGGTGCCAACTTTCTTCTGGTACTCCAAGTATTGGTTCCCAAAGAAGGATATTAGAAACATCTCCTCGGCATATACACGCTCATTGAAGAACATCCATGATACAGCAGTGTAGATGACTACACAGATTGGATTTAAAAGTATGATCTGGAATGGAATTAATATGTTCTTTATGATTTTATTACCTAGTATTCCAATATTTCTAGTATAAACCTCCATGGTTCAACAAAGACATCTTTGTACAATTAATTACAACAATCAGTTTCTATGTATTTAATAGTGTCTGTAACAGGAAGACTGACAGACCGGCAGAGAGATTTAATGAAATGATCATTTTCTTTTAGATACTTACCTCTGAGCCCTAATAGTGTAGACAAAAATTGCAGCAAAAGATGGAAAATGTTTTTCTACTATTAATTATTATAAATACAAAATGTAGTATACCTGTGTGCCAATAGACCAGTAAAACCAGCCCACATAGCTGGGATGCCGACACAGTGAGTATACCCCGCCCGTTACAAGCTTGTGATCTGGCTTCTTTACTGTTTGTACCTACAAGTATAAGATAAGATTAGGAATCTTAATTCTTAGATAATTAATGAGCAAATGTTAGAGGAATTCTCATTTCTTATTGGTTTTTGTTTTTATTAATTAATTAAATTAGAACATTATCCATTTACATTATGTTGACATAACACCTTAGAGTATATTTGACATATATATAAATATATATTTATTTCTAAGAAGTTGTATAACAACGGTTTAACAACTTACCTAAACCTTTGTGACAGAAAAGGTAGGAAAAAATTAGCAATTGAAATAAATATACAAAAAATCTTAATTATTAAGAAGAATAAAATTTCTTACATGATGATTAAAGTTTGTTTTGGCAGTGAACATGGCCATCTTTCTCATCACTTCACCCACAATGCACATCACCACACCAATATGGGAGAGCCAAAACACTGACTTTATGCCTGAAATTATAATAACATAGTGAATTGTTGAAAAATTAAAAATGTTAGAGTATTTTAAGTAGTTTATTAACAACTTACTAGGAAAGAAATAACATTCTATAGTTGCCTCTACCCAGCTGGCCACCGCAGCCACCCAGTACTGTGCACTATGGTTTAATATAAATGAATCTATTGTTAGAGTCTGTGGGTTTGTGAGTGCCACTGATAGAAACTCTGAGAAGTGGAACATTGAGAATGTCATTGCATAGAGGCCAAATATGTGGATATTGTTGTCAAATGTAGCCAAATACAGCCCTGTTGCAAACACTGAACCTAAGAATGCTGATCTTATGGCTACCTAGAAAAACAGTTAACTTTGATAAGATCAAATTTGTATTTTAGGAGAATTTATTTTTATTCTCTACATGTACATTCCAAAGAATTCATTTAAAGAAGTACATACACCCATGTGTATGTACTTCTTTAAATGAATTCTTTGGATTCACATTATAATCGAGGTTCATTTCTATTATAATCCTGATTAATATTTTACTTATTTCACAAAATTTTAGTCTGACCATTATATGATGGTTCGGTTTAGTTTTAAACTAATTCAATTAACTTACCTCATATGTAAAGCCTTTTAAAGAGTATCGTAGTACCAAATTGATCAAACAAAAATACAGTGCCGGTCCCCAGTATGTAAGCGCCCATAGCTCAGAAGTATAGCCTAAAACGCTGGCTGATGAAAGAGAAATTATAAACATTACGCTAGACAAGGAAAAATAAAATAACGACAGCCTAGCGGCTGGACACACTCTCTCCATTTTGATAATATTTGCATTGAAAGAAATTCCTGATTTCTAAAAACCTAAATAACTAGAAATATTAAATATTGTACTTTGACATTTTGATATACATGTAATATGTAAAATTGATATATGACATTGTGCGTTTGGTTGCTGCTATTTTCTATTTTCTACTAATTGTACAATCACTTCTGTCTCACAAAACAAAAACACATTAATGTTTTCTTAACACTTGTTAAGAAAATACAAATAATTACAATATTAGAAAATACAAATAATTACATTATTATTTTTGAACTAATATCACTTAACCTTTTTATAATATTTTTGTACATGTGTTCAAGTTAGTGGAGATAAAATTACAAATCTCAAAATCGGTGGTCATGGTAACACTTACTGTTTTGTTTGATGTCATCGAAATTCCGCAAAAGTCTCGAGTAGTTTTCGTATTTCTAAAAATGTTCGTTAATTTGGTCGTAAAAATGTAAAAATATTTCAAAAATATTACAAAAACATCAAAGTGTAAAGTGTACCTAAATAAATAAAGTAATTTTCATAATAAAAAGGGGATATAGTTTTAAAGTTACAATTTCATTAGTTCGATAAGATATTTAATTTCGAGTACGTTTAGAAAAACCAGATTATTTATTTTCTAAAATTAAAATTTGGTGTATTTGTTATATTAATAGAAGTGAATATTATTATGCTATCTAATATTCTCCAGCAGATTGACGTAATCAGCCCATGACAACATTTTAGTGAAATTAGTTTGCAGCGGATGCAATCACGAATATTATAAAATTGGCGGTGATTTGCAAAATATGATCTCGTTTAAATAATTTGAAGAAAAATTGTAGTTTAGTACTTATACGGTAATCGCCGCTATGAACGACCCGTGGGACGTTAAATCGGTGCGGCAGTCTAACCAATACTTGTCTTGTATGAAAATAAATGGAGTCCCACTTTTACCGCCAGTTGTAAGTAAATTGAATATATTTTTACAATGTCCACTCACTTGTTCTATCTTGTTTAATGTAATTGATTTAATATTTTAGTAGTAGATTTATTTTGTAATAATAACAATACTACTTGTTATAATTATAGGTATATAAAATTTATTCAATATTATATTTCTTTATGGTTTCCAGATTTAGAATGAGCCAAATTATTACCGTTTTACAAGACATATTTACATTGTTGTTTAAACTTTATGTAAAATTTAAGAATATATTATTTTACCCAACTCCTGAGGTGATTTTCTTGTTTTTTCCTTTACATATACACAATTGGTATCCAATGTAATCAATGATTTTTCAGCTATCCAAGGAATGTTTTGTAGAAATGCAGTATTATAAGCTGTTGGCTAAAGAGGTTGAAAAGAGAATTCAAAGTCTAAAGCCACTCATAGTGGAAAGTGACAGTGAGTCCAGTGAGGATAGAACTGATGCCCCAGAGCTTCCAGAGTCAGAGCAAAGCTTTGACATATCTCCTGAAGAATTGCATTCTGGAAATAAGGACAGTATAAAACATATAAACCAAGAAAAATGCCTTGAAGACTGTATCACTGAGAAAATACAGCACATTAGCAATACATATGATAATATTACGTCTAACTTCTCTATAGATACTGACAGTGCTTCTTCCAAACTTTCATCAAAATTTGTCATAGATTTAAGTTTAAGCATCAACGAAACTGGCAGAAATTTTGCTGACAGCATTAACACTTCTAACACTATTGATATACCTGAAAGAGACTGTGATTATCCCAAAAATGAACACAAGGAACTTTTAATAGATGTGGAAAAAAGCAGTAAAACTGCAGACCAGCGGAACTTCAATATTAGTATTAAAAACGATTCGGGCATGGATTCTTTCAATGTATGTCAAGATGCCCCTTCTTCCTTGACTTGTAAAAGTTTTACGGGTTCTCTCGACAATATTCATGCGGAGAGTGTCAAACAAGCACAAGCTATACCTTTAACTAGACAAAGATCATACACAGTTTTGATACCGAGTCCAATGCTCCTTGCTCATTTAGAGGTGCAGTCAATAAATACTGGAATGGATATAACATCTATTTCAATGAGTGAATCTATGTCTAATATTAGTAATAACAAGAAACGAAGAAGTTGGGATTTAGAAACAGCTAAAGTTAAATGGTCCTCTATGGCTTTAGAGTTAAAAGAAAAGAATATAGCTAACAATAAGAAAACTGTTCTTCAGAAGAGTTTACCAGTTAAAAATACCACGAGAAAGGCGCCGCAAGTTGCTGTGCAAAGGCCAAAATCACTAGCACAAGATAAAGTAAAACGTAGCCCACCTAAAGTATATACTAAATCGGAGCCCGTTCAAAGACCAAGAAAAGGGGTGAGTCCTGTTAGAAACTCGATTCCCCAGAACACTGAAAAATCAATGCTTTGTCCGAAAAGTGCTCAAAAGAGTAAAGAAGTTGTTGAAACAACCAACCAATATAATATTTTAGAATCAGAGGACCCAGCAACTCGAGTGCGTGAACTATACGATAAGATACAAAAACAGCAGCTCATACAGATGGCCACTCTAGTTGAGAAACAAAAGAAGGAACAATTGCTATTGCAGCAAGTGTTTGAAGAACAGAATAACTTATTGTACACACAACTAAAAACAATACGTCCTAAATCACCCAATGACGTAAAAGAAGAATGTAATGATAAGAATAATGAAATCGAAAGCCGAGGTCCAGTTAGTTTGAGCCAACTAATCAATCAAAAGCAACCTGAACATAATGCACATAACAGTCCAGTCCTATCGACTTTAACTGAAACAAACAGTTATATAAACTATTGCGATGATGTTCTCAAGAAATCCAGAGTTATAACGGGAAGTATGAAAAAACCAGAATCAAGGATAATTAATGATAAAAGTCAGTCCCCACAACAGTTAGAGGGTAGCAGAATGCGTTCTTACTCACCAAATCGCAGAAATACTCCCACGTCGAGAAAACTAACGTACGAAAACAGCGCATCTTCAGATCGTGATAATGAACAAATATTGACCGATCGAACGAACGATACAATGGCCGATATCTTGAACGTAACATTTCCGTCGGACTACAGTGATGAATGTCCACCATATCTTCATAAAGCCGTTGTAAATAATTGTGGTTCAGCTTCCGACAGCCCTGTGTCAGCGCCGACTATGGCATCCTCTTGTAGGTCTGCAAATAGACCTATCCGGAGCGTAGAGCAAACTAAACTGATCTCTATTAGCAGCGTTTGCAGCAGAACCCTCAAGCCAGGTCGAACCCCGACTGCTCAAGAGGTATGTTATGTTCATTCCATTATAGATAAGTGTTTTGTTAGTTATAAAAATACTAAAGAGCTATGGATAATACAAAACAGTAGTTTCTTCGAAAATGCTCTGTTTATAGTTCATTATTATTAGATAATCATTAGAAGGTCTTGATTTTAATATCATTAAAATGTTCGTATACTTTTATATACAGGGTTATTTTTAATTAGTTGACCATTTGTTCTACGAGTTTTTAAAATTAATAGTTTTCAAAATTTGAGTTTTCCCATACAAAATTTATTTGTTGCCTCTGAACTGACATTTACTCTGAGCGTAGGTATGGCGCCCGGGCGTTAACCTTTTAAGCACTTCTTAAAATACAGAGTAATAAACAAAAGATGGAGCAAACATTATTTTGTGTTTATTGTGTTGTTTATCAAGATTTTAAAAAGTCGTAGCACTAATGTTGTTGGGATTGATGCAGAGAGGCTACGTGCGAGAGGTGGTCAACTAATTAAAAATAACCGTGTATATTTAGTGTTAAGCGTACCTTTCCAATTTTGTAAATTTAAATATCTTCCTTGCGTCTTGCTTTCGTTAGTCTCAAGTTACTATCTTGTCTGGATTTTTTTTCTAAATGACCTATAACTTTTGAGCCCTTGAGCCAAAACGATGTGTTTTATGTTTTGCCTTATACAGCTTTTTTACTGATGCACAGATTACGATATCGTTTCTGTTTGAAAGTTGATTTAATCAACGAGTCTTAGCATAATTGCGTATTCAAAAGATCATGTCGGTGATTTTATTTGCACAATTTTATGTACGACTCCAGCAAGCGGCAGCCACAAAAATAGTGTCATTAGCGAAGGGCTATCTTGTCCGTCGTCTCATGAATACCGAGCGCGTCCAGGCTACTGTACAGACGATCAAGGACGCTCTGCTGTGTGCGCTGCAGCTGCACCAGGAGCGCGAGGGCATCCGGGGTGCCGACGTTGACCTGCACCGACGACTCATACAGCAGGTTTGGACATGGGAAAAGTTGCTTCGAATTTATGTTTGAATCTTGTTTTTAGAATGTTTCTTAATTTTTAGGGCGTCATTTAGTTAATTTAAGCAGTCTTAATGTAATTTTATTAATAGCTAAATTTTTAGTAAATCACACTAATTTGTAATCTAGTCCCAACATCAAATAGATTGAGAATAATATATTCTGTAGATCAATTATTACCAATGCTTTGAATTGACGGATCCGAGTTCGATCCTTCGTCGTAAACTAAATACTTTAATTTGTTCTGATCTGTATAGAAACTAAGGAAAAGCATCGGAGTCTAAAACCCACACTGAATTTTATCCCAAGTAGCTATTGTGGCTGGTTCTCTACGGCGAGAGAAAAAGTTGGATAACTTAACCCCTTCCCTTCCACTAACAGTATTCTAGTCTCTCTCAACCTCTTCATTTCTATAACATATTTGCAACTGCCATATACTTCTAATATGCCCATGGACAACGGAACAACTTTCCATATGATAAACTGAAAATCTATAGATAACAGCGGCCTGCTATTCTCTGCACGACACGTTCATCGCCAGCTCTCCGGAAGAGCGCTGTGCTCTGATCGCAGCCGATCGCAGCCGACGACGATCGATCGCGGCGCGTCTCCCTACACCGACGAGACACAGGCCTACGTGAGTATTTATCACGTGGTTCTTTTTAACTATACGAGCTAATATTTATATCTACGTATTTCTAACAATAATTGCCTAATAAATACTGATTGACACTTTTATTCGTAAGTACATAGTTCTTGTATTACCGTTAACAAAATCATTGCGAAATTCGGCATGTAGTGAAATGAAATTGTAAACTTAAATATATTATGGAAGGAGTGGGCAAAATATTGTTTTATGTAAAACTGCTTTATAACTTTTAGATATCATAAGCCATTAAAATATTTAAGTAACATAAGTATTAACAAAAGAAATAAATATATGGTGTTGGTAATAATATCGCAGGGACGTAATGTCACAAAGTCACAGCGGCGCGTTCCCGCCTCGTGTCAAGCGACAGCCGCCGTCGCTAATGACTCAGTCGAATTATGGTAACGGTTCATAACGGACTCTTTGGTTCATTAGATTCAAAATTTTACTAATCCTTTTCTTATAATGTTGCCAGTATGCAAAATGCTTTGTCCATACTTAAATGTTGGCTGTGGGCATTACTATTATGCCGGGAGTTTCGCATAATAAACTATAATGCATTTTTCTAATAATGGATGTACTTTTTTTACATCACCTTTTATAAACTAAAAATAGAAGTTGCACGTTCGACAAATACATTGTTTTTAGGGTTTTATTTTCTTGCTATTGCTTATGCTATTTTGATATAGTATTATTAGCACATGAGCAACTATATTTTTTTTATTATATATAATTAGCACATTTTTATCTACAATAATATGTATATTTACTTAGTTTTATATATATTTTTAATGTTTACAACGTTGCTGTTATTTTTATGTTACTACATTAGAGATGTAATAATTACCGGGTTTTATATACATTTCAGAGACATTTAGTAGTGACAAGAGCGTGCGTCGCTACATGCCCAGCCCGCGGCGTCGTCCGTGGCGCTGACCTATTCGTGCCTTGTATACAAATTAAATATACGTGATTTTATTCATACATTACTAAAATCAAGACAATTGAGTGACAAAAATCTTTTGTAAACTAAATATAATTTTTAAAAAAGATAACATTACATCAATTTAGAAGTTTTCCTTTTACACTCTTGTCTTTTCTATCACACATTCGAATTGTATAAAAAATATGTATTACAATTAATTATTTTTTTACTTAGGTTTAATAAGTTACGAATGAAAAAAGTCGTCACTGATTAACATTCCCTCTTTTATAAGCTATTGTCAAGGACGTCACATCAAATTAACTACCACCCTAAATATATTGATTTGTATACAAAAAATTACTATTTCACTTTTTAATTTTCAGTGTTTATGAAGACCTGATGGCCATTTATTTTTATTTTAAACATAATTAACCCAAAACATGGTAAAAAGGTGACATACTGACTGTACAATAATTTAGTGTTAAGTAAATTAAGGTTGTAACCTGGCTTTTGAAGCTCTGGTGCCTACATGTTCGTTTTATACTGTATTTCTAAGATTATATATTTACGGAAGTCTGATATTTATTTATTTTTTTATTTTATATAACTCATGGTTCTGTTTACAGTGTAGTCTTAAGAGTTTGGTTTATAAATTATCTTTTGTATAACTTATTGTTTAATCAGACCATAGACTTTTGGAATTAATTTGATTTTGAAAGTTATTTCTTAGACACTATTTGTCCTATCGTTTATATGGATTTCCAGTTAATACGATTTTCATGTTATTACAAAGCTAAAAAATATGTAAAACATCTTAATGCAAGCATAAATAAAAACTCAACATTGAATTCATAGTTTATTTCTCCATATACATAACCCTTCGATTTAAACATTAAAATTATCGTATAATCTGGGTGTAAAATCAATGATGCAAATTCACGAAAATAATTAGCGCAATCCGTGACGGTACGTGAGCAAACAAACTACCATAAATATATGAAAGATATCAATAGACAGTAAAAGCGTGTCTTAAGCACAAAATATAAAATCACACGGGTAACACTATCACTGTACTCTCGTCCGAGCTGGACTCCAGAGACACTCGCGAGCATCATACTGGATAGAAGTTTATCTTCCCAGTAAACGAAATTAAAAAAAATACCTTCTGTAAGTGAAATTCGTGTTTAAACACGCATTTAAATGCCAGAAAAATGCGCCGACGAGTCTGAACTCGGCGTTAATTATTAATTTCAGCTCTTGACTTTTCTGACGATGTTTTCTTTTGCTATTCTATGTCTGGTTGTTCTGTTAAGGCAGAGTGTACTTGACGTAGGGCACCTCGATGTCGTTGTCGTCCTCGTCGTTACAGCATACTTCGAACACTAGAGCTTTAACGTGGGGTTCCAACTTTTTCTTGGACACTTTCATCACCACCTCCGACATTGGCAAGTTTAGTCTTTCCTGACGCTTAGCTTTGGGCATGAAGAATGAATATAGCATGCACACCCCCTGTGACAACATCGTGATCTCGAGTTTGTGCTCGTTTTTGAAATAATCAATAAATTCTTGCAATGTGACCTCTCCCCTAATTTCAAATCTGTCCCATAATGTCCATGTCTTATCATAGTACGTGTTGACTGGAGCTGCGATCGGTTCGGAAAAACCGAAGAATGGAAGAGCCAAATTCACAAACCCGTTCTTAAAAGCTTCAAGAGTATTGAACCCTTGAGCAAGTTTATACAGTTCGAGGCACACGAGACCGGCAACCACGGAAGTAGTGGTAGCGATCGCGGGAATGATCTTCCCGGCGATAAGTTTAGATCGATGGCGGTCCGCGGGCGCGATTTTGTAATTGGCTGCGCGAAGGTTGGAAGCGGCCACGATAAAGTCCATGTGGAAATTGGTGTCGTCATCCTTTTCAAACTCCAAAGGCGTTATCTTTAAGCTGCCAAGTTTGCCTGCTGGAGGTAGATCGGCTACTATGTTCTTCACTCTATCCTGATCCATTTCGTCGTTATTTTGTTGCAACTGAGCATCTGTTACCGCGATTTTCACACCCGACTTCGGTTTGAATTTGGGCACCTGAAAAAAATACAGTATTGGTTATTTAATCAATCAAAACATATTATCATCTATCTAGCAATTATAATACCTGTACTCCAACGGCGACTTTGGCAATCCTCTCTCTGTCCACACATGTTGGAATTCCATACACATGTGCCTTCAGATTTGCAGCGGCTACTATGTAATCCATATGCAAATTATCTTCAGGGTCGAAGTCAAGTGGTGCCGGACAGCGCTTAGGGCCCGACCAGAATGGGGTGCCACTGGTGGTGGTTTGATTGGGGGGGAAGTTGTACAACAATTGCCGGATCTGGTTGGAGTACTGCGCCTCCCAGTGCATGCGAGCCCAAGTCACGCAGTCGTCGAAATTAAGAGGACGATCAACTATCGCATTCTATAAATAACAATGAAATCAATTATTAAACATTTATACAAATAGGCAATTTCTAAGATAGTGTTAAACCTCTAGTAAAAAAATATTTATTTATTATACTGGGTTATTTGTAATTAGTTGACCACCTCTTGCAGGCAGCCTTTTTACATCAATCCCAACATTTGTTTAAAGACTTTTTAAAATTAATAGTTTTTAAAATTTAAATTTTCTCATACAAAATTTATTTGTTGTCTCTGAACTGACATTAACTCTGAGCATCGGTGCCATACCGAGCGTTGACCTTTTAAGTACTTCTTACAAAATACAGAGTAATAAGTAAAAGAGGAAGCAAACATTTGTTGTTTAATTTTTTTTGTGTTGTTTATCAAGATTTGTAAAAAATTGTAGAACCAATGTTGTTGGGATTGATTTAGAGAGGCTGCCTGCAAGAGGTGGTCAACTAATTAAAATAGCCCTGTATACTTATGTTACATGTATATTGTTTATGTTTTGAAACAGAGGTTTAAATAGTAAATTACCTCGTAATTATAATTAATGTATATTTGTTTGTCTTATCAAGGTTAGCTGAAAAGGATAGCTTCGAAGAAATAAGCTATCCTATGCACAAATTGTGTCATATAAGAATTGTTAAAAACTTTTTGCTTATGCTAAAAATATATTTGTTAATAAAAACATATTTTTCTATGTCCGTTACTATTGTGTCATAAATGGATCTGAATGGGGAATATTTTCATGCAATGATTTATTTTTGAAGATTACCAGTTCAATTAGAAGGCTTTTATGAACAACTGAATGCTGTTATGAATAAACATTTTTTATTTGAGATAGTTTTAGTTGATTAATTAAAGTAATTGATCCATAATTCCCTGAGATTGTCTTAACTTCAACATAACTTTATGACGGAAGATGGGAACATACCCGGACGCTTTCCAAAGCCTCCAAAGGTTGGTTGCCTGGTAACTTCATGGTCCTCTCCAAAAAGTGAGGATCTCTGAGATACTGAGCAGCGTGTTCTGCAGCCTGGCGGAACAGACCCTCAAACTCATCACGAGCCCACTGCAATGTGTGCTCGATAGCATTGGGGAAGTTCTTGAGGGTGCAAATAGGAATACTTTTCTCTGGGGGATCTTGAGATGAACTGTAGGACTCAGTGAGGTATGGCACTACCACCTGGAATATAATAAGAAATATCACTTGTAACTTCAAACATCTTGACAAAGGTCCGATCGCCTTACAGATAAAAATGTACTACACCTCGATTTATTTACCTGTGTATTGCCTTTGGTCCCCAGAGTACCACTTTCAAGTAATGGTTTCTTGTAGTACACACAGCGTCTGTCCATATATATCCTAGCATCCACGTTGTCGAGTGCGTTGGCCACTCCGTCCAGACCCTCGAAGAACGCATCGTCATAAACCGATTCAGTCTCCGGGCAGACACGGTTCTCTTGCGCTATGACATTCATTGATGGGTTCATTTGTTTTATAACCTGAAACAAGTAAAGATAATATTTCTAAACATGAAATCCAATAAAACCATGAAAACAATATAATAATCAAAATAATCCATCAAAAAAAAATATATAATTAAAACATCCAAATAATATAATGAATATGATGTTTAATGCAGTACCTTAGCAGCAGTACTGGACTTGGGTTTCTGGACGTCCTGAGGACGGAATAAAAACTGTCTGTTGAGGTTTGACTTTTCAATGAGGTCCATGTCAGTGACTGTGACGGAGCCTCCAGCCGCCCCTACACCGATCATTGCAAAGTTCTTCAGCAGCTCGCAGCCGATGGCTCCAGCACCTATTTTAGTAGTTACTTGTTTACAAAACTGAATTATAATTTAATAAAAATAAAAAGGAATAATGTTTGTTTAATACATTCGAATAATGATTATGATTCTGTACTTTTAATATCAGTAAACAATAAACAGATATAACTTCAACTAGATCTTATCTACAAGGAAAATAGAAATAATATTTATATTTAAAACGTCGTCGCAACCTTGCAAATCATAAAAAGATCATGTTTCGCACTAACTGTGGCAGAAACTAATTAAACCTTTAGATAAACTTATTTTTAGTTTTTGTACCTAGTCCATACTTAATATCCATGCGAAAGTCCGTCTGTTATGCTTTCACGACTAAACCACCGGCTTGATTTAAATGGAATTCGGAATTTAAATACTTATACATAATATATAAAACATAGGCTACTTTGTTTTCTTAAACCAACCCTTAATATGGATTTCCATTGGACCCCTAATTGGACCGTTGTACGTACGTTGCCGATGGTGTCTATTTTACGAAGTTAAGAGGGCTTAGATTATGCGATTCGATATCATAATTTCTTTATTCGCCTTGGTAACTTACATGCATTTAGGTTTCTTCCTTTATTAAGCGGTCCCCCGACGCAACGACTTCAACAAGTACATAATAATATTATTTTTACACTTTTTAGAGGTTTTTTTGTATCGGGGGATTTTTTTAATTTATATATTTTTTTTCTGCTTTTAAAGTTATGTTACTGGTTTCATGATTGTACTAAATGAACCTACGGATACACAAATTTTCACTTGCTTAAATATTTCTATTAATATTGCATAAGAACCTTTCACCCGCACCAATAAAACCTCAATATCTTGGAGACAACTGTTTCTATTTCGACAAAACATAGCTAAGTACCATCTCGACGAACCAGGCTTTCTATTAAAAAAAAACCGTAATGAAATCCGTCAACGCGAGCTGCTACATTGCCACAGACAGACACACAGATACAAAGATCGACAGGTCAAACTTATAACACTCCTCTTTTTGAGTTGGTGGTTAAAAATTAACAAAGCATACTACTAACCAACAATGAAATACTTTAGCTCCCCGATCTTCTTCTGGATATCCTTTCCAAACACTGCAATCTGGCCATCATATCTGGAGCCAGTAGGCTTACAATTATCCTCATTAAGTTTGGAGCGATCTTCTGGAAGACACTCAATGGCATCAAGGTACAGCCACTGAACTATAGGGTGGAACTTGCCCGAACTCGCTTTCATCACTTCCTGAGCAACTATGCCACCAATTGCTGCATTCATTGGGTTCAGATCACCAGCTGCAGTCTGGAAAAGTTTGTTATACATTCATGTATATGACTACTCACAATATTTCTACAACCAACAGCAAAATATTATAGCTAGAACTTTAAGAAGCACTTACCTTACAGAATGTTTCCAATAGTCCAGGACTCATTTGCATCTCGCCACTTTTGAAGTACTCTATCCCTTCTTTTATTTCATTGACATATTGCAGGAATATACTAACATCATCTTCACACCAGGGTTTGGGAAGTCTGCCCTCTTCGGCTTTAAACTTGTGAAGGGCAGAAAATGCTACATGCAATTGTGGAGGATAATTCATCTTTGCAAAGTCCGTGACCAGGAACTCTGGATTTCGGATGGACTCCTTCAAAGGTTTGAAACTAAGTTTCTTAGGCATCTTGACTTGAGTGACAATACCACCTCGTATGTACTTAGAAAAGTTTGTTGTGTCACCAATGCTGAAGGTATATGGTCCCAGCACCTTGATTGGACGTACTTCACAGCCATTTAACTCTGACATACCTTGCACCTGAATTAAATTCAAATTTTACATTTATTATATTGATTTTACATATATTAAAAATATAAAGAACATAGTAGAAGACCACTACAAGTGAAAATTTGTTTCAAAACTATTAACTATTACTACTTTTTATTAATAAAGATTCAAATAAAAAAAAATATATCACACTATGACTATAAAATCTTTATAATTGGATAATTTGATGACAACCTTTTTGTTCTGTATATGTTAAATAGTAGAAATAACATCAGCATTCTCTGAGATAAACATTTTTTCTCCAGAGATATGCCTTTTTAATAATGTGTTTTGTTGTTAAAGTACATTTTAAGATAATGTTGACTATTTATAGTACTTAGCATGTACTTAATGTTTAAGAAGAATGTTTGTTATAGAATTCCTAGTTGTTTTACATTTCTCACTAACAATGATATCAAACTCAGAAATCTGCTGTTGAAAGGTTTAAATAATTAAAAACTTATAACTTGAATTTTATGGTACCATCATTGAAGTTTGCCTTACAGACTCTTTATAAATAGATATGAAAAAATCTATATTTGCAGACCAATATTTATGTTAGAATTAAAGTATTAAATCTTATTATTTAACTTTTCTGGCTTTGTATTTTTAAAATGTACATCTTGTTATGGGCTGTGTGAACACTAATAAGATTACAGAATGGAAATAATGTGATAAAACATACAACCTATCATAATACCATACAAGTAAAAAGAATTATTATTTTTTAGAAATATGTCTTCACCTAACTATTAAATAAATTATTTACTCATAATTTATATTCAAAATATATATATTAAAGTATATTTAACATATTTTTAAATCTTCAGCATATAACAAAGATAGAAAAAGTTCATTAAACTTGAAGGTTGATTCACTAACCTGCTATGAAGTATGAATCACAACAAAGTCTAATTAAAATATTTGACAAATATACAGCTGAAACATTTAATCTAAATAAGAGGCATGTGATTTAGAAACTAATTTAAAGTATAAAGAAAATGAAAACTTACTGGATACATCACTGTTTTATACATGTTTTGATATACTTAATACATTTGAAATAAATAACATCACTAGCATTTTAATAGACTAATTTAACCACATATATTTCATCACTACCTATAAGATTTCATCATATTTTTTATTGCAAATTTAATTTGTTGTAGAATACAAACAAATTAATTTTGGCATAAATTATGCAGATAATAATGGGATAATTTAATTATATTTTAATTTTACAAACCTCACTAAATGTAACATAATCTCCATCTTCTAGCCCATGTCGGGTATCATCCAAGCAGGTCACTACTGCTTCATATTCACGAGTGATGTCAGCTACCATGGCCGATACAGGGTTCTCCCCAGTAACATCTAGCACCTTGAAATCTGGCCCAAAATCACAGAAAACTTGAGCAAATAATCCCCTTGTATCAGCAATAACTAATGCAATGTCGTTGGCATGTGTTATGGCTGCAACATGTTCTTGTTCTTCCAAAGTTGCGCCAGTCAAAACCACAACTCGGAACTTTTTCAGGAAATCCTCATTTAGAGGTCCGGTGTATGCTGTAGTCGGCACATAGCGATTTAGTTCTGAGAGTTGTTCACAAGACGCTTCTGCTCTGTTTTGGCCAATGGTTTTTTCAGATAGGTAGAATTGAGATGATAGATCAGCTATAGTGCATGAATGAGTATCATGCAAAGTTACTGACTTGACGCCGCCGAGTATCACATTTTTTGCGATTTCTACACCTAAACCTCCGAGGCCAGATATTAAGACATCCGAACTTGCCATTCGGCGCATAGCATCGTGACCAAGTACATATAACTGTCTTGAATATAAGCTTTCGTCGATTTCATCCTCAACACGCGTTCCATTGTTCGCCATTGCTGAGGATTTGCAACTCGCCTCTCCTGTATTTAGCTTCCGCTTTTTCGCCGGGGGGTCAACGGAATTATCGGCGACTTCAGCACTAGACATCGGGCACGAACGCGCACAATTTTGACGGAATTTTGGTTTGCTTTTCTGCTGCCACAATCAAGAAAAAATCTTCATATAATTGCGGACGACATTCGCAATTCGCTGTTCGCTTCGGTAAAACTTGAAGGCCCGCTTACTCACTGTCTTGAAGTTAGCTACAATAAACGTGGAATATTGTGGAAATGTAGTCGACGAAATTAGGAAGTCGTTAATTTTATTTATATTTTTTACTTCATTTTTGAATGACAACAATATTTTTAAAATTGTTTGAGCCATAATCCAACTTTTTCGTTGTGACACAACAAAATAACAAAATGAACAACCATAAAAAATAATACCTCAATAAAACATTATATGTTTATGTAGGTACATACAAATAAAAATTTAATATTACTCTTGAGTTGTGTAAAGGTTTACTATTCATTTATCAGTTTTGAAACGTGTCGAAGATGGATATCTATTTTTACATATAGCAATATTTAATCTAACTGTAACCTTTGACAGCTTCTTGTTGTCAACTTCAAATCACAACATCTTCAGCAATCAGTGTATCTAACTTAGGAGTTTTCCCCCTAAATTTAGGGGGAAATTAAGCGTTCCGGGGTTTTTTAGGGGGACAAAATGTTTAGGGGTTTTGTTTAGGAGTTTTTAAATTTCGATAAATATTTGAAAAAAACCGTATTATCGGTATAATTTTCAAACAAGGTTGTAACTGCTGACCCGTATTTTGTTTATTGACATTTGACTAGTAATATTAAATTAAAAATAATTTTCAAAAACATCATGTTACTTTCAAAAAGAATGTTATAAGTTAAGGTTAATATGTAAAATTTAAATGATAGTAAAGAATCCATATATTTTATATGTTAAATTTGTAGTTTAGGGGGTTTTTAGGGGTATTCGAGATTACATTTCGGGGAAAAAATTGACAGGTGTTGGCTACACTGTCAGCAATAGCCAATGAGCAATCCATTTTGTGAACGTCGTCGAATTGGTTGTCTTTCGTCGCGCATTTTGTGATTAATTCTTATTTTGACATTCTATAATTCGTTTACTTGAATATTTTTGTGTCATGTTTGATATGCAGTGAGGAAGGAACGTTAATGTAATTATTCTTATAGTAGCAGTGCTCTTTATAATACAATGACTGTAGTGTGAAATCTCTCTAATAGGATCTAGAATCCTTTCTGTATTAAAAAGACATTTGTTGTTCAGCTAATACTTTATCACCATGGTTCAGGAATACGTATCTCCGGTGAGGGTACATAAGTACCCCTTCGAAATGGTCATGGCTGTAAGTAAACTTTAAATTAATCCTAATAATTAATAATAATAATATACAATTAGTATACAGCGTTTACAAATCATTTATTATAATTACACATCGATATTTTTAACAAAATAAATATTTTTCTGACACAAAACTATCCAAAATTACAATGAAAATGGATTTTATTTTAAATTAGTGTTAAACGTAATATTCTATATTTGTTTAATCAATTTTGTTGTCATGAACATCACTGCTACATAGAGTATGTATAGAATTTTTGTTAAAAAATGGTTAGTGTTACTTGAAATCTGAACTTTAGAACTTATGTTATATGGTGGTACAAAAGTAATAAAAACTGTATATTATTTTCCTCTACTTAAATATTTTATTAAAGCAAAGTTAAAATTATAATTTTAAATTTTATCATTATGTAAATCTAAAGATATATCTTAAAATTTAGATATTCAGATTCAATTCTCAGCTTAAATTCATGCTTAATATTTATATTATTCCTTTCTATGAATGTTTTATAGAATAATTTATAATGATAATAATCTTTTTATTTGAAACGGTTTAAATAAAAGGAATTCAATATACAAGTAAGATTAAATACTCCATTCAATTTGCTAATTTAGTGTAGTAAAAAAATGTATATATGTCATAACTCATAAAATAAAATATATGTTTTTTAGAGATGCCATCTATGCCAAATAGTGTTTTTACGAAATAACCAAATACCGATATTTATTGAACTGAATATTTGGGCCAACTATTTGGTTTACCATTTCATCGTTTGATTGTCATAAATAGGTTCTAACATGTATGCTGCTGGCTAGATGAATAAATATGTTGTGGTTTAAAAATTTTGTTTTGAGGCTTTAAAAATATATTCTGATTTAAATTTCAAAATAAATGTTGACTGTACTAAATACTAATTGTAGGTTAGCAATAATAAAATAAATATGTTGACTTGATGTGTTCCGAAATGTGGATTTGAAGCTAAATTGATTTATAAGCTTTATTAAGCTTTATTTTACACATTTATAAGATTTCCTTGGATTACTAATATGACATAAATCTTAGTTTTGTTTCATCAATTTTTTTAGTTCTTTAACATGTTGTACACAACATGTAAGTACAAATACTCGAACCCAATATAGGTATTTGGCACCTAAACCGAATAATGCGGCAGAATACGAGTAGCAAAAAAAATGCCGAATACACCGAAGATTTACCAAATATTCGGCACATCTTAATTCTTTTTCATGAAACCAGGCACTGTGTTGGTTGATCATCATTTATTTCTATCACAGAAACTATAAAGCTGTCTTTATATTCTAGCCATATTTAGAAAACAAATGCTAAATCCATAAAATCCAATAAGGACACACTACAAGATAAATAAAGCCTCATACAGACAGTATTGTCAATCAAGATTCATACTCAATTGTAAATCCTTATATGACTTGTTTATTTATTTAATTTATTAAATGTTACAGTATGTATACATTAACATTTTAGTATTTACACATGTATACAGTACTATCTTGTAGTAGCACAAAATCTTTAGCTTAAATTACGACATAAACAGGTAATTTTAATTATTGTAATCCTTTACACACCTATTATGTATTTACATGAATTTTGTATTAAATCATAATTCTTTTAGCAATATGCAATGCAACATCCTGGGTATGAAATAAAATAGCGAATCCATTTATAAAACCGTCTTTATTTTACGAAATTTCTTCCTATTTGATGGGGAAGATTATAATAACTAAAGATAAATGAGACAGATGAGACTATACCCATCACTAGCGTGATGTTTTTTAAAGTGTTCTGAAAACAAAATTATGGGTATTTTCGTAAAAAAATATGATGAAAACGTAGGAATCTTATGACATTGATTAACTGTCGTAAAATTGTGAGACAGATTAAGCTTCATCATTAATGTTCGTACTGTTATTTTGGATTTTTCACTGTTACTCTGTAATTACTAGACTTCCAGACCTGTCAAAAATAACTTAAGAACCTGTTCTTAAGTTATTTTGCTTGACATTTGTCTCAACAACATATCCAAGCTTTCAAAACAACATTTTATATGTTTATTGTTTTTATTAAATATAAAATATGCATTAAATATAAATATAAACATACAGTTTAATAAAATAGTAATATTTTAATTAAGCATGAGTGTTTAAATTGAGTATTAAATGAAATTAAATATAATTATGGAAATCAACACACTGCTAGATTTCAGAACCATTAACAAATTTCATGATATAACTATAATTCCAGAATATGAATCAAAGATTTTACTTTGAGAAATCATAGATACCCAGTTCTATGTGCCCATTTATCCTGGTTTCCCGAGAGCACTGAAAGTGGCGATATCGCCTATTTTGTGCAATATGTTTTTGTTCTATATTATTTAGAGTATAAAACGCGTCACAGAAAAAACGGAAGCACTTTTAAAATTAGAAATCTTTTAAAATTAAATGGATTATCATTTATCACGCGGTACATGGTTTATTTGTGTCACTCAATTTCTAACTGGTACAAATATTTTCTATATTTTATAAAATATCGCTAAATGTAAGTTGTTTTCGCTTCATAAGGCTGACCTACATTGGAATACAAAAGATTATAATGTGGTTCATTGACCTTAACTTTCGTGAATATAATTCAAGCTGACCAAAACAACTTGAAGATTTTCCATTACGATGACAGTTTTGTTTAACAATCAATTTATATTCTTAGATACTGTCGAGTTGATAGACAAACAAATGTAATCGTATTTTTTCGTCATTGAACAGTGCGTTCAAACTGTCCCATAGATGACACACATCCTCAATTTTTTTATCAACTCTCATTTGTGCCTTTCATTGGAAACTGGTAACAAATATTACTTCTCAAAGTACTTTAAAATAAATGTTGTTATTATTAATACATTCTTTTAATTATATGTAATTACAGTTACTGGATAATATACCTACTTAACGCTTACAGATATAATTAACAGTTTTTAGCAGCATATTATTTATTTTTATTATTACTTTTTACATTAATAGTCACGCCAACTAAGTACCTATCAGATCACGATGTTTTATCACGCTTTTAGGAACAAAGGAATAATCTATCTATAGTTTTGGTCAACGATTTTAAAATCCGTTAACAATATGATCAATTGGTCTTGAGAACCACCCAGCTATAACCGTTAACAGCTGTTAGTAGATAAAAAATGTCTACTCAATTACTAATATTAAAGTTTAAGATTCAGTTTATTTAAATGTTAACGAGTATATACTCGTAATACGCCCGAGATTGTAAATGTATTTTAAATCTTGCCTGATATGTTATTTACGACGGATGCAAGGGGCGTCGGCTGTAACTGATATTTATCGATTTTATTGACAAATCATCAAGACCGTATCGATCATCCACATGACGGTACACTGTTAAACATTTTTCTAAACAAATAACAACGGACAAACAGATCTTATCAATGCCACTGATATTATAAGTACAATGTACTATTAAAGTATGGCTTATTGATGTATTGTAGGAATGCTAAAATTAGTTTTTCGAAGTTTTTATATGAATCACGGATATTCTCCAAAATATTTGTTGAATATAGGTACACTATCATTTTAAAAATAGTCGAAGGCCAAAATTATCTCTACTTCGAGAATAGACTGGAATGTTAAACATTTCTATGCAAATATTAATCTTATTATCAGCTAATTATGGTCTCGAGAAAAATTTGTCTTCGTAGAACCAGTAATGCGCGTGATTCGTTTTTGTTTCTTAATTTGACAGGTAAAAAAATTAAAAAAAAAATAGTATTTCCTTGTTGTAAATGATGTAAATAAGTATTGTCTTATTATTTATTTATAAAATAGTTGACTATATATGTAATTACTGGTTTAATATTTGTATTTTATTGTTTGAATTCCAAAAAAGTCATGTCATGAAGCCATGGTTTTCCTGTTTTTGTTTGTTTCTGACGTTGTGGAAAATACATTTGTCTTTATCAAAGTATAAAGTTAACAGACCACATAACATTAGTAGTGGTTTTCTAATATAGCATTCAGCTCAAATCAAATATATATCTGTAATAATGTCAATGTATTTGACACATAAACCGAAATTGCGCAGATAAGAGGTCAAATCCTTATCAGTTGAGAACAATAATGGTTCCAATTTAAGCTTGAACGAATTGGTTTTCGTTATTACATCAACGCACAAATAACTTGTGATGTTGTGAAAAATTAACGAATAATTTTATGTTAAATTTTATGTAATGTGCCAACTCTTAAAAAAGGACTTATCTCAATTCTGTTATTCTAAATTACACTTACCTATTTTATAAATAAATTAAAGCTATAGATCGAAAAAGAATCGTTTATATATTAATATAGATGTGTACCTACTAAGTTTTGTAAGTCGATTCAAATCACACATATATGTAATATAATGAATATCATAATATTTGTTATGTTAAATAACAGGGTTATCACTTATCACTTTTTGGTATTAATTTAGGTTATCATTGAGTTACGTTTTATAATTTGGAAGGTTGATCAAGACGTGTAGTTCATTGAGTCTCTGATACAGGAAAACTATGTGTATGTGTTTCACCAATGATCTTCCTTGTACATTATTTTTTATAATATGTCTTTGAGCATTACTAAAGCTACATTAAACTATAAGACATTGTGTAATCATGATTATGTAACCATGAATATTTATTCAAAGAACTAAGTAACTCAATAATTAAATATTTGATTATTATTCATAGATATTGTTAATAAACAATGAATAAAAATCCACTTCATGACCTTTAAATCGAAAAGATTTAGACTAAATTTTACTAAAATCCGGATTAAACCAGCTGACAAAAAACAACAAAAAAAAAAACAGCTGAGAGGACAAAGTGACGGCGAATTAAATTTTAAATTACTTATTCTCTCTTAAAACTTAGAAGTTTGTTTCAGTAAATGCGTTATTTAATGAAGTAACAAAGCTTGAAGCCTCAAGATTTAGCTAACAGTAAAACAAGTCTTATCCTCTTAAGTTCTCAGCTGGCTGCCGGATTGGTTTGAGCTGGAGTATTCTGAGGATTAAGCATTTAATTCAATAGTGCGATGACCTTATACAATACAAGTAGGTTATACAGTAGTATAGTATTGTAAGTATAGTATGTCAAATTATACTACAATTTCATAGACAATAAACATTAATTAACAACAATAAATAGATGGGGTATAAATTTTCATGTTGAGTTGTAAATGAAACTTATAAGTCTATTAAGTATAATTAGCTTGCTTCATCTGTCGAGATGATACGGAAATGATTTCGAAACCTAATAATAATCGCGTGTACATAAGTCTAGCTTAGCTTATATTTATATACAAATTCGTATACAAGCAGCGAGTTGGATGAAGTTGTCTTATCTCCACATTTTCCAATTGCACAATTTGTATAGTATTACATTTCTAGATCCCATTAAATCATACATACCGACTCATTGCTGTGTCTAAAAAGAAAACACGGAATTTGTTACGCAAATATAATTCTTTTGGTGGCTGTTCCATCCAATATTGTCTCTCATGCCGCGGGGTTGTTCCATTGGAAATCAATATAATTGATGTTTGTAGCATACGTCACTGGAGTGCCATAAAAATATAGCTCCTCTTTTTGTTTTATGCATTTTAATTTGCCTTCTAGTTTTTTTTGCTGTAACATATTTTCAATGGAATTCAAATGTTCGTCTTATATGACTGCTTTTTTAATATATTTTATTTGCTCTTGGATATTAGCATATGTATAATGTAGTCAAGGAACAAGTCTCCTAATAGACTTTCATGTTTTTGACTTTTGATCTTTATAAGCATTTAAATGTCTAGGTGATTTCCAGTAATAACTACATTTTTCCAGTTTGACTTCTTGGGGTCTAAAACCGATAAAAATTTAGTAATCCCTTGTCAGATTTTTTCATTTATATTACCTTAACGTAATTTAATATTTCACTTTTTATTCGTTACAAGATATATTTCTTTATTAAAGTATATCATAATATCGTTGGTATTAAAATAAGCTCTTTCATGATCCCGGCGTTATCGATCTTCATTCATGTTTTATCGTCTTAGCTGTTAAAACATTTTCTCTGTAGAATGTTGGTAATTTTCTTTGTTCTATTTAAAAAAAAATTATTTGAACTGGTTTTTAATAAAGTTTGAAGTTTTAATAAACTGATCATCAGATAAACAAACAGACAAAAATACCTACCAAAAAGTATTTTTTTATGAGTAAGTCTAACCTAACCGCTGAGCCAAACTAACCTAACTAACCTGACTGTAAATGAATACAATTTTTTGTAGGGTCTGGAATCTTTGCCACTGTGTGTCCTTTACATTATTATTTCTGTGAAGCCCATTGCGATTTTAAACGCTTTTATTTATGCACAAGTTGTAAAGTAAATGTTTTGAACTACGAGACCTATTAACAACATTTTGATATAAATGTCGTGTCAAGAAACGTTCCAAGTTAAAGTAAATAGTTTTGTGCAAACATTTTCTTATAAATTGGAAAACTTTGAATGCTATTTGCTAACTTTAGGTAAAACAGGAAATATATAATATGTAAGTACTATATTTTGTGCTCGCCATTATAGGTTTCTCAGGTGTAGAGTGCACAAATTAATAATCAACTTCCAAGCAACTAAATGTGTTTTATTTTCTTAAGTGAGCTGAGCCAAATGGTAAGCGTTAGTTGCCGATTCTCTTTAAATGTATCAACATAATCGACAGTATAGCATTGTTCTATCTGAAATCCATATGTTTATTTTTCTATTCGACCTGAGTTTATACCACTTGTCTAGGCCCTTAGAGACTATAACCGGACTAAGAACGTCCGTTGTTTATTTTATTTAGATGTTTAACGAAAACTATAGCATAATATAAAAGCAATCGTAGACTTATCTCAATAGATACGTTTATTATTATATTCGGCAATTAATACCACTTGTTTACGCCTTCCGAAACTTAAATAAAATATTAAAATGTTAGAATTATAATACCCATGTTTGATCTACCTATTCATTAAAATATCTTCATTCTAGAGTACCAAATAATATTATAATAATATCACAGGATACACACACATTGATCTAACTCCTATGTAAGCAAATTATTTGCTCGTCTTAAGGGTTTCAGACAACGATACAAATACATAGAAATACACATTATAAATGCTGCGAATATATTTAATAAACGACCAAACCCAGAAAAACAGATTTCTATGATCATCGCATACATGCCTGTCCTTGTCGGGAATCGAACCCGATCCTCATGGTGCCGCTATACGTTAGACATCTGTGCTAACCACTGGGCCAATAAGTCGGCTAAATGATAATAACTCACAATAAATATCACGCACGCAATCGTCGTGAGGTCATACAGAATCTCCTAAATCGTACCGCGAACGTAATTAAGATTTCCTCTCACGGAATTGACGGTACATGCACTTCCTGTGGTACACTTTCTACTATAAATTATTTACATTCAATATTATATTTTTGTTCTCTTTAATATTCTTTTGTTCTCAAAATAATTGAGTTTTAAGTCGTAATTTATCGTTATTTATCGTTATTTATTACTATGTTCCTATAATTAATTAAATACATATTATTATCTTATACAAACACAGAGTTGCTTTTCTAAAATACAAATATGTATACACGCACACATATATACACACTCTGAACAGGTGAGTGTAAACAGAATTTGCTTGAGAATAAGGCCCAAATTGAGATGACACTTACAATGCCTAGGTCCTTGTCTTTAAGAGACTCGACCTCCGTGTTTGATCGCGTTGTTGTGCGTTTGTTTTTCGATTACATACATCATAAAATATTTATAAAATGTAAATTTGATTAAGAATTTAAATCAAATAAGTTTTGTTATGGTATTAAAACTTCCTAAGCAGTTCTAAATCTCAACGTTTGAGCAGCTATGTAGCGAACATTGCTCAACGCGATTTCATATCCGGCGCGCGCGCAACCGAGGTCGCGTTGCCAAACATCGCCGAAGGTTTAACATTTAGGGGGAGAGAGCTAGGTTTTTATCTGTTTTAGACAGACCTTAATTAAAGTTAAGATAGTTTAACTTCTTAAATTTATTGATTTTGCACTCTTATTTGAATTCTTGAAATTTCAAGAAAATTTTGGGATATCATGACATTTAAATTATGAATGTTATTGTCACTGAGTAAAGCTTGAGCTGTAAGTAATGCAAAAAAGACGTCAAAAAATTTGCGTATGCAGACTGCACACAAACAAAGAATTCATGCATTGGCATAATACAATTCGTTAATTGTATGGTTTTTAAACATTGTTAAAAGGTCAATTAGTCCAATATGCATACAATGACACCAGACATGTTAATTGTTTTTAATCTTTGAGTTAAATTATAATATTGTTTGTTTCATGGTCACCTTCAGTTAGTAACCCTCGACCTAAAATGGGGGTTGTACAAATATAGGGCCTGTCTTTTTGTTTGTCATTACATTTGTTCAAATTAGTTTAGATATTTATGTTCTTTAAAAAAATACAAAATAAATAACAGCTTAGTTCTAATTATTAAGCTCCATTCTAATTATTTCTTTGTCCACAATGAAATGAGCATGTAACTGAGTATTTAAATATTTCCTTGATGTTTGTCGCCAGGCATACGAGAGGCGGTTCCCCAACTGTCCGCAGATTCCAGTCGTGATTGATTGCGCGATCACAGACGATACTTGGTCTACGGATGACTCACAAAGACACACCACTAGACGATGCCAGCTCAATGTAGATGCTCCTTATCTGCTGAAGAAGGTGAGTTGCCAGTAGATAAAAAGACCTTTCTGTAGATGGAAGACCTTTTTGCAGAATACTCCTTCCACAATATTTTATTCTGGTCTTTATCTCTTCTATAATTTTCTATATACATATTCATACAAATTTACCTTTGTTGTAGATGATCGGTGTGGATTACATCTACTTCATCCAGAAGAACCACCTGGACCTCAAAAGCCGTGTGCTGGAGATTGAAGCCACCAACGAGACTTTCGCTTCCAGGGTTTCTGTAGTTGAAAAATGCCGATATTTTGTAAGTATTTTTTTACTCACACTATACCGTTACTGTCAAGTTATTTCGTAATTAAAAATTTTTGGAGCAGGTTTATTTAATTTGTCTCTTTGTTACAACTTAATAAAATAGGTACTAAATTAATTGCTAATTATTACAATATTCAACTGGTTTTTTTTATATTGTAAAAATATTTGGCGTTACTCAATTGATTCTCTAACACTCAGTTTTTAATACCATTGAATTTGCTTGATCATAGTTTTCATTACAAAACTATCAAGTGTTTGCGTAATTAAACATTTCCAATTGTCTTTATGTTCTAACCTAATAAAGTGGTAACTAGACTAATCGTTAATTATTTTTATAATCAATTCAAATTATTATTTTTTTCGCAATAAATACTACGATAAATACTCAATCGAATCTCCAACACTCGGTGACCTCATACAATGTGCGATAATTTGCTAATTAGACACGAGTATTTTATAAATATAATTCTTAAAAGTACCGCCACTTCGTCTTTTGTATATGATTTATTAAACTTTGGTTTCATAAGCTAACCCTTGGACACGCTTGATTACAACAATGCCAATTGTTATCGGAATTTCACAGAATTTTACACTATGTTTGAAAAATTCTTTAAACATATTTAGCTTAACTTGAGCTCATTTAAATTTTCAATTAATGTGAAGAAGAATACAGACAGGGTTAGACTCAAACCTGCTACCTCTGGAATACGGGGATTTATGTTTACCTTCAAGGAAATTTTGATAAAATCATTTCCTCTTAAAATATTGTAGTCTTTATTTATAGTTCAGACGATTTCGTGATAAAAGATTAAGCGATACTTCGCTTACATAAGGTAAATAACCTTGCAGCTTCAAAACAAAGAACATTATTTTGTATATAATCGATACATAAATGGACTATGTAAAAGATATGTGCTGAAAATTCACATGACCAAGATTATAAATACTATTCCTTGAGTTGACTATTAACAATAATAAATATTACCATATAGTACTAGGACTTACGGCTTTTTGAGTATCTCTTCTAATGTAGAGTCCATTAGGGGTTACGTACTCTCTAGTCTCAGTCCCGATAGAGACGATTACATATAGAAGGCTAGATTAATCAAGGCTAGATTCAGCAACTTATATCTAAATTATTATATATATGTATTAAGGATATATGATTCACACGTCTACCTATAATAAAAATGAGATAATTTGTTTGTTCGAGTTTTCGAAATCTAAGTAACAAAAAAATATATATTTATATAAATATAGAATGTAAAAAACCGATACGGGCAGGGATTCGAACCCGCGACTACTGGGAAACCGTCCCGTCGCTCTACCAACTGAGCCACCGTATCGCTACGGTATTAGCCCGTATCGGTTTTTTACATTCTATATTTATATAAATTTAAATAAGCTTAACATGGCTATACATGTTTAAAGGTATTTTCAAACAAAAATATATATATTATTTATTTTAAAATAACAAACTAACCGATTTTTAAAATCTTAAACTCTCACAGCTAGATTCTGTAAAATATTCAGTCTTCTAGAAACAAGGAAATTAAATAATATCCTTATTTTCTCGTCAAATCTGAAATCAACCTTTCTGGCTGGCTTGAGAGATAGACAATTTCCTTGCTTGCTATCAAATAGTTTCTATTAGAGTCTTCCTTCCAGAAACCGGCAGTTAATTTAATGTTTATTCCCGACTAGTTTCATAGAATTGGCTACTTCCTTAAATTTGTTATTTTTGTATTTTGCAGTTTAAAAGTTGTTTGTATTTAAAGGTATTCGAATGTTGCCTAGTAATATAAAAGCGAAATTATTGATCAAAGTCAAATGGTCATATTTTTATACATTAGTCATACAGGGTCTCCTACATCAATCCCATTTGGTCGACATTTGATCAACAACTTTTTACAAATCTTGACAAACAACACAAAAAAACGAAACAAAAAAAAATTTGCTCCCTCTTTTACTTATTACCCTGTATTTTCATCGATCTCTATAGAGACTTAGACCTTCCGACCATCGCTCAGTACTTCAAAGGGCTTTCCCAAAAGTACTTTGAATGTGCTGAGCGACACCCGAACGCACTGGTAGCTGACGCCGCAGAGTATAGACCACGTAAGACTACTTTGGTCAGAAAAAGAAGACCCAAGTCGGTACTCGTTGACCCCGACGACGTGTTCACAGTAGGTAATAACGTGTACGCGTAGGCATAATTGACACCACACAACATACAGACACACACCGTCTGTACCGGTATAGACGAGGTCCCAACTGAGTAAGTGCTCCGTTGCTCCGGCGTTCTGCCGTCGGAGGACGCTAGTGTCCAAATTTCCTTAGCTTCCCTCCTGACTAACGACGCCCCGAGCCGAGGTCCGTGTCTCAAACTGAGACGCCCTCGGGACGTCGTTCCACATGGGGGCCCATCTGGCCCCCCCCCCCTTTTAAGGGCGGGTCTACTGACCCACCCGCTTCCCCGGTGACGCTGTAATAGCCAACAGGGCTAACAGTATAGACAGAACCAAAAAAAAATCTCTGTATTTTGTAAGAAGTACTCAAAAGGTTCACGCTCGGGTGCCATACCAACGTTCAGTGTTAATGCCGGTTCAGAGACAACAAATAAATTTTGTATGAGAAAATTTAAATTTTAAAAACTATTGATTTTAAAAAGTCATAGAACATATATTGTTAGGATAGATGAAAATAGGCTGCCTGTAAAAGGTGGTCACCTAATTGTCGTTATAGTTTTGCATAGCATTATCTGTACAAAAATGCGTACACGGAGTTTCAAGGGCGATAAATCGATCTAGCAAGTTTTAATTTTAATAAACGTCTCCGGTAGTCTAGTCTAGTTTTTCACACCGTTTTTAAAAGTTGGTTTTATAAAACCATTTTTTGGAGCCATTTATCAACGCATGTACTTCGTATCTAAGTAGAAAAAAAAAACTAGCAAAGCTCGGTCACCCGGGTACTTTATTTAATACTTCAAATACTCTGACATTCTTACATTACCAGTATCTACTCACTACTTCGATCAATAACACCTGTATAGCAAAATTATTCCTCAATCAATAATTCACATCCAACATAATTATTAATTATAGACGGACTGTGTCCACTACAGAACATTTCATACAAAGAGAATTCATTTCCTAAATTAGCAAGCTACGTCAGTGATACACAAATTACCTTTAACAGGTATATTTTGTTGGTTAGCTTATGTATGTTAGGATTGTTTTTGTGCGCATCAAAAATGTATAAGCTAATTAAAATGTAATACAAACGAGCAAGCCTCTGCAACGATTCATTTGGGTTGAATCTTATTCCATTAAAAAAGCATTTTCAATCAGAAAAAAGGTTGTTACAAAAAATTTGCATGAAAAAAATATTTTTTTGTTTGAATTTTATCACGTGTTCCTAATTAGGGTATTACGCGTGTGTGCTTGTATCCGTTTGTATGTGTTTAGTCCGACGTGTGTATGTACAAAACAGGATCTCCAGAAGCCGTAAAACTTCACGGTAATCAAATACAAGTATATCGAGTTTCAATTTATTTATTTACGTTCATACCAACTATTTTATTTTATGTTTTATACATTTTTAATTTTAACAAACAACTTTATCGTGGAAGTCTAGCTTTTGAATATAGAAAAGGCAAGCTTGAAAATAGGTCTGGTAAGATAATTGTATAAATTAAATATAGTCAGGGGATAAGGATGATGTTACTGGCCGTCAAATGGATTTCATGACCAATTCCAATGAAATATATTGCATATATTATATTAAGTATATAAATATATTATGAACTATTATTTGTCATAGTCTGCTTAGATAATAAAATACTATTGAGAACTATATATCTAAAAATGTCATAATACTTATTTGAACCGCAGAACTGCGGTCTGCAAGGACATATATATGTAACTTATATTTAGATTTTAGAGTATTGATTTCCGAATATTACTTTCTAATGATAGGATTATTAAATTAACTAAAGGTATTAAAGGGACTTGACCTTGTGTATTTCAACTACGCCGCCGGCTAATAACATATTACTTGGAATATATTGCATTATTTCATAAAATTTCCACGAACTTCTGGCTATAACATATGGGATCGTATGTTCTAGAATTTAAAGTTTATTTTACATTGACATGTTGAACATATGTTGCTGTACACGGGATCCATATAAAGTCGCTAATTAGATCTAATAGGTGGAGTACTCTATGGTTAAAGTTATTATACATTAATGTTTATCGTGTCTGTGGTACCGAATAATATTATTCATATAAAAATATTATTTATGCCGGATATAAAATTACCATAATTAAATATACATCAGAATTCTGTCCCAAAAAACCAAGGCTATATACAAAATATATATTTTAAATTAATTTACTTTCACATCGAATTCTTTGCTACTGTATATTTTGTCAATTAATTATTAAAAATCATTCGTCAGGTGCATCCTGACAATCCAGAATGGACTTCCTTCGAACAGAGCGCGCTACTCGATGTCAAGAACTTCTTTGGTCTTGAAAGTACAGTGGAGAAGATTGCCATGAAGCAATATGCCGCTAATATTGCCAAGGGTGAGCCATACGTATATAGAAACTTTTTCATTTGTCAATTAATTTACATAATCTATAAATATCAAACAGCTTTTGAAATCCAATTCAATATAACGCAAGGTTGAACATAAATAATGTATCACCGTCTCCAGGCAAGGAACTGATCGAAGTGTTCATGCAAGAAGTATTCGATGAGGGTATCAAGGAGCTGCGTCCCTGGGCCCCCAAAGACTCTCGACAGAACCGCGAACTGCGTCGGATTGTGTCGCGCGGCACGGAGCCTCTGTCGCCGCGACCCCTCGCCGAAACCAAGAAGCAGCTACCAGGTAACTTAACTGACAGCACCCTAGGACCGTTCGAGCCCAATGACGATGTCAAATCCAATAACATTAACAGATATTTCCAATATTTGGTTCTGCAAAGAAAACTAAGTTCATTGTTTTGTCACTTTGTGGCTTACTTTTAACCTAGATTTAATCAGTGGTATAACATTATTTTTTATTCAGATGCAAAAAAAAATCTATAAAACTATCTGTTTTGGCTGAAAGTTAATTTAATTACATTCTTATTAATATACGTAAATTTTATTAAGTCGTAAATTTTAATATAAATTAATAAAATAATATTAAATATGTATATGAAGTTTATAGAACTTTTTACGAAATTGAGTTACTGAAATAATTTGATCGTAGCGCAAATTGGTTATCAGAAGAGCTAGGGACGTGAAACTCATATCCGTATATCTACAAATTGATTTTATTTTATGAAACGAATTTATTTTTACACGCGACCAATTATTATTACTTTATTTACTAGCTGTTGTCCGTGACTTCGTCCACGTAGACTAAAAATAATATTTTCGATTATTTTTGTCGTATCTACCGATACCTACCGCATACGTAATCCTTTAATCCGTTTAGACTGTAGTAGGGAACATAAAAATAACATTATTAGATATATATCTATTAACATACGTATATTTGAATAACATAACACTCATCCTAAAGTCGTCAAGTAATAAGAAGGATTTCACAAGTAATTTTGTAAAATTCAGTGAACCAAACGATTAAAAACATCTGCCGTGGCAATTCGTTATAATAACAATCCGCTACAATCTATGTTATGTCACAGACAAAACCACGTGCAAAAGTTAGTATTTCTATAGCCTATGTTTTATTTACGTACACAAGCTACAATATTGATAATTTTCATCAAAATCCGTTTAATAGTTTTTTCGTGATTGAGTAACAAACATCACAGATAAAACCACGTGCAAAAGCTAATTTTCTATAGTGTATGTATTATTCTGGTACATAAGCTACAATATTACTTAGTTTCATCAAAATCCGTTTAGTAGTTGTGGCGTGATTGAGTAACAAACATCCATCCATACAAACATCCAAGCAATCGCTCTTATATATTAGTCAGATTGCACCAAAAATCAAAAGATTTTGTCTTTTCTACATTGTACGTTAAGTGTTATATTTTTTATAATTTTGATATATATTTTATTTTATTAATTAATCAAACAATACTTTTGAAAATATATAGTAACTGAAAGTAAAAACCACATCTTTGATAATATTTTTAACATGTACAATATGTTAAAAAAAATTAAGACTAAAAATAAATGTAAAATTAATGATTGAAATATAAAATACAAGTTAAATTATACTGAAATAAAAAATCCTTTTTGTTGTAAAAATAAAATAATTAAATTGAAATTTGAGAGTTTAAAGAGCTTTTGTCTGCTTTTAAATTCACGTGTAAATATTTAATTTTATTTCTGGTGCAGCTTTCAAATTCTTTACAATATAATATGTTCTTAATGTTTACTTTATTCTATTTGGGGTTGGTTTATTTTAGATATAAACTCTTGAATGCGTCAATGATTTTGTTTTCTTTGAATTACTTCTCAAAGTTATAGATTCAATACTATTATAATAATAGAATAAAAAAGATGGCTGTCAATTTTTGTTTACGATGTTTATAACGTCAATGTTTCTAAAAATTCGTTGATCAGTCAAAAAATATATTTGGTATATACAGTTTCCCAGTTTTTCAACTCTCAATGGAATTAGTGATGTGAATCTCTAAATATTAAAAATAATTAAATATTTTTGATTTCATATCATTTAAATTGATTTCTTCTTTGTTCAGTTAATACCTTTGCTTCTTTTACTGACATTAATTTTTACACACTTCCTATATCAAACATAAAGAGTCAATAGGTATTATTATTTTTTTCAATGTACTTTTACATTATTATACTTTTTGTGTTAGTGTATTTTTACATTTTTAATATATGTAGATAAACCTTGCCTATATCTTGACTTTTAAAGCGGAGCATATTAAAATAATTATTAAGGGTATTATTTAATTGACAATCTCCCAGTGATGTAAATTCCGTCGAAATCGGTTCAGGCGTTTCGAAGAATCGTATCTACTAGACTTTTTAGATTATTTTTGTTTTTATAAGAAAAATAACTATAACCATGTCAGTTAAAAATAATTAATTTCTAATGTCACAGACAAACAGTTTTACAAGAAAATAATATTCTATAGTAATATTTACTATCACTATTACTTGACCTTCAGCTGAAATGCCTTGAAATTTGTTACGTACATATAAAAGTGATACACGTAATGACAATCGAATTTCGAAGGAAGTCGTTTTTAAACCTCAATGCAATATATAAGTACACATACAAGTTTAACATAGTTTAACATGTGTGTTTTGTGTGTCTGTCTGTGATAACATAGATCGAAAACTTAAGTTTTAATATTAGCGCTTTCTTTAAATCGAAAGTTTTGGTTGTCAAGATGATTCTTAGCTATATTTGATAAAAATAAAATTTCCAAAATATTCATTTTATATAGTGACAAGATCTTAGATAATATTATTTGGAGTTTTTTGTTTTCAAAACAAATTGAATTTACACCAACCTCCGTTTCGTTTTAAGGAAAAGGGTCTTTGACCTTCAAATATTTGAGTAGCTTTTAGTTTTATGATCATCTTTGGAAGCTTGCCAATATTTTCATTACATTGTATGATTTCCTTGAGTATTGAGATACCCTCATATTAGTTAGATTGTTTATTACAATCAGAAATATCTTATTTTCTTTAGGCGTTTATTGTAATGTTTTTTTTATGTATTTATATGATTAATGTTCCTAATATATTCATAATTATTAAATTAAAAATTTAAATATTAATTACGGTATAAGTTACGTTTTGATAAAATTTATCAGCAGTATTAGTTAAATAGTGTAATATTAGAACTTCATAGGAGTGCTTCTTATGCCTCTCATTTTGGTAACCTAAAAGACAGGTTGGAAAGAGGTAACTGACAGACATGAAGTCAAAAGCCATTTGGTTTTAATTTCGTATATTATTATTTATTACAGCAATTACTAAATTTAAAGCTTGTAACACACACATACGGACTCAGTTAACAGAAATACAGATTGTTTTATTTTTTAATAAAAAAGTTACGTTATGATTTTAAATGTAGTCTTTTAAATCGGCCATTTTTATTAAAATAACAATATATATATGGAAGTTTGTATAATCGGTTATTCATATAGAGTTTCATCAAATTTTCTCCCAATATTACATTGTTAATTTAATATAGAATGTTATACACAGTCTCCTGAATTTCATAATTCTTAGCTAAATATTTCAGTGTTTTGAAATTGTTGTATAAACTTTACAGTAACATGCTACGAGATACAGTACATAGTTTAGACAAGTTGGCTTATAGTTTTAGGACACGCTTCACAATACATATGATGTTTTATTCAACTGTGACATAAGTATTCCGCTTGCGTTCTCACAACCAACTTTGTACCAAGATTTGTTTTTATATCCAAAATAAATTATGGTTAAATAAATGTAATTGCAATATAAAAGAAATCAAAGCGAATATATTTTATTAATAGATTTCTCTTTTTCCTAGAAAGCTTTGTATAATAAGACAATATATAAATATTTAACATTCCATCAAATACATTTCATTCTATATTTCGGATGACTTCCCCCACCAACTATCCTGTCCGGACACCCTTCAGACTCCAACCGTTAAATAAGGGTTTTAATTAACGGTCTTTGAGCTTTAGAGAAACAAATATTTTGTCAGGACCATTTATATAAAATTTTACGATTATTAACTTGAAACAATAAAATGTTTATTTATTTTGTAATTCGACAGCTGTTTTTAAAAGCTCAATAAAACAGAAAGGAGAAATTAGAATTTTTAGTTGAAAATTTTAATATATACAACTTTCCATTTCAATAGATTAGATTTTTTTATATAACTTTTTTTTGACGTTTTCGTACCAAAACATGTTTAAGTTTATTGTTTAGGTTTTGCATTTCTCTCAAATTGAACAGATGATACAAATGATAAACAATTTCTCAAAATATTACAAATTTTAATTAAGATACAATTTATTTCTATAAGACTTAGTAACCAAATAACCTGCCTCCTCTTATAACCTTAAATCCCTCTTTTTCTATCCCTAATCCATCCTAACCCAATCACCCAATCCTAATCCTTTCAGGTACTTCTGAAAATGGCAACTGGAGCAATCTACTTCTCAAAAAATCTTCCCAAAAATTATTCAGAAGTAGAAGCAAATCCGCGGTGTCTATAAAAGATCAATACACAAACACTAATCGATCTCCCGAAAGAAAAATATCAAGTCTACTGAGCAGTTTGAATCTTCGTAGAAGTAGACAAAAATTAGACACCCAGCCTTCCAATCCTAAACTTCAACCCCTAAAAAGCGGTCTCCAGCACAAAGATGAAATCAAAGAAGAGAAACGAAAGAGGGTCACCATCAGTAACCCCGATTTGAGCCAGTATGGTACTGATACTTTAGATGATTCTAAATCAATCCGACCGATATTTAAACCTTGCAACTGTGACCCCACCATTACCCGGATGAATGTTTCCCCGTTCTTCTCCAGATGGGACAGTCTAGCTACAGTTCTTCTTTGCGCTATATTTTTCGTTCTACTTTTCTCTTCGCCTTTCTCGTATTTTTTCGGGAGAAGACGGGAGACTAGTTAAGTGTAAAATAGTTTGATTATACGCGTGTACGATTTTGTTTGTTTTATTTTTTTATATATTTTTTTATATCATCAAACTTATAATCATAATTCAGTTATATAAATATAAGTTCTAAGAATATCTATTGTACGCGATCTCCGTCATCAGTAGTGACGTGTTTGTTGTCACGATCCCATTGTTATTATTATTATATGTCCTAATTGTATGCAAATATGTCATATTCATAACTTCTGTTGCGAAGGTGTCCAGTATATTCATATCACACAATAAAAATAGTCACCACTATCTTCCAACTAGGTTAGCTGCGCTATAAATGATAGGGTTGTCTTTGCACATTAAAAAAAAGTATTTATTTCGCTTAAAAAGTAACACAGCAGCATAAATAAAGGTTGGGACCAACTTAGTAAGTATAATATACTTATAACAGGAGGCCCCGGAGGCCACTTCTACAATTAGTTAGGTTTACAAAAATATAATTGCGAAATGTAAGTACAAGAATTACAAGCATATTAATTTAGTTTCAGTTTTAAAAACAAGTTTCATAAAGCAAAATAATTAATTGTGTTTGGTGTATGCTTGTGATGTGTGTATGTGTGTGTTTTTGAGTATGTGTGGGTCTAAGTGGGTTGTATATGTTTGTGTGTTTGTTTGTAGTCACAAAAGCAACCCTGTGTAGTTCTTACAACAGTTAATGTAATTATTTATATCGGGATCTGTAGGTTATCTACATAACTTTAATTCTGTTCAATATCCTTTACAATGATAATTTTTCCGTGCTTATATATTGTGTTTGACAGTATGATTTCTCCAAAAAAAGTAGATAAGCAATTTATATGTGTTTAAGCGTTATTTTATTTCTTTGCTCATATACAAAATATAATGAACGTATAGTTCGAAGACGTAGCTCTTTTAACGACTGGTTAAATCTGAAAGAAATGTTGATTTCGTAGGTTTAGTCAGCAAAAATAGTTGAAGTGATGCAAATTTCCAAAATCGTGATTAGTACAGCGTGGTACGGTTAGGACGAGAACTATACGATTGCAAATTTTCGTATTACATATATTTGGACACGGCAAATATTCGAAGATCGTTTTTCAAATTAAAACGGAATGTAAGATTATATATCTATAGAGTTAAGTAAAATACGCCTATGGGGTGAATATATTTGTGAATGAAGATTGTTAGAATATTTGTTCTATTTTCCAGTAGATTTTTCCATTATGTAGGTGTTTTAAAGTTTTATAAATCCTAGTAAATGAGGTCACATTGTCAGTGGGTGTCTCGGGGAACCTAATGGTCCTGGCGAGTGGGAGTTTAATCCGCCCACGCTTGCCAAGAATGACGTCACGGTTGGATAATTTCGAGAAAAGTGTGAAATTTTTAAACTGTAACTCGGTTATTTTCTCTCTAACAGTCTTTACTTAAATAAATGGAACTGTCTTGTCTAATTACTGCCACAGTCTATTTAGGAACGTAGACAAATTTAAATAAGCAGTACCAATTTTCACTTAGCTGATAAATAAGTTTTTTAAATAAAAATCGGTCTTTCATTATTAGTTCAAAGATATACTTATCGGTTGGAAAATACACTGCAGTAATGGACATAATAGTTACGTATAATGTACACAAGCGCACATTACATACAGGTATTATATAAATATTGTATTCCATTTTTATTGTTGCCTGTTGTACTCTATAATAATTGCTACATATCAGTATCAAGATTATTTCTATTTATGTTTGAAAATATCTATAGCCATGTTAAGTTTATATAAATATATAATGAAAAATAAACCGATACGGGCAGGGATTCGAACCTGCGACTACTGGGAACGGGAAGGTTTCCCAGTAGTCGCGGGTTCGAAATTCGAATCCCTACCGAATCGGTTTATTTTTCATTCTATATTTATATAAATTTATTTCTATTTAGTTTGACATGAGAATTGATAATTCGATTTCATGTGCCTATTTGTCTATCGTCAGGCTTATCGGTACCAATATTGTCCTTAATTAGTGCTTGATCGATCTAAAGCCTTGACATACTGTTGAATAGTAATTTCTTACGTGCATATCTTAGAAAAAATATAACTCGTAAGTAAAGCGAGGTGGTTCAACAAAGTATAAATAGTTTGTTCAAATATATATCACTTTTATTAATAATCTTGAATACTCAGAACATCCCTTTTCATTATTAGATTAAACTAAATAGTATTATCAAAACTTTCCTATAATATCTTATCATTAGAGGTGACCCTGTTCCTGAAAGCGACCTTGACCTCGGTTGCAAAAAGTCCTTCGTGAATGTAGCTTCGTCTGATAAATGGAACCTTGTCGCAGCCTCGTTGATGTACAATGTAATTTAAGCCTTATTCCGTTGAAAATAAGATTAAATTACCAAGTTATGTAAATCCGTGCACACTTGTCTCCAAACGTGAATTCTTGTCGTGGCGTAAACGTGAAATATTCCGTAATTTTGCTCGCGATGTATGTAAAGTCTTTTGTTGGAGTTATTTCCTTATTGGTTTTTAGGCAACGAATATCCGAGCATTATTTGAAACTTTGGATTTTTTTTTTAATTTATAAACATTTTTTCTAGATTGTATTATGGTTAATGACAAGTTTTCGATATAAATAAGATTTCTATAGTAAGGAAATCTAGAGGACAGACACGTATCGATATAGGGCTTATCAAAACAGCGACTGAATGTGATCTAACCCGTGGTTACGATTTAGGTCAGCTGCGGTACTAGGGTCGAGAGATATTGCAGCTTCCGATAGAATATGTTTGACCTCAACACAAAAATACTATCCTTAATAGGAAAAGAATTCAATTGGAAGAATCTATTAAACGCAATTTAAAATATATGTTTTAAAATCTATAAATGTGTTTAGCCATGTTAAGCTTATTTAAATTTTAAATAAATATAGAATGTTAAAGAAACAGCTTTGGCAGGGATTTGAAACCGCGATCTCTGGTACCTCATTCGGTAGGAAGGGACAGTTTCCCAGAAGTCGCGGGTTCGAATCTCCCTGTTCGTATCGGTTTATGTTCGATTTTATATATTAACATATTTATTTTATAAAAACCATATATATCGAAATACTTTGAAGACATTTATTTTAATATTTATTTATTAGACATAATACAAAAATTTAAAAACAAAGTGAAGTAACTGATGTTCAATTTTATATTAAATTTTCATTCGTCCGCTCAAAGTAACGACCTCCATTGACTTGAGGTCAATGACTTGAAGCTCTTATTCGGTAATTTATTTTTTGTACAGTATTTTTTTTTGTATTATTTAACGATAATATGATTATAGAGCGATGAAATACAGGTGCAAATATTCCAGATGAGTATGCGCTGGACAGCGAGTACGACAAACGGTACTTGGGCGAGCTGAGTCCTATTCAAGAGTCCAGGCTTTTGCAACTGCGGAAGTGCATCGCTGACTTGCAGAAGGGGAAGGTATTTATTACTTATATATAGAATCTTACCAGAGACAACGTGTGATAATTTAAAAAATAATACATATTAATGAAACAATTTTGCCTAAGATCCTTGAATATTATATTGATATTCGATTTGTTAAAGAACAATAAAAAGTAACCCAATTACCAAAGTTAAGTTACATGTTTTATTTTCCGGTTTATGGTATACTTGTTTACAAAAATAAATAGTTTATTTATACTAAACATATATTTATTATTTATACTCTTTATTGCACACCACAATACATGAAAAAAAAAGTAATACATATAAAGAAAATACATTGTAAAGTACAAAAGGCGGCCTTATCGCCTAACGGCGATTTCTTCCAGACGACCTTAGGGTTAGGAAATTAAAAAAACAATATGAAACACTGGTAGGTGGTGAGGTTATAATAAACATACTTACTAATAACTACACACAAATACTTACTAGTAGTAAATATATATCATTATATAAAATATATAACAAAAATTACTAATAAATACAAGAATACATAAAAAATAACTACAATAGCAAAGATTAAAAAAAAAAAAAAAATCAACTAGTTAATTTCAGACAAGTAGATATCTTTAACGGATTTTTTAAATACTTCCAAAGATTTTGACAAACGTATACCTATTTAGAGGAAGCGTATTCCATAGCTTAGTGGCATGAACTGTGAAAGAACGATTATAAAAAGAGGAACTATGAACTATTTACCCGGTTGCATGCGCGGAATATCAGAATAATAAATATTAATCGAAAGCCGGCTAGTTTTGAACGCATTGGGTATTCACGAGCTCAAAGCATGGACTGCCTATCCATGTATATATTTAATAGGATCATGGTTCACGAAAGTTTAATTAGTTTAGGTATGTTTATCAGTTACCTAGTACCAGTACAACCTACCAACGTACCTACAACAAAGTTGGTTATATGGTACTTAGTACTGCTAGTACAAGCTATGCTTATTTTGGAACTAGATTGCGTTGTGTGTAATGTCTGAATATATGACTATATTTATAATATTTTAGAAGACAAGTGTCAGCATTTCTTCTTTTTTTTTATTTTGAGATGGCTTCTGATTTCGCCTACGGGAAGTCAGCATTTCGTTTATTTAAAAAACTATTTGAAGTCAAAGTTTTTCTTTAAATTTTAAATAGGCATACATTGCACTTCTTTCCTCGTAAACGTCAGACTACTTGCACGGTTCCAAAGTATAGTTGTATTGAGAAAAACCGTCAAGAAACTGCATAGATACTCTTTTAACTTAATATAAACATATTAAGTGTATTTTAAGATATCTCTATTCTTTGGTGTACTCTATGACCTTGTTCACTCGTGTCACTGAGGTCAACATAATGCCTAATATTCAATTATTAATGAGTGCTATAGTCGCATTATCGATCGTGTCTCTTTGACCGTGAGTTCTAAACTATTACTGTTGAATTATTATAACATACCTATTTAGAACATATTCTCTGAAAACCATAGAGTGCTATACTTAGAAATTTTACCACGTGCCAAGGTTATATAAAACTCACAAGATTGAACAAAAACAATTTATCGTATTATGAAATTCTTTACACAGAAAATAAGGTATATTTTCAATCATACAAATTTATATTTTATAACCCTGATGATTTGGTAGTGAAGTTATATTTTAATTTAAAACTGCGCTTTTAAATAAAAGTATGTAAAAAAAGTAGGTTATCGTATTTCCATTTCCGTTGTTTTAAAAGTGTATAAATATAATGTATACTTGTTCACGACTTCACTCGTGTTATGAACTATTTCTAGAGATCAAATTGTTCCGTGATAACAAATCGATTATTTAGCTCAATCTTTTTGATAAAAAAAAAGTACGTAGAAAAAAAATAAAAGAAACAACACATACTGTCTTTTAAAATAGTTTTAAAAGTATCATCTAAATGTAATTTCCACGTCGCACTGTCACTGAAGATTCATTTCCGCGACTTCGCAAGGCTGGCGGACTATTTTAATCACAAACACATTCTATGCCTACTTCCTATTTCACCCATATGTCGTTTCAGACATAGAATATTGTTTTTGTAAATATCAAGGAAAAACATCTTTGACCAAAGTTAGGTTTGTTTTGCTAAGAACATTTATGATTCGTAAGTCTATTGATTCTCTGGAGGATGTTGATTCTAAATGATTACCAAAACACGGCCTCAATTTCGGAAAGCTTTGTAAAACCAGTATCATAACCGGTATTATTAGATCAATATTATCCAAAAATTTTAGGTACCAAGCGACAGCACCCTTATTCGATTCCTTCGAGCTCGTGAGTTCAGTGTGGAGAAGGCTCGGGAAATGCTCTCACAATCCCTGCTGTGGCGGAAGAAGCACCAAGTAGACAGGATCCTATCAGAGTACGAGACGCCTGATGTGGTGAAGCAGTACTTCCCCGGGGGCTGGCATCATCATGACAAGGGTAAGGGGTAACAAAAAAATTATAGATAAACTTATTGATTGTTATAACATTGATATTTATTTATTCCACATTCAATTTTTTTATAGAGTACTAGCATAACCGGTTTCGCTATGTTTATTTTAGAAATATATATTTTCGAAACACATAATAAAAATACATTAAATATAAGAACTAAAACACCGCAACAGTAATTATGATTCATCCTGAATGTCTTTTTGTACTACTCGTTTATCTAGCGGCAAGACGGATGGCGTTATAACTGTCCTTAAATACTTCAATGTAAAAAACAATATTGTGGTAAAGAAATGTCATTGGCAGCTCAATAAAGATAGCTCCGATCGCTACAAAACTTTACAGGATTATTGACTGGGCTAATATTATGATTCTCTGAAAATTTCGCTAAAATTGGTCCAGCGGTATCGGAATATATAAGAGACATACATACATACTTTCTCTTTTATAGGTATAGATAGGTAGATAGATTTTGCATATGCTAATTTAATTTTATTATAATTTATTTATTGCTTATTTCCAGACGGACGTCCACTATATGTTCTACGACTCGGACAAATGGATGTGAAGGGATTATTAAAATCTATCGGAGAAGATGGACTTTTAAAGTTGGTAAGTGGTAGTCTATTACTATATAATATATAAATTCAATTGACAATAGTAACAAGACCAAAATGCTGATTTTTTATTAAATAAACTAAATTATATATTATACTGTGGCTTTAATAAATGTTTTTAAAGTGTTATGGTTAACTGTTTGCTGTGTGTCGTGCCAAAATAATTTACAGATTTTATGATTGGAACCAACGTAATTAATATGCGATTTTTACTACCCTTAAATCTATAATATAATTAATTATATTAACAATGAATTTAGAACTGTAAGTAAGAATTGTCTGCAAATTGTATAAGGAGACATTATTGCTAATAACATTCTTACTTTATAATGCTTCTAAATGTCAATTCTCAGACACTTCACGTGTGCGAGGAGGGTCTGAAGCTGGTGGAGGAGGCGCACCGCTCGTGGTGTCTGCTAGTGGACCTGGACGGACTCAACATGCGGCACCTGTGGCGGCCGGGCGTCAGGGCGCTGCTGAGGATCATCCGCGTGGTGGAGGACAACTACCCCGAGACCATGGGACGCGTGCTCATCGTGAGGGCGCCCAGGGTGTTCCCCATCTTGTGGACCATCGTTAGCACTTTCATAGGTGAGCTGATAGCTTTTTTGCTTTTTATTTTGTCTTTTGAAGTGATAACTTTTATCGGCTCGTTAAATACTTTTGGCTTGAGAGTAAAATCGAAATCTCGTGTCATGCTAATTTGTAAAGACGGAAGTGAATAAATAAAAAGTCAGGAAGGAAATTAAAATGTTGACATAGTTGATAATGTAGTAGATAACAATGGTAATATAACAGTGAATATTGAGGATGTTACTAATAATGATTAAAAATATTTATAAACATAATTTATTTATTTTCTTAACGAAATTTCATGTTCTTATAATTTATCATGTGTATTTTTAATTTATATAATAAAGAACAAGCACACAGTAATCCGTTTAATTTGTAAATATTTGTATAAGAATATTAATGAGGAAATATTAATTGGTTATAAAAGTTACCACTTCATATGTAAGCACATCTTTTACAATTCTAAACCTTTCAATGTTACCTCTGTAGATGAAAATACTCGCAGTAAGTTCTTGTTCTACGGCGGTAAGGACTACCTGCAACCAGGAGGTTTGCTAGACTACATACCTAGAGACCTTATCCCGGACTTCCTCGGGGGACCCTGCAAGGTACCGTTTTGAGACCATTGTTCTTTTTAGTATATAACGTTCAAAAAATTTACTAAATGTAACATTATGTTTATAATTAGTAATAAGTAATTGAAATACTTACTTCAAAAATAAATGACACGTTTTAGACTCGTGGTCTTGACATGGCGGTATCAATTATCTTCTGTGTATAATTTATAGCTGTATATAAGATAATTATAAAATTCCATTTCAGTCGCCATTAACCCGATAGTTTCGCAAATACTGGTTATGTTTGCTAATACTTTAATGGTATTACAACTAAGTATATAAAGATAAGATCAATATCTAATTATGCTTAATACAGAAATGTTCCATCAAATTGCAAAGATCAAACACATAAAGTAAATTAAATTTTTTATTAGGTATTCATAATTTTAAAATAAATGAAAAATTAACCGATACGAGCAGGGATTCGAACCTGCAACCTCTGAGAAACCGTCCTGTCGCTCTATCAAGCTACTGTATCTCAATTAATACGGGTTCGAATCCCCACCCTTATCAGTTTATTTTTCATTTTTAAAAATTTAATAAGCTTTACACGAGATACATAATTAAAAATATGTTCAAACATATGTATAATTCCTTATTCAATACTAACTTAATCTAGAATTTTATTACTTCCACGGCAGTCGGACATAGTGGACGCGTCCCTGAATGTGCCTTCCCACTATTACGACTATGTACGACGTGAGACTATACGCTGTTTGCACTCTCGTGCTAATGTGGCGTTTAACATCGCATTGAAAATAGAAAATATCATGTATTGTTAAATAAAACTATTAGAAGATATACGCGTATATTTTACATTTTATTTTATTTCGACGTTATAGATTTCCATTTTGTGTTTCTAAGAATGCAATTATTTAACTGGCGACACCAAAATATTAAATTTTAAACCATTGATTTTTCTTTATTAAAATTTTTCATTTCTTTAAAAATGGATTAAAAAATAGTCCTTGTTTATTGTACCCCTTAAGATTTTTGATAAATATTTCATTAAAACCTCTAATCTCTAGAACCTAAGCTTAGGCTGCTGTATTAGTGATTGCTAATAATAGTCAGTAACTTTACAATTATATTAAGTAAATGATCAAAACATCAAATATCAAAAATGTAAAATATACGAAGAGACAACCCTGTAAAATAGATTTATTTATACGTGTTCCACTTAAAAAAAAATAATTAAAATTCTACTATTGTATTGTCTTGCATTATCTAACATATAAAGCTATCAAACGCACACATATTTGAACTATGTATGTGATAAACACGCACTCATCGTTACAACATTATGTTCTGGCACATTTGTGAATGTGCTCAAAAGACAAACATACACCATACATGTTCAACTAAGGGTAAGTTTGGAATCCCATATTATGTATTATTATAGAGTTTCGTGCACGAAGGAGGTCTGGTGCCAAAGAGTTTGTATGTGAGCGGCGCCTTCACAGAGAGAGACGGAGATCCTCTCAGTGAGGACAGCATCTATAAATCTGTCAGCTTGGCCAAGGGACAGGTTAGTACTTCAGATTAGAATCAGATGTTATATTAATGATTTCGTGTATGAATGTTTACTGAAACATGATGGTTGAATGGTAGATAGAACCGTTCTTAATAAGTCATTAATTGGTAGTAGAAGAACAGAACTGAACAAAACATTATTAAATATCAAGGACAAAAGAAAGGAAGAAAAAATATAGTGATGGCTGATAACGATAATGTAAATATGTTTCATGTATTATAGTACTAGTATAGAATACTAATACTATAGTACTGAATACTGGTATTAGTAGATGAATTGAAGATTGAAGATGATTAAAGAATAAAGTAAGATTTTTGAATTTTAAATATCATAGGTAGTTAGTGGTATTAATAGAAATAGGAGTTGTAGAAAAGTCAGACAAGAAAGTCATAAAGGTGATTAGAAAATAAAGCAGCCATTTGACTGGCCTCGTGTCTTCCAGCTGCATGAGGTGGTGGTTCACAACCGCGACCCGCACAGCGTACTGACGTGGGACTTCGACGTGCTGCGACATGACGTACAGTTCACGGTGTTCAGGACGGACCAAGAGCTGCAGCCCACAGACCCCGCCGCCGGTGAGACACGGACACTACTAGTGTGGTACTTTTAATAGGCAACTGCTGATACCATAAACCAGAGGCTTGTATAATTTATACCATAGTTTTATTATCACAATATTGAAGTTGGACATGCAGGTTTTATTTATATATTTATTTTCGCTGATGGTTGTATAAATATATAATATGAAATATATAAAAATTGACCTGCTTGACAAGCAACTACCTACTAGAAGAAGCATTGGCGATAACCATGTCTTCCCGCAGTGTCGTCTGGTGAGGAGTGCCGGTCGGTGTTGGAGGGCGCCCGACACGAGCGCGCCGAGCCAGCCCTGCCTTGCCACCACGGGGAGAGCATACAGGTAACATATGGAGGGAGAAGGTATTACTCTTTCTTTTATCTCTCTTCGCAATCTATATAAATATATAAGAAATCTATTTTAATAAATAAGATATCCAAATTTCTCTAAGAACTCAAAACGCTGTTAATATATTTTGTATATATTGGACACTTCCTGATTTATGGACAGACTCCTTTCTTTAGCATTTCCGTTGAACATGATTTCTGAAAAGCCATCGGAATCTCTAGTTTTCTATTAAAGTTATTTTTATTAAAAATACAATAAACGCTTGTTAAAACAAGTAAATTTAATTTAAAAAATCTTTATTAGTGACCGATTGTCAAACATAACAAGCTTATTTTTTTTTATTCTTAAGGTTTTAAACGATTACTTGTCATTTAGAAAAAAATATTTACAAAAAAAATTATAACAAATGAGGACGAAAGGAAGGAGGTAAAACAAGGATATGATATCTGTGTCCCTTTTTTTTTATAAAATGAGAACGAATAGTAGATCTATAGCATGATAATTGGTGACGATTGTAGATCTTCGTTTACTCATACGACTACCATGTTAACGCCAACATTGAGAGGCGCTACTGAACCCGCATAAAAGTTGCGGTCCTCAGTAGTTAGTACTATGTCCTTGTGTAGGGGTCGCACGTGATGTCGTCGTGCGGCAGCTACGTGCTGCAGTGGCGCTGCGGGGGGTCGCGGGACGGCGCACAGCTCATGTACTTCCACGAGACCCTCGCCAGCCATCACTACCGGTAAGTGGCTTCAGACCCAGGACTCGCACAAAAATTATAATTATTTACATTTTAAAACTTAGATTTTTTGTATGTTTACTAATGGCTCTTTACTCATTACTGGTTACTTTCGTTTTTTATCATGAATTCTATATGGATATCTTTATGGGACTAAATTTTTATGGATATCATAATAGATACGCTTATAACGTACTTTATTTGCAGTGGTTCCATGTCCAGCTTGCAGTCTGCCACCAGTGGCTTCTCCTGCCTCAGCGGCAACAGCTCGTGTCCGTCCCGGTGATGCGCCCCCCTTCCCCTCCCGCTGCCCCCCACGCCGCCGGACACGTAGCCCGCGACGCTGATATGCTTGCGCCTGATTAGCTACGTTCTGTCACCTCGTGTGATTTTGACGTTTCTGATTGGTGAATTTGTAATATCACTAACAAATGTGATACTGTGATTGGATTGATTAGTAAGGATTTTACTGAATGGGGGCGAGTGTTGGAATTGACTGTTAATGTGATTCTGGTGCAAATCTTGTTAATGATTATGATAGATCTGAATAATAATATACCTGATGTTTGATCAAATGCAGTCGTAATGAACAAAATATATTTTATTGAATATGTTTAATCATAGTTACTGTAGAATTAAGATTAAATTGATGACTATTGACATCTGGGGAGAAATCTATGTAAAAAAAAAATATAATTTATTTCTAATAGAAATTTTAGATAGCGAGAAAAATAGACACGTGTATTTAAATCGTGTCCTCATTTAAATTTAAGTTAAACTTTATAATAGTTATATATTAGCAAATCGATTACAATAATAACTAATTATTCGATATTTGGTATCGAGTTCAAATATCGATATTATTGTAATTTTTTTAAGTATATTATTAATATATGGAGTTCGCGAAAAAATATATCAAAATACGCAGCTGCTCGTATACAAAATATATCTGATATCAGTAGAAAATCCATCACTGTTTGTTTATCGAAAATACTTTATGATATTATTGCAAGCCAAGCAGTATTGACAATTGTGGGAAACCTTGATTTTCATTGTTTCAAAGAACACTAACTTGACTATTCTTTAAAAATCATTTGCTTAATAAAATGAATTAAAAATAATAGATTATATAACAGTAACTCAAACTTAAGTAATCTAATATGTAATTAAAAAATATATATTTAGTACCAATCTGAGGATAAAGCTCGGTAATAAATTCATAACTCGAAAAAGTAAATATTATTATACATTTCTTAATTTTCAAATGGCAACACTAGCATATGGCAAAGGGGAAGAAAATTTGGTACAAAGTTTTATATTGGACAGATATTTGTTAATATGGTAACAATTAAACAATCGACGATGATATGTCATACATAGTACTGTTCTGTCATATTTTTGTAAATACGCGGGAAATTTACGTAACAATTTTATGGGCGGTAGCAATCATGTTAGTTTTCAGTTTCTTTTGACAATTCGCTCGTAAAATAATTATTTACGTAATATAAGTATCTCAATATTTGAGTGTTATATGTAAGATAACTTGGTCCTTGAGGAATTGAACTAACCTATTTTTCATATAATTACCGATTTCGTCTCTGCTTTTAGTGATGTACCAGATTATAGACAGATGTACAATATTTGCAAAAGCTGCATATTTTTTATGGTTTTATGTCTAAGGTATGGATTTTATCGGTATTATTTTTTTTTCATATTGGATAAAAAATAAAAAATATACTTAATTCTAGATAACAATATTTTTATAATAATCCTAATTTAATAACTCAGAAATCTTTAAATAGATCATAAATAAAATAACTCATATTTTCTTATAAAATCATTGTATATACAAACTGTCCAATACGTCTTACATACACATATTACATTTAGTTATCTTAGTAGTTAATCATTTAATCTTAGTGCTTATGAAATCTTTTAGGTTTTCTTAAGTTCTTGTAATGTCTGAGTTGTGAAACATTTTCTAATAAAAATTAACGAAGTCCTATCGAATGTTAATATAGTCCTATACTAGAACGTTATTAGAATATATTGACTATTAAAATATATAATTTAACAGTTTTTTTATTCTCCTGTAATGTAATAATAATAATATAAATTGCATGAATGCTCGTATAAAACTTAATTAACGTATCGAAACAATTATTAATAAACTTAATAAAACTGTGAACTTCCATAACCAATTTAATATACCCGAAAGCTCGATAAGGACCTTATTTCTATCGTATATTTGATTGCGGAGATTTATTGCTAAAGCAGTTATTTTTTATACTTGAATCTTTTATAGTCACGATAAGAAGTACAATTTTACGGTATGGAAATTCGCGTTCTATTATAACCCTGTGTTGCAATGATAGATTAAAATTCTTTGTATGTTTCTGTTTTACTGCCACTTCCAGTCATGCTGATAATATTTGGTTATCATTTTAGTATGATTATCAATCAGATCTGGTAAAACAAACATGTCATCCATAGACAATGTATCCACAATGGTAATTTTTAATAGCCATTTTAATAACGTTTTATTTATTTCATAATAATAAAACGAGTTAACAGTAGGTACAACCGGTACCTACTATTAGGTAATGGACATTGGCCCATTTGCAAGGCTCTGGCCTTCGAAATAATGCTTTATATTAGAAATACGCATTATATATCTGTATATATACTATATGTCTAGTACATCTAATATATACCTATATATACATTTTACATACACATATATACTGCTTGTCATATATACGGTATATTAAAAGATTTATGACCATGAAGGTCTTATTTAAGAAACAAATCAGTTATAATAATAATATTAATAATATTACAATTAGGTATTGTAGATGGCAAGATTATTTATTTCACATAGAATCATTTACTGTCTTATATATAATTATATTATATATGTATATAATATAAGACAGTAAATATATAATCATTATTTGTGGTAAAAGAACAAATGATTTAAAATGACTTCAACAGAACTTCTCAACGATAATCTAACAACGTTAACGAAAATTGAAAGTAAGATTATAGTAATACATTGCTTTAAGAGATGGTGTTAAACCACTTGATTTCTTAAAAGTTTTACACACTTGTATTTAAACCTAACATCAAAGCGTGTTCAATTGAAATCACTCCGTCATTTTATCATCGAGAACAATCGATTGTTCTCGATAAAAAGGTGACAGCTTTTATTGTATGACTTCTTCCAGTGAAACAGTTTCCTGTGCAAAGTTAGAAATCAAGGAATGTTAAAATGAAAGCTATTGGGTATTGAAGAAATGATCACACGAAATATTTATGAAATCTCTACAACAGAATATGTATTAATAGGAATAATAGATAGAACACAACAGAATATCTATAATAGGGATGCAAAGCGTCGCTACAAATATTCCACAATTGATAATTCAACTTCACCCAAAAGTGTGGGATTCAAATTATGGGATGAAGTGCAAGAATATGACACACTTCATCAGTTTAAGTTATTAATAAATTCCTCTACACGATTGGTTAGTTAATTTGGTATAAAACGATACCTACAATTCATAATTTAGACATGATTCCTCAAATCATAATCATGGAGTATGATATTCAGAAGCTATACTTCCGTAGCTAAGTGCATTTCATGCACTTTATATCTAAGGTCGTTGGAAATAGTTACATCAGCCGTGAAATGCTTTTTCCTACTGGACTATATACTGGAAGTTGTATTGCACATTCTGAAATCTGAATATCTCACTAACATGAACCTTTGTTCCTAGTTTTAATAACCTTGGAGAAACGTTATGTTATTCACATACCCCAATGTAACAAACCATTAAAATATCTCCTAAACAGCCATAATCTAAACAATCCGGTTCAATTCAGTTATTGCAACTTTCATAGTACTTTTATAGTATTATTTAAAACCACTGATTTGCTACTCCTAATAAAAAGCTTACTATTACACTCCTGTTTTGCTCTGGTAATGCTCTTAAGTCTGGTAATGCTCTTAAGTCTGTTAATTATAACTCCATTTTATGTTCACCATTCTACGCTTTCTTAACATATCTTCACCAACGATTGAATGATTTAAATCATATTCGTGGTCATCGGTGGGTTGTGCGTTCTCATAAAGTATTGTTATAGTGGGCCGGTCTCTTTGTGTTCCACAAGGTGACCTTCTATCTCCTTTGTTTTTCCCCTTATTTATTTAATGGAATTCTAAAAACTGAAAATCTCCCTTTGCATATTTTTCTGCAGAAGTATGATGTGAACATGGCAGTTAAAGACGTTGCAATTAAAAACGTTTTTTAAATTCTCTCGCTTTGAAATCCGGTCTGTTAGGCGCTTTTTGCTCTTAACTTTCTTCATGATTGATTCGACGAAAAACTTTGTAAAATCTCAATACTAAAGCTAGACCTAGAACTAAAATTAACTCGTTTTGCTGCAAATAAGAATCTAGGTTTATTGTTTTTGTTACACTAAAACAGCAAACAATATCCAATCAAAATCGAATCACATACCTAGTACATTTTTAATATTGCTTAAGTTCGATTAGTCTTTCATTTCATAGAATAATCTTAGTGTATTGTGCCTTATAACTTATTAAGTAACAATTATTTTTGCTAGAAAGATATATTGGTACCTTATGCAGCATTAGATACCTGGATATGTAACTATTCATGTTAAAATCGTATAGTAGGTAAAGAAAACCTTAACTAGCACTTAGGCTGGATCTTTGCAACGCAGATGGGCTTTTACACTCTATGAATTATTGGTACTTATTGTCAGGAGTATGTTTAAATGATGGCTGTAACGTTTACAATGCCTTATTGTGCCCATTAATGCACTTACGTTATGAATTTCTGAAGAAAATTCATATTATTACTGTGCGTTACCGTGCTATATAATTTTTACTTTTATTTCTATTATACTAAAGTCGACATTGCTATAATTGGAGTTGTAACACGCCCTAGTTATAACATAAGTTTACGACTGCATTGTTTCTAAGCAAAATTTTCGAAATAACGACCCGATAACGCTTGTAGAACGGTTGAATTAAAAATCACGACTGAATAATTGAAGGGCATATGACCTATAGGATAGAGCTGTTGACGCTTAGAACAGAACTGTCCCACATCTTACCGAGGGTGCTGTAAGAGCCGGCTAAAGGACAAATATAAACGAGGGAGCTGTAAGAGCCGGCTAAGGGACAAATTATAAAAAAGATACCATCCCCCACCACTGGTTCCGTCAGATGACCACTGTCATTCCCTTCTGGGAGGGTTGATGTCAAACCGGCGTATGGTTAATATGTATATGGACATATTGTTCCAAAATTAGTTATGATAAAGCTGTGGGTGATGATGATGATGGTCTACTGAATAGAGTCAGTAGGTTAATGCGTTCACAGGAGGTTTTTATATTTAAATGGTGGTAAACAATCAAACGGCCTACAATTGCAACCAACAAGGAACTGGTACATTCTCAATGTTGTCCGGACTTCTGCAATTTTACAGGCTTGGTAGGTTAACAAATGTGGCTTATAAATACTGTGGCTAGCTAAATGACTGCAGCTCGTATGACTTGATTAGAATCGTTCGATATGTAGTTATAATGCAGTCCTTTCACAGAAGATAGACAGAAAGTCGCTAGGAACTACAGATTGGATTTGCAAGGTAAGTACGAAAGACCAAATTGTCCCTTCTCCTTCTTATATATGTTCATATAGAATCTCTATAGTTGACATCAAAACGACTGTTTTCCTATTGCCTCCTATTAATACCTAAGTACTTATATAAAAAACGATTCCAACATTGCGAGAGTAAAATAAAAAATATGATTCTCAGTTGACTTGCATAATGTTTTTTTCTGTAAAATATCGTTTAAAAAAGATATTTATATATGTTATCATATTATGATACCTTCCCGTTGGAACAAATGAGGACAAGAAACTGGGAAGAAATCATCCCTGAAAAAGAAGTAAAATTTGCTAACCAAGAGCAATGAAGAAAATTCAGTGTTTGAGACATGAATTTGCAAATTTCTGGTAAAATTGAAAAAATGCAATAGTATAGTTTAATTGATCTCTTTTATTGAATTGCAGAATAAACAGAACATAGAAATATTTCACCTTTACTTACCATAAAAGCAATTGGTAAGGATAAAATAGTTTTGTTAATAATTCGTATGGAACAATTGGAAAATTGCTTCAAGGGTTGCAAAAAGGAAAGTTCGACAATTTCGAGCTAAGTTAAAACAAGGGTATACAATAGGTGAAAATTGTGACAGTAGTAGACTGAAGGAATCACGTCATCAGAGCAATCGCTAACGAGGAGAAACGAAATCAGAAACTTAGTGGTTATTCCTAGTCTGTTCGAAAGGTCCTATAGAAATAGGTAGGTACCCCAGATTTTAAGACATTTTATATCTTACTTAAGTTCCTAAGTACCTAAGTTCATGAAGTGACTGAATTTTTCGAGATAATGTTAGAGAATTCATATTTTCCATTTCCAATGAGGTTAACCTCCTTCCATTTCCAATGAAGGTAAACCTAATAAGTATTTAGGTTTTATATGTCGGTAAGTAATATTTTAATAATATTATTATTTATTTTATTTTAATAATATTATACTTAGATTACAAACTTTTTAAAGTTTATATTTGAATAAATATTGTTACCTATTAATATTTTTTTACTTCTTTTACAAAAGTCTTAAACATAAGGTTTCATAATAAGATTATTACTCAAGACCAGTTATCAGAAGGATATTATAACTGTGTTCCGATGAACCGATATTTTTTGACAAAAATAAAAATTAATGATTATTGAACCGAAGGAATAAAAATGTCTTAGAAGCAAACAAAATTAATTATCTTTAAGTAAATATATAAGAAACAGTAACAATATAATCTCACCTAGAAATACCGATGGAACCAATCACACATTGGAACGTGTCCTCGGTAATATTTAGCCACGCTGATACTGTGAGCCACAACGACACGAGCCGGGGCGAACAAACTAGCTAGAACACAGTTTGCTCATCCGCTCGGGTCGTCCTCGTCACATTAGAATAATCACCAAAAATATTTTTTTGATTCGCGGCCATTTTGAGACGTGCAAACCGCGCGCGTGCAGGTTACACTAGCTGAGAAGCTAATGCTGTTTGTACAAGTGTTTTTCAGTAAAAATTGTAAAGAACTTTTCTACTATTGCCTATATGTTGCGGTGATAACGCACAATCGAATGTTCCATAAATGTCTACGTCGACTATTTCTAGAATGCGAAATTATTTTACAATTATTGCCAATTCCTATACGACATGGTCTGATAAATAGAATTCAGGACAACTGGGACATCTAAAATATATGAAGTAACAGTTTAATTTGTTTATTATACCGTGATTGCTTTTCAAATCAGTTTTGCTATCATCAAGGAACAAGGTTTTTTTTACTTATTATTTCAGTTATGGCACAAACCCATATTGTTAGATTACGTTGTAGATACTTTTTGGAACCCCATCAGAAAACCAGGCATTTTATAAAATACCGAAAAACAAATAGCTAAAACAAATACAAGTGTAGAGGCGACCTACATTACCTACCTATGTTAATGTTGATAAACTTAACAGCGCGCAGCTCCACCCGTGAAATCGCTACACAATCTTGTAATTAGTATTTTATCATACATTTTTCATTTTATGTATTTGTTCATTTATATTTCAAAATATATTGATTAAGTTAGTATGAATAATAATAGACAGGCGTTAAATATTTTGTTACGTAAATAAAGAGTAATTTTATATAAATGAATAATGTTTTAACGAATATTTTGTTAATCTTAGCACCTGTCATTGGAATTGAAAAGCAACGTAAACTCAAAGGACACGAATTGTTTCCAATTGTTAAGAACGCCTACACATTTGTCTTAGCAAAAGTACATATCTATGATCAGATATGTTACCTTTCTACGAAAGTATTTTTTTATGAAAGTATTATTTTATTATGATGGTATTACAGATTCCTTAACCACCAAATGGGCTCTCAGCTTTTTTATCCTTGATTTTATGCATAAAAAATACGGAATATATAGCGCTGTTACTTGTTTTGCTTTTTATCCTTAGTAAATGAATTTGGAGGTATTTTTAGAGAATTTGGAATCCCTAAGTAACTTTGCTACTAAAATCTCAAAGTATTTTCTATGGTAGGAGCTGAGGTTGTTTTTTTTCAGAATACTACATTAACAAATATGTTCATTGTACATTATCATTGATTCTTACAAGACTTACACCAATAATAAAATAACGCTCTAGTGCAAAAATTTCACAAGAGCTTTATATTTATTACGTATTATTATCAAGCCTCTGCGCACAATCCTGTTTTCTCTTTCATAAGTTTCACCCATATAATATCTACCGGCTACCTCTTGCACATTTTACAATAAAGTTTTTTTTTTTACAATAAAGAATTACATATATAAATAAATTGGAATATGCCTTTTTTCATAAATCTACAGATCCAAATGAAGCCTTGCCTTGCTTTACTCTGATCTGATTTAAATATAAAATGTATTCAACAGTGGAGTAGGTATGTATTTTATGAAGGATTTTAAATTTGACAACTGACAAATCGAATCGCTTTCAAGCTTTGGCATTCTAAATGCCTTTACCTTTAGAAGCTCAGGATAGTGCAAGTGCCGTGCTGAGGTGAGCTGGTAAAGCCGTGAGATAGCGTAAGAATTTTCTTCTGGAGTGGGTGCTATTGGCGACATTTCAGTTTTTTGGTTATCGAATATATCATCTTTAACAATATGAACTAACGTCGACTAAAATGAATATAAATACAAGACAATATTTTTTGATAGGAAGTGATAGTTATTTTAATTCTGCCTTGTGTATTGAACAGTGTTGCCCAGAAATATAAATAGCTGGAGGTTAGAGCAGGTGAGAAAATTCGAATGCTTTATAATAAAACACTGAATTGCTCGGTCATGGTTTAGTTTAAAATCTTATTAAATGTTCCGTCATGTAATTATGTTATTTCAATAACTTTGTTTATATTTGCAAGACCTTTGCACTGGTCAGATGACGTCAACGATAAGAATTTATATTCTTTATATAAGCAGGAAGAAATTTGTTTGTCCGTCAAATGGTAAGTGGAATGTTACCGTTGCTCAAATACACCTGCAACAATAGTAGTCGCAGGTGCATTGCCACCCTTGAGAAACGGAGAGGAATGAACAAGAGTAAAAGAACAAGAAAATTGGACTTACCGCTCCCACTCACCGTACGAAACGGCAGTAGCAGCTTCTCTTTGCTTTTCTTCTTTCCACCCCCCTTTTTAACCCCCTCCTGACCCATACGCTCCCCCGGTGACGCTGTAAAAGCCAACAGGGCTAACAGTATAGACATACAAAAAAAAAAATGTTCTTCTTTCTGAAGTCAATGAACAACCAGACTACCACTATAAAATGTTTATTAAAAATATTCTATACACTGAAAGTATCATAAAAGCCTATCGGTATCTAATGTGGTATGGTTTAAAATTTAAAGGGTCAGTACCCTGACTCAGTAGTCAGCCTTACTCTTTGTACAAAAAGGGAAGTTTATAATAAGAGTAGGTGGAATAAGAGATTGGCTCTATATGTAACTTGATCATATCATAATAGTAAAAAGTTTCAAGTTAATTAATCGTGGTAATCTAAACTATATACGATTATTGATAGAATGTCTCAAGGCTTTGCTATCGGCTTGCTCCCCGGTTCTTACATGGCCTTTTTATTTCTTGTACCACTAATAAATAACATAGTAATAGATCATATAGAATTAAATCAAAAAGTCATATGAAGGGCATCGAGATCTAAATAATTAGGAAACAATAAAAAATGGAACAAATATTATAGAAACATATGGACAGCTTTTTTTTTTGAGTTCAAGATAGAAATTTCAATTTGTAAAACATATTTAGAACTGTTAAATATAAATAACGTTATAAAAACCAGGACCAAAATAATTAAGTTGGACCCCCCGCGAAGTCTTTAATCATTGTCTATAAAAACGATACATGACAGATAACATCTTGACATTTAATTTATTATTAAAAACGTTTTGTGATTTAAGCAGCCTTTTCATTGTCCAATCTACCGAGCGCTAGATCGACTAGAGTACCGACTAATTTAGCATGTGAACAGGTTGTTAGTGCTTACTAGCTTTAGTGCTCCGATATAATTGGTGTATATTGGTGTTTACTTGCAATTTTTTGGGGTCAAATAGTGCGCTTTAGTTTGGATGGTAAATGGACGGCTTATAATAAATTTAGTATGTATTTAGAAACTAACGGTAAAAGGTTGATTATATTATCACACACATCATGTCACAAATATTAGATCCTATAAACATCATAGAGTTATATAATAATTCTATGATAAACATTCGATATTGTTAATTTGAAATTTCGTGGTTAGCGTATAATGGTATAGTGAAGTGTATTTTCATATCGATATTTTTAGTCCGGTAATTTTAGTAATATTTTTTTTATATTCTTACCACTTCTATTTCTTCTTACCACAATTGTCATTTAAATTATTTCATATATTAATATAGTTTAAATGATTATACCTATTAAGTTTAAATTGTACTATAAATATCTCGTCTATATATAGACATCTATTAAAATGCTGATATAACTGTAGGCGCTGGTATCTATAACTTAATGTATTTAACATAAACAATAGCTTCGATCGCTGGCCGTTATACATTTGTTGTTTGCTCGCTGTGTATACAACACACACGCAAAACATTCCCTCATTTGCTGTTGAGATGAAAATTTAAACTTTATTTATATTTGTAGATAATATATAGAGGTCAGCTGTTGACCAGGCGTTATCGCAGTTAGCTATACACCTCACAAAACATACAAATTCTCAAACAGGAATACCGGATACTGAATCCGTAGCTGTTAAAAATCTCGTTGTCTCTTTTTTAACCGTGGTGAAGTCAGTCTTTCTTATTGATAACCGATCTGCCATCCTTGTCTCGCTTGAAAAGTAAGCTGTAGTTATACGGCTGTAGCATACGCATCAGTGGTAAACTATTCACTTTTGTGTTTTGCCAAGTCGCAGCATAGTCGAAGTAGTTGTGAGTTAAACTCGCATGTGTTTAGTGGGTGAGCGTTACAGATCAAGAATTTTACGACTTACGAAGTGCTGTGTTTATGTATTTTTTTAATAAATATTCGAAAAATGACACGGTCGCTTGAAGAGCGCCGTTTATGGCGCGTAAATGCACTTATTAAATTCCGATAGACTTTGAAAGTTGTAAATAGTTTGCGGCCAGTGAGGTTTACTTTAAAACACGGCTTGCAGTCCAACAAAATCAAAATGTTTTCAAGAAATCGCATCATTGATGTAAGTTATAATAAATTAACTTTTTAATTTATATTTAATATTAAGGTTTTTTAAATTAGATTAATTTAAGTTTAATGACTGTTTTAAATACGACTTTTATGATGACTTGCAAGGCATAAAATAATATTGTTTTATTTATTTTATTTTCCTTATAAGAAAACAATCGAGCGTTTAGCAATTCAAAGAAAAAAAATGATTCATCTCCATACGAGAAGTACCTAAAACTGGAAGTTATCATTTTACTTATATGTAGGTGTTATATGGAAACGTGTGTTAGAAAGTAAATAAGTAATAACCTGTGCTAGAAAGTTTTTTTTTTCATTTTCCGCTGTATGAGCCACAAAGAACTGGCATGTTCCCAGCATCGACGACTTTTGTTTTATTTATAACCGTCGCTTATCTCACTGTAATGGATATAATAATTTATGGAATAAAACATTTAATATTGTCCATAAAAAAAATATAAAAAACAACAGTTAGATAAATAAAATATATATAGGTATGTGTTTACGTAAATCTTACAAATTTTTTTTTATTACGTATTGTAAGACAAAATTAAAACTATAAAACTAAACGCAGTCTACAAAATATGTCATTACCAGCTTAAAAAAAAACTTATTGGCTATGAATTACATTGTTAACAGAGGACACATGGTGATGCGAGAAATTCTGAATCTAAAAATAGTAACATCATTAAGTCATACTCTTTCGTGTAATCAAGACTTATTTAAGTAATATATTTTTAATTTTGTTGCTATTTTTCATCTGCCTCCATTTGTTATCTGTTGATCTTTTTGGGAACCCATCTTTAGTGAGAATCAATAAAGTTGACTCTAAGGTTTGTTACTATGTTCTGATAATAATCAAAACTTCTATTTCAATTACTTAAGACGTTCCTGAATGTACATAATATAATTGAATGTAAGTAATGCAAATATAATAAGATGTTTTAAGTTATAGGTATATACTTTAGTGATGTACTACTTCAGAGTTGGGAATACCTGGTTGGGAGTGCCTATCGTAAAATTGCTACAAAAAAGTTATAATTATTATAATTAATATTAAATAATAAATATAGTTACGTTCTAATTATTAAACAATAACGTGTAATTTAATATCAATCACTCTAGCGTTACAGTTACGCAATGTTTCAAAATAAGCTAGCAGTAGGTAATCTAAATAGGTATGTTTGCGAGAACTAAATAAGATGTAAATATAGATGCGATTATCTTAAATTGTGTGCAATGATAAAATGTCTAATACATGATAAATAAAATATCGAATATTTCATTTAATAAAGATATTAATTACTGCACTAAAAACCGTCTTAAATTTACCTATCTTTAATATTCTTTGTAATATTTCTAACATTATAACAGTATTTTTTAACCAGTTGAGAGTTATCATAACATATTAAAATGACTTCTTGCTATTGCCAAGATTCGTGACGACATTATTTTCGTGATTAAAATTTAATATTTAAAAATTGTTGCTACATTATCACTACTAAGCATCTGTTTACAAATTAAGAGCTAGTAATGGATCAATTATGAAAACAATAATAGCTACAGTCATTTTCCTTATGTATGAATCAGTTCTACGATTAATCAGTTTTTATATGAACAAATTTATAGTATTGAACTGGTAATTTAAGAGACTCGTGACAAGGGGTCATAGGGGTTCAATTGAGTTATCGTGTTTGATTGAATTATTTGTGCCTCACTAACAGTATAATACCTAATTGCACAGCGCGGCATTAATAGATGAATGACCAGCGCTGATTAATTTAGTTACAAATGATATTAATAGTGAAGTGACAACTTGAATATGTAGTTTACGACCTTTCTGTAAACGATCCATGAATGTTTGTCTTTGAATTCTTGTTAAGTGTGTCGTTTATTTGTAGTCAAATTCGTAAAAGTTGTTTAATTACAACCGAAAAACATATTTAGGTTAGTACTTAGGTATTAGAGCATAGTAGGTCTGTACCTAACGCATGGTAGGTACAAAGTAAAATGTTAATAGGTATGTATTTCATTTACACAAAATGGTACTCTGTTTTAATAATACGTCTCAACGTGTTTTGACGCTAAATTATAAATACTTCTTGCATTCCAATGTATCGTTTATGCAGATTAATGGTAAATGTAATGAACAAAACAAATTTATTACATAAGATATGTTAAGTCATTACATTTGTGATAATTGTATAAAATCATGTTTATTATTTATAACCCAGCTTAGTTAAGTAAAAAATGTCAACGATATTAAATATTTTCCATCCAGAATTTTTTTTTTAAATGCATGCGTCATATTCCAAATTTTAGCGTGTGTGTACAACAGCATACGCACTCAGCATTAATTCAAGCAACAAAAACAGTACACAGCCGACAGCGAATACTTTCCCATTTTGTCGCATTCAATTAGCAATTTCGTAAATTTTCATGTTTAAATTCATGCAATTAAGTGAAGTTACTTTATATTGTTTATTTTGACGATAAAAGCAATTTCAATATTGTATGGTTTCAATATTATTAGAATGTCGATATCAAATGTTTATTTTTAAATTGCATTCCTCTTCGAGCACCGTTGAAATATTAAATCTAAATGTCACATTGCAAAAACCTGTTCCAATATATTTAAATATACAACTGACGTTTTGTACAGATTATAATCTATTTGGCTTACCTATGTTTTTTTTTTATCCTGAACCTGTTTATAACAAGCTACTTGAGATTGTCAGTAATTAGTTAGAAATATACCTAAATTAAAACGTCAATGTATTTACTTGTGTTTTAAATTAACCTATCAAAAGTTCAATAATTAATGGGATAAAATAAGCAGGAACCATAAATATTAAATTACAATATAGTTTGTAAAAAGTAATAAGACTTATATAAATATAGAATGAAAAATAAACCGATAGGGGCAAGGATTCGAACTCGCGACCTCTGGGAAACCGTCCCGTTGCTCTACCAATTGTGCTACCGTATCGATGTCCGCCTCGGTGCATTGAGCATTCTATATGGATCGTCTTTATCGGTACGGTGGTGACATCTATTAGGCTTCTTTCGAAAATCCTAACCAATGTTTCTAACTTCGCAGTATAGATAAACATTGACAAGATGACACTACCGAAATTAATGTTTGAAAATATCTATAAACATGTATAGCTATGTTAAGCTTATTTAAATTTATATAAATATGAATGTCACTCAATTGGTAGAGCGACGGGAAGGTTTCCCAGAGGTCGCGGGTTTGAATCCCGGCCGTATCGGTTTATTTTTATTTTTTTGTTTAAATAAATTTATATTTAAATATACATAAATACATGCTTATAGATATTTTCAAACAGTAATAAGACTATTTATTCTTACATAAGACTTGTACAATATCCGTATCTCTAGTTGTTGTAATTATGTTCTAAATAGGTTATATGTAAAATGCAAATTATTGCTGTAAATGTATTTTAAAAAATATTAGAAATTTTTAAACTAAAAATCCAGTTTCAGAATATTAATAATTAATATCAAATATATTAATGATTAGCCTTTTAAATAGACGTCCTTTAGATTAGTATTAATGAAGCTTTTAAATCATCGATAAAATTAATCGGTAGAAACACGAACATCACTAATTCACGCGTTTTTATTGTTCTTGTATAATAATTAATAATATTTGCATTTTATTTAGAGTTCAATGTGCTATCAGCTATTTAAAGCTATTGATATATAAATTTCTTAGTTTTAGAATTTAGATGGATGCAAATATATTTGAGCAGACGTAAAAACCTTCATACACTTGTTCAAGGACGCAGTAAGTAGGTAGTATACAATTTTCGATATAAGATGCATAAATCCAGTTTTTGAAATGATGATCATGAGGTCATTGACCAAAACGGCGAGTCAATTAACCAGCTGTTTTTTAATGTTGTTTTTACTAATTGATAAAACCAATAAAAAAGATGTATTTATTTTACCTGTGGTTTTATTTTGGTGTCAAATTAAATAAAGCACATTCAGTATTCAGTAAAGATGATTGTTGCAAAAAAATATAAAGCGAGTTATTTTCTTTAATCAGTTTTATTCTAGAAATTTATTTTTGTTGCACAGTTAACATTTATAATTGATGAGTTAGTAGGTATATTGTCTCTTGATTATTAAGATTTTTTGGTACTGAGTAGGTACTGATTACTATTTGCCAATGGGCAAAATCTTCTAAAACAACATTTTGACTTACGACGATAAAAAAGAACAATGCGTTTCTTGGGTTACATTAAAAAAAAAAATCTTATGGTTATATATTGAAAATAATATTCTGTTTAGTATTAATTCGTTTTATAAAAACTATAAAGATTGTTTTTATTTGTTAGTAAACGCTACATTCACAAATGTTACTTGATATTTCTGACGTAAGTCTAGATATTAGGACCATTTATCATAGCTTTACGGGCGGAGGGAGAGTCAACAAGTTTGCCAGCAGGGGGCGAGTTCATACTAATAGGTGACAATATTTACGAAAGGCCCACCCTTGGCGTCCATAGAGACTTACGTACTTATTCAGTCAACTATGAGATATGAATCAATATTTACCAACTTTTGGAGTTCATGAATTTTCATGACAAATATTTTAATTAAGTATTATTTTTTTATTTATAGAAATGTAATAAACATATATTTAATAACTTAATTAGTAAACTATTTAATAGTTTAAACATATATGTATTTAATAAGTCTATTTGTATTGTTTCTGTATGTGGTTCTAAATAGAATAAAATTATTATTTACGTAATATAATGATTGTTACGGATTTTTCTTCCTTCAAGTAAGGTTTAATCACGTTATATGTTGAAAAGACACCATCCTGAGGACAAAGTATCTACTCGTATGTAGGCCCTGCAGACAAAATCCAAGCGCGTTTCTCTTGCGCTTGTTTGAATATTAATTGCTATCTACCTGAGTCCTGACCGGTACCGGTGTAAATAAAATCTTTTAAGGGCCGCTCTCAAATCCTTAGGTTACTCTATACTACAGAATATTTTACATTGGGGATGTTAAACTGTTAAATTACCAAACTTATATTCATATTTTGAAAGTTATTATAAAAAATATATATTCATATTTATTTCTTAAACCCGAGGGTTAAAACGCTAATAAGGATTACAGATTCACGATGTGATTGCAACTGACAATCGAGCAAATCATAATATAATGGTTAGCGCAGACGCCTGACGTGTCACGGCGCAATGGGGCTCGGGTTCGATTCCCGGCAGGGACAGGCATTTATGTGATGAGCATAGATGTCTACGACAACTACGACGTTTATTAAATATATTCTCAGTATTTATATGTGTATTTCTATGTATTTGTATCGTTATCTAACATCCTTAACACAAGCAAATAATTTGCTTACTTAGGGGTTAGATTAATATGTGTAATTTGTCCCGTATTATTATTATTATTATTATATAATGACCTTATATTATAAGAAACAACTAAACACAGCTTACAAAGAGTAAAAATGTTTTATTTTTAAATAAAAAAAAATGCTAATGTTATAACATTATAACCTTAAAATAAAGTCAAAGTTATCAGGACCTGAAAGGCTGTTTATCCGTCTCTTATCAATGTCACTGAGTATATATTGAGAAAGTAACTGCATTAAAATAAAAAACATTTTAATTCTTAAACGGATCTATTTTCATTTACTCTCTCAAAATATAGTCAAGTTTCTTTATTTAAATATGCATACACTGCACTTATGAAGCTTCAAACTAGTTGAAGGATTCCAAAGGATACGGGGTCATGGAGAAGAAGCGATAAGAAACTATGGAAACTTTTTCGTAGTACTATTAGATCCAAAAGATTAAAACAATATATTTTAAATACATGTATATTAGGTATTTCAATTAATCATATTTTACTTGTGTAATGAACTTTATTAATATCCTGGTACACGACATCGACTTAGACATTTCGCTAAAAAAGGCCACATACCTATAATAGAGCGACTTATTATACACTAAGTAATAAATCACTAAAGTAATACTAACAATCAATAAAGAAAACATAAATATGCTAAAAAAGGCCACATATGTATAAAAAAGCGACTTATTTAATACTAGGTAATAAATCATTAGTATTCTTAATAAAGAAAATATAAACATTATATCCTTGAAAGTTGATCCGATTTAATTTTGTGGCACTATGTATTATACTTACAATGAATTATATAAGGTGATGTGTAAATAACTATATTTGTATGTTAATGAGGAAGTCGCTTAAAAAAACCATAGGATTTCCCCAGTTTCGAAGAAGATACAATAATTTGAGGTTATCTTTTAACTGTCTTCTAAATGTTGCCACATTACCATTTGCAATATGGCGGTAATATTATTACGGAAATTCTCTTCATTCAAGCGTCCATTATTTACTTAACAGTCAATACAAACCAAATATTTAAATGTATATTATGTATATACGATATTTGACAAATAATATTGATATAACATATTTATACATTTTGGAGGACTTATCTAAGTAATGACCTTTTAAATCACTATAAACAATTTTATATAACACTATAAAAAATATATTTTTTATGAGTTATAAATGTCTGAAATATGTACATACTTTATTTATTAAGTGTGAAAAACAGTAAAGCTCTCTTGGTTTTCTGTTTCTATACTCATCGAAACCGGGATTCCGATACTCAAACATTTACCCTATTATAAAAGTGTTAGCTTCCGGGCTCCGATTACATGTTTCATACTTACCTAGGTTGTAGAAAATAATGTTAGGTATATTTTCCGTTTATTAGGCTCGTGGTGTAGTGCATTATTTCGAATTATAAATATTTTTTACAAACCAACCAAAACTCTTTTTCTTAAATATTTGTGTAAATAAACAAGATCTATGTTTTAAGTCCCTTATAATTAAAAAAGGTATTTCTTCAATATGTTCTGAAAACCTATATTTAAAAATCATTAAATAACACAAATAAACTAGTAGGCACATATTTTAATATAAAATAAGTATAACAATATTGTAATACCAAAACCTAAATGTTAAAACGATAAATGTATCATATAAATATGGGGTATAAATATAAAAGAGATTGTATTAAAAACTACACTTGGAAAATTAACGTATTATTTTCATAAATATGTAAGAAGCAATCATCACAAATAATTATGACTGACAGTATTAAATGCAAAGTTATTGTCTGTAGCGTGCCGCAGAGATGGGCGGAGTAGCTGGAAATCAGGCCAAGTTATATATATTGAATAATACATAATACGTATTAATATTATAAAATTCTTTGTAAAAAAAATGTTATATTTTATTGCTAAGATAAAATCAAATGTTTTCATAATAGATTATATATTTATTGACACAAACTTATGTTAAGTTATCATACATTATAACTATAAAAAATTACAACAAAATTCTTCAAGTATTTTCAAACGTGATACTTGTTTTAGTGGACGGACAGACAGACGTATAAAAATAGTATAGTGGATAAGGTCGGATTATTTACATATCTCTATATTTGCAGCATATTGGTATTTTAATTTGAAGGTATGTACACTATGCGTATAACGTGTAGCGAGAGCCTAGTTGACCCGGCAGTCCCAAAACCCATATTTTCCCTTACCTTCCTATCTTCCATCCCTCTCCATTTCTCAAGTGTAGTAACGCATTGGCATATGTTGGAAGTGTCCAGTAGTGACGTCACCATTTAGTCGTCATCAGATGAACCGTCTGTTCATATACAACCCTGTCAAATAAAAAAATGTAACATAGAATATATACAATATTCAACCTTTCCATACATTTCAAAACTTCTTTTCGATTTATCCCAGGCTATGTGTGTAAATATTCAACACTTGTGAAGTTCTCACTGAGAAGCATGTTATTTGATGTTATCAATCTCGAATTAGTGTCCGATCACTCAAGCGATATTACCAATATTACCATATATTCGTGATCCGAAATTTGTAATTCCACAGCACCATTACCAGACGGACGATCACACCCACGACAATCTCGGTTTTAAGGTCATCTGTAATAAATCATGTTGAAAATAAATCGACCTGTTCCTTTTTTCTAACCTGATTATTACTTAGGTTTTTATTAAAGTCTCAGTATTAAAATTTTTTGACCAGCTAATTGTACTTAGGTAGATGCTAGCTTTTTGTTTTTATGAAATGACTAGGGGTCGCCCGCGACTCTGTCCTCGCGGTTTTTAGTGTTTCCTCAGCGCACGCGAGGAAAGCTCTCAAAAAAGAAATCTTTACCCGTTTTTGCAGCATTCTTCATTGCTTTTTGACTTGTGTAAGTCACAGCGAGATGACATATACCCTATAGTCTTCCTCAATAAATGGACTATTCAACACAAAAAGAATTTTGCAATTCTAGCCAGTAGTTCCAGAGATTAGTGCGTTCAAACAAACAAACTCTTCAGCTTTATAATATTAGTATACAAGTATAGATTTAACAATTAAAGACCGTCTGTATTCAATTTTGGTCAGTTATGTATACTTTTCAAGAGTAAAGATCGTGTTAGCATCCACTTGTCTTGCAAGTTCATCTTGTAGGACGCCGTCCTGAACCGGGAGTGCTCAATTATTTAATATCCTACTTCCTTTCTTACTAAACTGGTTATCATTTTGGTCTTTATGAGTTCTTTTTTAAGACGTATATTTGTTTGAAAGTTTTTGGCGATCTAATTTTTTCATAGATACCAGGTTACGTGATACTAACCCAATTGGATGTATTAGGATTATTCATGATATTATTATTGTATTATTAATATCTAAAAAATAATAATAAAAATATTATTAAATATTCTCAAATCAAAGAGAGATTAAAAGAAAGAAAGAGAGAAAAAACGTTAAGACGAAGAATAATAAAAGAGAGAAAAATAATTGTCTAAAGGTCAGTTTAATTTGCCTCGAAACTGATTGTATGTTTGTTAAAGTCGGATTCTACAGTATAGTAATGAGTACATAAATAAAAGTTACTCCGGTTTAATTGACGTCCCCACGTATTCTAAAAGACTGCAATGTTATGAATGCAAATGCAATAGGTATCTACTTAATATGTACATAATATGATAGGTACGACTCTTTCTACACTGCAGTGGAAACATGAGTGTATATTATATTTTCTTTATAGTTTACTAACAATTATTATGTTGAAGTTAAACTGTTTTAATGTGTGTACAGTTAATTTAATTTGAAAGTACATAAATAATGTGGACTTTTGTTTAATAAACAATTATTAAATAAAAAAAAAAAAAAAATTCAATGATTTCTATATCCGATTGCAATGACATAGATTAAGGTACCTAAATGTGATAACGACAAAAGTGCCTGAACTTTAACAACAAAACACAAATTTCAAAAGAATTTTATCTTAGTCTGACACTTATACAGTAGCTATGTTTCAACTTATCAGCGTTTAAATAAAACGTAGGTATAGTGCTGCTGTCCTTTATAATATCATACCATCATTTCATTTATTTTCGTCTATAGTATAAGAGTATTTGGTAACTAAAAAATGCTACTCTGTTCGGGATCTTCGAAACAGCTTTACCGATTTCGGTGAGGTTAAACATAAGGATAGGCATTAGTATCACAAATAAAAAAAGAAAGATAAAAGGGTCAAAATTATCATTCTTTTAGTTACTTGTTGTTTAAATATATTTAATAATTCAATTCTTAATTACTTCTTGCTATTTACGGTTTGTAAAGCATTTACAGCCCACGCCTCCGTTAGGTTCATTTGGTTTAAATAAAGAGTTCGACCCACTCGTTGAATAAAAATAGTTTGTAGTTGCTGAAAGAACAACTTGCAGATCTTATAGTACCTGCTAATTTAAAAATAAAAAATATATACATTTAATAATATAGGTACATGACGATAATGTTGTGTATTGTGAGCACAAGTAATTTTGTGTTATTATTATTATTAATACCAAGATATCTAGAAATTACTATACTGGGAACTAAATTCGACTTCATAATTCAATTGCTGAATTCTTATGTCATTTTGACATCAGATTGATATTGAGCATAGTTAAGCAGTGCGTTAGAATTGTCAGCTAGTCTTTGACTATGTTTTACACTTACTTATTTATGAATAGTGGATATAGGTTATGTCTATGACCTCAATATTACCTAATAATTCCGTATAATAAATTTCGACGTAAAGTAATTTAATTCCTGCATTTATTTAATTTAGTTTATTTTATGCAAACCATAATTGACAGTAATGTAATTAACTATAATAACTTACTACTTAAATGGTTTCAATATATATCTTCCCTTTTAGGTATATTATCTAGACGAGATCTCACATACTAAAGAAATCTATGAGCTTCGAAAGTATGGTTAAGTATTGCATATATTCTCAGATCATCGGAACGTAAATAAACGTGATTTTGATTTTCGAATATGAAAAGATATATGTACCTATATATAGATATACATATAACATTAAAGGCATGACATATTTTTTTATTTTAATATACCTTTTATACCATAAGTTAATGACCTTTCTATGATCTGTATCAACATAGGTAAAGAGATCAGCAGATCTTTAATTTCGAAATCATTAATAAATTAACTAGATATTACGAATATTATGAATGTGTTTTTGTTACAGATCTCAGTGTGGTGTTTGCTGGGGCTGATGGTATTCAACATGGAACTGATAGAAACAAGGATGGAGGAAGTCGACTCCAAATATAAAAGCAAGGAGGTAATCTTTGTTCTATTTTAATAAAAAAGTCTAATTAAAACGAAGTCTAGATTCTAGATAGATAAAAAAAAACTAGATAGCCTAATTGTTTTGGAAAAAACATTTCCGACATCAGCATTCTACTAAAACAAAGCCGTAGTAATCTGTAGTGTAATCTTTTCAATAGGCTTCTCGATTACAGCGCCTTTGTTAGACGAGGTCAACAACCTTCCACAAGACCCTTCGCTCGATGGAACTATGAATAAAATATAAGAAGGGTAGACTAGTGACTGATTTTATTTATTGAGTGAAGGGAGTTTAATATCTATAACATTCGCAATATAGTCGGAAAGGTTAACTAATTACTTAACTACTCGGCTGTTGTAGTCCAAGTCCGGTAGAGCAATATTTTCAGTTAACTATGTAGACTTAAATAATATTTGCTAATCTTAAAGCTTAGTCTGTCAGTATTCTACGTAATAGACTATATTGCTCCTGTCCTGGTTTTTAATGACAAGATTAATGAATATCGTAATTTGGAGATAACTACTGGTTGTTGTTTTTATAACCCAAAAAATTGAAATAAGTCGTTAATATCGAAATAATTTACTTCCCGTTTCATTATACGAACACTTATTATAAATCCTTTTTAGCCACATCTTCCTTCCACGGAGAAACCGAAGCCAGAACCGCGTATTGAGCTGAAGATGGGGAAGTGCTTCCATATGTCCCGGGAGCACTGTCCTAAGGAAACCAAGTGTATCCATGTGGACCCTGTCTCCGTGTTTTGCTGTGACGTGGACAGCTTTAGACTAAAAGAGGCCCTGGCTATTACTAGTAAGATTATTTATATTTATTTAGAATATTCCATGACCATAACCAAATATAGGTAATATGATTAATGAAAGAGCTTACCTTGAAATTGTAATCAGTGTTTTTTGTTTTAAAATATAATAACTCATATCGTTTTAAATTTAAAATATTCATAAGTTTTAAGTTACTTTCATTATCGTGCGATTTCCGGTAATCTGTTAATCTTAAGATACGTGTTTTCTTTTGTGTGGATTGACACTTGGGTTCTGTCTTAAAAATGTCTACAAATACCCACTATATTTTGAATATTATGTAAGTGTTAATGTATACCACAGATAGAGAAGAATCTGGAGAAGTAGCTTTACGATTTATTGTCCGTTCAAAAATCCTTCCAAATAGTTTATATTAAAAGAAATTAAATAAAAGATAAGTCAAATGTCCTCCAAGAAATACTTCCATTCTAATTTAAAAATCTGAAAACTCTTTTGGTATTAAAATAAACTGGAAATGTACAGAGTTTGTAAAATAATATATAGGGTTATTACTCTAGATATGAATATATTAGTCACGCGGTAATAATAACTATATGAATATTAGAATGGACTAGAATACAATAAAACGTTAATTATATAAGCCGTAATGACTATTTTCTTACATAGTGTTCCGTAACATCTCAGTAGACGTACTGGCGGCTTCGGTGGTATTTAATGTATTTTTCCTGTTTGAATTACGTTTATTGAGTATCTTTTAGCGAAATAATTATAGATCTTAGAGTATTTGTTTTCGAACTAATATACAGTTAAATGGTTTAATGTGTTTAAATCATGAGTTATACATAGAGTAGGGTAGCCATAGGCAGGCCTGGCGAGTGTCTGAATAATAATAAAAGATGGAAGATGAGAGACCAATACTTATCTTTGTCTAATCACACATGCAAGAAAGGGAGTCAGATAGTTAGCCCCATTTGGTTTTTTTTTTAGATGGACACGTTTTAGCCTGGCTCCTACTACTACCTATAACTCTATGGTTGAATAATATTGTTCTCTATAATCAACTTCTTTTTAAAAATCTTTAACAAAGCGAGAGAAATAAACTATATTTTAAATAAGACAAGAGATAAGGAAATCTTGGAATTTATTCTCAGTTTAAATAATCGTGTTCAGATAACGTTATTTATTCTTTATAACGTTGTTATTCTATTAATAGCCATAGTGATATAAAACTAACCAAAGCAACTAAATCGTATTGAAACAATAGCGTTTGTTCATACGTGGGTTATTTCTGTCCAAGGCTGCGACATTTGTTCAATAAAACCACACTTGATGATTTATTTATTACATTGTAACACCTAATGTAGTTTTTTACCGAAAGAGTTCGTTTTATTTAACCGTATTTTATGTTCTCACAGCTAGTTGTAATTATCATGTAGAATATAAAAAGGGGGGAATCCAAGAATCTTATTGTCAAAGTGACATTACAAATTCCTATAGATATCATATTAGATGAAATCTATACTCCCTCTTATTTCTTATAAAAAAAAAAATAGTGTTACATGTTCGGTACATGACAAGAAGTCAACTGTCACTGCTTACAATATTTGGACTTGATTTGGACCGATGATGACATCTGATATTAAGAGTTGACATTTGAGTAATGGTTTAATGCCCCTCAAGATAGGATTCTTAATAATGATGTTTTCGAAGTCTTATTGAATTCGGAAACTTGATTTTCAAGAAAAAACTTAAATGTTATGATTTTAAAAACAATAAATTATGAATAACAATCAATTTGAAGTGATTGTAAATTTATAATTGTATTATATGAAGGGTAAAATGAAGTCGCTGGCCATATAGTTGTAAAAAGCTATTGTTTTTCTATACGTATTTAAAAATAAACAATTCGTATCTATTTATAAATATGTATATAACGATATAATTAGGAATTTATTATGTATGTAATGTGCTCGTACATACACGTGTCAGAATACATATATGACATTATTATATAAGAAGTAAGACAGTAGTTTGTTGTGTGCAAGTATGTGTTGCGCGTGTGTGCAACTAGCATTCCGATGTTGCTTAGAATCGATGTCAATTAACTTGATTGGGGAAAACTAAAACATTTCTCTATTCATTTCTGTTGCAAGTTAGATTGCGCTTTTAGTTTATTTATGTTAATTAATGAATATTAAACAATTTAAATAAAAATATTACAGAAGAAACATCTAATGCCTAATTGTTTCTAACATATAACCTTTTATTGCGAAAGGTTTTTTGGGTTTGAGTCCAACGTAACCACGGCTATAAAATAATTAAATATAGAAAAAATAGAGGATTTTAATAAGGAGTATTCATAATTATTCTTGTCGGTTTTTCTTTATAAACTTATTCCTGCAATGCGAATCTCTCGTTTCATACATCGTCATCAACCTTGCCTGCCGCCTTTCATTTTTTTATTTTATTTTTATTTACATATTTTCCACTGTGAATCATAATCAGGGATCACTTTCGAAATGATGAAGGATGGTTTCAACCTTGCGTTCTGCCCCTTAGCCAGCTCTTACGCCACTCTCGAAAAATGGTGATGATGATTTTAATAATAAATAAATAATATTTTCTCCAGAGACTCAGAACGTTTCGAACCTCCACGTCCTGAACGCCACCATTGAGGAGTTGGATGTGTCGCAGCCTATCTTCCGCCGTCTCACCTCGATGGCGCTCACTGATGGAAACATCGGCAAGATTGTCGGTATGTAGGTACCATTAAATGGAGACCATACTAACACATATAGTAGAATTGAATTGATATTTGATGGTTTGCAATTTGAAAAATTATCACGTTTTTGTAAACATTATGCAATTTTTTTTTATGCAAGCCGAGGAATACTTGTCTCTAGTTGGGTATAACGAGAGTGAGTATTATATATCGAGTCATTGTAATTATCTTATTAGATATATAAAATTTGCAAAAACAACAATAATATTACGTTTTAATTGTTTCAATTATTACGATAATTTTATTAAAACTATTTATTTTATGCTAAATTAGGTAAAATTTACAATGCACATTCGACCCAATTGAAATAAACCTGGACACAAAGATTCGTGGTAGATTAAGGCCGCATTGGTTACGACCTTTAATAAATAATCATAATAGCTCAGTAAACAAAAATACTAACAACATTTGCAATGAATAATGAAAGAAACAAACCTCTATTTATTTCGTCCTCATTCAGGCCAGTTTCCGAAGCACTCTTCCATCGCATGCTTGAACATCTCCAACAACAACCTGAGCTCAGCGACGCTGCAGCCGCTGGTGCAGCGCCCCTTCGCGTACCTGTTCATGCTGACGGTACTTGACGCTTCCGCCAACAACCTTACTGAATTCCCGCTCAGCCTAGTGCAGAGTAACCGGAAGATATACGTGGATTTGTCTGGTGGGTGGCTCTTGGTACTCCAAAAATAAAAAGAAAAAGTAATACCATTCTCATATGAGAAATAAATACCGTTTGTTAATTTCTGATCGAATAAACTAACGCACTCAAATTAATTCCAGGTAATAATTATCTTCCCTGCAAGCACTTCCAGACCGCGATGGAAACGAACAACATTTCGCTGGTGAATTTCCTCAATTACAATCGTACGTTCTGTACGCTCGAGATTGTCTTCAACTGGTTCACGGATCTGCAGATCGTTCCTATCGACCATCTCCGAGTACAGAAGGAGGTAACATATTGAAAAAAAAAACAACAACTGAAATAATATCTAACATACGTATAAGTTCTTGTAAAAATATAAGGTCTTATAGTTTATTTGTATCTAAATATATTTTTAGTTAGTATCTGAATATTTGTTTTTTTCTAAATATCTATTTTATTTGTATTTAAATATCTTTTTTATTTGTATCTAAATATGTTATTTATTTGTATTTAAATATCTTATTTATTAATATCTAAATATTAATTCAATTTTTAATATTTCTTTTGTTTGTACCTAAATATTTATTCTATTTCTATCTAAATATTTCTTTTGTTTGTATCTAAATATTTATTTTATTTGTATCTCAATATTTATTAAATATCTATTTTATTTGTATCTGTATGTATGTCACACAGGTGAACGCTAGTTGTCTAAAGATCCGTCCGTCGTGGTCTCGTTGCTCGTGCTCCCCGGACCGGCTGCAGCTGCTGGACGGCGGCGTCAACAACGTGGTGGCCGTGGACTGCTCGCGGCGCCGCCTGCGGGAGATGCCGACCAACCTGCCGCCCAACACCGTCAAACTCAACGTGTCCTACAATAACGTGAGATCTTACGATTATTATAACTACGGCTATTTGGTCTAAGCGACATATTTTAGCGAACGGGTTCTTTTTATTCCCAAGGATTCAATTCGTTTTTTTAACGGTTCCGTTGTTATTAATCATTGAGAGATACTGATATCAAATCAACTTAGGTAAATAAGATTGATTATTATTCGAAACGTCTTGTAGAATAAGATTTATTACGAATTATTAGAAAATACTTTTTTAAAAGGTATAATTCGTTATACCTTTTATAATAATAATATTTTGTAAATTATTTAATTAATTGTTTATTCAGTTTACGTCTCATTTCTAACGTACACTTTTATTTAGATAACCTCACTCCAAGCGGTGTCGGATGATCCCACGTACGAGCACCTCCGCAACCTGCTGGTGGACCACAACGACATCGCCAGCATAGTGGACCTCGAGGGCACTAAATTTATCGACAACTTTATGGTCTTCTCCATCACTAACAACAAACTCAAAAGCGTGAGTATTCTAGTATTTGTATATATTTTTGTATTTTAGTTTTAGTATAGTACCGAACAGGATAAGAACAAATTTTTCTATGTTTTTCATGTTAATATTAATTAATAATATTAACTTTAGTTTCATACTTTGAAAGCTATTTTATTTTAATTTAGACTAAAGAATAATATATTGATGAGTTTTGTATTTTAGATTCACACCTACGTATTGTCTAATCACTTCGACACGAAGGGACCCTCGTTCCTGATTGCGAACAACTACATTCACTGTGACTGTAACACTGAAAAAGTATTAAAGGTACATACATTTTTCTAAAAATCATGTATATATTTTAATGTTAATAGTACTAGTACTTAAATGATAATTCTACCTAAGAAAGTTCTAAAAAGCCCTTTTTTATTGATTGAAATATTACTAATTCCATTTTTTAAATATTTACAGCCCTGGTTGCTAGAAAACCTTAAAAGTATTCCCGATTACAAGGATCTAGAATGCGAAGACAACATGGGTCCCGTGGTGGACCTCAAGGAGTTCCAAGTGTGTCACACGCCCAGAGACTGGACGGACTACATCTACTATATCATCGGACTGGAAGTGCTAGTTCTAGTGTTGCTAGTTAGCAAAGTGTCGTACGACTACTGGGTGTTCAAGACCGCGGGCTACCTCCCGTGGCCGGCCAATAAGATGCCGCGACTGCCGTGTGACTGGCTCTGCGAGTGAGTGGACTGTACACTAACCAGACTATAGTAGACTATCATGGAGGTAAGCGGACTATAGTATACTATAGCGACAGTAAGCAATCTATAGCGGACTATAATGATGCTTAGCGGACTATAGTGGACTGAAAGCATAGATGTGAACAGTGATTATAAATTGTTTTGATAGTGCAATCAACCAATCAACTAATTGACTATTTACTATACAGTAACAAAATTAAAGATTATTTAAAACTATTTTCATATGCCCTTTAGTTTATTAATAAATGTTATATTAGGTAGTTAATATAATAATTATTGTTTTAAAAGTTAGATATATAATGTTCAGATTTAAATTAAATTATAAGTACAAAATATATATAACATGAACTTTTGGACGCAAGTGTATTATATGTACCAAAAAAACTAATTTAAATAACAATATATTTAACCTAAATGCTATTAAGTAAATGTAAATTTTCAGAACAAAAATATAAAACGTTGTAATGACGCAGACATGAGGTTTATATCTGTAAATATTTTTGAATCAAAAATGAGCAAATGTAAAAATAGCGAGGTTTTCTTTATCTTTATTTACTTAAGATAACGTTACAATGGTAGCTTTGTTTCTGTTAAGAATGTTAAGTAATTTGGAAATTTAAGACATGATAAGATTTATGTAAATGATAAGATTTATTTAATTTATCATATTATAATTTCATTTACTATTAGGACATTTTAAATCAAGTAATTTATATGATATAATTAATTTTAATAATTCATTCCTTACACTAAAACAAAGAGTAGGAATTTGTGTAATAATTATATATATATATATATATTCATATATTCGAGGCTTCAACGAGTGCCATAATAATGGCTTAATTTAAAATGGCGGTAGATTTTATTAGTCAAAATATGTTTGTATATAACGCACTGAAGACTGTATATTATTATTTAAGTTAATTAGTAAAGGGATCAATACTTATTTATATTTTATTTACCTTATTACGATTATAAGAAAATTTATTATTTATTTTGTTTTAAATAACTTTATTTGAATAGTTATTTGGGTTTAACAAATTTCTTTTTTCTCTTATTGTTTCCTAATTTATTTGATTTATTAACATTTTCTTTTTGGTTGTTATTATTTTGTTTTTCATTCTGTACTCTTCTTTTTTTCTTATTTTTTCCGTTTTTGATGTTTTCTGTATCTTTCGTTTTCTCTGATTTGTTTTCAACGTCGTCTTCCAATTTTCGTCTGCAAATATTTTATTAATAAGTAATATTACAAATTAAAATATAATCTATTTTAGATGACAAAAGGTAGAAAAAAATTGCGTTCCTCTTGTATTCGTCTGTAGCATGTAATATTATTCTTAATTCATAAAAAAAATAACAAAATCATTTATTTTAAAGGTTTTACGTAGGAATGAAATATTATTATTTAGTATACTAGATACTACTAAAGTATCTTTCTTATCAGTTACTATTAGTCATCTTTAACGGAAATATTTTTTTACATAATAGTGATTAGTAAATAATTATATATATACTAGTATTATTTAACACGTTCACGCTTTTTCGCGTTGATATGTTAATTATTAAATAATTTAATATAAACAAACTTCTCAGGTTTCTGAACGATGGTAGATATCTTATCTCTATGCGGGGCCTTCTTCACTAAGATCTTCCTCTTGTTAGGGTTTTGTTTCAGTTTCAGCATGTACTCCGGGACATCGCAGCCGGACTGCTTCATCACTGCTGCAATACTGGCAAACAAAAAATATTATTAATAACTAATAACTAAATTTAAAAAATAATATTTGTTTTGACATACATGAATAAAACATTATACAGGAATTCATAAAAATACTCGACGTATTACACATTAGCGAGATTCTGTATGTTTTTATGTTCTCCATTTTTTTTGGGAATTGACATTTTTTTTTAATTATGCGCCCGAAATATATATAGTTAAGAAAGTTCTAGATATAAAAAAAACATAAGAGATTAAATTGAACACAATAGAGTTTAACGATTGTAATATAGTGTTACCTCCTGAGGTTGACGACGTCGTCGAGTGTGAAGAACGTGACGGCCCTCCCCGCCGCGCCCGCACGACCCGCGCGACCCACCCTGCGGACCAATATACACCTTATGATTATATACTGAGGGGTGGGATTAACAATACTAACACACACAATAATAATACTAACACACAATAATAATATCTATTAAACATACAGTTCTTGCTTAGCTTAGTTATACAAACTTTACTTTGTTTTTAAGCAGAGTTTTTAAGAATCCATCGGTTTTGGGGAAAAATGGATCAAATGTATAAATTACAATTAATTATACATATAGTGATTTTTATATTATAAACTTATATTAATATATATAATAAAATGAAATGGTATTGATAAGAATATTATAAATGTAGTTATCATGTAATAGTTAGTGTGTTGGTGTTGTTCCGACCTGTGTATGTAGGAGATGGCGGAGGGCGGCAGGTCGTAGTTGACTACGAGGTTGACTCCCCTGAAGTCGATTCCTCTCGCCATGAGCTCAGTACACAGCAGGACCCACACGCGACCCACGCGGAAACTACGGACCACCTTGTCACGCTGGAAGTAAAGCACATATTGATTATTGGCTAATAATGTTATTATTATTAATCAATACATATTAATTATTCGCTAATAAGATCACAGAGTTTTCCATTCTCAGATTCCAAAAACAGTTATAATTTAGAAAAAGTATCAAATCATCAAACTATTTTCCGAGAAATAAAATATGAAAAGAAAAAAAATAATGTCATTGGACAGAATTTATTACAACAAATATCACCTTCATATTCTTTACAATAGTGAAATAGATGATATGTCACCTATAATAAATTTAAATAGTACCTGTGCCTGCGTCCTGTCCGCGTGTATAACGTCTACCTGCACTCCATCATACAACAGCTCCTTGAACAATTCTTTAGCACGCTCCTTACTTTGGACGAATACTGTAACAAACCAATTATGAAAAACACATATCAAGTACAAAAAAAAGCATTTATTATTTCTACAAAAAGGTATAACCTTTAGGTAAAGGTAGAAATGGTACCATTAATCACATCAAGAGAACTTACTCCTTTTTTAAACATATCATATTTTACACAATCCATCCACACATTCTTCAGACATCAACTTTTTTACATTTCACGTTCACATGAAGTCATATGTTTATACTAAGCAAGCCTTTCTGTTATTGGTTCTCATCAACTTGCAACTTTTACCTTCTTTAACTTGCTCAATCTTAATTTTATCCTACACACTCATCCTTGTTACCTCGCACATCAAGCTAACAGCTAACTGCTCTTGAGTTCTTTTTCCATGCATTGTATTCATACTTGTATTAGGTTAAATTAAATTAAATATAATAAAAATATTATTAAACAGAAGATAGAAGAGATACTTTATGGAAAATAAGGTCGAGAGAATTTATTTCAGTTTAATAAAATATTTCTCATAGATTTTGTTGGTTATTGATATGCGACAGTAATTTTTATCATACTACACATGCGAAAACAGTAATATAGGTAACATTACATTTTCTTTCTAAAAAATACTAAATGGGTCCATCTGCACAAAAAAAGAAATAAATCTTGTCGTAATTTGGTTGAGTAAGGAATTCAAAAGTCCCTAAAAAAGGGTTTATCTGCAATGACATTAGATTTTCTTATACTGTTAGTTTTCTTGTATGATACAAGAAATAAATATATGTAGTATAATTCCCTACCCAGTACAGGGGGTTTGAGCCCTTTTTGCACTAGTTGCCTGAAGGCCACCAGCTTTCCACTCTCATTGCCGCAGAATAGAAGTTCTTGTTCTACTGATGAGGATGCTGCGTTCCTGAAAACAGAATATACACCATTTATTTTTTACCAAATTTGAAAACGTTGATTCTGACAAATCAAATACATATTTTGTAAAACTCAAGTCAAATATATATTTTGTATTCAAAAACTAGTTCAAATAAAAGATTTTTAAAACCATCCAAAATATAAAGAAACCAGCAAATATTTGTCCACCCTTACCTATGTCCAATGGTGATGTTGATGAGTCCTCTCATGTTATGTCTCGCCCACTTGCCGATAGAGGGCGTATGTGTGGCGCTGAACATGGCCAGTTTGGACTTACAACTGCTTATGATAACATCCAGCTGCTGTCTGAATGTATCCACCTCCTCGGGGGAACCCTCAAATAATTTGTCTGCTTCGTCGATTATTAACCATTGGACTCTGAATTACGTAATGATTTATTTATTAATAAATAAATAGGAAGTGAAGCTAGTAAATCATTTTTAACAAGGATATAATATACCAACGACCCGCCCCAGCTTCCCACGGGTGCAATGCTGATACTAAATATACTACAGAATATCGTTATATGTAAATGTTAAGTGAAGACTGTTATGATATATTCCTGAAAACCGCATTCAAATTGGCTAAGCCGTTTCTGAGATTAGCGTGCACAAACATACAGACAAACAGAAATACCATTGTTATGGGTGGTTCTCTTTCTCTTATAAAGGTCCCCTATGATGTGTTTTTTAAATATTGTCCTTGTACAGAAATGGATCAATGACAATTTTTTTATATGTATAGATTACTGGTACATTTATGTAGCATAACTTATTATTATCATTTAGGGCCAAAGAGTGAAAATATATAAAGATTATAACTTACTTGTCTAAATTAATCCCAACAGTGTCTTGGTTTAGTAAATAGCACAGACGGTTGGGTGTGCTTATAACTATATCTGAAATAATATATTTCTTATTAGATAATATAAAAAAAACAACCTATATTAGAGTAAATGTCTGTGTTGCAGGCAGTTCTACAACAAACAATCCAAAATACACTCAAACTTGTAATTTTGAATAAAACCTTCAACTCATCAGTCAGTCACTAATCCTGATAAACAAGCCATCAACATAATTTAAAATTAATTATTATTGGCTCATTTTTCTGCTCGTCTGGTTTGGTTACTGTTAAAATGAAATCATAATAGTATAAAATGTAATTACCACTCTTTCTTATTGTAGACTCTCTTTCCTTAATTTTACTCTCCTTGAGACTCCTGATCACAGAACACCTTAATTGAGTTGATGCTGATAGTCGTAATGCCTCACGGTATATTTGGTTAGCAAGTTCCCTAGTGGGGCAAAGCACTAGGGCTCTTGGACCACCCTGAGGCGCACCCAGAATGTGTAAAAGTGGGATGAGAAAAGCTGCCGTTTTACCGGAACCGGTCGGAGCGCAAGCCACAATTTGACGATTCTAGAAACAGAATAGAAGCAACATACTATAGATTTTCTTTAATACTCACAATACCAAAACAATTTATAAAACTATACAGGTATAACATAATAATGTAAAAACCTCATACTCTTAAAATACCCTAAAACTAAAATAAATAGATTTCCTCACCTCTAAAATACATGGCATGGCCTGTCGTTGAATAGCAGTTGGTTCAGAGTAACCACACTGTATCACAGTGTCCACTAATGCTTGAGACAGATTGTGTTGTGTAACAAGTTCATTAAAGTCTTTGAGAGCATTGGGAACGTGGCGGCCAACTGTTTTAATTCCATGTTCATTGCGGAAATGATTTTGCTAAAACATTTTAAATTGAAATTGTATACCAAAAATAAAAATTCTGTTTTTTTTATTGTTTTAAAGTATGTATAAACAAAAATATATTATTAGTCATTCATTAAATCCATAAAATAAACATACTATGTTTTGTTTTTGTTTTAAAGTATATCCAGAAAGATATTATAAGTCATTAATTAAATCCATAAAATTAAACATACTAAATACCTCTTCTATTTCTAACTTATTCTTCAACTCTTCTTGACTTAGTTTAGATTTCTTTTTCTTTTCTTTTTTCACCAACTCACTTACTGCTCCATTCACGACTTGTATTTCACCATCACTGTCTTCAACTTCTGTGTCAGTTTGGGGGTAAATGAGCTCTTCGGCATTTCGTATTACGTTTTCCTCTTTTAAATCACAGTCTTGCTCAGTTTTTTCTTTCTTTAATATTGATTTTGGAAGTTGCTCCTTTAATTAAAAATTTAATTTAAGTTAATTAATAAAGATGTGTGTGACTCTGTAAGATGATAAAACTATTGGGACTTAATATAATTAATTGATTCACATTAAGTAAGTGTCTGTTAAAAACACTGAATTTAAAAGTGTATATTTCATCGTGTAATCAATCAATCGTGTATTTCATACGAATAGGAAGACATAAATGACAATTTATAAGCTTTATGTTGTTTCTTTGAGATTCAGATGAACTGCAGAAAAATAAATGTTTTCCCAAAACACACTTTGAAATATCTATTATAAATAATGTGTAAAATTACAGTTTTGTTACTACGATCGCCGAAAGTAACGCGTGAGGTTATGTAAACTTACTTTGTTTTTGACTCCCAAGACCCGGTGTTTAAAAGTCAAGCCTTTAGTTAATTTCTTAAATATATCATAGGCATCCATGTTCAACTATTTACATTTGAAATATCTAAAAATCTTATAGATAATGCACGTGCTACTGTTTGTATTTAAGTTTTTTTGACATTTGTGAACTCTATTGGATGACTTTAGACTTAATGTAAAATTGACATTTGTCATTTAAATTTTGACACTGACAGTACTAAAATTATATACAACTAATAACTATGGGTGCAACCTACACAGCGCTAGCTTACAATGTTAAAAGAATAACAAAAATAATGTTGGACAGTTTGAATAAGACTTTCCAAGGTTTTAGGCATGTACACTGAAGTACCAAACGGTTATTGTCCATATAATTAACTAGGGGTCTCCCGCGACTCCGTCCGCGCGGTTTTTAGTGTTTCCTCAGCGCACGCGAGGAAAGCTCTAAAAAAGAAATCTTTTTCCGTTTTTGCAGCATTTTTCATTGCTGCTTGACTTGTATAAGTCACAGCGAGATGACATATACCCTATAGCCTTCCTCAATAAACGGATTATTCAACACAAAAAGAATTTTTCAATTTGGGCCAGTAGTTCCAGAGATTAGTACGTTCAAACAAAGAAACTCTTCAGCTTTATAATATTAGTATAGACGATTGAATTTGACGCGTTACGTTGATTGAACAATAAAATAGTAATAATTATCCCCAAATTAAATGTTATTCAGTGTTATTTAATCAATTATTATTACAAACAAAGGTAAATAATTAATAATTTTTTATGTTATTTTTATGAATTTATTGTTACGAGACCAATCGAAAATAAATAGGTTATATTTATAAGACATAAAAGTAAATTAATCATCGTTAATTAATTTGGTTTAAAATATCATAAAAACTAACTTCAGGTGATTTTAATCATTTCAGGGTTCCTTATGTATATTAGGTACCATCTTTTATATAATGCCTTTACCGCCTATAACCCCATACTGCCAATTGATTCCTAAGTGCTATTGTGCATCCAATTACACGAAATTTTGAACTGGCTAATACTGGTTGGCTCTACAAAGTGCATATTAACGGAGAATCAAAGATATAAAGCATTCTATGTAAATTTAGTATTGAGTAAAATAATAAATTCGTTTTCCATTTTCAAATGCTACTCAAAAAGCAGAAGAAACATAAAAAGCTTAAATATTTTTTTTAATGTGTTGGTTTAATATTAAATCCTTAGAAAATAACTTTTTTCTAAAGAGAGAGGTAAAGTACAATACCAACTACTTAATTATATTAGTAACATATAGTTTCACAATTCAAAGGTCTAAAGACCTTTAAAAAAATATATATTTATTATTACATGTGCAATATATATCTTTTAAATTGTTAAACTGTTAGAGTAGAAACTAACATGAAAATGTTTTGTTAAAGAGATTAGTTGTTACATAATACATATATGTGATAGTAAACTTGGCATTGACATCTATGATATACATGACAAGTACATTTTTAATTATCCACCATGGTCTTCATTCCCCGGGGACGTAAGTTGCCAGTCTATATTACCATTGATAACTTCGCCTTGAAGTAATATATCTTATCGTTTTTATACACTTAAATATATTAAAATACGCATATATTCAGATGAAAGAAATTATATTTCAACTGGTTTTATACAATACATTGAAATAAATGGTTGCAAGCATCATATCGCAATATTTCGGATAAAAAAGTCCAAGGAAAACGTCGGACAATTCTGTCCATATTGATCATTGTTTTGCCTTACAACATGTTTATTGACTGATTTCTTTTTTTTATATTTAATTTATTTATATTTAAGTTTAGTTTATATTTGACACATTTAGATAATTTCAGGTGCCAAATTCTAAAATACATCAGTGAGTCTAAAGTAATTTTTCAGTTATTACACAAATTACATTTTATTTCATCAAATTTCGATTACATTGTATGTCTGATATTAACATTAAAGGACTGGAATTGGAAGGATAATAAAAATACACATCATCAATGGAATCACTGCGAGTTTATTAAATTTTACGCTTTCATTACACCCAACTGTTATATTTTCCATGATATTTCAAAACGCAGATTTAGACACATAAAGTACTGTTTATTACAACTCAATAAAAGTAATTCTCTGATTGTCAGACTCAGATACTTAGAGTACTAGTTATCCGACTTTGATATGTTCCTACTACGCAGCCCGATTGATTCCTTAATCACAAATATCAACAACATCAAAACAAGTAAAGACGTCACCATCAAAGACACAAAAATCATAAAATTTATTTATCTAAATAAAGATAACCATTAAAATTTATTGTAAGTTCGATTTCTGGACGATTATACCAGTGTCAAAAAAAACTGCCCGCGAAATGGTTACAAATCATGTATTGAAAAACAAACTTTACATTATTAGAATAGTGTTAAACATATTTAATTACATTCAATTTTATACGTAAGTACATAGTTGCAATTTACCTATATTTATTTACAATAACATGTTTCATAGAATGTTTTTCTATGATTTGTGTGTCTTTTAAACCCCAATTATTTAAAGTCGACTTCATACATACAACAATAGTACTTTAAGTGTCTTGACTGAGGATGTTCCAACTTACAACAATTTCCAAGAGGACCTAACTCTCTATGGGGCCGCTTACTCCGACCCCAACTATTACCTTATCGAGCGATACACAGTACTATGAAACATTTTTGTACACCCCACTCCCTCTGAACTTTCCGAACGTTTAACAAAACTCACTAACTTAATGTATTAAAAACATGTTTTCACTTCGATCAACGATGGCAAACTATAACTTTTACAATAGTAACACAATATTAGTTTAAGCATATTGAACGGCCGTAAATGTCACATACGCTCGATTGCAGTATGTGTTCAGTAAAAATAAAATAAATTAATAAAATGTGTATATCTTCACAATGAATCGAGGGTACGTATCACTTAACACGAAAAATCTTAAAAAAAAAGGTCGATTCTAATAAAAACGCAGATCGTGCATACATTAAATTACGAAAAAAAAGAAAAAATCTAAACCTAGACGTGTCAGCAAAAATATAGTGCAGTTAAAATTAGAATTGCCACTTAATTAACATTGACATATAAATTGATTTTCTTAAAAAAATATTTCTGTGTATAAAATGTGTCACCCAAGCATAACAAGTTACAGTTGTACAATTCTGCTAAAAAATCGACTGTGATGCCTCGATAACAATAAATATTATACCAATTCGATATAAAGTATCGAATGTTATATAAAATAAATCGATAAATTGATGATTATTAAAAATAAATTCACGCCATAAGGCCACGCCACACAAAAATATTCGTTTGGCACTATGGCGTAGAGCTTGCGTAGAGGAATAAAGATAGGCGCACGAATCGTTTTTTTAGCGAAATTGGACCACTGTTTTACTTTCATCTGTAGATAAAAAGTTACTTCTAGCAATATATTGTATGTCATAAGTGGGTATATTGTAAATACTTTTATATAGTTACTGCAAGACGGGCTATCAACGACCTTTGCTCGACAGGGGAGGCGCGAGTGAACTATTAGTATAATATCTTACTTTTATATAAAGACGTAAGTGCACTTCGAGTTATGGAACTATGATTGTAAACTAGGTAGTAAGGGATCAGCAGACGCGGCGCTGGTTGTTTGCACCCCGCTAAACTATTACTTAATTATTATTTATAAATCTTTATCCATATAAAGTCCTCTATTTAACAAGATCGCTAAGAATAGGAACAGATTTGCAAAAGGTATATAATATGGGTAATTCAGAGGACACATACGAAGAACGTTCGGCAACGTGACGATACTAACGTTGCTTGACGTCATATCAGATCTATTTTTAAACATCGCCCTCAAATTGCCTCGCTTAGAAATGTATCTGCTATCGATCTCTTTACTTAGATAAGCTATATATGTATAATTACTGAGGTACTATGGCAGATTGGGAACTATTGCTATAACTGTATTATAATTAGATTAAAGTGGAAGATACTGTATATTAAAGCTATTGGCTTAAGAATATAACGACTTATGTATAGACTTACTTCCACTCGACCACAGATAGAAACACCAACGACTTACGTGTCGAGTCAAAATAACAACGAACAAACAGCACATAGAGTTTGCTCTTGAAAAATCTGTATAAAAATAACTAGAATATAAAGTATTGTCCAAAGAAAACAAGTTACACAGTCGATAGAGACATCGAACTATAAGTCGGTGAGATTTCATCCTAAGCTAGGTTAGATAAGAGTCGATTTATTCTCAAAAACGGCTTTGCGTCCCCCATCGAGCAAATCTAAATTATTTTAAATAATTAACTATTGTGATCTGGTACGTCATCTTAATTCTAGACAGCATCACTCTCTAGAATTAAGACGACGCGTAATAAACTATTGCATTTTAAAATGGATACGGATAACAAAAATAATGTATGTATGGAAATAACTATGTAACAACTGTTATAGTTTAGTTTGACAATATCTATAATTACTGTATTTATAAATATAAAATCACGTTTCATTGACTTGTCCTGGTTAAAAAACGTAAAAACAAGCCTGGCCCCTGCACCGCTACTTGTTCCGAATAACTCTTCTGTAAAACCTACTCTAACGTATACAATTGTTAATATTCAAACCAAAATAATTAAAATATTTAATTCTTGTTTAACAAATATCAGATAAGTCTCATAACTACGGTAGGCGGCGATTTTTATAAGGTATGTCTATAAACATTCGGATGGTTTGAATATTATTTTATAGAAGCAAATATTTGTCCCAAGTAGTGATCCACGGACAGATTCTCGCTATATTAATATTAAAAATTATAAGATTTATCGAAGATAATACTTAACATTATTGGAGGTAATACTTAAATTTAAGAAGCAAGATTGTTTGTGAAACCGATTTGTGAACATATTATTGTAATCTTCGTTTACAATGGTATTTACATAAGCTTTCATAACTTGTTAATGACGAATATTTAGACCTTCACCAACAAATGCTGTTATGTACCTAGTGGCAGTATATAATTGGACAGGATTTCGCAAACAAAAGTAAAACTCGAAATGACAATATAGTAATAAAACAAAACTGGTACAGTAGCTATATTCCAATAAAATTCAACTCTAAAATAAAAATTCACTACTGATTCCAATATCGTTATTTTATGAATATATTGTCATGCCGTACCTTATATTTACTTATTTAGGCTATTGTTTATAGTTGTACTGTACGAAGGCATCCCGTTGTTGATTATTTTGTGCATTACCTACTTTAGTAACACAGTCGGTTTATTAAACGTACTCGTTAGTACTTAAAATAAATTATCTGGCGACGAAGCAAAAAGAATTATATATACGTTAATTAATCGAGACGATGAAATAATTTATAAAAAAAGTTTTCTCACTTATCTTCTTACCATTTAAAAATGCAGTATTTTGGTATACATTGCAAAATAATATGTTTTCACTTGTTTCGCTGTTTTATGCTTTGGGCTGTTGTTCTATTTTCAAATTTCAATGCTGCGATTGCTTTTTTTTGCCGACACCAAACTTAACGTAAATGACCTATGCCTAACAACAATCACCAACGGCTGTCTCCGAAATTTGATGTAGTACGCAGCTGTCTACTGAGATCAAAAATTTAGAATTACAAAATATTTTTACGAATAATATTGGTGGGAAAACAATCCAAAAGAAAATTTCAACAAGCAGTCAACAACAAGCTTTCAAACGGCCGAACCAATGAAATAATTGCACAGCGAAAACAATTAACGCAAACACTAAAAAACGTTATAGAAAGACTAAGTCTAAGTTTCACTATTAATAAATCCATTAGTAGAATATATATAAAAATCCTTTCCATTAATGATTTTATCTATTTACTATTTAATTAATATCACGAGGCTTTATTCCCAAATGATGCCACGATACTCAATTATGTACTAACGCTAGCTTATAACATATTTACAATTACAATTCAAACTACCCGCTTGTTTTACCTTCTAAGCTCCCTAAGATGATCCTAAGCTTGATTTCCCGAGCCGATATCGTTACTTTCAGATAACATTCAAATAAAAATTAGTATATATAAAAACAAACGTGAGGTATTTAGAAATGTGGAGGTACGCGTCTTACTGGGGATAACACGTTCAACTTAATAAAAGAAATGCTTTGAATATCAGAAAATTATTTGTTTAACAAATTAATTTAAGCTGAATAAAAAAACTTATTAAAAATATATTTGGAATTGTCCCAAATAACATTATATTAAAACTCATATCACAAAGTCCGAAAATGTAACATTCCGAAAAAGAAAATAATAAAACTTAAATATTCTTATCTTTTACCTTAACATTGGAAAATAAATGCAAAAATAATGTTAAATCCCTTTTAAGTTTAAACTAAATTGATATTTAATAAATTGCATTGAAATAAACAGGACTGTGGATAATCTTGCATTGTTTGGTTTTAAATAACGATATGATTTAGTAGGTTTTTCTTTTAAAAATTTGATTGAGATATGGCACAGTACAATTTAGTCAATATTTAGATTTCAGACTGTTTTTATTCTATTCGTAATAAATGCGTATTGGCAAATTATCCCCTTTACTTTCTTTGGCTTGTGAAATATCACGGCGTATAAATACTTTTATTTCTGTCTCTATTTCTCATAGATATCTGTGTGATATGTTGGGTTATACTTATGGATAAATGGTGATTTCTTTTTAATAAGATATCAAAACGAATTCGTCAGTTACACCCTGAAAAGATATGTATATCGCAAGTTTCAGCCGAATGCGGTACCCAAGCAATTTCCTATAATATAAGTAAATAATATATTTTTACATCTGCAGCCATCTTATGGTTGATCCTAAGACTTTAAGAATTTTGAGAATATAATAATAATAATAATAATCTAATAAATTTTCAATAACGAGACGTCCGCTACGTTGGTCGACATTAAATTAGAAACCACTATACACTCATAGAGAGAAATCCGAAAATGGATACAGATTAAATATAATTATGTTAATGAATACCTAATATCTACGTAATTTATACAGACGAAACGATTTTTTGTCTCATGATTTGAAATCATGCACGTATACGATCGTCGAACATATTACTGCTTGCCGAAGACCTGCATACTGGCCAGCGCTTCATGACCTACCTCAACCCTGTATTCAAGGATCCTGCCTAATGGCGACACTGTGCTTTTCCCCTTGTCACCAACCGTCTCTTTCCGTTCGCCATTTTCTCGCTCATTCTTTGTCAGTTCGGAAATTCTCAAACCATCGTAAAGACAAACGAAGGCACGGCTACTTATACATTGATCAAAATGTTAATATTGAAGCCAAAACGCACATAGAATACACATTGTTCAATTAGACGTAACACTTTTGTACTTTCAAAATCAGATTCTAAGTAGTCTTTTATTTTATTTATCAACATCAACATTTTTTTTTAATTATTTTCATTTATCTAAAAATTTTTGGTAATTAACTCCTAAATAATCTGTATTTAAATTTAGATTTTGGCGATCCGAAAAAAGTTTCTTTAAAAAATATTTTCTTTCAATATTTAATAATAACTGTTTAAAATTTGTACGATTTCTTTTGTACAGTTACCGAATCTAATTTGACACTAGACATTTATCGAACAATGACAATAAAAAATGTTATATCCTCTTTAAAATACAGTTGGCATTATTTTGGCAGTACTAGATATATTAATACTTTAGTATTGCTCTGAATTACATTGTCATATCGAACACTGTTTGCCATTTTACTAAAACGCTTGCCACCCTCGCGGTGTGGTCACAAAGCAAAGTCCGATCTTCGAAGCGTAACACTAACCGACATCTAAGTCGCGTGCGTCAATACTGTTCATTTTTAAAACTAACGTCAATATTTTACTACCATTATAATACACAATTTACCATTAAAATGCGGCAGAGTCCTGCATAGTTTTGGCATTGTCCGTATATTGCACACGTATGCTATCCCTATCGTGTCCGAGTCCATTGCCGTATTTCAAATACGCCCAGCGCGGGGTGCGGGGGGCGTATTCGGAATAGGGAGCGCGTGTTGAGCGATTGCGATTCAGGCCATCGTCTGTGGTCATTGGAGGCCGGGCGGCAGCTGCGGACCGCGGTCGGCGCCCAGGTCGAACAGGTGGTGCGGCGCGGGCGCCAGCGCACTATGCAGCGCGGACGTCTTCAGCAGCCGCTTGAGCATCCCGCTCGAGCCTCGGTGCTGCAGGCTCTTGTGCGTGGTCAGCGAGTTCTTGGTCCGGTACCTCCGGTGGCAGAACTCACAGACGTACAGCGTATCGGACTGCTCGTGCTTGTCTTGGAAGTGTCGTTTCAGGGAATAGTAACAAGAGAATGTCCTGCGGCAATAGGGACATTCTTGGGGCTCGTTGATACCGCCTGCTGTCGGCGGGGGCATACGGAGGGGCGGTACAGCTGGAAATCGAAACGTTAACGTATTGATCATCTTTTGAATTATATATTTTCATGATCATTTTCATTAGCTAGCCGGCATATTAACTGAAATAGCCCATGAAAATAAGAATTCAAACGCAATTGTGTTAAATTGTATAGCATTTACATAGATTGTATGTATGAGGTATTAAAAATTAATAATACTAATAATACGCACTGTACACATCGACTAACTACACAGTAATCACGAGTTTTATATAATTAAAATTTAGGAAATTCTTTCAACCACAATGACACAGAAACACGTGATAACAAAAATGATAGAAGCATGCTCCAAGCAACACAACAACGTCAAAACTGCGAAACCCGTTGGGAGGGGGTCTTTTGGGGATTAAATTAGAAATAAAGAAAAATTAAAAAAAACAAAATCTAACTGAACTAAAATATAAAAGGACCCTTAAACCTATTGTCTATCAGAATAGAGAATGTTGTTAATGAATCAGCGGTCAGTTAGCCCTAGCGTCTATAAACGGATTCTAACCTTTGTGCGTGATGTTAAGAACGGCTGTTGGATGATTGGCCTCGTGAAGGTTTTCTTTGCTAGATGAATGCCGCACGCCGCGCCAACTCCGTCCAAGTAGTCACTAAAAAAACCGGATTTGATCCGTCTCCCCGGGCCTGGACTTGTGGTAGGTGTATATGTGAGTCATAAGGGAGTTCCTCGAGCAGTATACTCGCTCGCAAACAGTGCATCGGTATTCCTCCTGTCTCTCTGCGTGTTTGTCTGCGATGTGACGTTTCAAAGACGCCTTTGAGCACAATACTTTCGCGCATAGATTGCAGGAGAATAATTTTTTACCTGGAAACAAATTGAAAACAAAACAAATATGGGGTTGGTCCCCGAACCCGGTAAAATAAAATAACTTAACAACCTAGCTGTTATTTCTTTGCTAAATTGTGATTTTTATTTGGTGAACTAAAAAATATTGGAAAAAATATAAAGGAGTGAAAAAAGTGATTGAAAACATTAGTAAAATAAATTGTAAATTAAAAGAAAATAAATATAAATGATTGCAAAGCTACAGTGGCCAATGAGTTGTTAGAACACACACATGCAGATGGCTGGAAAATATTCTTAAAACGGGGATGTCAAGCGTTTAAACAGAAAACGATGCACTACTGTCTACTACTTACAACTAACCGCTATTGTGTCTGTGGAGGATTAAAATAAAACTAACAGCATATTTTTTTGTATATTTGTTTTTATTAAAAACGCCATTATCATCAATATTAGGATTTATGAAGTTCGGTTTAACGATTACAATTACACTTTATGAGTAATATGTCAAGGTTTAATTTAAAAGTAAGAAAAGAACTATGTGTAAATATAAAGTGACATGAATTATTAATAAACTTAAAAATACAAACTATGGGTGGTTGCAGCCCATTCGGTCGGCGGTTGTAAGATATTTCATCGCCCTATTCAAAAATAGCCTTTTCATGGAAGACGAACTTAAAACAATAATTTTTGGCAACATTCTCCAATAGTCACATAATGGGCTGCATTACATAGATGCCAATTACCAACAAAAACAAGATCCAAGGAGTAGAATAATAATTTAAGAAGAAAAAAAAATAAAATTTCAATACAACAACCAATAAATTAATTTAGATTCCTTATAAAATAAGTAAAAATGCCAACAAGAAGTATAAGAACACATCAAATAAGGTCGTCACGTTTTAACGTGCGGTAAGAAAATATACCTTAACATGTTAGAAAGATAAAAAAACTTAAACAGGTCACAGAAACAGTCTTAAACTTGCTAAGATCCTAACTAATGTAGTTTAGACAGGGATGTGTTCTGCTCCTTAGAACACGGTGTAGTTTCGCCCTTTAAACACAGACCGCTTAGATCTTCTGAGATCCCCAAAACTTAGCGACTACGAACATAAATATATAAAAGATCCTCGAATCACGATAATTTTGATTTTTTACCGAACCGAAACGAATTACGCTTCTGACTTGTTTTTTTTTTATAAAATTATCAATTTAGTAAATAATTGTACATTTTATTCTAGATAATACGCCTAATAGTGTACAATTGAAACGCGTACTTAGTCTAATCAGTCTATAGCGCTTATTAATTTTGGCATAATTTTTGAATAATTTCTCTAAATAAAATTCACAAGATCTTTAGTCTCGTGTACTTCGTGATACTCGAAGTGTATCTGCCATACTTAGCAGGCACATCCCTGTAATCGTAAATTAAACATGTATATACTATTACTTCTATGAATTCAGATAAATCTTATTTCTAAGTAGTCAACTAACTTAATTCCCAAACCCAAATTAACAATAAAAACTACTACTAAATTACTACACAAAAAAACAACAATTCTACGTCTTATGTTCAAAAACTTGCAATGTATGCAAAAAAACTTAACATTTTTTTTTCATCGTGCACGGAATGTTGCGAATTTTTAATGAATTTAAATTTCATTTATCCTTTTTCCCTAAATTTCTCTAACACGAACATCGTTCCAATTTAGCACCAAATCACTAGTCTTCCAATTAGTTAAAAGTATCGTAATAAAGCTTAAACAACTAAACAAATTGTAATGGCTAAGCGTTTATGCATTTAGTAATAACAACATAATCTTATAACGTATACTATTAAAATTTACTTTAGGAAGCCTCTTTTGTTAAAGTAGCAATAACCTTAAAGGTGACGTGTTTGAACACTACTCCTATGTTTTAGAAGTTACTCAAAATATGTCTTTTTTTCGAATAAAAACAATTATGTAAAGCAGGCACTAATCATTACTTATGTGTATATTGTTACAATAAATTATGTGTTTACACTTAGATAAGGTTTTCTTATTTCTATAAAAAAGAATATAACATTTTTGCGACATTAATCGTCGAAAAATAGTGATGTTTTTGAACTAGAAAAAGTACACTGACGAAAAAAAATATGTATAGGTTATGAATGTCTAGATCCAGAAACGAAAGGGATTTACTGGGAGTCTAGATTATAAAAGCCAGCATTATATATAACAATTATTATAAAACAAACTGACATCTAACGTCGCTACATATAATTGTTGACTATTTTATTGATATGATTAAGAAAAACTATATGCAGTAAAGCATCTGAATCTAGACCGCAATACAAAATCTAATATGTAGTTGCCTAAAGAAAAATATTTATCGTTTATGACTATATATGGCAAGCTGAAAATTTTATAAAAAAATTCACATTGTTGAAATTTAGGAACATTTAACACTGAGAATTATTAAGATTTAATAGTTATTACCTATTAAGTATTTACTTTTATTATTAAACGTTTAATTAGTTTACTAAAATTGTAGTACATTGAAATTAACATTAAAAAATATAGAAAACCGTCGATTGGAAATGATATCGACAAAATAAAACGAGAAAAGAACACAAAATGTGATAAACTTACGTTTTGATAGAAACTAAATCTGGCTAAACTAAATATATATAATAGCCATGATGGTTCCTTAAATGGCACCTTGCGATTCACTTTGCACATGTGCATTGACAATTTAAAGTTACTTGTGAAAATAAATGAAAATTAAGAGAGTTAATGAACAGTCGACTAGATAGAGTAACAGTATAATAAAGTAAATATAGTCGACCTTAGAGAAAGTGGTGTGATGTATTTGGTTGTGTGTGTGTTTGTGTTTGTTTGTGTTGTCCTGAGTCGGTGGTTGTGAAACCTGTTATTGTATGTATGTCTGTATGACAGTGCGGGTTGCTGTTGATTTCGGTTGCCGGTTTTCGGTCTATTGGTGCTAAGTGTTCTTTCAGTTTCAGTCTTACAGTCAATGAACAAAATCATTTAAATAAAATAATAAATTTGAAAAGCCTCATTAGCCAATTATATAATCGTGTATATAATTTTATTTACTTTTAAATAGATTTTTAGTAATCTCGTATAAATATCTAAGTGTGAGATCATGAAGGTAAAAGTACAGAATAAATAAAAATTGCAAAACGCCGAAAAATGAACACAATGTTGAAAACAATATGCCTCTTTTGTTACTTACAACGAACACTGTTCCATTTTATAAATTTAAGCCTAATATATAAATTTACAGCACCAAGATTTTTCTCTTTTTCTCAAAATATTTTTCTCTTCGCCTTATTGTCACACATTTAACATAGTGTAAAATTCAGGAATCCTCATACCGCAGTATTGCACTTAGCGGGCGTATGTCAATTTATCTAACAGAACATTTAAAAATTACAACCAAAAGTCGCCCTCGTTAGACTGGAACGTTATTTTCCCAAAGAATCTATGAAAACATTCTATCGTGATAAATCAGCGCCGTCGCCGATCACAACATCGCCCAACAAGTTCAAAGATAAATATTTAAAAGAGAAATGTAAATAAAATCAATGACGACAATAAAACGTCAATAATCTCTCAGAGAGATAAAAAATATAAATCATCTACTATACATAGAACGTACGGGTACGGCTCGAAGGTAGCAGCTTAGACGTTAAACTGATCCTTGAACTTGTAGAAGTCGATGGCGTGCGGCGGCGGCGCGAGCTTGGCATCGACGCCGGTGGAGAGGTTCTGCGGCTGCGCCTGCGGGGCGAGCGGGGCGTGCGGGGCGAGCGGGGCCAGCGCGGCCAGCGGGGCGGGGGCGGGTGCGGCGGCCGGCGCGTGCTGCGGTAGCCCGCGCTGGCGCCGGTGGTAGATGCTCTTGTGGTTGTTGAGCGAGTTGAGGGTGCGGAACACCTTGTGGCAGAGGCTGCAACGCGCCGAATGCAGCGGCTGCAGGTGCTGCTGTTCCGTGTGCCGCTTGAGCGTGAGCCGCGTGGACAGCAGCTTCCCGCACACCTCGCATCGGTGGCCCGCCCCCAGGGGGCCCACTGCGCCACACATAACAACCAACATTAGCGCATTAGTCAATAAAACACCCCTCACCCCCAGGGAATAGGGCATACCAACACCACAGCGACCGCTCGCATCCAACGGGTCCCATTTCGAAGGAACCAATTGGCACAATTCAATGCCGCCAAATTTTTGTCGGGTGGCAATTTTGTGAACCTGGGTTGTAGAGGCAATTCAACGTGATCTCTTTTAAGAAAATTTGACTAATGCGCTTTTTGTAAAATTAGCGTTGGTGGTTATGCGTGTACCGATCATAGATGTTCCAATTGGTTCCAGAAAGGCGAGGTCGTGTAAGCGTGTCGCCGTCGGATCTCTGACCCAGACGCCCGACGACGGCGCACGCTTACACGGAAGCATACATTTTTAGTGACAATATTTTATAGATACATAATAATTATAATAGAGTCTGGCGATGCGCATGCAAAAGTACACGTAAAACTATGCTATGTACAAATGTTAGGAACATATCGCGTTACATTTTTATTAAACTTAACAAAGGTCTACGGGCAAGACTATGGCTATGTTTTAGGTGGTCGGGATGGCAGCTTTGATTCTTCGAATGGCAACGTATATGGCAACGGGTTCGTCGGGCGTCAATTGACGGGGTAGAAGGGGCCCTGGCCGGTGGAGGGCGGTTGCTGCTTGCGGTGGTAGATCGACTTGTGGTTTCTCAGACTATTGAGGCTGGAGTATACCCGTCGACAAATGTTACACACGGGCTCCCTGGATGGTCGCATGTGAACGTTTTGAATATGCCGTTTGAGCCGCGTCAGGGAAGACAAACTCTTGTTACAGGGCTCGCATCGGTACTCTTCCTGGGGGGTGCGGGCGCCACCTGGTCACAACACAAGCAGTTAGCCCCATCGAAGCTTCCGAACGCACTTTTAATGCACTCACTATCGTAGCCTCTCGTTTTATTTCAAGCACCGCCACCCCCCTTTACATTGTGATGATAGCCATCCGACGCGACGATAGGCAATGCCAAGCGGTATTAGTAACGCAATATTTTTTTTCCTAACTTGACCTATGTCTTAGTTAAGCTGAGCGATGATTGTATGAAAAATAAATCAGCTGTTCTCATAACAACTTGTGGGACGCGTAATTGACGAGTGCAGTTTCAAATTTCTTGAACAAAAGCGTTAGTATTCTTCAATGAAATATATTTTTTAAAATAAACCGAGATTCGTAATCGTAACTAAAACTCCATTGTCCAATCTCGTGCGTCCCCAGCGTTATAATTCTCAAGACAATAATGATTAAGGGTAATGCGAGACTGTTTTTAGAAACATGAATGATTCATGAGATCTTTTATTTCGGAAAGTAAATACCCGATCGGATTGGTTCCAGATTTACATACTCTTGAATTTGTCGGAAGCTAAAATCGGATAATCTTCTCTTATAATTTCTTCTTTTAACCGGTATTTTTTTTAATTAAAGCCAATTGGTTTATGTTTTGTGCATTTTCACGCTTACGATAAGGAATAACTGATTGTTTTTAAATAAAATAACAAGAAAAGTAGAATATTAAAAAAATGTGAACTAAATTAGGAGAATTTGGAGGAGGGATTTCCTAGCGTACTTGTCAAGACACATCTATAAAGCTAGCAATGTTCATCATAGTATACATTAAACTATAGTAACAATACAGTAACATGCACGCCACGTTGCGTTTTGGTTCAATGATCAATTCTCATTTCCACAGAACAGTCTACAGTCTGACAAATGAAAAAAGATACTACGCACGGAACACCATCGAACCATAACACAAAAAGCTAACATTAATATTGAATACAAAACACAGAGCACATAATGAAGATATAAATAGGTTAGGAGCAGATATAATTATAATACATATAATATGTCACGTGATAATTGCCTCATACATTTTAAAAAATATAAAACCTAATGATAATATATAAACCTAATAATGACAGAGCAGAGAGGAAGCGGTGATGGTGGCATACGACAGACAGTGCATTAAAAATATCGTTTGTTTCAATATGTAAGTATGCATAAAATAAACTTGTTGCTAGACAAGCCGCAACTCACCTTGAGACGTACTCGCCATGCCGTCCGGGGCCAGGGGGCTCGGCAGACCTGGAAAGAGCGTAGGGCTCTCATTCATTCCGAGATATTTTGGCTTGGCTAGGCTTTTAACCCTAATCCTATTTTACCGCCACCGTATATGATATTTAAATAGAACTATCTTTTAAATACTAAGTCTAAGTTATATTCACAATAAAACAAAACAAAAAAACACATCACAGAAGCGTAATTTACCGGCCAACGCAGAGGGGTCGGTGAGCGCCATGCTGTAGTTGTAGTTGTGAGCTGGTTGGAACAGCTTGGTGTCGGGCGAGATGAAGGGCGAGGGCAGCTGCGGCGGCGGCGTGCGGTCATCAGCCTCGGCCGAGCTGGCACGAGACGGCGGCCCGCCTCCCTGGGAACGGACACATCTTTACTATACAGAAACTCTTTTGCAACTTAAGTAACGTTTAAAAAAAATTGTGTTTTTTTAATCTATGACAGGCATTCAAACGGAATCATAATCTTATGTTTAAATAAAAAGTTTAAATCCTACGCAGAGCTCGAAACGCTAGAAATACATATTGTGTTTTAATATTTGAGTATATTGGTATAGAATCGAAGAATCGTTTTTAAGAAAAGCTTTTGCATACCCTCCGAGACGAGTAGTTTCATGTATCTTTAGTTACACTTTCTAATCTTTGGCTGAATAAATATTTGATTTAATCGTTTTCGAGAGACTTAGCTTTCGTGAATGTACAGAATAAAACCATTTTGAAGTTCAGTTTGAATTAATCATTGCAATAAAACATTTTAATATTAACGGTTTTATGAAATGTGAGGTACCTTATCTTGTTAACTTCTATTTTGGTGAACTAAATAAGAACACTAAGTAAGACATAAGTTGCAGCTCCTTGGTAATGAAATAACTATGAAGCTGAGTTGCCAATCTAACTTTTTAATAACGAATCTCTTATCTTTATGTATATCAGTAGCTTTATATGACAGCTGATAAATTATAATGACTTCAGACTAAATTATGAGTTTCTCATTAAAATCGAAATAGTATCATTAAAAATAAATAATATTTTTCAATTGAATAATCAAAATGGCGGTGCTATGGAGCGATGCCTCAATTATCATGACATACGACCCTTACTGTTCCGGGTATAGATTCTAGTCTAATACTCGGTAATAGTGTAACCGAGTGTTTGTATATCGCATTCTATTACACTCGTTTATTCTAATTTAATCGTCTATTGTATTATTCTTAAATATTTCTAAATGTATTCGTCGAGTTGCATCTCGTCTCGGTAGACTTTTATAATAAGATAGACAAATTCCGGAATATTATATATTAATTTATATTTTTAAAACTTATTGAAAACAGTGTAACAATATCCATATTGGTCCGTTGGTCCAATATGGATATTGGTGGTATCGGTTGATTTTTACCAACTCACAAGTGGTCTGTGATGGTGCGGCGGCGTGTCGTCAGCACTCCTGTCGATGTCCGGGTTGGAGGGGCAGATCATATCAAGGGGCTCGTTCTTGACCTCGTCCATTAGTCGGGGGGAGGGAGAAGAGCTCGAGTTGGAGATGCCGTTCCCGTTGCCTTGCTCATTGTGAGCGCGCGTGTTGTTTACCATCGTACTGTTCTTGGAGAAGTCGTGGACTTGCGGCTGGTCATTATTGTTGTCGTGGCGGACGCGCTTGATGACGTCGGGGGAGTTGTCCGCGGAGCGGGACATGCGGCGCGGGGGGAGGGGGATGCGGCGCATGATGGGGTGCGGGTGCATGAGGGCTTCTTCCAGCTTCTCATTGTAGTTGGTGGTGTGCGGGGTGTGGGGGGTGTGCGCGGGGTGGGGTGGCGTGCGGGGGGAGGAGGCAGCCGCGGCGGCGGCGCGGGCGATGCTCTGTACTAGCGGCTGTGGACGGAAAACCATGTTAAAGGAAAACTAGAGTAAAACTTGCAACTTTAATTTTGTTCACATTAAATAGTTTAGAATACAACGGAATTAATGAATAGACACGATTCAAACGCAAATAGTGATAAATATTTTTGCATACAAATAATGGATTCATGGTCGTCGTTTCGAATTAAACAATAGAACACGTCTAGACGAATAATAAACTAATTTACACAAAAAATGTACACCTAAGCAAATATTCTTCTATTTAACTAAAGGTAACCTTTACTTGAAATGATTTATTAATCCAGAATTAAAAAAGACTTTTACCGGAAGCAGTCCGTTCTGATTTTTTATCTACACGACCATTTCAGTAGCTATTTAATAAATATTTCACGGACAAACCTTTAACACATTAAAACAAATAAATTTACTTTAATATGTTATTATTATAATAATAATTTAATATCCATTATATTATAAATGATAGCTATAAATTCTTCGGTTCTGTGTTGGTAAAGTAAACTCACCCCTTGTGCATCCTCGTTCTGTGTGAGTCCAGACACGCGCAGCACCTCAGCAGTCTTGAGGAAGGAGGAGAGGCTCCGCTGGTGCACGTTCACCTCTCCATGGTAGATGAACTCCACCAGTGCGTGTAAGTCCGTGAAAGCAACGTCCTGCAGCACTATCACTGGGTGCTTGCATGGTGTAGACTGTTGACAACATTCAAATGTTATCGTTGGATGTCTAAATTTAAGTAATATTATTCTATGGACACGATAAGAGTTTTTGTACTTAAATATATATATTTTTTTTATTCAAATAATGATATAATAATAATTGTGTATTACAAATGTTCATATCTGCAATGTAAATTATAAACATTAGTCATTTTTCAATATATAATTACAAATGTTGTATAGCAATGTAGATAGATTCGATATTTCGCGATCACGTATCAAGTCAGGTTGGCCGAGTGGTCTAAGGCGCCAGATTTAAGCTCTGGTTCCCGAGAGGGAGCGTGGGTTCGAACCCCACACCTGACAATTATTGTTTCATATTTTTTATTTTTATTCACATGCCATTGTTTTATTTTATGTTCTGTTTGTTTTCCGTGAATCTTTTAGGTATTTCGTGCCATGAGTCAGGTACGCTAAAGTTATGAAATGCTGAGTACAAAATATGATTGTTTTGAAATCGGAACATGAATGAATATTCTCAGGAGGGCTATTTAATTAATATGAATTTGTATTGTTTATTGTGATATAGGTATCGTATGGGTGCAATTAAAAAAAAACATTCGGTTCTTTCGACAAGAGGTCTCAATAGGTCTATTTTTCAGATTTTCGTGAGATATAAAAATATGTGATTCTTTAATAAAATATTGAATTGACAATGGTTTGTATTCAGTTAGGCCTTCGAATATTATATAATTATTAAGTAAATGATTAATTGCATTGTTTGCTATCTATCTGTTATCAGTAGGTATCAGGCGAATAATTAAAATATCACGAGTAAAAAATATGTTAACTATTAATAATATTAATATTAAGTTCTGTATCAATATTATTAGTCTTAAAGGAAAATTTATTGGACATTTATAATAATTAATGCTGGCAAATGATTAACATACTAAGGTTTGTTTAAAGTATCCACATATCGAGCAGTAATTATTAATGGTCTAGTCTATATCTAATTTAAATCTATATCTATATATCTATTTTGAAATTTACTTACTTTTAAAAGCTCGCGAAAGTATGGGCTACAGGCTGATAGAACGACTCTGTGTGCCTTAAGACTCTTTCCGTCACAGGCGAGGGTGACGTCCACGAAGTCTTCATCATCTCGAAGGTTCTCGAAGGCGCTGGTGATGCTGCTTTGATAATTGTTCCACCGGAGGCAGAAGTGCTGTGTGTCGACCATCTTGAATGTGTTCCGCCAATTACCGAGTCATGTGTTCTTATCTGTGGATAACTAAAGCATTAGAATTTTGCATACTTTTTATATTTTTTATTTAAGTAATATTAAAAATTCTGTAAGTTATCAAGTGGTTATATTTTGTACGTATTGGATGCGTTTGCGCAGCTGTAGACATTATAACAGCTATTACGAATCTTTAAATAGAAATTGCATTGATAGTAATAATTGTGCAAAAAATGGGGCAAAAGTGCAATAATTTAAAGATGTCATAAACAAGAGATATCATTATATCTGCTGACCTGTTTTTTTATCTTTGTTTTTGTTTGTTGTTTCAACTAGTCTAGTTTTTATATAACATCTATTGATCAGTATTCTTATAAATCACTAGCAGCTTAGATCTAAACTGATGAATTTTGAGATTTGTAGGTACATACTTCTAATATGAGAAAAGTATTTCTTGATGCATCTAGAACATTTTTAAAGATAAAGGTCTTCTCATGGAGCACAAATTTAACAAAAAAAAATAACAAAATATTATTGTATACGTTATAAAATTTTGTATTATTAGATTTATTTTACATATGTATGTGTTACTTATGTTTAAGTTCACGTAACTTAGACAAAGGAAGTATTCTTGTATTACGTGAATTCTTAATTTTAGCTTACATTTTCTATGGTTTCTTTTAAAAAATATTTCCCCAAAATTAAAGCAAACAATGCGTTTCAGCCATTTAAATACACCATTGTTTTAATATGGCTTTGTACTTAAGAACTTAAGTTTCGGGGGCAAATGAAAGAAAGTTTAGGATATCATTGTAATGTTTAAAGACTGTATTGTTCTTAATTAAACTTTGCAAGGTGAATAGGTATGTTCTTATAAAACCGAAGCTCCAAATATGTAAATTATGCAATATTCTCATTTGTTTCTATGTATTCTTGGACCGCAATTTACATTTCCTAGAGATATCGGGGAATCCTAATTGTATTGGTAATTCCGTAGAATAATGAATAAAAAAACATTATAATGTATTAGCTTCATTATTAATTATTTTCCCAGATTATGAAATTATTAGAGATATTGTTGCTCAAACAAATTATTTTATAAGCTAGCGAAAACGAAATCTTTCCAATTTGAAGTTCTTAGAAAATTTTAAGTTGACTAAGTTTCCATGAAACTGCGACATGCGCAATCATTCTACTTCGTACGTCTAAGGTTTACAAAACACCAATAACGTAATATTCAAGTACATTCGTGTTATTTACGTAATCAAAAAAGTTACACGAACTTTAAAAATCTTACGGAAACACCAAAAATGTTGTACCAAGATTTGATTTTCCTCACAAGTCTAGTTTTTTAAATAATGAGGTCAAATACGTCATGAAATGAAAATGTAAGTTAATAATAAAAATCACAAATTCGTGGTAATCTAGCAACACTATTACCTACAAAAGATGACTCAAAACCGATAAGTAACAACATTTGCTTCTTCCACTTTGAACCTTACTACTCGGTGATAAGGATGAGGGAATACTTGATTTTTCAAAGTTTTTAAACAATCTTAGACAATAACCCAGTGGCATAGCTGTAACAATGATGATCAGGTTACTGGTATGTGAGGCTTATTGTGGTTTTGGTGTAAAAACGTATTACAAGAGTACTGGGAGTCTATAGTAATATATGTGTATGGTAATATATGTGTATCGTAATATATGTGTACAGTAATATATGTGTATAGTAATATAATGACTAAAAGGCTATCAATGGCTGGATTTTAAACTAATGTTCATATAAAAAACAAGTTATCTCAGGTAGAGAAAATATCCGGGTAAACTTTATAAAATCTTTTATATTTAACCCTCACTTAATAGGGATGGTTTCTTAGTTTTATATCTTCTATTTCTATAATTTCTAGCTTGTTTTTATTTTTTTTATTTATACAAATAAATAAATGTTCTAAGAGTAACGGTATGTGATAAAAAACATGATGGGTAAAGTAAATTTTCACTTAAATTCATCGTTATTATTTCTAATTATTATATATAAATTTGTGTCACTACTTGGCTCTGAATTTATCTAAGATTTCTTAACCTAACCCCTTATACCAGAATACAAGCCTGCCCTTGTAAGGGCAGGGTCAGTGCTAATACATAGACTGTATCCCCATTGGAGTAGCAAATGTAGCCATTTGTAATTTCCACCGCGGAGTCAGAAACAAGAGGGCATTTTACAAATCCTTCGCCATTCAACCTTTATGAAAAGACACACTCCCTGCTTAAAGCGGTCCAGTTCATGAGACGTAGCGGTTTAATATTCAGTTCATGAGATGTAGCGGTATAAAATAAAATATTTATATAACACTAGAAACTTTAGGTCCTTAATAAAACGTTAAATTTACAAAAATATATATGTATAGTATATGATAATAGAAATGTGTGTACCATTTATTACAAAATATATATTTAAATTAATATCCATCAAATTAAAATTTGTAAATCGCTTTAGCTTAAACTTTAGACCGCATTATAAATCCGTTTAGTCGTTTTTAAAAAAACACATCCATCTTTCTGTTTCAATCAAAAGAGTTTTTATATAATTGTCACCTTTTGAAGCAAAACAGAACATAAAATTAAATGATTCTACTTTAGATCTTACGCAATATGTAATAGAGTTCAAAATCTCTTCACATTAATCACCAAGTGCTGTCTAAGTGTAGTGTACACCCGTTTTAGTTTTCATAACGAATATTACCGGGTTATCTAATCTAAGTACTTTATTGATAGTAAATATAAAAATGTACAAAATAATGCATTTTTCATAAATATCATAAATAAATAAGAATCTAAATAAAATGATTGAAAACGGTTTAACATATAATCTAATAATTTAAAAAATGATAATTCTCAGTCTAAATAGAATAAACTATTTTTAAAGTCAATACAAAATGAGCTTTAATACCATTGTTTAAAGTTAAATTTGTGATAAATTTCGTTATCACGACGATAAAATTATATGCATTATATTATTTATAGCAAATTATTTCAGAGGTCCGTAGAGAAGTCTCAGACTTATAAATTAATAACAACAAAATATATGTAAGATTCAATTGTAAGGTAGTTAATATTATATATCAAATATTCATGTAGAGTTTTCATTATTTTCCATACAACAAAACCCGCGGGTTTTTAAACGTATATTTATATATATTCAGTTTTGAAATTAATAGAGAAACCATTACCTTTATTAAAACATTTACCAAGATAAAAACTACTTTTGACCTTACTTCTAAAATACACAACACCAGTATCATATATAATAGTGTTTACTAGTGTGGTATACACCAACACATATGCACTCAACAATACAATTACCAAATTATATAAAATGGCATTTTTATCAAATATTAGATGTCCCTGAACAATATTTATAAAGACATTCTTATATCTTTGACAATTTAAATAAAGATTGATCAAATAGAATATCGGTGACAAAATTACAATACTATATAAAGCTGGTAATCTATAAACATGTATAGCCAATTAAGCTTATTTTTAATGTAGGTTTTTACTCATTTCAATTTCATGCCTAAGATAAAGTAATGAAGAAAAATAATATATATATTTTAGTCTGGTTATTTATAATTCAGTCACTTTAATTTAAAAATAACTATATTTTAGTAGAACTATAAAAATAAGTTAAACGAATGCGAATTAGAACGCTCGGGGCATCGCAGCGATAGCCGACAGTTATCTCTATTTTTTTGTAAATTTAGCGTTTTATCAAAGACCTAGGACAAATGATATCTTATCAGGCGTATAGTTTAGGTTTCTGAATGTTTCTAGTGTCATATAAATATTTTATTTTATAACAAAAATCTTTGTTTTATCGCAAAATACTGAGACGTGTGATTTTAAATCCAATATAAGCTTTATAAAATCTGAAACATCTTTATGTTAAAAAGCTTAAAGATTTTTTATGATTGAAATTCTTGACATATACATTAAAAGAAAAAAAAGGATTAAATGAAAATATGTGTTGCACTTTCTCTCATTTGAAAAAGAATAGGGATAGAGTCTAACTCACTGTTACATAATTATTATAATAATTAAATATAATTATTATGTGTATAAAATATTTAAAACTATTTAGAGCCATTTTAGTTGCTCATTAGATGATATTTAAATAATTGAATGACAAAATGCATTTTATTTATAATTTCCAGAAATATAAGCAGAAAATTAAGGAAAATAATCTATTTGGTAATAATGTTAAAGTACATTAATAGTAATGACGTTGGAGGAAAATATTATAAATAAATGTTATATAATTAACATATTTTAACAAAATTCTATTAAATATTAAACTTTGTCAATTTTAGTACTTTAGACATAATAAGCGTTTTCGGTTATTATTGATTAGAATTATTTTATTCAAATCCTGTAATTATAACTGTAACTGTATATTTATTGTTTAAGGTGTATTTTAAAATTTTGTACTCACTTTATTTTATTGTTATGTATGTATGTATTTATAATTAATTTATGTTTAGTTTTTATTATTTATATACATAAATTATTGTTTAGATTATTATAGCACCATTGATGTTCTTAGTTTTAATGGTTTTCGTCTGTTTATTAATTGTGTACCCTCATTGTTTTATTTTCTGTTAACTATATCTGTTGACTATAATACTTTAACATTAAGTCCGCTCATTGTATTTTATTTTGTACAGTAAAGTATAAATAAATGAATAATTTGTAAATATCTTTTACACGTGGTTTTTCCTAACAATGATGAAAATTAATAAATAGGGTGATAAATAGTAATTAAATTGTCTAGAACTTGCAACAGAAAATATACGCAAAATATAAAAAAAATCGAAAATCGAAACCCAAAATCGAATGATCTCTACAAAATCGATAAGTGTCTCTACAATATTGATAATAAAAGTCGATTCAAAATAAAATGATATAGTTATTTTATATCGTTATCACAATAAAAGAACTAAAAACTTAGGCTTTATCTAGCTTAGAGTCAGAGCTCAGACGTCGTGACCTACCTACATGATAAAAAAAACTTAATTATTGCTTTGGTATAGTTTTTAAAATGATATTCATCGTTTGACATTGCGGTGACAAAAATAATTGGAATTTTGTCATCTTCAAAATGCCTACAACAATAACATGATCTCTATATTTTTTAATAGAGGGAAATATATATTTACGAATGTGAAAATAAAAAACTTGATGACAAATAAAAAATACATCTAACGAATAATAAAGTTCGAAAATAGTTACAATTATTATGAAAAGTCCAATTCATTGACGCGATAGCTCAGTTGGTAGAGTGGTGACGCGCTACGTCCTAGTTTGCAGCCTGTTCTTGAGAATTCTATGTTAATTACTTTTTTTTTAATATAAAAAAAGTGAAATGTGTAAATGATTAAAATTATTTTATTTACTTTACTTTATAACGTTGGTTGTTATTTATTCAGTATTTCCAAGGAAAGAAGGCTTCCTTTTTTCTTTCTATGAAAAAAATATATTTTATTTTTGTATAAAAAAAATACTACAAAATATATGCTCAAATATTCTAAACCGAGAGGTTTATTGTTAATATTTTCTTAAATTTGAGATATTAAAGTCTTGATATTAAGAAAAGTTTATTTTTAAGATCTTTATTTTAGTTTATGTACCTACCTTTACGATAACTACTGCCTTCTGACCGCTACCGTTTGTTTAAATCTGTAACAAAAGAAAAAAAATATTTTAATATTTTTTACGGGATAAGAATTTTGCATAAAAAAGTCTATGATTTTTATATTGATGTGAATTGCTTCTGATAGATATCTCTGTTGGCTCGCGGAGAGTTTTGTTGCAGAAACTCTACTTTTATTAACCTTATTTTCAGTATTTGGAATATGGTTTTTTTTCAGCTAAAATGCACTTCCGTTTGTTTTAAGAATGTTATTTGCCCAGCTGTGGGACTATAACCATCGTGGTTTACCCTAGCTTTATTAAAGCAATTTGCAACAGGTGGTTTATCCATATGGAAAACAAAATAAATTATAAAATAATAGGTGTAATAATTATCTAAGATTAGCTATAATTAGTTAATTAGTTATTTTGGTATTATATTATAATTTGCTGAAACATAATACACAATTTATCATCAAGGCACTAAATTTGAAACATATACGAGGCACTCTGTATTCATTAAACTTACGTAACAAAGCCAGCAAAAGCTTCATTCACAACACACACATTCAAATAGTAGCTATTTACATACGAGCACACACGACACCCACACATAGAAACTAGACTCGCTATTCGCCAACTTTCGCTTTCATACAGAGCCTACATAGTTTGAATTCCAAACGACCCGCTCCGGTTGGCTATTCAAAATTTGACCTTCATTCCGATTGGATGATTTTCGCTCATATACTAGGTGTTTACGGAAATAATGTATACAGCCTACGTGGTTCCGGGCCTCAAAACCTTCGCTACGTATGTATTTAGGCGCTTAGATATTGGAGCGGGTTGGGCCGAGTTTGATATAAGAAACTTTGCTCTTATATCAATGATATATTGTACAATTTATATTACAATAGTTTGAGATGAAGTTCATTTATTTGTTTTATAGAATTGTCTACGTAATGACATATTTCGAAGAGTTTTGAAGGAGTTTTCTTACTGAATTTTATCCATAGAACTTAAACTGTATATCTCAAGCCAGTGCCGTACAACAAATGTTATGAATTAAAAAAAAAACATGTATTTTTTTGTTCCAGTCAAAAAAAAAGTTACGTTTGAAGTCAAAGTCATTGCTACATGTCATAGAACTGCTGAAGACAACGCTGTCAGTAACCGTAGCTACTGTTTTCATACAATAAGCTATTCATTTTTTCTTAACGGTTCAAATGTTATCGAATTTAGAGTTTTATTAGAATCCTTATGCTTTATTTTAGTCTGTATCATTTTTATACTTATAAATTTTACAATTTGCAACCTACATAACTTGATAACAAAACTTCTCATTCCAGAATTTGTACAATATTTCGTATTATTCGTAATGGGAAATGTCTTTCTATTTTCTTTGTTTTAGATGAAATTATTTCAGAAACATCACAATGATTTTTTAAACTACGATTTTACCCTCTTTTAGTGAATTTGGAATAAACCCCTTCTTAGGGTATACTTACTAAATATGTTGTACTAATATCAAATCTTAAAATCAATTAAGGTGCGCCACCCGAAGACCTACGCATAAGTCAGTCAATCAGGAATGGTATACTAAACAAATAAATAAAAAAAATTTTTTTTTTAAACAACAAACGTTTTACGACGTTATTATTGAATTAATATACAGTTATGTAAAGAAACAGATAAAGGTACTCTTCCTATGTTGTAGGGTTTTTGACCCGAGCGTTGACTTTTTTACGATAAAATAAGGACTGACGTTGAGCACAGACGAGTCTGTCTTGATGACGGTATATCTACTTTCATTTGCCTTATTTATTTATACAAAAATATATCTGTCTAATAATAAATTATTATAATAAATCTATTGTAAGATCTATTTTACGTTATTTGATAATAAATTTATTGTAAGTTACGTATTTGTTGAACAAATCTAAGACAATAAAAAAATCGTATTCGTTAAATTTTTCGTATTATTTTTTTACCTTTTCTTATAATATTTACTTTATATATAAATTAATCTCAAGGAAAAAAGATATTTTAGTCGCTAGTGTGTGGAAAGCCTTATTATTATTATAGCCGTCTTGCGAATAAATTTAGGTTATTTTTCTAAGAATTCATGTCATAGAACTTTATTTACTGTTATCTATTGCATTCATTACAAACGATTAATCATTTCTATTTGACATTTAAATCATGAATTATATTCAATACATATTCATAATTATGTAGAGCCGTTGTATGTTTAATTTGGTTAATGCGTGTTAATTCTGTGTGTTTTTTAAAATGTGTGTTATAATTTCAAATAGAATTGTGGTAAGAACACAAAATCAAAAACTATTCAGTAGTTGGTAGGAGTAATTAACTTGACATCATTAATTCATTGGGTAAAATCATTCAATACATAATATATGTGTTTAGAATTTGAGCAAATTTTGCGGATAGACTCGCTCGTCTATATTTGTTCACTAATATTTAGACAGAGTATTAAAAACCTGATAACAGCTGCACTGCGGCTAGTGTTGTGGCTAATTGTGTTATTTTATCGATAGTCTACGTGTTTATAGAGCGCTAACGTTGCTAAAGTGCATGCATTTTAGGAGATTCGATTATTTCGATTGGAAATATAATATTCGTTGTTAAAAGTGTTTAAATAATAAAATATTTTGTATATTTAAAAATAATGATTCTTAAATGATTAATTAACATGATTATACTTATAAATTAATAATGAAATAGTTTTAAAATAACATAACATTAAGATTAGCAACAGACATTAACAAACACAACCTTATCGACATCGATAGCACGTCACATCACTAACCTAGGGCAGGGCCAGTTATCATTGCAAGAGATTGCGAATATGAAAATGTTTTCAAGATAAGGCGCACCGAATTATGAAAGATTAGAATATATGAAACTAGTTTAAATTATATTTTTTGCTATTTTGATAAGAGTTCGTGTGACAGACACGTTATCATTATTGTTATATAAGTGAAACAGTTCTGAGAATTAAGTTTTTAGCAGATGTCCGATACAATACTGTATTTTAATGTAAAATATATACATAATTTTGTATAATATTAATAGATATCTTATATTTTTTCTAAGCTATCTCATATCGTCATATTTTCAGATACGTTCAGTGCTGTAACATCAGTGCAAATATTTGAAAAAAGATAAACTTAGTAAATATTTGAAATGCATTTTTTTGTCCGTTTAAAAATTACTTACTTACTCCAGTTAAATGTCTAGAGTGATTAATGATAAAAAACTCAAAGTTCTGAGTTCAGAAACTATTTAAGCTTGGTAAAATTTTAAAAGCTTTTAGATAAAGATTTATCTCCAATGGATACTATATAGCGTAGATTTAAGCTTCTTCATATTCCGTATGACGATAATAAAATATATAAAATTCTATGAAATTCAACACTTATTCACAAATCGTTTTACAATGACTCCGGATGACACGAAGTAAACAACTAGGTATCAAATAAAATAAACAACATATTAAAATTAGACAGGAAACAATGTTTATAATATTTATAAAGAATTTTCAATAATTTCTTTAATAACTTTGTACATTGAAGTTCAAGGTATCTATAAATTTTAACTTAATAACTTAACACAAATTTTGGTTTTAATTATAACCACGTAAGGTTTTTGGTATAAATAACTGTAGGTAGAGTAAGTGATAGTGCTAAAATATCGTACGGTTAATTAATTGGTTAACTTTAACTATTCTCGGAAAAGCATTGACCCTTATTATGTTACCAGTATCGTTTGCCTCTCTCATTTTGGTTTATGAATACTATATTTTAAATGTAGGTATTCTCCTATTCTCATAGACCCCCGTCCGCGGCATCTCGTTACAATATTTCTTAGATGTTCTGTCACAGGACGTTGCGCAAGCGCATCCAAGGAATTTCATTGTTTAATGTTGCTTAATGAATAGTAAGAACTTTTGTTTTAATTGTTTAAATTCAAAGTAAAGATATACATGTATTCGATTTAAAATGTAACTCTTTATGCTATAACAGAAGCTTTATTCATTTAATAGCTTTTCTGAGAGTTTAATTAAACGCTGAAAATTATAGGAGTAAAGATAACGTAAAATATATTCATAATTGACAACTTTTGCCACTTTATATAATGCAATAAGTTTATTCGTAATATTTCTATAAAATAGATAAGATTATATAGTTACTAGATAGTCGTTGCATTGGACGTCATGATGTATTATTTATATTATCAATTCATAAGATTCACTTTCACACACATATTCTTTGATGTGTGCATCATTTTAATTTATTCGGCTTATACATTGCGATTTACAATGTATTAGGAATATAACTATGGGTTTTTATTCGTGTATCCTGTTATGTTGTTTCGTCTAGCCTGATAGAGTCATGTATAGTTCTGCGCAAAAGTGTCTACGATAATTAATACGTTTTATTAAAGCATTGTATTAAACGTTTCAAATTAACTGTACTTAAATGTGTGTTTGATGATACAGAGGGTTGTAAATAGTCCTCTATAACGGAATGTTCATTTTGTGTTGACAAACGTACTGAGAGCACGCTGCCCTGAGTACTCTTGGTGATAGAGTCCCATAGTAGAGTTCACAAACTTACACTTCTGACAAGTAAATAAAGATTATAAAACGATAAAAAGCTTTGGATTAGACTTTACAAAGAGTATTATTTTTTTGTTTAGTTTTATATTTATTTTCTTCTATAATTATTAAATATTATAATAATCGCTCAATGCATTTATAGAGCGAGTGTACTGTGGAGGTCATTGCCATATCTTTAAGGAAAATAATATTTGCACAAAAATTCAGTTAAGTTCATGTAAAATAGAATAATAATAATTAATTTGCTTGCAATGTACTTGATAGTGGATATTTAATTTATATAATTATTTTATGCTTATTTTTATAATGTTTTGGGTTAAATATTTTCATTTACTAGTCGCTAAATGAAAACTACAAGACTATTGTAGTGTTAATAGAACTAAACGTCTGATAATAACACAAATTAAAATGCTGATAAATATTATTAGTGGAGAGAAATAGAGAAATAAGGAAAACAAACCATCAATTAAATCTACTTGGATGTATTATTCTTTTTCATACCAATAATATTTTAGTAAAGTTAGAGGTCGTCTGTAAATTGATCTCTATTAGCTAACGTCACTGTTTGAACACTGATATATGCCTATTATATACACAACTATATATATTTCTAATTTACTTATATTGCTTATGATAAAATAATATAAACATTAATAATATTCTTTCGACACAATTTCTGTTTTAACTCCAAGGTAAATCTAGAGAAGACGGTATTTTATTCTATGAATTATTGTATATGTATATTATTTTGTCCAAATATTGAGTTAGTAAATGTATTATTGCAATGGTTTCTAGTTTTAATATTTCCGCATCAGCCAAAATTACATATTGTTTTTATTCAACATATTTACATGTTCTAGACACTTTTCTCTTAAGACATAATCTTCTAGTCAAAATTAATCTTCTAAGTCTCTATATTGTACGGAAAAAATAATAAATTGTAAAATCCTAATGTATGTTTTTATTATATAAGAGTCATAAAATTGTGTTTGTAAATTACTGTAAGAATAAAATAGTTATGTTATTTGTCTCTATTATATGTGTAGTTTAATTTCGGAAAGTATTGCAAAAAAAATATTTAAAAAGGCCTTATATGATGGTTTTATATCTTTAAACAGCCGGTATCAAGAACACTAAATATCACAATGACGCGTTGTCCCAAATGAGGTTATCCATAGCACTAGCAAAATTTTTGTGCAAATAATATTATCATCATGGCACGACCTTGCTCCCAGCTATCACCAAATTTAGATAGTTCTAACGTCGCGATAAAAAAAAATAAACTCACCAATATAAAATAAAATAATAATAAATCAACGATCCCACACACAACACAACACTATATGCTATCAAAAAAGTTTGTCGATCATGTCAGCGAGTGCGGTAGAGAGACGCGGGTGGTCGCAGCAGTGCACATCGCGAGCTGGCCGGCTGTTGCCGACTGGCGGCGCGCACGCACTCCCCTCTCCGCGCCCAAAATATGCCGCGAAAAATAATGGCGGGAGGAAACGCGTAAAAACTGAAGGGGTGCGCTCGACTGAGGCTGTATGCTAATCCATCGTGTGCTCGGGCCCTTTTTTCCGGGGGGTGGGGATGCAATTAAAAGCCGCGCGTGCGTGGGGGCGCGATTAGAACGGAGACGGCGGACGGAATGAGCCTGTCAAGGTTTTTTACTTTTTCCTAGTCTGGGGCTCTGTAGGATTGTTTCGTAGATATATGCGTCGAATCGATGGCTCGTCTGGACGAAGATGAAATTAGAGATGTTTTGAATCATTTTTATTTAGATAACTTTTATCAGCGAATATGCTCATTAGGACTATAATGATACTATTGATAACCGGAATATGATACTAGCATAAAGAAGTATATCTAAGATTAGATAAAAAATTTGGTATCTGTGGCAGAAATTAAAAATAATAGTTTTTGCAAATGTTATTAATGAGATTCGAGTACAACTGTCAGGGCTGTCTAAAATGATTTAAATGTGATGTCGGGTAGTTGTCTAGGACACAATAAGATGAAGGGAGCGTGCAGGGATGCTGCAGGCTTGCTCCGACCTCGTGCAGCGCGCTAACGACCTGTTTAAGAACCCAATTTGCAAACACCCTTTTATAGGGTAAATGATATTATAGTATTTCTTATACCATCTGTAAGTGAGGTTCTTTACCGGGTTGGTTTCTGTATATTTTTCAATACTATCATTGAATGTTTAGTATATAAGTTGGTGCTATTTTTGTTTATGATATTATTGAAGGGAAATATATAATGTAGGTATATAATAAAAAATATAAGTTTTATTAAATATCTGATTGATGCTAAAATTTTGTTCATATTTATTAAATTTGTATATCTTTTAGATTATCCTGTTTACGTATCTTAGATAAATTCTTATTACATTTTTTTTTCAATACTCAATCAGCCGCAGGTGTAGTAAACTTAAATAACTATGTATATAAATAAATAAATTATCATATTTTGGACATGCCCTTATGTATTATATTATCTAATTTAAAAATGTATCTTTAAATATCGTAAATAATAAAGTACTTGAGAAAAAGCTACGTTAACAAGAATAGTCGTAAAGAATAATTAACAATATATATAAAAGACATGTCGGTGTTGTCCGTTGGTCCTGCATCGGTTATTGCTCTCAATATAATTATATATGCAAAAAATGTCTAATATTGAGCTCCGAGCGCACTTGCAGGCTAGCTAGGCCCTTGTGTTGTCCGTGCGTCTGTCCACTTGTATTTACATGATAATAAACTTACAAAGGGTTGATTCTAATTGTTAGGGATAGATTAAAAATCAAGTTCAGCGAGATACACCTATCGTATTAAAAAAATATTTCTTCTTTATCTGAAAATACTATTATTAATTGAAAAATAAAAGGACTTACCTGTCCAACGCCTCGGCGTCGCAGCGTCAAACGTAACTCAACAAAAACATCAACAAAGTCACGAGTCAATGTCCGGTTGCCGATCACAGAATAAACAAACTTAACCCGACTGTTGACAAATACACGATTTAAGACTAGAAATATTCGAATATAGTAATTCTGAATTCAAATTTTGTAGTGTCCAATGAGATCGAGCGGGCGGCAGTCCGGCCAATCCGTCACGCCCGCGTCCACACACGTGAGAAACTTTACCCAAAGTTCGACCGAAAAGTTTACCGACACGCGTCCGAATAGTTGGCCCGACGCGCTCTATTCTAAACTTGAAAATTTAAAGACCGAACCCTATTAGTGAAATATAATTGCGGCTGTTTATATATTTTTAATTCGTTTTTTTTTTCGGAAGCGTCCACCCGTCCGGTCGGGTCCGGCCGGTCTGCAATATTAACACGAGCCGCGTCCACCTTTTGTAATGAAACGTTCACACATGCTTCCGCATTACCGTCCCGATGCCATCAATAATGAAGCCGGGCGGGAAAAAACAAAACGGGGCACCTCTCCCGGCGAGGCGCCCGCCGACACTACAGCCTCCTCGTCAAAGATCAGAATTGCATATCTGGGTTGCGTTAATGAGCGGGGGGAGTGGGTCGGTGGGGGGGTCGAAAAAGTGGCACCGCTCGCGCGCGAATATAAATTCATCGCCAAAAAATCATTACGCGGGGGTGGTATTACGGCTCTCTGCGCGAGTTCGTTCGTATAGTTTTTAAATCGGGAGCTCACTCGTCGACGAGGCGCCGCGGCGCTTGGCCGCGCTCTACTGTTCTACTGAGCCACTATGACAACTAACACGCATGCACTTAGCTAGACCACTTCTTACAGCGCACGTGGCCGTCCACTGCCACGCAAGCATACACTTAGAATAACTTACTTATGAACATATCACGAAAATAAAACTTTGAGACTAATAACAATCTACTAACTATAACGTTTTTACTTAAACGTATGCAAATTTGTCTTTTCGACGATCGCAATCAATTTGTGCGTAGGAAGCACACTTCCGCACTCGTCACAGTAGGTAGTGCGGTTGTGTGCGAGTCAAATTAAATCTAATACAAAATTGCGTTTTATGTTCGCGCTAGTGCGTGTAGGTGTGTGTAGGGCGCACAATACGAGCTAGAGGTACACTCGAGTTGATTATTGCATTATATTTTAATATATTAATTACAAAAAAATAAAAAGCCATTAATAATTCTTGAGACTTCAGCAAATTAAATATTTAATTAATCAAAGGAGGATGAACATTTTTAAGGCTGTAGTTTTTAATTGTTTAATTAATGTGTAAATACTGTAATCATTAAAAAACTCTGCTCATAAAGTTTATATAACACTTTAGTATGTAATATTAAACTTAAAATCGCGATGACAATAAACCTAAAGAGACACTACGAAGCGTAGGCGTCTACGAGTTAGACCGAGCTGCTACAAACGGCTCATTTGTTTCCGTAAACAAAGTAAATGTATGAAATATTTTATCATATTTATATTAAAAAGACTTCCCAAGCAACAGATTTATCATTAAAGATAATATGAACACTAATTTAATTTAATTAACTCTAATTATTACAGTTTATGCGAATTAAAATTACAAAGCCGTCTGTTTCGTGTGTAAAAAAAACAAGAGATATTTTAATAAAAAAAAATGCTAATTACATAATTAATCAGTGTAATTATAAGCTAATTAATGACGTTCAACGACCAACACGTTAAGAACCAACTTCAGGATAGACAATATCTTTTTTTCTGAACTACACATTAGCATAATGCGATCGACTGTACTTTAAAAACTCACACAGACTTAATGTTAAAAATGAATTACCAACACAGACTCCCTGCCTCCCTGCTACACTCATTTTCATTTCGATGTTTTTGGGTTTTTGCGCAGGAGGGGGGTGCCCCCATCCCGGAGGGGGGAAACCACCCTCGCCCTATGAAAATAGGATATATTTTTATGTTTTATTTGCCCGGAAGCCCAAGCTTAGTTGCATGTTTATTAGAAGTTTTTATTAGTAGAAACAATACGGGCATTTTGCGTTTTTCCGTTACACTATCGGTTGATGATTTGCGATGACATCGCCGCTTCGTCACGACATGTTTGTTTTTTTGTTTTTGATTAGAGATTAACTTTGTTCCGTGCCTTACCCTCGGTTCCTATGTACTTAGTTAGGTACTGTCATCCAAAGGTCAAAGAGCCACTTAGTTCCTACATTATGTCGTAAATACTCTCACAATGGATTCATTATTAATTGGAGTATGCATAATAAAAAGTTAATTAATTGAAACCGGCTCTAGCATCTTACAAATATCCTTTAGACTTATATGGTATCTGGATTAAAATTAATGAATTTGTACTGAACCTGTCTTTTTTATACTTGTTGTTTTTGTTTTGTGTTTAATTAAACATATATATTGTGGTAACAGGAGTTATTATATAATTTTTAAATTTTATACTATTCTGAGCTATGTATTGTATATCTGTTAAATATTTTAAATATTAAATTACACTTAGTTATATATCGAGAAATATCATAATTCCGCCGTTTAATAATCACGTGGAATCATTAGACATCAAAAATTTAAACAATGATCAAAGTAGATATTTTAAGCTTTGTTCTATTAAGTGGTTAAAATTGTTATGAAGAAGAAATTAATGTGTTAAAACATTTTTTTTTTCTAAACCAAATAACCTAAAACTTATAAACACGAGTCTGTCTGTCTATCTGTATCTGTATCTAATATGCTTACTCACAAAAGTGAATTTATTTCCAAAATATATAACATATACTAAGTGATATATTAGGTTCTTTAATAATCAGAACAAATGGTTCTATTATTTCAGTACTGAATAATATTCAAAAAATAACTACAACCGAAATTAAGTCCAATTTTTATATAAACATGTTAGACATTAACAATGATTTTTTTTTAAAACCATTTCATTGATCTGCTAAATTTCTTACTAGCTGTGCTCTCGGTTTTTGACATTTGGTCTCTTGGATTTTTACCCTTCACCTTCAGGGACACTTCCATGAGATATTGTGAACGAAAGTTACCGCGTTAGCGAAAACTAGAATGATGGCTGGTGATAACCTCTTTTATCCAACACAAGCAAATATAATGTACAAAATATAATATTTCCATACCAGAATCAAAATGGTTGAAATCTGATTACTTGTGACGAAAATAATCAGCGTACAAAGAGACAGATTTTTTTTATTGCAATTACATAAATATTAATGTAACTCGAAGACCTATTCTAATATCTAACTCTATATCCACGTCAATAAAAACGCCAATATTTAATATTTTTATTAGAAAGTTTGGGTTGAAGTAGTTATATTGTAACAATATATTATTTTTCAAAACAGTTTAAAGTATTCAAGAAAACTGTCTGTAGAATGAAAAATTCGTACATAGAGATGGTTCTACGAAAACTAGGTACTTGCTCTACAGGACGACAATCGCTACATATTAGCTACAGGTCTTAAGTGTAATGTACGCTTAAATATTGTTTGTCTAATATTAACGATTTGTTCGTTGTTCCCATTCTAACAATGTTATTTTTGTAATAGTCTAATTAAGTAATAGTTTGTTTAACTTTCTCTGAGTCTCAAATTAGCTAATAATGTTTATAAGGGCTTGTAGCTCCTTGGCAAGACAGTTCACTCCGAACCCTGCAACGCAAGTTACTCTGTAAAAGAAAAAATTGTTATTCGTGTGTTTATTTAATAAATAAGTGAGTAGCAATAAACCTTTCTGTTATTTTCGTCTCGGTTACCGGTCATCGCAAAACTACTAAAGCTAACATTATTTTAGTACCTACTTATGGATAAAATCGTATTATAAAAATATAATTTATAATACTTTTAGATAAATATAAAAGGTATTTTACAACACGAAACCTCGAAAATCGAATCTGTGAATCTTGTAAGCGGTACCCTCTCTTTTAAATAAGCTATCGTGTACGCTTAAATAACGCTTTTAAATAAGCTATCGTGTAAGCTGTACACTTGATAGAGTTTAGTATGTTTTGTGTTAGCTACTTTAGAACTTTAAATGGAAATAATACATATTTGAATATGTTAGTTAAAGTTTATATACCATTTATCTAATAAGAAGATTTTATTCTTATTACATGTTCTTACTTATTTTTTAGGAATATCTGTAATTTCTATAACCTACACGATGTAAAAAGGACTACCGACAAACACCAATCAATCAATTTCAAATGATATAACATTACATTTTTGAAAAATTTGCAAATTGACGCAACAAGTGACTTAAAATTATAATTGATCCATTAGAAACTGTAATTACTAACAAAAATCTTAAAATCAATTAAAGATTATTTCAATATTCTTATGACACTTAAGATGCTTCAGTATCTGTACAACATTTGTTTGGAAAGAAAATAAAATATTTTATTCACTTATATCAGGGGTGGCCAACTTAATCAGAACTAAGATCGACTTTCCAGCGACGAATCGCTGTTAGATCTATTTTATTTATTTTTAAAAATGACGTACTTCCTGATATTTTAAGGGACCTTTAGGGCAGGTAAATCTTAAATTTAACTTTAAAATTTTAAATAGTTTTTGCCTCGCCGGAATCGACTCGACTAGCGGCCGCGATCGACCGGTCGATCGCGATGGACTGGTTGGACACCCCTGACTTATATAATGAATGCTTATTAAGTATATTTTTTAGTCAACGGTTCCGTTTAACCCACCATGCTGATACTGAGATTTGGTGGGTTCCATATAATATAGTTTCTGCTAAAATATAGGCTTACGATTTATTTTTTAACCGACCACATTGAAACAAATTCGGAATCATTTGGAAAGTATACATAATTTAATTTTGACAGGGAATCGAACGATAACTTCTTAATTTTTCGAAACAATTTACTTCATTTATACCTTTTGATATTTAGACCTTGTTTGAACATGATTTGAGCTCTCACGAATCGGTTTTAAGTTTGTCTTGTATTTTGAATACTAGATCTTATTAAAAACACATATTATTTTAAGAATTAAGATGTTTAGTATTTTTCTGTTATATGTATGTAAAAATACTTAAAACTAATGTAAATCTTTCCCAGACAGGTGAGTCTTCTTGTAAACACGTTTGGTCTGAAGCTTTTGAGACGTCGGCTAAGAGTAAAAAAAGTCCAAAATGTCTCGACTTATATCCTTAAAAGGAATGCTTTCTATAAAAAAGTTCATATTTTTTATTTCTTAATAGTCTGTGTTAAAAAGTTATTTTTATGAAGAATTGATAGTCTTTATGAAATTCATTTGTTTCAGGGGGTACATAAAAACTGATTTCAAATTCATTGTATTCGAAAAATAACTATTTATTTGTGTGTATTATGATAGGAAGTGCTAAACTCGGCATCAAAATAAAATTTTATCTATAATTATTCTAATCTATGAATCTAACAAAATATGACTTAAATGCATAAAATAACCAATTTAAATACTAATTATAGTTGGAGAATTTATTGTACATACGAGTATATTGTTTACATAATGACACGAATAACAGTTATATACATAGTATGCAGATCGTGAATATGTTTTAAGCAAAAAATTTAATTATTAATCTCTTAATAAGATTTTCTTAATCTTAAATATGGTTTTTAAATATTTAGTACATAACAATATATAATGGGTATAATATATTAATAATAATCACGTTGTATTAACATTTTAAAAACTTTGAACTCATTTCTAAGCTACCTGATGTGTAGAATAAAAACTTCGACAAGAGATATTATATTAAACAAAAAAAAAAAAATACGAAAATTCCTACAATATTCAAAAAAGGAAAAGGAAAATTCAAACGATATTCCCATTCAAATAAAATTCCAAAAGATTTTTTAAGAAACCGATCTCATTTTGTTCCAAGTTAAGCCGCGTGCACACGGTAGTATAATAAAATTCGCAAAAATATGCATTTTGCGTTGTAAAAATGGAATAACCCTTATATTCATAATGAGTACAGTGAGAGGGTGGCGGGAGGTTCACGGTGGGCATAATAAATTCATTTGCTAGTTTTTCCAATAATTCTCGCGATTGGTGGAAAAATGGTCTGCTTTTCATATAGAATTGGCCGGCCATCGTTTTATCTCTTTTTATCGCGGGGTGGTTTTGTATATATTTATTTGTGACGTGTCATTTTCGTGACAATGTCCAAATTAAAACCCATTAAAACTATCCAGGAAATAAAACTCTTATCATTCTTAACAATTGTAAGACAGCTTTGGGTTGACAAAATATATTTTACATAAATGATAAATTGGTAAATAAATAATAATACTACTAAATGTACATTTTAAATAAATATAGAATGTAAAACAAAACGATACGGGCAAAGATTCGAACCCGCGATCTCGGAAGCCATTCCGTCACTCTACCAAATGAACTAGTGCATCGTTACATTTGAGCTATCGCATCGTTACCCGTTTCGATGAAGTTAGCATTTTATATATAATCGTCTTTCATCAGGAGGATGTTGACTTACATAATGTATATATAAATAATGTATATAGAATGTGCAATAAAACTTACCACTGCCTTAATCAATCAGTCTCCCGAGCTCTGAAACAATTACAAAATATCTTTCAAGAACTGCATATTAAAGCAATAAGTAGTTTCTAGATTCAATACTGGCAATATCTTATGAATTGTTTGATTTTTAAAACAATAAAATAATTAAAGTATTGCTTACTCATTATAAAAGTGTACAGAAAAATGCCTCAACTATATTAACGGTATCTTCAAGAAACTTAAAATTTTTCTTTGGGGTTAAGGAACCGTAAAAATCATTCCAATTTGATCAAGGGTTAGTTAAATGAACCAATTCTGATTAGTTCTAACTCAAACATATATAAATAAAATCAAAAGTTATTAAAATAATATAAACGTCAATATATATACTAAGTATATTCTGGCGTTAGAGGTAACCGCTTTACGATTTCCCTCTTTAGATATCTTTAAGGTGTCCTTACTAGACTGATGCGAATTTAGACCGTCGCTTCCTTAACTAAAAAAATAAAAAGTTTGTAGCAAAATATTTAACATATAATTAATAAATAACATACGCCACTCAAAAATATCAAACGTAACAAAATAAATAGTATTATTTATTAATATAATTAATATTTATTTAAATATTCTCAGAACAATAAATTAAGAAAATAGTCATGCGACCTTGTCTACTGATCCACTTGGTGTTTGTCTAAAACATATTTATTTAGATATGTAAATAATAAAACTATTCAAAAGTAAAACATCTGTATCAACTGAACACATGTGAACTCTAGAATATCACGAATCTAACATTATTAAAGTGGAAAAGTAAGTATAAATAGACAAAGAAAGAACTAACATTGAATGCGGTTTCTCTTGTGACTACTTGGGGAGCTGCCCTGGATCTCAACCCTTCCCCTTCACTACCACAGGGACTTCACCGGGGTCTGAGTTTTGAAACACTAACTAAAATTTTACTAATACCCTCAATCTATGATTGTTTGTTTGTGATGTCTATGAAGTTAGGTATAAATTTATTTTATAACGTATTTAAGCAGTCGCTAAGAAAAGATGTTTTTGATAGTATATGAAATTCATATTTTCAATTTTCAAGTTCTTTTAAAATAAATACCACTGAATCAAATATATCAGCTAGTTACTCTTAATAACTAAATATATACTCAAACCTGGACAGTTTACATAATAACACTGAAAACAATTATGAAAATACAACTACTTGTAAAAGCACAAACGAACAGACAGAGACAGGTTTGGTTTTATAATATATGAGGCAGGATAAATTAACTGAGCAGTTTCTAAACATCGGTTAAGAGGTAACTTCAGTTGTAAGTTACTGACAGTGTTTTAGGCGCTAACTTGCTGACATTTGCAGATTTATTGATCATTAGTCTTAAATAGATGTATGTAAATTGGTTTGGTTATTTTATGGTTTATTATGTTTCTACTTTAATGGTATTGACAACCGCCGAATAAAAGTTTTCTTTCTTTATTTCTTTAATTTTTAAAGTTAGGTTTATATAAAAGTACGTATTAGTATGTTGAATTGACATGTCTAATGTATATTTTACATTTAATTCAACCCCAGATTTCATTACATGATATGAACCCTGTTAACGAACAGACGTCGTAGAGCTCTTTGTTTTGTTATTTTATAACGGCATAATATGTTAGCAAATATAAAAGGTATTGGGGTAATTGTTACAATAATCCAAAAAGAATATATTGCCCTATGAAGATGTTTATTCTAAAAGAGTAAAGAAAAATATGCTTCACGTCTATCGTAGTTTTATTCCCCTGTAAAATGTTTTCATAAGATACAAGAAAATACGAGTCAAGGGTCGTGGATATTATTTGATAGTGTTTACTTACAGATGTGATAAAAATAACCTTGTATGTGTTTTATACTTTTCGTGTTTCTCAATGTTTTGGTTAAGAGACAAATATATATATTTTTTTTATTTATTTATAATATATATATATATATTTATTTTTAAAGTTGTGACTAAGTGTTGTTTTTGCTTTGAATTTCCGAGCAGGCACTTTTGCAAAATATTTTTTATTTATAATATATTCTAAATATCTTTTTAAATACGTTGACACTCTACTGATATATTTATATCGGAATCTATATAAGAAAACTATTATCTAACGTCGTGTGTTAAAAAGTAAGTTATATATTAAGTTCTTTAAAGTTGGAAATATTGTTCAGGAACTTAACATTTAGGATGTTGAATCACGGCAAATTAAGATAGAGAGATAAGATATAGCGAATTATACATAATATAACACATCACATGTTACATAATTGAAATCTGCTGCTTTGACCAAAATATATAGAAATATAATTATTAAATAATATTAAACGTTAATTCTTGCAGATTTGTCGAAATGGAAAAAACATACGAAAAGGCACATGAGACAATGTAGTCTCCAACGAATGTTGAAAGAGGAATTTAAATATGTAAGGAATTAGGAGAAGGGGGCTGTGGGGTAGGGTGGGGGTGGGAGAGGGGGTTTTTTCAAAACTAGAAAGAGATGAACACGCTTAGTATCGCGATCTGAGCCACGTATGGTTTTTTTGGTAATGACGTTGAGTTAGAGAGATTAGTCTCAGGATATTCTAAATTTAAATTTTGATTTAATTTTTTTTGAGGATTATGTATAAGATTAAGGATTAAGTACACTTTAAAATAGAGTAGATTAAATACACTATAAGAAAGAGTTTCGAGTAACAAAAAATAATACTCTGTAAACAATTATATGATTATTATATTTATATCTTACACAGATTTGTTTTATGATATGTATTATACTGAACCATTATTTGTATACAAAATCATAATGTCGATATATTTTATATGAAATCAGGCAAGTAACTTAACCGACTGAGTGATACAAGAGTCAATTTAACAAAAGGTAAGTATTGTTTAAATCTAAAAGAAAATACTACTATCACTTTGTCGTAAAGAAATCAGAACTTTTTTGCTGTAATCATTCTATTATTTATCTTAAGACAAGTCTGTCGACCTACAAGGAGTGTGTTCATACGCAGGCGGCGTAATGAGCGCGCGCGGGGCGGGTAGTTAGACAATTTTACTGCGCCGCTCCGTTTTTTGGGAGATTCGCGTCGCTAGGTGTGTTTTGAAGATTAGAAAATATAGATGTGGCAACTGTTCTGTGTATTCTGTATTTAAAAACTACAAATACATCTAAATGTATTTTATTACATTTATATTCTAAACATTAATTTGACAAAAGTTTAGTTGGCAGATGTTTAAAAAAACTATTTTATAAATTGATAATATTTATGTTGTAATCTATTACAAAACAAACTTTATTTTATTTTGTATTCTTATCTCTCTTTAATATTAGAGTCAAATTATGCAGTATAATACTATTTTTAATAAATCAAACTACTCGAAATGTATAAAAATGTTGTCTTGTCTACGATACATAGTCTGGGGTAACATCTGTAGGTGAGTACAAATTTGCATATGTCGAAATAATTTAGGGGGTAACTCCACACATGCATAGCGTGCTAATGTGTGCCAACTAAGAATAAGAAAACGTATAGATACTTAGGGGAAGTGAACGATCAATGGAAAAATACATGCGATCTTATAGAAGCAAGAATATTTAAATTATTTAAGACTGCCAAAGTTTTAATCTTTACATAAGTTGGTTATATTACAGCATAATGTAATTTTATACTTATGTTCTAACTGTTGAAGCCATGTAATCTAACTGTTTGGTAGAGTAGATCTAATTAATGTTAGTACTAAAATTTTTAGACCTAAAGTAGGGGGAATATTATTCCCCTATTCGTTTTTTTAGTTCTGTTCCGCCTCAACTGAATAAGTGACTTGTGTATGACTACTTCATGAGAGGTAATGAGATAATTTTATTAATGTATTTTTTTATCTGATAAGATTTAAAATCTGGTTTGATTTAAGCAGAGAAAAGAAACGACTAAAAGTAAGACAAAAAAAATGTATTAGTAAACATTTCTTTTATATATATATATTGAATTATGTACATATATATAAAATCAATAAAATCTTTAAAAACAAAAATTACATTTTATTATTCCCTAGTAATTAATATTTTAACATAATTCTATGTTCGATGTTAATTTAAGGTTTATTTACTTTTGTTAAGCTAAGTTTAATAGTACTCGTGGGTTAATCTTCAAAGCTCGGCCGTAAAGAGTTCTAAGCTCGGAATTTTTAGCTTTTAACAAAATCCGCATACTATTTATAATTGGAAATTAAGTACATTGTAATGTATAAAACATGAAATTTCTTTGAATCCATCATTAAAACCTTATTTGACCCCCAACAATTTATACAACTTTTTTGATAAAAGAAAAATTTTCGTTCGATATAATAAATATCATAAAAAAAACATCATTCAAATCATCATTCATCATTCATCATCATCATCAATGTCAAACATTGTAGTGCTTCTAATTATAAATTATGTAAATTGTTTTGCTTTAAATTTTATTACTGCTATTTAAATTTTTATAGGTGTTTTTTCTTAATAATTTCTGGTTAACTCGGATAACTATATTCGACACTAGGATAGTTCTAGACATTAGCGAAAATAGAAACCTATATTTTTGTTACTAAACCCTCTTCCAAGAATCGTGTGGTTTTCAGTATTACAGATAATAAACTAGCATTTTATGATTGTCTTCGTTTACTGAATTTGGAGGGAAATAAATTGATTAATTGTGTCTATTAAGAAATCATTAATAATTGTAGGTTGTAATTAGTTTATATGATGCATGTGTATTTATTTAAGTTATATAGTTCCATCTAATTGTATAATTAGTGGTCTTAATGCTTCTAAATAAAAATACACTTCAAGAGAAAATATACAAGACAATAATATCTAATAGCTTCCGCTATCTACGCCGCAAGGTAAATCGCTCTGGCACCATTGTGATAATTACTGTCTAAAGCCCTATAAATGTTTCAGAAAAGATTTTTTGATTCAAATCGCGTGTTGATGATCTGGCTTCATAGTTTTACTGATTTAAATCATGTACAAATAGCGTTGTAGATGTTTTTATCTTATTAAATGCGAATGAAGTCACGACGAGGCCTGTGCCCCACATCCAGCGGCCTTGAAAAAATTCATACGTTGAAATAGATTTTAAAACGTCCGGATATTTTTATTTGAGCGACACGAAAAGCGAAAGTGGGAAGAATTTGAGCACTTTTTTATTCGAACAAATGAATGAAAATATTTTTAGGCGTCCGCTACGCGTCCATTCGAAATTTTAGAGATCGGATTCTAAAAAAAATAAAAAAAAACCCGCCCTCGCGTTACTTTTTTATTCCACTATACCCGGGTAAAAGTGAAAGGGTTCTGATTTTTCGTTCACATTTTATGATTCTAAATATTCAGTTTGTAATCAATAGTGTTTGTAAACAAATAGTTGGAAAATTGGGACTCAATTTATTGGAGGTGTCGGCGATTTGCTTTGATACATATTTGACCAGATTTTTAGGTGATTTAATAAATATTTTAGCACCAAACTTTAATTTAGTGTATATAACATACATTATAGTTGATTATATTATCAATTTAACTATATCTTAGTGTATAATTTGAGAAACAATTAAGTTCCTATCTAAATAAACATTCCAGATGTGGTGCATTTCTTACATAATTTGGCATAAATTTTTCGCTCAAACTTACATATTAATGAGCAATTAAAAACTAAAAACTAATTTAGAGTCCCTAATTAAAGGAAGTCATTATCGAGCGCTAACTGAGTCTCCGTTTTGTTATACATTTTGACAACTCGAATGAGCTCATACGACAGGGCCGTAATAAAAATTATATGCTTCAATTTACGATGGTGTGGGACGGGGGGGAACCAAAAAATGCCCCCCTCCCCCCTGATTGCGGGATCGAATCTCGCTAAACGAGGGAGGGTGAAAAATTTCGCGGCAGTGTGAGGGACCCCCGCAATACATTTTTTCCAACATTATCCGTGCCTTGCGAACTATACGTTGCTTTGTAATTATTAAATTTTATTTTCCTGTGCTCTTGTTTGTGTTAGTTATCAGTGTTCCTAATTTAAATTTAGGATTTATAAGTTTACGTTACGTTTATACCTACGAATGATCAATATTTTTTGCATATCCTTATACTTAGGCATATACTTACTTCAAAATTATACCAAAACTTTGAATGGATTTTGATAATTGTTTTATTTTATGTTATTGTTTTACTGATTTTTTTAATTCAACTAAAATTTAAAAAAAAATATTGATTTTTTTAATAAAACTAAAATTAAAAAAAATATATACAATATTGCTTTTACAATTAGATTATCGTTGATTACTTTGCTTCAAACATATTTAAGTCTATTGTAGTTAAATTATTGTCTGAAAATCCCGTGTAATGTTTTTCATAAAATTATAATTTTAAAATTTAGGAGGAAAACGAAAGACGTCAAACAAACACTCTCAAGTTTTGTTTTTATAAAAAGAATACAAAATAACTTATTTACTATATTTAGAAGGAATTCAGATATTCCTTAAGAAACAACGTCAACATTACAAATAGCGTCGTAGCTCGTAGCGTAGTACTACGACGTAGCGCCTACGTAAAATAAATAATTTCTTCGTGCCCCTAATTATGTCGTAGAAAGGACGATTCATGAAAATTCACTAAGAAAATATCTTTTGACGAAATGCTTTGAATCTTTTACGTAATTAACAAGTATTTTTATTATTTAATTATATATATTTTGAAGTATACTTAAGAATGTTTTCTTCCTGATCACTTACATATAGATATTTGGTTATAACAGTATATATAGCATCAAATACTACGGTAATTTAATCGTCTAATATGGACTAATTAAAAAACTATTAAATCTCTGTTTGAATATCGAGAATCTAGTTGAAATAGATTTAAATATTGTTGATTACTAAACTTAAAGTTAAACTTTTTTAATTTGTTTAATTATGTACTATTTTAGTGTTGTGATAACATTCATGCAAAAAATATTACAAGAGAAATAACTTTTTAGTGCCTTATTGAGGCTCATCTTTTTCTCTTTTACGGGTATTTAAATATTTATATATTTATTAAATTATCGATAACTGGCAGTGGAACATACTTAATTATGTTATGAATATTACTTTCGGTATCTACCCAATTTTAACAAAAATATATAAAAAGTATTTTCATGACAATTTATAAAAAAAATATTTTTTGCACATTTTTAAGTTTTTTAACACTAGGAAACTTTCTTAGCACTCTTAAAATCAAATTCTTCTTCTTATTATTAGGTAAATATGAAAAAACCTAACCAAGAAACTGAGTTCAAGGAAGTCAAAGTATCAAAAACATTCATATAATGTATGCTTAGTTGTAAAAAATAACATAACATATTCCAAGAACGAACCCGTCGCATTTCGATAGAAAAATAAAATATAGCAACCATACCATTAAATATTGATGGGGAATCAAAATACGGCCACAACCTACTACTTTATTTATAGTGAAATAAGAAAATAAAGTTTGCCATCTTTACAAGAAATTAGGAATGTAATTCTTTATATGTGTGTGTGTATGTGACATATGTGTGACAAGAAATAATTTAATAATGTGTGATGTGTTTTTATCAAGAATTATGATTGTCATAAAATTATGTTTGAACAAGCAAGGATATCTTTTTTAATAAAATGCATTTGAATTTTTCAGGTTAAGATGAATTGTATTACTATGAAGAATTTTATCATTAATTTGTTTTAGTTAACTTATTAATTAATGTATTGATATAGTTGGTGTTTAATTTAAGAGTAATGATAGTAAAGAAATAAAATAAAGAATATAGCCTCCGCCTAGGATCTCGTTAGTTAGGAATGGATGTTGTAAGACATTCAGTAGCATATTTTAATTATTATATTAGTTTTATAAATATGAGTATTATTCAATATAATTATATATGTATATTGAGATTTATTAAATATGGTTACCTAATACTAAAAACTGAGACTTTCTTTAAAACAGTTTACTGTTAGTGTTAGTGCGTTTTATGTGCATCTTGAACTCTATGCTCGCAATCTTAGGAACCATTGGAAGTTGATGACGAATTAACTGACTTACTGAGAGATACCTACATATTGTCTTGAGCACGATTAAGGCAAGGCATTCGATACATCGGTTAAAATGTAAAATTCCGCAAAGAATAGTTTTATTTAAATGTGTAATAATGAAAGTGTTGGAAAATTATACATTTTTATGTTGTTATTCTTAATTTATTTTTCTAATAAAATAATGGACATTCCATTTGAGCCTTCATTTTCACAACTTTTCAGTGTTACCTCCCCCTACTCCATCACAACTCACCCCTCTCCCTCCCTGTCTAATCTCTTCCTATTGACGTCATCTTTCTATTTATTGTTTCATTGTAATAACATTGTTAAAATCATATTTGATTATAATTTAGTCAAAATTCATTTCATAAGAAGAAATATTACTTTCCATCTAATGTCGTAAAATAGAAATATTGATTTTACTTATTAGTATTAGTATTTGTTTAATGTTTTAGATATTTACGAATATGTATAAGTTTCTAAAATGTATATTTTTTATTTGTTTGCAAACGGGTTCCGTAATTAAAAACTCAATCACATAATTACAAGTAAAATCGATGAGCGCCATAATGTAAAATTTCCCTCACACCAAAAATTTCAAGCAAAAAACGTTGTCCAATCGAACGGTTGAAAAAAAAACCAATTGTATAATGACATCACATTTAAACATATACAGCGCGTGTGTGAGTCGGTCTGTAGGCGTCACGGGGGGGCTGATTAAAAATCATGACATGCGCAGAGTAATTTAAAAACTACCGGAGGCTGGGTTAATTTTTAAGTATTGATCAAAAATTGCGTGTGTCAGGGAGGGGGGAGGGGGGAGGCCGCGTGTGTTAGAATATATTCTGTTGATAATTTGATGTTTTTTTTTTAATGTCATTATTTGGTTTATTTTGGGTTGTTTTTCGTTACTCGGTGTTGGTACCTGTGTTAGGTTTTTTATATTATCCTTTGGTTGTTATAAATAATAGTTTCTGTTAAGTATTTTTCCAATGCTGAAACTAAAATGTGTAGGGTTTTTTATATTTTTTAATTTACTTATCAATCAAATGAGAAGCTAATCTTAATGTATATTTTCTGAATCTATTTCTTGTAAGTTTCTTAGAAAAGTAGGAATGGGTAAAAAACAAAAAAAAAATTAATAATAATAAAGGCGATTATACCTCTTCGAGTAAGACACGGTAGCTGCGTTGGAAGAGCGACGGAGACGGATACCGAGAGATCGGTGATTCGAATCTTGCACATGTTAATGATATTTTCATACTAATTATATTAGATTATTAATCCAAGCATGGCTAGCATGTTAAAGGATGATTTAGAAATATTTTTGATTTATTAAATATATATATGTTCATTAAATATTCAATAAGATTCGAATGTTCAATGAACGAATAAATAATAATCTAATCTTATTAAATGCAAATCTAATTCGATGCAAGAAAAAATGCATTTTATTCTCAGTGTAAAAATTCCGAACGATTTAACTTAAATCTTACAATAACTCTTCTTACCAAATAATCTGTCCCGTCTGTTTTCCGCCCAGATTTCTCAGAGCTTCGTATTTTAAGATGAAAACATTTTATAGTTTATTGCAAGGAATTTGAAATTAAAATGATTATTCATTAAAATATAATTGGTAAAGTTATTTTTTTAATTATGTACATAATTAAAATATATTTTTCCTATACGAGATTAGGTTTATTATATGTATTATCTTTGTGTGTGTACTTATAGATATTTACATCACAGGTGAGGTCTGTTTTAAGTACAGTCACGTTTTCGCCTAATTTCCTGCTCTGGAATAATGATATTTAATTTATATAACTTTTTAAACAATCTAAGTAAAGCAAGTATATGTATTAAGTGAATCTAAACTGATTCAGGACAAATAAAGTGAAATAAAGTCTGAAATCTGTAAAGGAACGCGGCCCTCAATACAATATTCCTGTAACATCACACCAGTGTCATACAGGTGAGATGAAGTCAGTCAGTCAATCAATCAGTCAGTCAGTGAGTCAAGATACTTCAAGTCACTCCGTTAACATCTCTCCGTTAACAATGTTGTTAACGCTGATGTAATATTTTGATATATTTTTTTCTATTATAATATTCTAGTGTTTTAAGTAATCTAATCGAATCTAAATGAGTAATTATCTGCAATAGTAATAATCAAAATGTATATACATATATTAAAATATATATATATTTTGTGATTTCTTAACATTTACATGACTAAAATTTTAATAATAATTAATAATTAAAAGTATTGTATCCTAGGACTTTTATTTAAAATGACATCTCAATCACAAACATAAACATAAAGACATACATATAATAATATATACATAGATAGAATTAGAAAACGCGGAGGGAAAATTTTACGAACTAAACAGCTAACACCCGCATGTGGGGTATAATTTAAAAATACGCAAAATACGGCCACTTCTAACCGGGGGGGCACCCCACCCCCAGTTTTGCGTATTTTTCGGTATGCGTGGCAGGTGGCGCCCCCTCGCGGGGGGTTCGTTAAAAAGCACCCGAGTACGTAGTATTATAAAAGTTGCGCCTACCGCGTGTAAGTAGTGGCGTGGGGAGGGGGCCGCCCCCCCCCCCCACCTAGTTAGACAGTTAAAAGTATGCGGTATTAACGGAACGGAAATGAATATAGGAGTAGGTAGGTACGAGTTTTTGGGAGGCTGTGTGACGCCGCGGGTTAGATTACGAGAATACTTGTGCCTTTATTTTGTTTTTTTTCGTTTGGGTCTTTTTGTGCCGGCTCGTGGAGGGTTTAGGGTTTGTTTAGAGTTCTATCTACTTCGTTATGCGTTGATAGGCTGCTTTGAGAGGGTAGTTGTGTTGCAGTAACTTTGTCTTTGATCGTTCGTTATTACTTTTGTATCAGAAACCTAGTAATACATGGAACTGGTATATTTTTTGGTAATTAATCCACAATTTGAAATATTTATGTAAAACCACACCATAATTGTAAAATATTTTACTTATTGTAACAAAATATAATTAATATAAATAAAGATAATACATTTAAATACAACGTTGTTTAAAATGTAAAGTAATTCAACCCAATAATTACAATATAAAATAATGTCAAAAACCTAAGAGCAATGTTTTCCGTGACGACACAAACAGAATTTAAACGCCTGTCATTTTTATTGCCGCAACACATCGGTCGCGGATAAAGGAAATTGCAGCGAGATTTTTGTAAGGCGACGGTCAAGACATCGATTTAGCGATTGGCCCAGTGCCCTCGGCGTTATACGGGGATTACACACTCAAAGCTTCAGTCTATTAGAACTGTTACATTTAACTTTATTACTATTACTATTGTAACAAATAAAACAATACTGAAATATAGCTATTAAATTTTACTACATTCTATTAGAGAGATTTCATGTTATAAGTAATATGTAATGTCATTTGAATTGAACTTATTCTAGCATCATTCGTCGTGAAAAAGAATCAAACCTGTAAGCTAAATATTTATAAATATTACGATTGCGTTAAAAACTTTCTGAACCAAAATATTCAAATTCTAATCAATACGGCGGCACGTAGACAATAAAAAATGAAAAAAATTAGGCAAGAGAAGCCGTAAAAGAGGAACGCTTAATATTTTTACTTTACGATGGGCACACTAGATAGTAAACCGCGAATTTACTGTCGAAGCAATATCTATCTTGGCAGCCTAAATAATAAATGTTCAAGTAAAACAATTTATTACAAAATGTAAACAGGAAGTGCCGTATTTTCATTAAGAATACGAATCCAATACCACCCCCTCCCTGGAATAGACCGAAAATACCCAGTTATGATTAATTCCGAATGCGCCTCGCATTGATCAAGGAACCAAGGCTTTTTACTTCAAACTACCCATCTCCCCCTACCCTCTAGGAGAGAGCGAGACTAATGCAACGTCCGTCGTCTCGCTCTAAAACAAAGATGCTAAAACTTCTTTCGCTAGTATGAAGATTTTAATTTCATATTTTTGACGAAACGGTTCTAATTTTACGGTACTAGTACTCAAAAGAGGACCTTGACAGTTAATAATAAAGCCTAAATTCGACTGAGAGTTGTACGCACTTGTTTCCGTCTTCTAATATCGAATTAGTTTTCGAAGTGAAAAGATACAGTCCCAAGACTGTGTGCGTTTTGATATATTTAGACTTTAGAAACATAACTATAAAGAATATATTCGCTTGGTTGTGTTCTCAAGAAATAATTCTCCAGTCGTACCCCGAAATTAGTCGAATAAGGGGAAAGGGGTTACGACGGGAGGTTTAAAAGAAGAAGGCAAAAAGGTGGGGGATAGAAAGATGCGCAAAGACTTAGTTTGAGAGGGTGGAGGGTGTTATAAAATATATAATTCTATACTTACAATACTTGTAAATACGCCACGCGGAAGTACTGCGATTGACGCGGTTTGAACTTCGACTGCTTGGACTGTTGCCGTCAAAGTTTTGTGTTTCCTTTACTCTATCTCATGAGACGTAAAACTTTTGATATACTTAAAATAGTTTTACTTTAGACTATTATTTATAATATTAACTAGGTTTTTACTAATAATAATGCTATTTAAATAATCTGTTATAATCATTTAACAAAACCAAATACAAAGTGAAATAGTACCAACTATTTGATAACTTATATTTCACAGTAAATATTTTTACAGCATTTTTATTTTAAATAACTTGATATTTCCAAAAAAAGGAGTTTGTTAAAACATCGTAATTCATCTAAGTCTCAAGACTTCTCGCGGCAGTACAGCAGTACATTCGCTGATATTTAGTCGCGAAACTGGGATGTATTATAAGGCGTAGTTGTTTAAAATAAGAGCGGGTGGTCCACGTGCTCGGATGTTAGCATCGCGTTAGAACTAGGTTCGATTCTGCGTTGAGTCTATAGAAATAATAGATTTTATAGTTCTTGAAGCATCTGGTTTGTTTTATTATTGATTCCTTCTTTAGGGATAAATAGAATATAATAGGGATAAAATTGCAAGCATCGCTTTCTTACCTGACTTGTATTGTCATTAATAATAAATAATAGATAATAATTATAATATAAGTCAGGTAAGAAATATATATTTTTGTATAAACAATACATATTCTAGGTACATATTGATATATTATTACTATAATTAATAATGACATACTGTTATTGTTAATATATATACTCAAATAAATAAAAAAACCTATACTTAATAACTACAATATACGGACAGACTTTTATAAAATGTTTTATATATAAAAATTAATATAATGATAATGAAGCTACGTATATTTATTCTCATTTCGCGCGGTCTTACTAAAAAGTTGTATAAGGGGGGACTGCACTAGCGCCTACGAGCTACGGGCTACGAACTACGGCGTAGGCAGGGCTGTGTTCGATATTAATTAGATGTTACTCATTATTACATTTTTAAACAATTAAAACAATTTACATTTTTAGGATCTCTTTAAATATTCTGTCAGGTAATATTAAGGAATGACAGGTAATATTTTATTCAAAATAAAACATTCCTTCAATCTTAATTTCCAACGCATGGTGATATTAAAAACCCCCATCTCAAGAACGCCCCAAAACTTGAAAGTTCATTACCCCGGCACTATCTACGACGGGGCCCGGGGGACGGGGCCTCATTTATCAATATATGAAGGCTGTTTCTTTAAAGGAATTATTTTCTAAGAATCTTGAGGGGAACTCTCATTTCCGCGAGATGGTGCGTGTGTGTGTGAGGTAATATTTAAATTGTTTGTTTTGTTTTTAAATGATTTGTTTTTATTAGTTGTCTTGAATTTATTAATTTAATTTGTTTTCTAGGTTTATAAAGACTTCCTGGAAATCTTAAAAATTCTGAGAACTTAGGTAAGCTTTCAGCGTTTTTACAGTTTTTTTCGCTATTTTTTTTGTTTTGTATAAAATATGTACTAACTATTCACAAAATATATAAAATAAATATATATCAAAATTGTAATATTAATAAAACACAAGCATCAAAATGTTATTCGTTATAAAATCAGATATAAAACCTCACCATAGCGCCAAAAAAAAATCAAGCCCTAATCTTAAAAAAGTAATGGCGGACGCTAAAATAAATCTATAAAACCGTATCGGGTACTCGCAATAAAACATCTGCATAGACGCACTAACACAAATAAGCAATAAAGTAAGTAATATAAAACTAAGAAACATCAACATCTCACCCCCACCCACCCTGGGGGTAATTTCCCCCCGAACTTACTAAAATACTAAAAACGGAGATACGAAGGGAGGCGGCTCCCCCGTCTTTTATGCAAGATGCTTATATTTTAACCTAAATGTTTGAGATTCGGCGCTGTTTGACTTGCTTTTTTAAATCTTGCTTTTGATTCTTGGTTATGAGTAATGAGGTTTTATATGGAATTAATTATTTTATTTGTGTTGTTATATACATTTATAATTATATTAAGTAACAAAAAGATAATTATCCTATTTAAGCTTTAGAATATTGTAGTCATTTATGTCGTTAAAATATTAATAAAATATACGTAAAGAGATTTATGCATAATGTTAAATCGGCTTAAAACTGACATTCGATATAAAATCCGCGTAGAACAAACATTGGCGGTGCGATAAAAAAATAAAACCGCCAAAAAGGATTCCTAAAAAAATCAATAGCATTTAAATACCGTGTGAAAAAATTCAACAGTTTTTTTCCAATCTTAATTTGCTTTGCGAGAACTAGTGAAAGCGAAAGCCTGAAAAAAATACGTCACTATTTCTATCGTACGGCCGTGGAATAAAAAAGAAAAAAAACGCACCAACGAGAGTGAGAGTTCTATTTTCAAATTGCCCGCGCGCCGACTTTTTTATTTTTTAATGCGTTTCGGACATGTGTTTGTGTTTACGAGCGAATGTGGATTTTTATATCGTAATATTTAGGCTTTTCATAGAATAAATATTGTACCTACTTTCGATTTTGATAAATGTTTTATTTTTAATTATATTTGTACACATATTAAGGAAATCAAATGATTCGATTACATTAAACATTTTTAAATAAAAAATGGCAGACATATTGAGAATAATAAGGTTTTCCCGATTAAAGTCTATTTATAAACTTCTTTCACTTTCATTAAAACTATTGATCTTATCGATATTTCGTATTTCGTGGCTCGTAAAATAAGACAGTGACACGAGGACAGGACCGAGCTATTATATTATATTATATAGCACCTGCACGTGCAGCTTGAGGTAAATAACTTATACTTTTAATTTATACATACTTTTCTTGCTACTCTACGTATAAATAATCATTAATATTTAAATTAAACATATAGATGTCACATTTTCTCATACTCTGATGTCACTCTTTCTTATACTATCTATATCTTCTGGTCAAAACAAAGTACAAAGGATCATACATATTATATATATATATATATATATATATATATATATATATATATATATATATATAAGGTATACTTAATTTCTTAGAGATAGAAAACTATCAGATATAGAGTAACAGAATATATTTGTAAACAACATATAAGAATAAGTTACTAACTTGACTTCCTAGCTATTAAATGAGTTATTTAAATTACACTTCCCTTAAAAGACAGATGTTTGTCTCATAATAAATATGGATGACATAAATAACCTTAATTTCAAAAAAACTCGAAGTAAATATTTATCATATCTGTCATAACGAGGAATTGAACCCAGCGTTGTCTCTGATCTGGAAGATGTGTCTTCAAGAAACCATTCTTGATATATTCGAGTAGTAAAAATCCTTGGAGTTTTTTTTCGGTTCTTCTCAATGGATATAGCATTTAGAAGTTTCCAACTAGAGTTATATGTTTCATAAGTTTTATGTATGTATATTGTAAATAAACTTGGTTTTCAATCGGATTGCTTAAACTCAAAACTTTGACAGCGAACGTCAAGAGTTGTGATATACCTTGCAAAATCAACCAATCAGAAGACAGAATGAGATAGCAAATTAGTTATTTTTAATGTTTATGATTTATCAACTAATCATAAGACGGGATATGACAAAAAAATATATTTATTAGCCTTCAAGAAGTTGGTGGGAGATTTATAGTTTTGTTGAAATAACAGTGCAGGTTAGAATTTTATATTTTACTTTATTTTATTAAATTTAACAATCAATTATTACAAAACTGAGATACAGTTTGTTTTCCTTATATATATATATTTAATTCTTTTAAGGTCATTAACACAGATTGAAAGTTTATCTCATATGTATTATTTTACCACATTCCTTATTTTTATTTACTAATTTATAATATTTTATAGAAATAACACGTGTTCGATATAAAGTTCAGGTTAGATTTTTACTTATACATAAGTCAGTTTAACATTAAATTTAGTTACATTTAAAAAAATACTTTTTTATTTTAATCATATGTAAAACCTTGCTAAAATCGTTACAAGGGCGTAAATTTTAGACACAGACAGACATGTAAACATAAACCGCGATTGATTCTAATGGATTTAGCGATCCAATTAAGGGTTTTAATGAATTAATAAAAAAGGGGACATTATCCGGTAGATCCGACATGGCCGCCGGGAGGGTAGTTATAAAATATACTTGTACATCAGTTGTAGACTACGATAAATTAATTGATGAATATTTATATTAAACTAATAATATTACTGTTTTATTTTAATGTTTCTCCTAAAATTCGATGAAAAATGACATTCTAACCTTATTAAAAGTAATGTTTGGCTTAAATCTACCTTCATGTAGTTTCTGAAATTTAATACCAAACCCATCACATTATCAATACACACACTTATACACAATATATAACAACACAGCAAACATTGATTACGAAGCAATGAGTGTATGGTATATAGAGATTAAAACACTACATAGAAAAAAGTAAATAGTGATAAAAAAGCCGCATTTTATTATGAGCCGATCAGATGGGAGGAAATTTCGTTTGTTTGTATTGGTGTGGACACAGGGTGTTTCAGGTTTTTTTTGTTTTTTTTTATTAAATCACGTATTTTATTTAATAATATAAGTTATTATGTGTCTTTCTAATATGCTTCTAAGTGTACTCATGTAGAATATTATGTTAAAACTATCTTTACGTAATAGATATTTGAATTAACTTAAATACTTTGAATGAACCTAAAAGAAAACGTCTAAAGATAAACAAACTTTTCAAACACAAACTTTTTATAACAAACCCCATTTGAAATTTAAAAATTTAAATTTCGAACATCCTTTAAAACTTGTGCCTGTATTGAATCGGTATGTCGATACACACAAGTGCATTGTATGTGTGAGTGCACACATGTAACATCGAGGTCACATCGCCTTTGTGATGCAACGAAAAAATAAATTACCAATCGACATTGGAAAGTTTAATATCTTGATTCGTTTTAGCCATCGAAGGCTTTTGACAACTTGCTGTAACATTATTAAGGATGACAGGTTTTTTTTTAATTAGCAATATCCGAAATGGAATCCGGTTTGATCATATTTTAAAATTTAATTATTCAAATGAAATTAAAAAGTTTTTATATTTATACATGTTTAGATTTAAAAATATCGTTAAAAACGCATGTGCTCCGTGTGAAAGCTGATTGCATCTCATTCGTCTTGTTTAAGCGTCGCCCCAAATACAGGAGCACTAAACATTTAGGTCACAGACTTTAGTGTCCATTGTTTGATTTAGGTGTCACGTGGTCTGTCTGTGGAGAGTTCAATATTATAATATAATATTTTTAATATTAACATATTACCAAATTATTTGAGTACATTAGAAGTATATTCTATTTTAACATTTCACGAAATTTAAATTACTTATGATTTTTTTTTATAATATACATATTTTGAGTCTGTAGTAAAAGAAGCTTAGTTACCAACAGTTTAAAAAATAAAACAAAAGTTTAAAAAACAATATCTTATCACTAACTTATTCCACGTTAAAAAAATAAATGAAACGAAGTCTATGTCCACGCTAGCATACATTAACTCTATTGCCAAAATGCAGGTCTGGTCGTGAATACGCATTAAAAATCGACAATCAATGTGCGATTCAACGGCACGACCACTTTCTAAACTTTAGTTTTTGTCTTAAGATAATTAATAAAAAACTTGAAGACAATGATGCCATTTGTAAATTTCAATAACTACATGTAATGAATTGATATTCATTGCATAAAATCGATTGCATATTGAAACTTGTTCTTCGACCTTTGTCTTTTATATACCGCCGGGTAATTTACAAACAAAAAATACTTATTTTCGAGAGGTCATAATGGATTTACATCTGACATATATGGAATTGTTTTGGAAATCAAATATAATTATAACTTAAATATCGTTTATTTATAATCTACATGATTTTATATTGACTTTGATTTCTTTTATGATAAATTTAATACTGATTATTTTAGTTAAAATTTGAATACGATAGATAGAAACAAGTATGCAACTATATTATTATTGCGACATTGAAAAAAAATCTTAAATTGCGATTTTATAGTATTTATTTGCTACCATATTTAGACCGTCTGCGTCCTCGTAACTGTTGACATGAACTTAACAAATCTCAATAATTTGCTGTTAAGCATTCGTATGTCAAAAAAGATGACGCTGACATTACTTGAAAGTAATTTACTTACCTTAACCGGTTTCTTGGCATTTTGGGCCTTAATATTAGTTATTATTGAATACTGAGGTCAAACTACTGATTAAAAATCGTAGGACTATTAACTGTCTTTTTAAAATGTCTGTATAATTAAACATGATCAGTCATGATCTTGACAATGCTATCTATGCTATAAAATCAAGAACTATTAATTTTTATGGTACAATCTATTTTAATTTACGTTAAAGAAGACTTAAAAAAATAATGTCCTAAAAAACGAGTAAAATAGGCTAGATTTGCATGCAAAAATAATATTTTAACTGTACAAGAGCAGTGTGCAACCAACGCGTGAAGATATTTCTTAGAACTCTCTTAAGTTGACTCTGTATTAGTAACAAAACGACGAAGCTCGTTTATTTCTGCATTTGACCCAAATACGGCACATGACCGCGACAGTGTAACGCACATCTCGTGCACTTGAAGTTGTGTGCGTGTGGACAAGCATGCAGGTTGTATTATGTACCGATTGCAAATTAATTTAATATAATTATTAATTAGGTATTTATTAAAATTAAGATCAACATTTTTATAGCATTTAACAGGTATATTTTTTTATTTCTTAAGTTATCGTTTAAAGTTTTTTATAAATTACCCTGTAATCGTAATAAATGGTAACACTAAAAACACACGAATTTACTTATTATTTCCAATAATTTCCTTGAAATAAAGACTTTAGGAAAGAATTTAAGAGTCATTTAAAATTAAAACTGCTTAAAAATAAATTTCTATTAATTAGTACAACTAACTATTTAATCAAATAAGCAACAAAAAAACCGTAAAACTTTTTACTAAATAATTTAAGAGTTCTTCACTTTTAAATATGACTTAATAAAATATTCTGCAAAATAATAAAAAAAATATAATTATTTTAATTGTATGCGAACGCTACGCCAATGACAAGCGATATTGAATTGTGGATACTGTGTTTGTGTGCGTGATTCTTTCACACATTTTTAATCACAATATTTTTATTTGTCTTCCTAGTGTGTGTGCTTATGCATGTGTGCACTAATTGCGATAGCTACTTCATTTAAATTTCGAATGTCAGCGCTCCTCTGGTAAAGCTGTGTAAGATTAAAATAATATATTTTTTGGAATGCAGTTTTTTTAGTTATATATCGAAATAGAGTATTAAATACTATTATTATTGTTAAATTGGATGTTTAAACTTTTTATACTTTGTGTACAAAATTAATAGTTTTTTTTATTGGATTTGACTTCCTGTCCTCGCTATATAAAAGTTGTAAGCTAAAAATAAAAAAGGAGGTCGCCCGACGCATCAATTTAATTTTCAAAACATATTGCTATTGTAATTTAAAACACGTTACATTATATTCAATGCACTTGGGTCAATTACCTTTCATTGTTAAAGCGGTTATACAAATGGGTTTTTGGCCTGAAAGTAGAACACGAGAAAAACTAATTTCCAAATTTTATTTCGAAAGGATCACCAAAATAAAGTATTCCGCCCACACGACTCGCTCACAAGTAGAATTGTATATTTTTAAACTTACTTAGTTTCTTTTCTGGTAAACCTCCAAAAACTAGTTTCCTTTTTAAATCCATTATATATGGATTTACGCTAATTGATAATTTCGATAACTGTAAAAATTTAAATAAGACCAAATTAATTGATAATTACACAACGCGATCTCTATCTCTGAGACCGTGAAATTTATATTGACGTCCAATTTTATAAGGTCTAAGTCGTTTAATTTGTATTTAATTGTTCATATATTAAATTTAAAAATAAGTAGAGTATATTTTAAAATAAAAAAAAATGATATTTTAATTGGTGTTATAAATAACACAATGCTTTAATACTAGCGATAACTTTACAAGTCATAGACGGAAGTCATTAAATGTATACCTATAATTACACTGAACGAACTACAGTAAAATGTTAATGGATTTGGTTTTTTACAACAGCTGCAAAATAACAACTCACTAACTTATTACATATATTCATGAAATATTTCCAAATTATTAACAAACCATCCATTTCTACATGATACATAAATTTATTCAATAAAATCAAAAACACGAAATACGTTCTTATCCCAGTTGCGTCGGCTGCGCGATAAACGGCCCATGCAACCGGACATTACGCCCTCATTTTTATTTGGCACATAGACAAAAACACCCTTTTTTCTTTATATAATACGCACACAACCAAAAAAATATATATTATATATCCGAAAGTATGTACACCGTTCAACGTAATGTCAAAATTGCGCATACGATTATAGTTCTTTTATAATGGGCATAAGGCTATACAATAGCTTGTATTTTTCACTAATTGCATCGATACTTATTCGGCGATAGTACGGAGGCCGGACAGTACGTACATAGCCGCAACGTTCGATAATTAGCGAATGTTTTTAAAACAGAATTCGAAATTTGAAATGAAGTTTTATTCAGGCTGATTGCGATTTTTCAATTCGTAATTCGAAACGCATTCTTTTTTCAATTCGCATTCGTGTCCCGACGTATGCAATTAAAAATGGATTATTGCTTTTGTTTTTATTAATTCGGTACGTTTTGGTAATAATAAGGGCATGCGAAAACTGATAACTGCGAATCTATGATACGTACGTATGTAGCCTCTTTGAAGCAGGTTTTGTTCTTTGCAATGCTCCCAATATAATCCGCCCAGACTACGTTGGTCTCCGAGGCGAATTAGTTAATGCGAGAGGGGGTCTCCTGGTAACTGGTTGTTCTTATAAAAAAGGCCAAGGGCTCTTAAAGACTTGTCGAGCTAGACTCGAAGGGCAGAGGGTCGAATGAACTGGATTGCGTCGGTATACTTAGATGCGTGTATAGAAACTTATATATTCCAAATTCATCATACCAAGCTACTTTTAAAATACAGTTTAATTTGAGAACAGTATTACCAGATTTCTAAAGTCAAATAAAAATGAGTTTCCATTTCAGAGTAACATTTAATAAAATATATAATATTTAAAACATACTCAATAATGCAGAAGTCAGTGTTATCCCCGTCGTAATTCAAATATCGAATGCGATGCGGCTGTGGGAGTGTGTGTGTGAACAATACCTACATGATGTGGCGTGTGTAGTGTTAGTGAGATAACATTAGGATAGACGACCACTGACGCGGGTACAAATATGTTGTAATAAATATTATATTATGTTAGAATATTTAAATATATAACACTTATTAAAAAATAATATATATTTAGATCAACTATCCTTAGCTGACATTAGTTTGGATAGTGATAATTCTATAACATTTTGGTTCCAGTTACATTATTAAATATATATTTACACAGATTTTCTTATAGTACTCTAATATTTCATTTTCAAAAGGGTTAACCAAATCCTAGATTGCATATTTTTAAATATCATAATACCGAAAGTGTATTATATCCCAACTAGTATCAATGATAGTTTCCTTATTTCAATGTACTAATTTATTTCAACAAACAATGTAGTGTGCAGCGAACCTAACTCGATAGCTTGCATGTGTGCGTCTATCCTTCCTTGACCTAGAGCCACGACTATCGTCTCTAGGTCAGGACCACTACACACACTACACAGTTCGACCGATATACCCTGACCTCCCCCTCCTGCTACTCCGCACAAAACTACCGCACTAGCGAGGGCGCGGTATAGAATTCCAGAGCTCTCAACATTTTGGATGTGTGGATAGTCGACTAGACGACTCGTAGACGGCACGCAACCGCGATGAAGTTCGAATGTTGGTTAGATTTGAATTTAGAATGCTTAAGTTATAGGTAATTGCGGTAAGTTAGCAACATGGGGTTTGTGGTTATTTAAATGAGATTATATTGGATTAGTTAAATTGAAATTGCTTAAATGTTATAACATTAACTTTAATTTATATAACTTTGTCTGTAAGTTACATACCTATAAATAAAAAAAATATTATTGATCTATCTATATTATTAGTAAAAGTCTATATATCATAGATCTGGATGAAACTGTCGCTTTTAATAAGTTTATGAAACAATTTTACTTGGAATTGTACATTATTTTTATTTTGATATAGTTATTTAGGCAATAGTCTAACGTAGCGATACTGGTACTAACTTTTTATTTTCTGTTTTTTTTTTCCCATGGTCTGTCACAATAACAATAATATTAGTAATATTAAAAAATATTCTTGTTAAAACCGGTTCACAAAAAAAAATGTCATAATGTATTTTAAATGAAAATAAGTTAACCAAGTATTATTCTTTCTTATTATAATAAACTTATATAATCTTATCATTTTAAAATGCAGGTTTTATATTTTTTATATTATTAGCATTAACTAATAACTGAAAGCCATCAACTAGTTACCTATAATGAAAAACATTTTTGATTCTTAATAAATTTATGAAATTTAGTCCGTTGTGATGTAAATTTATTAATGTTATTCAAAATATATTTAAAAAATGCTTAGTTATTTCTATCTATAAGTACACGAGTCATATTTCTTTTCCATAACAGAATCCACAGGTTCTATTCCTGCTCGTGTTAATTTTTTGCTATCCTCTTTTGAAACTTTAGCTTATTATCTTGAAATAAAAAGTAATTCTTCTTAATTTCTTAATTTTTACTGGAAATGCTTCCTAACGTCTTTAAAATAAGGGTCATATTAGTTCAGATAGTGCGTTAGATATAAATAGCGTTGCCAAAGTCAAGGGATGGGAATGCATTGGGGTGAACGACCGCCGAAACGCAACAGCAAGGTCACGCACACTAGCACACATCGCCCGTGAAGTTAGATACGCTAGTGATGGAATGTATGCTTGCAGTATCGACTAAATATATATTTGGATATTTTTATTGTATTATCATTAATAAAAAGGCAATGATGTTTAAAAATGTAAATCTTTAGTGTGTTTTTGAATACAAAGCAATCTTCACCCAAGGTAAAATACTGTGTGTTATAACGCTAACATTGTCTTAGAACATGTTATTTGAGTACATAAGTACTAACTATAAGTGTCATTAAATGCAGTGTAATATTCAAATCAATTCATTACTTCATTTAAATTAAGTATAAGTACAGCGGAAGTTGTAATTTGAAACAGGTCTGAAATAAAAACGTCAAACGTATAAAAAAATAAGTATATTACATTGAAAAAACAAACATTATAAAGTTCCTATGACGCCAGGCTTCACAGCAAGGTCAACAGCTTTTGAAGTAAAATACAGCTTTTTAAATATATAACAATTATAATATTACAATTAACTTAACTTGAATAGTCGATATATCGATAAATTATAGGTACGCACATCACTAAAGTCGTTGCACTAGCACTAATTTCAGTTTCACTAGTGGTTTATTTTGGTATCGGTGCGTTGTAATGCTTTTGGTAGCGTCTACGTATATTGACATTATCAATAATACACATTTAATACGGTTTTATAGAAATATAAATACCTATGTTTTATTTTTCATATATTATATGTTTTTTTCTAATTAATTGTTATAAAATATAAATAATGCCTTAGCTTTTATTCTTAACATTAAGATTAAGAAACTTTGGACGATTCTAACATTGAAACATTTTATAGAACTATATTTAAATGATAAATAATATTGATGATAGGTAATGATAAAAATTAAAAATAACTTCTAACAGCTAAAATACTATTTATTAATTTATTGAATATAAAACAAATACGAATAAAACTAGAACATAATTTTAATGTTTTTAGAATGATAAGTAAACCGGTTTTAAATACATCTCGACACCCATGTTGTCTATAACCTAGGTCATGTCTATGACGCATGTATTGGAATTTCAGATTTTCTCAGCTAATATTATTATTACAATAGTATTTTTTTTTATATTTTAATGTGATAATTTATGGCTTCGAATCCTGACTATCTTACTATTTATAGTTTATAATATCACTGAACTAATTACACAAATTGATCTAACCCCTAAGTAAGGAAATTATTTGCTTATGTTAAGGGTGTTAGACAACTATACACGTACATAGAAATACTAACAACAGGGTGTTAGACGACTATACTAGTACATAGACTAAACCCCGAAACACACACATCTATGCTCATCACATCATACCGGTCCCTGTTGGGAATCGAACCCGATCCCGAAACTTTAGGCGTCTGAGTCAACCGTTCGACCAACGGGAAGGTTATACTAAAATATAAATTAACAAATAAAGTGGGTTTTATTCATTCTTATCGACCTGAGCTGTATTATTGAGAACGTTTAGTTAATTTGTATTTTTATCATATTAGCAGACATTAACTATAAATACTGCGATAACTTTCATTATAATATCAATATGCATTTTAAATAAACCCGAGAACCGACTAAAATTGCTATCTCGTTACCGTTCTCTAATTATGTCGAAATAATACATGAAACGCTATTGTTTGGCCGAAAAATATTTAACAAAACCTTAAAATGCAAATGGCGTAATTAAAAAAAGTCTTCCCGCGAAAAATGATATCAAGATGGCGGCTCTATTTAGATCCTGCCTTCTATTGGCGCGCTAGCTTTAAATTTAAAAATGGAATGCACTGTCCTTGGCGGACGAGGTTCGTTGAACTTTCGATGCATTTTGGCGGTTTCTCGCTGATTTCGAATAGTCCTAACCACCACTAAATATGTTCTAGACCATTCTAAGTTATTTTACGATGCATATTGGCTCGATGGCGCTGGATTCAAATAAGTACAAGAATTGTCAAATGACTTTAAACTTTCGCAGTTTTGCTTAAGACTTAGTATTGAAATAAAGTTATTAAGTATTTCAAGTTTTTAAGCAATTTGCATTCATATTCAAAGGAGATAAGATGCAAATTAGATTGTAATGTTTGTAAATGAGTCTTATCATGTTCGATGAAGGTGAGCTAGACGGCAACTTTTTATTTTGGTAGAATTTTCAATACCTCAAAATTTATTAATTGAATTAAGTAACATTTACAACAAAAATATATAACAATATAAAACCGATAATGTATACGGATACATCACTATCAAACTGTAATCCTTTGACAACTATATTTTTAATTTACTCTGTAACATAAATTTATAGATAATAAATAATATTGACAGGGACGAAAATATTTAAACGTCAAAATGCTAATTGTGTCAGAGAAGACGCAAATAGTCGATAAATATGTATAAAACCAACAACCGTATCGCTGTCCGTCTGCTCTTCAGGGTCTGATAATGTTTTATATATACATCACTATTTTTTGTGTAAGTAACCAATTCAATCGTTAAAAGTTAGAACACTTAGATACTAAGCTAGTGTGAGTAGACAGAACACAAGTACACAGTAACAACATTCAAACACATGTACGAGCTTTATTTTGGGTAAGTATTTATTTACTTTGTTGAGACATGTAAGCTATTGTATTTAAAATCATAATAAATATAATATACTAATTAGTACAATCAGGACTCGAACCTGAAAATCGTAACACCATTCCATCAGTCTGTTACCTAAGCTACCGCTACTACTCCTGTTTTACTTTGTTCTCTACATTTTTATATAACATTTTCACCATATCCACTTCTTTCACCTCCACTTCTTTTGGCTTCATATAAAATCTTAAGTTATATAGTGGGTTTAAAACATATGATACTTAGTAGTATATATAAAAGACCTAACACGTAACTCATCGTTCATAACACTCACTAAAGTACATGTAAATTAATTGGAAAGTAACTCACATACAGATGACTCTCTGATACATTTATATTAGTTGCTAAACAAAAATCGATGCAAATTTTGCAGGTAGTTAACATTTTCCTTACAATTAAATTAATTTATTATAAAAATTTAAATGATTATTTTCTATAATTGTACTACTATTTAAGTTCTAAATTATAACATTTCCTTGAATTATTGTATGTATGTTACAAGCTGTTTATTTTTGGCTGTCGTTAAATCGTAGTGCTTATCACTATAACTATGGACTTTTAATAACTCAATCACATAGCTTACGAAAATCAAAAGCTTCTTTAAAAGTCAGTTAGAACCCGTGTGGGTTTTCAATTACGTTTTACATTACATACTATCTCTTCATATCTGTCTCTTCTTAGTAGAGACGGCAGGTCACTACAGATATTTGTATAAAGGTTCAAAGACAATGAGGGGGAGGTTCCTGGAATAACATAAGTCAATTTCACGGAAACACTAGTTAGGAACCCTTGTAATTAAAACCCACCCCACTCGTTCACGATGACGCGAGGGGTAACTAACTACAACTATCTAAACGTATCTTCAGGGTAAATTATTATCCTCTAAAATATTTCTTTGTTAAAAGAATATATCCATAATGCTCACAATTTTGAAAAAAATAGAATTAAGAGCTTATTAGCAACATCCTCTGATACAGGAAGAAATCGAACCTGAAACTCAAGCCACGCACAAACAAACCACTGATAGTCATCTATATCAGAATAAACTAAGCTTTACCTTATTCTTAACGGAACTGGTCATTGAGTATTGCATGCGTGGCATTCCTCACTCGCTGTAGTTTTTTTTATACACATTGAAAAAACAGATCGCAACGCCATAACGAAACATTGAGGGTACTACCATAAAAAATATTACGTATAAAATATCGTAGTAACATTTATTTCAAAGTCATTTACATTAGATTGTACAAAATAAGATATATCTTCTCTATCATTTACAGGCGTTGGTCACCACAAAAAGTGCAATAATAGCATGCGCAAGCGCAGATCGAGGTCAAGGTGACGCGCAACTTTCGAAATCCCCCCACTAAATACACTTTGATGCACTTCTTGTCGCTAAAACATCTCTTACCTTGTTAAGTGATATAAAAATATCACTTTTAAATAAAAAAATATAATAGAAATAGTAAACAGATAATTAATTTAATTAACTAAACGTATAATTTATCTAAATTATATATACTTCAAGTTGCAATATTTTTAATAATAATAAAATTAACTTTATTAAACATAATAATTCTTTGCTTGTTGTGACATATACACGAGAGTAAGCTCGTTATCTATGAACAACACGATATCCTTTCAAGCTTATTTTTCAAAGTTATTTACACAGGACTCTAATTTGCAAGTCGCCATCAGATAAATAGGTTAACAAACTATGTTGATGTGTGTGTATCTTATCTAGCATCCACTATAGATAGATCTCCTAACCCGTCTGAACTCTCTGCATCTCGATCTGTGGTTACACGGGTTACTTGTTTCAGGAATTGATATAAGCTGGTAGCTTAAACTGAGGTTGCCTATAAGGTAGGAAACTTAAATTGTTTTGGTCTCACTATATAAAAGGAAATGTAAAGTGTATAAGCTGTTGGCAATCCTTAAAAATAAAAAAAAACTATTTCATATATAATAATATATATGTATATATATAATTCAATTCGCTAAAGTATAACATTTAAACATAATCATAGTGCACACATGCGCCTGCGCAAGTAACACCCCACCAGTCAGCCTTGGAGTTGTTTTCTATTTAGAGAAATAAAAGTAAAGTCTATTATATGTTTGAAAAGTCGATTAACCTTTAGCATTTAATTTATTATTTTACTTATATAGAGTTATGAAGAATTACAAATGGTATGAGTTATATAAACTTCTCTTCTATTAAAAAATAATTTAACTTATGCATATATTATTTATTTCATAATTGAATTTAATAAAAACTAGCAAATCCAGTTATGCTAATATAAGATAATAAGCTGGAGCTTATTTATCGTACTCAATGTGTATGTAAACTTAGACAATTAAAGGGGTTCTTATAAATACACAAATGTTGTGTACAATAAACAAAGTATACATTACAAATACACATATGTTGTGTACAAGAAATATACAAGGTACGCATTATAAATACACACATGGTGTGTAAAAATACATCTGTTTTTTTATTTATGCACTTTGAATCTGAGCATTCAAAACATTTAGTTGCATTGACAATTTGAGCCCTATAGTTCTCTACCTGACCTCCGTTAGTACAAAGTACTCCTCTTTTTGTGAACGCACGCGGTATCCGACCCTATGACCTCGGCTCTAAGGGCTACATTTGTATAACAATGCAGCGAGTCTCAAGGTTGTCTGCACTGAACAAGACAGACATGCGTTTTCCTTATTCCTTAACATGTATAGATGTAGACATGTTGTTTGACTCGGATATGCCTGCCCTTACAAGTATCAAAGATCAAACTACGTATAGGATCAGTGACAAACAAACATCCATGTATGTTAGGTATGAAATAAATCGTATTATATATTATAATATATTAATAAAAAGAAGATTCTATTTACTTATCTAATTCTAAGACTTATATGATATATTGACATAATTGAATTAATTCAAGAGAAAAACTGGACACCATTTACATCCTTTTCTATAGTATACGGAAAACATTTTAAATATATATAATTATAATATTCAAGTTATTAGAGTTGCGACAGAATTCTTAAAGCAGGAAATAATCGCTTCGTTGACTATTAAAATAATATAAAAAAACAAACACTTATCCAAAACTTTAAGCAAAGAAAATCAAACTTTATTACATTACAATAAGATTCATTCATGCAAGTTTCACAACCAACAAGGTTGCTTTTCAACTCTGAAACCATTTTAAATGTTCATCATTACATAAACTGTGGCTGTCTGTGTGTTTGAACATTGCATTGTCTGTATGTCTGAATGCGGTAATCTCAGAAACTACGGAATGGATTTTCATTATATTTGCTATATATAAAATAAAGTGATAGATGAAGAATATATATTCAGATAATTTTTGTAATTATTTATTATTAGTCACAATATTAGGAGAGATAGAGTCAGAGCGGGTGGCTTGTACCACATTTGGTTTAGTTGTGAAAGAGCAAGAAGACATCTGAACGTGTCTTTGATAAAGCCACGCCTTATTAGGTGGTGGGTTCGATTTCCGGTTAAATAATAGTAGTTTTTATATATTGTAATGAAATAATCATTTTTTCTTGGTTTATTGATATTGTTTTATATTATTTTGATGATATTAAAATGTTAGTTAGATTTATAAAGTGGGTGCTGATATAAATTAGCTACCTTAAACATTGAAAAACTTTTCAATATTCTAATAAATATCCGTTTATTTTTTTAGTAGGTAGGTACATATATTTGTCTTAGATTCATAATACAATTTTGTGGAAGACATACCTACATACATAAAAGCTTATGTCCTAACTCAACCGGATTTTAAGAAATATACTTTTATAGATATGCAACCAAAACTAGATTTTGTCACTCAATAATAGTAACAAATTGTCTACCAAAATAATAAATACCTTGTATAGTGCCAGAATTTAAAATCGGATGATATAATGACAAATACCAATAAAAGTATACAATATGTACAAATATTTGATTGTACTAAACTCTCAGTTCCCGCTTCAAGTAATTGGGGATAGATAAAAGATACCCGCCATTTATTAGTCAAAGAAAATAACGCACAGGAAGTTACCTATTCCCAATGAGAAACCAACAACCAAGGAGTTCCCATTCAGGTACACACACATACATAGAACTGTCAATACAATTGTCTATGGTTACTTATGAAATTTTATTAATTATTGCCTTCTTGTTTGAAGTTAATTATATTTTATATTTTTGTTGACAAATTAAACGAACCTTATTTCCTTCTTTTTTAAATATTTAAATATTTAATTTACGAGAAATACTTTAGTTTCTAAGATATAACTTTGGTGTTTTTTTGTCAATTTGCTATTTATAAAAAAAAAATCATGCTAATATTTAAAACTTTTTGTAAATCTAATAAAATGGGAATAATTTTAGAAAACATTTTTAATATAACATATTGTATATCTGTTTCTAACTCAAGTAGAGACTTAATAGAGACTCTATTGATCAAATGCAATTACTCCATCTATATTTTCTATAGCACTTCATCAAAACTGATTCAACAACCAGACAAGTCTCAACTCGTCGCTGTGCCAACCTCCTTTACACCAGGGTTCTTAATAAACTGGTCCTTCTTCCTGTGCTAATAAGTTCAGTGTAACTGCCGGAAGTTTTGATGTAAACGAACTATATTATAAATACACATATAAATATTTACATATAACAAATTCTGATGGATTTGTTATATTTTGACGTAAATTAAGCTTTGCGTTCTGAAAAAAATGGCGCTATATATGTACTTATTTTATTTCTTTTTTTTATTCTATATATCTTTTTATTATATATATATCTTTGGAAATAAATACTAAATTTTTGTTCTTCTAATAATTTAATAACTTTTATTTATATATTTTTCTTAATATTTATTATTTTGTAAAATAGCTTAAAAGGACGTAATATGTATTAAATTTAAATATAATTTCTGTTAAAATGTTTTCTTAACCGAACATTGCTAAAAAGTAACGTAGTAAATATAGGTAAATTAATATTATTTAATATATATATATATATATATATATATATATATATATATATATATATATATATGCATTTTTTTTCAATATTTAAATGTGCAGCAACATGGCGGTGTGCGCGCGCGCACTTCGTAGGCTTCGTAAAAAACACAAAATCAAGATGGCGGCCTTTCTCGGCAGTGCCTAGTGACGCTGACGTCACTGGACGACGTGTCCTCGTGTCTAGTGTCTAGCCAGCTTTTTATTTAAAAATAAATTGTTTAGAAAACCTGTGTTTCAATACTTTTGTGCCACTATTTGTGAATCAAACAAAGCTCATCCCACGAGGACGCGAAAGCATTCAATCCTTTATCTAGTAAAGTATAAGTCGTAAATATAACCTTAAATACATATTAATAACAAGTAATCATTAATGACAAATAAATATATAGCAAAAAAAACTTTATAAAAATATTAAAAAAAAATAAAATAAAATAAATAATGCACTTACCAAATAAAAGCAACCAAAAACACAAGAGTCCAAACAAAATTCTAAATAATTCATAAATTAAATCACAACACGACACAAGTCACTGGAGCAGTCTTTTGTTTCGAAAAAGAAAAAAATCTTGATATATTAAATAATTTTATGCCATCTGTGAAAAAAAAATAAAAATAAAACACTTCGCTCGCTCGATTAATGGAAACGCTGGTTGGAAATTAAAAAGTTAAATCCAATTCTTTATCTATAATAATATTTAAAAATCGAATTAGAATCTGACTAGAGCCGCGTGTGACGAGTTCTTTATTATTCAAAAAATTGCGACGTACTGACTGGCGCTAATAAAGCTGCCAGGAAGGACGCCTATTTCTAGTGATGTGATAAAATACTTTCAAAAAATCTCCAACGAGCGTTTTGAGCCAAAAAATCTAACCTAACCTAACCCTGTCGGGCGGGCGACTGGCGGGCGCGTAGGGGCCGCATTGCCAAATATTTTTTTTGCATCTCGGCCGAATTATGCACTTGTATGCGACTTACGTCGTCCCTTGATTGTAGTGGTGCGTCATGTACCGATTGGGCATTTTTATGTCTTCTTCGTGTGTGTGTCACTCACACATAGAGCACTGACGAAATTTTTATATGTGTGCGTCGGTAGCCCTTTGCCGCGGAGTTTCTTTAAAATTTCGGCGTGTTATGTAAACATGGTGATTTTTTTTTAGAATCAAATATTTAGGTGTTGCCCTGAGGGGTCGACGGCCGTATTTTTCGGGAACTCTGACTAATTTCACCAAAAGGATTCCGTTTTGACGTATACTCCAGAAGTCCGTGTTTAGTTAGCTCGTTTCCAAGTTGTTAGGTCTGCGCGAGCGCATATAAAAACACTAAAAACTCTTTTTGTATATTATTTCCCGCCATTATCGATCGATCACTTCCTCATACCATCAATTGCGTTCAGACATTTATTTTTATATCCATGATATTTTAAATGTTCATACAAATTGTATTAAAACGGCATCGCATTATCATTTGATTCTCATTCAATTGTCATTCAAATAGATTCTAATAAGAATACATATAATTACTGGAATACATTTTATAATAAAAAAGCTTGGAATATATTTTTAATAAAAGTAGTGTCGCAATTGTAATTAATACCATATATCATAATTAAGCAGGAATGCTTACCTCCCAGGGCCATTACGGCGTTACAAGGGTTGTTACAAAAATAGCGAAATAAAATATAATTTTCACTTTTAATTTAATATTTAGAGCCAAATTTTTAATTTTAATTATATTTTTATGAAATTATATTTATATATTACTTTATTTTGTAGTTCCTAAATATAGTTTTTTTATATAAATATTCTTTTATCTCGGATAGTACTTCATGCTTCAGTAAACTTGAAGAGAATTTTAGAAAAAAACCCTAAAACAAATTGGAGCAAAAAAATCTGGTAAAGGTCGTCAGGACACAGGTGCCCTAAAAATAGGAAAAAACACCCTTCGAACTATTCCGCTGACCGAGTCACGTAGATTATAGTGGATTGTACACATTTTGATAAATATTAGCATAAAACATATATAATATAATATATCGTTTACGATTTAAAAATACAATTATTCAAAAATGAACCTTGTTTACATACAATAAGATGTAAATTAAAACGAATAGTTATAGTAGTAGTTATAAACTAATTTACAGAATAAACAAAAACTATTTAAAATAACCATTCTAAAGTCCGCAAACTGAATAATAAATAAAAACCGCATCAAAGCGTTTAATTTAATTAATATGTTCCCGGTCTAATATAAAATCGGCTGTCAGATTGTCAATTACAGTATTTCGTGGTCAGGCTAAAAGAAACTTAATTTGCGAACTAAATTTATTTAAACTTAAATTTGATAAATTTCACAGTAATGATAAATTATCATAATGAAGCCAACGCATCCTATGTATGTAGCATGCGCGTGCGCATTAGATCGATAGCGCTGGGTTGTCGGCCGCACGCCCTTGTTAGAAAAAGGACGATTCATATAACTAACTATATATGAGATGAGATTGAGTTGTGGAGATGTCCCACGACAATGTATGTTTGTTTGTGGATGCTTGAATTATAATTTATGGACACTTTATATTAGTGCTAATGTATTTTAGAATAGTAATTGAAGGTTTCCAGGATTATTTGGTGATTCGAAATAAGTATATTAATTCATTCCGCAAAAAAAATGTCGGTTAGACCAAATAGCCAATTCTAACATGATACCTATCAACAACCTGTTTATACCAAGGCTCACTCTTTTTATTGTTTTATTTGAAAGATTTGATAAATTCATTAAACCAATTAGCCATCATCTAATAGCCAGCATCATAGATAAAATAAAGAAGTATACTCAAAATTTTGTAAAGGTTTTAGGTTTTAATCTTAAAATTTAGTTTGAAGCATCTTTAAAACTACTCTATGATACTCGCACGACACTCACACAGAGGCGAGCTGCGCTCGCGCAGGTTCGTAGACACCTTTTGTTTTAGGACACGCGGCTAAGTATTAGACCTTTTGATTCTCCAACGTTTTTATTTAAGAATGGTCTCAATTAATTATTATATATTTAAATAGTTTAAGAGGTATTGAAATATAGATTAAATTGCCAATGTATACTTAAATTCTATATTTTTTTATATTACAGACAGAAATTATAAATGCATATAAACTTATAAATATTTTCTTGTTATTAAATGTATATTTTAACTAAAATGGCCGAGCAATCAGTGAAATACGAACGGAATTTTTGATGGATATTACCAATGACCTATTCAATTTGCACCGAAACCGGGGTCTCCCAGGACTCCTATTAAAATACAGATACATATTTGATTAGTTTCTAAAATATTTAATTTAATAATGATATAAACGATGAACGGACAAACAATTAAATTAATAATATTTTAATTATATTAACAAAGCTTTTACAATGTATTTGTTTATGAATCGTCATTTTGCTATTTGATACCATTTTACTTAATTTACTTATACCTTTGTTTTATTAACAAATAGCGAAATTCTTTGTTAATGTTCACTCTGATTTTCTTTTTAATATAATCTTTCGCATCTTCAAAGCTACCAGCATTAACAATAAAATAGATACGAAAATAACAGCCAGAAGAAAATGACAATACATGTTCTTTGTTTCTTTATGTATGTATGCATATATGTATTTATATGTATGTAACTGGATGTATGTAGGTGTATTGTATGTATTCCTTTTGTTTCCTATTGTTACTGTATAAACAACACCCACACTATGTCTCTTATCTGCCTTTTCCATCTAATTGGTTTCCTGGAAGATATTGCTCTTTAGCAAATTCATCCGACCGTCAAATTTGTACCATTTATTGTTTTTTTTTTTAAATAAAGAATATTTATTATTATTAAGTAACAAAACCAAATTAATATTTAATAATAATTGACTAATTATTCTCATTTATCTATTATCTATATGTATATAAACAGACAGATATCATGTAAAACCGTCTCGCCACGTGTAGGTTCACTCGCCTCTGAAACATGACGAAGGAGGGAGTCATGACGGATATTAAACAATTAGAAATATTGACACCACGGTAAAACGTTTTCAATATTGGAAGTACGTCTTCAATATCAAATATTTAAGAAAAGTTTACTGTTTTATTCCTAATAGATAACCATATAGTCATTAAGATGAAACTATGATAAGGTTATCATATACAGATCTTAGTATAAACTCGTGTCCTATTTTCTATAGCTCTTGAATCATTCAGTAGAATAGTAGAATTGTATATCTTTCTATTCTCCATTTAGTAAAGAAGTGAGTCTAATATACATGTATAACTATACTAAGTGCAAAAAAATAACAGACAGTAAAATATCTTAAAATATTCCAAGCACTGAGGCTTATCTACATTTTTAAAGTACCTCAATTTCATAGAACGTAAACCCAAAAGTAGAATCCCACAACTATCGATATGACATCACCACATACCACATTCGGATCGTTATTAGACTCCTAACTAAATTTAAATCACCTTGCTAGCTTCAATGACATAGCAATGACATAGCAATGACTAGCTGAATTGTCCAAATTGACCTCATCTAGGACAGACACACACACAGCTACCATATTTATAATAAATATTTGGATAGACACACATACGTATGCACTAGAAATAGTATGTGGCGATGTTAACGTGATGTGGTATTGCACCACTTTTTATTATTATACCTATTATTGTTATTGAGTGATATTGTAGCTGTATGTTAAAACCACGGGACGGTTTCCCAGGGGTTGTAGGTTCGAATCCCTATCCCATTTATTTTACACATATTCTATATTTTTTAATAAATGTGGGAAAAATAAATATTAGTGAATATAAAACGGCTATTAGAACTGGATTACAACAAAAATATAATTACAACAGATAATTAATTTATAGGATCAACGACCTATTCTTCACTAAATATTCCAATATCTACACTAAGCCAAGCGACACTGAACGCGGTCAGTGACTAACCTTGACTCGTCACCTTGCTGCGCCCGCGCATCTATTATGCGAAATGAAACTATTTGAAAATCAATTGTATATATATAATCATTTTTCCCTGACTAACGGTATTTTGTAAAACAGATCAAACAGTTTGTATAAATAAGAAAGATTGGGACATTATACATATTTTTATTGTGTATTTTTATTTTTCTATTCATGTTTTTTTGGTTGTAATTATAAAAACTACCTATAAAATTAAAAATAAAATTTTATTCGATTTTGCTGTTATTAGGTAGAAAATTATTTTGATAAAATTCACTACACAAGAGTTATCTCCTAACATGTAGCCAGTTTGACAGTTATATAAATATCATCTTATCCTAAAACGAAATACCTAAGCCTAAAATATACCTACATGTTTATAGTTATTTTCGAGAAATTATTTATTAAGTTTATTTAACAAGAGCTATAACATTTTAATCTCTGGCAATCTATTGCAAACATCTTAGACACACACATGTACAACGTGGCCTCATCTAACAAAGATCCAAAACGTTAGGTCAGTAACACACCTACAATAACACACAGACAGTCACACACACATGTATGTGTATAGTTTCTATTGCCAACCTACCACAACGTCCACTCATAACCTTCAACTAGCGGTCGTTGACTTCCACACACAAATTCTGATCATTAAACATTTTAGTTTTATTTTCTTATATGTTTTTAACTGTCTGTAGAATATAAATATAATAAAGCATTAACATTTTACTCTTTAGATTGATTTTACTCTTTAAATGTTTTATCTAGAAATGGTTAAAATCTAACTAAAAATGTAGTCTTACTCCAACATAATGGTTGTTTCCTAACATTACAATGAAAATATTACCCTAATAAACATATCAGTGCTAGATTATTTACATACAGACACACATATAATAACTAGCCACAAACACGTAACCACATGTTACACACACATTGCATTGATTACAAGTGGTGCTAACAACCGCTAGACAAGGTCGTACCGGACGCATCTATGTCCTAGGTCTCCTAGGGCAGCACTTGAATACTAATTCGGTAACCATTGTGTTCAAACTAAAACATTGTATGTTGTAAATATATTGATCTTTAATTGTTCGTTTCTTTTTAATTGAAATTCTTTAAAAAGAATTAACATTTATAAAGGAAATATAATACATATATACATGACTATTAGATTATAAATATTATGTAAGTAAATAATATGATATAAATATAACAAACAAGTCCTAACTCACAGACAGACAACTCACACTCATGGAATACTATTTTTTTTTTGCTGTCTTTTCTAAGTTTGTGCAACGAAAAGGTTTTTTTTAGTATTAAGGGCCTGATACGGTTAAAAAGGAACTATCAGTATGTATAAAAGTTGCTTATTGACTCTAGTTATAAATCGTTCGTTCGCTTAAAAAAATGAATCACTGTTGTAACTTTGTTGGAAAATGGACTTCTAATTACAGTAACATGAAAGCTTTTATGATAATGTTAAAGCATTATGAAAACTAATATTATATTTTCTATTCAAAGAAATAAAAATACTTTACGAAAATCAACCAGTAAGGAAATATAATAAAGAATAAAAATTAAACTCTTATTTGTATATTATTAAACTAAAACGTATGAAGTCGCGGGAAAACAGTTAGTTTCAAATCAAAGATGGAACGGGTGTTGGTCATGCCCTATATATTTTTTTTAAGAACATTATAAAAAAAAACAATATCGAAAGCAAAATGAATTCCGGGCCAATATTTTTATTAGTTAATTTCGGTAAACACCTAGTGTCAATGTCCGTAGACAAGGTGAGGCCACAGTCCTCGCTATTAACATAGGTCATTTCTACGTCTGTCTTTTCATCGTGACTGACGTCAATAAGACACGATAGAATCTATTCAATACCCAGTTTAAGTGAATTAAAATATAATTCTGATATTTTAAGTCTATTTTTGTTTTATGATTAGGAAAAAAATAATCATCATTTTTTAATCTTGTATTGTTTTATTTGACCCAAAATTCATTTTCTAATCTGTCTATAGAATATATAACTATTAATTTATATACATAATGAATTATAAAATAATTCAATAGTATTAATAAACACAAAAGAGAATAAAGTATCAAAAGTCATAACATCCGGTATTATTGTTTCCTCTTGACGTAGAAACGTTCTACGTAAACTAGACGGTTCGTAGACCTAGGTCGCGGTAGACCTTGGACTAGCTGACGACCTACGTAAACGGCAAATACATTGAATATTCTATACAAGTGCTACTTGACTTACTTATTTGAGTAAATAATTTCTGTTTTTGTTGTTGGTACCAATTTTTGATTTTGAATTTTTTGATTCGATACCAGAATGGTACATATGTGTGTACTGGATACATGTAAAGTGCTTTGAAACCTATAATAAATTATAATTCCTATTTATATCATATTAAAACCGTCAGAAGAAGTAACTTAAGTTTATAATAACGTCATCCATATTTTTGTCTCTGTAACAATTAGGTATACGTATTTTTTAACGGCCCACTGCCTAATGTCTAATATTTCAGTGACCCAGAATTTTTAGTTAATTATTTAGCTGAAATGTGATTTTGATTTCTTATGTACTGCATTATTTAAATCCGATTATCTCGTAGTAGTGACGAAAAATGTTGAGCTATTTTTACAATGTTTTAAAAATACATGATTTTTGGAATATTTTTGTATAAATATAAGTTGTATCTATTGGCCTCGAAGATAATAATATGTCCTTAAAAATATAATAAAATCTGTTTTTTGTCATATAAAAACTATTTTCAGGAACATAAATAAATATTTTACACTATTATTCACTAACCAAACGAAACGTAGTCCTAGGTCGTGGTCTAGACAGTGTTCTAGATACAGTTCGTTCATCTCAGTTAAGTCATCAGAATCAAGACAAATTTGTTGTTTTGATTTTTTTGTTTATAGATTAGTCTATTTGTAAACAAAAATGTGTTTAGTTCTTAAAAAAATAAAACATCAAATGTAATAATATAAAACTATGAAGAAAAAACTAAACCAAAAAATAGTTTAAAATGCCGGATAAAATTGACACAGAGCCTGTGTAAAGCCATAAATAATATGCTAATATTTTCTATAAATACTATATTTACAGTAAATTAAATTCATAATATATATTTATTATGATATTTCTGGTATAAATGTATAACATAATAATTGCATTAAGAGATATAAAGTCTAAATATAAATGCATAGCTATCAAACGTCAGTTCAAGGCGAAACCAGGCGAGGCCTCCGACGTAGGAGGAAACATTACAGCGAATAAAAATTATTATAAATTATATGTTTATTTGCATATGTATTTAAAACAAGGTTATTATTAAAAAGATAATTATGTAAATTAGTTTCACACAAATAATATTTGAATAGTGAATAAATTCTATATATTAAATATTTATTCGTTATTGTTATTGTAACCTCAGAACCACTTCCTCGAGCAATAACCCGAGATTTATAAAGTGTAACTCGAAAAAATTTACTAATAAAGTATAGCGATGTTATTTATTATTGAACACTTTTTAAGTGAAATATTTTAGGTTTATTCTATTCGTACATCATAACAAAATCAGATCTATTTCTGCGAAGCGATACCTACGTCTTAGAGCGCTAACGACCGCTCGGCCGTGAACCGTTTGTTCGACCTTGGATTGCGACTGGGGCGATCCTACTACCTAATATATATTTCATATCCTTGCTATATATTTATTTATGTATATAACAAACATATTTTAACATTGTTTTAAAATTTTGTACCAATGTTATTCTAGGGATCCTCGCGGTAAGGGTTGATCCTTCAGAGATAAAAAGATACGGAATTACAATTTTGAACATATTATACATATGTAGTATAATTTTTTCGGTTTCATATTAAAATAAATAAATTATATAGAAATCTAATAGCTACAATAATAACTTACAAATATTTATATTTGTTATTTTAAATTATTATTGTATACATTGCATATATGTGTTAATAAATTAATAAAACAGAATCAATTCTATCTTCTCATAGTTCAATCATTCCTCTTATGTACTTTTACGGAAACGTGTTCATAGTACAGATTTGTTGTTTTCTAATAACACGCTAAGGATAATAAAAAAAATCAAACTTAAGCAGTTACTTATTAATTTATTAACAGATTTATTTATATGTTTTCTGCTTTAAATGAGCGGATGTCAGGAGGGCCTATATAATAGTATAATTATCGAAAGAAGTTCTTCTGTAAAGATACTCCCCCGTTTACAACTAAAGCTACGAGAATTACAAGCGTATCCTGGTCTAAGAAAAAACACAACAAACTCAGCTAGATATAAACTGATAAATATAAACTAACTTAGCTTAGATTTAGATTGTATTTTTGCTACCTAAGAAGCTTTTCCAGTAAAACATTTTGAAACAACAAAATCTTTTTTTTTCTTTTCATAATATTCGTGTTTGAATAACACAGCAAGATTCTGATTCCTAAAAAGTAATGTTAGATTTTATATAATTAGTAGGTTTTGATAATGAAATAAAGATTTTACTTGATGGTTTGATTAAAACATGTAATGTTTGTATAGAAGTTTAATTGACTAAATAAATATTTGTAGTATTGGATCCTAATTTGAATAATATGGCTATGTGAGGGCCGTGTGGGATTGCAAGACTAAGTTGTGTAACAGAACTAGTATAATAAAATAATAGTAATAGTAAAGAGTTTAAATAGTAAACAGTTTAGTGTATTTGTGAGCAGTGCCATAAAGTGTATTAATGAATAGAACGACTGTCATTGGTGATTCTTAGCAGTAAGAGAGTTCTTATAGTAATCAGTCATATATTTATATATAATATATTGTGTATTTGTATAACATATTGTTAGCAAAAACAGTAATTGTTATTCGCAATCGCAATGTTATTAAATCACCAAACAGGATCCGTCGGACGTGATAAGCCTTGTTTGTCGAATAGTCGTAGGTCGGGTATGGTTGGAATTTATTGCTTTTAGAGTTAGGTAGCTTTATAATAATAATAATTATTATTATTTATTAATTTTAATTACTTCAAATGTCTCTTGAAATCATTTATGCCAGTTTTATACTAGTAATGAGAGTACGATGACTGAAATCGTGTCAAAATGCTCGAATTCATAATTATATGTAACAGACATAATTTTCAACTTTATATAGTTACAGTATTGTTAGCTTTATATATGTGTGTATAATGATTTATAACAAAATTTTATTCATAGAAATAACATATATAGTATAATGCAGATTATTTAAATATATGTTGACCGGTTAATAAAGTTTTTTCATCTCAAAATCATTTTGCATAATATTCAAATAAATAAATTCTTATATGTGTCTGAACTGCTTGGCCTAAACATTAGCTCCGAGGTCATTAGCCGACGATTGGGCGTCATCACAAACTATACTATATAGAGGGAGTAATCTAGATGCAACACAGATGCGTTTGTCTGTGTGTGTGAGGCTTCTGAACCACATCTCTACGAGAGCTTTGATCTGAGATTCGTACCAAAATATTGAGTGCCTTTTTCTTCCTTATGTATTCAATATTTATTCTGATAAATATTACTTTTATACTAAGTATAAGTCAGTTGTTTTTAGAATACTTTTGGCTATAAATAATCAGAAAGCTTAAAATATTTTTCAGTAAAATATACTTAAATAATAGTAAGCAAACATTTTAAGTGTTATTTGAAATTTTATAATTTGGTGAGATATATATGTATATATAGTTTCAATACAAACGATAATAATAATAACATTCGCTAGTGTAAAGTGCATTGTACTGAACATTTGCCAAATATTTTTTTCTAAATATGTAACGTCGTTCATTGACCTCGGTCATTATCGGCGAGTAGATGCCCCTGCGCACACATCTTTCGTACCTTTGCTTGTATTACTAATTTTTGGCTGTTTTATTTAAAGATTTGTTTATTTTTATGTAATTGTATATTTCTTTCGTTCGTTCACCTAAAGTGATGTATAAATAAAGTATACTATAAATAAAGTACAGTTATTTATTAAGGTATTCTTTACAAATCTCTATGTTACATCTAACCTAAACTTTATCTTTTCGGTTATGAGTTTTCAGAGAGACAGAGAGTTTTATTTTATTATCTACCATTAGGGTAATTAAGTTAAGAATATTCACGTAATTGATAACATGAAGTAGACGATATGTATCCCGTAATAACTTAATATTATTGAAAATTAGTTCATTTGATGATAACTGATGCAATCGCCCATAGCCTCTCTTTTATTGTTTTTTTTCTTTTTTTGAATCTCAAAACCGGACCTACAAAACTATTTAAGATCAATCATCTGTTATAAGATCTGCAGTCAGACTAAAGCTAGGCACAACTTATAACTCTGTAACTTAAATTGTACACTAAATATTTATCTCAAATATATTAGATATATTTTAAACAATTATTATTTTATGATTTATTTAATTGTTAGCTTGTCTGTGGACACTAAAAGACATGCAACAGAACTCTATGCCCAAAAACGAATAAGTTCGGCGGCTGATGACAAACTATGTCCTTCATCTTGTCTGTGCATGATTGGAATTAAAACGTCGACGCTCATGTTTCACACAGTTTATACAGCAGTTTTATATATGTAATCACTATTAAAATTCATATATATACATAAAGTTTCCTAAAATACAAAGCAATAATATATTACATACATATACATAATAATAATATCAGGACAAATTACCCACATTGATCTAAACCCTAAGTAAGCAAATTATTTGCTTGTGTTAAGGGTGTTAGACAACGATACAAATACATAGAAATACACATATAAATACTGAGAATATATTTAATAAACGACCAAACCCATAAACACAGACATATATGCGTATCACATAAATGCTAATAATAATCTCTGGCGGGAATCGAACCCAAGCCCAATTGCGCCATGACACTTTAGGCGTCTGTGCTAACCACTCGACCAATGCAACGGGGCGATAAATAAATGTATATGAAAAAAAATCTTTTAAGTAAAAAGATCATCCAAAACGTGTCAATCGGTAATACATGTGTTCCCATGAACTTGACTACTACTATTGACCCTTCTTGACCTCGTCTCGGAGGGGTGGAAGTAGGGTAGCGGGTTAGGGGATGGGTTTCTAAGTATACTCAATGGGGTGGACAAGTTTATGTCGCTGACGTCATTGTGACTAAGTTTACTTTTCTCTTTTGATCTTAAAGCCTGATCTAGATTGCTCTGAGATCTGAAGATACTGAGACTGGAAATCTTAAGCTACATATCACTCAATGAAATCACAGTTAAACTAAAATTCGTTTAAAATTAAGTTATCTCTGTGTTCAAAAATATTTATTTTAAAATGTATCCTGTACTTGATAGTACACGTCCAGACAGACATTGCGGTGTAAATAATGTAATACTAATCATTCTAGTTTGTACACCAAACACATCAAGTCTTATTTAATTAACAGTAAGGTATAATATCGTGTGACTTGTCAACTTGGGTTGTTCTCTGTACAGTCTATAGAGATCCGCAACAAAGGCAAAAAGCTTTGTTTACTTCATTTTGCCTCCAACTCCGTCTATGCCTTTGTAATGATAAAAATATTTTAGCTTTTTAAGAGGATGTGACTTATTACACTTTTTGTGAAGTTCCATAACTACAAAATGGCGTCGTTTTATTGTTATCGCAATCTCTAAAGGCATAATTTATAAATACATATAATTATATAAATTAGTACACACCAAATATTTACGAAAATATATAGACTAAATATATAGACAAGTAAATAAATTTAAACCCATATAAGAATCCCGTAGAAACAAACTATTTCCCATAACTTTGACCTTGCAACTAACCGCTTCCTATCCACGCATGAAAGAAAGAGCGATAGTGTCCCATACGTGCGAGAGAGACGGAATAATAACATAAGAAAAGTAAGGTCTCCGGGCAGTAGGTCAGCGCGTCTAGGCAGTGTCTAGCACACACACACACACACATACTGAAAAACGGTCAGCAGAAGAAATTTAGTTCAGCTAACTTTACGGGATTGGATTCAAATCTTAAAATATCAATGTTAAAGTTTTTATTAAGTGTATATTGTAGGCATGGGATACTAATGCCTACAAAATATTTGATAGAAAGCAAGCAATTTCGAAGATAAAAAAAAATATCATTCTTAAAATGTCTTTTAAATATCATTTTTTTTTATATTTTACTTATTCCTTTTTAAGGGTAGCCATAAATTATAACACATATATCTATTTTAGAAGCATAAAAAAAAACCATGAACACATAAAAGAAAAACAAATAACTATAGTCTATGAAATCGTAGGCACATTCTAACCGTACTAGCGATTATGCGATAGTTCACAACATGCTCACATATAGACGTATCGACGTCACCCACACATGCACACTCCACTACATTCTTGAGCGAGTTTGCGATATCCAGGGAAATAGAAACTGAAATATGGAAGGCATTTTTATATAGGGTAATGGGATTTATGAAAATCATTGTGAACTATTTTGCTACGATTTTTTCCTTGTAGCTGTCGCTTTAACTTAGTTTTTTGGGATATAAATATAACTTTAATAGAGGTTAGTTTTACTGAAAAAACTTGAAAAAATTTAAAAGTAGAAAAAAAAAAGAAATCTTTTAGTAATATTTATTTCTAACAAAATATATTTTCGAGTATAGATAAAAAAGGTAAAATTTTTACTAATATTTATATCTATTTTAAAAGTGCAAACATGGCCAAAAGAAACAAAAAAAATATTAACTATACAAATCATACAAGAACTTGAATGTAATAATACTTTAAATTTAATTAGAAAATTTATACAATTGTTATGTTATAACTATAATACAGAAACTAATAAAACTAACTGGCCGTTATCAGTGTCATTGACCCCTACAAGATTAGGAGAATAAACTAATTAGTAATCCTAAGTAGGTACTTTATTCCCCTAATCTAGTAATTTACTTTAGTTTGGTTAAGTTCTTTCGTTCGTTAGGAAATCAGTTTTTTATTATTTACTATCTGTAAATAATAAAAAAACAGAAAATACATAGAGTTGTTAGAAAATGTAAGCATTTAAAACTATGTTAAGTTTATTTATGTTTTAAATTAATATACATTGAAAAATGTATTTATATAAGATTCGAAACCACGATCTCTGGGAAACCGTCCCGTCACTCTATCTATTGAGCTACAAGCTTCGATGAATTTACGGTTAATTTATTATCGTTTTTATCGGGATGCCACATCTTTCACCAATCTAAAGTAATAAGTTTTGAAACATTTGTTCGAATTTAGTATTGAAAACATAATATATATTAAAAACATATCTTTTATGTTTCATTTTCATTCATTACTTTCTAAAACTTTGATAAAGTCCCTTATTAGATACTAAGTATTAAAAATTAAAAATATGAACTTTCAAATGTTTGAAAAATACATTTATTAACCAGAATCATTTTAATAGGCAAAAAACAAATAAATATACCTAATTATCAGAAAAAAATATGATTAAATATACCTAACAAAATAAACTAACTTAAATCTAATAAAAAATATTAAATATATGTGATTAGAATTAATCTATTTAATTAACAAGATAAAAATAACTTTTAACAAAACCCAAAACAAAAATAAAGTTCATTAAGTTATATTGCTTGTATTAGAAATATAAATATAAGATGGAAATTATAAAAAAAAACTATAAACTATGTAATAGATAATAATAATTATGATCACTGATCCAAAGATGTCTCGGTGTCTGTTCGCCGACGGCCGCTTAATTTAAAAAAATCTTTTTTTTTTTTAAACTAAAATTTAAAAAAATTGTTGGGATATGAATCTAATTGGAATATATAATCTTTTTCTTTTTTTATCTTTATCTTTATCTTTATCTATATCTTATGTTTTTATTTACCTCATACCTATTTTATAAATAATCTATATGTATATATAAACTTACTGAAAATTGCGACTAAAAAAAAACACCGACTTAAACGTGAAACTTGCAACTGGTTTTTTTTTATATGAAAGCCAAGACTTTTAAAGAGGTTTTAGATAAATAAACTCTTTAGAGGTTGAAAATGTAATATTATTTTAGTTATAATGATATTTAATATGTACATAAAGTATAGTAATAATACTAAACTAAGATCATTTGTAATGTAACACAGATAAATCCGGGTGGATTCAGCTAGCTTATATTTTAAATATACTCATAAGAACTTGTCAGACCAACAATGCAAATGTAAATATTTTCGGAATAAATTCGACAATGAAACAAACTACTTCGAAAAGAGAAAATACGAAAATAAAATAAAACAATATTAGAAATTTTACCAAAATATTTTAAGAAAGACAAAGGCTCGCTACATGCTTCCTTATACTTTTGTCCCTCGCCCTATTCTTAAAGTCCTAAGTAATTACGGTATTCGGGAGCTCCTAGACTCTACGTCTAGATAGAGATTGACTTAAAAACAAAATATATGTGCAAATGTCCCACTGTTGTAGACAAAAGTTGCAGTATCTTTTTGTACTTACATTTTCGTGAATCATCATGATTATTAAATATATTTCTACTCGAATATGTTCACTTAATTTAATCGGAACTTTGCTCGACTAGTTTTTAAACTATTTCGTTTTTCGTACTAAACTAGTAGTAGTATAGTAGTAGTAATACTAGTAGTAGTAGTAGTTTGTTTCGAAACTAGTAGTAGTATATTTGTCTAAAATATATATACATATATATAGTATACTTGTCTTTTGGTTTCAAGTGTTTTAAGAAACATCATGGGTCTAAAATATAAGTTTTTTTAATAAGCTTAGTTGCTAACGATCAGACAATCTAGATGATAGTCAGTGGTGACATAGTCCATGGTCATCAGTAATATAAAAAGTTACAAATGTTTTCACAACTTTGAGGAATAGGAAGATATTCGGGAGACCAGAACACAGGTTGAGGAAGCGAGAAGATTTTACCATCATTTCACTTTTCCACTTATCATTTGCAATGGATCTGTAATAACTACTTCACGGTTTTCTTCTTTGAGAAGGTGGTACCACCCCGGTCGAACCACTCAGTATACGGTAACTAACTACAGCAAGGTTCACCACATCTTTTCTTACGATGTTGGAAAACAGACAAGCCCAAGTAAAAGAAAAATAATATTTTTGACACTCGTTTGTTAAATATCAAAACAATCGAAACAAAACCTTTTGTTTCTTAAGACATTATCAGCAAACAATATCAGCTACCAAAATTAATGCAATACATACAGACATGCGATACACAGACTTCCAAATCCATTCCTTCTTATTAGTTAATTAAGATTTTTAAGTGATTCGGATTTAAAGTTTTTTCATAATGAATCCTGAAGATACTCAATACTAGCTGAAGCACGTCATTAGGAAGCCCACACGAAGCTAATTGCGAACATAACCAGTAATAACGACCCTGACGCTCAACTTAACATGAGATTTCCGTGCAAACAATGAGTATTAATACAAAAATAAAATAAACACAAAATGGAAATACAAAACCGACGACATTTGTAATTTAAAAAAGTAATGACGTCCCATTTCGCGCGGGACAGAGAGCTCAAAAATTAAACACGCTCCGCAGTGTGCCAGTTAAAATTATTTTTTCACGTCCTCTGTGTGCTCTCCGCTTGCAAAAAAAAACAAAAAGACACCAATACAAACGCGCGAATCCATCATGCGAACGACAATATCACGCACACAGATAAATCTTACGCAACACATCCGTACTCTCAATCGCAACACAAGCGCAAAAGGAATGCATCAAATACTCACACATTTTTAAACGTTATAGCACACATCAATAAAAATTCGGTGTTCCTATAATCAAAAATTAAGCGCTGGTGTGCGTTCCATCATTCCCACGCATGCATAATGTGTTAACACGCTAGTTTTATAGGCCCAAGCTTGCAACTCATTATAAAACCTAAGGCATCTGAAATAAAGTTGCTTTTTGTTTTCTCTATATAATGATTGGGCTGCATTTGTGTTTATGTGTGCGGCAATGCGATTCGTTCGTTTTGTTCCTTTTTTAAATTTCACCGTTTAGTTCAATCTATTTATTGGTTGTGGACATGTGTGCGTGCGGTCACGTGTGTATACGTGATGGCTATGTGTGCCATCGCGAAAGTGCGTAGAAAAGTTGGTGGGTATAATTATATATTATCAGCTATCTGCTTGCCCACGGCTTGTTTCGTGTTATCGTTAAATGGTAACTTTTTGTATCTTATAACCAATTTATGCTCATATTATTATAATATTAAAAAGGTTTCGCAGAAACTAGTCCTTCCATTAATTGGTCGATTTTCTTAACAACACTTTCAAATCCCCACTTTTCTTAACAACTATTTTGAGTAACTTTATTTCCCGCATTCCGTCTGTCGAAATTAAAATTAGTGTTTTTTAGACCGTAAGCAGTTTAGTAGAAACATTACTCCGCACTCAAAACTTTATGATCTTAACCGTTATTTGAATTTCTAACGTTATTTCATAGTCACCGCTACTGTAAAGAAAAGTTGTATTTCAACAATTTATCAAAATTATAAACTAAAATAAAACTGTTAGCAAGCCAAATAAGATTTTTTGATTAAATGAAAATAATCGTACTTAATTAGCGAAATTATCTTAAACAGATCTTATTAGAGCATAGTATTCAGGATTCCTAAATGAAAAAGCCGATTTCTTAGATTATCCTAATTACACTAGTTGCTACCGGCGGTAACTGGAACAGACCGGATCAGACCGGTTCTACGAGTACTAGTCCCGAATTCGGTCTGCATTATATCTGTATGTAACATTGTCCATCTGTGATTAGAGGTATGCGAGTTAGTGAAAAAAAAACATAATTTCAAGGAATTTTATTCAAATTTTAATTTTCTATTTTTAATATAAAACATACCGAATAAAATTATCTATATATATTGGCAAAGTAAGTATAGAAAGGCAAAAATATAAATTAGAATATAATTAGATAATTCTTAAGATGGTTTCACAGATATTAGTTATAAGTGACTTCCAAATGGTGGTCACTCAAGCAAAACCACGCGTCGGTGTTAGCGAGTGCATGTGTGTGTTTGTGCGTGTGTGCGTGCCGGGTGAAATGCAACTTGTTCTAAGGAGTAGTCGCGGCAGAGATAACAAAACTCTGGTGTATTTTCCCCGAATAATTTTATATATTTTTTGTGCTATCATATTTAAAAGTATATAAAAATATTATAGAAATTACCCGATATTAGAGATATACGGAGACTTCGGGTTATGTTAATTTTATATATTTATACATATTTCTTTTTATATTATACACTCAAGTCATCCATTTCGTTGTTGACATATAAAATGTATTGATGATTAGATATTGTTTCTCCAGAGAGTATACCTTCAAGAAACACTGAGATGAGGTATTTTAGAATACATAAATATTTTCAGTAGATGGTATTTAGCGATAGTAAATTGACTATAGCTCGAATGCTTGTACGGTTATAGGTATAGGTAGGTAGGTGTATATAGTATATATAGGTATCAGAGAAGATCAGCCTAAAGTAAGTATTATAGTTTCGATTCCTACAGTGAGTGTGAGTGAGTGTGAGTGAGTGTGAGTGAGTGAGAGAGCTCAAAGCTCATAGACCCACTCTGTCCCATTCTTTTCTAGTTATCTTCATCCCTGTCAATTTTTCAAGGGTTGTAACGTACTCTTTACTTACTGTCAAATGGACCGTATCCTCGTTTGCCAATCGTAAATAATTGGGATTATGCCTGAGTGATGATGATTATATCACTAAATTGTGACAACTGTATTCCATAAAACGTCTTCTACGGAAATGTAAGTATGTTTTTAGATTACACGATAAATACTATAATCTTCGAACACAACAATCAACCAGTCAAACCAGTTGGTTCAAATGTTCCATAGTTCTTCTGTCCAATAATCCTGTTATGCCAGAAGATATCTCAAACCTACTCCATATGTGGAAACTGATAGTAACTAAACTCCAAATGGAAAACTAACTCCTATTGAAGAACTTGTGTGTGTGAATACTATAGAACATGTGTGCGTGATGATATTAAAAAAAAAAGATCTAGAAGAAATAAAGGAAAGAAATCTCGGGCTTTGTAATGTCTCGCATATCATATCCATGAAGAAAAAACAATAAAGGAATATATATTATAGAAACCTCTCAAATAAATAACGGATAGAATTTCAATATTTTTGTACCCAAGAAAATGATTTTAATGTTTTGTTAATTTACGAAGCTTCTCACATTTTTACTTCAAATATAAAATACATACTATTTCGACTTTAATATTTATTGTCCTACGAGTGCCGTCAAACTTTTATGGTTCACATACAACACATTCTTGAATGATTTTGCTTGTATTTAATAGTTAGAGTAGTTATTTCTTGTAAACGAAAGATGACCATCATGGCAATTTTAGGACAAGAATCATGTTCCAGTGACAAAGTATGTGCATCGAGATTGAGTGCTTATATTCGAGGATGGAACAAAAAAATATTACCTTCTTTTATTTTTAAAATGTTGTAGCATTTCTTACTACTGGCCGACTGTCAGGCGGAAAGTTACTTTTGCTAGAAGGTTGACGCCGTACCGTGGATTTAAGGGAAACGGTTTCCAATCCAGTATACTGGTGTTTGTCTGTCTGGTTTCGAGCAGATCTCCAGAATCTTAGATGGAAATTAATTCAATAATAATACATCTTAAGAAATGTAGAAGAAATTAATCAGTATTTAATGATACATAGCAGAGGAATAGTGATATGAGTAAAACTATGCAATCTTGTAATAATAAGTAATTAATTATTTCCCGTGGGAGAAATAGGGAAACTTATTTCTCATTATAATTTACAATAACACTAGCGCCATCTGTTGTTAGGATATCCTAAGTACACATCTATAAAGTAAAAATTTCATAGAATTCTTTAGTGATGTACCTACTTTTTAATTCATTGGTCGTGTAATTCAATAGTAACTTCTATGATGAATCTGGAACTGACAAAATTTCAACGGCTCTACAGAATTGTATCATCTTTCTCACCGTTACAAACTTTGTATTTGTAATAAAAATTATTTATTAATCCTTAATAGGAAATTGTCCTAAAATTGATCTTACAATAATTATTTAAATAATGTGTATTTAATGTATGTAATATAAAAAAAATGTGCTCGTATTAATAACTAGCAAAATAAAACCACTTTAACAAACAAAGATATATTATTGTAAGCCCATCGTCTTTACCTTCCGAGATAAAAGAAAACACAAAACACATTAAAAATGTCGCAAACCCCTGCCATAGAGTAATGTTACATGTAACAGGTCGGCAGCCATTTTGAAAAAGTTTTTTAGTGCTTTCGAATTTCGGGTACCTAGGCCGATGACCTCTCGCCGCCCTACAGGGCTTGTTCTGGGAAACAGAGCAATGCCTTCATACACAAAAGGTTTCTAATGCCCTGTTAACACATTCAAGGGCTCGCACCAGGTGTATTTGCTAACTATAGCTTAATTTCCACCCCAATAATACTAAGGAACTTAAATAGTTTGTCGTTAAATAAGAGTTTTGTTAAATTTCGATATTTTAGGAACCTTTCTCATTAAGTACGAAATAAGAAATATTTAAATGATAATTGAATAATAATTAACACACTTACGTAAATGAAGAGATACATTAAATAATAAAAGACAAAGAAATGTCACAAAAAGTTATTTTATGACTTAATTCACGGGATCCGGTTTCTCAGCAGCTTACTGATTCCAGTTTATTTATTGTTGATGTAACATCAATACTTGAATATAATATAAATTACGTTACATTACAAATAAAAATCTAATTCATTATAACCTAGAACAAATTAATTATGTTAATTATTACATACTTGAATACTAATTACAATTTTTCTATTCTTGTTTCGTTCGAGTGCTCTTAGCAGGATGTTTCAATTTCCACTTATATGACAAAACTATTGATATGAATTATCAATATATTATATTCCTTTCATTTAGTGATAATTATAAAATAAATTCGTATTAAAATACTTATATCAAAGAATATATACAACTTTGGATGATTAACCTTAAGTGATAAATTTATAAATCTATTGATAATTTAAAAAACTAACTAACGATCGATTGTATAATAAATAAAATTGATTGTATATTGTGTTGCTCGAAATAAAGACTTATTATTATTATTAATAAAAAAAAATGTCTCTGAAATATTTCTTCTTTTGTCTTTACCTAAATTAAAACAACTTATTCTTTTTATAAAAAAACATCAGTGTGTTCTGTTAAACATATGTATGTGTGTTACTTTATAAAACGATAACCGTAAAGACTAACAACTCATTAGATTTAACCGCCACAAGTTCAACGCTAAAAATCATTACACAGATAATACAAAATAAAATCAAATTAGTCCGTCCTTTTCACGTATTTGTCCGGGTGACCGCGACCCGCCCCCTCCCGGGGGGGTCATCGAAAAAACCCTTTTAAAGTGAAAAGTTAGCCCCTAGCCCCTCCACCCCCCAGGCACCATGTACATCTATTTGCATAATCACGGACCTAACTTGGGTAATTTGCAAATGGATTAATTTCACATTTTAATTAAATGTACTAGTTATTATGTTTTCAATAATATGATTATGGTTATCGTGAGAAAACCATAATTTAGGAGAAGTTGTAGATATATTTGCATGTCTGTGTGTGTGTTATTTGTATATTTAACAGGAATCTAGGATTTTTAATTTAAATCTTCTATAAATTAACTGCTTCCTACTTTGCCTCTGACTAATCTTAGAATGTTTAAACATCTTAATATGAACCAAAACCTAGTTTTTGAATTGAAAATTAAAGTAAAGAAATGTATTGTATAATTGCTAAAAACAAAGGAGTTAGGTAAGAATTTGTAACAAAACTAAATAATCCCTATAACGAATGTAACAATAAATCAAGTGTGTCTGTCGGTAACTCACGAGCGATCTGCGTATGTAAAGGAATCCTGAAAAATACATTATTGGCGTTTGTAACGACGCCTCGGGGCGACATCCGCTCCTACATATTGGGATCGCGGGTAGTGGCCTAAGGCATAGGCGGTAGCGTTTTAAAGGTACTAACTTTTATATTTTTTATATGACATAGTATTAAAATAGGTTTAATCTATTGTATATTTAGGAGCTTCGCAATCAAAATTCAGTATTAGTACAAACAGTATAACAAAATTTCAATATCATCAAGACAATTTTAAAACATATTTGTAACTGGCTTTTCATACAATAAATGATTTCCGAATTTTGTAAAGAATGTATTGTTTGTTGTTTTTCATTCAAAGGCTCTAATTATATAATATATAATTAGAGCATTTGAATCTATACTAATATTATAAAGCTGAAGAGTTTGTTTGTTTGAACGCACTTATCTCTGGAACTAATGGCCCGAATTGAAAAATTCTATTTGTGTTGAATAGTCCGTTTATTGAGGAAGGCTATAGGGTATATGTCATCTCGCTGTGGCTAATACATGACATTACGTCTTTGTACGTAGTGGTGTACTAGGAAAGTATTTTCTAAATTCCACCCTTAAGGGTTTTAAAATAATAGATAGATGGATTTTGCAATTTGGTATGAAACTCGGCGGCAACACTAAAAACCGCGCGGACGAAGTCGCCGGCGACCTCTAGTGATATAATATATATAGATTGTAACGTTCTTTTTAAGTAAATAAATTTAATTCGATTATATAATTATTGCAGCTATGCTTAGACGTATTTTGTTTTACGGGACTAGAAGGATGTATTCTCAAAAAAAAAAAAAAAAGAGTAGTTATTATTAAGAAATGAAGTTAAGACTAATTAAGTTATTGACACAACGATGATGTTCATACTTGTGCTATGAAGCAGAAGTATGTCTACTATCTATGAAGAAGTAGAAATATGTCTATTATCTATGAAGAAGTAGAAATATGTCTATTATCTATGAAGAAGTAGAAATATGTCTAATATCTATGAAGAAGTAGAAATATGTCTATTATCTATGAAGAAGTAGAAGTATGTCTACCATCTATTAAGCTCGATGAAGCTCGCGATTTATTAAATTTTCATTTAACCCTAAAATTTTATGTTTTTTTTTATCATTTTGACTTACTGTTCGTAAGATACATGATATTTAAGTAATTTTAAATTATTAATATAACAGGACATTTTTATATAACAGCATAAAAAAACCTAAAATGCAAAGTATTTTAAGTACTGCTCTTACAAAGTTGATAAATATTATGTTTAGTACTGTAATATTATATTATATAGTAGGTATTATATTATTTTTATAGTATTGTTTTTATTATTTTTGTTTCAAACATTAAAAATTATAATCGCTGTCCGCTATTAACTCAAGCGCAACCCTTATCCGAGCCGACCCCTATCTAAAAACGTTTTAGAAATAAAACGCGCAGAATACTCCTACAGGAATTAGAGGGTTCAGGGCAACTAATAAATCGCTAAATAATAACCGGCCGGCCGCTACGATTATATAACTTATGTACTAGTACCTACTGTACCTATGTCTGGGAAATTTAATTTTTATTAAGTGAGTAAAAATATCTATTTAAATAAGGAAGATTTTACTGCAGCTATTGTCACCTTTAAAAGATACACACATATGTATATACATATATATTTTTGGTAGCTTAAAAAATATTTTAATAAGTTGAAGTCCAGCGCGATCCAGAGCTAAATCACGAACATCTTAAAACGGGAGCCTTCTAATGATTTGTGTCCTAACCGTTTTAATGGGGGACATATTTAAAACGTAAACTTTTCCCTCGCTACCCACATTTCGGTAGTTAGAAGGGAGAAATGAGAAAAAAGGTCCTCCCGGTGTGGGGTAAAAATTGCGTAGTTTTAGCTAATCTGCATGAGGGGGTTGTTTAAACTGGGACGGGGGTGGTTTAGGCTTTTTAGCGCAAAAATGAGGGTGGGAGGGGTTCGGATGTATAATGCGTGGAATCTATTTATGTGTTGCGCGTCACGTGACCAGGTTTTCGTAAATGAAACGGACGTAATAAAGAACGAACGTGTTGGTTTTGATGTTATAACTCTTTGTTAGAAACCGGTTTCATTTTTATTTCTTAATCAAACTTGTTATGTCTTTTGAATAACATTGTATGTAAAATATGATATTCCAGCACATTTTGCTTTACTTAAGAAGAAATAAACTTATTTCTGTACTATATAGCAGTAGAATATTAAAATCTAGCTAACAATAAATCAAGCTAGCTTATCATAGATTATAATAAAACGATTTAATATAAATACATTTTATTTAATTTGTTAATTACATGAAAAAAACACTTGTTACTCATCACTTACCCCATGGTCACCCTATTCCCCGTTAATATCGGTTGCTATAGTGACGCGATTACTGCATTTACCGATTTTTCGTAGCTTTTTCCGTTGTAATCAAATGAGGTGCGACGTGTGGAGGGGGGGTGGGGGGTGACACGCGTGTACTCAATTATCTGCAGTGAATCAATAGAGATGAGGGTAGTTGAGGACGCCTTTATGTTTATTTGGATGGTAATTTTTCTGGGTTTTTTGGGCTTTGTTTTATTGAGGTATTGTTTTTTGGTATTATAGGTGCCATGATATTCATGTTAAGGGTTTTGTTTATATTTTCCAGTAGCAAAGTCAATATGTTTATTGTTTTAAATATATTGTATTGTTTAAATTATTTAATAAGGATATTATCGCAATTATAACCTTTAAAAATCTCACGCTAAACCTAAACGCTTAGTAATCTATAAAGCGCTATAGATTAGCTTTCTATAAGAAATAATAATAAGCATATAAAATATTAATATCATAATCGATATAACTCCCAGTACCGTAATAAATAAGGTTATAATAATACTTACTTACGCCAGGTAGTATTTTATCATAAATTGATAATAATATAGTAATATCATGAAATGTACACGTGAAAGTAAAATACTTCTAAAAATATTTACCACGATGACATCTTTAGAACTTTTTCAGTACTATTATTGCATACAACCCTTACAACATACAATCCAGGAGATTTAATATGTAGATACAACCCTTACAACAAGCTTTTGTGTATTTTTTTCACCACCCAAGAGATGGCGCTGTTAAAAATTGCACGCATATAAAATACTTTGGAACATTTGGCACACGTAGCACCATCTGTTGGAATTAAAAAAAACTATACTTATGACTAACTTAAATTTTATAAAAGTAAAAATTGGGAGTGGAATGGTTTTATTTCTATATGAAATTATTTATATTATATATTTATTCACTGATATTTTTTTATATTTTATCTAATAATCAAAAGTTTGGACAGAGTATTAATCGCTTTATTACACAAAAGTTGATAGCTTTAAATACTCGTTAGTTTTTAAAATGGTATTAATTGTAAAATGTAATACGCCTTTGTGTAAATTTTTTATGTAAAAAGTGGCTTAAATAATAAGCTTAGTATTAAATTGCTTAATTTACTTAATGTGTCTATATACCTATTATTTTTATTACTTATATAAAAGGTAGTTAATAAAACTCCAAGTTAGTTCGCAAATTACTTTAGTTACAAAAGTAATTACAAATTAAATAATGAACGCAAATTAAAAATATAATTTATATATTTAATATAATCTACTCTTCTTAACGTCACATTTACAATAGAATAGCACTTAATACAACGAGATAGAATTCAAATTTGCTTGGCACAATTTTCGTTTAATTTAGGACGGCACTAACTAGAACACAAAATAATATTGCCCTTAAGAAGTTAAAATATAAAAGATAAGAAATATAAAAGATAAAAGATTAAAGATAAAAACATAATAAAACGAAAGATAAAAAACGATTTAAAAAAGATTGAACATATTTATAATAGCCTTCATAGTGATCTATGTTTTTAACACTGGGTAGTACTTATTCAGAGACAATCAGAGACTTATAGAGCCTCTCATCTTAATTCACATAAAGATTAAAATAAGAAAAGATTTTTAACCAAAAACCTACAATTTAAATCCGACATCTTAGAGGAACTTTTTGCATAAAAATAACAAAACTAAATTAAATACAAAAATTTATATTAACTAAGTTTTAATGAGTAACAATTACTATTTATTTTTATTGGTGTTTTTTTTTTATTTAAAATTAATAAACGGAATTGGCATCATCTTAATACAAACATACATATAAATAAAATATATGTACATTTATGCTTAAACACACCATGACTTTTTTGAAAGTCGGGTTAATTTCTAAGTAACAAATATAATACTATTAGTAATATCAAGATATTTGAGCTTTTATCTGATATCAAATTATATTAACTTTTGAATGTATCGAAAACAGCTTTCTATTTCGTTTTATTACAAAAAAAAATAACAAAAATAAAATATATTATATATGGTATATCATCTGACAAATCCAATGCTATTTCAGTCACTAAAATTTTATTTAAATAGATTTTAAATGGCAATCTACAAAAAAGAGAGAAATAGTTGCGTTACATAATATAGTTATAAATTTGTCTTTTACAGAGAAAATCTTGAAAAACGACAAAAATATGGTCCAATTATAATTTATCAAAACTAATAATTAGAAAAAGGTTAATGAACTTTGTCCAATGTAATTGATTTTATAGCTACCCTCTAAACCTACAGTTAACACTAGGGAACACTGACACTTGCCTAAATAAACTTAATTCATAAATGTACATAAAATTCAATATCATTCTAAAATATCCACATATTATAATTAACAAAGAAATCAATACAAACTGACATTCCAAAATATGAATAATTGTTTTTAGTAATTAAACATTGTTAGAATAAGAAAAACGACTCAAACGTATAATACGTTCATCCAACAGAAGCATACAGCAGGTACTACAACTTACTGACAATTTTATAGGATTATCATTTATACTAATAATGCCAATACAATATTTGCGCATACTTCTGGAAAGACAGATTCCATCAAACATTTCCTGGCACATTATCTACAGAATCAAAATACCGAATGAATCACATTTACTTATTATTTACAATAAAAATGAGATAAAATTAACTGGTGGCATCAGACTTAGTCTCACTCTCCTCCGTGATAGTGATCATGGGAGGAGAATCAAAACTAATTTGTCCAGGAGATTTATCATTTGTATAATCATACCTAGGTCCAATCTGTGCGGATTCATAGTTGGTGTGTATAACAGGTAAGGATGCTCGCTTACCTTTGGCACCTTCCTTATGTATATCTTCAGTTATAGTCTCCATTACTCGTATCTCTGCATCATCCTGTACACTAGAGGGTAAACTGTCTGCTCTACTAAATACCTTTGCTGCTACCTTTTCTACTTTTTCCAAAATTGGTACAGCAACTCCGTTTTCTAATTTCTTTTCCTTCTGATCGTGAAGTTTCTGCAAGCTCACTTCTCTTGCTTGGACGTCAGAGAGTAGAGGCCCATCTGTAGAACCTTCGAGACAATATCCTGGGCCTTGTAGAGCGTCGCTACCTATAATGGAGTCTTGTTTGAAAATTGCTGCAGTTACAACCGGTTTATCAGGATCCGTCGGAGTCTTACCGATAAGTGGTTCCTGAGAATTATCGTGTATTATCGCATCAGCAAGGTCGTCCTTTGATGTGTCATATCCAGCGTAAACTGGATATCCAAATGGACCTTGGTCGTAGCCCATTTGACTACTGTATGAATAGCTAACATTGTGGGAGCCAATTGAAGACATACTAAGATCAGATATTGATAAACCAGTACTCGACAATGCTAGGGCTCGCTTGTCAAACTTTCCACTACTTCTTTCACTGTCTTCTTCTATGATAACCTTCCTATCTATTTCTTCTGGAACACGATGGATGAGTGCCTGATTGGTGGATATTTGAGGATCATGAAGAGGGGAGTTAATGAGTGTTTTATTAGGCCTATATGCAGCTGACTGCTGCACTTCAACGACAAAAATACCATCGTTATCAGGGGAGTATTTCATCTTGGTTTCGCGTCCGTTTTTAGCTATGTCCTGTAATATTAAATGTTGCAATTATTTTATTTTAGTGCAATGTTTTACAACATCTGATGAAAAATTATAAAATGGTAATCTGAATGAAGATTTATTTATTTATCTCGAAAATTATATTTTTAAAGAGATCATTTTTATGCACTGTTTAGTTATCCCTTACATTCCTCTCCTCTGTTTCCACTATGAGGTGGTTATTCTTCAGGGTCATGGTGAAGATGGAGCCGTTAGCAGGTGGAGTGTCTCCATCGGTGCCAGTGTCGTCTGGTGATTTTAACTGAAAAATTTAAATATATATATGAATTTGGAGTATAAATTTGTTTTTTCAAATTTAATTTGAATAGAATATGCTCGAAATATTAAGTTTTTTTAAGAACAATGATACATTTACGTACAACTTTATCTAAAGTACACACCTTATAAAAGAAAAACTAATTTTCGATGTTACATATATCACATTTAAATAATCAATTATATATTTAATAAAAATAATCAGTGTTTTATTTGATAAAATATAGTACATATATATATTTTTTACTTTTATAATATATCATATTATAATACAAGTAATAAATACTTTCAATATACACTTATCATCTTAAATCTCTACGTGATGGTGCAATCTTTTTCGTGTCACTTGCACGAGGTTGCACTCATATATTATAGGAATGTTATTTTATCCAAAAATATGGTTTGATTGTATATATTTACATGGTTATGACAAAAATATACCAATGATTATGTCACAAAGATAGATACGATACGGGTTTGCATAATGATGTATATATACTAATTGGATTTTGGTTTCTGAACTGAATATATTAATCCTGTTGTTGGCTACATACATTAAGATACAACGAATTGAACATTGACGATCCGTTCACATCACCCACATCACAAACAAAATAATAATATTAATAATTATTATACCAATTTTTCCTGATATTGTTATTATTTAAAAAAATCAATGATTATTAAAAAATGTCGTTCGGTAAGCCCATATGATAAAAATGAAAATCATGTTTGTAGAAATTACTTTGACTTTGCTCTTTGGACCACGTGGTAAAATATCATAATTTTCATTAAACTATTAATAAAATACTTTATGTATAAACTACTACATGTTATGGAAAAGTATTTTTTATATCTTTGATCCTATCATATTGTATAAATCATTAATTTGCCATGATAAATATCAGCCATGCATAAAAGCACGTGGGTTACATGTCAAAAATCAATTAAAATTTAAAAACATAAATACAAATTTAAAACCAAATGATATAGAAAATGATGTGTCATTAGATGTGAATCACAACTCCAATATGAATAAATTCATTAGCTTAAAGTCACCTTCGCTAGTTTAACCGGGGTTGCTGACCGGTCGTCGCCCGCGCATTTCGGCCATTTTATGTTTCGCCCGCTTGCAGCCTCCCGATCGCGTTGCACTTTTTAGATGCACCTACTCTCACCACACGACTATCTAACGACCGGACAGGAGAGTCGTGGAGTTATTAAACTTTGTATTTTTTATATTATTTAGAAAAATATTTCTATTGTAATTTATATTCTAGAAATACTTTTTGGAAAGTTTATTTAATGTAAAACGAATTATATTGAGTAAACAATCTCCAATATGAACTCTACTTATAAGATTTACAGTTTAGTACATGCCATGAAATTATTCTTATTTAAAACTTATAATGCACAATTAAAATTTATTTCCTAAATCACGCATAACAACCTCAACGAATAGACAATTTAAACAGTCAAAAAAAAATACATATCGTAAATTAGATATATGTTATTTATAAATATACCGATAAAATATTAAATAATTGAATATTAAAATTCTACTTGTTTATTAGATTTCATAATTTATATTTGGGCAAAATTACTGTTTTATTTGTTTTTTTAATATTTTTAACGTAATTAACGTAAATAAGACAGTCAATTATGAAAATGTTTAAAAATTTTGTAATTATTTAACCTTCCTCTGATGTAGAGACGGGAGGTCATCGATCTAGAGTTCTAAACAAAAACTGTTATTGCAATAAGTGTCTGTAATAGGTCAGTAACCTACAAAATATAAAAACATGAACGAATCATCATATATTTTACGGCAGATTATTTTTAATAAATCTTAATCCCTATATAGGATCTAAAGATTTTTTCAAATTTGCTTTTTAAGACATTTCAACAAAACGCAGTCTAACTCAAAACCGAGTAACTAATAAACAATACATAAACTATTTTATTTTTCGTAAATAAGTATATGTTATACATATAACACCCAGATCTTAGAAAAATACGTTTTTACTACAAATATTTTTCTTGTATGTGTGACTACAGACACAGTGAACTGAAGTACAACCATCGTGCCAATTATCCCTCAATTTTATCCCCATTGAGATGATATAAATGAAGAAAATATGGCTCAATTAAGGAATTATGATTAGTTCTAAAAAAAAGAATTAAACTATTTTTAAAGGACTTCTTGATTAGTTGATATAAGAAAGTTTAAATCCGTAATTTAGAATGTTTTTTGATAATATTATTAAAGATTCGTATTTTATAATCTTTCGTAATGAAAATATTTAATGAAAGCTAGCCAAAGTTAACTTTTTACTTAAATATATTATAATATGAACATAATAAACAAATGTAATGAAATTTGTTTTAAATTAATAACAATGTCTATATATTAAAAATGATTACTATATAATTAATAATAATAATAATAATAAGAGGAACGTAAATTATTTATATATAGTACAGCATTTTTTTTTTGTGAAATCATCTTTCAATTAAATAATATCTGAAAAAATATAAATTAACTCTATAGTTTTCTTGTTCTGCATGCATTCGGCACTCAGTACATTGCACTATACAAGCCAGTCTGACTAGATTTTTGGCAGCCCTCCCCCTCCTCCGCACTCCTCAACCGAATTCTTTTATGAGTTTTTGACGACTTAGGCCTTTTTTTGGCATCAACCTGAATAGGCCTTAGGTTTTCTTTTGGTTTCGCGTCTAAATAATACGTACAGGCCACTTTTTTTCTTATATTATAATTTAGATTTTTAATACTTAATAATATTATATATAGTAATTTCTATTATATACAGTATTACAATGAAAAGGTTATTAGGATGTAAGTGTTATGTTTGTTTACAGTTATTAAAACACTTCAAACATCAAAATGCTTTGGCATGGCAGTAATACATTATTTTATTTAGATTGTAATTTCGACTTACTTCAAATATATGTGATTTTCAGAAAACAAAGTATTTTAATTATAAAACTCTCAGTCGTAAAAAGGAAATTCGAAAGCCGTAGCTAGTGGCTTCTTATGTAACAGATTAAGTTATAATTCTCCTTTTGGGACGCTGCATCGGAACAGTAAATTGCGTCGAGCACGCCCTGCGCTTAAACAACGGTAGCGTCAGCAGAAAAGCGAATAATAAGTAAGGTAACAAATGTACTAGCCAATGCTGCACTAAATATTTTTTTCTATATTATCTGTTGAATACAAAAATACAATTTATTTTTTGAAAATATACAAATTGTCTTTATTAAAATGTAAGCATAAAAGTCTTATTAAATTTATTAATGTGAGCTCTAATCGGTCCGAATCTGAAAAAAAATATGTTTTTATTGGTTTGAAAAACTATCTGATTCAATAAATTAATTTGAGTTTTTTTTTTTTGTATGTAAATAAAAACAACATTTAATTTTTTTGCAGATATTACATAAATTCCGTAGGCCCTTGGATTATCGAACTGCATCGCTGTACCACTACCCGGAAGGTATGAATGTAAATACATTATGTACTTGTACGTACTGTACCTTAACAATCATTAAGTTAAACACAAGCCTTCGCTCGTGACTTTACCCGCAGAGAAATATATTTACAATATAGTTTGGTCAATTGTTATACATATTATTATTTGTAAAATAAGAACTTAACCAATTAAACAGTTCTGATTCTTTTCGTTTTTTATAAATTTTAAGTTCAAAAAGTTGTTTTTTTAATAAACGTAGTGATAATCATAGATATAACTTTTTGTGTAGTTTTGTAATGGTGATAAAATTAATAAAAATAAATTTACTGGTTGAAACTCACAAACCAATCAGTTTTTTATAAATATATACATGTAGCATAGCAATGTAACCGAAATTTACGTTAGTTTTTTTAGTTATATATTGCTTTTCTTTCGCAAATATATGGTTAAGAAAATATAAAAATATAAGGTATTTTAAGATGCTTTTTTTTCGCAAATATATTAAGTAATGAGTAATTAATATACCATAAAAGCCTATTACATTCTTACATTCAGCATTCAAAATATGCCAAGTCTACAAAATACAATTAAGAATAAATTAACATCACAAGACTTCGCGGTTTACGACACACTGTAGATGAGATCGGTCGTAAATACACTTTACGCCGAATTTAAGGTTACACTTCCATATCATCGTAATAAGAGATAAAACTAACTAAGCGAAAATCGCTTTAAAATAGCATGAGCATCTTTGCAACAATAAGGTTCTGCGGTCAGAGTTTAAAATGGACACTGCGTTTTGTCCTCAAAAGAATTAATTAAAACATGTTAACCTTTAGTTTAAATATAAATTAAATATTTTCAAGACGGTGAAATATCCCTGAAATATTTGTTTCAATATAGCACACATCAAAACATAAGAGACATTCTACACCATCTTACAATACTCAAAGAAACACCATAACCGTATATTGCTATATCACATTATTTTCAGATATTTTCTGGTTGTTTAGATAACAAAAGATATAAAAATAAGATAAGTGGACTTCAATCTTTTAAGAAATGTATACATTAGATGCGACTCACGACAACATAAAAGTTATATTATTTACACACCTGTAAATCATTGAGATATGTTTGAACATTCTTAACAAAGGTGGAATAATAGCTTTTTAATGTTTCTTCGAGGTCATTCACCTCAGGCATTTGTGATTTTAATCTTGGCCAAATTATTAAAGGTTAAGTTTCATAAAAGCTACCTATCGTATGCTTTGTTGCGTTATAACTATTTTAATTTTATACCAAAACAATTGTCAAAACTTATTTCAACAACTTGCCCAAGTCATGTATTAAGCATTTAGCAACAGTATTTGAGTACGTTTTCAAATAACCTTTAAAAGTCTTGCCCGAGCATTCCTATCTACATTTAATAATATTTAAGTCTTTACGTCCAAAGCTGACACAGCTTTATTGGACAGATATTAGACGTCGTTACGCTGACGCTGCCACGTGAGCATTTTGAAATATATAAGATTTTTACTTTTAAAATTAATAAATATAAATAATTGAAGTCCCTTTAGCTTCACTTATCATTTTACTTCACTTAATAAGCTTCCTTAGTAAATTAAAATGATTAGATTTTGAAACTAATTACCTAACAACAAGGTTCTACAAGGAGCCGTCTTGGGCAAAGCATTGTTTTTGATATATATAATAGAAATTTGTAACCAATAATGGCAGTAGAAATGTATGTACTATATAAAACTAGAAAGGGTTATCTATAAAACTAATCTCCTTTTACAGATTAAAACAAAAACAAATGTTTAAACAGAATCTAAACATGAAATTTAAATTAAATTTATAACTGTTCTTATTTACAAAGTTTATAATAAACGGAACAAGGAAAAGCTATATTCACTATGTCTTTATAGTATACAAAGCAAAATTAAATTGCCCAAAATCCTAAACAATAACACAGTTTATTAATGAGTTCTAAAAACTAGAAACAATACACAAGCGTAGACAACATCTACGTATTTTTCTACGACTACGACGTAGTAAAGCAACTTCTACGACGCGTCTACGTCTATTTCTTTGTAGTTGAAAATAGATGACAGTTATTTTTTTAATGCAAACACTTTGATTATACATTTTATGAATATAAAAAAAATCTCTCATAAAAATAGTAATTAAAACTTTTTTTAATGACAGATTTATTTTATTTCAACACCTTTATTAATTGATTCAAATTATTTAACATTTCCTTAATTATAAGGATATATCAAACACAATAAATTAAAGGCAATAGATTAATTCAATATACATATGTTTATGTCTAAATGATATATACGAACCAGTAATGAATGTATTAAGTTAATGAGCCAACCCGGAGAAGGAATTTAGTCAGATCATTGAGAAAGTCGCTTGAATTAGCGGAGAAAGCTATGTATTAATAATGACACGAGATACCAAATTATGAACAGGTGAAAAAAGGACAGCAATAGTATTTTATGTTTATATTTCACATTTCTATTTGATCGTTAAGTCAAGTTACACATGGGTCGTTTCCAAAAATCTATAATTTGAGTTGGATACCATAAAAGTTATCTAATAGTATCTTACTTTTGTGAAGACTACTATGTTACACTGAAAACCATTATTATAATTTTATATGTTTATACATTAATTGACTTTCTTATAAATTTACTTATTAAATGATATTAGTGTAATACAAGAGTGACAAAATGTATAAGTAAATATATTCTTTTATTTCTCAGTCTTTATATATAAAACGATCCTCAAAACAATAGTTTTTAAAATGTTTTTCTTTTTATTTTTTTTTAGGTCATCCTTTTAATCCTAGACCGATTTAAGTGTGGTTCCAGCTTATTACCCAGACCAACATATAGGTTCCTTTTCACTCCAGAATAATCTGGCATTTTCTTAAAATTATTGTCATTCTTTTAAAACTTATATTACCATCAAAAATTTTACTGAAGTATGTAATGTATGTATGTATGTACAGTGACCTAAAAAATATTTCAAACAAACAGAAAGTACAGCTACTGCCATACATATGTCAACAATACCAATAGAAGCAAGACACTGAATCACTTAGAGCAATCCTCAGCTCTCGCAGCTTCCGAGAACGGGCGCGGTAACTTTCTCTCGTTAACGCTCTAACAGGAATACACAAGAGATATCCAAATGTTGAACCCTGTTGATGAAAGGTCAAAAGATTTTCACGTTTAACATACAATGTAGCTTGATTGATATTAAATATTTTTATTACTTTCTATTTATAGTTTAAGATAATTTGTTTTTAGAAGCTTTATGATTATAGATGTGTCTTTAATTATAATTGTGTCCTATGTTACTTCAGATCTTAAAGTATCTCGGTTCAAAAACCTGGCGACAAACAATTATTTTTCCAAAATTAATAATATTGAAATACATTTTCAGATTTATAATATTTGTTGGGCAGTTGAGTTCTATTTCTACGATTGTATGTTTTAATAATATATACGAGAATAAAATTATATTAATATTATATTAAAAAAAATACTCCGATTGCAATAACGTTTGCAGCGAAAGCAGTCTATTAGCTGATACGATAAATAGCCGGCCCCTTTTTATGAAAATCATTGCATAATAATATATTCCTAAATTCATCATTTATAACATAAATTTAATTAAAAATAAGCATACATTTTTTTATTCAATTAAAAATTACAGACAATAAACTCAGTTGCCTGTTGACTCAAAGACGTAGAACTCAATACCTAAATATGATTTAAAGTTATTTTCGCACCTCAGCATTCAAGCACACACTATATACATGGCTTTCCAGACCAGATCTACCGTTAGTTCTCGAACTGCATGTAACAAAGATGCTGTGGTTAGCTGCAAAATACTTCAACTGTGAATTTATTACTAACACTAAATATCAACCTTATTCCTAGGACATAAAATTATTTATCCTATATCAGCAATTTTCGAACTGAATGTGAAACTTTGTCGAGAATTCGGGCTTGCATTGAAATCGAGACAATGCGTAAATGACTTTAGCGAGAAGTTAAATTCAAAGAAAAACAATAGCATTGAAATTATTCATCCTCAACTGCACTTTGGTAATAGGCTACGAAGTTAACTGCCTTTTGTTATTTATTTTTTGACGTATTTTGTTGTCAACACATAATTTATTACAATTTACGTAGTAAGGCTACGGTATTAAAACCTATATTGTTCCTGCTCTAAATGTATCCTTAATTATCACATATATATTTACCTGGCTTTCTTCACTTTACGTTATGTGAACTATTCACGCCGCGAATCTGCCATGCTTTGAGCTCATGAATAGAAACCCCGAATACGTCGAATCTATTTGAGCAAAATTTCGATTAAATAACGTGAATAGAGCCGGGTAAATATATATTTAATTATCATAATTTTTCACAAAAATTTAATTACAAAAACATACCCTTAACAATACCACTTCTTAATATCGAAAGGTTTTATAAAACCTATGAATATAAACCACCATAAAAGCCGCGGCGCTGGTGAATAAAAATAATCTTATAAAATAAACTGACCTCAATGCATTTATCTCATTTATTTAAAACCAATTCACTTCAAACATATACGTATTATACTTAATTCTGATTGGTCGGAGTATATATTTGTTTATGTATATATTAATTAGTGATTAACTATTGTTGTGTTAAATCTTTTATCATATAACTAATTAATTATTTATTAATATTAATTATAAGATTCTTAAACTATTAAATAAATTGTCGAACTTTTGAAATCATTATAAAAAACTTTTTGTAATTAATTAACTAAATCAATTACATAGAGAAATAAATAGAAAAAATGCACTCGATCTTCAAACCTGATCAGGCTATAAATGATGGCTAATTAAAATTCAGTTCCTTACAAATTCTTCAGATATTTAATCCGATTTTTATTATTATTGTGAAAAGATTGAAAACAAAAACTTCTTAAGATGTTCCAAACTTATAAAATACGCTAAGGGTTTGTGTTTTATTAAAATATACTCATAAAAATCCAAAGTTGTTGATTGACTGTCGTGTTTTTAACGAATTTTATGAACAAAGTTTTGGCTAAATGCCAATTATGTCAAAATATTACCCAAAAAGAAGCAGTTTAAACGATCACTGAAACCTAATCCTGAGCAATTCATTCAATTGGTAATATGTTTATATTTATATACATGAATATATATAAACTTCGAATTTAAGTGTGTTTGTTTGTCCTCTTTCGTGTCGGAGTAACGTACGGGTATGATTTTTTGTGTCAAACAATTGCCCGGTCAATGATACATCTATAATGCAAGCAAAGGTGCAGTTAAAAGGTAGTAAAAAATTAAGTTGAAGTTTATTTGCTTATTCCTCTCTTTTACGACATAAAATTGTGTACTCATATATCATAAAAATCTCCTAAACCCACTTAAATGTACAATGGAATAGTTTTACCGCTAACATTTAGTCGTCAATTCAGTAACAGAATGAATATTCTAACAAAAGAATGGAAGAAAACATTCACTAATTTTCTGAGTGAATCAAAAACTTTGTGTTGGTGGAATTTATCTAAATTTATATAAATATAGAATGAAAAAGATTTTTTTTATTTTTGAATTTATCTAGATAAATCTACGTCATAGTTCAATAAATATAGACAGTATAATTACTAATATAAAATCATATCGTCAAATATTAACTACATTGGATACAAAATTATATCAGCCAGTTTAAAACGACTTCAAAAACGAGTGGCCAAAAATGGCAACCTATCTATAAATAGCAGCTTTCCAGCTTTAGGTACCCTAAATGTACTTTCCACTGAACCGGCTTACACACATGCTCGCTCACGCACACATGCGCCAGGGCAAAGGGAAATTTCGGCAATCATTTGTCTTGAGCAAGTCGTCCGATAAAAAAGGGTGCGATCTTCAAGACTTTTTAAAACTTTTAGTCCCATTAGTACGTAATAACTGATATAATTGGTTTTAATTTGAAAACATTTGAAAGTCTATCTTTTTATTTTCATGTTTTTATAATCTTATCATTTGTTTTTATATCACTTATATATATTGAATTTCGGTTACATTTCTTCTTTATCTTTCCATAAATCTTTTCATAATCATCATAGATATAATAATTATTAATTTAAGCTAACATTTCAATAATTATTTAATTTTCTGTATTAAAATATAAAGTCTTGCCATAAGCAAAGCAAAATCAAAGATGTGCTTTCAATACAATTACTTTTGGAACAGATTAAACCGCAAAACTATTTAATATTGAAACAATTTAAAACGATCTTTTTATCTGAATAAACAGACTGTTCTGCTTCTAAATAAATGAATATTGTCATAAATTGCTGTTAGGAAGAATAAATAAAATAAATGTTTAAACCGATTCGGTACATACTACCAAGTAAAGTATACGGTACTTGAATTAGTAGAGCGGTTTCCCAATCATCGCGGGTTTAAATCCCTGTACGAATTGATTTATTTTTCATTCCATATTTATTTTTCGAAGTGCAATACATATGTTTTACAATTAACTACCAATTGCTGTAGAAGTATTTATACCACGACAATGTTTTAATATTTCTTATTTTTTTCCATTCATTAGAATTTAAAAGTTAAATAATATATTTTAAATTAAAAAGCCAGCCGAGAGTTAACTCGCACACTATTTTCTCGAGCGTATTTTAATGCGCTAATAAGAGGATTTGCACTTGTGTGAGTAATATGTGCGGCGCAGTGGTGTGTGTGAAGGCAATCATTATTCGTAAGTACTAGAGGATAGAAAGACTGTATGTATAGATTTTGGAGGTACAATGAGAAACAAAAGTGGTAAAGAATATTTATTTATTGTATTAGTTATAGTATAAGTTCTATATCATTATATATTTGATCCATAAATATTAACGCATATTACTGATATGATTAATTGCGTCAATCCGCTAATGTGATTACCCAATTGACGTTCATCGTAAAACTAATTACCTCATATTACCTGATGTGATAACACGTTAGCAATAATACACACAGACAATGAATAACGATATGCACACAACGTAACCTAATTATGTGTTTGTTATATATAGTCTCGATATATCAATTGAACGAGATAATTCGCATTTAGGCAGAAATTAGTAATGAATGATCACATTGATATACATTTTCGAGGTCGTTCTGTTTTAGGATAACAGTTTCCTAGTTTGATAACATAGGTTGTAAATACATAATTTGTTAATCAAAGTAAATGGTTAAAGCAAAGTAGATGGTTTTTGTAATTTATTAAACATTACCACTACTAGAATAGATATACTGCGAATTAATTTATTATCATATTAATTTAATTAAAAATAAAGTATACAAGTATGACATCGACAGTACTCTAAGAGCGCACACGCACTCAAACTGCCAAAATCGGTCGGTGCGGCGCAAGCGCATAGGTCAAGCGCACTCAAACGTCTCGCTCACTCTAACGAGTTAGAGCGAGATGCACGTTGTAGGGCTTGCAACCAAAAATGCAGCTCCGCCAAGTATGCAATGATGATTTTTTTGTCATTTTAGTTCTTTTAATGTACTCAAGATGGGATTAGGTGAAATTTGAAGGTTTATTTGAATATGTATTCTTTTTCATTTAGTATTTTATGTAAAACTTAGGTATAATATTTATTTTCTATAATAGTATTCTGAATATTTTTAACGTTGTAATTTTGGTTATTTAAATATTAAAAAAACCGACTCAAACCAGCAAGCGTAAATTTTGGATATCGTCACGTCTGAATTAGGTATATGTTTTGAATAATAAAGGCCAAAACAAAATTACATAGTACCATATTAAATAAATCGTCCTATTCTGAATAGAATAGAGAAACACAATTATTAGTATTATATGATGCGGATTTTCGAGGGTAAATAAGAACAGCAACCACTTATGGAAGCCAATATTACTAATATTAAATATCAATGCATGTTTTTTATCATAGGCATTGATAGTAATGACTATTCTTTGGAATAAGAAATTTTGTAACGGAATGATTATATATTTTTTAAGGACAACAAGAGCCCATATTTTTTTGTAAAGCGCACAAACATTCATAAATACATTGCTCTTTAACCAGAAAATGGTTTTCGTGGGTCAATGCCGTCATTTTTTACCATAAAAGTATACATAAAAATTAAAATTAAAAAAAAACCCCGATACAAAAAAACCTCTAAAAAGAATAAAAATAATATTATTATGTACATATTGAAGTCGTTGCGTCGGGGGACTGTTGTACGGACGTTGACGATGGTGCCTTTTTTAGGAAGTTAATCATCGAGGCCTTAAAGTATACGATTCAGTACTTAGTATTATTAGCCTTGATCTTGGCCTTGTATAGTTATTTATTTATTAGCCTTGGTAACTAACTTGCATTAAAATATTTTTTTTATTAAACGGTCCCCCGACGCAACAACTTCAATAAATTATGAATATATGTTTATCTATACTGCAAAGTTAGAAACATTGGTTAGGATTTTCGAAAGAAACCTAATAGATGTCACCACCGTCATGATAAAGACAATCACATATAGAATGCTTAATTTATCGAGGCGGACAGCGATACGGTAGCTCAGTTGGTAGAGCGACGAGACGGTTTCCCAGTAGTGGGGGGTTCGAATCCCTGCCCGTATCGGTTTATTTTTTATTCTATATTTATACAAATTTAAGTAAGCTTAACATAGCTATACATGTTTATAGATATTTTCATAACGTTTCGTCAAACAAATATTTTTTCAGAACTCTTCTTCCATTAAGCTTCCTAGGACTCTAGGAATCCAAATAACAGTATTAAAAACTAAAGTATAACTTTATATTAAAAAATATTTTTTAGCAAAGGATTAAATTGTTGGAGTATGTTTTTGTAATTACAAAATGTAGTCTTAAAGAAATGCATATCAATAGGCTAATAGATAATTAGTTATTCGCATGCCATAGTCTTGCTAATTGCCTCGCCAATACCAAGACTTTTGCTGAAAATCCAAGACTGAGAGCGCAATAATAAGATCAAGACCTTGAGTGGGCAAAGTCTCGATCTAATCTAACATCAAAATCTTCATAGTGAGTGTGTGAGTTGTGAGTTTACTCCTGATCGCAATCTTCAAAACCATCTTGATCATCTTCTTTTTAAGTCCATGTCATTATTTACATTCTCAAAATGTTTCGAAATTGTAAGAAAATTGCAAATACGTAACCCAAGGAAATTCTTGATATTTAGAAATATATATAATATACCAATACTTGCATTTCACTAATCGGTCGTGGTAAATATTAATAACAATAATTGTATAAATAATCAATTAGGTAAAACTACAATTTATAAAATTTTAATTACCATAAATAATGAAATGTTTACAAATGTAATATAATTCTATGCTGTTTTTAGGACAGTCACAACTCATTAAGAGGATGCTCTCACAAGCCCTTAATATTTCAATGACTTCATTTTTACATTCAAATAGGTACATACAGTTTTATTTTGTTGTATTTAAACCAGTTTTTGTTTCTCATGAAACAAGAGATTTTCTCGTAAGTAAAAAAATATTGTTTTAAAAAATAACCTTATTTCGACAAAACCAAACAGACAAACAGACTATATATATGTTATATTTATAATCTTAAACTTATAAAATTAAACCGGACAATACCTGGCAAACAGGATAATTAAACATAGTAAACAGAATAATTATCAAAAATCCAAACTTATTATATTTAAGGATATTTCCTATATGACACGTACGTAACAGATGGAACTAGTAAATATTAAATATTATGACTCCGTAAACGTGCCCGAAATTGTCCTATTTCAATGCGTCCCTTGACAACGATAAATTATACATTTCCTGGCAAAGGGTGAGAAAGAGGTATAAATATTAATAATGTATTTTAAACAGTAAGAAAATTCGTTTAGTATTTTATTGATTATAATATCAAAAATAAGTTATAAACATCTTAGTATTCTGAGCTAAAATCTGAAAACTAGATGAGTTTTTCAATAGTTGCTACATTTAAATAATTTTGTAACCTATACAAACACTTTAATAATATAAGCGCCTATTAGATTTTAAAAGCAAAAACGGAAAATGACTCGTTTGCTATTGATAATTCTCTATAAATTCTAATAAACTATATTTTAGCAAATGTTTAAATATTTAAAGACGCTGCTTATTTAAATAAAAACAAATACAAAGGGAATTCTAATCACTTTGAAATATACGAAAAGACATTTAGAAAAACAAATCTACTTAGGGAAAATTATTATTTATTCTCTTTACCCTATAATAAAAAAAATATTTTCTTGATATTTGCTTACTTTAGTAATAAAAAATATGATATTCAAATATTATTATTTGTAAAGAAGAGGGTAATTGCAAATAAACTGACCTGCTGGTGGTTGTGCTCTTCTTTGTCGCTGCTCCCGGAGGCAGATGTGTCAGAAATCGTTCTGGAGAAGCTGGGACAATAACGACGCAGCAGACACCTGCAAACATACTTAGTTCATAATTTCAAAAAAGTTGCCCACTAATTAATATTCATTTTGATTATCTATAATGGACCTCATTATATCCTTGGTCTTAAGAAATTATAATTTTAAATAAATATGAATCAATAACATTGATTATGAAATATAGCTCAATTGGTACATAGACGGGAGGATTTTTCAGAGGTCGCGAATTCAAATTCCTGCAGATGTCAGTGTATTTTTCATTTTATATTTATTTTAAATCAAAATGTAATAAAGATGGTGTATTTATTTATTTATTTACCTTTATATAGATATTTTCATAGCTTAAGAAATATTTATTTATCTCTCCATTTCTATTCAATAAAAGTAGCAACGTGGATAGAATCTATCTAAGACTAATAATAACTAATAGCAGATAATAGCAGTAGAATACTATACAGGGTTAGGTAACCCTATCCTTAGTTATTTATTGCGCTTTACTAAAGAAAAATGGGTCATGGCTAATTTTAATAAAATTTATCGCAATAGTTAACATACTTTATTTTTATGTGAAAATCAAATACCGCAATTTTAAATTCCATCCGAAAAACAGACTGAAAGTAAAGTTTTGAAGTTAGTTTTGTGCATCAGCATAAAATAAGTTCAATAAACAGCGATCTATCTCGATGCTGGCAGTAGTCCAAGTTGGAGAACATTTTTACCCATAATAGGGACGTTCTTCAAAACAATTTCTCTCACATAGAGGTTGTTGAACTGTTTCGTAAGAGTTTATTGTGCTTGTAAAACAGTTTCAAAACTATTATAATATAATATGTTTAAAACTAAATTTGTATTCATTAAGTCTAAGGTTGATAAATAATCAGGTAAAAATAATTTACAGAGTTTACCTTTCATATATTGGCGCCCAACGTGGGGCGGATCTTATTCGCTCTGAGTTCTGAAAGGCTAAGAAGCTTATGAGCTTTGGGATTTAACCTTTTAGTTGACGTGCTTTCTTTAAATACTTATATTGAAAATTGTAATCTAATATATGTTTTAGATATTAAGAATTATGTGACCAATATAATAAAGATATATTGCTGATAACCGGTTTTTTCTTGAATGTGTATTATTATGAATTTTTTATCATACACGAAATAAGACGATATTCGTAAGAGTACAAAGAGATCAAAGGGTACAATGTTATCCAATAAACCCTAAGCTAGTATTCACTGAATGCCGTTATCACTTAGAGCAGACTTTTTTATATATGTATGTATGACTCTATTATGTAAGTATTACTCTGTTGTGTATGTATAACTGTATTATGTAAGTATGACTACATTATGTAAATATGACTCTGTTATGTATATATGACTCTATTATGTAAGTAAGACTCTATTATGTAAAAATGACTCTTTTTTGTATTTTAATATAGAGACGTTCATATTTGTAGTTAAGTAGGAACACAGATTTTTCTTTTTTTGGAAGAAATTCTTGGTAGAATTTTTAAAAAAAATTCTCAAGCGAATGTTAAATAGAATTAATATTATTTTTATAACAGGATTTAAATCTATTTGTATAACTTGATTTATAGGAAAAATTATGAACTATTATAAATCATATGAAGTAATATGAACTATTATGAAACTTACCGGGTCGAGAAACCCGGATGTAATTATACCCGGGTAGTTAATAAAACCTGGTAAAGGTATCATTAAATGGTAACTAAAACAATTTGCCCGAGAATACTTAATAATAGAGCTGGATGACTCGACACTGCTTGTTGTTTTTATACTAATAATTAATATGAATATAAATTATTATATTACTTATTATTTTATTGGGTGTATATTTTATACAGTTTAATTTTATTATAGAATATTAAATATGTTATCTATTTTCTGATTGACTGAGCTATGAACGCATATAAACATTGGAGTTGATGGCATTCCTATATGTGACATTCCTAATGTCGGCATTCACTAAGAGAGAAATTTCTAAAGGTAAATTGTATTATAAATATTTGCTTAGAAGTCAATTATTTTATAACTCAGAAACATGTAATGTTTTACTATCTGTCCACGGAGCGTAATCGAAAATTAGTTCTTAGTTATAAATAATTTTACTAGAAGTTACAAGGAATTACATATAAATAGTAACTATTTGTTCTGAAATTAGTATCAACGTCTTTTTAAAAGATACTTTATATATAATTGTATTTTTTTTTGTCTTTTGTGTAAGTTACTATACTATAAGAAAAGTATGCCGCAAAAAGATAAAGTTGAAATCAATAACTACAAAATGTTTCATTGTTTGTATAAAACTTATTAATTTGTAAGAAAAGTTTAAAAGTACTTTTAACAACTGTTATATTTAAATATTGTAAACTTCTTAATCCTTTAGATTGTTGTGTATTACGTTGCGAGAAAATAAGATTTATTGGAATGAAAATATCATGAAAGTCTTTTAAGAAATTAAAAATATATACCATTATGAATATATCCTTTAGCACACGTGCTGTGACACGGTCAATAATCGGTAACTCAATAACCCGGGCGAGTGCTCCTCTGAGTCCGGATAATAGCAACTGTCAAATACGATTTGCTATCAAAGCATTTGGTACTAGATTCCTAAAATAGCAGGTATATTAATATATGTAGGCTGTATATATTATACAGCCTACTATAATATTAGGTCTTTGCTTATGAAAGTAGCATTTTAATAAATTTGCTTTTATCTGAAATATTTGGTTTAAAATTAAAAATTCATAGTGCACATGTTTTTATCCTAAATTTTTGATTTAAAATTTCAAATTTATATTAATTTATAATTTAGTCTCAAGCATTTCTGTTTCGAACTTAGAGATTTATGCTTTCGAACAACTGAATTTTCATTTGACATCATTTTATACCCACAATGGAAAACCTAAAAAGTATGGTATGACAAAACTCAATTCTGATGATACGGTCTAAACAAAGAAGTATTTTTTTCAGCAATGGAATAATAGAACCACTTATTAAATTGCAAAATGCATAGATAATAGTGATACGTAGGGGTTGAAAAATTTTGTATATTTAAGAACATACAAAATATTTAACATACAAAATGTTATATTCATTCTTATGCAAAGAAAAGAAGCAAAAATTGCTATAATATATTGTTAGAAATACCATGACGTTAAGTAGAAAATATTACAATAACGTACTATGCATAATATTCTAGAATTACTTCATGAATACAAAATGGCGCGCACCTAAGCTTAAAGTTCAAAGGTTACACTCACGCACCGGTGGTTCCTGTCATTGCAATAAACTTTCAATCTTTGAAATCTAAGGATCCTGACTGATGCAAAATGAGGTCGGGTAAAATTAATCATCGCCGAAATATTTTTTGTCAATATTTTGGTTTGTATTTTTGTTAAATAAAAGACTGAAATATTAGAGTTATATGATAATAATAGACTATATATAGTAAAAACTTTCAAAAGTCGTTTGAAAGTAAAAAGGTACATTCATGACACTGATTGATGACATTATTCTATAATATGACGTAAATTTAGTTGTCTTCTATTAAGTAATCACTAATGAGTAGAAATGACTCACCTAACGAGAAGCGTAGCAAAGAGCACGAAGAGAAGCGGCAGCAGCGTAGCGAAGCATGCCAGGAACAGCGTTTGAAGATCAGTGTAACCTGCAAACATAGAAAGGACTACGACAGGTCACATGCCTACTGTCTACTTGTCTTAGAAATTAGAAATGGATTCTTTTTAATTGTCTAAATCTCAATTTTCAGATACACAATGTAATTCAGATTGTTTGTAACTATTTTGTAAAATACGACTATTTATAGTAGGACTTACATATTCTTTGAATTATTAAGATTTAAGAGGTATGTAAATAAAGTAAATCAATAAACATAAATCATCATTAGAAGACCCGGAAAATCTGAAAACTTTGTTTCTTCAAAATAAATTTACTTAATGGTTTCTACTTTATGAATTTAAGAAGCTGGTAAGAAAATATAATTTATCTTAAAACACCCTCATGCCTAAAACTGGGAAAGAACGAAAAAGGGCACCATTTTAGATACAAAGTTTGTAATTACTACTTGAACTAATAAAAGACCACATTTCCCTTAACAAAATCAACAAATAAAGATAATCAATGGTTTACATTATATAACATTAGTCAATAACTACTTTGATTAAATTTGTTTTGAACTTTTCATATATGAAGTTAATTTCAACCTCCAGTAAATTCATAATTCCAACTTGACTGAAATAAATTAATTAAATCCAGCCTTGCGCAGGTGAAATTAAAATAATAATTAAAGATACTCTAAGGCACCGAAATGCTTGAACATCGTTGTTCATTACAAGAGCTCTGTTTGATAGATAAATATTAATCAAATTTTTGTAGGATAACTGAACAATGTTTTGTAAAGAAAGAATCAAAAATATAATTTAGTCTGTTTTGTATCGAAGAGAAACCCTGATTTGATTATTGAGCAATGAATAAGGTATTTGTAAGATATTATTGACCTACCTATTGTAATCTAAATATTCAGACAATGACCAAACCGTTGTGATGAATAAAACAATGCGAATTTCACAATATGTCGCATGGCCTTGTGTGATGCTGCACGACTATTTGAATAAAAGCTTATTTTGAACTTGCATCCGCTTCTCTGTCTAGATATGTCTAGATAAATATACTTTATTTTGAGGGCTGACAACGAATTCATTTCTAGTTTGATACTGTTAATAATGTTCAGATTTGCATTCAAATATATTATTTTTAGTTATAACCAGATAGTAATAGCTTTTCCTTTTTCGAAGATACGTTTATTTACAAATTACACACTTATTACGCAAAATATAATTTGAAACCCTCGACATATTTGATATCATTGTCATTTGCGAAATAAGATTCTTACGAGATGCAGAAATTCTAAAATCTGATATCAATCTGATATCAATCTGATATCAATATGATAATTTGATGACCAAACTAAAATCATTCAATAAGTTATTGTAATATTTAATGTATTACAGTTTTTGTATTCAAAAGCAAAACATTTTCGAAAAAGTATTTGCCAATATGAAACATACAAAGCGTTCAAGTATGTAAGAGGAGCATGTGAATTATGTAAGGGCAAAACAAATTTCATGACAAAAGGGACGGCTTGCTCTATTCATTAATATCGCAGCCACGTAACGATGTAAGCCACAAGCTTTTTGTTGAAATTGTATGCAAAGACGACAGTTTTAAATATACATTTTTAAATGAAGCATCTTTTTGTTCTATGCTGCTCTATTAAAATTTGTTATGATTTAAAAAAATACCCCATATATATTGCTTCTATAATGATGATTTTATAAATTCTATTATCGTCACTGCACTATAGGGTAACTCAGGTGGTAGACTGACAAGGATGTTATCTCAGCGGTCACAGGTTCAATTTTGAACACCTTGATGATTTATTGACTTAATATTTCATTAACCAAGCAAAATGTATAATTTAGGATGATTTGACTTTTCATCAAATAAATTATAATCTCAATGATTGGACGTATCATTCCTTTAATATTACTATAAATCGTTTAGTGAATACTAAAACGAACTTTATCAGGATTAAATGTTAATAATCCTTTATCTTAGTTTCTTGTTATTTCAGCAAAGCACGTCCGCTGTAGCAGTTTCTTACACAAGGATCTAAAATAAATTCCAGACTCGTTAAATTGTCGAAAGCTCGCGAGAGTTCAAGGTCTCTACATGGTCAAATAAGGCTTTATTGTAGAGGGTTCAAGTCATAAATATTTTAATTATTGTACCAAATAGGGTGCTATTGATTTATAACCTAAATTAAGTTAGATTGGAACTACCAAATTATAAGGGTCAAAGTGTATAAGGGTAAAAATATCGATTTTGCTTCGTGTCTTGCCCATTATTGCGTAATTTGTCATAGATAAGATTTATATCTTTGTAAACTATTAGACTTACAAAGTAGAATATATTAATTTTCGTATGTAAAACCAGCCATTCATATTGCTCAAACATTAAAAAAAAAATTAAACGCCATTCAATCAACATCAATAAAAATCGCACAGAGCTCACCGCAAAGCATTTATTTATTAAGGTGTAAATGACGTACACAGTGCTAAATGAAACCAACCCATATAAAAACATACCGAACGTTATTCAACCGTTCCGATATTTGTGGAATGTATGTCGGATCCAGTTCGTGAATTCCAAATATGGAATGTCCTAAATTTCGTAATATCGTTTATATAACATTCATCATAAAAAAAACTTTGCCCTACGTGTCCTTTTTGACTTCCCATTACTATAGACTCCCCAGCCTACTAGATTAGAATTATAAGAAAATCATAAAATACTATATTAAAAATTAATTTTTGATTAATAATTTTCAAAATAATTCATATAAGCTTTCAGAAAGAAACCAGTTTTGCTTTATTAAATGTAACAAATAAAAGTATTTTATGTAAGGTATATAAATATGTTCATCAATGCATTCCTATACAAACAAAATCGGACTCTTGCTCTACTTGCCAACCTACAAAAAGTTATCTCTATATACCTAGAGCTATTACTCACTTGTGTCCGGTGCTACGTCATTATCCACATTATGTGCTGTTATATTCGCCAAATTATATGCACTTTTATTTTCATTAGTATTAGATTTGATAACTTCTACTAATTCTACATAATCCACCTTTCTGAAAACATCACTATTATTCTGATATTTCTTATCTAAATTATTTTTACTAATGCTGGAATCCCTTGAAGTATCATTGTCACTGCTATTTATCTTAGCTGCAATCAAAAACTCGAATCTAGGTTCTCCCTCAGCAAATTCAGATTCAGGTCTAAATAATATGTCTGTCAATGTCTCTTCTCTGTCCGTCTCTGAATCTATCATTTCGTCTAGTAATGGGCTTGATATGTTTAACTGTTTTTCAAAAGCCTCCGCCTCGTTCTTCGAGATTCCCAATACACTACCTTGGTCTTGATTATTATTCTCAGACAAATCTTCGTCTCTGTCTTGTTCAGCATTAACGATAGCTTCCATTCGTGTGTTAGAGTTTTTATTCGTTTCTTCAGCGGTCTCTTCATTCGCCACTATTAGCGTATCAGAATTGGGGTCTACCGGTATATTAAATGTGTTATTATTTGAAATATTCATTATGATATCTGTCGTGTTGTAGTCGGAGTATGGTCGCGAGTGCACTAGATCAGCTGATAGCAGCGAATTGAGAAGGAAGAACATTAGCTTTAACTTTACATTAGTCATGTCGTTTGATTTTTTTATCAAAGTTCCATTCTAAAATGTATGATGAGGTTTGAAATTAGTTTTCCTCTTCATCGTTAATCCGCAGCAGCTATCTGCGAACAAAATAACCAGTTATCTATAAAAGTTAGTTATGTCAGTTTAATCAGATTTAAGTGTTCGAACATAAGCCACGTTGTCCCATTTTTCTCGATTTACAAAGTTTGCGCAATATTGAGAGGACATAAATATCTGTTGCGATAAAATATGTTTAGAGAAAACTTTTACGTTCACGTATGCTCCACAGCTTTATTATGTACTATGAGGATAAAAGTTTTACAGTACAGTATTACACCAGTAATAAATTGTTTGTTTTGTATTTTATGTAGTGTTCATTTTAATTAATCATTTTTTGAAACAAAACTTCATTTTACTTTACAATAAGGGTATATAACAGAAAATTTAAACAATAAACGTCTCAATTAATATAATAATCAATGAATTTAGGATGCTCATTGGTATTTACAACATAAATTATATAAAATAGGCTTTCAACATATACATATACTTATATTTGTTTTATACTGAAATTTAAATTCATTATACAGGCAACCAGCGGGATGTTTAATATCTCCGTTATGACGTTGCATTAAATTTTTAATATCGTCGACGCAATCTTTCATTGTCATGTCATGTCATGTCACTAATCAAGTGTGATATGGTGTCTCGTAACAATTATAACAGCGGCCTACGTTACTTACCCATGTACCCATCTGTTACCCATTGTACGCTTACACCCATTGTAGTCAGTTACCCATTTATATATTCCTTAAAAATTAAAATCAGTTTTATTATAGATTTTTTTTACAAAACATTGCTAGAGCTACGCACAGGAGTTATTCACCAAGGGTCAAAAGATGACCTGGGCCCAGATATTTAATTTATGTACACGAACGTCTTTCATAATTATGAAATTAAAATATTTTTATAATAATATACATTTATTAACTATGACCCATTTTTATTTACTTCTTAAACTATGATGTTGTATAACAATAACACATAACTAATGGAACCTTAGACACAGACAAAGTTGGTTTCTTGAAAAGTTCTTTAATGTACTTGATATGTACGACTTCGTGTTGATTTTACACACTTTAGTGATAGTTTTACACACTTTAGAGACAGATTACCGTGCATATAAACACATAACAAATAAATAAAACATCAATTACCATTTTCTGTAGCCTACTTTTTAACTTTTAAATTCGATTTCATATATCTTGAGTTTTTTTTTTCTTAATTTGATTCTGAAAAATGGACCTTTCCTGGATTTTAGCAATAATATAATAAGTTAGTAAATTAGCAATCAATTTAGCGAATTTAAAAGGGCAAATTGGATAAATATATAAAAAAAAAATAGTTTATGTATTGTATAGAAAATAACATTTCCAAACTTGATGTAGGTACTAGTCTTTTTGAATATTTTAGTTGAATAGGAAAGTTATTTCGGATTCATAACTCCTTAATTAGAAAAGATCCACATTAACCCAATTAAGTTTTGGTTTAACCAAGTTTGTTTAAATTAGACCAACGAGGTATTTACATTTTAATTAGTGACTCTGAGAACAGTTTCGTGGAAAACAATTTTCTCAGAATTATTTCTCTAATAATAATTAAAATTATTAAAAGGACGGATTTTTTAATATTGTTGTTAAAATAAACTAGCTTGGTTTATCGTGTTTTTTGACCTTTATTAATTTTTCATTGTAGGTATTAGATATTTCGTCAAATTAATTATTAGTTTCATTCATACAAGAGCAATATCATTTTGCTTGATATAGGACCCTAAGAATCGCTTAAATAACGATAAATAAATCTGAGTGGATATACCTCCTTGCCTATTGGTATTCCCTCTGGAGTCCCACAAGGCAGCTTGTTGGGGCCATTGCTTTTTACGATTTTCGTCAATGATATATCATCTTGCTTTAAATTCTCAAAAGTACTGCTATATGCAGATGACCTTAAAATCATTTGCCCCATACGTAACACAAATGATGCACAGTTACTACAAAGTGACCTTAACAGGTTCCAGAATTACTGTAACTAGAGTTAATAAAATAAATGATTTAGGAGTTACATTTGATAGCAAATTATTATTTGATGAACATATTAATAACATAGCCAGCAAAGCTTCCAAAGCATTAGGGTTTATTCTAAGAATGTCTGCTGAATTTACTTCCCTAAAAACAATAAAAATATTATACTGTGCATATGTTCGCAGTCATTTGGAATATGCCTGTCAGGTTTGGAACCCGTGTTATGATATCTACATAGCGCGCTTGGAACGCATTCAAAAAAAGTTCCTCCGATTTTTACAGTTTCGTTCACAGTCCTATTTGCCTGATTATGACGCACGATGTCGTAAATTTCATTTTCTCACATTAGCACATCGAAGAACAACAGCTGACATGTGTTATTTGTTGAACGTGGCTAATGGTACGGTGAACTGCTCAGAACTGCTTGAGCTTGTAAGGCTTCGCACAAATACTACAATGTTTAGAAATCCCTGCCTACTTGACGTGCCATTTGAAAGGACTAAGTATAGCAAAAATTCGTTTATGGTTAGGACAGCAAGAAACTTCAATGCCTTGGCAAAGGAAGCCGATATAGATTTATTTTGTATGTCAGCTGTAAAGCTAAAGAGATTAATAAATAGTATGTATTTTGGAAGTGAATAAGCTAATTTTCTTATTAGTTTAAGTTATAAGTGTAAATGTAAAAGCTTAAATTTGTTAGTACTTTTTGATTATTAATAAGTGGAAACTTGTAATTGGCTCTAAGTAACTATATACCTACTCACTATCTATGTAATCATTAGCTGTAAGTTTTCCCAAAATGGTAAAATAAATAAATAAATAACGTCGTTAACGTATATGTCGCAGATAACGATAATTTAACCATCATTAGTAACTCAATATAGCTCTGAACAAGCCACTAATATACCTCTATCTCCGACATATATAATAAATAATGATTTGGAAGAATCAACACCGACAGTCATTTCTTCTAGCGGTCCAACGGGGTCAATTCTCAGAATACTTTTTTTATTTATAAATAGTTAACGGTTCTAAATAATTTTAGAGAATTAAATTAGAAGAAAGTCATAATCATAAAGCTAATTTGAAAAAAAATACCAAATATTGCAAAGAAATTAAATTTAAGCTATTTTAGAACATATGTTACTAAATAGGTTTTACTAAAAAAAAACTGTTAGCAATTACACAGATTCACGCGTTGGAGCAATTCTTGAAACAGTTGGTATAAGAGACCTAGAAATGACGTTACAAAACGAGTTAACATTTGTACATAAAAAAATAAATAAAGCATACTTCAACTGCAAGCAACTGTAATACCTATCATAAGTATGTTAAAAGTTTAGGAAGTATACAAAATATTGTTTGAGTAGAAAGAAGAGCTTTTTTGAAATATACTTCACTTATACGCGCACGAAGGAAATACGGCTGGAAGTAGTGATCTTGTTGGACATATATCATAATATATACCATTACATTCCTTTAACTCCTAAAATCTTATATGGTATATTATAAGTCACGTAAGCAGTAATCAGAATCATAAATTCGCAAAGTTTCATAGTAATGAACGAGCACCTTTGTTCAGATTGCCACAGTCGTACAATGCATAATTTAGATATGTTCATATAGTTACAGCGTCTGTAGGTAGTTTGTTAACATGTTGCATGTTGACGCATATAATAAATCAGAAGTGAGATTAAAAAGAGATATTACAAGACATTTAGAAATGACTATGTTGTAATTGTATAAGTACATTTCGGCAAGAGAATGTTATCTTTTTAAGTTCGAGTAAACGACTTAATTTCGTTATTAAAATGCAGATAATTAGTACAAACGCTGAGTAGCGATGTTGAACTTTGAATTCCTTACAAGTAAGGTTACAATATAAATATATTGTGAAAAAAGATTGTATTTCGAGCTTTTTTCGTAAAACTGGGCTTTTTTCGTAAAACAGCCAAACAATTTAACACATTGGAGAACATACATTCAAATAATATATTAAGAGTTTTTTTTATATAGTATTAGTAAATAATTGAAGTACATTTAATATTAACATTATTTAGACTCACAAAAAACACACATACAATATTAATAAAAAAAAGTATAACTTTAATATTATATTGTAGACACATAAAATCTGCAACAAAAACTCTTTAAGAAAAAAAATGCAACAATAAAATAACAAATACCTATAAAATTTTCAGAACTTAAATTTTGTGATATTTAATAATTTATAAATAGTATGACTTTTTCTGTAATCCGTATTTTCCTTCTCGAGAAGATAAACAACCATAATTCAGTATTTATCACATGAAGGCGGAACAGCTGATTTATGAAGCCTATTTGTTGTGTCTACGAGAAAAATGTTAACAAAATACCACGTTTAAATAATGATGGCGATGACCGGCTAGATTTGTCAAAATATATCTAATATAATAAGGGTAGAATGGTGAAATATTTTCATCAAAATAACAAACACTACAAAATATATCTCGTGAATTTGTTTTTAAATCTATGAATTATAACAAAATAAGTGATAAAACGTAAAATGTACTTTCTTTGAAACTCATACATTATCCGGTAAATTATTTTATTTTACTGATGATTTAAATTTTTAAATAATGTAAAAAGCCTGTTCTACACAACAAGCTTTAAAAAAAATTTAACCATAAAAAATATAATTATATTTCCTGATAAGCAGGAATAAATTCTTCTGAGTGTTGATTTTAGATATAAAAAAGTCATGTTCATAAAACTTATAAGAATAGTTTATTTTAAATTTATTTGTGAAGATAATCCCAAAAATAATTCAGCATAAACTGCATTTTTTGACACTCCATTTTTATTATAGGTTTCTTAGACGAAGTTGTTGTTTAATAAGTAATAACTCATAAGGATATTGAATGGCTAAAGAATATTCATTTCAAAATGTATATATTTTTATAAATTGCCAACCTCACCATAAAGCAGAACATAGCAAAGATTTCACAGACATTGTTACAACTCTCCCTCGTGACCGACACTTCACTATAGATTGAGAGGGTACAGCCCCCGAAGGCTTGGTTCATCTTTATTAAATTTGGGATATCTCTATAGAGACACGTAACTCTCACATGACTAACTAACCGGAAAATCAAATAAAAGATGATTGTGTCACTAGAACATATATATCTTATAATATATAGAAATCAAAGTATAGAAAAAAGATTGAACGTATTGAATGCTAAGACTTAATATAATTAATTTATTATAATAATAATATAATTAACCAAGATCTTTAGTATCAATATATTTAGTATCACATACATCGATATACATAACATATACATATAATACATGCACGCATAAGTTATTTGTATATATGTATACATATATGTAGTTATAATTAAGTATATTTTAATATTTATTGCTTATAGTGTATTTATTGTTTGTAAAGTTTACTTTAATATTTATTGTTTATACTCCCATCAATTATTATAATAGTCATAAACCCTAAAGATGGCTTATAAGAATCGCTATCTAAAAATCACTATTTATGTCCACTCCTGTCTATTTTATGTATTATACCGGTTTTTCTTATAGTTTTTCTTGTTATATAAAATTTTACAATCCCTAGTGACATTAAACAGCTGACATTGACATTTGTAAAGCAAGAAGTTTCCTTAAAGAGTGCTCTAGAGCTCGACTGCTACTTGTAACTTCTGAGTACTAGAATACTACGAGTGACTTGGAACATCTGTTATAACTGTAACATAGAACGTTAATGTGTTATGGAACATAAATTTGTTAACTGTTTAATAAACTGTGAATATGCTTAAGTAAGCCTTTTGTTTTATTTATTTTTTTTATAGCTTAAACAAGACAAAGATTTCAATTGTGAAAAAGGATTGGGGTCGTAACCTATACCTACCGTTGATCCAGTGGGAGTTGAAGGTTAACAAATAGAATTTCTTATAGGATATTCTCTGTATTCTATTTTATCAGTATTCTATTCTATCTGTATTCTTACTTACTAAACAAGTCTTATAAATAGAAACACACTTATTTATCACGCCGATATTTTAGTCGAGACCGACTCAGGACCTATTAGCCCAAAAAAAACATGGTTTTCAATATGGTAGCTCAATAATAAAGTTTTTCATTCAACATAAACTAATATAATATACAAAAGACTTAAGTTTCACAATTAACAAAATACTTTTAAGACTCCAAAAGATCTAACAAAATGATTTATAGCTATTTAAACATCTCAGAACAAATAGAATAATTAAAAGTTACTTAAATATACCGTAAAGTTGTAAACTTCGTGAAAGCAAAGTAATTGGAATACGTTAAATAAATTACCTTCAATTTAATCAATGCTTTGTAGAGTAAGAAATTTAATATTTACGTTAATATGCTCGGTGAAGGCGCACGGAATAATCATGCTTATTTCTTATTTGATAAGAAACCTTATTACTTGAATAATAATGTAAATTCAGGTGATTTTTGCGATATTTAGAGACAAATAAGTAACGTTTATTTCATACAAAGTGCCATATTCTTCAAAGTGAGTACAGACTTGATAGCTCTCTTGACACAGATGGATGATGTTACCGAGAATCAAGATTGACACTTGCGTGCTGGGGTTTTTAATTGATATTTGATTGCAGCAGATACGTATACTTGTTTAAATTCAATGTCAATTAAACAATACAAAGGATAGAAAATAATTATTAAAAAAAAAACGAATTACATTAAATCATTTTAAAATATACCAAATATCTGAAGTAATTGAATGAGTCATATGGGAGAAATATCTAATTTAACAATATGATATAAATGTTTGTATTCAGGTAGCTTGTATTAGGTAATTTAATGTTTAAAATATCTATAAACAATGTATATATCCTACGGGTAGGATTCAAACCTGCGACCTCTGGGAATCTCGTCTCTTGACCAATTGAGCTACGGGTAACGATATGGTAACTCAATTGACAGAGCGAAGGGACATTATCCCAGAGGGCATTTAACATTTAAGGATATTATTTTAAGAATAACACAAGATAATTAGTACTAATTATTCAAGTACAGTAAAAATTAAAAGAATATTGTGACTCGCATTTAAAGTAAATCAATTTATACTTAACATAGTAAAACCAATGGCTTGACAAATATCAAATACTTATAAGTCTGGAATTTTTTTTTTTTTTTTAAATATTCATAATTGTGTCTTTCCTTAATTGCTTAATAACACCAACCCCTAACAATTAATTGCTGATAGAACCCTCTCGTACCCACCGGAAGATATATTGTACCAACAGATTTCCTGATAAAAATATTCAAATTAAGTCGTTTGTCTGTTACATCTGTAGCACAATTTGTAACAATCGAAAATTTAAAATACAGGATTATAATATTCGATGGAAAAAAAAAGATAATGGAAAGATAGTAAAAGATATAAAAGTTAGTCTTGTTAGTCAATCAGTTAAAATAGACCTAAGATGGTTTCACTCCTCAATAAACGAATTCAATATTTTTTATTTTTTTATTACATTACTACTGTACTAAAATACTAAAACGTACTTTACGCATAAAGTCTGCAAACACTTACAACATTAATTCAATATAAACACTGTTAGAAAAACTGTGGACCTTGCAGTTCAGTTATTTCTTAAAATGTTAAAATATAAACTTACTTTTTTGTTAGGTGTTTTATATAATATATTATAACAGATTTTAGCATTTACTTAACTACATGTACAGATTAATCTTTTCTTAAAACTTATTCATATATTTCTCAGTGTTATGACAATTTAAGGCATTCTAAGAGTATTTGGTTTATAGATAATTCAATTATCTTACGTTACTTTATTCTGTAAGGTGCAGTTGAAAAATTCTTTTAAATATCAACATTATTCTGGCACAGAAGCAGTCTGCCTGTTGATATGTCACAATCCCAATAGTATTATCGGATTTGTGTTTTTATTCGTGACATGAAATAAAAAACATTTCATGTTATTTATGTATTAAGTTCGTTAGTTACTTTTTACGTAACTTAGTATTTTGTTATATCTACGCAAAATGTGCTCTACATGGTACATGGTATTATAAAAAGTTTGCATAGAAAGAATAAACTATAATTTATTTATTTGTTACAATTATTAAAAATTTTATATTATATATTTTGGGAATGTAAGGCTTGTGTCGTATATTCGTCGCTAATAGTAGTAATACTACAAAGTATAGTAATACTACATGACATATAAAAGATAAAATAATTGGTTTTAATTCTGTGAACTATTTCATTTAATAACATATACTAAAAGCTTGAGCGCTATAAGCACTATTTGGATTCTGTTGTTTACAACACGATATAATGATTTACGAAATGGATTTATGTTGGTGGATTGTACGATCAATTAACAAAAAACTCGGAATAACTAATAAAATTTTCTTAATAATGAACAAAAAACTCGGAATAATTAATAAAACTTAATTTTCTGATGCCTATTCACTACATAGGTAAGTAAAGCTTTAAAATTAATTTAATTAAATAAAAACCAATAAAGTGCCTCTAAAAATTTACAAATAAAACATAATTTAATAATTAAATCGTTAATCATACATCAAAGGGATGGTTATTAATAATCATTGCTTTAATCCATACAAGTTAAGAGATCCATACAAAACGGTTCATCAATTGCCAAATGACTTCTCTTTCATTCATGTCAACTCTACCCATTTATTGGTAATCACCCTTAGTTATTGCTATATATATAAATGTATCTATCAAACTTGGATAAAAGTAATAAATATTGTTAAAAAAATCAGCTTCAACTCTTACATACAATAATGTTAGGAGTCGAGGGTATTTCTAAATAATTAGTAGGCATCAACTCCTATAAATTAGTAAGCAGATGTTAGGTTTATTAATTATCCTGTCTTAGTCGTTTGAGAGCGCAAGCTCTGCAGGTGTGAATAGTGATTGTCGATGTGATATTTAAGTAGCTTATCTTGCGTTTTATTACTGTCGTAGATTTGTCGTTTTATGTCATAGTTTTATTACTAAATTAGTTATAACGTCGTAATCTGGCATTCGTAGTATTAAATAGCGTGAAATACGTGAATTTGACAATTACTTTGAATTCTTATTATTTTTTTAATTTAATTTCTACATGAATCCTTAAAATAAAATATAATTGTATTAACTTAATATGTTTATTTCTACTTATTGCTAATTAACTGTTTCTCTTTCCGTCTGTATAGATTACAGAAATATAAAATAAATATCTGGTGTAGCAAATTATTATTTATACGTCTAAATTAATTGGTCAAGGATCGGATTATATATTGTATTAAGTAATATTAGTAGTAATATTATAGATTATTTTGTTTATAATTATAATTTTGCATTTTATATATTTATTGTAATAATTAAAGTATCCTTCAAAATTTCTTTTATGGATTTACCAAGATTACATATATTTCTTTTTAGTCAAATTCAAACTATTTTAATCGATTATTTAAATCATAGAGACTTTTTATCTATAATATACATTCTTAAATAATAAATAAACTTGTATTTTAAATAAATGAGTATAACGGACCAATTAAAAATAATAGTCTTAAAAGTTATCAAGCTCATAATAAAGTACTCAAATAAAACAACATCTTAACATTAAATATTTAGAAACTCCTAGGTTGTACATCACTCTTGAGAGAAAGGTGAACAGTATTCATTATACCCAGTCTCGAGATAAAGATATTAATCAGCTAAACCGATGTTTTATTAAAATCTCATCTATAGTACGTGTACTCGTTTCTATAGATAGAGATAGGATAGATCGTTAGCGATAGTCTAAAAGGCTTCTGAAAGATGAAAGCTTTGAAAGAGTTTTGATTTAATCACATTCTAAGAAATAGTTTTCAGTTTTTTTCCAAAAAATGTTTAAAATGTCAACAAAGGAACTAAAATAAAACTGTTAATATCAGATTAAAATGTACCAAGATATTTTTAATGCGATTTTTAGGCTTGAATTGAATCATCGGATTCTCTTCCTTAAGGTCTCTTAGATATGAGTGTCTTAATAAAAAAACAAACAACCGTCGAGTCAACCAGAGTTCAACCTGGAGCCATAAGATGCCAAAAAATTAAAGTTATTTTTATTTAGATGAATTCAACATGAAAATAATTATTAAAAAGCAATTTCTAAGACCTTTAAATGTCTTATCGAAATTAACCTCTTGATCTATCTGGTTGAGAATGCTTTACTTGACTGGTTGAGTATGTATTAGCATTAAGTCCGCCAATTGTACTTTATCATATGTAGTAAAGTATTAAATAAATAAATAAATCTAAATATAGTTCATTTGTATTGAGATTTGTGATTTACTACTCAACCACCTCCGCGGGCTGTAACAGATCTTTAATTGTTTACTGTGATAAATCAAAAACTATTGTATTTATATAAGTGTGGATTATCTTATATATTAAGGCCATAATACAAAATGAATTCTCATATATTTCGTCATGTATTCATAACTTTATCGTATATATAATTGTTATTTAATGATTAATCTTTCTTTAAATTTAACATTTCGGTTCTCTAAATTGAACTTAGAGCAAAGCATTTTGCATAAAAACTCTATGAAATTGAATTGATAGTTTATAACGAGTATCTATTATGAATAGTATTACATTTCATGAGATTCAGTCCGTAAGTAATGGATGAAAAGCACGTTTTAAAAAGATACGAGTACAACTATTCCCCGAGCGCTGAGAGGCCAAACACGATTTTTCTTTTAGATATTTGAAAACGGAACTCTATAAGGGGTGATGTATTTAAAACGTGATGTCTTAACATTTAACTCTTACTAATATTATTATAAGCGACAAATTCTGTTTTTTTTTTCTAGTATTTCACATACATATTATAAAATGTTGGCGTTTTTTTTTTTCTAGTATTTCACATATTGTAAATAGAAAAATATGTAGGCAACATTTTATCCCGGGTCCTTCAAGTTTACTGAAAAACATTGTTTTTATTAATTTGAATTCCATAATAGATACAGATTATCGAGATTGCAAAAAATAGAGGTATTATACAAGTGCAATTCTATGAATGTTATGGTTTATGTTATATTTGTTATGAATTAGCATACTATCAGTATAAATAACAATAACTTCTTTTAAATCATATGTGGAATAGCCAATAGACTGGTGCTATTAGCCGAAATATTCCGACGCTAACTGGATGAAGTGTAAGTAAAATCAAAGTTGCCTAGAAATCCTATTGTGTTAAAGTTCAGACACTTGATGATCTGTATTCATGTAGTTGTTAATAATAGAATACCTTTAGTAACAGATTCAGATTTTCTTGGGGTGTGAAATAAAGAATAAAAGTTTTATTTAAAACTTTGGTGCCTAAGGGCACCAGTGATGGAGGGAGGGTGGTTGCTACAAAAAGAAAAAAGTTTTAAATTCAATCCTTAATTTAAAGCAAAAAGGGTAATAATATTACTTATTAAAAGAATATAGTCGTGTTCTCGAATTATTTTGTCATATTAGTATATAAAAATATAATTAAATACACATACTCACATAAAGTTAACTTATATAAATTTAAACGTAAGATCCATTCGAATATATTAAAACAATATCTTAGAATACAAGTAATAATCCAGATGCATCTAAACCAATATCTTCTAGAATACATTGTAACAAATAATCGATTGTATCCTTAGATTCTCTTAAAGACAGAAATGGGGCCCGAGGCACTAGAGTATCTTATATAGTATTAGATAACGACGGCAAAGTAGCTGTGGGCTGGATACGTGATATAATACACAATAGCACTTTTCCGTCCCCTTCATTCCTGGGAGGACATCAGCCTTGGGCTATAACTTCTCATCTATAGATATAGAATAGTTATTAGACAAATCTGTACAATCAGTATGCTTAAAAGCAATTTCTGTTCTGAGGCTTTAAAATGTCGCTTAGATTTTTTTTATATTTAGAACTTTTAAGGCAGAGTTATTTTATTATTACGGAAAAACACAAAACTGATTAGGGTTATAATTATAATAAAACAACATAAGCGGGACGGATTTTGGTATTTTCCCCGTGGCCTTACATCTCTTTGAGTATGTTTAATAAGCACATTGTTTATTTTAAAACAAAAATGTTGTTATAATTTATTAAAGTAGTCAATTTGATAAATTTTGATCATTTAAAATTAATCTGTCGAATTACTTTTAATGCTCAAAGTGTACTGTATTGTATTTAGCAATAGATTGACAAGTTTTAGTCTGTATTATTTAATCGGAACACTAAATTCAGATTTCATTTGATATTTTCGCATGCAGATATCCCATATTACCTCGGTTCATTGGTTTGGAAACACTATGCTTGCCAATATACGTGCCAATTGTATTTATGACTTTGTTTTTCTTTCCAATATTCTCTAGAAGTTATTTCTAAATAACAACTAATAACTATATTTGTTATTTATTAATTCAAGGAGCTTTCTCGAGTAATATTAATGTTTTACCTTCAGTGATATACAGAAGTATTCAAGTAGAAACTTGTAGGTATAACTTTCTGGGATCTTTCTGGGTTTCTGGGTATTATATGTCTTCGAGGACTTAATAAATTAGTTTATCAATTATCATCACGCTTATATTTTTTTTCATTATGTTACTACAACTATGGAGCTGTTGTAATATAATGAGAAAATTGTATGATTGATTGATTGATCAAACGGTTAATTACAGATTTAGCTGATATGTAATTAACAAAAAACCTAATTATTTCGTTAATATTTCATTAGTCTTTATTACTCAATCTTTATAAACAGACACAAGAGCACTATTTAGTCCATATCAGAATTTCCTGAAAATCATTATTTAACGTAAAATCGTTAGTATACTTGTAGTTATATATTATTATTTGCTAGCGAAACCGAGAATATAGTACAACGTAAAATTATGATTATAGCTTATATAGTTAGAGTTACATATAATTATAAAATTAGGAATTATAAGTCATGGTGTTAGTGTCAACACAGCCCGGGACACTGATAGAAGTTTCAGACGTGACAACAATTACTAATTAATTTGCTGTCGCGTAATTTCTAGACAGATTAGTACACAGACCTAGATTTATCTAAATTTGGTTTAAATATTCAATTACATAATTAGATGTTTTAAGCTACTTTGTTTAAAATTACATGTCATTCATCAGCATTTTAAATTTATAAAAAATCATAGGTTTTTAGTTTTGTCGTAATAATGTTATAACCAACACCAATTTTGGTGTTTGGATATATAATCATTAAATATATAAAAATCATACCAAATTGCTTAAAAACTATTAAAAAGTTCTTTATCACTGAACAGTTTCAAACCTTAGAATTATTATAGTTAGCAATTCACCTTAAAAACCACAGAGATTAGCTCTAAGTACGAGATTGTTTACAGCTTTTGGATCTCTAAAAAGTTGGAAAAATCGTTTGTAGGTTAAAAACCTGGTTGTTAATTCTCTCCTTCCATGTACACTTTACATTTCACCCATGGTTGCTACCTAAACTTAACTGAAGATCTCTTAAACAAATTGGATCGCCTGTAAAACCTGTTAATTCGTTTTATAATTAGGTTAAGGAGATTCGATCACATAATTCAATAGCGTAAAACTTAACGGGCTTCGTATCAGGGATCGACGTAACCCACATGTGCTGTCCATTCCGTTTGCTGTTCTTATCCATCTTTGGTCAGCATCCTATCTCAAAGATCGGTTTAAATTCGTTAGCTTCTTTAAATGGGGTCGCACCTTCCCCTCTAGGAAGACGAATCTCTGATTTTAAGATTCACTTGAATTTTTTCACTACAGTTAGTTATTATACCGATTCGAAGTAACACCTTTGAGAAAATATCAATATTTTTGAAAGACAACTAAACTCAAGATTCTTTTTGGATATATTAAAGCTAACACCATCACCACCAGTCGGTTGGCATCGCCCCAGTCGGAGACTGCCAGAAGGAAAAAAACTTCATGCGATCATGGCCTCTCTGAACTGAATTTCACATGTATTTAGTACAATACCACGAATACCGTCAGGAGCGCTGGCCTTGTTCATGTTTAGATTATGTAGCTTTTATGGGTATCCCTTTTTAGAAAAAACTGAACTTGTTGACCCTATGTATTCATACTATATTATGTTCAAGCATCTCAACGTGAAAACTGAGTAAATAGATACGTAAACAGATTTGTATGTACAGATTTGTAACATCCGATTTCTGCAGTGGAGGCAGCAAAGGGTGGCAGATGGGGCTCTCTTCGAGAGCTCTATCTATCTCTCTCTTTCTCATGGTTGGTATCTAGGTGTATAATTTACACAATCCTGGTGATGAGCCTTAAAATTCGCTGGTTAGTACCAGTTGAGCCGACGGGAGCTTTTGTCGAGCTGAGTCCGCCTGCTTTCAGAACTAGTTTGTGAGCCGAGTTGTCTCAGTGTCTCTGTTATGCGACAAGTAGACATAGGCATATAGAATAAGTAACCTGGGTTAGATACATATGACAAATTAGAAGGATGGTCTATGTGAAAAACAGGACAGGAAGTTTATTTGACTTGAGGTGATGGTGGACATGATTGAGAGTTGTATGGAGGCTAATGTTAATGTACAGCGACTAGTTTATATAGTAGACCGGATGAAGGGCATCGTCCGACAAAGTTGACAGGACCGCCTTTCGTAGGTGGTGAGCTCATTTGTTTCCCATACAAGTCATCCAAAGCTGAAGGTTTAATGAACTCGAATATAGTCGCTACTGTTCTGGCTTTTCCTGAATGGCGGTACCGTACTACCCGCCAGAACTAGCTAGGCCACTTGGCACATATGGTATGGCACTATCAACTCCTACCATCAGTTGTACCTGATCAGCATCAACGATTTTACTTATATTCATTAACAAGATATTATTTTAAAGCGATAAATTAAAATGAAAGCTTATTTCATATTTTATTTGCTTTTATGATAATAAAGGTATATAAAATTTGTAGCTTTAATATAATAAACGAAAACATTGTGCTATAATTGTTTAAAAGCCCTGAAGGTGGAGCGTTTATAAAACAGGCTTGCGATACAACTATTATATATGTATATGTAGCATGTCGATGTGTCCTATGTATGTGACAGAGGTTCAATAAGACGCTCCCGATGGTAAGAATGACCTATGGACATTTGCAAATATAAATGTAAGTGCTTTGCCATGCTTGGAAAATAAAAAAGACTGAAAAGGAAAGAAAAGGTTTATTTCGCCCTCGCTGAACAAAACGTAGCTATAATAGCCACTTCATGACAATATTCTGTGAGAGGGTGGTAATACCCAGATCAAACCTGCATGCACACGTATTACAGCCAACGGGTGCAGCTAGGCTAAAATGTGGGACGATAAACGGTGCACCTTTTTTGTAAAAGTTCACGTATTTTTACGTTGTTATAAAAAAAAACTTGCAGTTACAAAAAACATGTCAGCCATATTATACTTCCCATTCTAAAATTTATTTAGAACAAATAAAGAACAAAGAAAGATTTAAGTTCTACACGTGTTAAGGAATTCTTATTTAACATTTATTTAAAATTTGTAAATTATCACTTTTCATGTAACTAACTATGTATATGGCATATATTCCATTATAATCTTAAGACAAATATAACAAAAATTCCTAATCTTTCCTTCAACAGCAATTTAGAAATAATCTCTTAATCTTAAATTAAGTAAAATACTTTAGAAAAGGTTTATAACATTCTAAACAGCTATAAACTTTCAGCCATGTCGAGGCAATATAAACTTTTTTATTAGAACTTTTTTATTAGATTACTAAACTCCGCTTCACGCGTCACTTCATCTCAATATCGTCTCCTAGCTACGATTGTTGACAAGTGGATACTTAGGGATCTAACAACTCCAACGACTCTAACTAGTTGTTATACAATATATTAACGTTTATAAATCGTATTCTCATATTATTAACATTTATTATAATCCCACTTCAATATCAAATAAATCTTAGCTTTGACTTACCTATTGGTTTAAATGTATATGACTCTACCAAAACACTTAAGCCGTTCTAAAAATGAAAGATCTTAGATAAGTTATACCTAATAACATTAGATCATTTCACAACTACTAGTCAAGTATGTGATAAATATATTATATATATTAACCAATATAGAGTATATAACCAATACCTACATATGTTGTATAAGACACACTAAGTCGGTTCTTGTCACGTTCAATGAACGTGTGGGTATTGAACAAATATTAACCAATTTGCTTTATTTTACAAACTCTATTACTAATCTCACTGTTATATTAATTTATATTATATTTATTCAAATCCAATTATGAAGTGAATGTTCTTCAAACAGAGTTTAACTAAAATAAGATAGATTTGGTATATCTTACTTAAAACTATTCTTTAATTAACATTTACACAAATCTATAAATCTACTTACTAAGTTGTTTAGTTATTTCTATAAATATCTATACATATAATAAAATTGTCACTGATCCATTTCTGTACATGGAAAATATTAAAAAAAAACATCATAGGAGGCCTTTTTAACAGCAAGAGAACCCAAAACAATGGTTTTTCAGTTTGTCTGTATGTCTGTATGTTTGTGCACGCTAATCTCAGAAACGGCTTAACAAATTTGAATTCGGTTTTCAGGAATATATTATCACAGGCTTCACTTAATATTTAGTGTCTATTTCATCTAAATCATCTAAGAAACAAAAAAGTAAGGTCAATTTATGTCAATCACGTAATAGGTACCATGCAAATTTTATTCTATACATGTAATAAATCTGTACAGGAGTAGTCTTTGTACATTGAAAATATTTAAAAATATATACAGGATGTGAAGTGATAACTAACAGAATGCATTTTCAGCATTTTTAAAATCTTTATCTGTTTATCTGTTTGTCTTTTAGTTGAGCACACAACACGAGAAAATAATATTTTCAAAAATGTATACAGAGGGACCTTTATATAAACAAGAGAACCCAAAACAATGTTTTTTTCATTTTGTCTGTTCGTTTGTATGTCTATATGTTTGTGCAAGCTAATCTCAGAAACGGATTAATCAATTGGGATGCAGTTTTCGTGAATATATTGTCATTGGATTCAATTTATATTTTGTTTTTTTTTAACAATCGTTTAACAAATAAAGAGGTTAATGATCTCTTATTGTCGTACCATTGCCGCTTACCAGTTTGAAAGTTTATAGTTTTTACATACATTGATAAGTACAAAGGGTATGTTTTATCAAAATCGGAATCTACGCGCACGAAGTCGCAGGCACAGCTAGTATATATCACTAAAATGGTTTATACAGTATTGTATATGTGAAATATGTATACGATTAAAGGAAATGAATGGAAAGAAAATAACACAAACGATATCTTACCAAGTTTATTTGCTTTGGATATTATTAGAATTAATATATTTTGTAATTCAATCTATTAATCATGGAATATTATTGGGTTATTAAAATTAAGTATTAGCTCTTAACACACAAAAGTTATAAATAAAACCATTTTTTACTGGAAATCAATATACATATATTAATATTATTAATATTAATTGAAAACAGTTTAACATTTATATTATTCCATTGGGATGAAGCTGTGAAATTGTGAAGTAATAATGAATGAAAATACCACGGTATTACTTCAACCCATTGGTTTGGAAGGAGGGTGCGTACCTTCATACACATTACACAATACAAACACACTTCATACACACACTCCATACACCACACATACCATACCTCGTGGCCTATAGAGTAACAACTAAGAAGATATATAGGAAAGTGCCACGATATATAGGAAAATGAAAAGGGTAATAATTTGGATAGATGTTCCATCATTTACAAAGTAAGAAATACCAAATTATATTTTTAGTATTTGGGTAATTGTTATTATGTAATAATTTCACCCCAATTTTGGGGTACTTTGACAATAGTAGGTCATTAGGTTCATTATGTATGAAATGTAATTATTAAATGTAAACTACTTTATTATTAGTTTACATTGCTACTTATATATTTACCTCAATCTATTAATATCTTTGTTTACCTCTACTTCAAACGGCTTGACCGTAATTAATTGTCCATGACAAACTACTATGTCATTTATAATGTGTAATATCAATCGGCGCTTCTTGGGGTAAAATCCACTTAGATACTGTGGCTTTTATAACGTTATATATTTCTCCACGGCTTTTATCTTTCTTTTCTTTTTTTTTCTTGTAGTGTTTTTGCGTGTGTATATGTGTGTGTGTGTTGCGTACACTACATACATTTGGCGGTTTTTCGTGTGTATATCTTTCTTTAGTACAATACATTTATATTTGTGGGATCGCTTATGACATAACATTCTATTTAACATTATTCGAACTCTTTAATGACTTTAAATGAATAACTTAAAATTTATTCTTATGTTTATTTATTCAAACTTTTTACTTTTACATTTATTCGACTTAATATATAGTATTGGTTTTCTTTTTTTTTTACTTTTTTAAGAATAGTCTTTGTATCCTAACACAAACACCCACATACACACGCACACACAGACACACACGCAAACACAGATATACACGCACACAATGATGACCTTCACACATATACATATATAGTTTCTCAGTTTTTTATTATTTTTAAAATTTTTACTTAAATTATGTTCTTTTACATTTCATAACTTTATGTTAAGCAAAATGAGAAGGGACTGGCTCCCGAAACACGGTTTCACTACTTCGGGAGTCAGAGTCAGATTGAACACTGTAAAATTATTTTTTAGAATAAAGTTTATTATTATTATATACAATTGTAAGAGTAAAAAAGGTGCAAATGCGAGCGTCGTCACAGTTTAAAAGTATTAATATTGAAAAGAAATACAGTCTGGATTTAGATATTATTTATATAAAAGATTATGAAATGAATAAAATATGAATATATTTTATAAAGAAAAGCTTTAACGGAATAAATAAAAACATTATGCTATGATGAAAAGCCCTGGAGGTAGAGTGCTTATAAAACATACTTACGATACTACTATAGGTATATATATAAGTATATGGTTTTCTTTGCTGTTTAGTTATTATGATGGAATATTATCATACAATTATTAGGAATAGAATGGTGTTTCTTTAGGCAGGTATGTGAGTATCAGTGTCTGACAAATAATAAAAGAGATAAGATGAGAGACCAATACTTGTCTTTTTCTAATCACACATGCAAGAAAGAGAGATAGATGGGTAGCCTCATTTGCTCTCTCTCTTTTTTTCGATGGACACAAATTTAGCTGGCGTCCATACTCCTATATAATAACTCTATAATTATGCTAGTTAGTATTATAATGCTTGATAAATTTAGCTTCTTTAATAATATGTGACCTTTATTAAGTATTTACGTTCTTCAGGTCCAGCTTTGAAAGCATTTATGGATGAAATATTTTCTTCATAATAAATATTTAACGACAATGGCGTAGCCTGTACATATTTATAAGGTTTTATAATAAGTCTATATTAATGTTAAAAATTAATCCACTACACAAGGTATCACTAAGTAGGGAAATATGAGATTCGTGACTAAAGACAGACAGACATCCGACACAGTTTTTTAAAAGTAATTCCGGCTACGCTCTCGCTAGTTAATAAATCAATTAAAAATACTTAATAATTCTCTATAATGCCACATTTTGAAGCTTTAAAATATATTTTATTTATACAACATTTTAGGAGTTTTTGTATTTTTAATTTATTTAATAATAAAAACATTGCAAAACTGGTTAATTAGTAATATTGTCGAGAATTTATAAAAACATTTCAATTGATTCTTTGATAAAGTTGTAAAGTCATTAAGAAATTAACGTATTTAAAATCGTAGACTTAAAGCATACTAAAGACTGCCTCGACTGGATCACTCGATATCAATATCGTTCTTTGAGCTGTGGTTGTTGAAGAGTTGATCCTCATGCGACTCTAACAGGTTGCTATTTGAAATATTGATGGGTTTTATGAGATTTAAAGGAATTTATTGTTTTAATTTTGTTGATAATAATTTTGAGCATTTTTTTGATCATAATGCTATATAATTTAAAGTTTTATATAATAATTGTAATCACTGTTACAATTAGGTACGTTATTATTATATACACAGATGAAAGCCTTAAAAACTTAATCTTTAGAAAAAATCATTATAATTTTGTAAATAATATTGAAATATCTTATTTAAATTAAATTTAAATTATTCTAAACCTTATAATGAATTTGGAAATTTTATAGCTATTTTATATTTCCATATGCATTATATTAATAAAATTATAAACTATATATGATTAAATTCTTAGTTGACAATTTAAATACAACAAATTAAAATTAATCTTAAATAAAATAACATAAAAAAACAATCACAAAAAATAAGCATGTAAATTTATAGTCATAGTTTAATGTAAGTAAACTCAGTAAACTTACCATTTCTTTGACAAATCACATAATATTAAGCACCATTCACAAAGGATGACAGAAAACGAATTTCAGTTTCTCAATATTTGCCTATTTTAGTCTACACTGGGACTGTCACGGGAAATAAATAAAAAAATACATTCCAATTTCAAATGAATTAACGACATTTTAGTTTATTTTAATGCGTATTTATAAAATTATCAGACAATTTGAGTTTTTTATCAGGTTGTTGCAAGACACGTTGTGCCTCTGCCCGGGTTCCAGAGGCTGACTCTCGCTCGAAGCTTCATAGACTGCGCAAACTCTCTTGCGTAACTTGTTACAAATTAGATAATTTGGGACATTATATACATACATTACATATATCTTATTCATCAGTGATATTATTTTATTATAGTAAAGTATTTGTTTATATTTTTGTGTTTTTTTCTTACAATATAATTTTCTTAAGCTTTTATCTCTAAATATAAATATTTTTAAACTTTGCTATTAAATTAATATTCCATATTATTATAACATTTACAGCTATTCCTTCAAAAATATAAGAAAATAAATGAAAAGTATTTTTTTTTAATATCTGCAAGCTTATGCAGCTTCGACCGATCCATCTTTCGGGAAAAGCCTCATAGCGCAGGCGTAAACTGGAAAATTGAAGTGAGATAGATACAATAAAAGTTCAGAAAAGACAGAGATGGAATTATTTGAAAATAAATGCATATAATCCACTACATTTGTTGTCTAGGCACGTTCGAATTTTAAAAAAGATAGCTTTATTCCAACAGTTTTTCCCTCCATATTATTTGAATTTAATTTTAAGTTCGTTAACGGTGATTGGGGTTACTTTTATTTGTTATTTTCTTATTTCGTTTTGTTTTTTTTCTTAGTTTATTACAATTATTTGAGCTAAAAAATATTCTTTAAAAAACTTAACATGTCAGCATACTTATACTTACTATATTATGGCAATCATTATTCCATACAATATAATAATAATAATTTCCATAACACTGTTATCTTAAATGGAAAAACAAATGAAATTTTAATGAGAATTTCAAAATTGCTTTTAAAATGAAAATGGTACGCCATATTATAAAATGTAAAAAACAAAGAACTAAAAATTCTTTTCATACCTAACCTAGTTTTAAAGATTTCCTTTCTACACCCGTACTCTTGAATTTAACATTGACTTCTAACCGCTTAATTCTTTGTAAAACTGAACAAGGAATTAATGTGTAGTAGATTTTTACCTATTTCTCACAGAAAAGTACCAATAGCAGTAACACCATTTGCGATTTAATTAATAGGTCCATTAGGATTAAATCGTTACAGTAAATTTATAAATCATATTTTTATTTGTCTTCACTTAGAGCTTTGTAAAAAACACACATATTTAAGAAATGAATCTTACATACATATATTTCCCGCACTTTGAATTGGGATGAAAAAATCATATAAATAATAAGAATAACCACACACACATACCCACATTGTATAATCAAATTGGTATTAAACATTCCGCCTTACTTAACGGATTAGACAAATCTTCACCCAGCAAAGAGACATTAAAGGGCTCACTAACTTACTTATCTTAATAAGTGCGAGAATATTAAGTATAATACTTGAAGCTGCAGCTGAGATTTACGGTTCTGGAACTATGCTTTTTAATGCCATAATTATTACATTACAGCATGATAAATATAACTTTATTTAAAAAAAAACAACTCAGTTTAACAAAACAACAACAAGAGTTTAACAAAAATAGAAGATAAAAACACAAAGAACACCCAGATTCGGAACAATTTGTGGATCACATAATTAACTGTCCCGGTTTGGAATAGAACCCATGTCCTTTTGCTCAACAGCAGAACCACAAACCACTAGACTAACGGATCATCAATATACGTCAATATATGCGTTTTAATTCCAGATTTATGACATTTACCGTATGATAACTGCATGTTCTGGAACTATACTTTTTAATTCCATAACGAAGTTAGAAGCATACCAAAACCAATCAGTCTAGAATGTTCCATCAACAACATGATTGTTAACTGCAGTGACCTTGACACCGGTGAATACAGATTTGTGCTTCCGACACGTCACACGGCATATCATTGCAAATTGCTTTTGTATTGTAACCGTCAATCTTTGTACGTTCTTGAATACAATTTCAACCACTACTCATGTTTCCAGACGCGAATTTATTTGTAATTAAATAATTTTGCAATCAAAATAATAATCTAGAATCTTTTAAGGTATTCAAATTTAGAACATAAAGATATATATTATAAATAAAAACTGTCAGTGATTAAAATTTTCCATAGAATAAAAAATGCAGATAAAAAAATAAGTTATATGTGACTACTTACTTGATAGATTACTTATACTTTGTTTTGACTATACATAAAGATTTCTTTTAAACTAATATCAAATATAAATGTAATAGTTATCACCTATAAATGTATCATTTACTATGCTTGATAAAAGTAATATAAAATGACAACTAGTAAGGGTGTCAATAAATCTTAATTTCGCAACCCGGTGATATCTGAAACGAATTGGTTACAATCAGATTATAACTGATACTGGTTATATTATTATTTACGGAAATAAAGTAAGAAATACATAATAAAGAATAATATGGTATAAAAATAAATAATAGAAAACTTTAAATATTCTACAGATCATTTTCTGAACTATATTTCATGATTAGTTGTTAATAATCATTTAAATGTTAATATTACTTCTTACATTTAAATGATTATTAACAATTCACTAAACATTCACAACCCTTGTAGTAAATGACCCACTAGCTTAGAGTAAGTGAATCGCCAGGTATACAGCGCGACACAGACATACTGACCCATTTTAAACCAGGGTAAGTTTTAGTGCAGTACATTTTAAAACATTTATGTACCTTTATAACATTTTTCTGTGACATTGTCTCTATAATAAAATACGAAAAATTATATACGATTCAAATAATATTATTATAAACAAAATTTTAATGGAATTAAATTTAAAAACATCTTATATAAGACAAATAGTATCATATATAATAAATAACAGAAATTACACAAACCAGGATGTAATTAGTGTTTATATTTTGATGTTTAGAAAACTACCCTCATCTCATTTATGTGTGTCTCATTTCACTGGTAATATCACAAGCCAGTTAAGGTCATCTCAACAACAGCGGTCATACAGAAGTATAAAATTAAAGTTAAAATTAAGCTTTTTAAATGTGAATATTCATTTAAAAACAAAGTTTTTCAGATAGTGAAAAATATATTTTTGTGCGTTAAAACAAGAACTAGAAACTTAAGCGTGTTTTTCATTGTTTGTAATAGCTTTACAAACATTGAAAAACACACTTAAGTTTTACTTATAAGACAATAAATATGTAAGTCAAAAATCAAACTCCAAAGATTTTATTACACATGTACACATATAGCTATTATGAGACGTCAAACTCTAGTTGCGTCAAACGTCATAAATCCAGAGCTACGTCGTAGTGTGTTCTACGAATATTACCTCAACCTTTACAGAATAATGATAATTGTTATCAATTTTATAAATCACGTAATCTAACGTAAGTATTTAATAACGATATCGTATCTCAATTGTGTCGTATCGTTATATGTAAATGGTGTTTTGTTAAGCTACAACGTTTCACTTCCGTGGTAGCTGTTTCTTTTTAGTCGAAGTGCTCTTCGGACGGAAGAAGCGATTAGACGAGAGATAAGTTGGCTTCGGAAAAATGTTTGTTGATCCAAAGATCAACAAACATTTTTCCGAATTTTACTTTAGAAAATACCTAATCTCAAAAGATTAGGTATTTTCTGAAGTATTAAATGAAATTGAGAGTTTTATGTATATTTGTAATCATTAATAACTTAGGAATATAATTTTATTATAGAGAACTTTATTAACGTTGTTGGTGTTTGTCAAACACCTCCAGAATGTAAGGCTATCTGTTACAAAGCCTAAATAACATGCTGTGTCGGCTAAAGCTAGCTGACATTTATTAGTGTTGCAGCAAACTGTCGTTAGTACACGTCACGCTCAGCCCCACGTGTCATTAGTCAGACCAGCAGTGACGTGGCAAATTGCCTGAAGACCTACATACTTGATGTGAGACACCTTCAGGCTCTATGGGAATTATATACACAAATATTGAAAAATCAACAAGAGGGTTTCTTTTTTGTAGATTTTTGCATATTTTTCAATTTTCTTTTTTTTTATACCAGGTTTTTCAATATATTTTATTTATTATGACTTAAGACAGTGTGGGCATATTCTATAAGTAGCAAATGGTAATATTTGTATAATGAATACGTATATTTGTGATGTTACTCAACGTAGAATATCATCGTAATGAAAAAAAATAAATAAATAAATAAATAAAATAAAATAAAAAGTGGGGTTATCGGTTTAAGTTCAACAACAAATACACAGAATCCATACTAGCTTTTGCACATGATCTCGCGATACTGACACGTAATCCGAAACAATGTCAGGTACTTTTAAATGTAGTTGAGGATTTCTGTACGTGGACGGGCGGATTGAGGACAAAACCAAGTAAATGTTTTAGTCTGTGTCTGGGTAGACGGAATACCAAATATACCTCTTACGATCCGGGTCTTATAATAGGCGGTCAGCGCGTTAATACAGTTACGGAAGCTCCGTTTAAATTTTTAGGTAAAAAAATAGATTACCAAGGCCGTACTCCATCGTTGGAAGTAATAGTCGATAGCTTTATAAATGATCTCGAAAAGGTAGACAACCAACCAATAAGTAACGTCAAAAAAGCTTGGATTTACGATAATTTTTTAACTTCACGTCTAAATGTGCCTTTCCTCGTTTATGATATTAATAAAACGATTTTGTCAAAGTTAGATGCAAGCGTCATAAAGACATTGAAGTTATGGCTCGGGTTAGCGCACTCAGCGGACTCTTCAACCTTATTTAGAGACCGAAACAATTTTGAATTAAAATTAAAGAAACCATCGGAGCTCTACAAACATCCAAGAGTTACCAAAAGACATATCATCGGAAAATCTAAAGATGATACTGTAACTTCTCTCCCAAAAGACAAAGTTGCCTCAGAGCTCGAGTCACGACTTCAATTCCATAAAAAAATTATGATAGGTGCTCAAACGAATAAAGTAGGGCTAGGATCAAGTAGGAAAGTTCAAGACATTGACATAACAAAATCTTTTATTCGACAAGACGAAAACGATAATTACCGACTCCACGCGATGAGCCTAGAAATTCAAAACGAATGGGTGACCATAGGAGATTTTTGTATTCCACTAGCTTTGAAGTGGCGCACCTTAATTTATGATTGGTCTTTTATTTTTTCTTTTTTTTTTTTATACAAAACTAGGTTAATGCTTGACTACATTCCACCTGATGGTAAGTGAAATGTAGTCATTGGTGGTGACGTGCATTAACCTAGCAGCCTATTCACTCTCCTCTTGAAGACACCCACATTATATTTGGCCGGAAATACCGACGCAGGCAGATTGTTCCAGTCCTTCGCTGTACGCACTAGAAAAGACGAAGCATAGCGCTTCGTTCGGACAGGTGGAATATCCACAACGTAGGGATGGATACCTGCCGTGCGACGGAACGTCCGGTAATGGAACGGGGATGGGGGAATTAAATCGTGTAATTCCTGCGCACACTCACCAAAATGTATCCTATAAAATACTGAGAGGCTAGCAATTCTACGCCTATGTTCAAGGCTGTGGAGTTTGGCGTCAACCAATTTAGGGTCACCAATAAGCCTCTTTGCTCGCCTCTCAATTGAGTCCAGAAACGCAAGATGAGTCTTTGCGGCACCAGCAAATAAGTGACCACAGTACTCTACACACGACCGGATCTGTGCTTTGTATAGTACAAGAAGCTGTCCCAGTGTAAAGTACTGTCGCACCTTCGCAAGTACGGCAAGCTTTCCTGCAGCTGCTCTTGCTCTGGACTCAATGTACCGACCAAAGTTGAGGTTCGAGGAGATCTCTAAGCCTAACAACTGAAGCCAGTCACTGTATTCCAAGGATACATTCTGGAAAGTAGGAGCCGAGGTGAAAAGGCTCCTTTTGGCGGTGAACAAACATGTCTGCGTTTTGGTGGCGTTGAATTTGACAAGATTGGCATTGCCCCATGCGGAGACTGCCTGAAGTTTGTCATTCAAACGTTGCACCATGGCTTCTCTTTCAGATTGTACTTCATCTCTACTAGCCCGAGAACTTGGCAGATATATTTCTACAACTGTGCTGTCATCTGCATACCCATAGATACCGGGCTTCAGCAGATCGTTAATGTGCAGCAGAAAAAGAGTTGCAGAAAGAACGGACCCCTGAGGTACCCCGGCATTTATTGTCAAGGGTTCCGAAGAACACCCATCAACAACTACACGGAGAGATCTCTGGCTCAGAAAATCCGTTATCCAGCCAATCAGACCAGGAGATATATCGTACGCTGAAAGCTTGCTTAAAAGGCTCTCATGCCAGACCCTGTCAAAAGCCTTCGAGACGTCCAGAGAGACGGCGACTGCTTCTCCGTTCCTCTCGATGGCCTCGCCAAAAATGTGTGTAGCGCACGCTAGAAGGTCCCCAGAGGACCTATTTCGGCGAAACCCGTACTGTCGGAGGAGATCGTTACCTTCCACGTACGCTAGAAGCCGCGAGTTCAATACACGCTCCATAATCTTGCAGAGTATGGAGGTGATTGAAATGGGCCTATAATTGGCAGAATCGGCACGGCTGCCATTTTTTGGCACGGGTTGCACGTTGGCAAGCTTCCAGGATTCCGGCACTTTTCCAGTCTTGAAAGAGAGGCGATACAGACGTGTCAATACAGGAGACAACTCACCTGCGCATGTCTTGAGCAGAATGGCTGGTATACCATCAGGACCACTGGCTTTATTCACATCTAAACGACACAATGTTCTCCATACCTCTTTGTTCGTGATGCGGATTTCAGGCATCGAAATACCGCAGTGAGGAAGATGTTCTGGAGAAGCATTGCCAGTGTCTAGATGCGAATTCTCAGCAAACAGAGAAGCAAATACATTCGCTTTCTCTGTTGCTGTGTGGGCCAGGGATCCATCCGGCTTCAGCAGAGCAGGCAGCGAGGGTTGATTGGTTGGTTGAGGCAGAAGTTCGACCCGATCGCTTTGGCAAGAGACCAGAAAGCTCGACTACCAGTTGGTCTGACGGAGAGCTTTTCGCCATTCTTAACGATCCGATCAAGACGAGCCTTCCGCAATGCCTTTTTATAGGACTTGGCAGCTTGGTTAAAGGCTCTCTTCTTTGTACTTACATCCGGAGTTTTGCGGCTTCGAGCATCAGCCCAAATGAGGTATGCCGAATGTTTTCGGTCATGAGCATGACGACATTCGGCATTAAACCATGGGCGAGCTTTGCCACCGATGGGTACGTCAGCAAAAGGAATAAAATACTCCATTGCATGATGCACCACATCGGTTATAGCATCCGCGCCACTCGACGGATCCAAAGAAGAGAAGCAGACCTGCCGCCAAGGATAAGACGCAAAAAAGTGCCGCATCTCATCCCAATCTGCTGACTTGTATTATCATTATTAAAATTCTATCTTAATGCATTCCAAATGAGTCTCCCAGATCAAAGTAATTTAGTAAGATGGGGCAAAGCCACCGAAAAGTCTTGCAAGATCTGTGGGGAGGCAATAGGAACCGCAAAACACCTATTAGTAGGGTGTAGGGTACTTCTAGATAAAGGTCAATACTCGCGTCGCCACGACAAGGTATTGGAAATTATACGGGAAGCGGTTAGTCTTTCAGTAGCAAGAGCGCGGAAGGGTATAACAACCACCAAACGATCTGTAGAATTCGTAAAAGAAGGCTCCTCCAAAAAATCAAAAGCGAAGCCTTATTCAATAATAAGCGCGGCTCCTGATTGGATTCTCATGATGGACACGTATGAAAAGCATTACAAAATCCCTGGGGATGTTGGTGTTTCGTCGTCCAGACCGGACTTATTCCGGAATTCGAAACATCTGAGGCGCGTGATACTTGTGGAGCTTACTGTTCCTTGGGAAACAAACATCTCAAGGGATCACACATTCAAGCTCAATAAGTATTACGAACTGACCAACGAACTGATCAGGAATAAATTTATAGTTAGTTTGTACGCGGTAGAAGTGGGAGCGAGAGGTATAATAGCAAAATCTCTCTATAGCCTACTTAAAGTCCTTGGCCTTTCTAGAACAAGCATTGGTTCATTTCTAGAACGTATTTCAAAGGCGGCATTAGTAGGATCTTTCCAAATTTGGTTAGGTAGGGAGAGGAGTGTGGAGGGTGAAGGTGAGCGTTTTTGCGCATAATAAAGGGGCCCCTTAATCCTACTCCTGGGTCGCAAGTCCCAGGCACTGTTTGCACTCCTCTCCTTGCAACGCGATGGGCCCGGCACACGCACGGTGAATCCATGGATTGCTAAGAAGCTTCGTCTCGTCGTGCTAATACCATCTAAAATAACATCCTAAATTTAGTAACTTACCATTATAGAAATTCTAACTATGCATCTATTCTATCTCCGTCATATTAAAAAATATGGACTAATATACATTGTCTGGTAAGACAGTCCTAACATAAAATACCTGTTCTAATAAAAGCCAAATACGGCGCAATTCAAGTCGCTTTGAGATTCTACAATAAATATTTAAATTTATTAATATTATATTAAATATATATTTTATATCTATATGATATTTAGATTCCTTCTGATTGTATACATAAAACATTTATTTAAGTAATTAAATTAGCTTGTTCTTACTTCTAAGTAAAAAGTAGCGCGGGTGAAGTCACTTACTAAAACTAGTACAGACTATACAAAACAAAACAAGATTGCCTTTGATTGTATTCATAAAGATTTATTTAAGTAATTAAATTGGCCTGTTTTTATTTTTAAGTTGTAATAAGAACAACTCGGTCGAAACCACTGACAAAAGCTTATAATTAATATCATCTATACAATAATACATATATGTATATACAAATATACATATTTGGATAATTACTCTCTATCAACCATTAATTACAAGCATCTCATACTTAATGGAATATATAAATTATAATAAGATGTAATCTGTGGCGCCTTCCGGAATATTAACAATCTGAGAGGCTTGTAATTACAGAAACTGTTATTATAGACAGGGAAATCGTTTTCGTTGTAAGATCACTGTCACACCATTTAAAAAAAAAAAAAAATATTATGACATTATTTAATTCATATTCGTAAATTTTATATAATAGACGGGGATATTTGTAATGATTTGGCCACCTCTTGCAGGTAGCCTCTCTACATCAATCCCAATAACATTTGATCTACGACTTCTTAAAATTAATAGTTTAAAAAAATTAAGTTTTCTCATAAAAAAAAATATTAGTTCCCTCTAAACTGGTATTAACTCTGAGCTTTTTAAGTACTTCTCACAAAATAATGTGTAATAAGTATAAGAGGAAATGTATTTTTTTTTGTTTTGTCTTTTGTGTTGTTTACCAAGATTTGTAAAAAGTCGTAGAACAAATGTTGTGGGGGTTGATATAGAGAAGCTGCCTGCAAGAGGTGGCCAATTAATTACAAATAATCGTGTATAAGTTTCCACTAAATGAAATTAAATATTCCAATATATTATTTATCTCTTTATTACATTTTGAAATCATTAGTTCTGATCTGAGTGTAGTTTGTGTTCGTTATTTATATGTCTTATGAGGCTCCCAGCTAAACAAGGATTATATATAAGTAGAATTTATAAAACAGAACAAAAGTGTAGGAAAACGGACGAATTATTAATATTATAACGGGACAAATTACACTCATTGATCTCACTCCTAAATAAGCAAATTATTTGCTTGTGTTAAGGGTGTTAGACAACGATACAAATACATAGAAATACAATTTATAAATACTGAGAATATATTTAATTAACGACCTAACCCAGAAATAAAGATATATATTCTCATCACATATGTGGCTGCCCCTGTCGGGAATCGAACCCGAGCCCCATTGAGTCTCTATACGTTAGGCGTCTGCGCTACCAATTAGCACTCGACCAACGGGGCGGTTATTGTTTATGGGGCTCGTTAAACATTAATAATTGTTTAACTTACATGAGGTGGTAAAGCTTAGCAATAGTCCATTGGTTAGTTCGTATACGAACAGTCTGTAGCGAGGTACCACATTATTAAAAGATCAAAATGAAGTGGGAGTAATGTAATGTAGTAATGAGTGAGAGCGCTTAATGCCCAAATTCCTGTCTTTCTCATCCACCCTCATTCAGCAAGAATTGCATTCTGTCAAAAGATATAGCCTATATTTTGTTGACGAAAAGAAATTTGCTTGAATGAATGTTTTGACTGGGAATATATAATTTCTCAAGTAGATCATATGGAATCAATCAGAATAGTATTTTAATTTTCGATTATAAATGTTGATAACACTTGTGGAAACTAAGGAAAAATAAAAACATGTTAAAATCAATAGTTTATTACAGACACAAATTTAAAAATTATGCAATTAATATCTTTAAAGTTTTATAATAAACAAATAATAACAAATGTAATAAAACCTTACAAAACAAGTTAACATAATAAAACACTTTATAGATTAATTTAAACACTATATTATATATATCAATACTAACAATTAGTCCACTGTCACTCTACTTAGTCTGTAGGAATCACCCACCACATTAGAACTACTATATTTGTAAGTGAAATTATTCCTAACATCCAATCCAGTCTCTCCAGTGGTTTCATTAATGGCGGTCACCACGTCATTGCGTTTTTTGTGGCCTAATGTTAGGTTATATTTAGGTATTTCTAGACCTAGACTCCTAGTGCTGAAACTCCTGCCTAGAGACTTAGTGCGTTTAACAGCGAAGCGATCTTTGGGTATTTTGATGTCATATATTGGATTGATAACTCCAGTGTATTGGTTAGTGTTTAGTGTTAGTTTAGTGAGGTCTAGTTGGTCTGTGTGAAGTGGAGTAGGAGTGAAGTCTGAATACCGTTGCTGCTGAAATTGAAAATATTTATATTATTTATAGCAAGTAATTTCATTGATTGTTTTTCAATATACTACACCGGTAGTATAAAAAATAGGTAGACAAATAACTAAAATAAACTTATTTGAGTAACTAATTGATTTAGATCTTATTTTAGAAACGACGGATGAAAAAGTAAATTACATAAAAAAAATCAATAAAACTGATAAACTGACGCGGAATGTATCGTGATGTATTTAATATATTTTAGAACACAACATCTTTTCGTGCACTATATATTTAATTTTATTTGAAGACGGAAAGATTGCCAAAATCGTTGATCTGTAACTAATTACAGAGATTATTGAAGTCGAAAGTGTAAGGTTGTTTATTTCTGATTATTATTAGAAATAAATAATCTATGTTGTAGTGGCTGGTTTAAATAATATTATTAATTTGGGGTTCTATATAAAAAATGGCTTCTTCAATCTATTTCGCAAGAGTAAATAAGACTCGGATTAAATTAAAATTCTTTGTAATAATTTAAAACAAATCTTTCTCCCCTTCTAATGTTCCATCTCGAAAATATATAATATGTCACCATACACTAGTTGAAGCGCACATTCAAGTAATCATTACGCATTCATTAGAAACGAGACAAGAGAATACTTGACGATGACGAATATAAGTATTGTACAGCATGTATATAAATTACTTTTAGTTCCCTGTAACTTCATTCCCCGGGAGAACCATCACTTTTAATAAACAAAACTACAGCCGTATAACTTTGTTTTTTTTTCACACCTTACACCAATAATACAAACCTGTTTTAGTTTACCAACGGTTTATATATCTTTTTACTTTCATCCTTTAAGGTAAGAAGGCTTAAAAGAATACTAATTCTTTTAAGCATTTAGAGCAAACTCACAAATATTTACCTGTTTGTCTATATTCCTTGGTGGGGGCCGAGGTCGGGGAGCCTCGTCGTCCGTGATGTAGTCTGGAGACCGCGCCCGGTAGCGCTGGGGAGGCTCTGGAGCACCTTCACATTCCGGAAGCTTCCACGCGCTGCAGAAAGATTGACAGATTTATGGTAAATCGACCCAGGTCTATATGTGGGTGTATGTGTGTCCCTGTATATTTGTTTGAGTCTATGAGTGATGTGCGTAAGTGTAAGTCTGTGAGTCTTACTGTGTGCGTGCGCGCGAGGCCCGGGCTAGGCGATGTAGAGCAAACAGAGCACCCTCACCGGCGGCGCCCAGCCACGGACACAACTCCTGCAGCACCTGGTGGAGAGCACTATCGTCACCACCATATCTAATAATACTTATAACCACTTATATCTCTTCCGCATTCCTCACCGTGTATCGCCCCGAGTACAGCAGCGCGGGCAGCACGTCCCCGAGCGCCGCGTGCAGCGATCCCCCGCCCCCGCTCCCGGCACCCGCAGCCCCGCCACGTGACGTCACCGCGCACAGGGGACTAGCACCCACGCGTCGCGATATGACCACGAGGTCTCCTCCGCCTCCGACGCAGCGGACTCTTCGACTGTTCTTACAAATTAATTAAATATTGTCGATTCTAACCTATGTTTAGGAAATCGCAGGAGAATAGACGCTTACCGCAGAGGGCGTCTCTGACGCCGTTGATAAAGTCCAAAGTTTCCAATATGCTCGGTCTGCTGAGAGCGTCCCTGTTCCTGACGGTGGACCCAGCGGAACGCGGCCTCTCTCTCATTTCTTTTATGCTCTCCACCTGGTCCGCGTACACCAAACTCTTCAACGTGTGATACTTTCGTCGGAGAGTCTTCGTGTCCGACCGGTTGGTGATAGTGATTTCAGGAAAGCCATGAGCCGTGGCCGGTCGGTTCCTTCGGGAGCGTCGAACGACCTTGGGCCGGTCTGGAACATTCGGTTCTCGAGTGCTTGGAATTATGTCTGGCTTCGTGTTGTTCCTCCAATAGTTACCATTTTTGACGCTAGCTAGGATCTCCTCAGTACTCTCGTAACGAGAGATTTCATTGGACTGGGATCTGTCAATTAATTATTTTTATAAAAATAAATCTAAATTTTATAATTGTAAAAGAAATGCCGTACCTATATATTATACGACTTAAATTGTTGTCAAATTTGTCAAGAAAATACCGAAACCCTATTATATTATCAGCTGAAAGGTCAGACACGGACTTGTAAATTAAGGTCATGCAGGTAGAATATTTATGCCGTGTCAATAGTAAAACATCCGTATATTTAGTTGTTTAATGCTATAAATGTATAATAAACCGCACTTATTTCCATTATTTTGGGCTCAGCGGAATACGCAATCTTATGACACTTTTTTATTAAAGATTGCAAAAGTTTTGAGGCCCACCTGACGTTAACACTTTGGGAATGCGTGATGGTGGGATTTATGTCATCTTTCACATAATAAGCATACGATGATTAATGCTTTTTTTCCCTTGACCCTCGGGAGGACATTATCTTACAGGAAAAGAATCGCTGGCTAGGCTAGGGCGATTCTATTTACAGTATTATTGCTGTATTTATTATAGTATTAAGTAAAATATAATAGTTTTCATTAAATTAGTTCTACTGGTTCACGATCCTCCTTTGATTAGAAAACAACCATTTAAAACGATCGGATCGAGCCAACAAGGTTTTAAAAAGCATAGAGTTATGAATACTTGGTGTCATCTGACAAATCATACACAGACTCACCTTCCTATCATAGCTTCGGTGAAGGCAGCGATCACGCACCTCCTGGCCAGCCGCAGTTTGGCGTCAGCCTTATCCCGTCGACTGAGAGTGAGTTGCGAGCGCTCCCGAGGAGGAACCTTCAGGGGATACGACACCGCTAGACCATCCCCCGTCGGAAATACGAGGCGGAAATCTGGCGGATAACAGGCATGCGGATACGTATTAAATAAATTCCGAAATTGAGAAATAAAATCAATTGAATACTCGGTTTATTCTAAAACAATACAAAACATTTACCAAGAAATAATTTAGTAACCGAGAGAACTTAATTATTCAAGTATTTTTGAGAAAATAAGAAACAATAAGGTTATTTTTTCCGGAGACTCCAGTGAGATGGTTCTTTTTTTATTATCCTGACCCTTTCGAGTAAAAGTTGAACCTTTAACTTTGATTTCCCTAGGGCCCGATGTAACTTAAAATTATTAATATTATACAGTCTTTATTGTACATTTAATGTAATTTAAATTTATTTAAATTAAAATGTTTATTTATAAAATAAAAGAATTAATTATGTTTAATTTAAAACTGAACAATATTTAACAATTCTTTATAACACTCGTGAATTATGTACATTCGGGGTTTTGAGTTTTATTTATAAATTAATTTTTAAAAAGTGTAAGTCAAATAACTCTTACAGCGTCTTAAAATTCACAACTCACTAAGATTTCAAGTGATACAAAGAAATACAATCGCTAGACAGACTATGAGATAACTAACAAATATAAAAAACATATAATTTATAGAAAATAATAAGAACAACACATTAATATCAGTCATATCTATTTCTAATTCCGTGGTAGCAAAGTTGGTAAAATTAGAAGACGGAACGATTTTGATTTAAACTTAACAAATCAACTTCCGAGTTTAAATCCGCATCTCGGTTAAATCCTAAAATAATAAACGACACAAATACATAATAAGCATTTAAGAATTTACTGCACGCACGAAATCTCATCTATAATCTTTAATCTTTGCAAAATTCTGAAATGGTATTAACTTTTAACCAGAAAACCCTGACCTGTCGTATAAATCCCAACCCCTTTACAACAGCTCAAAGATCTCCAGACCTCAGAGATCTACTAGCGATGGTTGTAATAATGTTAACGTTTTCCTGAATAAAACTGAACTCGAATTCAGATCCTAAGGGATTCTGTTCGAGCAGTGGCTTTTGTTTTGAGTTAAAACTATGTTATTTTAAAGGGTAATGTGAAGGGCCTTATATTTATGAAGTCATTACAAGATCATTATGCAACTGTTTTTGTTTGTATGAATCACAATGGGATAGGTGGAGGTTTTTATTTATGACTTTAATCGACAACTTTCTCTTTTTTTCCGTTTGTTTGAATATTATGATGAATTGATATAAAATATGTTGTTAAGACTCTCCGGACCGACAACGTTATGTATTCTACTATTCATTCTTCATCTGATAAAAGAACACTTACTGACTTATACATCTATCTGACTTAAGGGAGTATAGCTTAACTTGTAACAAGTAAGTTTTTTTAACCCCCGACTCAAAAAGAGGGGTGTTATAAGTTTGACCTCTGTATCTGTGTGTCTGTCTGTGGCATTCTAGTTGTTATATAACATATAACGAGTTGACGGATTTGATTGCGGTTTTATTTAATCTGGTTGGTTTTTATTTAGTCTGATGGTTCTTAGCTATGTTCTCTCCAAGTATCTCCAAGATATTGATGTTTTATTGGTGCGGGTTAAAGGTTTTTATACGATATTGATAGTAAAAACCAACAGGGGAAATTAGTGTATTTGTAGGTTCATTTAGTACAACATAGAAAAAAGTGAAATAATTAAAAAAAAACAGAAAACTATGACGAGAATGACGGCTAAAAAGGATAATAATATTATTGTGAACTTATTGAAGTCGTTACGTCGGGGGACATTTGTACGTACGTTGATGAGTGTCTATTTTACAAAATTTTCGGAGCTAATGAATGAGATCTTTTTGGGTCGGGGGGTAAAAATAATGATGTGGACCGCTATGTTTTTTTACATAAATGCAATTTGTAAAGAACATGGCGACCTCTATGACTGATTTTCTACTACCATTACCTAACCCTTGATACAGTAATATAATAATTATTAGTGATGCCCCGAATATTTGGTAAGTATTCGGTGTATTTGTTATCTTTTTCGCAATTCGTATTCGGTTTTGATGCCGAATACATTCGGTTCGAGTATTTCTATTTTTTTGGCTACACCACGCTATACTATACGACACTATACCGCTATTCGTTAGGCATCTGCGTTCCACTACTTGACCAACAGGGTGGTTGCAACAATGAAATTATTATTTACCAAAGAAGACGAAGACGTTAAAGCCGGTCTAAAAATTCACCGGATTGGGATTTGAAAGAGGTCTTTAAACACGATTGATCAAAATTATCGTACAGTTGAGGTATTTAATTTTAAATTTAATTATTATTATTTTATTTAAGTTGGTAACAAATGAGTACACTACAAATTTATAAATAAGGTATGTAGGGCAGATAGTTTTAAATTTTTGAAAATAATATTTGTTATTTTAAATTATTAATAATTTAATTTTTAAGTTAATTTTGCACTAATCGGTGCCAAATATTTTTGGTTGACCCGTCTCACATAAATAGATTCAACGAAGAAGCAGGTATATTTTGACTGTATTATGTTCATTATAATATGAGTTTATATATACTTCAGTCTAAGTAATACGTGGCGGTCTATATTAACACTAAAAATTAACCCATAATTTATTCTCAGCATCGCGTGGCGGTTATGATGTTAAATTGTATATGAATTATGAAGTTATTTGTTTGCACTTTTAACATTACACCATCTGTTGTACACTAACTCAATGCAGTCAACAGATACAACGCCATCTGTTAGACTTGTTTGGATCTAATAGATTATTGAAAACAAATAATTGGCAATAAAATAATATTGCGACTATAAATTAAGATTAACGCTATCCTATGTTTCAAGTTGGATCAAACTACACACAGTGTGCAAATTTGATTAAAATCGGTTGAGTAGTTTAGAAGTCCATCGCGGACAAACAACGTGACACGTAATTTATATATATTAAGATTGTTGTGATTGTTGTGACGTCAAAGTGTTGCTATACCACAAGACAATTGGAAAGCGATAAATTTTACAGTAAAATGTCAAATTTTACCGTAAAACCGTATCTAAACTCGTAAAATCACCACATATGTACCTAATTATCGCCTGTTTATAACAAGTTTTTCACCAGCAACGCTTACAACTGTGGTACAATCTCAAATATAAAAAAAAATATGTTTAAAAAGTCTATTAAAACTCACCAGTATGTCGGTATCTATGAACCAGCTCGACAATCACCCTTGCCCAGCCATATCGCCCCCCTGCGAGCAGCAGCCCCTCCCCCGCGTCCAACCCCTCCAGCACCGAGCGACAGTAGTCCTTCAACCCTTCTAACTCTGATGTACTCCTCTTAGCGTCGAAGTCTTCCAAAAAACAAGAGTTTTCGACAGCAGTTGTGTAAAGTTCGTTTAGATATGGTTTGAGAACGGGTGCAAGGTATTTCTTGTCTTCTTTTACACCTATCATAGAAATAAAAATATTTATATACACAATAAATATAAATAGTTATCTTACAACATGATCATTGTAGAAATTTGGCAACGTAAATGTTAAAAACGGAAACGATCTTGAAACTAAAATCCTTTCTTTTCATATATATATATATAAAATGAATATTAATGTTGAGGGCATTTCTGAGCATATCGCCTTTCCTTACCCTTATTCATCCAGTTGAGCACAAGTTTGATGACAGTGACGTCATCGCTGAGGTCCTCACGACGCAAGTCTGGATCGCGTCGAACCGCGTCTATCAGACACGCGGAGGACGCATCGTAGTAATCTTTCAATTTATTCCATTTCTTTGACCTTTAATAATGCATTTTTTTGCTTCATTTTTTAGAAATCGGCTAATTCTAATATATTGTATTATAATACATATGTGAATATTATCTGCTATTAATAAATATTTTTATTCTACTCGTGTACGCGCAATGAAATAATAAGATTTATAATCTATATTTTCCTTTTTTAACAATATCTATCAATACACGTATTGCACTATCATTATGCTATATAAAAGTTATAAAAAGATTAATATAAAGCAACAAAATAATAAAAAAAAAACTAAAATTAATACAATAAACAACCAAGGCCCCGGCGAGATTCGAACTCACGATCTCCTGTTTACTAGACAGGCGCTTTAACCAACTAAGCCACGGCGCCGATGAACCACACGCCCAAAATACGAATCAACTTGCACAAGAGATTCAATTATCCAATGAATTATATTTAACTATTTAAGCAATTAATTTATTTACTTTATTTATTATTATTTAACATTGAAATTACAATTTGTTTCTGTAAAAGTCAATGCTAATAGCAATAATTTGTGGATTGAGTTTGTAGGTAGCCAAGTTGATTTGAATTTCGAATTGTATATGGGCTGCTGTTGGCTAATAATATCGCAGGACAAATTACACACATTAATCTGACTTCTAAATAAGCACATTATTTGGTTGTGTTAAGGGTGTTTAACAACGATACAAATACATAGAATTACAAATTGAAAATACTGAGAATGTAATTAAAAATCTACCAGCTGATGTCAGACTACTTCGTGTAGTGGAGGGGATTTCAATAAGACATAGAGTAAGTGAAGTAAAATTTAATCTACATTTTTGTAATCATGTTAATTACTCATGATTATTTAATTGATAATTACCGGTCGCTCTACAAACAACGGCACGTTATCATTATTCATAAAGACGAGTGTACATCAGACACAAATATATTTTTTAATTTAAATGAAATACTTAAAAACTCTTTCATTAAGTGATATTATCTTCATAATAAAATCGCTGCGCATATGCATATATCGATTTAGAATGTAACAAGTTTATATATTTTTGATTTCATTATAATTATTTCTAACTGGATTGGACTAATTGGATTATTTATATTTTTATTAAAATTTCGGTCCGAATACACCATTGATTGAATATCTGCAAAATTACAACAATTACAATAAATTATGTATTCGATAAATTACAAATGTAAAGTACGAACTATTATTTTATATTTCCTATAGTTAGTATATGAGAAGTGTTAATTACACACATGACATTCACTTCCAAAAAAAAAAACAATAGTTAATAGAGGGCTTATTTTTCTATGAACATAGTTTATTTTTTAAGAAGAAAACGCTGGCAACGTTCAACAACTAATATGATAACTTGTGGTCTTGTAGTGGCCGTAATTCGACCCCAACTTTAATGTGTACAAGGGTTCGGACAATCACCCTAATGCATAAAAATATTCTGTTTTTTATTCCAATAAGTCAGGTGATATTTAAATTTTTGCGACTATTTGACATAAGACTAATATAAACTTGACATTGACAACGTCAATCACATCATCAAATTTGTGTAATGTTTCTCAGTGTGTGTATTGTTATTTTAATTTTAAATGTATATAATATATTATTATTTTTAATGTTTATAATGCATATATTATATATTATAGTATATTTTTAAAAAGAGGTACAAAGTTTTTCCTTCATATAATGATATTGTTATCCAATACTGGCAGATAAAAAATACCAGTGAAAACATTTTATTCGATTAGGATGTGGCTGTCAATTTGGGTGACATATTTTTATTTATTGTTTCTTTTTCACCTCGCCGGCGTTGTTATTGTGTTTGGCTATTATTGTAATGTTTTTTTATTACCATAACTTATTTCTTCTTATATATTTTATTTAAGTCAGTGTCAGAGTGTCGAATTTATTTATATTATATCAAAATAAAATATTTATTGTTCAAGTTTGAAAAAATATATTGGAACATCTTAATATCATTTTACCGTTTTTAAAAATTCTTCTTAAAATTCTTTAATAGCTTTAAAAATAAAATATATTACACTACAAATAGAAACATAAAATCTAAAAATACACAATTTTACTCTCAATGTCATTTCTGCTAGAAATAGACCACGTCCGACGTGTCTTAGGTTCAGTGAGAATTTTATTCCTGGACGGAGAAAACGAATCAAGAAACGAAGGAACTCCAATGTCTTTTGAAAGTCTTGGTAGAAGGCTTCTTAATATAATATAATCTATATCTAATTTTATACTTAAATATAATTTATGTCAATAATAATAGCTGGGAGGTGTGTGACATTAATTTTAACCGTTAGACCTCATTTCACGGTTGTTTAATTACGTGTAAGGTTAGAGGTCAACATGACATACGCACCGGTAGGGCTCTAGAGCGTGCTGTCCCCCCGGGTAGGCGCGGTCCCTCGCCTGGTCCAGCAGCACGGCCAGAAGCAGCACCGCGGTCTCCGCACCCTCACCCTCCTCTGACGTGGCGCGAATTAGATTCGTACGGAACGCGCCGTGCTCTTCCTGTAATCGAGGCTTTTATTTCATTTGAGCCTATTATATTAAGATTTTTATTTCAATTTTTAGCGAAAGGTAAATGGTTAGTAATAATCTATACACATTTTTGAAAAGTTTCTACCAGTAGAATTATTTAGTTAGTAATAGTTTATTACCCAGCACTTGAAATCATATAATAATTGGATGTTATTTATTTTAGGTACATATGTATATATATAGGAAAGAAAGTCGTGTTAGTTACAATATTTATAGCTCAAGAACGACTAAATCGATTTGGCCGAAAATTGGTGGGGAGGTATCTTAGAACCAGGAGACAGACATAGGATACTTTTATCCAATTCAACGGCGATCTCGTAAAGTAATTAAATAAGTAAAGTTAAAAAATTTAAAATGTATAAAAATTACAGATAAACGTAAAAATGACAGACATAGTCTTTAGCTGAATTAGCAATGCAAAATAATCGCGCAAATATCAGAGATCAAAGGTTTATTAACTTTTAAGTAATAGTGTATTAATTTTAAAATGTAAGTCTGCTCATTTATTGACTGTTTGGCAAAACGAAGTTTGGCAGGTCAGCTAGTTTGGTTATAAAACTAAATCGCCCAATAAATTCATATAAATACTCGCTTTTACAATCCCTTAGAGAAGATAATCTCTCGACAACACAAGTCATTATCTCTGACTAGCACACCAACTTGCACAAATTTATTATCCATGCAATGTGTTTCAACACTTAAAAAAACTCACGTAGTTCATCATACTCTTGCACGCCAGCAGTTCTCTCGACACTCGAGCCAGGAACACCAGGTGCTGTCTGGCGAGAAACATTCCCCCACCAGGTCCCGGCCCCCCACCACCTGCTCCCCCTCGCTCCCGCACGCGCCCGCACAGCGCCGTCTCAAGCCGCTCGGACGGAGTCTGAGGGATCTCTTCCCCAACTGACAGAAGACCTTTTTAAACTTGGACTTGGAACTGCTGTCTGTCATGCTTTGATAGTACATCGAGATCGTATAGTTGGACCAAAACTAAAATATTATAAATTAAGTGAACGAAAAGCTATGGGATCATGGGAATGCATAATTTAAGCAGAATGAACTACCTATTTGAAATTGTTTATAAATATGCATAGTCTTATTAAGCTTACTAAAGTTTTAAATAAATGTAGAATGAGAAATAACTCGATACAAGCAGAGAGGTCACGTGTTAAAATCGTCTCTATAATTTTTAATTATATATTTATTTAAAATAAAGTATTTTTTGTAACTATACAAATACAGTTGATACACATAGAAAAATGATTTTTAGAGAAGACGACCAATAACCAATTAATTTGCAATATATATACAGACAAAATAAAAGAAGATATAAATGTATTGTTACGATACGCAGTACGACAGCTTGTGATAACGAATGGTGCTCAGACTTTCAATGAGCTACGCAGGGTGACAACTTAAGCGGGTGTATAAGTAGTGGGAAAAAATATACATAAAACTAAAGAGATTTTTATATGAACAGTTTTAATATCAAAATTTTGCTCTCTGATATTCGATAGCATATGACCATGTTCGTTATAAAACTAACCGAACTAATTCTTAGCTTTCTGGGTACAAAATTAAAGATCTAAATATTATATCAAGTTTCGAACAGTCATATTCAGTCCCTGCTCCTCCAACTTACCAGCCACCCTGTGCAGGTACAGCAGGCAGTTGTGTAGTGCGGTCGCGTCACCCCCGGCCCCCGCGCCCGCTCCCTCCCGCGCCCCGCGTCGAGCCAGCGATCCTCTCCGCACTGGGTATACGAACCCAGCCGTGCCGTCCGATGACCATGTGTGAAGGAGGCTAGATGGAGAATAATAGTCTTCTTTTTATGTGACGTTGCAAACACTTCCGACATATTAATTTGCCTCAATATTTTAATTCGATCAAAACTTTGGAATCCGGTTCTTACTTGTCCAGTATGAGCAGCAGATGGTGAGCGGCGTGTGCGGCGAGACCCAGCGCAGCGACTCCCCGCAGCGCTGCAAAGCGCTGTACGCGTCGTCGTAAAGCGCAGCTAGCACTGTAACGACTCAAGAGCTGTGCGGAGCCCTAATGAAATTTAGTAGTTAGCTAAGGAAACTGTGTTAATAAAATTTGCTATCTAATATATTAAATATACCTCATTTACATTAATGCAAAATTATGACGTTTAATAATCTAATAAGAAGAGTCATAAATAAATCAGACTTATAATCTGTGAAAGATACCTGAAAGCATCCTTCTCGCATCTTATCCACCAAGCTATTGAGTGCTCCGGCTATCCTGGCAACAGTGGACAAGTTTGAAAAATGCCCATCTAACGTGGCCTCGAGTGCTGGGTGCCAGAGCTGCCACGTTGCGCTCCGGGAAGGTGTCTCCAGCGACGACGGCGGACCCACTGCTGCTGCATAGTACCCCTGAAGATAGAATGGCAACAATATATTTTCTCCACCGACACAAATTGGGAACCTTTTTCCAAATTCTAGGTCCCAAAAGAAAAAAAATATTTAACTCATGCTTGATTAGGGTTCCCATAGATAATAGAGATCATGGAATAGGAACTCTCACACCGGATTCAATTAATACAGAGTCCCTTACCGTCTGTCCGGCCGTGTAATGCAGCAGTGCGAGTGGGTGTGTGAGCGGCACCCGCGTGGTGTAGGAGTGTTGGCTGCAGCCTCCCACGCGAGCCCCCAACGCCAACTTGGCTTCTGCCTGCCCCGCACCCACGCGCACCATCACCCAGGCGGCTCCCTCGACTATGGCCAGGCGGCGCTCAGAGGGTGCTCGATGGTCGACTAGATATGGAAATCGGAGTAATATTTAAAAATACCAGATATTTATGTGATTATTTCAAACTACAATATTCTATAAATTCAGTTTTAATCGATATAAATTTGCATGCAAACCCGTAAATAGAGTTAAAAAATACGGTTTATTGCAAACAAACTTTCAAACAAAATCGTATAGTGGTTTCAACTAACTGGGCCGTCTCGCGAACCAGTTTTAAATGGGTTTGCGTAAAGTTGGACTGACTCCGATTAACTTGACAATTTAGAAATTGCCGTGGCTTGGTCCTCGGTAATGTATTTAAACTTTGTGAAACCACTCGCATTAAACCACTTTGCAGGAGAATTTTAATTAAAACCTTTACCTACAGAATTCATTGGTACCTATATCAGAAATAATTGAATCAGATTAGAAAGTATCATCATGATAAACTTTATACACTTCTTGGAACAAATGTAAATATTCAATTATAAAAGTAGTATCGGTAAATATAAGTTCAGTATACTTATGGATACTTTTTTTTTGTCATACGTTAGTTCTAATATCTCTCTACCATCACCAGAGGACCCACCTCTCTCGATGTAGCAGTACTCCCCGGGCACTGCGGCGGCAGCAGCGCCTGCACTGAGCGCCCGCGAGGCCCCTCCACCCCGGGCACCTGCACCGCGGGCCACCAGCTCCACCCAGCGCTCAACTATCTTGTCTCTGTCATAGAGAAACAATATAACAAATATTCGCTTCTTGGTAAGAGAGGAAATTAAGACTAGAGGAAATTTGTTACTCGCTAAATTAAAGTCACAGGTACCTAAATAGTATTATTGCCGGTAAAACGTATCATTTGTTATCAGTTCAAATAATGGGCAACAAACACACACATAGTTTAACTCAACCCACAATTATTGCAGCAACTTTTGTTTTTTGTAAGAAACAATACTTATGTGTTGTTATCTGTTGCATAATAATATTATCTGTTGCATTCCATAATTAAAGGTAAGTAACTTTAGAATTTATATCTAGCTTCCTGTAATCTGTAAAACTACACTATGTTTTGACAGCAGCTTCGAATAATTATTAAAAATATCCTTAACTAAATATATTCTTGTTACAAGTAATCCAATGAGTAGAATACTGTTTCGTGAGTACATTACCGAAAAATTGATTTTAAAATAATTATGTTTTGATCAAAACTACTTCTTTATATTTTAAAACTATTTTCAAAGACTCAGTCGAACTTGCGCTTCCCTAAGAAAATATAATGTACTAGAAGTGGCCCAGTTACTTATTCAATACTTCTTTGGTACCACGATTTGTTAATTTTATAAAGTAAACTTAAGTAAGTAGTCAATGAACATAAAAATAATAACTTCGAGTTTATCGATGGTTATCAGCTATGGATGGAATTCAAAACACTTTTATTACGATCCTATTACACCTAAATCAAAGTTTTTTTCAAACGTTTCGTTTCATTGCCGAGTAATTAATAAAAACTAAAGGCCCTCGTTAAACGTCTCCTTCCACTTAATATTACATATTTCTTACACATGTTATTATAATATCTATTTAAACGCAGCTAATTAAGGCAATAATGTGCCCAACATTAGATAATACAGTTGCTTGGCACATAACAAAGCAAAAACAATGTTGTTATTATAGGATAGTAGTGTGTTTTGTTGGATAACATACGGATATATATATATATATATATATATATATATATATATATATATATATATATATATATATATGCCTATATATATACCGAATTTTATACGCATACGAGTATGTGTCGTTTTGCCTAAAGTATATATTATCTTATAATCTATAAAGCTGAAGAGTTTGTTTGTTTGAACGCACTAATCTCTGGAACTACTGGCCCGAATTGAAAAATTCTTTTTGTGTTGAATAGTCCGTTTATTGAGGAAGGCTATAGGGTATATGTCATCTCGCTGTGACTAATACATGACATTACGTCTTTGTACGTAGTGGTGTACTAGGAAAGGATTTTTAAATTCCACCCTTAAGGGTTTTAAATAGATAGATAGATGGATTTTGCAATTTTGTATGAAACTCGGCGGCAACTCTAAAAACCGCGCGGACGAAGTCGCCGGCGACCTCTAGTATTAACTATAATTATAATTACACTTTTAAACATTATTTTTTCTTCGTATATGGCTTTTGATTGGCTGGTTCTTAATGTTAATATAACAACTTGCACCCATTAAATTATACCTCAAGCCAAATATTTTTTTGGGCAAGCAATACTTCAAACGTGAAATGGTAATGAACGGTCAATGTTTCCTAGTAACAGATGACTCTCCCGATGATATAAATTATTAATTATAATAATTTTTCACTCTAAGCTTAAGTATTTTATACTTTAACTTAGACGACAAATAGACAACAGAAATATATTTTAAATTATTATGACTCAAAAATCAGTACTATAATAAATGGAAACTAATAACTGTGTTATAAAAGTAACCATATAGTTTTTTGACAGTCCTTTTCCATCTTCTTAGAATAGTACAACTAGAGTCTGACGTTTCATAAGAGTATAGGCTTTTCTGATATAAAATGATTGATTTTGGATCTTTTAATAATGTTGATTTTGAGATTTCGATAAGTATAATAATATGAGTCACTCTAAACTACAAGAGTAAATGTTATTTATAGAATGTTTGTCATCTATTTCATTGTCTTCACATCTAAAACTTTTCTTCTGAATTTTCAGAATTTTCTTTTATCCAGATTCATTCAACATACGTAATTAATTTATTAGATAACAACAACCTTAAAAGACCATTTTTACCGTAGCAAACTAAATATGGTATTAAAAAACCGCTCTTTTATAATTATTGGTAAATTGTAAAATGTACCTGCACAAGTATCCATTAGGGGTGAGGAACTCAGCCCATTTATCAGCTTCTCTACCTGTGAGTCTGATCTTTCCATATCCAACCGGACCTTCAATCAACTGGCAATCATCTGAATCATTTAGCACTGGAAGGGAGTCCAGGGTTACCAGATATTCCAGAGATCGAGACCGCATCTAGAAGACGTATGTTTAAGTAACTAGACGTTTGAAGGACGCACATTTGAAGTCGTTTTTCTACTAAGTAGTAAAGTATCAAAAAGTAAATTTACTCCGTGGATAACTTTTATATTTGGTCAACCTTTTTATCTCGATGTAAAGCTATAAGATGACAGCATCTGAATCGAGGGTCCCTCTGTCCTGCGCCGTCTACTATCCGTTGCACCAGCGTCTCCACCGCGATTTCTGTATCCACTGACATCCGACCTGGTAGATTAGACAAACAAGACTAAATTTGAGAGAGGATAACTACTATATATTCCTATGACATATCGACGATTCTAGGGCTATTTGGAGTAAGCGACAACGAAATGGAGTTATATACATATTAGCAATAAGAAAAAATCCCTGACCAAATAGCCCTAGCATCGTCAATGGGTCAAAAAAAATGGGAATTGATATGTGTAAAAGATGAAGCTATAAAACATTGAGCTACGTATTTTTTCTTTTTTTTTGTTTCAATAGATATATTGGTATAAGTCAGGGCTCAGGAACCTGTTCCCTTTTGGATGTGTACCTGCAACGTTTTAGTTTTGAATAATGTTTATTTTATAAAAAAAAAAACCTTAAAATAAACCTTTAAGTAATAAAAAAAATTTGAAGTTTTGTAAATTGTAATTTTCAAGTCTTCCAACTCAAAATATTGCCGACACCTTACCAGGTGGAATATCATAATTATCCGTGACTAATATAAGTACCAGTTTGGTCTTCTTCATAGAGCGTGTCTACATAAGAGTTCAGTGATCGGACTTGTTGAGCGGAGAAGCGTAGTCCAGACACCGGCAGCCTCAGATCAAACCCTGGCACGTCATCCGCCATCGCTGATGAGCCTGACCCCATCTCTGCAAGGCATATATACATAACGATCTTAGCTCTCCTCTGGCCACACAAAAGTTTCGGCAGTGAAAATGCTTCCAAAAGTATTTATGTGGAATACCCATATTTATCCCGGACTGATCGGTGAAAAACCGACAAGATTAACTTATTAACTAATTAAGATACTCACAGAAATTAATATAGGTACGGAAGGCATTAACGGTTTTAGTAAACAAACACAAATTCAAACAAATGTATCTAAGAATTTAGTCAAATGTTAACTACAATGATATTGATTAGAAGAGTAGAATATTATTCATCTCCGCTATTATCATATTCAGCGAACCAATAAATCATATTCATAAATCGATGATTTTTGTTCATAAATTCATCGTATATTCCAATATGCATTATATTATACAATAATTGATTAATACGTTAAAAAACGAATTTCTTTATGTCGCGCCCTTTTCAAAATAATTATTAGAAAGCTTTTGCCCACTGGTGGCACAATTATGGTGTAGTACCTATTAGTTTTTTAACATACAATCTAGTCTTTAGACATCATTTCACTGAAAATTGGCTGAAAGTGTTTAAGGATAATTTAGTTTTGATGTTAACTATTATAGTATCGTTTCTTTATAACCATTTATTCAGTAAAGGATTTAGGTTTGAGGACGCCCTAGGCCCGAGACGATATGGCGCCCTTTATCTTTTGTAACAGTATATATATATATATATATATATATATATATATATATATATATATATTTCAAATTTTTATTTCAAATTTTAGAACTTGCCTGATTAATTATTTTAACAAAGAAATTCTACCCTCAAAATAGTACTGTTTCGATAGTAAGAGCGCAATAAATTTGTATTTATTGTATATTTTTTTCTGAATATATAACTGATACCCTTATCTAAGAAATAAATGTGTTTCTTTCTAAAATCAACTGTTAATCTGTCTGTCAACTAACAGCAACCACCAGTAGAGCGCGAACACATTGTTATTAAAACTCTTTAATCTTATAAATGCCAGATGAAGTCTCATCTGAATAGAGACGAAGTTACTGGAAACAGTAACTTCGTCAGTTCAAATAAATTAAAAAACGCTTCTATGTTTGTCTGTAAAATTAAAAAGTTTCCAACATCAAGCAAAAGTAGTGAAATTATTATAAGCAAAATGTATAATTATATAAAAAAAATTATATGTATTAATAATATTCTTGATATTATATGTGAGCCCATACACAACATTTATTTCGCATTTCCATTGTTTACGATTTTAAACAGACAAAATTAGTTTTTGCTTTTATTAACTTTTAGATTCCAACAAATAAATTGTATTTTTGTAAATAATGTAACATTTTTGAGGTTCATTAATGATTTTAATTTAATTACTTAATATAATAATATCAAAGAGATATATGAAGGAGATTTTAGAGTGGATTTTCGAAGTTTTTATTGATTGGATTGCATTATGAATGAGTCACAAGACCCCAATTGACAAACCTAATCCATTCCCACATAAGTTTAGAGGTTAAATAAAGGAGAGAGGAGAGGTTTAGAAGTCATGAAATCAGAAACAGATCATAAATGTTATAGTTGACGTTATTAAACATCATTATCTGTGAACGCAAAAGCACAATATCACAAAATCAAAATGGTGCTGATTGTTTGACTTCCGGCGGAAGACTCATTATGTGTCTCCGGTCATGCGCAGGTGGCCATGAATGATCAGCCATTGATTTTGTTATATTACTATTTATATTACATTATGAATTATTTATTTACATTACACATATACTATTTATTTACATTACGTAAGGGGCACTGTTTGACATATATTTTGGATGATGAGGATGAACATGACGGGATGCTTACATTATCCATCTCTCCTTCAGAGAGATATATTTAAATAAAATTCCCTTTCTAGAGTTCCGTACCTAGATAGGAAAAAACGGAACCCTTATAAGATCACTTTGTCGTCTGTCCGTCCGTCTTTTGACCCTTTTTCCCAGTAACGAGTAAATGTATCTAGCTGAATTTTATGACAAATACTCAAGTCTACTGTCCCTTAGCGTGTGGTCGAAAAAATTCAACTTGTAAGCCAACGCAATCAAAAGAAACAGCAATTTAAGTCGCATGTTTTCAAACTCGCAACTACTCGCAAGGGAATCAACACCTAAAGAGTACTTCCAGTCGAACTAGCATCTTGACATTTTTCATGTAGCAATCTTTATAGTACATGTAAGGAAAAACTTCAAATTTGAAACCTTAATATTTAGTTACATCACATATATAGGTATAGATAAGACGAAGCTTCTTAGCAATCCATGGATTCACCGTGCGGGTGCCGGGCCCATCGCGTTGCAAGGAGAGGAGTGCAAGCAGTGCCTGGGACTTGCGACCCAGGAGTAGGTTTAAGGGGCCCCTTTATTATGCGCAAAAACGCTCACCTTCACCCTCCACACTCCTCTCCCTACCTAACCAAATTTGGAAAGAACCTACTAATGCCGCCTTTGAAGTACGTTCTAGAAATGAACCGATGCTTGTTCTAGAAAGGCCAAGATCTTTAAGTAGGCTATAGAGAGATTTTGCTGTTATACCTCTCGCTCCCACTTCTACCGCGTACAAACTAACTATAAATTTATTCCTGATCAGTTCGTTGGTTAGTTCGTAATACTTATTGAGCTTGAATGTGTGATCCCCTGGGATGTTTGTTTCCCAAGGAACAGTAAGCTCCACAAGTATCACGCGCCTCAGATGTTTCGAATACAGGAATAAGTCCGGTCTGGATGACGAAACACCAACATCCCCAGGGATTTTGTAATGCTTTTCATACGTGTCCATCATGAGAATCCAATCAGGAGCCGCGCCTAATATTGAATAAGGCTTCGCTTTTGATTTTTTGGAGGAGCCTTCTTTTACGAATTCTATAGATCGTTCGGTGGTTGTTATACCCTTCCGCGCTCTTGCTACTGAAAGACTAACCGCTTCCCGTATAATTTCTAATACCTTGTCGTGGCGACGCGAGTATTGACCTTTATCTAGAAGTACCCTACACCCTACTAATAGGTGTTTCGCGGTTCCTATTGCCTCCCCACACTTGTTGCAAGACTTTTCGGTGGCTTTGCCCCATCTTACTAAATTACTTTGATCTGGGAGAGTCATTTGGAATGCATTAAGATAGAATTTTAATAATGCTGGGGACCAATCATAAATTAAGGTGCGCCACTTCAAAGCTAGTGGGATACAAAAATCTCCTATGGTCACCCATTCGTTTTGAATTTCTAGGCTCATCGCGTGGAGTCGGTAATTATCGTTTTCGTCTTGTCGAATAAAAGATTTTGTTATGTCTATGTCTTGAACTTTCCTACTTGATCCTAGTCCTACTTTATTTGTTTGAGCACCTATCATAAACTTTTTATGGAATTGAAGTCGTGACTCGAGCTCTGAGGCAACTTTGTCTTTTGGGAGAGAAGTTACAGTATCATCTTTAGATTTTCCGATGATATGTCTTTTGGTAACTCTTAGATGTTTGTAGAGCTCCGATGGTTTCTTTAATTTTAATCCAAAGTTGTTACGGTCTCTAAATAAGGTTGAAGAGTCCGCTGAGTGCGCTAACCCGAGCCATAACTTCAATGTCTTTATGACGCTTGCATCTAACTTTGACAAAAGGGTTTTATTTATATCATACACGAGGAAAGGCCAATTTAGACGTGATGTTAAATAATTATCGTAAATCCAAGCTTTTTTGACGTTACTTATTGGTTGGTTGTCTACCTTTTTGAGATCGTTTAAAAAGCTATCGACTATTACATCCAACGATGGAGTACGGCCTTGGTAATCGATTTTTTTACCTAAAAATTTAAACGGAGCTGCTTCCGTAACCGTACTAACCCACTGACCGCCTATTACCCGGATCGTAAGAGGTATATTTGGTATTCCGTCTACCCAGACACAGACTAAAACATTTACTTGGTTTTGTCCTCAATCCGCCCGTCCACGTACAGAAATCCTCAACTACATTTAAAAGTACCTGACATTGTTTCGGATTACGTGTCAGTATCGCGAGATCATCTGCGAAAGCTAGTATGGATTCTGTGTATTTGTTGTTGAACTTAAACCGATAGCCCCACTTTTTTTCATTTCTAATTAATTTGTCTATTAAAATATTAATAACTATATTAAATATAATAGGAGAAATACAACAGCCCTGAAATAAACCAACGTTATAATTAAGTGATTTTGAATGGTTTTCATTAAAAATTATTGAGAATTTTAATTTTGAATAATATGATGCAATAATGTCGCGAACTACCATAGGAAAGTTATACCATTTAAGCGCGAACATCATTAGTTCATGTCGTACCGACCCAAAGGCGTTTTCTAAGTCTATCCAACAAACCGTAATTTGTCTCTCGCTAGTTCTAGCATCTTTAAGGCTTTCCGATATTAACGTATTATGTTCCAGGCATCCAGAAATTCCGGGCAAAAACCCTTTCTGGTGATTAGGCCTGAAATATCTATTGTTAATCATGAATTGCGTCATTTTAGTTTGTAAAAAAGAGAAAAATATTTTGGAAATTGTATTTGTTAGGGCTATCGGTCTAGTATCCTTGGGATTATTGACATTGTCGTTTTTCGGAATGAGGACAAAAAGGGCTTTTCCGAACGATACCGGTATTTGCTTTCTTGACCAGATTTTACCGAATATATTTAAAAGATGTTTATGGAGCGACGGACATTTTTTGTAAACTATATAAGGGATCCCATCCGGACCTGGTGCTGACTTAGATGGTTTCATTTTAATTATTTTATTGATTTCCTCCAAAGTTGGTGGGTTGGCTTGAAAATCTTCAGTAGGAGTCTCAGGTTTGTGTTCGTTTGGATCCCCATATAGTCTTTGGTTTTCTGGCACTTCGTATGTGCTTTTATAATGGTCGAAAATTTGCTCGTTGGTCAAGAGAAGCTTACCTTTTTGATCTTTGAAAATGTTTTTTGAGTATTTAAAAGGATTTTTATCAAAGTCTACTTCATGTTTTGCCCGATCAAAGCTATCACGATTTTTCGTTATTTGATTTGTTATACCTTGGATAAGTTTAAGAATTGATCGCAATGCCCTAGACAGTTGGTGACTAAGTTGATTATCGCCTAAGGCTTTGGCTATACGAAGTTTCTTTATAAGATCTCTTTTTTTCCTCCTCATTTTCAATTTAAAACCGTTTTCTTTATTTTTGTGAGCATAACGATTCGTAGGTGGATAGTGCTCATTAAAGTAGTCGTAAATAGTATTTTGGAAAGTCTCTACTTGCGCATCGATTACCTGATTTGAGCCCGGGTGCTCTAACAGGGCCGCTATATTTTGGTCATGTACTTTATTTAAGGATATTTATAGTTTATTTTTTCTATATCTTTATTTTTTTATGTATTTTATTGATTTATATATGTTTATGTTTCTTTTCTTTTTAAACAATTTTGTATTAATAAATAGTACAGTGTATCTGTTGCGAACGATCTTAGTTTCATATATTCATTTCAATGTTTGTTACATTTTGTTTTAATTATTTAAGTGATCTAAACTTATATATCGTCTTAAATTAATATAAATATAGAATGAATAATAAACCGATACGGCCAGGGATTCGAACCCGCAACTACTGGGAAACCGTCCCGTCGCTCTACCAACTGAGCTACGGTAGCTCGTTCATACTATATTTATATTAATTTAAATAAGCTTAACATGGCTGTATAGCCATAGCCATAAACATGTATATGTTTATAGATATTTTCAAACATTATATATCGTCTCTGTGAGTTATCATTTAATGTTTACTCAGGTTGACTGGTAGAGAATGCCCTTAGTATTCCGCCTTTTGTACCTATTATTTGGGGCAATAAAGATTAAATAAATAAAATAAATAAATATAATAACACAGAACCCTTCGAGCACGAGCCCGACTCGCACTTGGCTGATATTTTTTAATATTGCAGACGATCATGATTTAGCGGTTCCAACCGGTAATAAACTTTTTTTGGGTATATTATGCTTCATAGTTTAAAAATTTACTCGTAAAGTTAAAATTAAATATATATATTTCCTAATATAATAAAGCAGATTTTAAATAGGTTTAAAAATTCATCCAAGCGCGTGCTCCCAATTGAATTAAAATAAAAACATCTAACATATAAAAAAAGCAACAGTTTACAATTTCTACAATACTCGAATCTGTGGGAAATCCGGGGCAAGGTTCCGACCTTATGAAATTCAATGTTATCATTAAATAACCGCCAACATTACTGTCGGCTATTCATAAACAAACCTTTACATTTTTAAACAAACAAATAGGTTTTATATAAATTAAAAGGGTACAAAAATTATAAATAAAATACGTATATTTCGAACTCATTAACTATGTAATTAAGTACTTTAATACAAAGTGTCTACTCGATGAATATAATTAGTGGTATAGTACATGTCATTTGACGCATTGTCATGTCAGAAGGACGCTCGCTCGTCTGTGACGGAACGCCTAATTTCAACAATAATAATGATTAATGTTGAAAAAAACGATGACTATTAAATGTCTTTATTTAACATGACTTTAGTCTCTTACTGTACTGGCATTTGGTCAGAACATTTATGATTGTGGGAGCCATGTCTAAAATTATGTATCTCATACTATTTATCACCTGATATATAGTATGAGATACATAATATACACCTGATGGTAACTGGAATGTAGTCTTAGATGGTAAGGCGCATTGCCCTAGCAACCTATTCACTCTTCTCTTGTTCTCTTAAAGACACCCACATTAATGGGCCGGGAATACCGACGCAGGCAAATTGTTCCAGTCCTTCGCTGTACGCACTAAAAATGAGGAAGCAAAGCGCTTCGTTCGGACAGGAGGAATGTACACAACAAAAGGATGAAAACCTGCCGTGCGTCGGGACGTCCGGTGATGGAAGGGGGACGGGGGAATTAAGTTGTGTAATTCCTGCGCACACTCACCAAAATGTATCCTATAGAATACTAAGAGGCTAGCAATTCTACGCCTGAAAGTGAAAAGCTGCCACAATTCCTAACCACTTTCTCTTTTTCTTTCACCCTCAAGCCTCAAATCTCAATATTTCAGGTTAGACAGTCTAAGACCACTAATATGAAAAAAAATATATATACCTAATTATTTAAGAAAATAATCGGAAGTCAAAACCTTTCCAGTCTTTTTTTACCCATCCTTGGAATTAAACACAATTAAACATGTTTGGAATCTAAGCCTACAAATAAATAAAATAAAAAATATAATTATGTTATCTAACGTGTAGTGTAATTACATTGTTTTAAAGTTACCAATGTCATAGTCAAAGTTAAGTATGTTTATCGCCTGCCGGTACGATAACGATTTAAATTTTAAGCTAATCTTACTTACTTTACGGTTCGTAGATTTTTGAATTTGAATACGATATTTTATTTGGAATTGAAATAAAAATTGTATTCTTTAAATCAGCCCAAGATGATGGTATAAAATGTAATAGAGTAACAGATATGGTTTTGTAGATAAAAAAGAGACTGTTAAATAAATAGTATTCGACTTAAGACTTTAAGACGTTTGTTAGATAAATACATATAAAAAAAAATCCTAGATAGTTTAGTTGATAACAATAGTGAATGAAAATATATATCTCCTATTTTTTTTAAATAGTAGCAACGATATAGTAATATTAATTTAAGTCCTACACAAATTTTTTACCTCCAATCTAAAATACGTATTTCCATTTCACCCCAGAGTTTTTTATTATAAACCTTTTTCATTATATAAATAATAGAAACTTTATTTAATTTTTACTTTGTTGCATCTGTACCCATATATTTTAATTATTTCTGTCAGATTAATTAAATAATAATAAAAAATCTTACCCAAAACAAATGATCAGTCCATTAGATAAACACTTGTATTCAAATACACTTTTCCGCGTATTCATAACACTCCATCAGCAGGTCGTAACAAAGCGCGGGAAACAAGTGTTTTGTTAACGTTCTCTTGGCGAGTTGTGATCGGAAGCCATTACGACTAGGCCGGTCATTTGTATTCTGTCATTATTTGTCTCTATTCAGGTGCTTTTCTTTTGTTAATAATGTGCTACTAATATAGTAGCCCTGAGAAGTGTAACATTTAGTAGCCATTTTGTTTTTTTTTTTGTTTTTGGTTTGTTGGTTTACGTATTTTTGGTTTGTATTAATATTGTGATATTTATTAATATTTCTTGTTAGTTTAGAGTTTGGATTTTATAAAATAATTTGATAAACTGTCATTAATGTAGGATTAGTGGGGTTTTAAAAGTAAATGACAAACTTCATATATAACATTCATTATAATTATTATTATTACTGTTCCTATAAATAGACCTAATAATTTTACCATAAGGGACAGAAAATCCGTAAAACGGCTTCATTAACAAAGTGCTCAGTACAGTCACCTAAAAATATACATAAGTTACAAATTTAAGGTGATAATCATTTTTGTAGAATTTATACTAATGTAAAGGCAGATAAGTTTGAACGCACTAATATCTGGAACTGAAGAAAGTTAGATGTCGATTATTAGTTGTTTCTTTTAAATATTTTTGTATCGGTAACCCAAATACTGTGCAAAATAGCTGAAACTAGCAAATGTTCTTAAAAACATTTTATTAATTGGTAAAAGTAACATTAAGTACACACTCACAACCAATACTCTTACAAAAATGAACCAAATGCGGATAATACCTACCTTCATTTCCCGGATGTAAGAATAGCCCTAGACTAATGTTGCGAACGGATTCCGATGCTTTTCTGTATTCCAAGCAGAGAATTGTTGGAAACGTTAGTTATTTTAAAATTTAAAGAATTGCGATGAAAAGCTAATATCATGTTTAATCAGGTTTGAGGGGATTTTTCATTTTAGGTATTTTGAAACTTCTAGCGAATTAGGTTCTGGATTCCTATGTAAGTAATACATGATTTAATCTAATACATTAACGTAATTCGGTTTCATATAATAAAAATATTAAATCAAAGTTTACATTTCTAATGTGCATAAATTACACTTATGAAACCTTAGCTTCCAAGCTAATCTAAAGTTAAAGAAATTTCAGAAACTCTTTCGTTAATCTTTCATTTATACTTTTTTTGAGGAAATTATGTGCATGAGCAATTATATATAAAAACCAAACGATGAGACATTTATGTGCGAATAAATTCGATCTCAATAACCTTGAAAAGACGATGAGTTTCTAAAATTAAGTTGGTTTATAGTACCACTATCAAATGACGTTCTCGCCATTATAAGAAGTGTTTGATTCTAAATTATATAACATAATTGTCATATAGACATAATAAATATTGTGTTATCTAATGAAATGGCAAATAAGCAGAATGGACGGTCCGACTGGATACTACTGGTCTATAACCATCCCAATATTATCATTCATTATTATAATATACATTAAAACATTAGTTTTAAAAAACTAGAAGGCCGGTAGAAACCAGAGCAATATTTATTTAGAACTCGTCGACATTAGATGGATACACATTAGGATGACAGCAAAACTTTAGGATTCTTCGTCTTCCTGGATTTACTTAAACGTTACGATTCAAAACTTACTGTATTTCTATCTTAATCCTATGGTTTCTAATTATCCAAACCCTCTACCATCTCAACATTTTTACCACGAACCATCAAGATATGGAACCAACGTCGTCGGGGTTTAAAATAGAACGTCTACTTCCTTCTCAAACGCCGAAAATGTTCTTGTGTATCCGATATGATATTTCAAGAGACTGTGGGCCGCGGTGATTACTTCAGATAAAGTGACCCGCAGGATCTACACAAGTGTTTTACACATTGAGAATAAACAAAATAATTACGTAATTATATTATGTGTACAAAAAACAATTTAGCAACTGATAGTTGTAGTGAACAACTATGTCCATTATTCAACGCCATATCCCTAATCGTTAATCGCCTCCAAATAGTTTGGTTATCAGTTTTGCTCAACCATTTTATCTTTAAACTTTCGCCCAGAATGTGTTCAAATTAAAAAGTTATTAGGGACGCCCTACTTATTAGTTTGTGCACGTTAGGGCAATACCAGACTGTAGAAACAAAGTTTTTAATTTAAAAACTATTGACGTTATTATTATTAAAATTGAGATAAATCAAAATAGATTTTAATTTATCTCAATTTGTTACCGAAGATATTATTTGGTTTTCTATAGATTGGGTACGTCCTCTTACTACTTATGGTTCTCTTACTTATTGTGATTATAACTTCATCCTATACAAACTAAACCTTTTTTTACATTACAGAACACAACTAAAATCATATTGCACTAGTTTGATTAAGTTTTAGTTTGTTTTAATTATGTTTGTTGTTGGCTATTCGTTATTTATTATTATCTACGAACTACGTTCCCAGTCCGTGAGGAATGATGCATTTTTTTAATCTTTTAGTTTTAAATTATAAACTAAAACTTCAGTCAATATAGTTTTTTATTAGTTTTATTACCTACTTAATCCGCTGAGCTTAGAGCTTTTATTCCGAAATATATTATTTAATTACCTAGGTAGGTTACCCACCTATATATTTTTGAATGATTTTATTTTCAAAACAAGGAATTATTTTAAAATAATTAATACAATAGAATCAAACTTCTCATTGATTAAGAGTATTATTAGAAAAGTGTGAGATAAACACTGAAAATAAAAAAAACAAAATATTTTGGTTAAAAAATACTGAAACAAGCCCTTCTATAGCTTGCGAGGTTTTCTAAATCTTTTACGAATCTTTCTGAAATCTAATCTTTACTTCTAAATTAGCCTGGACTTCGACTTTGAATTAGTATGTATTGATATTTATTATTTACCTAGGTACCTATTTACATGAAATTAATTTATCGAAAGCTTATGTACTTTGTAGTAAGTTCTAATTATTATATTTCATACTTGTATTTTTATTGTACTTAATAAAATAAGATCATGAAATTTTTGCCACACAAAAGTCGAGTGTAGAAACTGATGATTTGATGATGGATGAAGATGATGGTGCTAGGTGGACAAAATGGCGATAACTTTCCCGCAACTATCATGACAAATGTCTAAAATCTAATTCACAATGAGAAGAAGCGGGAAACTACAATTATTTCTAATTTGTCTACATCGAAACAAACTCTGAAGGTGTTATCGATTACTGATACACCTAATCGAAATAAAAACAGTTTAAATATAAATAGTAGATAAATTGCCACACTTACTTCAAAGATTAAGAATCGTATTTACAATCAACGTGGCGTGCGAAGCGGCAATAAGCTGAATAAATTAAAACTTAAGCGATTACTGCGAGATTGTTAAATTTAGAACTTAGTTTTCAGAATTCGATAATCTATGTGATACGTAATGTAGAAGTTATAAGGATCAATGTCGTTTTAACACTTTCCTTACAGGCTACATTATAATATATTTTATGTAGTCATACCTAATTGTCAAAGTCCATAATCTCAGTGTAAATTCATACCTATATTTTATTACATTTGTCATTAAAGAATACATTATTTAGAGATATATTGTTTCGTTATTTTTCAGAAATTTAAATTTGCATTAATTTTAAGATAAGCTTTGAAAATAGCAATTCATATTCATTGTAGACAAAAATAGACGTTTATTTGCCAGTTATTCAAATGTTGAAATGTAAATTAATTAGTGTATCGACATGTACTATTCTAATAACCTTTACAGCACAAATACAAGAATTGTTTTATCATCGGTCGTTCAATTTCCACTATAACTTAACCAATTTATATTCTTTTATCTAAACTGTTTTAACTTTTAAGGCGCTCAGTAAACAAAAAAAATGGTAATTGTTTATTATATTTAAAAAGATGAAAACTATTCATTGAAGATTTCATATAACCAATGTGCTATGTTTTTTAAATTGTGTTAGATAAAATGAACAACAGTTCTAGAAAGTGAATTGTATCAACTTTCAAGTACAATTAAGATTATTTTTTTTATCTAATTATCTAGAGAGTAGATTTAATCACTTTTGATTATTGATTAGAACAGATTTCCGTCTCTCAAAGGAATGTTTTTACGACCAAATCGAACTATTTCACATTTGTACCCAGGATTCGATAGAAAGTTAAAAGGGAATTTCTACATTAATACAAATAATATTCTTTATCATCGGCATTCCCCACTCTAAACACAAAAAAAATTCAAGAATAAAACACACGATGTCAACACTTATATATTTATTACATATGTACACTACTCCCAGCGGCTGCGCTTGCCGCTCTTGCGCACTCGTTCCTTGCGGTCCGCGTGCTCGTGTTCGTGTTCGTGCGCGCTGCTGTTGCCGCTGCTGTTGTTGGCTTGCGACGGCGCGTTGACTCCCGGCTGCAGCACGGGACGGGTCTGCTCCCAGGAATGGTCGGAGGACGCCGTGAACTGAAACAGGTTTGACATACATTAGGGCGACTGGATAACTTATTGAAGGTTTATTTTAAGTACTGTAGTTTCACATAGTCAAGACCCACGACATTGAAATCAAAGTTGATTATATTTTGACGACATTGCCTGAACTGACGAACTAAGGATAGGATTATTATATTATTCCCTCTTACCTGGTTGTATTGCGAGCGGAAGGCTTGTTTGAGGGAGGCGAGTCTGTCTGTGGCGGGGCCGCCTGCCTTCTCTACGGACTTCTCTATTGTAGCTGTCAGAGAGACCTCGTCGTTGTATGAGGGCAGGCCGGGGCGTTCCTTGTACCTGGGTGACGAATGAAGTGATGAAACATAGACATTTACATAGCATAGACAGGACAAATAGTTAACAAAACTTTTTGAAATAATATTTCTAAATATCTCATAGAAAGTTTAAATATACCCAAGACCACATCCGCCAACATTAAGGTTCTTCCCCTTGCCCTTTTTGAATCGCGATTTACGGAACCAGGCCGACTGCATTGCAAGATGCATCAGCTCTTCCGGTACCTCCTGCATACATTATAAGAAATCAATGTCATTGAAAATAATTATTCAATGAGTACTCAGTGCGTTTGCGTGTTTCTTTGCATTTGTGTGCGTGATTGTGTGCATGCGTCTGTGTATGTATGTTTCTGCGTATATAATGTGTGTGTAGTGACCTGTTGCGCTCCCTCGAGGTTCCTGAGCAGGTGTCCCGCGAAGTCCCTGTCCCCGTCCCTGGCCAGCAGTGTGTGCGCTGTCCCGGGCACACCGGCACGTCCCGTGCGTCCGACGCGATGCGTGTGTGTGTCCACGTCGCGCGCCACCGTGTAGTTCACCACCGTACGGATATGGGGGATGTCCAGACCGCGCGCTGTATCATATAATACCATTGACCAAGCTCTTTACGATAGTGTTACCCGTTTTAACACTATTCAAAAACTATCAAATATGTATGTATATATTTTCGTAATAGCAAACATTACCGGCTACGTCGGTGGCTACTAATATGTTGCTCTCCTGTCTCTTGAACGCCGTGATGACCTTATTCCTGTCGGCCTGCTCCATGTCTCCGTGCAGAAGCAGCGCGTCGTACTGCTGCACGCCCAGATTCGCTGCCGTTTGTTCCGCTTCCAGCTGGAACAAGTAATGAGCTCTGTAAATATTTTTAAACTTTCACCTTGCATTGGAGCAAATTTATGTTTGATATTAATGTTTCATCTAGCTAGATCTCATCTCTAGAGAAATTCACGGAGAAAAGCCTTCGGCAAAATATGTATTACTTTTCGATCAAAGAAATAGACACAGATATTATACCTTTTTAGTGACGAATATCAAAACGCTGCCTGAAGAAAGAAAGTCTACTAAATTCTCTAGCAACCAAGGCCATTTTTCTTCTGGTTTGTTGAATATTCTAAAACAAATAAGTTCTTATTATTTTTTATGTCTTATATCTAAAACAGAACCCCTAGGTGTATGTCAGTATGAGCATGTTTAAGTACTCTATATATGTAGTATTCGCGCAAGTATGTGCTAGGGTGCTACAATGACTCTGTTCTGTCATCTGTGTGCATGTATCCATGTGTGTGTAAGTGTGTGTGCGTGTGTGTGTGTGAGTGTCTTACGTGACGCGTTGTCTCACGAGGCGGCAGGCCTCCCCGGCGGCCCCGTGCTGCACCCTCACGGGGTCGTGCAGTGCGTCTCGCGCCAGTCGCTCCACTCGCCGCGGGAACGTCGCCGAGAACAGTAGCGCCTGGCGCTCCGGACGCACGTGGCTGCAAATGGAACGGACCTGCGGCTCTGTGGAACGATGTAATAGTAAATAGTATGGAACAGTTCACTTATACCAAACATATACATCTCCTATATGATACAATAGCGATATGTTCGACTCAATTTTATTGAAATAAACAAACCAAATCCCATGTCGAACATGCGGTCAGCCTCGTCCAGCACCAGATAGGTGACGCGTTGCAGGTTGGTGGCCTTACACTTCACCAGGTCGATGACCCGTCCCGGTGTGCCCACTACAATTTCTGCACCACCTGTATATTAGTTATAAGTGTTAGACATGTTACTTAAACGAGATCTAATTAATAACTAATCATAAGATTGTTTATTCTGAGCTCTCACCTTCCAAAGCTTTACTCTGTTCCCATTTAGATCCACCACCATAACAACAAACGCACCTGATGTTATAAACTTTACCAAACTTCTTTGCCTCCATGTATATCTAACAACAGACGCAATAATTAGTGGTTATTTATTTTAAATTATTATATCAATGAATCTAAATGGCACTTACTTGCTGGGCCAACTCCCTAGTGGGAGCCAGAATGAGTCCAATGGGTCCATCCCCTGGAGCTAGTTCTTTCTGATCCATTATGTGTACAAGCAGTGGCCAGAGAAATGCTGCGGTTTTACCCGAACCCGTCCGCGCAATACCTGATAGAAACAATGATATAAATAACAAATAAGAAAGCAACAATATAACGTACATGCTAAATATCCCGTAAATAATATGTTCTAGTTTAATGATAGCTTAAAACCTTACATTGTATCTTTACTAAGAGTGGGGGGAAGGGGTGTGGCATAGAAATCCACATCAAAACAGTATGATGATACTAGTAATAATTACCTATGATATCCCGTCCGGAGAGTGCAGCAGGGACCCCGGCTGCCTGCACTGGCGTGGGCTGTGTATACTCCGACTTTCGGATTGCCTTCATCAGCTGCTCGTCAAAGCCCAAGTGAGCAAAGCTGCTGACTGGCCGGGGAGGGTCTGGACCGGAGATCTGTTGATGCATTTAATAGTATTAACATAAATTGTAACTATTATAGAAATTTGAAAAATAAGATACCAGTAATAACTTATTTAAAGGTTTAAAATTAAAAGCATTTATCATAATCAATGTTTGTAACTAACAATGGTAAAGTACATTTGTTATCAACCATTCCACCTTTCCCCTTCTTCATCTTTGTATCCTACCATCACAATATTTGTTAATTACTATAGGAAATATTGCTGACTGAATATTTATCAGAGGAAAAAGTAATATAAATTATTTGTTCCTTTTTTAATTATAATGAGACAAATACATAGGTATTTCTATTTTTTCATGAATTTTAAGGTCTTAAATTTCTATAATTACTTTAATATTAAAAAAACACATTAAAATGATAGTAAAACTGAAAAAAATCTAAAAAGTAATAATAAACGGATCATTGCTGCAAAGTCTTTAAGAACGGTAGATGAGTCCCAGCACTTTGGCGTGATCATCATCATGTGTATAAGAATAATAGAATATTGGCGGATAAAATAAATTTAATATAGGTATTTATTGTTATATAATTTCCATTTTAATATTAACTCGCTAGCTCTATTTAAAACAATCTAAAATGGAAAACAAATAAATATAGGGAAAAATATGGACTGGGATTTGCTTAAGACATGAATACGTAATTTTCAAGATATCTGTAATACTAATGTTAGAAAAGCCTTTTCAACCTGCCATTACACGGAACTATACTCAATAGCGAACGCGAATTGACTAAGCTGATATTTTATAATTTTGCTCCCCACTACTTATTTATTTGAATTAGATGTGTGAGTGCAAATATTACTGATAAACATTTCTATGTGTAGTAGCGTCGACCGATCCGTGAACTATGATTTGTATGTAAACATACTGTACCCGCGGGAGCGAGCTTATCTTCCTTACATCTATTGTATGAACACATGACATGGTAATGAGCTTTACTTTCGTTACAAGATTTTATCAGCATGGCAAAAACCGATAATAGATAAAATATTACATAATTTAAAGTTAAAAAAAACTATTTATTATAAAATATTGGGGTGATATATAAAAAGACAAACCATTAAGTCGAGGTATCGAACCCATAACTAGTATTTTATTCTACATTTTATTATTAAACAAACCACTGAAAACCGTCGAACACACTTTTTTATGTATAGATTAGAGCAAAGTATCAAAACGTTGCTTGCATTCTGCTACGTATGCATTCACACCCTGGTTTGTGCAAGTAAACATTGTCTCAAAATACCTAATATTGAAGTGCAGAAAATGCGACAAAAGTTTTTAGACATAATCACATGTTTTTTTTTATCATACAATATAATGGGAAGCCTTTTTTAATCATAATAATATAATAAGATTTTGTTTTCTTATTTTGTTCTTGTTTGCCATCTGAGTCCAGTGATTAATGAAGATTTTTTAGCATTTAATTTTTATTTTGAGATATATAAGAATTGTGTTCATAGAAAATTCATGTGTTGCATAGTACAAGCCTATTAAATCTTCAATTTATATATGTTCCTTCAGATAATAAAATGATGAAAAATACTTAAATAATAGTTTGATACATGTCCATTCTATCTTCAGAACTTATTAATTGCCAAATCAAAGAGTTCAAAACAATAACAGTACACATATTATCTACAATACAAACCTTAACACCTAAATTTTTCTTCAACTCCTCAACCTGTTGCTGATCCAGTTTCTCAATATCTTCATGCGGGGTGTAGAAGTTCTTCTCAAATGGATCATATTGAATCTCTGAGTGATCAATGGGTGGAAGGGGATCTATAAACTTTTTCTTGGGAGGAGCTAGTGGGTTTCCATCCTCATCGTACTCTATTTCAATGTCTGAACCGTCATCAGCTGTTTGGAGTGGATTTTCTTCCATATACCTGAAAAAAGTTATAGTTTTAATAATATAATTAATTAGTGCTAACATAATAAGTGCATAAATTGCTAGAATTAATATTATAACAGTAACATGAAAAACTGACTTGTAATAGCTTTCCTCATCATCCATTTCATCAATATCCCCCCTGGTTCCTCTCCCTGCATCATTCTTTCCACTGACAGCATTTTCCTTGCTAACCTTCATATCCTTGGCAGCCTGCTGCTCCAACCCAGCCATGTATGCATCTAGAGGGTCTTCTTCTTCTTCATCTGCCTGACAAAATATATAGATATTGAAAAACAAAATATTCCCTTGCACACCAATTTTCACCAGAATGCAATTTAAAAAATTTATATTATTTAATAAAATTGTTTTTTACCCTAGAACTACTTGCTTTGTGAGTGGGACTCCCTGGTGCAGGAATGTAAGCAAGAGCTGGAGTTGCAGGCTCATCATCTTCATCAAAGTACCTGCAAAAATATTATGGTTTTAAGAGACAGAATTTTTAAGTAAGGTTACAATTAAAATACTAAGGTTACAATTAAATAATAATAAGTCTAATAGGCATTTTATAAGGAATTCCATACATAATAACTTACTCATCTTCTGTCTTAGCTCGCTTTTTTCCAAGGGTACCCCAATTACCACCGACAGCGTTTTGAGTGATGGCATTCATGGTGGAATAGCCCTGCTTCGATAACCCTGGGTTCGGGGGAGGCACTGCATTCATTTGTGAAGGGGGAGGAGGGACAGCATGAAGTGATACGTTTGAGGGGTTTCGTTTGGGCATCGTGAACCCGGTGAAACCGAACCCCTTGCCCCCACTTGAGTTGTAACTCATTTTGCTGCTTAAGTATTCAAAAACTTAAACACATTACAAATAGTGGTTCTTTTATTTCTGTTTACTTGTTGCCGCTTATTATTACCGATGAAATTCAATATACATAATAAGCGCTTCGTAAAGAATAACAGCTTTATATATAATTTCATGCAATTTTAAAGTGAATTTAATCGGTAAAATGTCAAACAAGTAACAACTACACAAATGTCAAACTCAACTTATTGGTCCTAACCATAGAGATATTATACATAATACAATTTTATGGTCCTAAGTCGTACTAATGCTAAAAATATAATGTATATGTAAAAATAATATAATGTATATGTAATGTAAAAAATAATATGTACAAATAGTCAGTAACCCTGAAGCGCCAGAGTAAAAAATCTTAAGCAGAAAGACCTTTGTGAGTCTGAGCTTTGTTCTTTAGAATAACTGTGCAATAATAATGCAAGTTAATGATCAACTACATATATAATATTAAATATTTTTATTTTATTGTCATAAAATAATTCAAAATAATATGTATAATTGAACAATGCACAGACAAAGAATAACTTCGTTTGTTATCTGTATTGTTTGTAATTGACACTTGACATACGTGTCATCACACAATCAATTTGACAATATATACTGATAGTATAAACTATAAAGTATTGCGATTTTGTCTACGAATCACGATACCATTATTATATTAATTCAGTCTTTTTATAAAGCTTCGTTGACTATTGTTAAATACGCAAAATGTTTTTTAAAGTTTTTATACTAATATTCTCTGCTCTCGCCGTGACTAATGTTGAAGCAGCACACAGCTATGATTTTGGAGATTTCTTGGCCACAGTTTTGGGTATCGGAATATCTGTTATTGGCATTCTTGCGTGTTTAGGTAATTACGCCAGACAGAGGGCAAGGAACGAGTTTATTTAAACTATTAATAATGTAAGTAAGCGAAAGTCCACTTATAGATTTTGTAACAGCTCACGTTTTGATATTGTTTTAAAAACCTTATTTTGTATGCGACTATGAAATCATAATATAATTACCGCTATATTTGAGTAAATAAAATATTATTTTGTGACATTTTATATAATATTAAACGTAAACATTTGTAAAAATGTTTTATCTCTAGTTTTTATTTCAGAAGTGAGAAAATCCAACATTTGATACCAAGTAGGCTTAGTGCAGGATGTATATTAAGATGATAAGGTGGAGGAATATTGTTTCTTTAAAATAAGAAAAACAAACTATTATATTTACAATCTTTTTACAATTCATTGGAAGATGATCTAACAACAAATCTGAATAACTCAAATAATTAATGTATCTTAGTGTGGCATTGTAAAAATCATAAAATTTGTTTTAATTATTGATGCATTTTTTTTATTGTTAAAAACAATGAGAACTCCAAATCTATTAAGATTTTGCTACAGTGCAATATACTTTATAATTGCAAGATTTTGTAAATTCATTATCCTCTTATTAAATCTATTGTTTAGTATTTTATTGTAAACCTGCTTCAACTAATTATTTGAGAAATGATTCTCTAATAATTTATTAAAAACATGGGATCTGTAAGTTTTATTAAATATGTAAAGATTGTTTTATTTACAAAATAAATATTTATCAATAATTTAGTTGTATTCTTGTGACTACTAATTTTATGTATTTGCAAGAAGAGAGATGTCTTTTATTCTTCAAAAAAAGGTACAAAACACTTGTAAATAAAATTTTATTTTTCTTAAAGCTCAAAAATTGAGCAGTTTTCCCGCATTATGAACTTATTAAAATAATTAAAATTGATTTTCATTTTATATAACTTACAAAAATTCATTTCAACTTAATCATTCACTAGATTTTTCTAATAATTTAATTTCTTTGACTATTTCATTCTTTTTTGAGATTTTTTCTTTCTGTTCTTTATCAGGATTTTTAAGAGAACCTGAATTTACTTTTTCTTCTAGAGTTTCTATTTCTCTTAATTTCTTCTTTAGGTTCTTGAGTCTTTTTATTGGGTCTGATGTGGTTGTATTAAGAGATGAGGGGGTACTAAAGGTTGGCTCTGTTATTTCACAGGTTGTCAGTTTTGATAGTTTATCAGCCGCATCATCAACAACTGAAAAAATAATTATATTAAAATAAAAATTACTATTGAAAATAAAAGATTCAATCTTGCAAAATATCCTTTTTAGAGAAACAAATTGGTTTGAAATACATAATGGCTAAGCAAAAAATGTTTGTGAAATGAGAAATAAATATTTTGAATCAGAAAAAAAGATCGATAATATAATACATTTAATACTATCATATTATTTAATTTAAAGATGCACCAAATATTCGGTAGGTATTTGGTGTAATCAATAAAATGAATGTCATATTATAGAATATATAAAAATATATAGAAGTCAAAGAAATCTTATAAATAATGTGTTGAATAAAGCTTAATTATATAAAACATTTTAGGTACAAATTAACATTTATTTTGAAATATTGAGATTGGAAGATTAGTTAATATATTTATTTTATTATTTTGAAACTAAAATCAGAATTTAGTTTTAAGCCTCAAAACAATATTTTAAACCAGAAATCAATGTATTTATTAGCCAGCAGACTATTTGGTGCATCTCTAAATTAGTTCATATCTTTTGAAACTAATACACCTAATATTACTTTTTGTATTAATACAAAAAAAATATGTATTTCAATAAAATATGAAACATGGAAGAAAGAAATTACTGGCACTTTATTCACCTTTATTTAGAAAAATTTTATGATGATTTAAAACAAACTATAATGACCTATTCGTTTGGACAAAGACCTACAAGACTGATTAAAATATATTTAAGTTATTAGTAATCGGTTTTAATTACCTGTCTTCTTTTTCTTCTTCTTTTTTTCAATATTAATAATCATGCCAGGTATGGGCTGTATAACACTCTTTCGGGACTTTTTAACCTCAGCTGCTATTTCCGGAGGAAGACCCACAGGGAGACCTGTTCCCTGCCGTGCTTTGAACTGTTTGCCCTTACTCTCATACAAAGGCACTTCTTCTTGTGGTACATATCCATCTTTTATACGTCTAGGTTTTCGCCAAGTACCATCAGGGCGTTGGGTCGCTGGTATAAATTTAGCTCCTAAAATGTAAACAAAACATAATATAGCTTTAATTATTTTAGACATAAACAACATTTAAAATGTGAGAACTCAATGCAGTTACCATTTGTGTTCTCCATAATTAATAACTTAACTTTCTAGATATAGCATGAAACGAATTACTTATACGCGTCTTTCATTTCCGCGCCAATTAACATGTTTGTTCTAAATACTTTGCAAAAAAGTATAATTTACCTGTTTTTGTTTCATTATAAATAATAAGCACATATTGACTAATAATGTAATAACAATATATCATTCTTCAAATCTCACCATCGGCATCATGCTGGTATGCAGTGGTAGCCATTATTTCTCATTGACCGATTTTATTGCAAGGTATCGTATTTGCAATTATATATTGTAAAGTTTTAACTAATAAATTGCTAAAAACTGGCAGTGCTAATTTACTAATATTATTATTTTATTAACTCTAGATTCGACAAATAAATGCCAAACGCCAATGCCCAATACTGTCAGTTTCATTTTTTACATTTTTGTGTCAGTGTCAATCTTGTTATTTTGTAAAAAGACTATGAAAGGTAGAAGAAAGGAATAGTAACTTCATGGATTTAAAATTGTTCACCAAAATGCACTTATTTGTTAGAATTAGAATAAAATATTATTTTCTTATTTATTTTAAATAATAATTAAGTAACAAATATTATTTTCTTATTTATTTTCAATAATAGGTATATGTAATAATCACCTAAAAGTAGTATTGTGTTAATTAAAAATTTACATTTAAAAAAGGTTGATTATGGACTAACTATGGTTTATATTGTATCTAAGATATAATTTTTTAAAGTTCATGATGATTACGTATAGTACTAATAAAAATACTATAAAAATTCATTATTGTTCAAAGACACACAAACTTAACCAAAAATGAGTATTCGACAGTACACTGGAAGTGAGTGTTTGCCATATCGGTGGGGGGTGCCGTATCGCGACTGGAGAGCCAGGCAGCGCTACGAACGCCCGTCCTTCATACGCAGTGCTCTCAGATATCTTAATTTAGACTTCTACGCAGTTTAATCCATGTACGCTGTTTCATGCCGATAATTATAACTGTCAGTAAGTCCGATAATTAGTTATCTACCTCGACCAAATAATGGAATAGGTATTTATTATATATCAACAAAAAAAATATGTATAAAGATTAGTCTCGTGTTATGAAAAGGGATTTGCTTCCTCATGAGGCGTGAAGGTACTTTATCCTATTCATTATGTTGTGCAAACAATCAGAATTGAAGCTGCCATTTCGTTATTCAATTTTCCGAGTGCTAGGACAGTGAAGGTACTAATATCATTACTACAAATAGTGTTTATACGAGGAAAGACATTAAGTTAAAACAATGAATAACATATAAATACATACAATTAATTCATTTTGACCGCGTTAATTTTCAAGCCACTCAAATGAAAAATCTATTTATTTTTCTTTTGAGTTGTACAGTTAACTTGGCTGTTAAATTCAATGGAAATCATTTTAACAGTTGAAGAAGATTCCATATTATCCTCAAAATTAAACAAATATAACAAAAAGTACATAAGGTACTTCTGGGCCTGGATTTCCGGTCAGTAAAAAAGTACTAAAAATACCCAGTAACGACGACGTTTTCCCTCATTATATAACCCGTACCTTTGATTTTAAATCACTTCTTCTTCTTCTTTTTACACCTTTTATTACATATCTGTAAAATTTTATTAAAAATAAATTGTAAATGAATATTATGATTAATTAACAACGGTGAAGTAATCTTACTTTTTGTGTTGTGGCGCCGCCGCCAGTGGCGAGTAACTCACTTGCTGGACCACTGGCAGAATTCAAATCTTCCAGATTGCCAAAATATTAAAAGCAAAACTTTAAAGAAATTCGAAAATAGCAACATTAATTATAACATATTGATCGCCAATCGCCAGTTATACATTAATCGATAAGTTTAATGATGTATTAAGACTGTTATCTCATCCGCACCGACCAATCTAATCTCTTCTGTGCATTGAGATATTGTATATTAACATAGAGATATTATACAATATTAATTCTATGCTTCTGTGTGTTCTCTCCACCCTTCGTGACATTGACGGAATCGACCGTGTTTTACTGGCACAAGTCACAACTGAAAGCCATTAAATTAAATTACTTACAATTCTCTATGGTTATTTTATTTATAGTACTCTGTTGCTATTACTTATTAGTCTATGGTCTATGCTGACATTTTTCATTTTATAAATTTGTTTACTACCTAATAATTTGAGTTAAATTTTATTTATATTGGTATATCATATTTTTGACTATGCCGTTATCTAAACGACGAAGGTTATTTACCCCTAAAAAACATAAGGCAAAATCAATTACTAAAGACAGAGGATCAATAGGTACAAATATTATTTATCAAACATAGTATGTATTGAATCTTTATAAATAATAGCCGATTACAGTCTTCATGTTAAAATATAATTTAATTTTAAATGGAGGCTGAAATTTTTTGTTAAAATTGAATATAAATTTGTCTTAATTCATCTAGAAAGTGAAGTAACAACAGCTCGTGGGCGCCTAAAGGGTGCTCTCATGGAGATGTTAGAACCAACTGCCGAGGATTCCGATGCCTCTTCTGAATACACTCCAATTAAAAGAGAACGGTAACCACCTCCTTCATATTAAACAACTTTTATGGGGTTTAAGCAAATCCGTCTTAACAGTTATTATAAATAAATGTCACCTTATTTACTAGGAAAGCTACTCAAGACAAATCCGAAACATCATCAGATGAAGAAACTCAGGTTACATCACAAAAGTCTCCTCAGCGGCAATCCTATGTGCTTAAGTTGTTTGACAGAAGTGTAGACCTCTCACAGTTTAGTGAGGATTCTCCACTGTATCCTATCTGTAGAGCTTGGATTGCTAATCAGCCTAAGGCTAATTACAAGGAATTTGGGTGAGTAATCTTTGTTACACTTATTTATGACTAGCTGAGCCTGCAACTTCACATATATTTTGATTATGATAAAACATTGTACTTACCAATGTATGTAAAAACAATAAACCTTCAAACTGGTAGGCAGCAAAAATATGATAATAAGAGATTATTAACTTCTTTATTTGTTAACCGATTGTTAAAAAAAAACTAAATATAAAGTGAATCCCATGACAATAAATTCCCGAAAACTGCATCCAAATTGATTAATCCGTTTCTGAGAGTAGTGTGCACAAAAATACAGACAAAATGAAAAAACATTGTTTTGGGTTCTTTCTAAAAACTTTTGAAAATATATTTTTTTTGCGTTGTGCACTCAAAAGACAAACAGATAAATATCTCTTCACCGATTTAGATGAAATAAACACTAAATGTGATAGTATATTCCTGAAAACCGTATTCAATTGGTTAAGCTGTTTCTGAGATTAGCGTGCACAAACATACAAACAAACTGAAAAAGCAATTGTTTTGGGTTCTCTTGCTCTTATAAAGGACCCCTATGATGTTTTATTTATTTTTGATGTACAGAAATGGATCACATAGATGGACAATTTTATTATATGTATCTTTCTTTTTTATTGCTATCAGACTAGCACGTCCACACAGTGTGAATTAAATTATACCTCCAAAGGTCTAAAAATTAAATTAAGTGAATAATGTAGTTTCCAAAATGATCTTCATTGTTACATGGTTAGGGTCTAAATTATATTATTAATGATTATTATATGTACTTCCAGCAAAAAGAACATTGAGTCACCAACACCAAATGAAGACAGTTTAGAGTTACCAGGTCCAGAAGGTCCTCCAATGTCAAAAATACCTGACCTTATTCCTGAGCAGAAGGCATGCAGCAAGGATAATATTAATTTGAACTATGTAAGTTAAAAGTTTTTAATTTAACAAAGGTTAGGGTGAACCAAATATATTTTCTTAACTTATTTACCATACACATTTATATTTGTTGCTTTTTGATATTAAATAAAGGTTTAAATATGTAGAAATATAATGTTTATCATGTAATAACAACCATTTATCTATTATGTAAATCTTACTTTGTAGCAGCTCCTACAATGTTAAAAGTATAACTATGTATCTTCAAGAAATGAAAAAAATATACATATATATACATATTACAGATTTGTATTAGATGTATAGTCCAATGTTCAACACATTTCATGTTTCGAAAAGATTACATCAGTGAAACAATATATTACATTCATAGCGGGAAGCTCCCCCTCCTAGCAAGGAGCAGCTGGTGCGGTGGCATACGGCGCGCTGGGCCGGCGTGAGGGCGGCCTGGCTACAGCGGGCGCATGACGCAGAGGCCAGGTACAGCGCCGCCCAAGCCGTGCTTAACAAAATTAATGTTAAGTAAGTACTTTATATATTAATATATTTGTTTTGTTCAATGTGTACTCAATCTTATTTTCATATACTTTTTATAATGCTTATTTTCTTTCTTTTCAGTGCTATTTGATAAGATAGTGGCTTTTCTATACTTACTAGATAATTAAGATTTAATTAAGTAGACTTTTTTAAACTATAGTTTTTAATCTTAGTTTTGCTATTTGATACAATTTTATATTAATAATCATTGTAATCAGATTTTTTGATTTGTTAAATGTTTAATTGGTAAGTAAAAGACTTGATTATTATGATTTATAGTTGTAATAAAATTGTTTTATATATTTTTTCGTTTCTTCTTTTTATTTTGCTCCTTATTTTGTGGACACTGGGACTTCTTATGGCCTTTTTCATTGCAGACATAACAAGACTGTAACAATATGATATGATTTACTACTATTTTTCTATTTATGTGTGTATCAACAGTTTAAATAGCAAATTTCAAATAAGCAGATAAAATTTGTTCAGCATAGATATTGAAAATGAAAAATTACCTGTGATTCTACCACAGTACCACAAACATGACCCTTCTCCTGGCAACACCTCATACATTTCTCACAGTGCACAAATGTGGGCTTGACACACCGTTTACACACACTGCAATGTTTGTATGTCATCCCATTTTTACTTGTGCACTCTCTACACTTTGTACAGTGCTTATTAGATTTTGATACCCAAAATTTACATTTATCACAAAGCTTGTAGCTGCTATCATTAGAGAGGTCAATAGACGACAATGGTAGATTTGTAAAAAATCTTACTGGTGTTCCAAATTTGCGGCCCCCCTTTTTATTTTGGAACTTTTTGTGGTTTGTATATTCAACCTATAAAAGATTTTATAATTATTATATTCTAAACTAAAATGAAATAAACAACAACTAAAATCAACTAACCAAAAACTAAAATCAAAATAATGGTAGTCAAATAAAACTGTAGTGTTCCCTGATCATTTTAAACTAATAAAACTTGAAAGTCACTGTTTTCAGTCAAATAAGCATACATTGCAATATTAATTATTGTAATAATCTAGTAGGGTGGATCTGTTAAGAAAATCCACAAGAAAACTACATATATAAAAGAACTTATCTTTATACTAATCATTTACCTGATAGTCATGCATCTTAATTTCTGGCATCATATTGGTGATATAGGGCTCTGCAAAGTATGGAAATGCCCATAGGACTGGTAAAACTTTGTCCTTAACTTCACATACAGTATTGTACAACTTAGAAAGATCTTGTATTGTTTGTACCAATGGTTCCACACGCCCACCAAATGGAGGGTCCATTACTATAGCCAAGCCTTTATTCCTGAACAAGTATATGTTATATATTTAAATATACAAATTAAATTATATGAATACCTGTGAAAAGTATTCTTTTTAATTAAATAAATCATAAAAAGATAATCACTCACTTGGAATCTTTAAAAAACTTTTTCAGCACTTTTTCATCTTTGTTACCATTAAATAGATAATTATTAAACATATTGTACCACAGAAACTTGTTTGTGGGATGAAACAGGTGGTGGCGGGTATCATAGTCCAACAGGAGTGATTCAAACTCAGGGTGCTCCTGAGCTGCTTCGTGGATGGATGGAGTACCAATGCACAGAATATTGCTAGAGGAGTAATTTATTATAAAATCATGTATAACATAATATTTAGCTATATATTTATTGAACTATTACTATTTACATATTCAAAATAAAATCATAAATATATAATATAGTACCTTATTTTATTATTTTTCAATATCCCAAGCACAGTACTAACAGATTTTTTGGCAAATAAGTATTGTGCTTCTTTTTCATCATTATCTAGAGGTGGTAATGCAGTGGTAGGATGTGTTAGCTGTTCATCTGTCAATGAAAGAACTACTCTATGGTCCTTAATATGTTTCCTGCTTTGAGATATAATATATAACTCCTTGCAAGTATTGCAGTATGCTCTATCTGAAGGGTGTCGCAATTTAACCTGAGAATGTAAAAAAAAACATTTTAAAAATTCTAAAGTATACAATCTTAAACATTTTTTAGATAACTGTTAAGACTTAAGTGTTAAGTCAAGGTAATTAATTTTATTAAAGTTAAATTTTATATTTTATTTAAATAATTCAATAAGGGTAAAAAATAACCTCTTGTAACTTCTTCCATGCTGCATCTTTGTCGATCTTTGGTATAAGACTGTAATACTTTTCATTTCTCTGCCTCACACTCTCTTTCTTCCAATCCTCTTCTTCAATGTGCACTGTACAGTCTTTTTTGTTTCTACAAGACGCACAAGCAAAGAACCGGCCCTTATTAGTGGCAAATAATAACGTCGGTCCGTGCAAGCACAACGGATGATTCGTTACATCCTCAACAACAACTTCTACAGGGCTGGAATTTTGAACTTGTTCGGTAGCTACAAATTTCCTCTTTTTAGTCATCTTAAAAGATTGTAAAGATTTAAACCACGTGAATACAAAATTTATAAGTTGACAGAAAAACAATTGTGAGAATACTGTCACTGTCAAAACTTCAACGTGACCACAGAGTACTATAAAAACGTGACGTGGCATATTAATCATTGATGCCAGTATAATTGTGCCTAATCAAAGTGGTTAATCATTGATTTGATATATTTTCGTGCTTTATAATTTAAATTTATCAGTTTGTCAACTATAATAGTCGGTACTTTACCCTGCAAACTCCCTAGTACGGTTAAACGCATAACTTGGTATCAATAAATTATACATAAAAATAATACTTTTAAATCGGAGAGTATAAAAATATTTTTTTTGTGTTACTTTTTTTCTACTGGCAAGTTTAATTTAAAGCCGGGTTCGAGTGAAGATAGCCTATAGATTGTTCTAATCCTTGTCATTTTTCTTAGCCTAATTTCTTCTGAAAGCTCCAATTAATAATAAAATGAGTGGATTAGTAAGAACAGCTCACAGAGTTATACAGAGTTGCGTGAAGAATCCTGGAATTGCAGGGTCTCTAGTATCCCGTACACAAGCCCCTGTAAAACGTGACTTTACGAGGGGAATATGGCACATGAGCTGTTCAAAAAGGATGGATAGCACCTCGGTGACATCAAAACTTCTTAAAAATCATTCCAACACATGCAGTTGTGGCTGTGGTCTTAAAGCTCTTCACACTAAAGGTAGCTTTTCTTATCTTTTGCCGACTTTTAGGTTATGATTACACCATTCTCAATTTTAATAATGTATCAAATTTACCTTATATTTTAAAATAACCTCTGTTACTACCTTTTAATCTATTATTATATATATTCAACAGACCAACATGATGAAAAATCACCAAATCCCAAACCTTTGGGTAAGTCATCCCTCTCCTATCCCTGTCTTATATAACCTATCCTTTAATATAAAAACCTATTCTTAATCTTCATCAGTGGTATATTATGTACACATTTACATAATAATTAGCTTTAATATACATAGTATTTACATATAAGTTAGCTTAGTTTAATTTTCCAACATATATATTTTAAAGTTTTTAATTAATAATTAGTACATCATTGTTTTATGTGATATTTTTTTGTGAATAAAATTTTGCACAGGTTTTCTAAATATTTTGGAAAGTGTTTTTTACTAAAAATGTATTTTTATACTTAAATAATTTTATCAAGGTATATAGATTATAATATTGAATTGTTTTTATAATGAGATACAAATGAGATTTATCTTAAACAATGTTGACTTCTCAGAATCAATGACAGTTAATCATAGGACTATTTGGTTAATCATAGCAGCATTTCTTGCCTAATACAATTATATACATATTTGGAATTAGCATTTCATATATATAAATATGTATATAACTCTATTTCACCAAAAAATGTTGATTAGACCATAATATAGCCCCCAGAACCGTCAATATAATTGTTAAGATTTTTTGTCCCTGCAGTATTACATCCTAAATTATGTTAAAATGTAATTTAGTGCTATCTGCCGGGTAGAGCAACCCATATTCACATCCAGGAAATATGCCCATGCATTATTCCTGCATAAAAATATTGGACAGAATTCTACTTTATTAATAAAACATGTAAATTTTATGAACTTTTGTACAAATCAAAGTTTACTTAAATAATCCCTCAAAGCATACAATATTTCTTATGATATTACTTTATATGGAATAAGTTACTACTACTACTACTAAGCCTTAACATACAATGCATTATTATTCTAGGTGAACGAGAACTGGTAGAGTTTCTGACTGAGGAGATAGTGGCCGAGCGCAAGTCTCAGAAGGTGAAGACATTGCCAGAAAATGTGGACGGGTTTTCTGTTAAGGGAGATGGTGCTGAAGTTGTTCTATCCAAGCAGTTGAAAGATGAGATGTGAGATATATAGTAAAATAACCTAAGTCAAAAAAAAGTTGATTAAATATATTTTTTTTATTTTTATCTTTTTGTATCTGTTAATGCATAAACTTAAATGAATATATTATATAATTTAAGTAGTTATACTCTGACTATTTTAAAAATAAATAATCATTCTGATTTACTTTTCAGTGTTAGAATAACATTCAATGTAAACCACACAGTTGACACAGAGGACTTTGGTGATGAAGCACAACCAGAGAAACAGGAATTTTCGGAAATGAGGTCCAAGCCACAGTTTGAGGTTGATTTGGTGCGTGGAGACAGTACTCTAGGTTTTACTTGTTCCTTTTTGCAGGAACAGCCCACTACTAATGCTGAAGAGTATAGTAAGTTTTTCAAATTTTATAAATATTTTTGTAATTGCAACATTGTTACAAATATGTATTGTCCAAATTTATTAATCTGTTAAGCATATCAAATTTAATGGATTTTTATAAAGTTTTACACATAGATAAGCTATGTTCTATATTTGTAGAACTTTTCTTCTCCAACCATGTTAACACAGTCTAAAATATAATAATAACTCTTTCTTTTGTTTTAGATGACATTTTCGGTATTGACGAAGTGACGTTGTACAAAGGAGAGTGGTCGGAAAAGGTGTATGCCGTCGCTGGAGACGTGCTTGATGGGGTTTGTATTTAAATATGTGATATATTATTATAGTATTGATAGAAAGCGCGTTTTTCCCTACCTATTTAGATTAATACACCAATGTGTATAAGTATGTACTTCGTTTTTGAAAATATCTATAAACATGTATAGCCATGTTAAGCTTATTTAAATTTATATAAATGTAGAATGATAAATAAACCGATACGGGCATGGATTCGAACCTGCGACTTTTGGGTCGCTCGTACCGTAGCTATGAGCGATACGGTAGCTCAGTTGTTAAAGCGTCGGGATGACGACGAGACGAAGCTTCTTAGCAATCCATGGATTCACCGTGCGGGTGCCGGGCCCATCGCGTTGCAAGGAGAGGAGTGCAAGCAGTGCCTGGGACTTGCGACCCAGGAGTAGGTTTAAGGGGCCCCTTTATTATGCGCAAAAACGCTCACCTTCACCCTCCACACTCCTCTCCCTACCTAACCAAATTTGGAAAGAACCTACTAATGCCGCCTTTGAAGTACGTTCTAGAAATGAACCGATGCTTGTTCTAGAAAGGCCAAGATCTTTAAGTAGGCTATAGAGAGATTTTGCTGTTATACCTCTCGCTCCCACTTCTACCGCGTACAAACTAACTATAAATTTATTCCTGATCAGTTCGTTGGTTAGTTCGTAATATTTATTGAGCTTGAATGTGTGATCCCTTGGGATGTTTGTTTCCCAAGGAACAGTAAGCTCCACAAGTATCACGCGCCTCAGATGTTTCGAATACAGGAATAAGTCCGGTCTGGATGACGAAACACCAACATCCCCAGGGATTTTGTAATGCTTTTCATACGTGTCCATCATGAGAATCCAATCAGGAGCCGCGCCTAATATTGAATAAGGCTTCGCTTTTGATTTTTTGGAGGAGCCTTCTTTTCCCATTAAAGGCAAAGGCCCGTATCAGTTTATTTTCATTCTATATTTATATAAATGTACTTAGTTCATTTTTTTAAGTAGAAATAATCAGCATTATAAAATACAACATATCTGTAGGGGTGCTGTATTAGGTTTATTAAAAAAAATTACAGATAATAAAAGTTATTGCATCATATATATAACGTTTTTTCACAATTTGAAATGGGTAATTTAATTTTTAACCTTGCAGATATTGTACCCAATTTTCGAAATGATTCTCAATGGTTATTTGGACCATTGGCTAGGAGTTTTAAGTACCGACTTATGGTGGCGTGGGTTCAAATCCCAGTTTTAGGAAAATTTTATGAGTTAACCCCATTATCGCCATACTTGATTCTACTACCATTGTAGTTCTCAGGTGCCAAGAATGGGGAATATTAAAATCATTGAGATGAAGTTTGTTCATCATTATATGTGACGAATATTCGTTGATATGTGACATTTTTTACATCAAGATTTAAAATTGTAATATATATTTTCTTTATTGCTATTAAAACTTTTTTTTGTTCTATTGTTTTAGTATCTTTATGATCTCTTGATGAATCTGCTTGAGGAAAAGGGTATCAGCAATGACTTTGTTCAGAAACTGTCTGATCTCAGCACTGCATATGAACACACTGCCTACATCAACTTGCTGGAAGGCATCTCAAAGTTCACCATTGGCAAACAATAAGTTTTATCAATTTATTTAGGAACCGAGAAATATGTAAAACCCTTTTACAAATATTCGAATTCATAAACAATATTGTATTGTCAAGATGTAAATATAAAATAACTGCCTTACAAATCTTACAAAAAATATATATTAAAATGATAACTTAATGTATTTTCTTTATAGATTACTGCTATTGATGTTACAGATTGAGAGTTTGTTTTGATAATGAGAAGTTGAGGCATTTATTTTGCTGTAGGATAGCTTTAAAGAATGTTTAGTTTAAAACAGTGTTCTGTTTAGTGTTATGTGTTTCATTGGAATAAACAATGTTTATGTTTCCCAAGCATTTTATTTGATGATATCTAATTTACATATATTAGAACTCGGGATCTATCAATACTCAAAGATGTAAAAATTTATTGCACTAACTCTAATAACTTTAAAAAATACACTGTTATAAGCATTTTTTATACATTTTTTACATTACACGTTACAAATATTTCTGATTGAAAAGTTACACTACCTTTTATGTGGTTATGGCTTCTTATCCTAGTAAATACTTCTTATTCTGGAAAATTATTTCCGTTTAAATATACCAAAAAATAACTGGACATTAATAAATAAAACAAATATTATACAACTAAAGTATTGGTCCGATTTTGATAAAACTTTGTTGGATGGAAAACGCCAACATTCTCTTTGAATCTATAAAAAAATGTAAAGTATGTGTTGTATGACTTTTATTTATTGACACTTGATAGGCAAAGTTTTTATAAAATTATACAGATCAATATAATGATTTAACAAGGTTACTTGGATTTAATCAGTTAAAAAGAAACAACATTATACGTCGTTTATTTATTACTAACATTATGTTTTTGTACGACATCACCACCTGCTGAAAAGGATAATTATATTTTAGCCACAAGTTATAAAATACGAATTTGTGCCTTTTTTAAAGTAAGTACAGATGTTCCCTGGACAATTTTCAGTTTATGGATAAATGAGAACTATAAAGTTATTTTCAAGTTTGCGAATTTTATTTAATTAAATAATGTCGATTAATGTTAGGTTAACTCAATAATAGTAAAAAGCAAATTATCTGACGATAATTTAAAAACTTCGTTTTATAATTTCTTGTTGCTAGAGATTTTTTGTTGTTTCTTGTACGAACAAATAAACAATAAAAAAAAACAAATATAACAAACTAGTTTTTGCCTGCGGCTTCGCACGCCTTAAATTCGTCGTAAAACAATTCCCACTTTCCCTTTTTTGTATTGGCTTCTATATAACTTATTTTAAGTGATACAATCAAAATTACGACATCGGCAGACATCGCTCACTGTCAAAAGTATATTTAAAGTTTTTAAAAAGGATACAATATTAGGTAATGTAATTATTTTTATACTTCTTATGTTTTTACTTAAACGTCCATTTAAACACTTCTTAAACAGAGTACTTAATAACCATTCTAACCATATATCACACTTATAGATTTTCATTGAACATAATGAAAATATTACCATTAAACTTGAGGAATTCTGAGCTACACAATCGACATTATTTTCACCATCCACTTGCAGGTCTAGTTTATTTTAAAAAATCTATTAAATGATAAACATCCAGATACCCGACAGATGACAACCGAAGGAGGCAGTGCCGTCTTCAGAGGGAGTCGAGACAAGCTCTCGACGACTTCAGAGATAGCGGCTGGGATAGGACGCTTGCGACGCTCTCTCCAACACACCAGGCATTCTGGCGGTTGCAGAGAGCGTTGAAGGCGGACATTGTCTCAGATATGCCTCCCTTGGTTGGACCTAACTCCGCCATCGCGTTTGACGACCCTGACAAAGCTGAGTGCTTAGCCGACAGTCTAGAGAGCCAGTGCCGCCTGTCTGCTCAATCGGTTGATCGCGATCATGTCGAAATAGTCGACAAATCGGTCAATATAATGTGTTCTCAGCCACCGGCCGGTCCGCCAATCAAGGAAACGAACCTAGACGAGGTGACGTCCATAGTTAGGGCGCTTCACGTCAAGAAATCGCCAGGTCCCGATAGGATCACTAACAAAGTGATAAAGCTTCTTCCGCCTCCTTTAATTTACCTATTAGTTACCATTTTTAACGCTCTACTGGCCGGTTGCTCGTTTCCGGCCCAGTGGAAAGAGGCCATAGTGATAGGGTTCCATAAGCCGGGCAAACCCCGGCATCTGCCTAGTAGTTACCGTCCCATTAGCCTTCTTAGTTCCTTAGGGAAAGTATATGAGAGAATCATCCTCTGTAGACTTAGATCGAAAGTCGAGAGACTCAAAATCATCCCAAATGAGCAGTTCGGCTTTAGAGCCAACCATTCATGTTCCCATCAGGTGCAACGCCTCACGGAGCACATACTGATAGGGGCCACTGTGAGGGCCAAGAAGCATAGGACAGGAGCGCTCTTCCTCGATGTAGCTAAGGCGTTCGACAGGGTCTGGCACAATGGACTGGTGTACAAGCTATACCAGTTCAAGGTGTCGGACAGACTCGTACTCATCATACGGGACTACCTGTCGAATCGCTCCTTTCGCTACAGAGTGGAAGGCGTTTTGTCAACCCCCCGCCCCATCAGGGCGGGTGTCCCCCAGGGTTCAGTTCTCTCGCCCATCCTCTACTCCATCTACGCTAGCGATATTCCTAGGCCGCGATCTAAAGTGCACCTTGCCATGTACGCGGACGATACCGCGCTTTACACGTCCTCTAAGGATCACTGGGAGATATACCAACGTCTCCAATCCGCAGTCGACTCCCTCGAGAGTTGGCTGCGGAAATGGCGGATCGAGGTAAACCCTGAGAAGAGCGTTTCGGTGCTCTTCGAACGGGGCCCCCCAAGGATCCTCCCGCGAATCAAACTCTTTGATAAACCGATACCTTGGAAAGACGAGGCAAAATACCTAGGAGTAACGTTAGATAGGAAGTTAGTTTTCACTGCGCATATTAGGACCGTTCGTAGCAGAGCGGCCTACATATTAGGCCGTTTATATCCGCTGTTAGGCAAGCGGAGTAAAATGTCCCTTCGCAATAAGGTGACACTTTACAAAGCTTGCATACGTTCCGTCATGTCCTATGCGAGTCCCGCTTTTGCGCACGCTAATCTGAAACCCCTTCAGGTGATTCAGAACAGGTTTACACGGATTGCAACCGGGGCGCCGTGGTTCGTACGCAACATCGATCTCCATAGAGATTTAGACCTTCCGCCCATCGCTCAGTACTTCAAGGGGCTTTCCCAAAAGTACTTTGAACGTGCTGAGCGACACCCGAACCCACTGGTGGCTGACGCCGCAGAATATAGACCACGTAAGACTACTTTAGTCAGAAAAAGAAGACCCAAGTCGGTACTCGTTGACCCCGACGACGCGTTCACAGTAGGTAATAACGTGTACGCGTAGGCATAATTGACACCACACAACATACAGACACACACCGTCTATACCGGTATAGACGAGGTCCCAACTGAGTAAGTGCTCCGTTGCTCCGGCGTTCTGCCGTCGGAGGACGCTAGTGTCCAAATGTCCTTAGCTTCTCTCCTGACTAACGACGCCCCGAGCCGTGTCTCAATCTGAGACGCCCTCGGGACGTCGTTCCCCATGGGGGCCCATCTGGCCCCCCCTTGTTAAGGGTGGGTCTCCAGACCCACCCGCTCCCCCGGTGACGCTGTAATAGCCAACAGGGCTAACAGTATAGACAAAAAAAAAAAAAAAAACAAAAAAAAAAAAAAATGACCCTATATTTTAAATTTGTAATATCTTCGAAAATATTCATTTAAATTACATGCTGTAAAGGGCTATATTGTTAAATACTAAATGTAAAATGTATTTAAGTTACTTAATTAGATACGGATTAAAGCTGTATTTCTTAAAATCGCTTCGTAAATAATCTATTATTTTTCGTAAAAAGTAAAGGATAAAAATTTTGCTATTGTAGGTTATCCCTAAGAGATAAACATACCATCGCGGATTTTCCTGTAAAACTTTTAAAGGTATACAATACTTAGTACATTATCTTGATCTGTCTCGTAGAGTTTAGCCAGCTTCGTACGCGTAGTTTTCGATTTTGATAAAAAGTACCCTTTGTACTTACTAATGTATGTAAAAACTATAAACCTTTAAACTGGTAAGAAGCAATGGTACGACAATAAGAGATTATTAACATCTTTATTTGTTAACCGATTGTTAAAAAAAAACAAAATATTAAGTGAATCCCGTGACTATATATTCCCAAAAACTGCATCCAGATCGACTAATCCGTTTCTGAGCTTAGCGTGCACAAACATACAGACATTCAGACGAACAGACAAAATGAAAAAAATATTGTTTTGGGTTCTCTTGCTTATATAAAGGTTATATGCTGTATGAATTTTTGAAAATATTTTTATTTCGTGTTGTGTGCAGAACTAAAAGACACAGATAAACAAAGATTTTAAAAATGCTGAAAATGTATTTTGTAGTTATTACTTCATATCCTGGTATATTTTTTTTTATATTTTAATGTACAAAGACTACTCCTCTACAGATTTATTATATGTATAGAATAAGATTTTCATGGTACCTATTACGTCATTGACATAAATTGTCATAACTTTTTTATTTCTTAACCGATTTACATGAATGTTAAGTGAAGACTGTGATAATATATTCCTGAAAACCGCATCCAAATTGGTTAAGCTGTTTCTGAGATTGGCGTGCACAAACATACAGACAAACAGACAAACTGAAAAACCATTGTTTTGGATCCTCTTGCTCTTATAAAGCCCCCCTATAATTTTTTTTTATTTGATCAGTGACAATTTTATTATATGTTTAGATAAAATGAGTAGTCTGCTATTTTCGTCCATTAATAAACTATTTTTTAAGGTATATCAAATCTATATCATAGGTAAATAGTGTTTAAACAAAAATTATTCAACATAACATTTTTCTAGATACTATTATTTAGTAATATAAGTAGCTAACTACTTATTAGATTATTTTTATTAAAAATATTGTTAAAGTTACACTCATTTTTATTAAAAATATTTTAGTTAAACTCAGCTTAATTACATGTTTGTTTAATCTACATAAACAACCCATTAGAGATGCAAAAGTGAATTAGATTGTACTATAAAATTGAAAATTCGTAGCTCTGTCTACATAATTTTCCTAAAACTTATCTTTTAAACATTTTTACTAAAATATCCATATTACTAAAAAAATATTATAAATTATCGTTTCATTATTTTTTCAATTTCATTCATTAAATATCGCTGTGATTTAACCAAAATCAGAATGTTGAACTTTAAGAACATTTTTTTTTAAGTAACATTAGAAATCGCAAACGTAATTTAGTAAAAGGATTATGTCAAAATATACAAATTATATATATACAATATACATGTGCCTAAAAGGGAAAATAATAATTTTAAAATATTTTATTATGATAAGCTTTATCTATAATCTATATTATTTAAAAAGTTAATACATATTACAATCTCAGAATAATAACTAAAGCATAGAAGGAGCTTAATTTTTTTAAAGCGTACACTGCCGTAGACAACAGAATATTTTCTAGTGATGTACGTTGTCTAAACTTATCCGCGATATCGATAGTGATCCTTATCTCTATGGTAGTACCTACTGTTTTTAAAAGGCTGGTTAGATACTTTCCATCACTAGCTAGAACGAGATACATCGAAAAATGCTATCACCTCGAGGATTTTGCCGCTTGCGATAACGTTTAGCTGTATTTCGTTATATACTGTATACTGAGGTAGTATTTTAAAATAATGAATATGACAAACAAACATTTATAGAATAAAAAATATTTATAGAAAGTAAATTTAAAAAATATATGGAGGTTGACACATATTTTTTTATTAGAAATTTTGAGAACCTGTTATAAAAGAAAAATAACAAATAAATTACAATAAAACTACATATTTATTATCCAGGCTACTTATAAAACAATCGATGTTATTAAAATAGTGAGTACTAAAATGTTTCCATTCCCAATTTTTCTGTGCATTAGTGTCGATCCATATTTGTCGTCAGTTAACGTCCGTGGAAAATCTAGAATAATAATCCGTGGATATATCACATAGATTTTGCAGAATGTATTAGTAATGTAATAACACTGGATTAAACTATCGATAACTGTGCTTTTTGGAACACTATTGCATAAATATATAGAAAACTTTAAAGTGATCAAATATCGTATATCGTAATATTGCATAAAGAAGTCTTATAATTAGGCCATAGGACAACTTTCTCTTTATAATTTGTAAACCAGTAAAAAAAACACAAATAGTTATATTGTAACGAAGAAATACGTAAAAAAATATGTTAGTACACTTACCGATGGAAGGTTACTTTTGAACTTAATTTTCTTTCCGGGTAGAACTGGATTTACATCCCCTCATAGTGTAGGACATTGCTCATGCTATTAGGTTATATTTTCTCTCAACGAAACGGAGAAAATTTGTAAATAACTTTATAAATTCGTAAATAAAACTAACCAAGAACATACCACTGACAGCGTCGGCTGTCATCAATCACAATTCACAACCAAAATGTGTAAACGTTGTCCATACCCAATAAGTCAAATATGTTATATGAATTATACTTTCCAATTTACAATCATAATGGTAATATAAATGACATAATGGTGACCATTTGGGTCCCCATTTTGCTGTTCTGACAACTTTATATTTGTTTCTTTCATCATTATATTTTCACAATATGAAAAAAGAGGACAACTGTTAAACACACAATTAAGTCGTCAATTTTAGGGTACTTCTATAATCTATGCTTTAGTTATTGTTCTGAAATTACAATTTACGAGTCCTTCAAAGTAATGTCCTCTATGTTCGGTTACATTGTAATAATGTGCTCCGTGAATAATCCAAAAACCAATCATTTGCTTTATAAAACAACTGCTATCCAATAGAAATTGTGTTTATTTATAGTTTATCCAATCAGAAACCAACTTGAACATCGTACCATTTGAATGTCAGCTGCCGTCACTTTTATTGTCATTTGTCAAAGTGGCACTGGCAAGTGGCAGTGGCAAGTGTAGTAAAATTTAACGAGTTTAATATTTCTACGCCAAAATGGCTGACGCGTCGTCGTCGGTGCGGGTGAAAAAAATACCCGATAATCTATACGAAGTGTGCTTAACTAATTTAGTGACCTATTTGCAAAAATGTAAGTGCGAACGGAATGATTTGCGATCTTTACCAGACAGCATCCTCATGGATGTTTATTATAAGGTGAGTTCCAATACTGCTACATTTCTTATCTTCGACGAATACTTACGAACAAAAATGCACCGTTATTTCTTTTGTGATGTCTGCAATCAGGACATGGCTTCATTAATGATAATTAAACTCGTGTGGAGTTCACGGTCATGAGGTATGGTTTGTCAGGGTGGTAAATCACTTTCACTGTGGGTTCGTCATTCGATCCAAAAGTCTTTGTTGCGAAATCTATTCATCGTGTTTACGATATGTGGCCATGTAGAGAACAATGTTTTGCTTTATTTGTTTATAGGATTCAGTATTATATATTACACAGTGATATAGGTATTATAATGAATATTTTTTGACTAAATCAAAACTATTAAGTGCCTGCCCTATCTTGGCTCTGATCGCTATGACATATTTTCTTCCTAAATCATTCATAATAAAAACCAAAACGAAAATATGTAATATACAAATAAGTATAATATATACAAACAAATATTTATTAAGATATATAACATTTTCATATTTATTTTCTTATTTCTATGAAATTACAATTTATTCTATAATTTAGAGTTATAGATAAATCATACTTTTAGTGTACTCTCCCTCAAAGTTTAGAAATTGATAAGAAATGATAAGAAAGCACCATAACCTAAACCAAACATGAGGAGGTACCTGGTACCTTCCTACCCATTGTTCTGCGTGTTATTATGAAATTACTGGTACTGTTATTATGAAATTACTGCTACTATTATTATTAAATTTATAATAATCATAACAAGATAATAGGTATTAGAAATTTATTACTTATTAAATTACTAAACTGAATTACTAAAGCTCTATGAATAAATATATCTCTGACTTTAAAAAATATCGAAAAACAATTTTATACTAATATTTGTGTACGGATAATCATGCAGGCGAAAAAAATTGACGCATTTTAAACATGGTGTATTAATGAATTTCAAATATCAATTGATAAATATTTACATATCTCATACAATGCAAAAAATATGGCAGTTACTTACGCAACACAGTAATTACGTAATAAAATAATTTTACAGCCAAATTATGTTTTACAGAGAAATTAAGACATAAAAACTGAATGTGCTGCATAAAACATTTTACTTTGTTTTTATGAACTAATAACTCACGACTTTTTATTTTCTAGTTTTATGAATTACGTAAATTACTGTCATTGTAATCTTAAGTATTTTGTATCTGTCATGTTAAGATAAAGTAATATTCTAAAACACTCGATTGAACATAACAGTGTGAGCAGATTGGACCGAAGTCTGAACGAGGTTCGTTTCATTCCGATCCGTTCGTCAATCTTTAATTTTCCCCTCATCCATGGCTTTCACAGCGTCAACTAACAAAGCCTAGGAGTTCGGACCTGACAAGACTAATGGGTAAACCTGATTAGTCCACAGATTACCAATAGTCCTACTACCTATACATAATTAAAAAAAATGACCTAATCACACCTTTATCTAATTTTGACTTAATCCCTGTCAATTTACAAGAAAATACACAAAGATGCCAAACAGACCGTACACAGAGCTGGGTCCTGGAGATTCGTACGGCTCCAATTGAGTTAACGAGCAGACGTTCGCATTTGATGGTAAGTGGATACTTTCGCACATGGACATTTGCCAATATGCTGAGTGGGCAGATGCGTTGCACTGTTAAGGAACGGAAGTAAGGACGAGAGCAATAGGACGGAAAGGGAGCTGAGGTCTTCTATTTCTCTCTATAGGTAATATTAAACTTAATACCCCATTGGTAATAGCACATTATTGGGACATGAATCTTTGCCATTATTTACTCGAAGCAAGTCGTTTAATTTAGTTCTAACAACTCTCAACCTTCTAAAATCAGAAACAATTTTATTCTTTCCTACTGAACTATGCAGTTACAAATAATACTAGATTGATTTCTACATAACTAGCGTTGTTCTTGAGACATTATTCTATTGATTGAAAGATAAGAGAAAGATTTGTTCCTTTTAAAATGTGTTTTAGTTATCAGTGTCAGAAGTAACTGTGACGGACGAGGTTTCTCGAGAACATTAGGTAACAATTGATGCTGCAATTGCCTTTTTATTGGACCAATCACAATCAAATATCTTGATATATACCCTGTTTATTCATATGTATATTATAAAATTTAATTAGGTACATTAAATATTCTTTTAAATAATTATAATAAAAAAATAACAATGCTGGCCATGAGTTTATTATGATCAGATTTTCCTTTTCGAAAATAAAATAAATATTGAAAGCAGATAAATAAGATTTCTTTTTTTTTAAAGTAAAGTAAATGTAAACAATGTTCGCTACATAAATCCATCTAGACGCAGTTCTATTTTTTATTAAGCAGCTCGAGTGCCTCAATGCGGAAATGTCAATATATCCACGCGAACATTTACATAATTATCTACACTATATATAACTTAGGTTGCAAAAAAGATTTTAACTAGCATGTAATCTGTTAAACATGATTTTGTAGCAATAATAATGGCAAGTATTTTAAGGCAGAATATGATTCATCTGTCACTTTGTGTCTACATAAAAAAAATACTTGCGTCATTACGAATAGGAATAATAACGAATGATCAAAGAAATGTCAGAGAAAGGAATTTCAAAAACGAGAATGTCTCGTCAGTAGACGTCGCTGGCGCATTCGTGAAAGGTGCTCGTTATGCAGACGGATGAACTTAACGAAAGTGCGTCTGCATTCTGAATACTAACGAATATATTATCAAAGACGATATCGAATTTATTTTTTGTAATTATAATTTATTTTTGATATTGTATCCTAGATAATATTTCATATTTCCCTTCATCTATGAACATTACAATTTAATTAAAATATATATTTAAAAACATCGTCGATCAGGAAACAACACATTACCCACTGGCAAACCGTTTCGTCGCTCTGTCAACAGAGCTATCGTGTCCCTAACCTGATTCTATCTAAAATGTTATTCTAGACAATTTTAAACTATAACTACTTGCATTTAAAGGGATTTTCATACATATATTATTAATTTTAGTTGAACTAATCATAATTATAAATTCCATATTAGCATACGGAAGTTAATATATATGGCACAAATATATAATACTACCGCGTTCATTATACACAGGTTTTGCGTGTTCTCAAAAAACAACATCGAATGTTGTAAATTGTCGTGACCTTTCGAATCCTGTGACCTTTACAGCCTTTCGGATATTATTTACAGAGCTTCCTCATTTATTATCGTTATCACTATTGTTATTTTTATTGGTTTTTATATTAATGTTTACCTTAATTATGTTTTCTCTTTCTAATTTATAGGATACTTTGCTAAATTACGTTGATATAGTTAGTATAGTTTTTAAATAACTAGTTACATATATGCTTTAACAGGATATTATTTAACTCAACTTTTCCTGGTTATAGGGCCTAGATGTTGCCTAATGACAGCTTTTATATGGTATCTACCATCCTAGGGTGGTACCATCTGCTCACATCTACATAGAGTATAGATGTATTTGTAGTGAGCCAAAACCCTCGTCTCTTAGTATTTTAATTCCTTTCATCCTGCTTCCTCAAGATAATAGTGATGTACTCCATTTGTATCCGTTTTCAAAGGACAATGACCAATTAGCATCAACTACTGATTTTAAAAGAAAAGGACCGTTAACACCAAGAGTTCAATGATCTCTATAATTTTACCAAAAACGTAATCAATTAAATCAAATAAAAAATAGGTCTTGTTTCCAGTTTATTGACATATCAGCTTTCAAGTCTAATTTATTTGAGCTTATGTTCTTAAATATATAAATATTTGCTGTTACATCTTTCACATGATCTCGGATCATAAAATAATATTATCTACGTTATCTTGACAATAGTTATCTAAAGCTTAAATTCACTTCAAAATACAATACCAAATTCATTTATATGTATGTTTTTAATATTGTAATTTATAAGTCAATCTATTATTCATTCTTCCTGTAGTTATTTAAATTACACCGAAGATTGTCAAATTCATTGTTATTCAACATTTCCGGTGGCAACGTTAACGTGCTAAAATATATATTTTGAAACCTTAAAATATATAATTTATTATATATATGTAATTATGTCTTGGATGTGCTAAAATAGTCAGTCCTTTATATTTGAGTGATTGGTCGATTCGCGTATTTAGGTGAAGGTAAACTAGCAACCGGTTGTTTCATAACAGTACTTCTAATATTAAATTATAATTAATAAAGAAAATCATATAACTTACATAACATGTTGATTTCTATTTTATTGTACCTCAGTTTTTATTATTTCAACATTTTTATTCAACATCAAATGTTAGGATATAAAAACCCTACAACTGTAACATTAGTACACTAATAAAATTAAAAAAAAATAAAATAAAATAATTTCGTAAAGACCAAAATGCGAAATCGAGATACAGATATCATCTCATGAATATTGTATCAACAAAACAAATATGATATTTAAAAACAAATATTAGTATGCCAATATTTGTTATGTGATTCATGTGAACTGTGAAGCCGAGAACACTTTTGAGAGGTCAAGTTGGTTTTCAAAATGATGAATCAATGAATCAATCAATAAAAATGAAAGAAGTTTTATATAATACATCCTGCTATAACATTATTCAATTAAAAAGTATCGTTATCCTTTCAATGTCTTAGACAGGAAAAGATTGTAGACTTAACACTAGTTATTATTTTATTATTGACTAACAGACAGCTATTTTTATCAAGATTATATATACTTTTGATCGGTTTTTTAGAAATTTAACCGTAATTCAGATTTTGAATGTTTATGAGGGTATGAACAAAAACCAGCAGCTCTTTAATGTATCAATTTAATATATTTATTTCATGTAATTTATATATTTAGCTATAGCTATAGCTATATATATATATACGTATATATCAATTTATTGTTACGTCAGACAATAATCTATGCCTGACGACTATTTGCCATTAAACTTATATAATATTTTACATTGACAATGTGAATGTAAACAATTATTTGTTTTAACATATTTGTAATAAATATTAAATATAAATTTTATATTTCTTAATGTAATAGTGAACTATGCAAAACACTTTTAAATATAAACTCAAACTATGCAAATCTCACATGTCTACGTGCGTGTAATATCCTTTGAAAGGGATACAAAGATCTCTTTACGTATTCATATAAATGGAAATTTGAATATATTTTTTATCTATGTAAATCCATTCTTGACAAGAATATAGTAGGTACAATATTAAAGAAAAAATGTCTAAAAACTATTTCTTTATGGTTGTTTATTAAGAACTAAAAATATAATTAAATTTTAAGAAATTCCGAAATTGTAAAACATATTTTCTGTCAATACTATATCTAGAAAATATTAACTGAATCCTGAAATTTAAACAAAAATTATTTAAAATAATATTTAATGATTGTATGCTGTATCTGTTTGCATTTTAACCAGGATAAGTTTTTAATAAAGAATAAAATATATACACTCTCTAAATATAGAGTGTATAAAACTATGTTTTGATTTTTTAGTACACACTTTTAGTACACACTTCACCGTTATAGTTTTCGTGATGTCAAAAGTCGTAATAGGGGTACATATCATATACTAAAGTGGACATTTACAAATATCTATAATAATATTACTATTGATAACTCATTTAAATATAAATACATCAAATATATCAAACGCTCCAGTTATATTAAGTGGTACTTAAAATGTTGTTTCTGACAAGTATTATCATCCTTGATAACAATTGTTTCTTGGCCATCTGAGTTCTGATTGTTTTATTGAGATTCAATTGTTTTATATTCACTTCCTCCGGCTTCACTACTTTATTTACAAAGCCTTTTTTATATGTTTTAACTTTAACCCATTGACTCGTCAACCTGGCACTTTTTCACTATTAATATTTTTTTTTAACCCAAAAGTAGGGGTGTTATAAGTTTGACCTGTGCATCTGTATATCTGTCTGTGGCAACGTAGCAGCCAAACGCGTGGATGGAATTAAATGCGGTTTTTTTTAAACGAAAGCTCGGTTCGTCGAGATGGTTCTTAGCTATGTTTAGTCAAAATAGAAGCAGCTGTCTCCAAGATATAGAGCTTTTATTGGTGCTGGTGTATAGTTCTCATACAATATACATTGTAAAAATCTAAAAAAGTGAAATTAGTGTGTTCGTAGGTTCATTTAGAAAAAAGTAAACAGTAAAACAACATAGAAAAAAGTAAAATAATTTAAAAAAGCAGAAAAAAATATATTTAAAACCCCAGATATAAAAAGACGTCTAAAAAGCATAAAAATTTAATTATTATGTACTTATTGAAATCGTTGCGTCGGGGGAACGCTAAATCAAGAATTCAAAATTCAAGTTAGTTACCAAGGCAAATAACGAAATACCATTATTAAATCTTATATAGTCTAAACTCTAAGTCCTCATTCATTAGCTCCGAAAATTTTGTAACATAGACACCATTGTCAACGTACTACGTATAACGTACCCCCGATGCAACGACTTCAAAAAGTACATAATAATTTTATTTTTATCCTTTTTAAACGTCTCTTTTATCGGAGTTTTTTTTTAAATTTTGAATTTAATTTTTGTTACGTTCGTTACATTAATAATTGAGATTTTTAACATTCTTAATATTCTCAAAGGTTTAAAATATAAATGTTAAGAAAATCTAAACATTTTTATAAAAAAAAAAGTTGCCTCTTTTAGCACTGGGGTCACAGATTCAATAAGATATGGGGATTATCGGTTTTCTGTCTATATGAGCTAAAGACTTCTATATTTTATGTATTATATAATCAAATTGTAAACAGTCAGCTCTTAAGACTTCGCTAATAGATTGCTATAGACGAAAACTTCTAGGCTATAAAGATAATAAATTTCGAAGCATGCTAATGTTAAGCTGAACATACAACTTGTGCAGTATAAAAGTATATTATATTGGGTACAATAAAGTACAGTGCCGTAAAAAAATAAAATATCTTAATTCATGTATGCAGGCATTTACAAGCACTTTTAAATCGTCAATCGTACTCTACTAGTACCTACTGTAATATTTTTTTTTTATCTGTCTATGCTGTTAGCCCTGTTGGCTATTACAGCGTAACCGGCGGAGCGGGTGGGTCAAGAGAACCACCCTTAAAAAGGGGAGCCAGATGGGCCCCCATGGGGAACGACGTCCCGAGGGCGTCTCAGATTGAGACACGGACCTCGGCTCGGGGCGTCGTTAGTCAGGAGGGAAGCTAAGGAAATTTGGACACTAGCGTCCTCCGACGGCAGAACGCCGGAGCAACGGAGCACTTACTCAGTTGGGACCTCGTCTATACCGGTATAGACAGCGTGTGTCTGCATGTGGTGTGGTGTCACTTATGCCTACGCGTACACGTTATTACCTACTGTGAACGCGTCGTCGGGGTCAACGAGTACCGACTTGGGTCTTTTTTTCTGACTAAAGTAGTCTTACATCTTACATCTATACTCTGCGGCGTCAGCCACCAGTGGGTTCGGGTGTCGCTCAGCACGTTCAAAATACTTTTGGGAAAGCCCCTTGAAGTACTGAGCGATGGTCGGAAGGTCTAAGTCTCTATGGAGATCGACGTTGCGTACGAACCACGGCGTACCGGTTGCAATCCGTGTAAATACTGTAATAGTACTGTACAGTACAGTATAGTGCGGTGAATACTATTTACTTATTATGAGAAGATTTAAAAATAATTCTCATCACACTATCCACGAACCGTAACAAATGATAAAGGTTTCAAAATCGATGTGTTAAAAAAAAAAAAGTAGCTCAAGCTTCGTCTCGGGCGTTAGTCATCTCATAACGGCGCAGCATCCCGTACCGTTACGGTATAATTTATACTACCCATACAATGTGCTCAATTTATACTCACTAAATACACTATTACAAATATTTGCGTATCTCAATATCGTGTGAAACAAAATCCTTCGATGCATGGGTTTGAAGTTAAATAATTTTAAATAAATATATACTTTTTGCGGTTTCGACAAATGTTTAGGTGAATAGTGTATGAAGTACGAAAAAATGGTATAAGAACTCTTTACAAGCGATGACAGATCGTGCTGTTAGTTCCAGATTAATAAAATGTTTGTCGATGATTCAGACAAACATTTTAAATTCTTTCGAAGTTAACTAACGGAGTTTGTTCAAATGCTCTTGGATTTAAAGCGCAATGACTCAACTCACCTAATTATTAAAGATACGAATTTTATCATTTTATTAAATGAAACGATTTGAATTTGCAGCGTGAGTCAGTGTGCTGCAATACGCGCTCGCCCTCGTACCAAGTTTATTTTTAGCGATCCGTATTTATAATACCTTATTGCTATCAGTTGACACAGGTTTTTTGGGGGACATTTTCATAGACTTATCGTTTTTACTCATTATAAATCTATAAAACATTAAAACAAAACTATTATTATTTTTATACTGTGTGTATCTAATATCTTAATACATAGTTTGATAATGTTTATTTAATACCAAATAATATAAATATCTTTGGTGTTTTTATAAATCTTGTGTACGGAACACTATATGTTGATATTCCTACTACACCTACTTGTTTAAATTCCCCATGAGTGTTTTGTCAATGGTCGTTACACTCGCTAATAGTGCAAACTCATTTTATTAATAACAGCACTTTTCCTGCTGACCTGATCTATTAATTGTATGTATGTGTATGTATGTATGTGTATGTATGTATGTGAATGTATGTATGTGAATGTATGTATGTGTATATATGTGTGTGTATGTATGTTTGTAATTCGTACTGTAGTCGCATATAGTTTTAAAACTATTATCGTATGTTCTATGGTTCAAAACAGATTAAAAAAGAAGTCGTTTCTAATTTTTGTAAATAGAATTATATGTCTATAAAATTACTTAGTTATGATATTATTTGGACTAAATTTTGTACTCGTTTCGTAAATCTTTGATCTAATATTTAGTTTAAATTAAAGGGTGCTAAAAATAGAAAACATCAAACAAGGGATCGATGACCTGGTTATATAGGAAACTTTGAAAGTTGAATAATTATTGAAGATCTACAAAATTTATAAAATTATCAGACCTGCTAGATACATTTTGAATTTATTAGTTTATTGTTATTCAAGGAATGTTTTTATAATTTTAATTTTAAATAGGAAAAACCATGCTGACGTCTTTATAATAGTCCGTCTTTATAATAGTAAAACCTCTTGTCATTGTAGAAATAAAATCATTTAACCGAGATCATACATGTTCCTTTTTTCCTGTTAAAGTTAAATTATCATTTAATAATCTTGATTAAGAATCTATGTAGTAATTAATATTATATATTATTTCTAATTGGAATTCCCAATAGCAAGATTTTAGGAAAATGTCATATCTAGACCAGTATTCTCTGTATAATTCAAATCTTTAGATCTATTGAAATTGTAATTGAAAACATTGTATTCAAGATATGGTGAGTGGGCAACCAATTTCAAGAACATATATTTTTTATTATTATTTCTAATTATTACTTGTTAATATTTATTTAATGATATTTTACTTACGAGTTATTTTTTGAGCTTTTTTTATAATTATTACTAATTTGTTATTCTTGTTTGGTTTGTGTCAAAGTAAAGTAGATAAATATAAGTATATATGGTAAATATATCTCTTGATGACCTACACTTCAATAAAGTGGTATAATGTACCTTTCTCCTTCTAATACAACAATGTTGCCTTTCTCCGATGGTCTAACATCATTTATCTCGCTGGTCTGGTCTGTCATGAGCTCCTTTCGCTTTTCAAGGTGAATTTCACCAATATTAAGAGGACGTTACTTAATCTTAATTTAATTTATTGTGCAAATATTCCATTTCTATTAACACGGTAGTATTAGGTCGCTTTCACATTTGTGTTTTTTTTTAACATTTGAAATTTTTTTTATTTAAGTAACCTAGGTTTAGAGAAAAGCTGTCACTAATATACAGATTAAATACTTTTGTGCAGTGCCACCTTTTTACTTATGTTAAAGAATTATGAAGTCGCTTTCTTGTTTGATATTTTGTACACGTTTTACTATTGATTTTTTTACTTAGATAAATTATGTAAAAGTTAGGAAAAAAGCTATCACTAATATACTAATTGTTCTTAATTAATTATCTATTGTGCCATCTTTTAACTATAGTCTTATAGATATAATGTAAAAAAAATATAATAAAAATACAAATTGTCAGTTTAATCTGTATGGCTCAAGAATTTTATAATGTATATTATAATAAAAAAGGTTTATTAGTCTATATTTATTTCATTTAAGGTGATATCTTATAATATAAACCAAACTTATTTTTAATATTAAGTAAATAAATGAATTAAATATAATAATAAAAGAAAGCGTCACACTTCCCCTTAACTAGTAGCTGGCGGGGAGACGGTTTCACTCTCGTGCTTACGTAAACCGACCTTTACTAAGTGTGTTTGTGTGTATGTGTATGTATGTTTGTTGGTTGATGAAAACGATAATCAGTTTCATTTAACTAATTCTTCCATAACATTAACTTGAGATTAAACTCAGATCTGGAATAGATAAGATTAACAACTTCACAACTAAACCATTAAAATGATGTGAAGTCAATCTATAATATTATGTTTTTTGTATAAAATATGATATATAACGAAATTTTAGGTCATTATCTGCCGGGCTTTCCCTCTTAATCTGTATGTAGGTTACGTTTTTTTTAAACGTACCTAACAAAGAACGGTTTTCTTAAACGTAACTAAATTACGTTTCCTAATATTTTTTTTTATTTTTAAAAACAGTTTTAAATGTCTATGTTATATACATATCTACTTTTATCAAAAGTTTCAGGGCTATTTGTCATTTTTTTGTCGAATGGAGTTATACTTGGAATCAGTGTTTATTTCTTATTTAATTGTATAACTCTATAAAAAAATAAATCGCTTAGATCAAAATATATCCCTGGAACCAACAACATAATCACAGTGAGCGGATTATTTTATTGTTCAAATGTCGTCATCTCGGCTAGCACAAGTTGGGTTCAAAAAATTATTGCTCTTGATTGCTATTTATTAGGGAAACTCATGTAACATCACTCTATGACTAATATTATGAATATAAAAATGCCTTCAAAGGAATATAGCAAATATGAAATAAAATGTATTTGTGATTCGCATTTGATCAGTAATTTTGAACATTCTTTTATGAAGTAAAGGACTTAAACAGAATTGTAGAAGGACTCGTAAGACGCTGTTTTTTTAATAAAAATTTTATTTCTATGTTGCATTTATTTTATTGAGATTTTTTTAATATTTAGGACCTAATCATTGTATCGATTCACTCTGTTCCCAATTATATTGGGTGCAACTAAATATGTCAAATTTTTCCCCGCTCTTCTATCATACTTCATAGCAGTAAATGTATAAGCGTAAGTATTAAAGTTACATATTTTTTCTATTATATAAAACAATGAACTCATACTATTGTTTTATAAGGTTTTTCATTTTTATAAATAACCTTCACATCAATAGCAATTGTCTTATCTTTATTTCTATAGTTATTTCTTTTAATATCTTCGAAGACTGACATTCCTCTCACATACCTCATTCGATTTCAATAATCTCAAGAACTCTGAACATTATTGTCTTTTAACAGCTTAGAATTTAGACCATGTGAACTATGTGTTGACACCCATACCACATTTAATAATGGTATAATTTTAATTAGTATGAAAAACAAAAATATATAAAAGAAAACCCAGTTTGATTTTTATATGTAAATGTATTACTGTTAAGCTTATTTAAATTTTTAATAGAAATAGAGTGAAAAATAAATCCATATAGGGATTTGTATCCGCTAGCTCTTGGAAAGCGTTCCGTCGCTGTACCGATTGAGCTACCGTACCACAACCAGCTTTAATGAATTTAGCATTCGATATTTGATCGTCTTTGTCGGAAACCCACTACAATATATGACGAGATGCAAAGTATCCCCCAATAAATTACAACTTAACTGCAACCTGAGCGCAATGTAACAAGATGCATGTCTCAAGATGCAAGGTGGTTCTTATACTAAGAATTATGATATCATCAAATAAAAGTATTAATTAAAGCGTTTATACGGCGCCAACAAGCCCCATGCAGGGTTGTCAGGCCCTAAACAAAAAAGCTGACTAAATTATTTATTTGCAAGTGAATATATACATATATACGACTGATATATATACCAAGAGTGACGACTGACGCAGTCCATTAAGCCAGTGGTGGTGGGTTCGATCCCCACACTAAAAATATTTGTGTTAAAACAAACACGTATTTTTCTTGGGTTCTTGATATATGTATAATATGTATACATATATCAAGACGAAAAAAATAGTTTATATACTCTTAATCAGTTGTCTAGTTGTGAGTTTGAGGCTAGATATAAAAATGTCTCAAATTTATTTATTTACATATGTATAGTACAAAGAAAACCTTTAACAGGCCTGACAGGTGGTTTCGTAAAAAAAATTGAAGTGACCTAAAAATGTTGTTCTAATTTATTTTGACCTAACCCTAGTCCCATATCTCGTATTGTAAACAACGGCCAAGGTTTAACGCTTTGTCTATTCAGCTGTATTCATAAAATAATGTACGTTTTAATTTTAGTTCTCAAAATACTGACCTATAAAGAAAATGTGTGTCTGTAATAACAATAATATATGATCGTAAAACTTATGCAATTGTTATTTTTGTCAGTTTCATAAATGTTATGAGGTGGTCAAGAGTGATCTAAGACTAATTTAAACTGAACTCTGAGCAACGCTATTAACTCCTTACAGCTTAAGCTACACAAGAAAATAGGTCTTGTAAGTATGTATGTGTGCGTATGTGTTAGTGTATATATGTATGCGTGTATGTAAGTATGTGTATACTTCAACGGCCAGTATAGCTGACGTTAATATACATGGTGCAAAATTAATCCACATTGAATAAACAGTCCAAAGAAAACTGTTACTTATCTAGAACGTGTCGGTTTCTTTACCTACAAAATATTCATCGTGGTTTCCGTATGTCGCTAATGTGTTCACATAATTAGTTAGAAATCTCTTAGCATTCCTTTACATCTTTATTCGAAAACTGTGTTAATAGACACCATATAAGACACGCCAGTTACATAATATTGTACGAGATTTCTACGACATCAATCCAATTACTATGTGATTGTTATGTGCCAAAAATCTCCTATTTAACAGTATTATCTGGATGATTTTACGTCAGTCCTTTGGCAACCCATTTATATTGTATGTATAATTGTCATTGTTGTCTGCATACAAAAGCTACCCTCTACAGCAGTAATAGATACGCTCTTGAAAAAATACTTGTTTGATCCATACTTACATTTGTCCGGTAGGTGAAGAAGACACATGTTAAAAAGATTTGTGTCCTAAAAAATATATAGGTATAGATCTGTTAAGATTTCCATAGTTATAAGAAGAGGCATTTGCTCAATTTCTATAGTTATGAGAAGAGGCATTTGCTCAGCTGTGGGACATCTGGCGCTGATACTTTACTTGTCCTATTAAATAGAATTATTACATTATGTTATTTATTCATTGAAATATATTGATACCAATGTCGAAATTTAGCCTCATTTATAATGAACATTGGTCGAAGTGTGTCTAGACCTTGCTTAGGACCCGGTAACCCGCTGGCACGGTTTCATAGTTGCGTCTTGCGCGTGCGCATAGGCATGACTTATACGGTAGCGTTTTACCGAAACCACTATTTGAATAGTGGGAGGTTTAATAGACTTTCTATATTCAATTATACATAAGAATAATTAAACTATAGTAACAAATAATTTTTAAAATAAAAGTTGTTTTAACAACGCAATAACGATAGCCAATATATATAGCCAATAGATCAATAACACGCACACAGACAGACATAGGAAGTTGAACGAGCTGGAAATAGGTGAATAATGAAGATATAATATTTGTGTTCGTTTATCTATATAATATTAATGATGTTGTTTTATGATTATTATTTTTGTTTGTTTGTGTATGTAGGTATGTGTCAGAGAAATAATAAATATGTATGGTAGAGTACGAAAAAGATATCAGTATTGACATTGGTGCCTAACACAAAAGATATCATTTTACACTATACATTTATTAATTTAATTTACTTGATTATATTTATTTATTAATTTAAGATACCAGTCAGAATGGCTATTCTGATTGCCAGTTGAGTTTAAAATCAATGATTTAATTCATACATTTTGCGAAATTTATTTTTGCGGTGATTATCCAGCAAGTAGGTACCTACATGACCGATCACTGATTTTTTTTTGTTGCTAAACCATCGATGATAATGCTGCTATCAACTAATAGAAACCTGATGACAATGGATTCAGTAACTTCAGAAGAAGAAGCACCAGGGAGAGCGCATTGAAGCCAAATATATAAGTTTCCCTCCTCGCTGCGCTCAATCAGATGTTTGTCGTGTTTTGTTTGTATCGAGTGTGTAATAGATCTATATAGATAGTAATAGATCTGTTGGTTCAGTGATAATGGAACTTGTAATCTACAAAATGATGTTATTTAACAATGTATTTAATAACAATCTATTAATATATAAGCTACTTAAATAATATGAAAGTTGAATACTACTTATTAATGATTTTTGTAAAATATCTGTAATTAGTAACCCAGTCGAAACTTAAAACTTTTTGAAATACTGGTATTATACTAGAAGCTAATAATTTTGACGCTTGTTGATATAGTTGATTAGTGACCCTAACTGCTGAACCAATAGTTTTGGGTTTGATTCTAACACAGGACAATTTTTTGTATGATCCACAGTTTGTTAATCCGAGTCTGGATCTTTATATCCGTTATTTATATGTTTGTGAAGTTTTTCGCGACATTGGGATAATATAATCTCTAAAGAGGGAGTTGTTTTATATAAAAATAATAGTAAATAGTATCAAAACAGTCATTATTCCTGCCCTTGTTCTAATAATTGGTATCGGTGCAATATGCTCTAGCATTGCAAGAGATTAGATTAAAGATTTTAAGATAGTTAGTCAGCCGTCCACTTTCCTTTGAAATACCTGTGGGTGTACTTTCTGCCACCATTCAGATTATTATTGAATGAATGTTATCAACTTGATAAATATCACCATCATCATCATTCCTTAACCAGCCATTTTTTTTATCCAATTCGGCGAACGCTAGGTCAACTTTCGTACTAATATAGCAATGTTGTAAGTGAGGTAGTGCTGTCCTGTAATTGGTGGAAACTTTCGCTTTTTTTTTGGGGTCAATTAGTGCGCTGTGGACTGGATAATAAAATGGGCACATTTGCCGACTCTAATGGTACCTACCCTCGGGAAGATATGGACGATCTTATTCTAATACGCGACAGCATTTTACCAACGAAACAATTATTTAATATACATCATAAAATAATAATATTACATTTTTACATGTGTGTATGTTTGTGCTAAAATTTTAATATTGAAATGAAACCGCTAAAATTCCTAAGAAGTTTCTAGTTCATTATAATAAATGTTTTATATATTTCTTATGAAGTTTGCTATAAATCCATTTTAAATTATAATGTATGTATGTACATATATTTCTTAATGTCTCAATTAAATAACATTATCACTATATAAAGAAACGAAGAGGCATTCATTACTTCGCTATTTGACCTGCATATATAAGTCAATGTTAAGATAGTTAATATATTTGGATCAAGTTCAAAAAAAATGTGTTGTTTTAATACATTTACGAAATATATGTTAATTTGAGTCATTATTTAGAATATGTAGGTTAGAAACTAATCGTAATAAATGTTAATTGTTAACTAAATTAAAACTAAAATAAATGTTTATTTATAACGATTACTTTAATATAAACCTACATATTGTAAATGACTCAATTATTTTATACTCAAAACAATCATACATCAAAAAACAAATATTTTTATTCATTTATAAAGTGTATACATAATAAATCGTAAGGCGTATGTTTGTGTCTTGTACTAGGTTTGTGTCCTGTATTACTGAGTGCCATATCCATCTCTATTTACAATTCTATGTATAAAAAGACCGCACTTATTCATAAATAACTATTATTATTAAAATATGTATAGTATATGATATAAAAAACTATATGTATATTATAAATTAACATGAATTAACCATATACAGTTGAACAGAATTGCAACTCGTCATCAAGATTTCTTCATCATATCAAAGGTTACTGTTTTTTTATTAAATGACTAGCATTTAGATTCGACTCTGCTCGTGTTGTGCAATTATTTAATATAAAATTTCGGATTTATTTTTAAATTCATATGTTTAAAAGTTGTCCAATTAAATGGCGCAATCGTACTGACGTTTCGTATAATATGATAATAGTAATAATAATAGATAATAATACATATGAAGTTATTATTTACATCTAATTAGTGTATTTCTGAGCTCATCTTCTCGTTCATCTGGTTTGATATGTGTACAGATCTAGTGCTCGCATATTTATAGTTTTCCATTATTCTCAACATTGCGTAAAATATTAGAGAACTTTCGAATTCTCATTTTTTTGGTTTATATTTCACAGTATATTTAATGTGATATATTTAATTTTTTTTTTATTATTTTGTAATCAGTCTTTCAAATTATTAAATTTGATATTATATAATTTAACCGCCCCGCGCGTTGGTCGAGTGGTTAGCGCAGACGCCTAACGTGTCGGCGCAATGGGGCTCGGGTTCTGGCAGAGACAGGCATTTATGTGATGAGCATAGATGTCTGTGTTTCTGGGTTTGGTCGTTTATTAAATATATTCTTAGTTCATTCATTAGTTCATTTATATGTGTATTTCTATGTATTTGTATCGTTGTCTAACACCCTTAACACAAGCAAATAATTTGTTTACTTAGGGGTTACATCAATGTGTGTAATTTGTCCTGATATTATTATTATTATTATAATGAAAAACAAACTAATCCTAATGTACTAGTTACTAACTATTTATAAAAAAGTTATACAAACTTCCAAAAAAAAATGATATGAGAAAAGTATTTATATTTTGTAACAATAAAATCTAATTCGTCCAAGATCATTAAACTCGATCAAAGTATTGTGAATCAGTGAAAGAAGTGTAGCAGGTCGTTGAACTGCTGGTCAATAGTTGAACAAGCTGACCGGTCAGGGTCAAGATAACATGATTGGGAAACTCGAGTATGGCGTACGTGACATAGCCGAAAATTATTTTTGAGAAGTATCTAAACATTTAATTATATATTTTATCAAATTAAAAATATACAAAAAATAGGCAAATGTCTTATATGTAACCTAACTATGTAATAATAAGTATACTTAATATATGTAACCTAACTATGTAATAATAAGTATAGTTAATACTAAGTATCTAGGAAGATATTTAATCATAATATATATGTTAAATGTGTTAATGAAAAATCATTCAATAAATTTAGAATGATAGTTTTAAACATAAATATATCAAAAATAAAGCATCGTCTAGAGAAACTTGGCGAACATCTCGACCTTGCGCTGACGCAGCCAAGAACCGTTCATCTCAAAAGCATGCCACGTGTTACCTTGCCACGGGAAATGCACTTTTTTTTAAACGTAATAGAGTTCAATCTAGCTTACGCGTTTCATCATGTTATATTTCGTCAATTATTCTGTAACCAATGTATTTACATTGGAATCTGTTATATTGTTTCTAATTTATTGCCTCGATGTTGTATTTAAATTTAATGATCCATAAATCCTAAAACAACTGTTTGTCAATAAAATAACTATAAAATTGCCGCCCCGTTGCATTGGTGGAATGGTTAGTACAGACATCTAAAGTATAGCGACGAGTAATGGGGCTTAGGTTTGATTCTCGACAAGGACAGGCATGATGTATCGAGCATATATGTCTGTATTTCTGGCTTTTATTGTTTATTAAATATATTCGTAGTATTTATGTGTATTTCTATGTATTTGTATCGTTGTCTAACACCCTTAACACAAGCAAATAGCTTAAGGGTTAGATCAATATGGGTAATTTGTCCTGTGATATTATTATTATTCACTACATGAGAATGAACTTGATCTTGTTATCAGGCTCGTAGGACCAATAATTTCAAGTGTCTTAGACGTAAATTTACTGGAAGGTTGCTATCTAAACATGAATGGCGAATGGCGGTGTCATGCACGCTGTAGATGACACAGATCGATTGTGGCTGACATTGAGAGATGACACCAATACACATCTGTGCTTGTATGAGGGCTAATGAATATCTTATCAGCTACCCACAACCTGGATCTAACTAAAAAAAAAAAACAATTAAAACGAATCAATTTATTACATATTTAAGGATACGATTCTTAATTCGTTTCTTGTCATTTCTCAGATAATTTAAAAATATATACATGTACAAATTCACAATGTAACTTTTTTTATATATTTTATATCGGTCATATTAGCCTTCGCGTATAATAACATCTCACTTGAAATAAGATCCGTTATTGAAAGTAATAATAAATTCTAATATTAACAAAATATAAGACTATTTGTCAGTTCTGTGATAACCAGTCCCAAGCTGTTGTAAAAACTATATTTATAAGCCTTCAAAGGGTTCACGTTTTAATAACGGACTCTGAATACTTCTTGTGAAAATACTGTTATGTTATTTATGTGTTCTATAATGTTATAGAACTTCTATGATGTATGACTTAGTACCTAGTCCAATGAACATGACTGCAAAATTAACAAAACGTCGCAAAAATAAAAATGTTATTAAATATATTAAAAATAGTCTGATTAGTCCAAAATTATATTTGCATTAATATTAGTAGCTTCTATTCTTCTCTCTCTGTCTCTTTCTCAATTACAAAAATTCAATTATATATAAATTTAAATAAATTGTATTTGTTATAGCATCCACTGGACATTTGTATAGACAATGTTTTCAATCAGTGAATTATTGAACGTCATTGTTTTATGGAGTCATTGTGATTGATAACGTGACGGCCATTCAAGAGGTTCATGGTAATATAGACGGAGAATAAAACAAACATACATATACATTTGTATGATTATCATATCTTAAGGTAGTCTTCTATAATTTATTATATGAGGCTTGTCATACACATTACCCTTAGTGATAAGATTCTATCGTAGGTTCCAAGGCTATTTGGTCTAAGCAGTATTTTTAGCCACAAAGGTTTTATACATATTGTGAATATTGCTATTACTAAAATTCCTAGCACCAAACAGCCCTGGAATCGTCGATTAATAATTAAACATATAAATAATTTGTTTTCAAAGATATTTAAACATTATTCATAATCGTCTAAAAACAACCCTATTCATCAAAAGACAATTATCAAGTTAGGAGTAAACAGAATTACCATCACAAATAATATAATATATAATATTTTACTATATTATATATAATATAATTTTTTTACCTTGTTTTACGACCAGCTCGTTAATGAAGCGATCATTAAACTTATTCATTAAGTAATTAGCGCTGCTAATTAACGTTAACTGATTTAATGAAACTCCACTGAAAACTGAAACGATTATCGATTTTGAGTTACGTCAGTAATCAGTAGCATTATTACTCGGTAAAAAATGCCTTCACCAACGCGTTTTATATTACAATATTGATATATTTTAAAAAAGCAATTTCAAATTTGGAATTTCACATTTGAAAGAAATTATTTTAGTTTTGAGATGTGGGTAGATGTAAAAATTACAATCGCAATTTGAAGTAAACAAAAATTGTTTAAGACTTTATTGTAAACTTTAAACAGTTAACCAAATTCCTAGATTGTTTATCAATCATGACGTCACAGAATCCGACAAGAATAGCTTAGATTTATTGATTGAATTTACTTCACATTCATAACATTTGCTTACAACTTCGTTTTCCTCGACAATGGTTTACGAAAACAATGTGACTTGAAACTGAATTAATACTGAGACAACGTTTTATTGTCATTTGTTTTTTAATAAGGTTATTTTTTTTATCTATTATTATGTATTTATATTTAAATAAGTTTGCTTGATTAAATGTATTATGTTAAACTAGTCGTCTAGACACTATAATTAATTTACTTACAGACTACTCTACTTCACTAGAATATTTTTGAAGTTATGATAACAAAATATATACATACTATCTATTGCCCCTGACTTCGTCCACATAGACTGTAAAAATAATATTATTATGGCTAGTAACATAAGCCAAAAAATATTATTTTCGATTATTTTTGACGTATTGGCATCGGCCAATACAATCAGTTGACAGTTGGTTGATAATACGAATACCTCATACATCAAAATTCTTTATTCCGTTTAGACTAGCAGTAATTAGTTTACTAATGATATAAAATTCAGTGAACCAAGCGATTAAAAACAGGATCACCCGTGGCAATTAGTTATCGCGCTACAATCTATGTTATGTCACAGACAAAATCACGGGCAAAAGTTAGTATTTCCATAACCTATGTGTTATTTTTCTACATAAGCTACAATATTGAAAAGTTTCATCAAATTCCGTTTAGTAGTTTTGGCGTGATTGAGTAACACACATGACAGACCATACCACGTGCAAAAGTTAGTATTTCTATAGCCTATGTGTTATTCTGATACGTAAAGCTACAATATTGAAAAGTTTCATCAAATTCCATTTAGTTGTTTTGGCGTGATTGAGTTACGAACATCCATCAATCTAAACGACCAAAAATTCGTACTTACATATTAGTCAAATACCAATTTACGTTATACATAACGAATAAGACAATCTTTTGTTAATATGTCAAATGTTTCTACTCTGAAATTATACCTATTATATACATAGTATAACTACGCCAGTTATATATACCATAACTATATAGTTCGATAACATACCACGATATCGTCGTCAAATAAAATCAAATCAAATTTGTAACGCAAGTAATACGATACTTATGTATGATTTGAATTTCCTAACCAAAATGTATTTACACTTCATGATTTATTGACTTAGAGGTTGTATTTTTAATCATAATGTATTTATATCATGATAACATTGTTTAGATTAAATTTATTTCTTTAATATACAAAACGGAAATAAAAAATAGAATTTGAACACCACAAAAGATATAAACACATTATGTGCCCGGTCATTGGCACACGTCTGTTGCTGGGTCGGAGCAATAATACTTAATAGAATTAACAGTAAGCCTGCACTGCATGCATAGATACTAACAACTTACACTTTGTAAAGATACAATACAAACACACACACATATCACCCATTGTCCCTTACCGAGGTACAGAGATATCAAAACAATAATACAATATTTATTTATTAATTACGTTTTTATCTAAACCACTCAATTTACATTATTCCGTTATATTGTAATTTGTTTTTCTCTTATCGGTCAAATATAGGGTTTATTAAGCAAACATTGTTTTCGGCAAACAATCTCAGTATAATTTTATCTAGGAATTACAAATCACTGTTGTAATATTTTATATTTTTCTTTTCAATCCTGATATAGATTAGATATTTGGATATATTGTAAGTTAATTGATTATGTAAATTGTTACAGATGTTGCAGGAGAAGCGTCTATGCATCCTGGGCGCTGAGCTCTCCGAGCTGGATATCTTCGAGAGGCTCTTGCGCTTTTCCGGAGCTCAGCTGCGTCTGCTGCAGTGCTTCCAGGTGTGTTTCAAAAAACGCATTAAGATTATATAGTTTGATTCTTTTTTTTTATCTTTCTTTTTTTTAAAAACTTCATTAGAAAAATAGGATCTGTGTCGCTGTGACCCAAAACAACAATCTGTGGATCACACAGTCAACTGTCCCGGGTAGGAATCGAACGCACTACCTTAGGCACAGCCGCAGTATTACTAACCATTAAACCAGCAGGCTGTCCAAATTGATTCACCTCTTACATTGATCAAATATGGGTCACTGACATTACAATATCATATTTTATCAAATTCAAATTATTCAGGTTAATTAAAAATTCAATTAAACTATTAACATAGTAATTAGAATTCGTAATTGTTTTTAATATTGATGAGAAATAACGCAACGTGTTGGTATCCTGGAAAAAACATATATTCTGTAAAAATGTTATGAATTATATGTTTTGTCGTAATTTATGATATTTTTAACACAAAATTTAACGGAAAACGACCACCCGATATGTGACTGTTTATTTTAAATTCAGTCCCGTGTCTCAACACGTAGGCAGTGACGTAGAAATGTTATAATCTGTAATCTTCCTGTCATCGGTTGATTCCACTCGACTCTCAAGGGTACTTTGGTAATACTTGACGGACATTTTATTCGGGTTGACCCGAACTAAAATGTTTTGAGTTTGAAAACGAATGCTTCGGTGGAGTGAAATCGATTTTCGATCTATATGGCTACCATGGCTAAATGTATTTAATTTAAAATCGTTTTTATTTATTACATTTTTGAAACCGATTGGATATCTTTCTAAATATAGATACAATATAATGATGGATGTTTTGTAATTGATGGATCTATGATCTTACAGTTGCGTAATACATTGGCTAGCTTCAAGCTTTCATCGAAAAGAACGTGCGCGTGCGCAGTAGTCAATAAGCTTCTGTTATGTCATCAAGTGTTTTATTGGCGCCGCTATTATAAATGTACCTACTATAAGTCAGTTTCATATGAATTATATTACATAGTAATATGATAATTATTAACATCTTTATTGTGAATTGCATAAATAATATTTAAGTGTCTTATCTTTATGCATTCTGCATTCAGTTTTCTTTTATAATTAAGGTGTAATAAGTAAAGGGTCTTTAATATTAATCCCGTATGATATAAATGGTGAAATATATTTTTTTTATACGACGATGGTGGTAAGGACAATACGAGCGGCCTTGGTGGTGCGGTTATCGTTGTCTAAGGACGCTTGCAACACCAGATTTAATCACATGCGCGCTGCCGACCCTTTAAAAGCCTTTTTTCCCCTTCCCCTCTTTTCTCATATAAAATAACAATAAGAGCGCTGTAGCTACAGCTATGCTTAGACTTTTCATTAAAATATACTATATATATTTCAAGACAAAACCAAATTACTTTTTTACATAACACTATTAGCATATATAAATAATGTTTTACAATTATCAAGCTATTTAAAATACGTCATCGGCAACAATACATAAATAAATAAACAAATAGAAAATAAATTAACATAACTTAGACGAGTGCAATAACAGAAACTAAGTATACAATGACCGCATTAAGTTTAATGTATGGGTTATGTAACAAGATAAAAGTATTGTATGGATTTATTTACAGAACAAATTAAAAGAAATGTGTCAATAATATAAGACTTCTTTTTTTAAGATGGGTTACTATTTACTAACAAATCTAATGTACTAAGTGGTACAGTGGTTGGCGCAGCAAATATGATCATAGATGTCTGTACTTCAGGGTTTGAATGTATTTATTATGTGTATTTTATGAATTTTATCGTTGTCTAACACCCTTAACACAAGCAAATAATTTGCTTACTTAGGTGTTAGATTAATTTATGTAATTTGTCCAGTAATGTTATTATTAATCTTACTATAATTTGTAAGGAACGTCTGATCATAAGATTTATTATTGAATACATCAGGTTCTATTACGAATATGTATTGTATTTCATTATTTGAATTTTAAATGATTTTTGGTGTTAATTCTTTAATTAATTGTAGAAATATATACATACATACATTCATATTATTATTCATTTAAATGGTTAAATATATATATATATTCCCATAAAAAAAAAAACTTGTCTCTGAACTGGCGTTAACTCAGAGCGTAGGTATGGCGTCCGGGCATTGACCTCTTAAGAACTTCTTAGAAAATACAGACTAATAAGTAAAAGAGGGAGTAAACATTTTTTGTGTTGTTTATCATGATTTGTAAAAAGTTGTAGAACAAATGTTGTTAGGATTGATGCAGAGAGGCTGCCTGCAAGAGGTGGTCAACTAATTAAAAATAACCCTGTATATTATATAGTATAAAAAACATAGATATTTTTTTAAACTACAATAAAATTTGACAAGGTATATAATGTTCGTAGGTAATATGTATATGTAAACATGTACAATCATGTTAAGCTTATTTTAAATATATATACACTGAAAAATAAACTGATACAGGCAAGATTCAAATCCGCGATCCGAAATGTCACGTCGCTCTACCAATTGAACCTTAAGAAATAAATATTTTCGTATGTGTATATACAAGGCTTGTATGAAGTTTAAATAAATATGTTCACATCGTTAGTTGTACATTAAATAAACATTATTACATAAAAGATTATACTATTAAAGTTTTTGTTACGGTGGTTCTTACGCCTTTAAGTGGAAACAGATTCATCTTGGAATGTCAATACAACAGATCACGTGATATCAGGGACGTAACTGGGTTTTACTATGTATGTATATACTATATATGTATATACTATATTTTTTAGCGGTAAATACAAATTTATTTATATTTTCGTATTGGGTTTGATTTTGGTATTTCGTATTAATGGGAATGTTATATAATTTGTGATAATTATTAGCAGCAAGCAAAACTGTTTAATTTTATTTAATTGAGACTTTAACACTATTTTGAAAACTTAAAAAACAAACAAAAATCTCTAAGAATCTCAAGAAATCGTTTTAACTTCAGAATCTTTATATTGTCAAGAAATTAATAATATGTTTTATTTATCTTTTTAATTTGACATTTCTTGAATGTTCGTATTTTAAGTATATAAATAAATTTAATTCTACTAGATTTTAATACAAACATAGTAATTATGTTAATTGCAGTGCCTATTCACTACAAAATCTTTTAATAATAGTTTTAATTTTAATGACAGTTATTATAAGTTCTATAATAATAATTATGTTAAGTCATCTTTTTAGGCAATTTTTTTATAAATTATTTTGAAATATATTCTTAATGTTTATGATATTTAGTTAAAACTGAATACGTACTTGGAAAAAAGTTTAATTATATCATACTATGTAAATACGTAGTAAGAGCATAATTAAAATATTTTTAATAGACATAATATTATAATTGAAAATATAAATAAGAAAAATTAAGGTAACGTGCCATCAATATTATGATTATTTTCTAAGTCTCCAAAAAGGATTGAATACTGAATATATCTACTTTAATGTCTGATAAAGCCTTTAGCTGTACCTATATACTAGAGTTTTTGGATTATTAATTTGAATCTATATGTTTTTGTTAAATATAAGAAGAATGGTTGACCTAACTGATCACAATATTCTAAAAACTACGACGCTGAAACGTTACTAAAGCAAGTTAACTAAACAAAACAAACAACAAAATTCATATGGTTTTAATCGCTGATTTGGTTTATTTGTAAGTAACAATTCCTTTAACAAATACTTATTAAATATATAAATGTTATTCCAGGCGGTGATAGAACATGGTTCGAAGTTGTCTACCGAGCTGGCCAGCGGCTACCTCGCTAGATGCGATGCTAACACCAAATCACAGAACTCACTAATTCAATTAGGACTACGACTGGGTAAAATATATTATTTTTTAAATTTAATTGGCTAAACGAGAGTGCATGTTCCACTCAAACCATTTTGTAACAAAGAAATTACAAATTCGTTGTATGTTCTCTAACCCTAGTATGAGTTTTGACGTTACGAAAACTGACAGTTTACCAAATCGTAGAATAAAGTCTTATTAGAATTATTATACACACCTTGAATCCAAATGTATTTAATAATAAAAAACTGTTTTTAACTGCAAACTGGCATAGTTTTCGTGCGTCGGTTTGTATATAGAACCAAAAAAGTTCATATTAAATATATATTTTGGTTATTTTTATATTCAGGTGGGTTCCTGAACGAGGCCGGCTGGTATGCGGACGCACAGCGCGTGCTGATACGATGTCGGAACTTGTGTCAGGCGCAGCCCCAGACCACGCACTACAAGAGACTCACACTGGAGTGCTGCCACAGGTGAGTGCTCGACGACATACAGTCAGTTGGAAATTCGGTTTAAATATTATATATTGCTAGCAAATATTAAATTTTATTTAAATTCCATTTAAAAATCTTGGTATGCAACGGTAATAAAACAATCATTTTAACAATAAAATGTATTATATATATATATATATATATATATATATATATAGTTCATTATTCAAATAATTGTGTAAGTTAAGCAAAGGAGTAGTCAAAATATAGTCTCACTGAATATAAAATTAACCTGCTTGAGTAACATTTCAGAGTCGTAGTTGGCATTGTGGTTTTTAAAATACTGTGATTAGTAAATCAGGTCGATCGTTCTTCTTATATATAACAAAAACATAATGTTCTCTCCGTCCATGCAGGCTGCTGAACACTCAGTCCGCGTACTGTTGTTTCCCTGCGGCGGCCGACACGTACGCGCTGGCGCTGTCGCTGCTGGGCCTCCCGCAGGGCGCCGCTCACAGACTCACGCAGTCGCCGCACCTCGCCAGGGAGTGGTTCAAGGACATGCTGGCCGAGGACGACAGGTATACATAGATTTCTAACGCAGCTTCTCTTCACTGGAGGACAATGCTTGTCAATTTAAAATTTATAATATTACAATTTAGATCAATAATATAAAATAGTTAATCATGTCGAACACTGAATGAAATTATGTTAATATTACAACAAATATGAAGAATTTAAAATGGATTCTATCTTAATCACGGTTTTTTTATCTTGATTCCTAAAACCGAAAAACAGGAACATACGTAAAATTAGAAAATATATTTTACAGTCGTCATGGCAACAACAGCTGTGGCTCTTGGAGCGCGTCGGCGTTGCTGGCGCGGCTCTGCAAGGAGTTCAGCGCGCTGTTCTTCGTGCGGTGCGACTACAGCGCCGCGCACGCCTGGAGCCTCGCTGCACTGGCGCTGCTCACACCACACACACCCGCCAAGTGAGCACATATACACACACACACACACACACCCGCTAGATGAGCACATAATCACAACACACACCCACTACGTGAGCACATACACACACACACCCGCCAAGTGAGCACACACACAACCCTCTAATAATTTCAACTCTATTTCGGTAAATAATGTCGGTTAAACCAGCCTTGGAACCGTCTATATACAAAATTTAATTCTTTTCCTGCCTCGGGAGAATGTATAAACTTTTTAAAAGAATATTACCGTCCAAGAGCATAAATCGCAGAACGCCCGTGTCTCTGTCTAAACGTCATATCTCCGTCCAGGATAACGATCGAGGTGGTCCGTGCGTGCGGCAAGGCGTGCGTGGTGAAGCGTCGTTTCCCGGCGGCGGGTCTGCTGGTCCGTCAGGGCGTGGCGCTGGCGCGGGCGTGCTTCGGGCCGCAGCACCCGCGCTGCGCCGCCGCTCTGCTCGACTACGGGTTCTACTTGCTCAACGTAGACTCCATCACGCACAGCGTGGCCGTGTACGAGGAGGCGCTGGCCACGCTGCGGCGCGTGTTCGGTCGCAGCAGCCTGCACGTGGCCACGGCGCAGGAGGACCTCGCCTACGCGCTCTACGTGCTGGAGTACTCCTCGGGACGCTTCTACAAGGCGAGGGACCACGCCGAGCGCGCCATACGGATCATTGAGGTGCGTGCCGGGAGACCACGGCGTGCTTAGACGGAGTAGAGTGTTGTTATACTCATTCATTTCATATTGTACCGTCATTGTTCAGAATCTCGTGCCCACCGACCACTTGCTGCTCGCGTCTGCAAAGCGCGTCAAGGCACTCATCTTAGAAGAAATAGCACTCGACACCCCCGCGGGACAAGACATGAGAGGTTGTTACATTTCTTCAATATCAATAAATAAAACGACTGCAATAAAAAAATTAAAATTTTAAGCAAAGGGTTCAAAACCCCTACATGTTTTATCTTTGCTTTATCATTGACCTGATTCCTAACAAATAATAAAAAATATTTCAACAGAACCTAGTCTTCTAGAAGAATCCGAAGCCCTGCACAAAGCGGCGCTAGATCTAAGCATGATGGCGTTCGGAGAGAAGAACGTACAGACCGCCAAGCACTACGGTAACCTGGGACGACTGTACCAAAGCATGCAGAAGTTCCAGGTAAACAAACAACATATGTCAATAGTAAATATTGTATATATGTATATAACTTTAATCAGAACGAAATAGTTTCATTCCATACCAGTTATTTCTTTTAAGTTGGTTGAAAAGTGTGTTGGTTTGAATGCTCTAATCTCTGGAACTGACCTAGCAGTCGGATTAGAATTAATGTTTTTGTGTTATAAAATATCTGTGTTAAGCTTATTTAAATGTATATAAATATAGAATGAAAAATAAACCGATACGGGTAGGGATTCGAACCCGCGACTACTGGGAAACCGTCCCGTCGCTCTACCAACTGAGCTACCGTATCGATGTCCGTCTCGGTGAATTAAGCATTCTATATGTGATCGTCTTTATCGGGACGGTGACATCTATTATGTTTCTTTCGAAAATCCTAACCAAATGTTCTAACTTTGCAGTATAGATAAACATTGAAAAGATGCCACTATCGAAATTAATGTTTGAAAATAATTATAAACATGTATGGCCATGTTAAGCTTATTTAAATTTATATAAATATAGAATGAAAAAATATGAATAATAATCCCGTCGAATCGAATCCCTGTATCGATTTATTTTTCATTCCATATTTATATAAATTTAATGTTTTTGTGTTTGACGACCAACTTATTTAGACGCGTTATATAAAGCTTACGTTTAGGACGTCTTTAGAGAGTCTAAAAAGACAAATTCATTGTAAAGATATAGTAACATATTAAATCAAATATTATGATATAGGACGCGGAGACGATGCACTTAAAGGCGATCGCAATAAAGGAAGAGCTCCTGGGGGCGGAGGACTACGAGGTGGGGCTGAGTGTGGGACACCTCGCCTCGCTCTACAACTACCACATGAACATGCACCGCGCCGCTGAGAAGCTCTACCTGCGGTCCATCTCTATTAGTGAGTAACTTTATCAGCTAAAAATATTTCCGGAACTAAAATTACAATCCAGGATCAAGAGATTGCAACTGATAGATTTTAGCTATTGCGATTAGATAATCGATAAAATAAATTTATCGATTTAAAAATCAAAAGATTTTGAGGGGGTTATTTAACATGCCATTTAATTCTTTATTGCAACCATTGCGTAGCTGTTATCGACTTATTATGTTTCTTAGTTAACATTGTATAATTTCAATTTTTAGTTTTAACTCTGCAGTTATGTTCTATAAATAAAACAATATATATAAACAGGCCTAAAGCTGTTCGGCGAGCGGTATTCGGGTCTGGAGTACGACTACCGCGGGCTGGTACATGTGTTCACGCAACTCAAGAGACACGACCGCGCACATCACTACAACGCGCTGTTACAGAACTGGCACGGTACGGGCAAACACAGACACATACACACGCACTTAGATACAAACTCACAAATACTTCGATACACACGCAAACACATACACACACGTTCGCGTCTTATACTACATTGATCCCTCGTGTCGTGACAGACCTGCGCGAGCAGTCGAAGGCGGAGCAGCAGCCGGCGCTGGGCGACGAGCAGGTGATGCCGCTGGAGCAGCTGCAGGCGCAGTTCTTCAACGACGACTGAGTGCGGTCACACGAGTGACCCTTGACTGACGTGTAGTGAAGTGCGGTGTGATTGTTATACGAGTAGGCGTTAATCGAGCGCACATCTAAGATAAGCCAGATCGAGATCTGTCGGATTACTGCCATGTAGCTTCGCTTGCGGTTGTCTCGAGTTTGTTGGCAACACTGACGGTTTTTTAACTTCGTTTGGTGCACCCTTAATTACATTCGTTTAGAATTTATTAAATATGAATGGAGAATTTATGTAATATTGTAATCTGAGCAACTTTTATTTTTCTTATGTGGAGCAAAATCAATTTTTACAATTGTGATAAAAAGTGAAGTAAAAATATTTCAATCTAACTCGAAGGGTAGTAGTGATTGACGCGGGGCTTTTATATGTTCCTCAAGTGTAAGTAATGTTCTTTTATATATAAAAAGTGTATAAATTAGTTATATGATTTAATATTTTAAGGTATTTACTTTTAGTATATTTTATAGCGTGTAGCGCCAGCAGTGTACATATTTATTTCATTTCGCCAGTGTTGCCAGGTTCTAACTTTGACGTGTGTAAAAACTTATAAATGTATCAGATAAAATAGATGGTACTTAAATATATATTAACGGCTGTATATACGAGCACAGAGCACAGTTGCGGCTACATTATATCAATATGCCTTTTAAACATTATTATAAGATAAAATCTCAAAGATGTATGTTTGCTGGGAAACTAAGTGTTCCTTATTTATTTTCGTACACGCAGCCGATGAGTATTTTATGAAATTTTATATTTAAAGTGTAGGCAATTTGTAATTGTTCAATAGTTGTAGTAGTTAGATGTATAAAGATAAATATAAATTGTCTATGCCTGTACAGATATTGAGTTAGCACTTGATGAATGGCTGTTATGTGTGGAGGCGAATAAATAACTTTTATGATGATCTTGAGAGTTTTACTGTTTTTTTATGAGTCGCATTGACTAAATTGTTACGAAAAAAAATCAAATTAGGATACAATCAATTTATTATGCAAAATATAAATTAATGCTCACACACTGGTTGCAACATATAATTATGGAATGGTTCCATCACTTCTAATTATAAATAATTTCTTTGTATAAATAATATCAAACTTAGTATATAATCATCTTTAAAAGGCACTGATAAAGCTAAACAATGCTAGCTACCAACAAGAATAATAATAAAATCACTTGAGTGCTAATTAATAATCAATAATGTGTAAATCTACATTTATATATATTTTTTAGATTTTCCTTATCACAAATATAACACTGACACTATTCGAGAATAATACAATAAAATACCATCAAGAAATAAAATAAGATTCATACAAAATGTAACTTAAGTAAAATTGACGAGTCTCCAAGGATCTGCTCAGCTGTGGGCAGGTCTGGTCTGGTCTGTGTCGGTCTAGGCGGGGCCCAGCAGCGCCACGAGCGCTCGCTTGTAGTCTCCGGAAGTCTCGCCCTGCTGCAGCCGCGACATGCCGTCAGTACCAACGTGCAAGAAACGGACAATGCGGCATCATTAGTATGCGTGATAGAAAATATATGACGTGTCAGTAAGGTTATAGTTCCATGCTGCATATAGATCAAGTAAATAATAATAATTAGGAATACCTGTTTGGATTTAAAAAGATTAAGATACATTCACAAAGACCCTCACCTCCTTCCAATCACCAAAGTAGCGATGAATTATTTAAAATAAAACACATTACTACATAATAACTAGAATAGAAAGGCGAAGGTCAAATAAAATTTAACAGCCGATTGCATAGATTTCTTATAGTAGAAGGCAAGCATAATGTGCTTTAATTTAAATACATCTGTGTTCGACAGCGCGTGCGATCGATTTTGTTCGCAAACGCGTGCAATCAATCGATTTTGATCGCAAACGCGTGCAATCGATTTTGATCGCAAACGCGTGCAATCGATTTTGATCGCAAACGCGTACGATCGATTTTGATCGCGAGTGCTTGCTATCGATTTTGTTTGCGAGCGCGTGCGATCGATTTAGTCATCAAATGCAGAAAAGCATACAAGCGCTGCAGAGCTAATAAATAAACCTACTCATTTTTTAACATAAACCCCGTTATTTTAATACTAGTTAGACATTTAGGTTTTTACAATAATGTAAAAGATAATATTTATAACTTGATAGAGCAACAGATCCCCCAACGAAATAACGAAAACTAACCGATATATCGCTCTCGAGCGTCTTATCGAACAGACGTTCGTACTCCCTCTTGATTCCTCCGAGGTCAATATCGGCACGACTGGCGATGATCCTCACTAGGATTCCATCATCGGTCCCGGCGCCCTGCATGGCGTCCCGCAGGCGCTGCGCGAACCACGCCGGCGCGTTCTCGACGCACTCCACTGAAAACGAGGAACGGAATGTGACCGGGATCGGTCTCAACGTACCCGCACGTCACTCTCCAGGGTCTTGTCGTAGAGTCGCTCGTACTCTCTCTTGACGGCTCCGAGGTCAGTCTCCGCGCGACTCACTACGACGCGTATTAGCGTGCGGTCGTCAGTGCCGAGACCCTGCATGGCGCCCCGCAACCGGCGCGCGAACCACGCGGGCGCACTCTGCACGCACTCCACTACGAGACACGGTTACGGCCAGGAAGATTTATTATTATAATTAAATTCTAATTATGAGTTCGGGTAAAGTGATTTCTCTCCAGCTTCTCCACGATATTTCCTTGAACTAAAATTTGGATTTTAGTAGCTGGTTTACAAATTAAAAAAAACTTTAAAACCCCGTATAAAAAAACAATCCTCCGATGATGGCACTATCGATGATGATAATGATGAGGTGAATTTTCAATACGATGAAGTTAAGACTCTGATTTTCAAATAGCAATATAAATGTATTATATTTTTTTATGTTTGTGTAATGCCTTATATTTGTTATTGTAGGGTTTAAGAAGATGTAATTAGTGCAGGTACCATCCATAAGGTATACAGCTGAACAATGACAATGATTTTTAATCTTCCTTAAAAAGTTTTGCAGACTGCCAAAATGCCAAACTTAGCTCTAATAGAAGAGTTATCAGAAACTTTAAGTATCTTATGCTAACTTTCAAGATTTTTGGAAATGTCCAGGCAGATTGCAAAAAGTTCTTCTTTGCTCTCGTGATGTTGGCTATATGTGGCGAAACGTAAAAGTCTTTTGGTTGTACCTATGTTACATCTTAAAAGTGAAGGAAAAGAAGTGATCACAATTGACCTGCTATTGAATAGTTTAAATATGTCCTTTTTCTTTGCTATAATCGTTCGACACTATTCATGAAGAAAGAACTATTTCAATAGTATGAAGATCCAAATCTAGACCACGCGTTTAAGCACTATAGCTGATATTGTCAGAACTGCTGGAGTTAGTAGAAAAACAAAAGAGAATTATGATTTAAGTGAATGAGTCACTGCTCTGTTTTTGTGAATCGATTTTTGGTACAATTAATCTAGGCAATGATTGTATAATAAAAATATATATTTGCATTAAGAAATTGATATGATGTAGGTATACCATGACAAACCGTTATATTTATTATGCAATAATCATAAGAGATGAGTATATCAATTGGTCACTTCCTCCAAAATCGTCTGAGAATGCGTCACTTGAAGAAATTAATTGCCTCAATTGATTTCACAACTGAATATACTGAGTTTATAACTACATATATCACTTATATTGTATAAAAGAAAAACAGAACTAAATAATTTTCAATGTATGTAATTTTTTGGTCGATTCGATGAAAATAGTTCGAGTTTGAAAATTAGTAATATGGAGTGTAATGGATTTCTGGTGAAAATATTACCGAGATAGACATTTTTTCTATAAAAAATGTATACCTAGAAAATCATTTTACAAATGTATTCCTATATTTATCTCTTTTTTTGAACCATATATTAGGTTGAAACTTTGTTAAATTTTAACTGTCAATTTGAGTGCTGTTGGATATCAGGTAATAAATTCTAGCACTTTATGTATCATGCTTGTTATTTCGTCTACATAGTGTTTAAAAAAATATATAAAATCTAATAAATTATAGTTTAAAATGATGATGTTAAACTGACCTATAGCTGAAAAAGCGTCCTTCAACTCCCCGTCGATCTCGGCTTTAATGGCCTGCTCGATGGTACGTCCAGCGATGTTCTTGTACTCCTCGAAGATCAGACGAAGTTGTTCGAAGCTCTCGTGGGCTAGGATCTATTGTGATTATGAAGTCTTCAAACAACTGTCTATTGTAATGGTAGTCAAAAATGGCAACTACCAGTCTCCTACATTACCTTGTTGAATATCTCCTCGTCGGTCCCCCACTTGGCCTCCCCCGCGTCGTACAATTGCTGCGCGGCCTCAGCAGCCCGCGCGGGGTCCACGCCGGCCTCCTCATCCCGGGCGCCCTGACCACGGGTCTATTTTATATTTGATACTGACCTTGGACTCGGATGAACAATCTTGGATTTCTTCTTTCCTTTTTTTCGTCTTTTTTTTTAAAAGAATATTTTGAAAAATTCAACTAGGATTTAGAAGTTTTACTATTATATTAATATTGTAATTAGATCTCTGAAGGATTATGTCACACTGCCAATACTTACTTTAAATAGAGTTAGTTGACAACTTTTAAAAGGAGTTGTTTGATTTTGCAATATTCAAAAAAAACTCTTATGAAAATTATATATTGTTCAAATAAATTAGAGATTGAGGGATTGCTTAACATGTCATTTCTTTAGTTAAGACCATAAACAAGCTGAAGTGAAAGTAGGGGAAGGGTAACATTGTTCATCCGAGGCGGAACGAGTTGTCAGCAAAAGCGAAAGTAAAAGTTCGTGGGAAGCTAATTTAGATTATAATATTTTATTCGTGGTGCATGACAATTTTATTTAAAACTATGAGTAATACAAAGTTATATTTAGTCAAGTGTTGATAATATTAATTGTTAATATCACGTCACACTATTACTAGCGCAAATGAAAGTCAACAGCAAAGCAGTATATTATGAGTTAATCACAATTAGGTATTATTATTAATTATTTTAACATTTTATCTGCAGCTATTTTTAATAAACTAAAGCACACACTTGCTTATTCTCAAAACTTTTCAGTTAATTACAATAAATTTGAAACATTCAAACAAATTAGTTAATTTAATAAGTTGGATTCATCCACCCATTGAAATTATCGTTGATGAATCTTCTAGATATAGTGAAGCAGTCACTAAGAAATGCTTTAGTTAAAAAAAAATCTTATAAGACTACTTTGAACTATGACATAGCAAAAACATTCTATATGGAAAATGAGATCAGGGTAGATGTCTACTAAACATGGTGACATATTTATGTTTTCAATTAGTCATCACAAGTCCATCCATCCATTTTTTTTGCTTTTAGTGGATTCCTGACCCTGATCCGTATTGATAGTATTTTGATGTATTACTTACCTTTTCTTTTACTTATCAATTATCATTATTAGTTATAATGTATTGTGAATATAACACTTATTAATTATTACTACAACACTCAAGAACACTTCTTAGTTTTATTATGTCACTCTGTTATGCATACTCACAGTTACGATGAGTGTGAGCAGTCGTCTAAAGTCACCTGACGTCTCTGAGCACATGTGTTCAGCCAAAGGGCGATTGTACACTGTGAAGAAATAGCTTTTCTAGTTAATAAAAAAGAAAAGAATAATAGAAAAGATAAATCCAAATATAAATTATTTTAAAATATAACTTTACATTTAATATTATTAGTATATCACTAAAAAACCCTTACATCGTTCATAAGTTTCAACAATCTCTGCTATCTCAGGCTTAGTACGTGTGCACAGGATCTCAACAAGCACACTCTCATCAGTTCCAAGTCCCTCCATGCAATGGTGCAGCTCCTTACACATGTACTCCGCTGGGGGTAGCATGAGGGCCACTATCAAATCTTCAAAATGACCGCCCAGCTCTGATTTTAGGTCTTCAATGAGATCCTATTAGAAATATTGTAATTTATAAATTGAATACTTAGATTGTAATACTGGTGATATTTGTAATAATCATATTCAATTGATGAAAGAAATGTTACAAATTTGGCAACCTTATTGATAAGAGATTATAGATGGAGGAAAAGGCATTCTCTCTTCTCAGTCATTTTTGCTATTAATTTCATAATATAAGTCAACAAACTAGACAACAACAAAAATGTGCTCCTTCAGCATGTTATTGATCCCACAGAATATAATCTACCTTGTTGACACAGTAAACACATTATTTAAAGTGTTTTTGCATTATGACTCGCATTTGATTAGTGTTGCTATTGGCCTTGGAATTGTAGGAAGTACATTTTTTCTTCATTAAATTTGGTACTAATTGTACTAACATTGAACCTTAATAACGGTATTGTATTCTTTTTCTAGTAAATTTATGTTGGATTCCTGGTAGGTATGAGTCAAAATACATTGAGGCAGTACCGGTGCATATACTTTTATGAACTACTGAATAAATTAAGTTCTAATAGCACAATTTGGTTGTATTTTGTAAGAAATAAATTAGTCAACAATATAATATCGAATTATTTTATTACTAACTCTTCCATATTCATGAGTGAAGGCCTTAGAGATGGCCTGTCTCTGAACATTGGATCGAGTAGTGAGGATATCGATGATGGCCTGCTCATCGGTACCAAAACCTTTCATAGCACCTCGAAGGGCCGCCGCGTCTTCAGCGGCATTAAAGTTTGGGATGCCAACAACGGTAGGCTCACGCTGTTTAAAATAAAGTAAATGATTACAATAGTAATTACCAGTCATATTACAATTAGTGTATATTTCTAGCATTATATCTATATGCAAGGACTACGTATTTATTTATTATAGGTACTTGATTACAATATTCATAATAAACGATTGCCATAAAATAACATTGCTTCATGAAACCATAATTAACAGTATAACAATAAATCAACATATGTAAATAAAATTATTAGGTCAAAACCGCCCTTTCCTATCATCTCTGATGTCATCAAGAACCGCCCTTGGGTACTTAGTTAGCTAAAGTTACTAGTAAATACAGGTACTGTATTCTGTAAATAAATGTACTTACGACTGGCGACATTATTTATTTATAAACGCTGTTATTCAAGCAGTATAATATTAAAATCTACTTGTATAAGTAGACTGTAGAATTTTTATTTATAATTAAATAATTATAAACCCGAAGTACACAATCGCCAAACCAGAAGACGCAAGTCGAAAATTGACGACGTAACACCAACTAACGTAAAGTCTGACAAGTGACAAGTGACAACGGTCAACGGCAGTCGGCAGTCGGCAAGCAACAACTGACAGACGACAGTAATGAGACTGACGTCTGACAAGAGAGAAATGAAAACCAACTGACATAGTCTATGGCCGTGTTCCGAAATACAAACCAGCATACTGGCCAGGGGTAATGACGTCATAAGACCGACGCCATATTGCACTGGTGTCGGCCATATTGTACTGTTGAGGTAACTTTATAGTAATCTGTGGCAATATAGGCAAATGCAGAATAATATTCAAACAGTAACAGAATAATATTCAAACAGTATAACAATAACCTATAGTACTCTGAGCTGATAAGTGACAACTGTGTCTTTCACATAAAATTTGTATAATAACTCCATGGTCTTTTACTGCTCCGATATTAAGAACTTTTGAGAAGGGAAAAAATGGGCATGTAGGTCCAGTGAGTGCCGCTACTTACAAAACTATTCAAATACTAACTGCGTAACTTAAAAGTTGTCAATGGCTAAAAGCTAAAACTGTGCGAAGTCAAGGTAGTTTCGAAAAAAAAACCTATTACTAAAACTACTTTACGAATTTCACTAAGGATTCTTGATTTTTCAAAAATCTTCTCAATAAAAAATATTTAACCGCCCCGTTGGTCGAGTGGTTATCGCAGACGCCTAATTTATAGCGGAGCAAGGGAGTCCTTTTTCAACTGCCGATAGGGATGCCTATCCCTGTATGTAAATATTCGAAGTATTTATAATGTGCGTTTTTATGTATTTGCATCGTTGTCTAACACTCTTAACACAAGCAAATAATTGGTTTACTTGGGTGTTAGATCCATTTGTGTAATTTGTCCAGTTATAATATTATTATTATGTACCACTGTTATGATACTTAAAAAGGTTGAAAAAGATAGATTATACCTAGTTATTAAAAAAATATATATGTTTTTAAAATTGTTTAAAAAATTGCCAGTTAGTTAATGAAATATCCAACAAGATCTTTAATTACAATAACATAAACTATGGTTTTATTTAATTATAGTGGTTTGAAGAATGATCTATCACACATTTTAAAATTAAAGAATAGAATAGGTAGAATGTAAAATTATTATTATTAAATAGCTTGATGCATTGATATAAATAATCATAGTACATGTCTATCTTACCTTAGCCTTGTTTTAAAATAATATAGATATATGTTTTATTTATATTTATATAGATATAAATAAAACATCGGTGGTATGGAATAATTTTATTTAATTATGTATAATAAAACATTATTTTAAAAGTCGAGTGTAGTAAACGAAAGGTCGTCTTCTTTTATCTTATGTTTTAATTGAGCATCTTTATACATTGAGACATTTATTACATATTATCAAGAATTCAAATAACAATGGTGTTTAAATTTTAGTATTTTTAGTTATTCTCACATAAATATATAAAAAAAACTTAATCAGTGTACTGAAAAAATTACAATATGATAGATATACAATATAGCAATCGTTGCGCAACTTAATATACATCATCAAGGACCAACGTGAAATACAATATTATCTTAGCAACTTTTCTGGCTGTGACGTTACGAGGTTTGTAGAATGAAGAGACGAAACGACGGAATGATGCATATCCTAGACAGCGGCAAGTGTCCCTCCATTGTGAAAAGTCCTGAACATAAAAGATTATATAGATAAAGTTTTTTTTATGTAAAATATAATGACATACCACACGATAAAACATTACATTTATTTATAGTTTTCATGAACCAATCTCACACATGGATAAGATTTCGAAAGTGTGTGAAGGTTTACTCGAATATTACCTACTAAATAATACAATATTATCAACAAATTTGTAAGCAATAAAAAATATATAATATTATATTTGAGAATAACAAGATATTAATATTATGCAATTATTTAAAAAAACCATCAAAATCCGCTCAATAAAATAATAAAAACTAAGATACAATAAAATAATAGTATTTTCTAAGATTTTCACGAGTACTTAAATAAATATTTTTTTTACGGATTTAACTCGTGTGTAATTAACGCGTATACCAGAATTTAACAAACACCTACGTCTTATCGTGAACACGATTGCTGCAAAGCATTCGAAACGTCAGGTTAAAATTAATATTTAATTATAGAGTAAAATCTGCAAAAATAGTTTTATTTCAAGATAAGATACCAGTATAGCTGTCAGCAGCGTCTTGTCGTAGAGTATGTCGTAGGCCCTGTTGACGGCCAGCAGGTCTCTCTTCGCTCGTCCCACTATGATCCGCACTATGGCGGCGTCGTCATCGTCGGAGCCGTTCATGACGCCGTGTAGCTTACGAGCGAGCCACGCCGCAGGGTTCATTATGCAACTTACTGAATTAAAAACAAAACAATTCATTATAGTCGCTCCTCGCTCACTTTTTCCTGAATGATCTGGGCTGAAAATGGGTATTAAAATTCGTGACTTTGACAGACTAAGTAAGTATTCAAAGTTTCTACATAAAATATTTTTCGCCTGTGACTACAGTAGTACAGTCGGGGTCGAAGTGAGTACCACGAAAGTATTACAAAGTTCGAGTTCGTGGAATGGTAGGGATGGTATGGAATGGCGATTAAATATATAAACACTAAGTTTAAAAAAAAGAGTTATACTTTCTGAAATATTGTTAAAAATTCTAATGTTTACTTGTTTTGCGATTAGTACGTGATTTTTTATTTGGCACACGAAATATACTGCACTGGGAAATGGATTAGGAATAAGGAAGAATGTTTTTAAGTATTATTTTATACCGAGGTTTGTATGACCTACCCTCCGATGTCGAACAGACCCAATAGTGGGGCATTAAACATTATAATGATAATTTAAGAAAGTGTATTTTTAGTTTATTGACCAATAGCAGTCATGGCGTTCTTCAGTTCTCCGTATATCTCGTTTCTGATGACTTCCTCGATGGTTCGTCCTCCGATGTTCTTGTACATGGTAAAGATCAGACGAATCATTGCGAAGCTCTCGTTTGCCAGAATCTGTAATTATTAAATACTTCCAACATATTTATTATTGAACACAACGAGGAGCGAAGGGAGCGAACTTCCATATTTTTTTTTTTTTGTTTTTTTTTTTTTTTTTTTTTACTTTTAGATTTAGTTAATGCAAATAGTATATTAATACCATATACATATATATGGGATATGATATACCGGGGTATTAACACCCTTTTCTTCACATAAGATTCGCGTTTAAGTAAACAGTAGGTACCTATTATTACAGTCTTCAAGCCCTTATTTGTTAACTGTTTAAGTTCACGTTGAAGAGGGCAGGTGCTTGAAATCACCATTTTTAAATAAAATGTACTGTGCTAAGATGCAGGATGATCCATTCTAATACCTGAACAAATCTCCCATGATCCATCCCCCACATGGCCGGACCCTCATGGTCCAACAGTTGCACGGTCTCCCAGGCCCGGTCGGAGTCCATCACCGGATCTTCGCGTCGTGCCCCCTAATACAGATGTTGGAAAGAACCCAAAAGTTACAAACAGTCAAACCAGTTCACACAAACGATGGAAAAGCTACTTATTGCTTAGGATTAATATAATGCGTTGGACATAATGTACAAACTTTTTCAAATTTCTTACTCAACCTAACTAATTATTAAAATTATTAATATTATCTAAGATTTGGAAAAAATATTAATATTATCTAGATCTGAGTACACAAAATTATAAAATTTCAAAATATATACGTTATATAAAATTAAAAACAATATATAATGTGAATCTCAGCAACACGAACAGGGTTCGAACCTGCAACCACTGAGAATTCGTCGCACATATAACTGAGCTATGGAGTCATTCAAATTTATTTGTGTATGAACAATTTCAAATATACTACGAATACGTATAATGTGTAATAATAGTATAAAACAAAGTCAATATTCATGTCAGTCTATTTGTTTGCTAAGTTTTCTTTATTGGTGTAGATTTTGTTGTGGTTCGAACCTAAACAAGCCAAATATTCATTATGTATGTGACAAACAAACTCACAGTGACGTGTGACAAACAAACTCACAGTGACGTGTGACAAACAAACTCACAGTGACGATGTGTGTGAGAAGTCGACGAAAATCATCTGAGGTCTCCGAGGACATGTGCTCGGCCAGGGTGCTGTCGTACACTGGGAATGAATATTTTTTGCTTTAAGTAAATCATTCATAAGTGGTGAACTTTCCAAATGTATCGGTTATTGAATCCTTTAAACCAAATTTCCAAAAAATACTTACTGGTCTCGTAAGTCAATACAATTTCGGCTACTTCAGGCTTGGAGACTGTGCACAGGATCTCCAGGAGCAGTTTCTTATCAGTTCCAGGTCCCTTCAAGTAGTAGTTTAACATCGTACACTGATACATGACCGTGGGCGTCATAATTGCTGAGACCAGGTCATGAAAATCCTTTGATAAAAGGGATTGCATGTCTTCGGTGAAAGTCTGTGTAATAAATAGGTCATAAATAGCGATGATTACATTTTTTAAATATTTTATAATAATATAATAATAAATACTCACTGCAACAAAAAATACATAGATTATTCGTCATAGGAACACTGCTGAAGAAAATAATCCACAATACGAACTATACTAATATAACCCAAAAGCTTTTGTCATGTATATGACAGAGACTGACATCGAGTTTATTCAAGAACATAATAGGTATATAAGTCATATTAAACTCATTATTTCTTGAATAATAGGTGATGTAGTTCTAAATTAGATTGTATGGATTTATTTACGTATAGATGATGTATTGTATGTAATTATGTGATTTAGTTTTAAATTAGAACGTATAGATTTATTTTATGACGTGTGAAATGCTTACTACTTTATCTTTTTGGCTCTCCTGTTAGCCCTACTAGCTATGACAGCCTCACCGAGGAAGTGGATGAATTCATCTCATCAAAATAATGGTCTACAAATATAAAGAGTAATATTGCTTTTAAGCAATATTTATAAAACTTCGGAATTTTTTTAAATTTTCTTCACTAAAAACAAACAAATTTACCTCCTGGTATTAGTGTTAATTACGTCAGTCATCGTACTTAAACATGAAAGTGGAGAATATTGAAAACTAAATATAAGTTAACATTTATGACTTTGTTTCTATTTTGATATAGGTACATATTATTAATACTGTAATACGCGAATAATTTTATTTATTTGGGTATAATAATCGCCCCGTTGATCGAGTGGTTAGCGCAGACGCCTAACGTGTCACGGTGCCATGGGGCTTGGGTTCAATTCCCGGCAGAGACAGGCATTTATGTGATGAGCATAGATGTCTGTTTCTGGGTTTGGTGGTTTATTAAATATATTCTCCGTATTTATATGTGTATTTCTATGTATTTGTATCGTTGTCTAACACCCTTAACACAAGCAAATAATTTGCTTACTTAGGGGTTAGATGTGTGTAATTTGTCCCTATGTTATATATCTGATAGTTTCCTATATGACAGAAAAAGCAAAAGAATTTAATTAAAAGTTCAGGCGTGAAAATATTATAGTTAGGTTTGGGTAGAAATAATATTCAAAGAAACATACTGCATAATATATTTATTAACATGAAACACAGTACCTACTTACAAAATAATTTACTAAGTACTCAAAGACAATTTTAAGCAGCAGACTGAAGTTGATAGCACATTTATTTATAAAGCTTAGCAATAATAAAGAAAAGCGAAAATTAAGCAAAGCGGCTTGCGTTGTAGACATCTGTTTGAGATTATGATGATGGTACTGTATGCTTTTGATCGGTCGAATTCTTCGGGTCTCACTGGTCCCAAGATTGGGACGATTGAAACTGATATTTTTGTCCCAGAAATCCCATGGGACAAAGGACACCTATATTTCAGAGCCATAAGTTCTATTAGCAACACAAGACGAGAAATTCTAAATCTAATTTACTGTACGTACTAATGAAGGGTCATAACTTTTAATACAAAATATTCCAGAACAACTATGTCCGTAGGCATTATATTATAGTAAGCATTTTTTGGGAAAAAGATATCCAATTTGGTCAAATGTTTAAGATAAGTATATATGTACTCAATATTATTAATCATATTTTTTTTATTTAACTCTCAGCCATTATTTGAGGCACGACCCGATTGCCGTGTTGTTGGTAATAGGATCTCTAGCACTAAAATATGTCATTTGTCCCTTAGAATATCTGGGACCAATTTCAATTGTCCCATAGGACTTGAGGGATATAGGTACTTACGCGTTTGAGGTACGAGACCATGGGTGAATATTCTAAACAATATAATTAACCTACTAACTACAATTTACTAATATTTTTAAAATAGTGATAAATATATAATATTATATTAGAATGTTGGTAACAAAATTTTGAACGGTGGTAGAAGTTTCGCGTGCTTTAGCCAATTCCATATAAACTATTACTCACCTAATCAAGGGCTGGATCGAGGATTTGATCTTTAAAAAACATGTATAAGGTGTATAGAGTTAACTAACGTTCGACTGCACATTGCATTACATATACATGGACATATATAATTGATTAGTCTTATAACTCACCCTCCCAACGTCATTAAAGTAAAGATCGGAGAGTTCTTGTTGCAAATCCTTGGGGATAGTTGAGAGGTAGAAGATAATCAAGTTACCTTTCATAATACTTTTCCGTTTGTAGTCGTCGTCTTCAGGGTCTAAGGGTGTGGTGATTGATGCCATGACATCAGGCTGTATACAAATTTATTGGGTTTATTATATTATAATAAATAAATCTTCATGTTTTTTATTAGTAACAATATATACCTATATTAATCTAAAATAAACACATATCTGTGCTTAATTAATTGTAAAAAAGTGTAAAATATATAATTAAATGTAAAATATATAAATATTTAAAAGCTCCATTTGAACCCCATCTCTCGACACTCGCAAGCAAACTTAGCTCAGCCATCTTTGCAATTAAAAAATTAAGACAATTAACAGACGTTATTACGGCTCGACTCGTTTATTTTAGTTATTTTCACAGTATATTGTCTTACGGTATCTTACTATGGGGCAGCGCTGCCGAAATTAATTCTATATTTATTTTACAAAAACGAGCTATACGGGCTATTTGTAACTTAAAAGCTTGAGACTCCCTAAGAGAAGTTTTTAAAGAAATCGGTAGTCTTACGGTCGCTTCTCAATACATTTTTAATAACTTACTATATATACCTACGCCAAAATTTAAATGACTATAATAAAAACAGCGACAGACATACTATCAATACAAGAAATAAAAAAGGCTCGTAACGCCTAAATTTCGACTTCAAAAAGTTAAGAAATCCTTCATGGGCTTGAGTATACGCATATGTAATAAGGTTCCACAAGATATCTTAGATCTTCCTTTTCTTGGTTTCAAATCTAAAATTAAAGGTTTATTATTAAATAAATCTTACTATAACATTCAAGAGTTTTTGGTTGATCGAAATGTGTGGAACTTGGGTCATTGACTCATTTGCAGGGTTGATGTTATAATGTATAAGTCAAACATTGTTAAATTTCATTTAAAAAGAGCAACTGTTGAGTTTCTGGCCAGCTCTTCTCAGCAGAACAGCATTCCGAGCTGGTGGTAGCTTACTCACAGACTGACAATACTGACCAATTTAATGTAATTGACGATTCAAAAGTGCGTGTAAATGCCTACTTGAATAAAGATATTTTGAATTTTGAATAATAGTTAAGACAGATGCGACGCAATTGTGTTGTATCTCCATAAAAAGTAATCATGTCTCTCGTAATATTAAAATCGTAAATAAACATTTATTGCGCCGTTATTCTTCTAATTTTAGTTTTATAAACATTCAATCTGCTTTTGAAATACGCATGCAAAAAGTGCCATTATATGATATATTATCGGTACAATATGTGTATTTTTTTATATGCAAACAAACCAGAAGCCTATTTGTTTGACCGAGTATTAAAAGACAGTATAAACTGTAATTAGGTACTTAATTAAATTATACATAATTAATATTATAATTTAAAATTCTTTCCTTGTTAGATAGAAATATAGGTACATAATATGTTTGATATTGTACTTCTGTGTGCCTATATTATTATATTGTTTAAAAATAAATCGGATATTATTATCTTTGCAACAGTATAAATATTACTTACATAAATTATCATGATTGATTTAGGATCACTTCAAATATATTTTCAATAATCGAATATTATAGTGTTAATTATTTTCAATCTATTTTTCTCATAACAACGCAATACCGTAGCGAGAGCTCCGTGACGTCGACGAGTGTTCCAATATGAAAAATCTATTCAAAGGTGTTTCAAATAAACAATACGGTAAAATATATAAATGCATCATAAACGGGATACTTTTTTTAAAAACATATTTATTATATTTTATTGATGTTAATGATTTGGCCATTTGATCAATTAGACGTCAAAATACTGTTATCTTAGTTTGGGAACCGATGATTGTCAAAGGGTTGATGTCTAAGCTTGTATTATGAGCTTGCTTATAATAAATACTATTGTACATATATGTTTTTGTCCAATAAGATTGCTTAAAAGTTTACTATTAAGTAAATCATAATATCAGCAAATAAAAATAAAGCCGCATACAACGGCGCTTAAGGAAGGATAATTGAAAACTTTCATACATTTCAAAAATTAATCTAAATCAATGTAAAATTCAATAAAAGGTGTTTTGGTTGGTTTGTTTGTTTTGATTAGGCACATAATTTAACATTTTAGGACTTAATTTTTAGACAGTTTTAATATTTATTATTAAAATAGTAGCCTGCTGATAATCTTAATGAAAAGAGATGTTTATGTTGATGTCTTTAACAATATAATTTAAAAACGGTGTACGTGTGTATAATATCTTTAAAATAAATTCCACCCATAGGTAAAATAATCAATAGTAAAGAAACGTAATTTGTGTACTAGTATATAACATTTATAAATTATTAGTACTTCTTGCTCGTTGTAAGTCAATAAAGTGGCTGTTAGTAAATACAATTTTAGTTACAAGTTAAATAGTGTAGGAAAGGTCAGGCAGTTAATGAGTCCTCAGACATGTTTTTTTAATTTATTACTTTACCTGTGTCAATTACATAGTATAAGTATTCTGTGGTTGCAATGGTGAACGGCCCTAATTATGGCTATTCAGATACAAGTGGAAAACCAGAATCACATCAATCGCAAATTATCACTTTCAATCGATAAAATACTCGATTGTAATTATTATTAACCATCGATTGCATTATTTAAATAATGAAAATGGATGGAAATATGATAAGGGTTTTCATAGTATTATATTATCGTAATCTTGGTGAACTTAACAATCTACCACTAATACAAAAACTAATACACAATTTGAAAGTATATATCTCGCATTTCTAAAATTAAAAATATCTTTGTAATTTTGATTAAAAGGTATATTTTTTGTGGGCAATATTTTTACGAAGTAATTATAACCCCTTAAAACTTTAGCCTTATAGTTATGTCGTGTGCTTTTGTAGGACAAATTAATAGGTATTCTTTTTACCAAAAGCTAATAAACGATAGACGGTAAAGATTATATTGTCTATACTATGATTAATATTATATCAATTATCTTTTGAACTATAAAACAAATCCCGCCTAAAAAGCCGTAACAAGAATATAAAACATAGTAGATAGGCAACCACAGGCTTAGTGTTAAAAGAAAAACATTGAAGATTTGTTTCAAGACCGAGATTTTCTTAAAACTGCATCTATTAATAAAATATAGGGTAACATAATATGTTAAAACATTTTCATATAATATCTAAGCATAACCAATACTCCACACCAAATTATTTATTATGGAACAAACAAACGGTTATTGACTCTGCATTAATATTTGTTTGCTTTCTGGTTTACTGTAAAGAGTTTATATGAATTTCTTATTATGCAATGAATTGTAATACTATTTAAAACTGGACAGCATTCGAAAAATACTAATGTATCGATATTTTGACAGTCTGTAATCCATAACTAATGAAAAGTGACAATAGTTGCCATTTACTAAATACTGTATACATCGGCCATCACTAGTATTAGATTTTTAAAGAATTAACACATAAGAGTAGATGCTAGATTGACGGCGCCGATCATATTATACTAAAAACTAAAAGCTCAAAAATACAAATTGTCGCAGAGTGCAGATTTTTCAAATTATGGCATCTCCAGACCTCTTAGTGCCGCATTTATCTAAAATAAAAATACCAACGACCTCGCAACTGGTATACAAGGATGAATGTGTTTATTCTTTTGACAATCCGGTGAGTTGCATTTTGTTTCTAACCTAATGTCTCTTGATATTAAAATGTATTGGTAAGATATTGTAGTGTTATTATAGAGCTTTAGATCTTATATGTTCAAGAATCCTATTTATTTCCATTAATTGCAGATGGTCTAATTGGAATTAGACCATCTGCAATTAATGCATTTTGATGAATTTTATCTTGTTACACTATTTAAATCAAGCCATTATTATAATATTTTACATTAGCTGGGTTGAAATAACATTGTTTTAATTTGTTATTTTTTGATCATTTATCTTGTATCCAAGTCTGGGCTAATTCTATGATCCTTATAAAATTAAACCAGCCTTGGTCATACATTTGACATAAACAAAAACATGAAATAATCAATTAGCAACATATGCATCAAATCATATATTGTTGTTTTACTAAAAAATTTGCTTAAACCATTGTGACTACAAGTTTCTCAAATGTTAATTGAATCTTGGGTTTATATTTTACATCATAAAACTTGTATTAAATATACCTACTCTAATTTAGTGTATCATTGTTTACATCTCGAATTTCATAGATATAATATTAAGAAATGTCAACTTTAGAAAATCATATAATACTTTATTTAAAATTTATTTGATAATTATTATTGATAGTTGTCTTAGTAATATTAACAATAACATTTACAATCTTAATACTTTTATTGTCAATATATATACACTTTACTAATGTAAAGGACATTACAGTCAAACTACAGTGAAGTGTATGTATATTGATAAACATTTATTTAGGTGTTACTAAACATAGTTTTTTATTTTCTTACTTTCATGTTTTATATATTTTACGTTAAATAATAGCATTCTTAATAAATCTTTGTGTTATTATATTAGAAAACATTACACAATTTATTCTAGTTCTGTCAGCAAGTAAATTAAATTAGTTTATTATATGTGGAAGAAATCTTAAATAATTTGACATATTGCAAAAATTATGCTGGCAATATTTCATTTTCTTTAAAATATCTTGTGTTCATGAAATTTTTAACTGCTTGATAAACATTAGCAATAACATTGAATAAAGAGGTTCTTGTGCTCTGCATTGAAAATGAACACATAATTAATGATAGAAATGTATCAAACATCACCGGGGTCCAGAACAATATATTATATAGGAGTTCTCTTGTCACATATGTCTTTGCATTGGGCCTATTCACTTGAATTATATGTATCTTAGTCAATATTACTGTAGATATAGTAATTGGGACAAAATAACTTACTAATGCAAGAACAAACATATATAACAGCATGCCTTTGTTGTCCGTGAAACAGATTTTCATGCACTGTTCATCCAGTTTTGGCCTTCTCAGAGATTTAGAAACGCTTGTGTAAGCAAAGTCTGTTTGATTGTTAAAACTTTTTACGATATTGATGACATTACTCAAAATTGACTCAATATTTGTTGATATATTTCTACTGGGTTCTTCATTTTCCGTGATTTCTAAATAGTTTACTGGTGTACGTATATATTTACGTAGGTCTGAGCTCATGTTTGTAAAAGTTTGCCAGTCTGTAATATTGATGTCATCAGCACAACCCATGTTATTTAAATCCAACATGGCCATGCAAGTATCATCTACGCTACGTAGTTCGTTCATTGACATCTCCTTTACATTCATTGGGTACATGAAAAGTGCTATTAAAATTGGCACAATCCACTGCAAAGCAATTGTAATATATGAAAAGTACCTTTTCAAGAAACCATATGTTTTATTTATCCTCTGTTGCCCAACACTTCTAGAACTTTCTCCAATTTGTTGCACAATGTCTTCTTCATCCTTTTTCTTAATATCTTTCAACATCTTGTAATGCATATAGTTGTCGATTATAAGACTTAAAAAGCTATTGACAAGTGATACAACTAGAGGGCCATAGCTCAGAAGTAGGGAAGGGAACCCACAATGAGATCTTACAGCTTGATTTACTCCATAACCTAAACCAGCAAACCTGAGATGAACATCCTCCATATCCACGTTAGTAGGGTTGAGAGAGTACACCGCGCGGCACAGAAAGGCTATCCCAATACAGGATAGCAATAAATTTTCCGATAACAAAATAGATGAAAATCGATTCTTACTAAAAACCATACTTCTCAAGTTCAGCAAACTTAGACTAAATCCACAAAAAATCAGGAATATTCCCAAGTAAAGATCGATGGTTTTGAACATGTTGCAACGTAAGGACAGACTGATTGCGGCGATAGTTATGAGCCCCTATGATTTTACGTTTCCGCACTGGGTGATATCCATTATCAGTATGCTAATTATAGGGGAGTTTTGGTGCAAACTTTGAATATTTTACTTTTACGGAACTTTCCAGTGAAAATTTCAGTTATTAACTATAACTCCTGTAAAATCGTTGATTTTATAAGTATTTTGTTATTACAGGAATCAGAAACTGGACTTTATGTCTCGTTGACATCCTTTCTTGGCTTCGGTAGAAATTACGTGGAGCAATATTTCCAGAAGACCGGAAATGCCGTCTTCTTACACATATTCAGGGAGAAAAAGCCTGTAAGTTTTTAAGAATAATGAAATATAAAACTTTTCTTACATTATTTACTAACTAACAACATTTTTCTAGATTCCTGAACCAGAGCAAACTGGAGATGGGCCGGAAAAGAAGATCACTCGATTGGCAATTGGTGTCGAAGGCGGTTTCGACCCAGATTGTGGCAAACCCAAGTTCATATACACGGATCATTTCAATGTGGTGTTGTTGCCAGGTTTTCATACATTTCCGTGGCCTAATGATACACTACCAGAAGTGGTGAGGAGAAACGGAATATTATTATATTGCAAAATATTATATATAAACTCTCTGAAAATATACCCATAAAAAACAAAAAAGAAATAAAATACAACACATAAAATATAAGAATGGATGGTCTTAATGCTTTAAAAAGTTTTCCTGTGGAAAATAGACTGTATGTAAAATTTTAATTAACTGTTAAGAATATGTTTCAGATAAAGAAATCGGTTCAAGCGGTATTAGATGCAGACTCACCTTTTAAAATTGCTGAAGCGGAGGCATTACATGGCACTTGGGATGGAGAGAAACGAGAAGTATCAGTGTAAATACTTCTATAATACATATACTTTAATTATATAAAATACTTAGCTTCAATACACACAATAATTTACTTTCCACAGGCACTCGGTGAACTTAAAGCAATTAGACAATGGTGTGAAAATTCCACCATCAGGCTGGAAATGTGACAAGTGTGATCTGACCAACAATCTATGGCTGAATCTCACTGATGGCTCGATCCTGTGCGGGAGACGGTTTTTTGATGGCTCCGGGGGTAATGACCACGCGGTAAATTTTTATTGTTCTTTAATTAAAAAGTACTCAAATGAGCAATCATTAACACCGGTTGTGTTGTTGGTCATTGTATTAAAAATAGGGTTATCTTTTATTTTTCTTAATTGTCTATAGTCGCCCGTAAATAAAACAATCATTAATAGTGATTGTGGTTAGTGTACTTAGTGGTAGTTATATTATAACATATTAGTAATATAACTAACTATTGAAGTTGAAGTTAATTAAAATTACAGTGTAGGGACAAAAGTTAAAATGTTCTTGAAGTGCAAGTGTTAAATATAAAAAATACCCTCAACATATTGAACTTGACTCCTTTCGTGACTCTAATGAATGTGATTAATATAAGTTAATTTCACCTATTCACTCAATAGAGAATATTCATAAAATTTAAAATGGTCTCAAATATTTTTTTTTCGTATACTTATTATAATCTTATTACAATAAAAATCTTTTTTTTTTTAATTTTCTAATCAATTAAATTAGCCTGTAATTGGGATATACTTTGTAACTTATATTTTCATAACATATAGTAAAACAAATGTTTTCCATTGTGTATCACTTAAAACAAAAAGTATTTAATCAATATTAAATTTTACTAATGACAAAAAGTAATCATGGAGATTTTAATTAAATGTAGATTGAATTATACATTTGGAGGGAAGATTGTTTCAGAATTATTGAGTCATTTACTTAGCCCCTGTAACTGTTATTTTTCCCTTTTCAGTTCTTCAAGGGTTTTAAACCCATCTGCAACATAATATATTGCATAATAGTGGGAAATGGTTGCCATTCCATAAAGAGTTTACTTGTTTGCTATTTGTCAATAAATATTATGTAATGACCGCAGGTGGAGCACTACCGTGTCACTGGCTACCCGCTGGCGGTGAAGCTGGGCACCATCACGGAGGGTTCTGGGGACGTGTACTCGTACGCGGAGGATGACATGGTCGAGGATCCCTACCTGGCAGACCACCTCAAGCACTTCGGCATCAATGTCCAACAGCTGCAGAAGGTATGCTTTTAATATTATTATTTCGTTTAAATTTATCATTCTACTAATGTCTAGGTCTTACAATAGTCAGGCTTCTAAGAACCTCATAATCAGTACATGTTTTCTCCACATACTGCAGTGACATTTTATATATGTTAATAATTATATTCTAACAACTATTTCTAATGTGTATGTATTGTTCTGATTTACATAGAACTAGCTATTTCAATACATAATGTTATAGTGTAATTGACAACCTTAATTAAAATGCCATTGCAGGTGGTACTAATATTGGATTGTATACATATAATATCTTACATATTTATGATAATAACCTCCATATATCGCGGATACCTTCATTATTACTACACATGCAATAAAAAATAGGAAACTAATAAGTACATAATTTTAATTGCAGACTGAGAAGTCAATGGTAGAGCTGGAGTTAGATCTGAATCGTCGTACAGGCGAATGGAACACCATCCAGGAGTCTGGCAGCGAGTTGAGACCTCTCCACGGACCTGCACTCACTGGACTCAACAACCTTGGGAACTCCTGCTATATCAACAGTGTAGTGCAAGTGAGGAAACTTATTTTTTATTTTATGTTAAATCATGAGTGGAGTTAATTGTCATGTAATTATGAAAGAACAGTAGAAGAGAACCAATCTATTCACTCTTGGATCACGCCTTCAGTTAGGCAAATTATAACAAAAAGTTTATCTAGTTGACTAGACTCCAAGCCCTTATGGAGAGTTATATAACAAATGATAATGAGCTGCTAAAATGTTTTATTTTGAAAGGTAAAACTATATATATATTTTTTCACTAGTCTAAGACTGCGAATTTGCTAATTTTGTTATTAAAAATATTATGATGGTTATTTCACAGGTCTTGTTCCGGATGCCGGACTTCATTCGTCGCTACGTGGAAGGCGCACCAGAAATATTTTCTACCTTCCCTGAGGATCCCGCTAACGATTTTAACGTACAGACGTGAGTATCTCAGTAAAATTAACAAAAGACTTTTTTATGTCATATTGTCCTTAGTAATATATCATCACGAATAAAGAAACAATAATACCTAGAGGTGACCCTAAATTTCCCCAATTCCGCCCGATGACGTCATCACCGCTGGAATATATCGAAGCGGTTAATCTGATTTATTGAGGGAGGTTAAAAATTTACATAACTTTACGACCGTTACAATCAGTAGTGACTTACAAAAATTTACAATATGAGGATAGTACTTTTTCCTGGTTCCGACATCGCAGCTATAATCCGACCGGTACATTATAAAATGTTTCAGAGCCAAGCTGGGTGTAGGTCTGGTGTCTGGTCGCTACTCCAGTGCGGGCGCGGGCGTGTCCCCGCACATGTACCGCGCGCTGGCCGGCCGAGGACACAGGGACTTCAGCACGCGCCGGCAACAGGACGCCCACGAGTTCTACCTGCATCTACTGACGCTCATTGAGGTAGCCCCGGGTACAGCCTTACCCAACCTTATAAATGTATAAATAAAATGACTTCAATGTACGAAGTCATTATATTTTATTTTAGTTAGTTTAGTTCAAGTTAGTGATAAATCAGTACCCCTAGTACGAGTTTTGACGTTGCAAGCTTTATAACAGAGTTCGAAATGTCCCATTAAAAATCTATTGCCATATTTTAAAAAATATTTTAAAATATATATTTATCATGAGATATTTAGGGTGATTTATAATAATCGTTTTAAATAGCTACAGATAAATAAATAATAATAGAAAAATAAATAAAATTCAATACTCATACTAGGGGTACTGATGTCAGAAAATTTGGCTGAACCATCAATCGATCACGTCATTTAATGACCATACTAAATGAATTGGTCTCATTACATTTTCAACCATAAATGTACAGCGCAACAGTCGCCACGGCGTCAACCCGTCGGACTGCCTGAAGCTGACGGTGGAGGAGCGCGTGCAGTGCAGCTCGTCGCTGGCGGTGCGCTACACGCGCCGCGACGAGAGACACCTGCCGCTGCCCGTGCCGCCCGCCGCCGCCACCAACAGGGACGACGTACAGCGCTACGAGGCACGACGAGCCGCCGCGGAGGAGAGCGGACAGCGACTGTGAGTTCACATCAGGATTCTACTAGTATTTTTGAGTTTTTTAAGCGACACAATGAAATCGTTATAGCTATTAAAAAGGTATCGTTTAAAATTATTTTATGGAGTCCCAGACTTTTGGAAGATGTGATTGTTGTTAAGAAAATGAAGCAAACAGGAAGGAGTGTTATATGGATTTTTTTGTTAATTTAGAAAACAAATTGTAAATCTAAATTGTAACAAGAACAAACATATTGAATTAACATATTTACACCAATAACTTTAAAATTCTCCAGAGATCCGTCCGAAATCGTCCGTCCGCTGATTCCGTTCCAGGCGTGTCTGGACAGCTTCATGAAGGAGGAGCTCATTGAACAGTTCTTTAGTTCCGCCCTCAATAAGAAAGTCACGGCTCGCAAGTATGTATTATGTTTTGTAGGTAATACTAATATTGTAGTGTAGTTTTCATTTGAGGTAAATTAAGCTCATTTCTAGTAAAAACTTTTTGGTAGATTACAATTATTTCATTTGTTTCTAAAACGAGAATACATAGATAAGACATCAATTATGTATGTATTCAAAATGTATAATCGTCAAACATTTTACAGAATAACCCGCTTAGCTACTTTCCCTGATTACCTTTGGATTCAGCTTAAAAAGTTTACAATCAAGGAGGATTGGACGCCGGCAAAGTTGGACGTGGCTGTTGACATGCCTTGGGAGGTCAGTTAATAATTAATGTAAAACATAGAATAAAATTAACATTTATTATAATTTATGATGATTTTGATTATTTTTGTATTTAAACTATCATAAACCATGATGTTTGTTAAATGAAAAAATTACCAGGCTATTATCACGTAATTTGATCATTTTTTTTTTCCTACTAATTTTGAACCCATTTGGACTTCCTATTCACGAGGTCGAAGCATGGCAGCAGGATAGCAGAGTGTACGTGATTTCGATTATCTGTAACTATCGGTGACTATCTGTTGCGGGCTCCACCTCATTCTATTGCTGATGATATTGGTGAAAGGACTATAATATTGATCCGGGTCCAATGTGCCCCCAGATGGACCTGTCGTCTCTCCGTGGTCGCGGGCTGCAGGCGCACGAGACGCTGTTGCCAGACGCCGCTCCGCCCGCGCCGCACTACGATCAGAACCTCATGACACAGCTGGTGCGTTCTACATACAAACTAATAACTGTGACAAAGCATATACAGCTGCTGAATCCAGATTTACTTTTTAAAGTAGCATACTTTTGGTCAATTTGGTCTATTAAGTATAGATTGACTTTTTTGACTTACCGACTTATTGGTCTTTCTTGTCTATATTTGTAATTAATTGGGTTATTTGTAATTAATTGGCCAGTTCTTGCTGGCAACCTCTCTACATCAATCCCAACAATATTTATTCTACGACTTCTTTAAATTATTATTTTTAAGTTTTCCTATACCAAATTTATTTGTTGCCTCTGAATTGGTATTAACTCTGAGCATAGGTATGGTGCCCGGGCGTTGACATTTTAAGAACGTCTTAAGAAATACAGAGTAATAAGTAAAAGAGGGAGCAAACATTATTTGCTTCGTTTTTTTTGTGTTGTTTATTAAGATTTGTAAAAAGTCGTAGAATAAATGTTGTTGAGATTGATGTAGAGAGGCTGCCTGCAACAGGTGGCCAACAAATTACAAATAACCCTTTATATGTTTAAAATATTTTTATTCCATTAGCTAGATTAAATATATGTATTGTTTATATCAGACCTCATTTGGTTGATAATTACAGAAGTTAAATTATCACATTGACAGTTGTAATACATATAATTACTATATAATTAGGCAATGAAGACCTAGGTATTCCTCATAGTATTATGAACTTATGGGGCCAATAATACTAAGATTAGAAATGTAAAAGATTATCTTGATAATAATAATTTTGACATTCAAATAACCTTACAGCTGGATATGGGCTTCCCCCTTGAAGCATGTAAGAAAGCTCTCTACTTCAGTAACAACTCGGGCATGGAGGCGGCCTCCCACTGGCTCATGGAACACATGAACGACTGGGACTTCGCTAACACGTTTGAACCACCTGGCTCCAAATCAGGTTCGACAAATTTGTGACCATAATCTAATTATTCAAAATATCCAGGATTATTTGTAATCAATTGTCCACCTCTTGCAGGCAGCCTCTCTATATCAATCCCAACAAGATTTGTTCTACGAGTATTTAGAATTATTACTTTTAAGAATTTTAGTTTTCCCATACAAAATTTATTTTTGCCTCTGTACTTTAACCGGGCTTTGACCTTTTAGGTACTTTTTACAAAATACAGACTAACACGTAACATAGGTTGCAAAAATGTTTTTATTTCTTTTTTTTGTGTTGTTCTATAACTTCTATATATTTTGTTTTTCTTATTTATATATAGTATAAAGTAAATACTTAAGTAACATAAATTCAATCGTTTGTATACACTAAAATCAATTTTAAAATACCATTTAAATGTTATTTTTAAAGCAAATTAAAACCAAAATTGATAATAATAGCTACTCATGATCTACTCACAGCTAGCGAGCCCGCGGCGGTGGACGAGGCCAGCCTCGAGCAAGTGACAGGCATGGGCTTCACGCGCGCTCAGGCGGCGCGGGCGCTGGCCGCTACTGACGGGGACGTCGGACGCGCGCTCGACTGGATCTTCAGCCACGCAGAACAACTGGACGACGACAGCCCGCCGCCCTGCAGGGACGGACCTGAGAGTAAGTACTGGATATGGATATATGATATTGAGTCACTTATGTCGTAAATACCTACCTGACACCTTTTATAATGGAAAGAATTTCATTCCTGACATGTATAACCACTTGGAAAATTATATACTACTACTACTACTTATTCATATTGATGGACTACATAAAATAGGTTTTTCCTAATGCTTCAAGTTTATAAAATTTAGAAATTAAAGAAATGATATAAAAGTTACAAAATAATAAATAATATCGTATATTGTTTCAGAATACAAACTGATAGCATTTATCTCACATATGGGCACCTCTACCATGGTGGGTCACTATGTATGTCACATCCTGCATGAAGGCAGATGGGTCATATTTAATGACAATAAGGTTGGTTTTAATTTATACATACTTATATATAATAATTAAAAAATGCCTGAAACTATATATATTTTTTTGCTATCTAAATCCAAAATATGTCAATCTTATATTTATTATTCCAGGTGGCTCTCTCAGAAAACCCTCCCAAAGACTTGGGTTACCTCTACCTGTATGAGCGTCTGTGATGTCCGGCCCGAGGCGCTTGTCTCCGACTGCGCTGATTAGCTAACCTTATTGACTATTTATTGAGAGTTCTTTAAGAGCTCTTATGTATGTATGTTGATTTGTTACCTCACATCTAATTTTTATTATAAAAAATAAAAAAGGTAAGTTAATATGTATTGCTAAGAGTACAGCATCACATTTGTAATGGTTTATTTGTAGCAATATATATACACAGATAAGCAGTCTGTAGCTAGATGTGAAGGTCAAATCATTACAATATTGTATGTTTTTAGGGTTCTATACCAAAAATGATGAAATGTCACATTTTTTGTATTAATAAATATTTTTATTATATAATGTTACTTAAATGTCTATAGCAGATAAGTTTGGTTATAAATCAGGATCTTGCAAGTGACAAAAAATAACTGTCCATATAATTTGCTGTATATTAATAACAAAAACTGCATTGTTAGAAGCAACACTAAAATAGTATAAAATAAAAAAAATTATGTCAAAAATTTATTATCTTAGTAAATTAAAAATAATAGACAACGAAATAAAAAGCTAATTATATGTGGTGGTATTCTTTTACTACACATTTACCCGTTGTAAGATTATTCAATATTCCAAGCACTAAAAAGACATTGAAAGAACAAGTTCTTTTACAAAGTCATACATGTGGGAATGAAAAGAGGCAGGTGGACAAAGTTTACTTATCTGTGTGATTGTTATCAAGTTTGGTTTATTAATTTATTTTGTTAAAAGTATTATTTATTTGCTTGACCTAATACTGCCTTATGTCAAAAATTTCTCAGCTGTAGGGTGTATTCCGAAGTAAACACCAGCACACTAAAATATGATGGCATTAACACCATAATTTTCTGTCGTTGGTTTTATCTATTAGTAATAATTGCTTACTTTATGGGGACCCCATTAAATCAATCAACAAGGTTAATATTTCAATAAAATATAAAAAACCTACTCCCCCAGCACACATTACAGTTGTAATAGTAGTCAGTGGATCTGTTTTCCAGTTAAATATGTTACTTGTGATTACCTCTGGCCAGTTGTACTGGTTTGTATTTTGGAACAAACCTATAGTTACAAGAATGGGGTTTTATATACCAGAAACTTATTAATAAAATAAAATTAAGAGTAAGGTTCTATACATTTAATATTAAGAAAAACATTATCTTTACACCTTATCTTGGTAGTGCATTGTTCTACGTTTTTTAATGTGATCTAATGGTTTTGGTACATTCTTTAAAAATATGGTTGACTCATCAAAATATGTGTTAAACTTTTTAAATCCATATCTTTTTTTAGGATCCTTTTTACAGAAAGCTGGTGTAAGGTTAATCATCAAACCTGAAACATATCATAAATATAAATCTTCATTATATTTTTAATAATAATCATAGGAATTTTTATGATTGGAATTTACATAAATAAATAAATAAAGAAACAGCATATAACTAAAGTAAGAATCTTACCAGCTTTTTGGGCCATGGACACCATTTTCCCTATTTTTTTCTGCTGCCGTAGACATAAACCAGTAATGCGTCGTGGTAACATACAGCCATCAGTCCTAACGAATTGGCTCAAAATCAATACATCAGTATGCTTTACATCTAAGCCTAATGCACACATGTAGCATGTTTCTGCAGGAGTTCCTTCCGGCTTAACCAAGTCCTTAATGTTTTCTGCACGAATAAGCAATTCTGTTCGCGGTGATGGAATTGTAACTCCTTCTACAATTAAAGTGGAGCCTTCTTTCTGCTCACGCACTAAAATAGTAGAACAGTTTAAAGTTGAGGTTATATCAATTTGACATCCAATGTATTTTTACTTACTTTCTTTGAGGTTAAGTTGTTTTGTTATTGATATCGATCGAACAGTTGATGAAATTGCTGCATTTTTTATTAGTGAAAATCCAGTTCGGGCTAATAGAGACATATTTAAAAATAAGCAAACAAATAAATTACAACTTGGCTTATAACATACTTTGTATCAGGTTTATAAGAAAATAATATTGATATTTGATATGTAATATGTCACTGTAAAGTGTCAATCTATTTATTTGCTTTTTTTTGGCATTTCGGACAGACTAAGGTTTACAACCATGCTGCCTCGTCTTAAGTTTATTTTACTGTTAAATAATTTTCCTGTAGAATCTGATAGTAATCTCTATAAAAGAACTAAGCATTTATGAAATTTAATTGCAGTAAATTATTGTTTAGCATATGTTGTCCATAAAACTTCTTCAGTAAAATATGTCAGTTTAACATATGTCAAGTTTTTTTTAATGTTAATTTAACAATAAAAATTAGACAGGCACAAAGTTCCCAGACATCGGTTTTTAATTAAGTTTCTTATACATCGCAGTGTAGACATATGTTAGCTGTCTGTGCATTCTAGTCATTGTGCATATAAAACATCAGACTTTAGTTCCTCTTGGTTCCAAACATAGAGATATTATTAATTCTATGGTTCCAAAATATAAGTTCATAGAGAATAACCGATAAAAAAATCCATGGATACTCTTTCAACTTATTTATAAATTTACTTTTTTTATAATAATATTTTTAGTCCTTAGTTTTATAATAATATTTTTATTTTTTTTATTCAATAATTCGATGAAAAGTTTGGAAAATTTATTGTAAAAACTTTTTACTTTAAAATTGCGTTTTGTTGCTTTTGTAAAAACAATTTTAAGGGACTCCATAAGACTGTATACACTCTAGCTCGATTGCTCATTTTTGCGTAATAAAAATAAAATGTACATTTGTCCCTAATTCCTTGAGCAGAATGTCCTATAATAAAAAGTTATGAAAATACTAACTACTAAAAAGTAAAGCTTACTGATGCGAAAACAAGTTATATAACAATATATTAAAAATAATTATTAATATATTAAAATTAAATCTTTTTTAATCTCGCTTTCCCATATAATCCTTTTTATTTAACATCATGTCAAGCACCCCAAGTAATTGAAAATTTATATTTAGCAAAGGATTACCCCGTTATAATGTTTTTAAGGTGGTTCTATGATGAATTATTGTGACCGCTAACGCCTTTCTTGACCCTGCACACAAATAAAACACTTCAGTAAGATACGTATGCATGTTAAAATGGCTTTACTTATACGGAATTGATAATTGTTTTTTTTTGGTCTAGATTTACAAAATTAGCCTTAAGTTTGCGTCCGTGAGCTACACATTCGAATGGTAACACACTTCTATGCCTTGAACGTTATGTTGAGGCATTTAATTTGGGTCAAAGTATAGTAAAGATGCTCTGATGCAGTTTGTTAATTCCCATTATTTTAACATCATTTTTTTTTGCGAATTTATTAATTATTTTTTTTATTTTTGAAAATATTAATTAAATATTCTCCGGAAAAGCAAGTAAAAAATGTACACGACGTGGATTTTCTAAAAACTGCAGAATGTCAATGTTGGGCAACGGGAGAAAAGGTTCATCTCCAATAAATTGATGATACCTTATCATTATTAAATTGCTGATCATCATCATTACCTTATTTAACAGCAATTTTTTTCTGGATAATTATTTCTCATAGAGACTCCAAATAAAATATTCCAAGTGGATGGTAATGCATTTATTAAATAACACATACAAGACAAAAAACATTTACATATATAATTTTAACAAATATTTATTACATACGGAAAAAAACTAAAACCTACAGCAATAAGTAGCAGTATTGACATTAATTAAAAGCACGACAATTTTTTATAAAATTAAGCAACCAAGGGATCTTAGCACTTGTGAATTTGTAAATAATATAATATCCAATATTATAATTTTATTAAAATATAAATTTGAGGATATAAAATGGCATCATCTATTCATAGAATTATATAAACTTCCGTATATATATAATGTTACTGTAAATAAATTCATCTCATTATTTACCTTTGCTAGCAATAATGTTATAAATAATTTCAAATTACTATTTATACTACTGAAGCAATAGTATTCGATATAAAGGCAAATTGGACGGTAGGTATATACCAAGCATGTTTACATAAAATGCACACCAAATGCAAAATAAAGATTAAATATCTATAATTGACTTAAACTATTTACAACTAACGAAATAAACAACAATATATGTTTTTTAACTTGTCACAATAAGTTTAATGTAAAAAGAGTGATGTTAGTTTGAAAAAACAAAAACTTATAGACGCAATGTAAGCATGTCAACAATTTAATACGGGAAACTTCAATCTGTAATTTTATTTTTTTTACCTTTAAAGTAATGTAAAACAATATATTATATATTCTCAGTTTGTTTCATTATTTTGTTTATATTATATACAATATAGTAAGTTTCCCGGATGATTTCTGCGTGTAGGCTTGAATCTGTATGTATATGGATGATTTACTTCGGGAAGGCAGCAAGTCCCTTACTAAGGAGTCCTGCCGCACCCTCGGCACCGTCGTGAGCCGCGTGCGAGAAGTTTGTTATCAACTGAAATAATAGTTATCTTACTGTTGTTGTAAAGTTATTAAGTTTTAGATCACAGATTATATAGAAAAGAAAACTCACCGCTTCACGCTTATCACTCAAGAACTTGTCAGCGTCCTTGATCTTGGAGTCAACGGCTTGGCTGGCATTCTTGAGTCCCTGATCAGCAGCACCCTCGACGCGATGTAGCGCTCCGTCCACAGCGCCCTGCAGCGCTGTGCTGGCATCAGACGCCGCCTTCTCCGCTGCTTTCTTGGATTCTTCAACAGCTGCATCTACACGTTAAAGAATAATTTGTTATTTTGTTTTTATTCGTGAAATATAAATTTAAATTTACTAAATATATAAGTGAAGGTGTATAGTTCTCGATAGGAGAATATATAGTCCGTAATCCCTTGTAATAAGTTATGAACAGGTTTCGGATCGTTACTAATTTTTATGTTTAGCTGATTTACACTAGGTATAAAATATAAATACTTACTGCCAGCCCGCTTGGCTTCTTCCTTGGCAGACTCAGCAGCGAGTCTGGCCTTCTCCTTGGCGTCCTCAGCTGCCTTCTTAGTTGAATCTACCGTCGCGTTGAATGTATCTGTTTGAAAAAAAATTTAACGTTAAAAATTATTAAAAAAACCATAAAGTTGTTATTTGTTTTTAAATGTAAACGGTAAGTAGGTTAAAATCATTCGCTGGCTTGGTTTAGCTCGCCTGGATTTTTTTAAGTTATTTTTTTTTATTTTACTCGAACAATCTATAAATCATTTTTTTTCAACAACTTTTTTAAAATATCAAACAATTGCAAACAAAAAGCAAAAATATTTCCTGTTTTGACAAAAATATTTTTACTCTAGAAATCAGTATAGATGTTGTTGTCGAGAAGATGTTTATGTCTCAATCATTTTAATTAGTTTAAGCTATTATACTATTTAAATAGTATTCAAACCAAAACAGCACACGTTTATTTTTAATTATCGTATAAATCGTTAAAAACCTTATTAAAGTACACAACATGTGTAAGTTTTAATTATGTCAAAACCGACATGCAATTAACTATTTTAAATTGTAAATTGCATATAATATCCATATTTTTAATGGCAATGTTATATAATTGTCAGTTAAAAAAGAATCACACTACAATAAATCCGTTTCTGGTTTAACGTTTTACCTATTTCTACTTCAGATTCTGAGTCTTTTACACCACCGAGTTTGCTTGTGATCAAATCTACAATTTATATCAAAGTAAATTTTCAAATTTAGAAGGAACAAAAAAAAAGTATTCAAAATAAAAAAAAAAACTAAAATAAAAAAAAAAAACTAAATAAACAAACTATTAAAACCGTTTTACACTTACCTTTAAAATGTAATGCTCATTCACGAAGACACAAGTTAGTCAAGAATAAAAGCGTAAAGGAAACAGTGTACCTTGTGAGCTATCAATGTATTGTTTTGTGTTATCAGCTGCCTTCCCACTTGCTTCCTCCACCGAAGATGTTAATGTATCTATAATATTTTGCAAATGAGTTTAGAAAAGGAAAATTAATACGCGACTTTACATACAATTAGTTAATTACATACAACATGCATCTAGTGAGTCACAACTACTATTAGAAAAGACTACTTAGTCTACAGATTTTAACTAAACTTCACGCAAATTAAATACATCATAATATGTATATATAAGTAACACAAATCATTCTCGTAAATCACACTGTAAAATAAAAATACCTTTAGCACTAGTAACTACTGAAGCGCTCTTATCATAGACTGACGAAGCTAAACCTTTTGTTGTGTCTAACGTGCAATGCGCTGTTTTCGCAACACTATCTAAAATAATACAAGCAAGTCAAGACACAACACTAAACATAAGTTTAACTGATTATTGATTAACCATGGAATTACTGTGACTCATACTATTGTTATGATAAGACTGTGTTTTTATAATCAGGTTTATTTACAATATAATGAGATAACAATATAAGATGTTTTCTAACCTTTAGCTTCGCTGGCCAATGTCAGACTTTTATCAATGACAGACGAGGCTACATTTTTAGTGCTGTCTATCGTATTTGCTACTGAATCTATTAATAAAAATATAATTAATTTGAATAAAAAATATCAAATTATTTTATTATATAATATATTTTATCTATACCTTTAGCAGTCCCTAGTAAAGACGATCCTTTATCTACAGCCGATGACGCTACCGATTTGGTTGTATCTACAGTTGCATTAACAGTGCTTGCTACTGTCTCTATAATTATTAAACATATCTGAATAATCAAGTCTTATGTTATTCTTATTCTTTTAACTATAATATATACCTTTAGCAGCGCCAACGAAATTAATGCTCTTGTCAACTGCTGAAGATGCTACATTTTTGGTTGTATCTATTGTGCTAGCGAATGTGTCTACAAAATGAAATATTTATGATACTGGGATAATAGAATTATATATTAATATAATAGAACGCAATGTACCTTTAGCTGTGCCTACTAACGACGCGCCTTTATCGGCAGCTGATGATGCAATAGTCTTAGTTGTGTCTACAGTAGATTGGACACTACTGGCTACTGTATCTATAGTATGATATCATTTATAAAATTGTGCAATAAATTATAATTTGGGTAAAATTTTAACAATTCATTAGCAATTATGCATTCTAGCTACCTTTGGCACTGCCAACGAGGGATACACCTTTGTCAAAAGTCGAAGCTGCTACATTTTTGGCTGTGTCTATTGAACTGGCAACCGTGTCTATAAAATCAAAACTACTTTTATGAAGTTCTAGTTCAAATAATTAATAAAATTATTGGAATATGTTATGTACCTTTCGCTGCTCCTGCTAGTGAGGAACCTTTGTCAACAACAGACGCTGTAGCATTTTTAGTAGCATCTACGGTCGTATTAACAGAACTTACCAAAGTATCTACAAATACAATTAAATGTAAATAAAATGCTCGATACAAAGCCTAAATGGAATGGAAAACACTATATACCTTTGGCACTTCCCAATAATGATGAACCTTTATCAACAACAGATGTCGCTACGTTTTTGGTTGTATCTACTGTACTTGCTGCTGTATCTATGGCATAAGTAAAGTGTAAGCCTAATATAAATATAAAATAAGATGGATTTAGCAGTGCTTGACAAATTATACCTTTGACGGCTCCTACAAGCGATGAACCTTTATCTAGAGCGGATGAAGCTACATTTTTTGTTGTGTCTACAGAAGCACTAACAGTGCTCGCAACAGTATCTACAATTTATAAATATTATTGATAAAATTTAATTCTAGGAACATGACTCATTATATTGATTGTGATACCTTTGACACCGCCAATGATTGCGGAACTCTTATCCAAAGCTGTTGCTGCAATGTTTTTAGTGCTATCTACAGTTGTGGAAACAGTGCTTGCTACGGTATCTACAGTGTCATGAAACGAAAAATTAATATATTTCAAACAAAAAGAAAATTGTTCTTAAAATTTACCTGTTTCAGTAATACTGTCCAGAAAATTCTAGCTTGAAACAGAAAATAAGGGAAATGAAGACATGTATTACGTTATACACAAATGTATGAATAAGTTAAATGTGATATGTTCAAATATAATGAACACATACAACACAAAGTGACATTTAAATTTACCTTTAGCTGAATCAACGTAAGATTTTCCCGTTTCAACAGTATTTTGTGCAGCTTTCTTGGTACTATCTACCGTACTTGCTACAGTATCTAAAATAATTGTACATAATATTTTAATGACGTATTCACTATTCATGTCTAATTCATATAACAGCAAGATGGTTATATCGTAAGCCAAACGAAAAACAAGCATCTAACCTTTAGTATAATCTAAATAAGATTTTCCAATCTCTAAAGCAGAGGACGCATAGTTCTTTGAGTAATCCAGTGCTGATTGGAATGTATTTTGAGCTGACTCTACATGTTTAGCAAACATAAATAATTAGTTGCAACGCTGACACAAGCTCACGTAATCAGTTAGACAGGACAAATGTAGTGTGTACAAAAATTATAACATAGGATATTAATATACAAAACATTATAGCAACAATGTAAGTCAAAAGCGAGATCTACTCTCAATCAAATAGACCCACAGCTTCTATAAGTTTTTACTTCTGACCTACCTGTGACATTCATCAATTCATCGTTAAAAGTTTCAGCATTATTAGACACAAAAAGCTATATTATAGTATATATTACAATGGTTTTCTGAACTGTTTATAAATTAGTTACAAGTATCCAAAAGGGATTTATGAAATAGTTTGTTACCTTGGGCATTAGTAGCGTAAGTTTTACCCGAGTCTACTACTGACTGTGCTGTTTTTTGAGTAGTATCGACTGTGCTTTGGATAGTGTTAGATAGAGAGTCTACAAACAAAATTTTAAAAAGTAAATAAACCAATTGATGAATATATTATTAAATGCTGATAAAATAAAAATACCTTTTGCAGAAGTAGCATAATTTTTACCACTTTCGATACCCGACTGAGCAGACTTTTTTGTACTATCTACAGCACTTGCCACAGAATCTACAAATAATATACTTGTAAATAAATAATATACATTTAAATATGAAAACCAAACCTTATCCAGGTTACCTTTAGCTGATAAAGCGTAATTTTTGCCAGTCTCAAAAGCGGTTGTAGCAGCTTTCTGTGTACTTTCTACTGTGCTATTAATGGTATTTGCAACTGTATCTAAAATACATTTAAATCATGAAATAATGTTACAGCGATAATAAATTAAATGTAATGTTTGTCCTCTACCTCTAGCACTTGTAGCGTAATGTTTACTTGTATCTACAGCAGATTGCGCTGTAGCTTTAGATGAATCGAGGGTGCTTTGTAATGTGGTGGCTACAGAATCTACAAAACATTATTTATAATAGATTAATTAACTTTCTGTTAGACACAATATGGTATTGTGCAGACTGAGGTTTTTAGGCTTATCTCATTTCATTAAATACTGGTTTGACATGGCTATATTCTAAAATATAAATTACCTTTAGCGCTAGATGCGTATGACTTTCCGGTTTCTAAAGCAGATTGAGCGGTTTTCTGTGTCGTATCTACAGCGCTCTGAACTGAGCTTGTTACTGTATCTATAAGAAAATGATTCTTAGTATCGCCTTATAGCCTATACCTAAGTAATAATTTGTTTTAATTAATTATACCTTTAGCGCTAGATGCATATGACTTTCCGGTTTCTAAAGCAGATTGAGCGGTTTTCTGTGTCGTATCTACAGCGCTCTGAACTGAGCTTGTTACTGTATCTATAAGAAAATGATTCTTAGTATCGCCTTATAGCCTATACCTCAGTAATAATTTGTTTTAATTAATTATACCTTTAGCGCTAGATGCATATGACTTTCCGGTTTCTAAAGCAGATTGAGCGGTTTTCTGTGTCGTATCTACAGCGCTCTGAACTGAGCTTGTTACTGTATCTATAAGAAAATGATTCTTAGTATCGCTTTATAGCCTATACCTTGGCAATTATTGATTTTAATTAATTATACCTTTAGCGCTAGATGCGTATGACTTTCCAGTTTCTAAAGCAGATTGAGCGGTTTTCTGTGTCGTATCTACAGCGCTCTGAACTGAGCTTGTTACTGTATCTATAGGAAAATTATTCTTAATATCGCCTTATAGCCTATACCTAAGTAATAATTTGGTTTAATGAATTATACCTTTAGCGCTAGATGCATATGACTTTCCGGTTTCAAAAGCAGATTGAGCTGTTTTCTGTGTCGTATCTACAGCGCTCTGAACTGAGCTTGTTACTGTATCTATAAGAAAATGATTCTTAGTATCGCCTTATAGCCTATACCTAAGTAATAATTTGTTTTAATTAATTATACCTTTAGCGCTAGATGCATATGACTTTCCGGTTTCTAAAGCAGATTGAGCGGTTTTCTGTGTCGTATCTACAGCGCTCTGAACTGAGCTTGTTACTGTATCTATAAGTAAATTATTCTTAGTATCGCCTTATAGCCTATACCTTGGCAATTATTGATTTTAATTAATTATACCTTTAGCGCTAGATGCGTATGACTTTCCAGTTTCTAAAGCAGATTGAGCTGTTTTCTGTGTCGTATCTACAGCAGACTGTACAGTGCTTGTGATTGTATCTATGAAATATTTATCAATAAATATCTAAGCTTGATATCTGTATCATGTATGTGAAAGAATAACTATTTCTACAATCTTCTTCTAGTGCTACTCTACTTTCTACAAATTAATTTGTACATACAATTAAGTCTACAAGCAATTAACAGATACTTTCTTCATGCACTATTCTGTTATTTATTGTACCATTTACATTAATTATACGAATTTACCTTAAATGTAAAATGATACAGTTTAAAAATATTTTGTAGGTTTTAATTGATTTTGATTAAAAAATGTAATTGAAGCATAAACAGTATCATTCTTAGTTACATTATATATATTTCCATCACAATTTTTAGTAAGTTCTCATGTGCAAATTTCTTATGTGCAAAATGTAGATACAATTTCTCATGTGCAAAATGTAGGTACAGTTTCTAATATACAAGATGTGCAAAATGTAAATAAGTAATAGTAAAAATAACCTACCTTTAGTTGTGTTGTACGCTGACTCCGCGGCCTTTTTCGTATTATCTACTGTAGTAGCAATAGTGTCTAGGAAATAAAAATAAACCAAACAAAAAATAAATAATAATAAAAAACATAACGAAATAAATATTTTATAAAAAAGTTTCAAAAATAATCAGGATTACGTTTACACGATCTCTTAATCTTACGAGTACATAATCGTTTTTATCTTTTTTATTCCAGTTGGAGAATCTTTATTTTGAAGAATATATTTTTATATTGCGATAAAATATCATAATAACATAAATTTAAATCATTTAGAGATATAGAGTTCTTGATCCGATTTGGCCGTAATTTAATAATCTAGGTAATAATCTGGCAATAATGTTACAATATACGTAATTACTTATTCGTAAGTTACATAACTTAGGATACATATCCTATATAGGTACCTAAGTAAATTACAAGCAAACAAATCAAAGTGTAACAATACTTTTTATCATATTCGATGTTAATTACGATTTGACTAATATTAAAAATACGTTTTGTGGCGTCGACGGTTGTTGACCGAACTTTGACCTCGTATGTCTCATAATAATATCGATATCGATAAAAACTTTTACGTATTCCTAAACGTTAAACCGTTAAACTCTTTCGTTCCATTTGTTAAGTGATTTAAAACCAAACATGTTTGGACTAGAGCAGAGCAGGGTTTACATTTTTAAAATATGTTTTGTCGCCATTAAAAATTTGCCGCTTTACATTTTTTTTGCATTTATCTAACTCCCTATCTTATCTTACCTTTAGTTGTGTCAACGACCTTCTTGCCATCAGCTAAGGCCCTATTGGCAGCGTCCTTGGCCTCGCCAGCCGCCAGCGACACCTTACCCAGCTCCTTATCAAGAGCATCGATTGCGGAGTTTCTCACGTTTGCCGCTGAAATAAGAATAAAAATCTATAAAAAGAAAAAAATCGGTATGTTATGATAATTACTACAAACTATAATAATTTACTAAAAACAAGCAGTGTAAAGATGTCTAAAGATAAGAATGTCCGTGGCAGTAGAACGAGTATGCAAATTATCTTGACCTTGGAAAAATTAAGATCAAAACTGGATTCGATTCCTTATCAATCGTGAACATCGAGGTTATGTTAATACTTTGGATTAACAAAATATTTTTTGTGACTATTTTTAACTTTAAAAAAGAATATCTTAAATCCTCTAATATACAGATTCTTAAATATAAACTAAAAATAATATTATTACCATTATTAGCAGCATTTTCAGCATTTTTCTCCACTCCTCCTACAATTTCTCCAGTCTTCTTCACTTGCTCCTCCACAACATGAGCTGCTTCTGCTGCCTTCTCTTGTGCTATTTGCTCAACGTCCTTCTTCTTCCTCTCGAAGAGCGAAGCAGTCTTCTCTCCGATGCTTCGGAACGCGCCTTTGACAAAATATATTTTTAATCTTAAAATAATAAATCGAGTAAATTAACCTAATATATTTTTATACGATTTACAAAACTCCAAGTAACAAAATTTTATATCAATAAATGAAAAAATATAAATTGCTAAATTTAAAAAAAAAACAGGTAGTTAAAATACAAAAAGTTTTTTAATATCCAAATAACACGCGTTATGATTTATTTTTAATTAAGGAAATATGTAGATGTCCGACAATTAATACATCAGCTTTTAGCAGCTTAGTAACTAAAAATCATAGCAAAATATTATATTTCTTTGTAAAATAAACGATTATAACCCAAGGACTATATCGGCTACACGAAGCGCCGAGATTGAATAAAATGAACATTATATAATGTATAACAAATTATAGGTATATTAAAATTTTACTTCACAATAGATATCATACTAACATACCATGACGTACATATAATTCGCAATAAATATTCGTTTTGTAACCATATAATTATTAAAAAAGTTCAACTTGGTTCTTTCGTGCCTTAAGTACTGCGGCAAGAATCTTATTGATTCAGTTTCTCGTCCGGTCAAATGAGCCATCAAACCCCTCCCTCTTACTGCCTAATAAAGTTCAGAATATACGTGACATTTATGAAACAACGAAATTCTCTGCCGAGTTATGTTTACTCGAAATTTGATCGCGTAAACTTATCGGATCAACAATTCTATTCGTATTGCGCTGGGTTTACAGCCAAAAATAGATAAATACTAATTGCTTTCAAAATATGCACAGTTTATAGGATATATTTTGTAATACGATTCATTTTAGAAGATTTTAAATTGCTGAGAATCAATGGCAACGTGTTTAGACAATTTAAATATTAAATGTTCACCTGGTCATTCAGTTGCGGTAATAATCTTCAATGCTATGAAAACTTAATCAATACACCTATAATGAGTATTGCACCAGTAGCTTATAAACACGTCACAGAGCAGTTAGTTTATTAATACATAATAAGTAACATTCATATAAAATGACACTCAATTAAAACGACATGAAAAATATTAGTGAGAATAAAAATAATATAATCGAACTCACCAACATTCTTGTCTGTCGGAAAGCATGAAAATACAAATCATTTAAAAATATAGTCCAAACTATATTCATATATCTATCTATAGTCAACTACAGTACCTGCTATCTATAGTCCATGCCAAAAAGTACAACTATGACTAACTGTACAATATCAATAATGATAGCATACGTGCAATGTACCTATTAATTTTACAAGACATGCAAGGTCAACTCGATACCTATATGGTAAATGAGAATTGAGATCATGTCAGTGTCAATTTGATAATGTATCATGCATTTGAGTTAAGACTTAAGAATTACATTTAATTTCTAGGTTATGTGCGCAGTTTTATGTCAAACAATAATACATATATTGAAGTCTTTAAACTTGTCGAACGAGCAGGAGGAATCCTCAAAGTTCTTCTCGTACAAAAAAATCTAGACAAAAATGAAGCTTCTCTTGAGAACAACGAAAAAGTAGGTATACATATTTTTTTTTACAATGAGATTAATTTTAATAATAGGTTTCACCGTTCTCGAATTACAAATTTTATAAATTTTAGTCAGAGTTTTTTTTTTTTTTTTTTTTTTAATTTTAGAACACGAATCCAAATGGTTTCATTGAAATTGGATGTGATTTCTATATAAATCATAAAATCTTTTTCGCTTAGTTTCGTAGCCATTGCCTTAACTCGCTTCGCTTTCTCTGTCAATTATGAGTTTATATTTTAGTACAGTGTGGCATATGTTTAAAAAAAAAATGTGGTTTCTTAAGTTTCTTTCTGTCATGTTGAAATTTGGATATGGATACCTAATTGATATTCAACCGACATTTTATTATTATTATTATCGTTATTTTTATACAATTTTCCGTCTCTTCACATTTTATATTGTATTAATAAAAATAATTGATATCGAAATAAATATATTGATTTTAATAAAAAAATATTGAAACTTAACTGTAACTATCTTTTACACGTGTCTATCACGCGTGGAAATGTTTAAAATAATTAATAAGAAGTATTAAAATCGTTTTCTAGTTAATTTTTATTGTTGAAGTTGACAATCCAATCCAAAATGATTAAAAAATATATAAGATAAGAGTTTACATCACTGTTAGAAACTTAGCATAAGAAATGTGTATTAAAAATCAATCAAATGCACTAATTTTAGAAGATATACAACAGATGTTCACCAACATAATATAATGCAACCCATCTATGAACTGCGGACAGTGACCTCAGCCTCTTCAAAAACCGGCTTCAAGTTGATACTTGGTATCATAAAGCTACTTAAAGATTGCTTTCAACTAGGGTTTAAATAAATTTACCGTTCTTAAGTATAATTCTAATTATAAACTACACATTTCATACTTTTTGTGATTCACTAACCGCTAACCTTACTTGACAGTAACATCTTGGAGAGCTCTACAAAATAAAAGTTATTTTCTTTTATATCTATTGCTTCTGTTGTTATATTGTTCTATCTGAATTGTATTGTTTATCTATCGGTATATGTTTTAATTTAATAAGCTTAATTTTATTTTTATTTTTTTTTCAACTAAAATATTGCGTAAATAATCACTAAGCATAAATATAGTATTACTATCTGATATTTTTGAAACAAATATCATTGAAAAATAATATTTGCAATCTTATCATCGACAATAGAAAAAAGACGCGGGAAAAATGAGTGCAAAAGTCTTGGCAGTTGTTAGCACTGTGAGTGTCACACGAGTACATTGGTCCACATTTGATCTAAAATGGATCCCATCATGTTTGTTTTTGTATGATTTGACATATATAACGTAATTGAGATTGTGAATTTGCAGTTACAAGATTGACGGAAAGATGAATGGAAGATGGACTTTAGTCGTTTGCACAATTTCTACGGTAGAACATAAGTTGTAATTTCTTTTTATTCTTAGTTTAATTAGCATACTTATTCTCCGTACATGCTACATTTAGGTGATCGTCAGTGTCCAATTAGCAGACACTTCATAACTAGTAATTGTCTTCGAGGTTACTTTAATAAGATAACCTTTGAATGCCAGTACGAGATAGACACTAATTAATTGCTAACATCAACAGCTGGGTAGGAAATATATTGCTTTTTAACCAACTTCAAAAAAGGAGGAGATTCTCAATTCAGTTTCATTTTTTTTGCTACCTCAGAATTTTTGACTGAGTGAATAGATGTCGATGTTTTTTTTTTAAGTTGTTTCCCGTGTGACATTATTTTGGGGAAAATCTTAAGTTTCAGATACAGATATCGGAAGTCCTCAAAAAATTATAGCAGACATCTCACCATTTTGGCGATCGCTGTTTATGCATTGCTATACTCCTTGTAAATCAAACTAACTACCAAATTAATAGATTGTGTTAAACTAATCGTTAGCTATATTTTCGGACGTGAATCTCATTCGCTTGAGTAAATGTTTACGAAAGTTAAAAATATCTGGAGATAACAGTTACCAGGTTTACATAATATCGGAGAATTTACCACCCACTTCTGGTTGTGGTTCTTAGAAGACGTGGTGGTACTTATCGTACTAAAATGGTACTAAGTGATAGTTATGGGTTTAATTGGGCTTATGAAGATTATTTATACTATTAACCAATTACATATTTATATTCTTTAGAGATGCGCCGAATAGTGGTTTCGTCGATTAACCAAATTCTAACCTTCTTCTCAACCTGTACTGAACCGAATATTTGGTCGAATTATTCGGTTTACAATATTATTGTTTATCATAAACAGATCCTAACATGTACGTTACGTATTAAAATATTGTTTTGGGTTTTTAAAATAAATGCTGATTTAAGGTTCAAAATAAATGTTGACTATACTAAATACTAATTGTAGGTTTGGAATAATTGAATAAATATATTTACTTGAAATGTTTTGAAATAAAGGTTGAAACTTAATTGCTTTCTATTAATAAGCTTTATTCAACACATTACTTATAGGATTTCTTGGACTTATATTATGACAACATCTTTTAGTTCTTTATCGTGTCGAGTAGTCACGAAAATAGAAATACTCGAACCGAATATATTTTTCACCGAAACCGAATAATTCGGGAAAATACGAATAGAGAAAAAGGTGCCGAATATGCCGAATATCAAATACTTACCGAACATTCGGCGCATGTCTAATAATTTTCTATGGTGAAGATTAATAATTATAAAATGCACCATCGTAATAATAGTATTTATCTAGGTTTTAGCTATTTAACAAGGTAAATAATTAAACAATATAACATTACGTTAATCTATTATTTGTTTTTTTAATTTAATTGCATAAAAATCCAACAAAATGTAAAAATAATTAAAACTTCCCTAAAGTAGTTTAAAAGGAAAAAAACAATGTTTAAATTTCCTTTAGCTATTGCTAGTGAACAAACACAAACCACCAAAATAAATAACAATATTTAAAATATGTAAATCATATTACATATTAAAGTTCGTAGGGCTTATGTCGGCCCCATCACAGTAGGTATAAACCAATGCCACTCCTATGTTTATTAGTTCATAAAGGTCACCGAAACAATTCCCAACACCATTATTAGCCGCCGGTCAGTCTAGGTCAATCTAGATCGCATCGATCGAACCTAAAAGCTACCAAGTTTTATAGGAATTATATAGTATAACATTATTTGTTACATCGGTTACTATTAGTTTTAACATTATTGGATTGGTTTTTTAATTAGCATATTGCAGTCTTATATGACCTTAAAATGACTCAACAGATTATGATCGAACTTAGTCAATATTTATCTCGCATTAATTCATTCGATTTACTTTATTTACATATTTCATTTTCTCTCTTATTATATATACATTCATATATAATTATTTATGGATATACATTCATATATTATTCATGGAATTAAAGTGTTTTTTCAAACCCAAATCTTTACAATATCTTGCCAGTATACAAATGTTACTGGAAGAGATTAGGCGTATAATGAAATCGAAATCTAAAGTTCAAAACAATACTTTTAATTAATTAATTAATTATTTAATTATTAATTATTATTTAATTATTTGTAATGTTTAGTGAATGGATTTAATAAAATGTCCTGACTAACAATGACATCATCGTGACGTCATTTCTCTGAAACGATTTGAAAGAATGTAATCGTTCTCGTCTACACTTCTTCGTTCGTTACATCAGCGTGGGATGAAATAATATACACATATTATATCAAGTTCATTTTTTAAATATTTATTCTTGTACTGAAGTTGTAAAAGAGAATTCGTAAGATTTAATATCTTTATATAGAGCGCCAAACTAATCAATATCTGTAAGATTTTTTGTTTATGTTTTTTTTTTATATTTACATATTAAAAAAAAAACAAAATTATAATTACCATTATAAAGATATCATACAATTGAATTATGTTATAACTATAAAATAAAGGTTAATATTATTTAGAATAATTTACTGTTGAAAACAATACCTTAATAGGATATAGGTCATAAGACAGTCTGAGCTGCTTCCTGTCTAGAAAGTTAAGACCTACGCATTAAAAGTCACCGAGACGGTATTAGAACAACAATACAATTGCTTATAATATATCAATAATCAGTAAATACATATTTTATTTAAAGATTTATTTTAAATGTATTAGTTATATTATGGAATAACGTAACATTATAGGTAATTAGTGAGAAAATAAAAAAACGACAGATAATCAAATACGCTTAGAGCTAAATATAAATTTGTGTTAACTCTATAGTGGCGACAAAAATAAACCTTTTTGAGACTTTAATTTAAATCCAGATTTTCCATTACCGAAAATTCATTTCCCTTGAAATTACTTTCCATCGAAAATATGTAACCATTGAAAGTTTTAGAAGCGATTTTAACAGATTAGAGTTATTTAGAAATCGATTAAGCTACTAAGAACGTATCGGAGCGATCAAAACACGTTCAAACTATCAAAAAAATATTCCTACGTCATGAACTATTTTTGTACAAATATATCAGAATCAAATTCAAGGTGCTCGAAAAATTATTTACCGACTTTACTCTTATTAGAATCTTTGGTATACTATAGAGTATTAAATATTTTTGTAAGAATATTTAACTAAAATAACATAAATATAGATTTATTATAAATGATATTAATAAAAAAAAATTTTTTTTTTTAAATTTTGTATGCTTTCAATTTATTTTGTAATAATGTTAATTTTCTGTGTATAATTTGTGTTTTAAACTACACAGTGTTAAACACTATTGGAGAACAATAGACAACGATTGGCAGAAAAAAAATTGCATTGTTCTTATACATACAAAGTAATATAGATATTAGATATATTATCTGTTCGATATTTAAGTAATTTCTAAGAAAAAAAATGTGGATGATTGTAAGAATAAATGTAATGAACAGCAAATTATATAAGAAAAAATAGACGGAAAAAGTATCGTCTGTTAATACATTTCACGATTTACTGTCTATTTAGTTTTATAAGTGCCATTCTTATTGGTGCTTATAGTGTAATGATATCACGGTACAAGTTTCACGGTAATTTTATATTATACAATAGTAATGTGGTTTAGAAACTGACATGACTGATACATATTGAATTACTTGTACTCATAATATTTCCCTGTTATAGCTGAGCTTATATAAATTAATAAAACTTGGTTTATATAACTAGAATATTTGCTACAACAATATCATATCCACGCATTTGTATAGAACTTATTACAAAAATACATTTTAAAAATTACGAGCTAACCATCTTCACAGACCGCAACATACGAAACAACATTCCTTCCGAGAGGTCTATCTATCTCTTTCGCTAGAGTAGAGTTCTAGTGTGTTTAAAAAGGACAGATAACTCGACCATGGTGATGTCATCGTTAGATCTTTGAGAAAAATTGTTTTGATTGTTCTATAACACGACGGTTTTGATTTGAATTAACAAAAGAAAATAAATAATAATTCTATTGTGTACTTCCAAAAATATTAGGTACAAGTAAATGACCTATAATAAATTTATAATCAATAGAAACACGCATGACAAATTTTTTTTTCAGATTAAGTAGTTTTTTAAGGTGTGTAATAATTACCATGGTTGCCGTTGACATTTGTACTTTGTGGAGCGAGTGTTGTTTAAAAATATACAATGTATAATTTTTATACGGCAACACTGCATCTTTTGTAATTTGTACACATTGTAGCCTCTTTGTGGGATTAATACATAGTAATAGTTGACCACCTACGCGAATAATATCTAGTCGTTAAATTATTTCCTGGCTTGATCTCTGACTAGCGATAACATTTTATTCAGAGAATTTTGTTATGGGAATGAGTTTGAATGATATATTTTTGAATTGTTTATTAATATATGTTTTTCTTTAAATCCATTTAAGTTATTTTGTTAGTAAGAATTAATAAATTCGTTTACATTACCTGAACTCTTATGTCTTTTATTTGACCTTTGCGTGACAATTTCATCTTAGCGTTATGGGTCAGGCTACAAAGACCAAACAGTCTACTTGATTATTTTGCAGAAATATAACGCGGTGAATCATATTATACCAATGCGTGAATATGTAGTATATAAGGCGGTATGCGATATAGAGCGACCGTGACCTTTGTGGGTGCACGAGCACCGAGCGTGCTCCCTGGATGATACTTGTATAAATATACCGGACTCCTGTATAATATTTGTTTCGTGTTGGAAGTATTTGAAGGACACATGAAAATAAATGATTTTATATGCTTAACTAAATTAAAAACTGTTGACTATGACTGCACATATTTTAATAACAAATAACAATTCTATAATTAGACATCCGGTTCTTAGATGTGTATAATTCTTGACTAATAGTAATGTTCTAATATCGTCATACAGCGCGACTCTATGATTGTTTTTATTAAAATTGAACAGTCTTTGCTGCAAATTTTATGTATATCTTAAATAAATTAAACTGTACATTTTTCTTTAAATTTAACTATAAAACAAAAGTCAAATTAAAAAGCATTCGGCTACTAAATTGTAAATATTAAATATCTATATTATATATCAGTACTCCATTTACAGCTGAGTTTCACATTTTATTAATTTTTTTTTGTCTACATATTACCTATATATATTTTATTAATTAAATTCTATTAGCTTTAACAAGTAAAGTTCTAACAGTTTTGTTTACGCACTATTCGTGTTTGGAATAAATAATCTTCTTTTTTTTCCATGAATATGCATTTTATTTTAATTTACATTCGATATTTATATTCTTGGCACCAAAACTAACTTCTAAATATGTGTTGGACGTGACTTGTTAATATTTACGTATTTATCCACTTTATTGGATTTATAGCTAGAGCAATATTAGGTACTTACCTACGGCGCAGTGCGTACTGCGTAGTATCGTACTATAAGTATAAAAAAGTTTGATAACTATATTTTTTTAAACCTGAATTAACGTAAAATTTTTAGTTCAAAATGAAATATTTCGCCTGAAATAGGCCGCCAGAAAACTCTTGGGTATTTATCAATATATTCTATTAATTTACGATTTTTACATGTTACATTTACCTATTGTTTTACATGTTATGTTAGAAAAGTATGTACATATGGAAACAAAGAAATCTACAACTTAATTGCCTCGTAAGGACAAAGATAAGTATATGATGAGGTCAGCAGTATTGATTGTTTTAAAACGAGTTAGATACTTAAAGGTTTTTGGGAACTTGTTTCTAGATCAGTAAATCAGATTTTCGTAATCTTTTATGTATTTAAAACATTTTCTAATACAGTTAAGCATTCCACTATTGTAAGAATTTCAGCTTGTAGGCAGTACATATTTAGAATACTATCGTGATTTGTGAGATAGCCTTGCATTTTGTTCTTTAGTTAAATAATTCTTTTATCAACTAAAAGTTAGTTGATATTACGAGAAAATTTCACTACAATTTCTAGCGGACTGAATTTTATTGTTCAGTTCGTTTTTACTAGCCCCGCCTTTTTGACTGCAGGATGTGTAGAAGAATTCCATCTCTATGACATTATAATTGTATGAAGTGATTGTGTGGTTCAATCAGACATGAGTCATCAACGTAATGATGTTGTTTCATACATTCCAAAACAATTGTTATCTCACAGCGTGCTTTGATCTGACCCTAATGAATTTTATTATTATTACCTTTCATGGTATATACGAAGCATGGCATGTGTATGTGCATATTATTATTATAACAATATTTTATAAGAACTCAACACTGATACTGAAATATGTACGTAGATAATAATTATCGGGTATTTTACAATTTTTTCTCTGACTAACTGAATTTCAATTTGTAATAAATATATGTATTGTTTTGGTTATTTTACATCAGATGTATATTTTATACGCCCTTAACATGCAGTGTGAAAAGCGCTTTATATAACTACCCACTTAAAATATATTTTAATAATGTAGAGTTTATCTTAATGCCATAATATTGGTTTAATTTAAAAACTAAGTAATTATTTTAAACACCATGTATAGTGTAGACATATTACATAATATATATTTTGTTTCTTAAAATGACCATGAGATGACATATTTTTTTTATATCTATGTAGTTATTCATTATTAAACTTAGCTCTACTTTACTTTTCGCTAACTACTGAGAGAATGTGTAAGCATGTTTTCACAGTCAAAGTAATTATATTAGGTACTAGATGTTTAAAAATTCAAACTCTACTTCTAGCGATTCACGAAACTACAATACGCACCTTATATAATTTATACATAGGAGGATAATTAATATTAACTGTTAATTCAATTAAATATCCATAAAATTATTATTCTTACTTTTTAACATTATTTTAATACATATAAAAAAGTTTTTCCTTATAAAATGATTTAAAATTATTAATGTAATTCAAATACTACACTACTGGAATTTATTTTTTACCTGCGATTCCGCTGAACATTTTGAATTCGGATGAATAAAGTTCACAATTTAAATAATTACCACAGAACTATTTATGTTACACAATTGAACGTCGCACCAATTTTAACTTAACGCCGTTTGAGAGGACGCAGTATGACCGAATCGGACGTAATAATATACTCAACCTTCAATCGCACTGCAAGTAGGTACTAAAAAAAGACGATACACGAACTCTACCGAATACTATTTTCGACTAAACGATTCGCGATTCGAGAAATAAGCGAGCAAGCGAGTGATCGAATGCACCTATTTTTACCTCTTACGTCTTCAATTTTGCGTTTCGTTTCTACATTGATCTTGATATAAAATAGTAAATTAATTTAAATCTTAATAATTTAATAAAAAACCTTTATTTTTAATTTTCTATGAATATAGAATGAAAAATAGATCGATACGGGCAGGGATTCTAACCAGCGACCTCTGGGAAACCTGTCCCGTCGCTCTACCAATTGAGCTACCGTATCGGTACCGTAGATATTATATAAATTTTATGTATCTCTTATATATCTATCTTTATATAAATTTAAATAAGTTGAACATACATGTATATAGATATTTTCAACCTTTTTTTTTTTTTTTTTTTTTTAAATACAGATGTAAACTATCATTATCTTTTTGAGATTTATACAATATTCATGATTTCTTGAATTGAAAAAATTTGATAGTTTTCATCGACAATATCTTATATCACAAAAATATTTCTTTTTAAAATATTACAATGTACATATAATTAAATGAAAATGGTACAATTTATACATATAATTTTACATTTTGTTTATTCAATGGTATCCCTATTCATCGTTACCTAGCAACGATTCTTTGGCGGGAAATCAAAAAGCGCGCATTTTAAAAAAGGCCCAAAAATATAAAATTTCAGTTTTAGTGTTTATATTGTATATTTTCAAGTAAATAGTTACTTTTAAGGGCTGTTATAAATAATACTAGTTATGAGTGTAAATAGCGACGGGGGAGACCCCGTCGAAAGAGTTAAAAAACGAAAAATTGTTGGCGGTTGTCCAGAAGGCGTCGTAAACTATAATATATTTAAAAAGCCATTGTATAAAAGATTGTTTCTAGAAAACCACAGTGGCGATTGTGTGGTGTATGTGGAATCTACTGAAAATGAAAAAGTCGGCAATAAAAACCCTATCGTCCTTACGAAAACCTTTACGGAAAACGTTAAAGGAATAGTAGGAGTACACCGAATAAATGCCTACAAAGTGGGCGTTACGTTTAAAAAACCCGCGCCTGTCAATAATTTCTTAAATATGGATAGTTTTTTTATTAAATACAAGCTCAAAGCATTCATACCAGCCTATATGACTGAAACTATTGGAATAATTCGATTTGTTCCCAAAGATATGTCTAATGAAGATATTTATAAAAATATTGTTGCTGATGCAGAGGTTGTATCAGTCAAGCGATTTATGAAAAGAGAAAACGGAAAGTTAATACCCCTGGGCACAGTTGCAGTAACTTTTGCCGACACTGTTTTACCACAGTTTACCTTTATTAGCCTATTTAGGTACTCGGTACACACCTATGTGCCACCACTCATCCAATGTTATAAATGTTTAAAATTCAACCACTCCGCGAAAGTCTGTAGAGGAGATCAAATGTGTTCCTCGTGTGCAGGTCGCCATTCCTACAAAGAATGTGATGTAGAAGGCATCACTTGTATAAATTGTGGAGGTAGTCACTTGGCTATCTCTAGAGATTGTCCTGTAAAGCAGAAGAAAACGGCAGAGAAGAAAGAAAAGCACCGTCATCGTTCCTATGCCACTGTTGTGAGTACCCCACCACCCAATATAACATCTAAAACATTCCCCACATTAAATGAACCAAGTAAGTCAGTATCACAACATCTTTCTACGGTAAAAAATGTAAAAACAGCATCAAATTGTATTGATGCTGAACAAATTATAAATAATGATATAATTATCAGTGCATTAGTCAAGTCTTTAGTTGCCCTTGGTAATAATAGGGATGGTATACCTTTAACAAATAAAAAGATAAAAGAAATATTATTACATAACTTAATAACTTAATGGATACTTATTTACATATTATTCAATTTAATATACAAAGTTTAAATAGTAAAAAAGCATTATTAAACAAATTCCTTTTAGAACAAAAAGTTGATCTATGTTTTTTGAATGAAACCTGGTTAAAAGATACTAGCAATATACCTTCTTTTACATCATATAATTTTATTTACAAAAACTCTAAAGATTGTATTTTTGCAATACCTGAAATACCAATAATTATTAATCATATTAAGGATAATACAAACAATATTTATAGGGATGACATATGGCCAATGTATAGATGTAATTATAATTCTTTAATAAACCATTTACATATTAGCTGTAATCTAGATTCAATCCAAAATAAATATGATTTTCTAGACTTTATTAGTAAGAAAACTCATTTCTATACAATATACACAGATGGTTCCAAAAATATTGATGTTGTCACTTCTGCATTTTATGATCCTCAAATGAAGGTTTCAAAATGTATTCAATTAGACAAAAATTGTAGTGTCTATACAGCAGAAAGCTATGCCATATTGACTGCCTTAAAATCAATTAATAGAAATGTAGATATTAAGAATATATTAATAGTAAGTGACTCCAAAAGTGTTCTAGCAACTTTATGTAATAATAACTTAAGTTTTAAACAAAATTACATTATATATGAAATCAAACATATGTTGGACCAGCTGATTAAAAGTAATAAATTTATTGAGTTTGTGTGGGTGCCATCACACAGTGGCATATATGGAAATGAGGTTGTAGATGCTGCAACTCGTCGAAAATGCGACGAAGACCATTCGGATTTTATGAAAATCCCATATACTGATTTTTATTCCACCCTAAACAATAATTTCATACAAATATGGAGAGAATATAGAAAGCACATCATTCAAACAAAAGGAAAATGGTACGCAGAGGTCCAAAAAAGCTTACCTATTAAACCCTGGTACTATGACCTTAAGTATTCTGGGAGAAAATTCATTACAACAATTAATCGTCTACGCTTCGGACATTGCTTAGTTCCTGCCCATCTTTTTAGACTTAAAATCATAAAAAATAATAAGTGTGCACATTGTTCTCAAGAAAATGCGGATATTAAGCATTTAATTTTTGCATGTTCGTCATTTAACGTACAACGGCTGATTCTTGTCAGTGACATTAGCGAAATATCGCAACAGAGTTGTATAAGTGTTCCCCGCCGTGTTCAGGAATTACTTTCAAATAAACATTATTTTAAGTCTATTTTTAAGTATATCTCGAATACTGTTGAAAATATTTAAATATTAGTGTAACTTGTAAGAAATTAAATATTTAATTTAATTATTATAATTTTTAAGAAAAAAGAGAAGTGTAATGAAGCTATTTTTACTGTCATTACAATTCAATGTTAATTATTTTTTTATAAATGCATTTATATTATATTGTTTAATGTTATATTAGTTTCATGATTTGACTTAAATATCATACTTTAAAAATAGACATGAATACTGTTATATAGCTAAAAAAGATTTAATGTTAATGTAATTCCATGTCAACTTATTTATAAATTATATAATTTTATTCTATTATTGCGACTGAAGGGCTTGTACTCATGGTCATGAAATAAATTAAAAAAAAAAATTACCTAGCAACGGTTCTCTGCCAAAACAAACATTTAAAATGTCAAGAATGGTATCGATATATTCTCATAGTAATAAATGTTTGCAGTTTAGTTGCCAATGTAGAAGGAATGTCGAAAGAAAATAATAATTTACGTCTCCTTGGCTCGCCAGTGAATTTAACTAATAGAAACAAAAGGAAAGAGGATAGAAAATCGAGAAATCGACCGCGATCTGCATTACAAAACTCTACGACTCCGGTTAATATAAATATGAAACCATTTAACAATTAATATAAAAGTGTTGGATCAATGGGAAGAACTTTTTACTATTGATGCGATATTTTACCTTAATTTTAAAACAATCAAGACTTTATCACTTTTATGGAACGAAACTTATTTTTGTGTAAAGAGAGCGATTATACCATTTAAAAGTGGATTAAAAAACAGCAATATTTATTTAGATTTTTATAGTGGTTATCATTAAATGTAATATTCATAATTAAATTGTTATATGTGTGTGTGTGTGCATTTGTAAAGCATATAATTAAACTATATAAATAGTTTTTATTTTCTAAAAACTTGAATTATTATTATTTTTTTTATAGCTATTAAAATTAAAAGAAATTTGTAACTATAACTATGTTGTCATATGGCTAAAAATATTCATATTTTTATCAGGACATTCCAGAGAGATACAAAAGGCCCTTCTCTGCAGACACCAAAGATCGAGCAGCATCTACAAAATCTTTTTACAAAACTTTTAGTGCCGATTTACTGCAATCATATAACAGTATGTTTTTTTCATTCAGTTAACAAGGCCATTCCCTTGTAAATAATTAAATAATATTCCCTTATAAATAATATAAGTAATGAGTATTAATCTTACTTTAACATATTTAACTTCAGTAATTAGATAATATTTTATAAAAGTTACCCTTAACATTAAAAAAACATGATTAATATTATTTATTTTTTTCTTGTTCCCAGATTCTCCACTAAGTGTAAAAGTGCTACCACCAACAGAAGACCTACTAACAGACAGACATTCAAAAGTTCACATCACTCAAAATAATAAAAAAAAGGAGATAAGCAGCAATGCTTCTGATTATGGCTCTGAAGATACTTTTATTAGCCTAGGATCAAAAATAAAAGCAAAAGCACAAATTGGCTGTAAAAATAGATTTTCCAACCCAAAAAACATATTAAAATATAGGACCATTGCGAAAAAAGGTCGTAAACTTATGGAGAATGTAAATGAAGCTACCAATAGTAATAATGATAATAATTATGGTTTAGAAGTTACAATAAAAGAAAAATCTAGATCACCATCACCTACTAGAAATAGGGACTTATTTCAATTGAGATGCTCTTCACCGCTAAGACATCAGGCCTATGAATCGTATTTCTTATCACTGGATGATGCTAAAAGTGGGGATGGAATAGCTGGGAGAGTTTCTTTCGCTCCAGTCAATAATGATATTGAGAGAACTTTAGAGACTTATTCTCGTCGCTTGAGTTTAACTAAACAGCAATTGTCGTTAGTCGAAGAAGAGTCTGCTCAAGATGTTGATAGCATTCACTCTCAAAATATGGGCAGTTTATCACCAAAGATTTCATATGAATCTAGTAATAAAATGTCTAATGATGAAAAAAATTTGGGTGATATAAATTATAATCAAAGTCAAATTAATAAAAACGAAAAGCTTTTAAAAGAAAAACAAGTATTTAACAACGGCACGCAAAATTACAGTACATTTTATGATGATATTCATTCGAATACACCAGATTCTTTCAACACCAGAGTCTCAAGCACTGCTATACATACAGACAGTTCTTCCAAAGATTCAGGCTATCCTGATAGTGCTAATAAAGAAGAAAGAGCTTTAAAAGAAACTTATTCCTTACCAAATTCATTTCCAAAATCCACAGACTTTAAAGATAAAATAAATTCAACTAAAAGTTTCGACTTTGTGTCCAAGGATAAAAGTTTTGATAATTATGAAACCGACAAGAAATGGACTGAACCTCTGAATCACAGCAGGTTACTCTACAAAGATTTCTTTCTAAAGAAAGAGAGCCACGTCCCTCCTCCACAAAATTCTCCGACAAAAAGTGACATTCCAATTCCAGGCACAAATGAATTACTTAATGAAACCCTGGAGCAAGAAACTGCAAAATTAGTATATCCAACTTATCTTCTAAATAGTACAACAAAAGCGTACACTTCAAAAGTAATCGAAGATTACAAAAAGGAATTAGATGCTATAAATACTCTTCACGAACTAACAATTAAAGATATAAAAGTAGACGCTATATCTCCAACTCCTCTTAATATTGATGAAATGTTTCAACAACATGATATTGATAGTAAAGATTCCAATGAAATATCGCAAGGCAGTTCAAATAATAGTGACACTCCTGTTACTAGTGACAGAGATGAAGAAAACAAGAGGAACATATCGCAAGTTACAACTAAAGAATTGATTCAAAACTATCTAAAAGTTAAAAGTGATTATCCCAAAGAGTTACCAAAAAACGCAAAGAAATATGACAAAAAAATTAATAATATGAACTCAAAATTTGAGGAAAACTCAAGTTATAAACAGTATTGGAATAATAGAAACGCAAAAAATAATACAGATAGATGTATAACACCAGTTATTGTAAAACAACAACAAAAGTCAAACCCACTCGTCGCTCGAGCGCCTTCAAGCGCTAGAATCGAAAGCGTCCAAAACGACAAAGATATTGAATCATGGATGTCTTTATCCGCTCCATCACCAAGAATATTTGAAATAGATAACATTAAAGAAAGCATCGGATCTCCTAAAATTGTTGCGAAAGTGGAAGAAATTGTAGAAGTCCAAATAAAGTCTGAAGCTATCATAACTCCAGAAACTCCAAAGCAAAAAGAACTTAACCAAAAATCTACAATAGTAGACATATATTCAATGTTAAAAGAAATTGAAAGTTTTGGAGATAATCCCGTTTCTGCAGCAAAGACAAACACATGTATCGAACCAGAAATCAAGCCAGAGGAAAGATGTCCAACGCCTAAAGATAATTTCTTGTAAATACATAATATAATAAATAATTTAACGAAATGTTCAAGTACATATACAGAGTTATTTGTAATTAATTGACCACCTCTTGCAGGCAGCCTCTGTACATCCATCCCAACAACATTTGTTCTACGACTATTTACAAATCTTGATAAATAACACAAAATACCCGAAACAAAAAAATTGCTACCTCTTTTACTTAGTATTCTGTTCCTTGCAAGAAGTACTTAAAAGGTCAACGTCCGGGCGCGAGACCTATGCTCATAGTTAATGCCAGTTCAGAGGCAACAAATAAATTTTATATGGGAAAACTTAAATTTTAAAAACTGTTTATTTTAAAAAGTAGAACTAATGTTGTTGGGATAGATGTAGAGAGGCTGCCTGCAAGAGGTGGCCAATAAATTATAAATAACCCTAAATATAAACTAATGTTTCTTCTTTTGTATGGACGTGCACAAAGCACAATAGATTCAAATAGATTTATATATTAATTATTATATGACATCAATATCTCTGGAAATTTATATTTGAAACCAATAATTTAATAGACTTTTCCAGTTATTTGACTATTTTATGTTCTAATATACAATTTCTTCCAGGGAAATTTTTGATTTTTTAGAAAAAGTGGAACAAAGCGCTAACGATGCCTTGTCAGTGGTCACGAACACAACACCACAGAGCATTCCAAAGTAAGAAAAATTACCCCCTTTGTTATTTAATGTATCATAATATCTAAATATAATTTATAATAATGTATTTAAAGAAAAACTGTAAAATAGGCAGACTATAAGCTAAATATAACATGATATTTATTTTTCTATTGGCACAGTATTTTAATCTGCCAAAATTTGTCACCAATTCATTTTTTTTGTTGATGTAGACTACTGGTAAATTCTACATACGGTCTATCTAGCCATGTTGAAATCACAGTCCGTGTGTGTGTTTGCGTGTGTGTACGTGTTTATGTGTGTTAAGTATGTATGTTTATACATAATCACATTAATATTATTATTAATAATCAAAGTATAATTACACCCTTTTCAGACTAGAAGCTCTCCTAAAGCTACCTCAGACAGAGTTGGCTCAAAGGCTAGTGACGCTATCGTTACAACTGGAAGAACGCTCCTGTTGCATCGCCTTATTGCAGGAAAGTCTGGCCAATCATAAGGAACAGGTATATAACAACATATTACGGTAATAAAATATATAGCTATGTTTATCTTTATAAAATTTCGGAAATAAACATTCAGTTTCTTTATTGTTATAACTTGAAATGACAACTATGCTGCTTAAACACATATTAATCAAACATAACTAAATATGTCGATAAACCTAAATAAAAAAAAGGTATTATCATCATTAGTTTGAGAACCAAGATACACAGACAAACAGACACACAGACAGATTTTAGTTCCATTATGATGTTTTGTTATCCGACCAAACTCAAGCAAATATTTGGTCACTCCAGGAATACAAATCTTATATTAGACAATAATGACATTGGTAGGTCACTGACTTTACAAAATATTTTAGATGATCAGCAAAGTAAGTAATCTGGAGAAGCAGTCTCATCGTAATATCGCCAAAGTGAAGCAAGAATGCGAGGAGACCATTAAGAGACATCAGACCTTTATTGATCAGGTAAGCTACCTTTGGATTATTCAACCAGATTTATTAAAAAATCCCTCAGGTGATCTGGTGACCAATGGTTGGTATACGTTTTTTCCATGGATTATTTTTTTTTGTATTTTTTGTGATTGCAAGTAAATTGGTTCTTTTCCATGCTTCATCTGTTTGGAAGATTCCACAAAAACCCATATTTTTTTTGTTTTTGTTTATATTTTTTTTTGTTTATATTATATTAAGTTTGTTTATATCTGATAAAATTGATAGTTCTGTCGTTTAATGACCTCAATAGCTTAATCATTTAAACCAATTGGGTTATTAACAGAATGTCATTGTTTGATTTTATTGTAATTTATGTCTTTAACGATAAAACACAATAAAAACACACACTGTCAAACTATAAAACACCCTTAAGTTAAACGTAATTACAACTCATTATTACATCATTTCACCTTTTTTAACCTGTGGAAAATTATCACAAATATCTATTAATATATTACGGGTTAATAAACGATAAGAATAATATTAAATTTCAAATAATTTTGTAACGTTACAACGAAAAAACTTTTTTATCTATTACATGAAATATTTATCTAATCATCATAACAACAAAAAATATATATAAGCCCAATAAAAAAGATGTCCATTAATTTTAATCAGTAGAACCACGCACTGTCTTCATGGCATAATTCTTCAATCTTATGAAGTGTGACAAATACTCTAAACTATTAAGAGATTTACTCTCTAAACCTGACCACAAATCATAATCCAGCGAATTAAATTTACAGGACTGACAGGTCAGTCTTCAGGTCACTATGACACTTATCGTCACTATACACAACACTATATGAACAAAGATTGACTACGCGTACCTACACTGTGACCTGATAGTGCACACTTAAGTATTTGCTACCTGATCTCCTATACGAATAAAGATAGCTTCATTCAAGTTTAGGATTTTGTGTTAGGTATTTTGAAATATTATCACAGTTAATGCTAAAGCGATCCCTTGGCGTTCTACATTTTTTTAATGGGCAGCCTTAAAATATCAGCGTTTCCTATGCTATCAGACAGTCCGACATAACCCCCTGTCATCATCTTCTTCGTCGGCTGGTAACCATAACGGATTTTTCCAATGGAAAAAAAAAGTATGTGGTAAGATAATACATACAGACATAGGACAAAGATAAAGAAACACCTTATCCCTTGCAATTATTGGTTCACATAAGCAATATGTACCGAAAACTTGATATAAACGTGTCCTTAAGAGCGGGATTAGATAACGGCTGGCCTTAAACTCTCTTGAAGTCAGAAACCTTCGTCTTCAACTACGCTTGGAGGGAACATGCTTTATGCACCAGTGCTTAGTCTTGCTGGAAAGATTATTCTTGGTAATGGAACATTATGGAACATGCTTAAGACTTAAGAGGCTTAACCACCTTCTCAAGAATTGTATCTTGATACTAGTACCGGTCTTTTGACAGCTTTTTTACAAAGATGTCTCAGTCACTCAAAGATAACTAACACTCCCACTCCACTGGGGTCCGATAATGTCCATTTTTTATTTTGTGAAAAATTAGAAAGCCTTATAAAGTTTTGAGTATACACTTGGTATTCTGCTTTTTAAAACATTGATAAACATGAACAGATTCTCGTCAGGAAATACAATTGTACTGTGACCTCCCTTTGCGTACCGGACCCTACTTGTTTATTCTAAACTAAGCTAGTATAACTGACAGTAAAAATATTCATCTATGTACACTTCTATTAATAAACAAAAATAATATTCATTACCAGTTAATAAATGACAAGAAAACTCTCAACCACCGCATAGAGCAGCTGGTGGACGAGCGTCGCTCCCTCGAGGAGCGCTGGAGGAGGTCCGCCCTCACACTGGAGGAACGGTACAAACTGGAACTGCGGAACCAACACGATAAGATGGCCGCCTCGCAACAGGTACACATAGATGATGCCCTCAACTTCTTTCTAATTAATATACCTAATATAAATTTTCATAAAATGTGAATTGTACTTAAATTGTAATTTTACTCTTGCCGTACAAAAAAAATCTTGTCTCTCTGATTAAAGAAGAGAATTAAAAAGGATTCAAAAAGCACACTTTTTGAAACCTATTTGATACTCTTCCATACTCTTAATTCTTCGGAGAATTAAGATCAAATTTGAAATGAATTCTTTTTGATTTTCCTTCATGTTCCAAAAAAATTATTATCATTTTAGGATTGGAAACGATAGAAAAGGATTCAATATTTGTCATCCTAACTTATCCTTTCTAATTCTCAAATAATGTAAAAGGTTTTGTTATCACGGAAAGTTCAAAAGAAGAAATGAAAAAAATAAATACTAACTTAACGTATTTAATTGCTACATTATTTTAGTATTCAAAATAATTAGTAACTCTTTTTATTATAAAATAATGTAGCAGATTCTGTTCTCGCGGAGAATTGAAAAAAGAAAATTAAAAAGAATTTAAAAAAGTTTTATGCTTTTTAATTCTCGTTTCCTCAGATAATTCGGAAGACTAAATGAGTATTGAAAATTACTACATATGAGTTATTTTTATTATTCTTTAATCCTTCACGGAGAATTCGAAAGTATTCAAAATTTCTACATAGTTTTTTTAATACTCTTTAATTCTCCACGAGGAATTAAAAAGGATGAATTTAATTATTTTTAATTATCTTTTTTAACCAGAGCCATTAGTGTGTTTCTGTTAACAGTGATATGTCATTTACATATAACAATTAATTAAACATTAATTTACAGATTTAATCTCGTTGTATGTATGTATGTATGTATGAATAAAAACCTGTAACATAACTGAAAAGCACGTGTTACAACGACCGTATTATACCGCTGGATTTTGTAAATTAATTTCAGTTAAATGAAAAAGTCATAAATTATACACCTAGAAGTTCCTCGTAATCACTCTATCCATCGGTAAAAACATGTAAATTCTTACAGCCATTTTCAAATTCCAACATACTCTTTGAACATCTTTGTATATTTATATTTAGGTACTACGTATGATAATATTGTTATTTTATCCCCTGTGTATTTTTTTGTAGCAATGTCTTTAGTAATAATATTTTATTTCAATATTGTCAAGGTCAACTCATAACATTTTTATTTATAGTTATATTTATATATATATATATATATATATATATATATATATATATATATATATATATATATATATATATCTTTATTGTTGTTTGCATATCAATTCATTTACATTATAACACAGTTGTTTTCAACTCATATATTCGAATGGTTACCACTTATGATTTAAAGTGTTTTTAAGAATTAGATAAAAAAAGTTTTGCAGTAATAATAATAATATGTTAGATAATGTAAGTAAAAAAAGCGAGGCTTATTTGTGTATTTTAAGTAATTATAAATACGATTATATTGGAATATAAAACAAGTTGTATATTTTCGAAATCATCCGTATCTCCCGTATGGTCTAGTGGCTAGGATACCTGGCTTTCACCCAGGAGGCTCAGGTTCGATTCCCGGTACGGGAATAACTTTTTGTCATTTTTCTTTTAATATATATTTCTTTATCAATTATATGACTCTTAGAACTAGTTCCATAAACGTTGTTATTATTGTTGCAGGTAGCTCGACAACGATGGGTACGACAAAAAGCTGAAAAAATTAAGGTGATAAAGATTTCGAAATAAAAATTATCAGAATTAATTATTTTAAACTATTTGCTATTTAAATATTATACAATATTAAAACAATTATAATTTCTTTATGTTTCAGGAACTAACAGTGAAAGGTCTGGAAGGAGAGCTGCGAGAGATGGCGGAGAGACAACAAAAGGAAATATCAGATTTGAAAATGTTTTACGCGGAACAGAACGGACGCACGAGCGCTAAACATGCTGCAGACCTGGAGGAGCTCAGGAGGAGTCTGGAGGAGGAGAAGGAGAACGCTTTGATAAAAGAGAGGCAGCTTGCTAGTTCAAGGTGAGAGAAAATCATCAATTTAAGCAGCAACTGTGCCTGCGGTTTCTGGGTATGTCAGTTAACAATTTAATTGTAGTCTCACAAATGGGCTCTCATAGATAGATTTTATTAGGTAGAAAGATTTAAGTAGAATATAGCATGAAAGCTTCACCCCATAATGAACTATAAACAAATGTAATGGATGGATGAAAAAAAATAATAAGAATATTGTTGTCTATTATTATTTTACACCTCAGTAGAAGTATATTAAAAAAAAAATACTAAAAACTTATTCACGTAACACTATTGCCAAATTTTATAACTACATATAATATAATTTGTTAACACCTATTTTAACCATATTATTTAGTATATTATATAAAATATTTTTTCTAACTTCTATACCTATAATAATTTATTTTTTCAAAACATTATATAAAACTTAGAACAGTTATGCCCACAAGTTAATATTTTCAATTATAAATTATACTGTATAAAATATTTTCAGATGCTTCAATAAGTACCATTAAATTTGTTTGTTTAAAAAATCACCAACAAGAAATAAAATTGTGTACAGGCTGGAGCGCCAGATCCTGGAGCTGGAGTTGTCCCAGCAGCAGCAACGTGCACGACTGCTGGAGGAGCTGCGGGGGGAGGGGGAGCGCGCGGAGAGGGCGCGGGGGGAGAGAGAGAAGGAACATACTGACACACTCGGTGAGGACAGGGAAGGGGAGAAGGGAATGATGAAGTTTTCAGTAGAAGATGCAATGTTAAAATAAAGAGATGACAGTTTGGTGAGGGTTTGTGGTATGAAGATCTAACAGTTCGATAATAATAGCTTTCGCTTTGGTTGCGGTCTTAGAAGACTTTTTTTGATGGGTCCATAATAATCTGGAAACATCTCCGAAGAAAGTTCCTTCCACGTCTTGGTGGTTCCTATTTTTTATTTCAACCAGCCGTTGTTTTATTTCAATAAAGATTTATTTACAAAACTATTTTCTTAGTGTGTGTGTTTATAATAATGTGAAGCTTGGATTGTGTAGAAGTATTTAGATGATTATTAAATAATTTAAAGTTTTTTTAGACTCAATTGAAAAACTTTGCTATCATGTGTAAATTTAACTTTTTCCAGCAAAATGGAAAGAAGAACAGGAAAAATTATTAGAAGAAAAGAAACGACAGGTGGAACAGGACATTGCAAAAGAGAAAGAAATATTCGAGGTATCTACAACAAAAAACTATTTCTAAACAAAAAAAGCTATTTAAACAAATTTGTACGCATTGTTTGGTACCTATATATACCACCAAACAATACGTTATATAAACAGACATATATGTATTTTTATAATATTACAAGAAAGTAATATACTTTTTATGCCAATGAAGAGGGAAAAGTAAGTAGTAAACTACAGGCTGTAGGTTTATGTTATTTATTGGGTAAAGATCTTTTTAAATCATATGAGTAATTTGAAGATTACCCTTTACATACAGAAGTTCAAACATAAGTTATGTTTGCAATACTTACAATATTAATAAAGATTTCACTTTTATATAGTTTTCCATATAAATTTAGAATTATATTAATAATAATAATAATATCACTGGACATATTGATCTAACCCCTAAGTAAGCAAATTATTTGCTTGTGTTAAGGGTGTTAGACAACGATACAACTAAATTAATAATCATTTTGAATATATTTACTAAACGACTAAACCCAGAAATACAGATCTATGCTCATCACATACATGCCTGTTTTTGTAGGGAATCGAACCTGAGCCTTTTTGCGCCGCGATACGTCTGCGCTAACCACTCGATCAACGGGGCGGTTAATTCATTAATTATAATTACTTCATTGACTTTTATAGGAACAATTAAAACAAAAACGCCAAGAACTAGAAGAAGAGTTCAACCAATACAAGAAAGAGTACGAAGCAGACCAGCAAGTACTGTTAAAGAAGAAAGTAACGGAGATAGCCGCACAGCACAAGTTAGAAAGAGACAGAGAGATTGAGAAAGCGATAGAGAGTATGGAGAATGAAGCTCAAGCTGGAAGGAAGGAACTGCAAGAAGCGTTGAGGTATGCTTGGAGTGTGTTATGCATTAAAATGACAAGTTTAATAGAAAGAAAATATTAACACAATTGATTTAAAACAATAATTAGTCTTGACACTTGACACTTCTTATTCTTTGACATTTTATGACATAATACCGTTTATTTGATTTTTTTTTGAAACCGGAGTGCGTTATGCAATATAGCGACATATTTAATATAGTTCTTATAAAGGGAAAATGTTAATACAGTTGTATAGGTTTTGATTTAAGACTAATTATTATATGAAACTTTATAACATAAGAACGTTTAATAGATATTTATATGCAATACAGTGACAAGCATAATAGTTCTAATAGTTCTAATATTGTTTATAACGAGGCTAAAATATCTTATTTATTAGGATTTTATAGTAAAAAAAAAATATATGGTTCCTAATAAAATTTTCTGTGATATGTGACAGACAGACACAGTATTTTTTGAGCGGCGAAGCTACGGTCAAATACAATATTATTAACATTTTGTTGTTTTTTTTTATATAGACGTCTAACAGCTATTAAAAATCGGTTTTATAAACATTTATGAATGTTTCGACAATATATATTATTGTAATATTATTTATTTGTTTAAAATGTTACTTATTTGTATTATACTGTGTCATTTAAATTGATAAAAATACATATATTTTAAATAAGAATAAATTTATATTAAAATGTGTATTTATTTATTATAGGCGAAACAAAGAGCAGTATGAAATTGAGCTGAAGGAGTTGGCGGAAACAGAACAAGCCACTCTCAAGAGATACCAAGACGCTCAGGCGAGGATACGAAGTACTGAAGACAGATGTGAGTATTAGAGACCCTGGAGTCCGATGTCATGGTGATACCACTATCTTATAGAATAATGAAAAGTCTATTTAGAAGAAAATATGATAAAATGTAACTAGTTCATAAATTATTCTCTTTCTCTTATATTATTCTCTCCCTCCTTTCTATCTTCCCTCCATATTCCTAAATGATACTAAATTCCCGTATTTTGTTATTATTCTCCAGCTACATCTATTACATCTTACAAAAACAAAATAGTGAAATAATAGATATTAGTTAATTACTAATATACCAGTTCCTAGTTCGATGATAATTATTATAAACATTTTCATATAGAGACATTTGTTATGCTTATAATAAATAATAATTTATATTAATTATATTATTAGGGAATTATTAAATTATTTTCAAAATATTGTATTATAAATGACGCAAAGACCTACATCTGTTTGTGCATCTTCAAAGAAATAATTAAAGGAAATTACGAATTAAAATAATTAAAGTGCTTTGAATAATTAACGTTCAAATGATGCAAAGAACAATATTTAAAAGTTATATTAATAGTTTATATTAAGAGATATTTGTCTCAATGAATAGTTCTTTATTGACTCTACTTCATATTATTTAAATATTATTTTAGGTGCAGAACTAGAAGTAACTATTAGTCAGCTGGAAACAAGAAACAGAATATTAACTGAGGTGAGACAGAATTAATATACACTTAGTTGATTAAATATAACTACAATAAAATAAAATAGCATTTATAGCTCTTCTATTATTATTATTAATTATGGATGAGATATTATTTGGTTGTTTAGTTTGTCGTAGAACAAATGTTGTTGGGATTGATGTAGAGAGGCTGCCTGCAAGAGGTGGCCATTTAATTACAAATAACCCTGTATATGATATATTAAAACATTGCATTGTGTTCAGAAAAACTGTCAGCTTGAGTCCCGGGCGGAGGAAGTAAGAGCGAGTTGTGAGGAGTCGTGGCAGAGTAAAGTGGAGAATATGAAGAAGGAGATGGAGAACATGAAGACAACCCATGAGGAACAGATGCACCAGCTGTACGCCAAGTTAGTATATATTTTATATAAATTAAATATTCATGAGTGTGTAGTTTAGTATAAGTTTTCTTAAAACAAGTGATCAAGTAAAACTAATGGTTGCCGTATAAAACTGATAGCACTTTAATAGCAACAAAGAAATATTTTTTATTGTCTTTTTTCTATTTAATGTTTGTATTTTCTTATGTTATTAGCTTAGTGCTTACCAGACACACAGTTATTAATAAAATTATTTTCTTATAAGTGGTAGATTTCTTAAGGATATAAGTTAAACCTCTAGACTTAGACTAGAAAGTAGACTTTTTTCAATTTATAATTATTTTTGTATTGTATTTTTGGCACAAAATTAAATAAGATAAATAAATTATTTTTTAAATGTTCCTGTTTTTTCGTTTCGTTTATGAATGTTCTTTTGTTTATTAGAGATGATGGTAGATATTGCGATTATTTAGCAAAATAGTGAAGCAAATAAAGTTTAATTTGTATTGATAAATTATATTTTCTTACCAATTTAATTGATTTGATTATATTTTATTTATATTTTTTTCTTTCATTTATCTTCAAAAGCTAAAACTAGAATTTATAATTTAAGTAAGCTTTTAAATAAAATGATTAAAAAACTTAAAAAAAAAACGAAAAAAAATTTTTTGTTCCCTCTTCTACTCATTTCTCTGTATTTTGTAAGAAGTACTTAAAAGGTGAACGCCTGGGCGCCATACCGACGATCAGAGTTAATACCAGTTCAGAAACAACAAATAAACATTTAATGATAAAAATTTAAATTTTAAAAACTATTAATTTTTAAAAGTCATAGAATAAATGTTGTTGGGATTGATGTAGAGAGGCTGCCTGAAGAAGGTGGTCAACTTATTAAAAATAACCCTGTAGGTATACACAACTGTATACACAATAGTTATCCATATTTGCAACAAACAGCAGTTATGTTTGATAAAAAAAAAAAATAATATAGTATAATTTTATTGGAAATATTTTCAGAGTGAAGGTGGCTGTGGCTCGCAAAGACTCTGCGATACAAGCCTTAACAAGAGAAACTGCCAAGTACCAGGAGAAGGTTGTCATATTAGAACAAAAACTACAACAGCAAAGAAAAGATTACTTAAAATCAAAATAATTGCTATTTTAATAACAAGATAATAAATACATTAAAGTATGTGAGTTTTATTACAGTATAAAATTAATATTTTTTTTATAATCTGAACTCATTTCAGGAAACTGCAAAAGAAATATTTTGGTATATTATTTTGTAAATAATTATCTCTACTTAATATTTAAAACTTCAATGATTAATGAATTAATTACTTATTTATTTATAATGTATTTTGAGTGCATGGAATTGATTTAAAATAAACTTGAGTAAAAAGTAAACAATATTGTTTTTATTATTTGTTTGTTTCTATTACAATTTTTTTTATTATTTAATGATTATTTATTAAGGATCATGCTTAAATAAAATACTTTATAAGAACTAAAAATAGTTATTTAATAATAATTTGTATAAAACAATATACCGACAGGTAAATATTTAAAGCTCATATCTTTGCTTACATTTTCTTCCACAAGGGAATATAAAATTGTGTACTTCCAAGTACTAAAATATCTAGACTAGCTAGGTCACGGAACAATACACCTAACTAGATAATAATAATATTTGAAGGCACTAGGTTTCGACCAAATAAATATTTTGGAAGACTATATAATAGCAGCCAGTTAGATCACCAAGGTCTCCACATTTCAGAACTAGCAGACGTGCTTTGTTTCGGAGAATCTGAATTTTCTTCCTTCTCGACCTTCACATTTGGCAAACTGGACTGCGCCAGTGACACAGCTGTATGACTTATCACAATTCTAGAGACACTAGGTCTTCTTTCAGGCTGTTTTTCAACAGATGGCACATTTTCAGGAATTATTCTTTCGGAGTAAATTGGTATTCTTGGCGGCAACCTAGCAAACGCAGATCGTTCAGGTGTCTTGTCTGAAACTTGTAATCTATCTAGAAATGGTCTTTCTGTATGTTTATCAGCTTCTATTCTTATTAGCTTTGGCATTGGTCCAATAGCATCAGCGTGTCGTTTTAACTTATGACGTATTGAATAATCGACTGCTCTTTTTGGAGATGCATCGATTCCTATTTTGTAATTCTCAACATCTATAACAATAGATAATGGCTCCATTACTGTTTTATTTTTTTGGATTTCCTGCTTCAAGGTTTCCGGTGATATCGTAGTCGATGATACTGTAGCCCTCTGTTCGGGACTGGAATCTTGATCGGATGCAGAATGGCTGGGAGGAGTTGGAAATGGAAACTTTTGGACGGGTCGGGGAGGAGTCTCCAGTTCAGTTGAGGAATCACACGCAGAGTCACAGGACAAGGGACTCAATGGGGGACTGGTCGGTTTCGTTGCTCGTACATAATGGAAGGCGCTGGGTCTCTCGTCGTCCAGACGCAGAGGGTCCGGGATCAAGGGAGGATAATCAGCTGGGTGAAGACGTTCGATGCCCGATATGCACGAGTTCAAATGATTGCCAAGTCTATAGCGAAGTCCAGTGGGGACGCTGGCAAGTCTGGAGAGGTACCTCCTGACCTCCACGGCGCAGTCCCCGAAGCCGGCTTTGAATCGCTGTAACACAGCGGGATCCGCCGCGATTGCAGCCGCTAGCTGCTGACGCTGCAGGGTCTGGAGGTGCTTTACGGTCAGCTCTAGGATGTCTGCCTTTTCCAATTTAGAATGACGAGCTGGCTGTTGGTGAAACCAATTTTATTTATTAGTTTTCAACTTAGTCAGTATTTCATATCAGTATCAGTTTTATTAATTAGACAATTTTAAGTTAAGATATCATATATATACACATTTATTTTAAGAAGTTATTTTTATTTCTAGAAACTATAGTTTAGTTTTATTTCTACTGTTATTACTTACGTCTTTATCCGAAGCATCCATTAAAAGATCTTTTAGTTCGTTAAGACAATTATTGATGCGCGCGCGCCTTTTCTTCTCCATTATTGGCTTATTAGTCTGAAAATGCCAAAAATATTCTTTATTGCACGTACTTATCACAGTTAGTAGGTAATTAAATATTTAGAGGTTTTTCAACTGATTTACTAAAAAAAATTACTGGTTATAGTTTAAAAAAAAAAAACAATAAATAATTAGCACTTAAACAGAAATAATCACTAATCACCTTTCGTAATTCAGCTTTAGACAAAGTATGGGTCGGTTCAGAATTGAACCCACATTGGGAGTCATCGTCCTCACTACACTGCATTTTATCACACTACGTAGGTCCTTCCCGGAAGGCGGTTCACAATCAACTGACGTGCGACGAAATAGGACAATATTTAAATTTGCGCAGCGTAACTATTCATCCTGTCTTGAAGAGGGAGTAACAAAATCATTCCGTCTCTGTCTAACGACAGCGACTGGATTGTGGGAACTGTATCGGAATGTTTTGTTTTCGTGCCGTCTCGCTCTAAGCGGGAACCTGCAGTGAATGGCGTTATGTGATCGTCAGTTAAAACAGTTTATAATTTGGGGTTCGATTCTAGACTACAGACTTTTTTATTTTTTTAATTTTTTGCATAATTTATTTACCAAAATACTAGTCGTCTTCAATTTACCGAAAATAACAATAATCATAAAATAAAATGTCATAATTTTGTACAAGGAATTAAATTAAGAAAACTAATATATTTTTACAAATATGATTTTCACTACAATATAGATTCACAATTACTATATCAAGATGTCTTAGAATTATACTAATAAATATGAAGAATAATATATACATACATTATCACAGATAATACAATATCCATAAAATTCTCGATGAAGCTACTAGATCCGTACCCCATTCACTATGGGAATTCATATCCAAACACACGCCCAACAACTACCACAATTATTTTAACATAAATCCCAAAAATAAACTCAATACTTACTGAACTTACACCTTTCCATAAAGTACCACATAAAGTTCTTTCATAGCTGTCGATGATAAACACAATACTTTATAGGGCAGTGTAGCGTAAAAGGTGAGTACGGTTTTTATGGTATATGGGTTCTTTATGGGGTGTCGCGTTGTTCTCACGCTGTGTGGGAATGTGGAAAGGTGCAAGGGTTCAGTTTTGGACGATGTTTGTTTGTCATGCAATCGAAGATGTATTAATTTTACTTACTTTTCGAGTAATTATATTTAATATTTTCTTTACTTAATAAATAAATCATAAATCTTTTTTATCGTGGAAAATTTCTTATTTTTTTTTTAACAGCAATATGTAAGAATTAGTCATATTTAAAAAATAGATTCTAATATAAAAATTACGACAACTTAAAATTCTATAAATGTTACGTAATACCTACCCATATTCTAATAAAAATGTAAATAAACCAATTTATTCCCTGTTATGTAATAAGCATTCATTAAGTCGCTGACCGGCCCAGGTGTTCCTATGACCTCAGCTATCCCGACATACCGACATACTTTATTAATATTCAATTAAATAATTTCTCCCACGGTCCCGCTCATCAGAGACTACATATATTTTTCTTTCAAATACGCTGATTATTGTAAATTGATTTCTATTTCTATCAGTTTAAAGTTTCTGTTTAGAAATGAACCGCAAATTTATCGCGGTATTTAAATTAAAAACCAATTTAAGTTATGCGTTTCAAAACTTAAAAAAACATCTTAATCTCCTTAACATAGAGTATAAATTCATTATAAGTGACAGATAGAATAACTTTGTTAAGAATTGCATGTACAATACCAAATAGAAATAAAATCAGGTTACCAATACGCAACTTTCCTTACCTTCATTTAGAGTTGACATTTGTTTAATTTATTAAAACCAACAGTATAACTAAGTTAGTTGTATGAAGCATCGAAATGTGACGAAATAGCATGCAGTTAAAGATTCGTGATGAACCGCTGTCTCTCGTGGGGTGACCGGTGGGAACACGACACACCGATACACGATACTACAGTAATAAGTAATTAACGAACTTTTATATACATTTGATATTTAAAATATACATTTATAACACAACACTTTGATTAATACATCAAAAACTATTTATGTTCTTTATTTGAAACTATAATTATTTAAATGTACCTATAAGCAAAAAAAAAAAGTAAAGAATTGGATTGTAGATTAATAATAGGTATATCTTCAGATAAATTGAGTAGGTATAGTCTGCTTTTTTAACATGAAATTATATTATATAATAACTCAAACACAATCCAAACAATGACTTAAGTGTTAATTACAAGATGACGCAACAAATCCCCAGTCGAAAGCGTAAGTAAAGTAAAAACAACAGTGTTCTCACAGTGTATCTTCGGGTTAATCCGAGGGTGAGGTCGTGTGAACCGGACTTTATACGCTAACGGTCCTTCCTTCCGCCCTTCAAGGAGTAGGGTGTCTTGTCTATTGGTTAGTATAAATAGTATAGTATAGTGGCTAGTATAAATAGTATAGTATATATAATATAATAGTATAGTGGCTATGTAATAAAAAACAAACCAAGAATTTTGTATATATTTATTTCCAAATGATTTTTTTTACGAATAATTTTTGAAGTCGGACCGCCATTACTAATTGATTAATATATTTTGTTGTCTTTTGTTGTTTTTAAATTATTTTTACTATGAGACTTAATTAAATTAAATAAGTAGTGAAATGACTCGTACTTTTGTTATGAAATAATGTTTTTTTTATTTGTAGGAGCGAAACAACATAGTAAATACAAAGAAATAGGTTTTAATCTAAATGTATTAATCAACAATGCATATTTTCTTTCAAAAATGATATAGTATACAACTTGTTTAATTGTATATCGTTTCCACATTGAATCAAGGTTACCCTACTAAGATTATAAAGGATTTCGATCGACTCTACAAAGGAAACTCATTTATACAGGGTCAGTAAAATGTTTGCTGATGGATTTGGTTTTTGTTCCAAGTTTTTATCAATAAAAGGAAGTCGTTTACTTACTCTTTATCAGTAATATGTTTTTTTAGAAGGACAATTTATGTAAATTTTTTGGTTCCCATAGAATTTAGTTAACTGAAACACTTATCGTTTTATAGATAAAACAAAAGTTTTCTCCAATTTACTTTCGTTCAACTTAAATTAATAAGATTGACGAAGTTTAGTATTTAGGTATTCTACGAATACCTACAGTAGTACCAACTCAACTATTAAAATATTGGATGTCATTATGTCATATTTTTTAGTTTATTATTATTATATTACGCAAACATTGCAATACTTTTTATTTGTGATTTAAAAAAATCGTTCTCGCATACCTGGTCAAAAATAATGGCTTTTATATGAACATAAAAAGGTACAATATTTTTAAATATTTATCTATCAATCACAGTACAATATGAGTTTTTATATCGACCCGGAAATCCAGCCCCGGATGTGGTTTTTTTGAAGTTCTCTCAATAAAAACGAGTTGATAGTCAATGGTAGCTAGTTTTTGTGTACACCTGTTTCTATGGGAATTCTTATGGGAATCGCAAAAAATATACAGATTTTGTTGTAATTATTTCGGGATTTTCTTCGTTTCCTCTTGAATTTTTTATCTCTCGTCATTCGAATTAATAATAATTAATGTTTTGCAGATATTGACTAAATATTCCTTCAATATAAATTTATATATATAAAAAAATTGCAGTTTCATGAATAAAATATTTGGTTGGCTGCTAATCAAACCCGTATCCTTGGTAAAGGCCATACAAAGGCAAGTATTCTGAATACCGCTACGCAAAACAGTTGGAGAAGGTATAAAATGGAAGAAAGATTTTATAATTTTATTATTACATTTAAAAAAATATTAAATGAAAAATAAACCGATACGGACAGGGATTCGAACCCAATATTTAAGAAAATAGCGATACGGTAGTTGAATTGGTAGAGCGACGGAACGGTTTTCCAAAGCTCGTGGGATCAAATCCCTGCTCGTATCGGTTTATTTTTCATTCTATATTTATGTAAAATGATAAATATTATTATATTTCTATTTGATGTGTATAAGTATATTTTTATTTTATGAAATATAATCGTTTCTTTTGACATTTAAAAATTACAGTAAAAAAGTAATTTCAAACATAAATGTATTTTTATTGTACAGATTAAAAAACAACTCCCGTTACAGTGACACATTGTACCGCTTGCTTCCCTAGTCCCAGTTCTATAGTTCTCACGCTCCTGTAGACTGTAACAGGTGGGTGATAAATTTATCCACACAAAATTCAACCTTATTTCTATAAATTACGAATATTGAAGACATTTTCCTTTACAGATTCTAAATCAAGAAAAACTGAACTTTGAAAGAACTGTACTTCTTATTATTAGGTCAAATTATTGCATTATTTACTTTTCAAGACTTTGGTCTAGTATAGTTAATTCCATAGACATTTTTACATATTTTTTTTAAATTTGTACATAATCTTCAGGATTATTGTTTTAGCGCGTTTTTTTTGTGAATCTTCTAAGGTTTACCCACAAACGAGATAGAAAATCAATCATGTGCGTCCACTGCTAATCCGATCAAAACTGACCTCATAATAAGAACTTGTGGGAAATATTCTCCGATCCATTTCTCACTTACCGATGTCTTTTGTTGCAGTACACCTTGGTTGCTTTTGTGCCCCAAATTGCGGACCCTTTTGTAAAGGATATGGATTGCTTTGTTGGAAAGATGTATTTTATTGATGCAAATTATATGTTTTATCTTTGTGGATTATACCTATACTACATTTTTTTTGCCGATGTTTGTTTTTTTATACATACCTCGGAGGCTTTATAAATACTTACATAAGATTCCGAGAATGAAGATAATTACTTAAATAAATCGAGTGAAGTCGAATCGGAAAATAGACTTTTAAAATAAGTGTACTTAAACTATCAGAAACAGGGAGACATACTGATTCTCATATTTTGTTTGAAGAAAAACAGAGTCGTTTAAGGTAATGTGTTAAAGAGGCTAAGTTCACCTGTAGAAGACTATCTCATCCAGTGTTAATTATTTTCCTATGTACAAAGTAAATTCTTGTCAAAATCTTTCTCAAAAGTATAGCATTACCATATAGGTAGACTTTTATCTCAAAACCCTCGATTCTCAAAAAAACTTCATTTGAAGTTGAATAGATTCGAAACATTCTTTTCGTTAAACTTAGGTAACCTAATAAGTAGATATTAATATTTCTGATCTTCAAAAAAAAATGTTTATTAGCATCATAAATTGGTGATTATTTTAAATACATACCATATTTAAAGTAATCACGATTTATTTTATTAACTTGATGATTTATTTTATTAACTTGATGATTTATTTTATTAACTTGATGATTTATTTTAGTAACTAACCGTTATATTATATGGTCCAAAATCATTATAAATTTTATTATTCTTATGCTTATTTGTTCTTACGCATAAACAACTCTGTAAAGTTACAGCAAAATTTGTTCAGTAATTTTTATTCACTACATACAAAAACTTTTGTGTATATAAAAGTGAAAGGATAGAAATTAGTATTTAACAAACTTAAATATATATAAAAATCAATCTTTTTTTATCGAAAATGATAGTGCTGTAATAAAGGAAACCTTAGCATCTAGGTTCTATTATCTTGTCTTTCAGTTACCCGATCTGTCCGTTTAGCATACATTTATTAGATGGTGCCAAAGACATTGTCTCCTCTCTTCCAGAGTCAAATGAAGAGCATACATTTTAAAATTTAATATAATTGAAATCCCAAATAAACTTGTTTTCGAGAAAAAAAGATAATTTTCAGGGATGAAAAGTACTCTATACCCATGTCGACTTGGTAACATACACTAAATTGATTAACAATACGTTCGGCAGTATTCTTGATATTTAATTATAGCTTAAATGAGTTATTGTGGTTTACGGTAAAAATAAAAGACTATTACGGCATAATATCATGTTCTTAAATATGTTGACATATCTACATATTCTTAAATAAAAAGTTATTAAATCAATGAATGTTGCAATGTTTTATCTCAAACTTCTTCTCTTTTTTAATAATTTTTTTGTTTAACTTACTTGAAAAGAATAATATTACTCCTCCATAATTGCTCTTTGGGGATGCCACTGATTAAACAACGTCAATGCCTGGCACAGGTAGCGGCGGAAACACCAACGATCTCCTCAATTTTAGATTTGTACAATCAATACTCTCACGACATGCAAAATTTAACAAACATTATATTGTAAGATGATCTTAATACCATCTTAATTCTTAATTGTGAACCTTTACAGCCTTTGGGACCTTTTTCAAGACGCAAATCAAGACAACAGGTGTTTTTTAACATCTTACTACTTTTCAACTTTAAATATGGTCCAGCACACCGTTTTTGGTTGTACTATTGTAAAATATTAGATGTTGCCTATTTCCAATCCAGCTGGCTATTTGCTTCAGGCGTCTTATGGCGTAAGTACATTCGCAAGTAGAAAAAACACACTGATTGAATTAAGAAGCAGTTTCTCCAGAGGTCATTCGAAACAATTTGCTGTGTATCTTACTGTACTTTTGAAAAAACTTAAAAATGAAATTCACAAAGAAGTCATTTTAGGCAATTGTTCTTCAAAGATTATTCGATGACTTATTACCCTTTTTTATTTATTTATTTTTTTTTTGTTTCCGCGGGGAAAATGCTTTACGCACCGTACCCCTCGCCGGGGGTAGCGAGGGGCGTGTGTGGGACTCCCGAAAACGGTGTACCCACTAAAAACCCCGCGGGCCCCTTCCTCGCCTTATTGGCGGAGTCGTGGGTACAGCTAGCCCTTCAACCACGACCCCGCCGGCGACGGCCCGTCTCTTACACGACGGACCCCACCTGCCCCCCTGGCTGAGTGGGGGGGCCTGTGAGAGCGACCGGGAGCGCCCGGTCGTTCCCACCCGACGCGAGTGGTGTTCCCCACACCCCCTGCCCACTGGCCACCACAAGGCTGGAGAAATTCGTATTGCCGTCTTCTCCGGCCCCTTCGACGTCTGCGGTGCGGGGGCGCAAGGGGATCGTCCATGCGCGCCCGCTCCGCCTCTTCCTTCCGCGACATTACTTCCTCGCAGAAGGAAGCCACTTCCACCCAGACCTCTTCGCTGCCCAACATGGCAGTGACGTCCGCAGGCAGCGTTAGGTCCGGGCCTACCGACGCCTGGAGTCGTCGGCGCTGCTCCACCCAGGCCGGACACTCGACCAGGGTGTGCTGCGCCGAATCATCTTGCGCGCCACAGTGGTGGCACGCCGGGGTCTCCTCACGTTTTATCCGGTGCAGGAACTTCCCGAAGCAACCATGCCCGGAAAGTACCTGCGACAACCGGTACGTGAGGAAACCGTGCCTCCTATCGGTCCATGTATTCATGACTGGACCGATGGCGTCCAGACTCCACCGTCCGAATCTGGCTTCGGCCATCTCCGCCATCCATTGGCGGAGAATGTTCTCGCGGGCCGCCAGCCGGACGGCGGCCCTCTCCTCTGGTGCGGGGCGCTCTCCCCGCGCCCTCTTGTCCGCCGTCCAGTGATAGACGGCGGATAGCACCTCGGCCTCCAAGTGCCATGGTGGAGTTCCCGCCATGGCGCAAGCCGCACCATGGCTCACCGTGGCAAAAGCCCGCGCCACTCTCTGTGCGATGGCCCGTTGGGGCCTACGCAAGTGAGCCCGATTTTACCCCCCCAGGGCGTCCGCCCATATGGGGGAGCCGTACAGGGCCATGCTCTTCAGCACGCCGGCATAGAGGCGCCGGCATGCTGTGGCTGGCCCTCCCACGTTCGGGAGGAGCCAATTTAGGTTCCACGCCGCCTTTTGGAGGCGCGGTGAAAGTTTACGAAAATGTTCTCGGAACTTCCACCGCCCGTCCAGGGTGAGGCCCAGATATTTCATCGTGGCACTCACCCGCACCCTCTCGACACCCACCATGATATGGGCGTCAGGTGGCGCACCCCGCCGCGGTCATACTTATTACCCTAGCAAAGCGTTTTTGGGCTTTAGAAAGACATCGAGAAAATTTAAATGAGGAGCAGTACTGTGAAAATGTCTGTCCGTTGTAGAGCTTGTCGCCCGATGATTATATATTATATAACTGAATTTTTCAGAAGGATAATTATATATATATATATATATAATTATATATGTTACGCCAACATTGCAATGTTTTATATATATATATATCGACAGTTATATATATATAACTGTCGAGATGTTTCTCGACAGTTATATATATATAACTGTCGAGATGTTTCTTGTTTATGTAGTCTAGGACTCCATAATAGAAGTCTATTTTGAAACAATTAACTGCCACTTACCTACTTACCTGTCATCTTGGTATTTATTTGGAATTTATGGCTTGATTGCTGAAATTTTATTATCGAGTCAGATTAAGACAAACAATTTTAAATAGTTTATTGGTAACCTACTCTATTTATTACCCCAGGGCTTTTGATTACCTGGCTACGCTACATGTATAATTAACGGCTGATGAATAAGTTTGAAACTAGAAAACAATTTGGAACATATATGGTATACACTTGGTACAAGAAAATTTAATATCGAGCAGGAGTTTTCAATTAACCATAATTGCGATCACAGTATAAAAACAATTACACTCATACCAAAAAAAGGAATTTATTTTTTAAATTAATTTATTTGTATTTTCCCTTTATATAACATATAATAATATTGCGTTTGCTAGTTTCTGAAACATGAATTTGTATGAGAAATACCATAGATTGTTGAAGGTTGGGTTTAAATAAAACACAATGATATTATAATATAATAATTATACAGAAAATGTTTAAGAATATTTTACAATACAGCATGCTGTTTATCTCTGAAAAATAAACGTCTCTATCATAAAACAACTAACTAAAATAAAGAAAAACAAATTGTTAATTAAATATTATAAAGGACCTTAAATAAATGCAGTGCGTTTGCTAAAACGTTTATTTCATTTTGTAATAATTAAATTATTTTTTGGTCACACAAATAAAATTAGAAAAAACTAAATAATCTATATCCTATAAATCTTAAACTAACACTGGCACTGATATATCACAGTTAATAGATAGAATTTATTTATCAAATCAATGTCTTTTCTCCAATTATGAATTTGCTTATAAATGTTAATAACAAAACTACAGTTCCACTGTTGTCAGTATGATTTAGTGTAATATAAAAAGCTACGTTAAATGCATTTGTAAGTAAAACAAACTTAAATAATAGTAGGAAGACATGTTATTTAATCTAGTTTGTGAAATAAAACAAGAAAATGAACAAATGCAGAAATGATTCATGAAAACTAAGAAACAGAAATATTATTATATATAAATGATTTTTTGTAATTAATAACGAATTCTTATTGAACATTGTTTGATTTTGTCATTCAAATATCTCTTACACATTAATCAAAAAACAACCAGAACTAATGTAAAGAAAGGGAATCGGTTATTTGTAAGTAGATTTTTTATCAGATCACATCTGAATGCTATAACTGCTTCAACTATCAAAAAACACGACAGATTTTGCATGAGTATAAAATTTTAAAATTTAACCTTTAAAGAACTAATATTAAGGCACGTTGTTAAATTGTCAATATGTTAAAAATACCTGTTATAATAATTTTTTCAGAAAATTATATTAACCATATTATAAATGCACATTATATTTTGTACATATTATCAATAAAACACGTCAGTGGGATCAATTGTTCTAAAATGTCTAATGCCAGTGTGAGTATGGAGAACATTCACATTTACAACACTAAAAAATAATTCACAACTTCGCACGATACGATCACGACATGTCGCGTCACGACTGACTCACGACTACATGGGCACTTCAGCGAAGTACTCGGTGGTAAGTAACAGATCGAGCAACTCGTGCGGGTGCATCCACCACCATGGCGAAGTGGCGGCCGTGGTGGCGCACGGCGGCGGACACACGCGCGTGCGGGCAGTGACCCCGCACAGCACCCACACCGCGCACGCGAAGCACACCACCGCGAACACTTGGAACAACCACTTCAGGGAGTCCCTGCGAACAGACTGACGGTGAGTATGTTAGGTAGGTGTTAGTTCGGGATATAAAAGTGTTATTTGAGATTTGGGAGGGAAGGAAAGGAAGGGAAGATTAACTTACGTGCTAGTTTTCAAATCACAAATATATATTAATATATTTGTTATAAATGCAGGGAAGTGTAGTCACTTTGGTTTATTCATTTTTATTTCAGTTTAAAAATATACATACATATTTTTAATAATTTGAAATTACATTTTAGAACGTCACTTTCGAAAGGAAAGTACCAAAATAATTTAAAAACAATTTTCGTAAATTGATATAAAAAAACTAACCACAGAAACCTCTTCAGACCACGGTGAGGAGCTCGAGGGACACACTCTGGACATGGCTCAGTCTGCGTCGACACCGATGTTGGTTCTGTAAATAAAATTAGTATGAGCATTATAATATAGAATATCAAATAAACCAATCTTCCTTATACAAGCTAATAGAAATTATAGAATCATTTTGAATAATTTCTTGTAAAATATTTAAATTAAGCTATTACAAAATAAAAACATCTTAATATACATAATAATATAAATATTTATTACTGATACTTAGTTATATTCTAGCTAATACTTTTCTATACTTATCTATAATACATGCAGTTAATATATATATATACTAAATAATATACATACACAAAAATATATAAAAAAAAACAAACATATAAAATTTACACAAGCTAATTACTATTGTTAGTAGATAGAACGCTATTTAATTTTTACAGACGCGTGTTGTTATTATCAGTAGCGGATTTAGGCCTAGGCCCGTGAGGCCCGGGCCTAGGGCGGCAAATTTTGAGGGGCGCCAAAATTTTTAAGATGACTAAAATTTAAAATCGATTGGGTTTTCTGTAAACTGCAAGACCAAATTTTAAAGTTTATTTTATTGTGCTCTTACTATCGAAACATAGTACCATTTTGAGGGTAGAATTTCTTTGTTGAAATAATTAATCAGGCAAGTCCTAAAATTTGAAATAAAAATTTGAAATATATATATATATATATATATATATATATATATATATATATATATATATATATATACTGTTACAAAAGATAAAGAGCGCCATATCGTCTCGGGCCTAGGGCGTCCTCAAACCTAAATCCTTTACTGGTTATTATGTAGAGTAAGTAACACATTGGTTGTGCCATATCTAACACAACAAATAAGATTTTGCTCCTGAAGGCACATAAAGAAATCTACCACTAGATAAACAGTAAACTTCTATGTTTCTAATAATTGGTGTCTTACAAATTACACACTGCATAATTATTATCTAATTATGCAAATAAAGAAATGGACATAAAACTAATACAACTATTAGTTCAAATAACTACAATTTAATGAATTATCTATTAAAAATTTACCACAATCCGTCTGTATTTCATAGGAGCACATATCACAGTACATAGCTTCAATTTTGCTATTTTGTTCTGTACAAGCATTTTCCAAAAGAACAATCTCAGCTCTTATACTATCTATAAGGGCTTTTAAATCAATATTGCGTTTGTTGCCTTCGTCTACGAATTTCTTCAATAAATTCAAATTTTCTTCATATATAATCATATCCTTTTGCAAATCTTCTACAATTATATTAGATTTTTTGATGTCGCGTTCTAATTTGTTTGCATATTTATTTAATCTGTCGCATTCAACACATTTCATACAATCCATGCAAGTTTGAAGATTATTGTTATTGTGGATGAGTTCAATTTCGTTGACATCAGTTTGAGTACCAAAATTCATCACTTCAATATCTCTAAATACTTCTAATAGATGTGATGTGGTATTGCATGACTTATTTATAGTATTTACTTTAATGTTTTGACTTATGTCTCTTAACAAATTAGTATCACTAGTTTGTGTTGAAACTGTTGAAGTATTCGTGTCACTGGGATGCAAATTAAATTGATTTTTATTTTCATACACATAAGAATCGCCTTCTGTTTGGACAGCTGAATCGACATAAGTATCATCCTCGGCTAATGTTTGACTGCTTTTACAAATATAACTATTATTATCTGTCTGTGCCGCAACATTCACAAAGGTTTCAGAAGGTTTTTCAAAGGTGTGTGATAAATTCAGATCAGTTAAGCTATGTCTAGACATGTTACAGAAGCTGAGCCGTATTTCGTCATAGAGCGATAAGTTTGTCGGTCGGCCCTGGTCTTCTTTGAGAGCATTCACAAACGATTCCTCATCCAGCAGACGGTTCTCTATATAGGAATTAGCAAAGCGGTTAAAGACAGTGGCAACAAGCATTAGTTTGTAAATAGGAAAATTAAGGGAATCAATAATAGAATCATGGATTTTAAAATGAAACGTTACGTTCTCGCAAGTGACCATTATAGCTTTTCGAGTAAAGATGTAACATGCATATTGAATAATAAATTAGAATCGTATCATCGACTTCACCTTGTGTGAATCTGGAGTCTGAGTTGAGCGAGTCGAGTGCGCTCAGTATCTGGTCGTCGGTGTAGCTGACGTCCACGGAGCGGTCCAGGCGGAGCTGCTTGTCAGAACTGTTCAGAACTTCCTTCAGCTCCATCTCTAGGAGGATCTGCAATAATCATTGGGTGGCAATTGAGACAACTGCTATTGCAATCTATAAAAACTGATCGAATACACGGTAACACGAAAAAGAATTCCTATCACGAATCTTTGGTCACGTTGGCGGATTCAACGATGTTACTAGAAAACAAGATACAGCTGAATCTCTAGAGCACCTTCTCAGCGTGCAGTCGCTGCAGTTGTCTCTGCAGGTGTCTTTGGTCCCTGTCAGCGGCGGCCTGCAGCTCGGCGCGCTCCCTGCGCAACGTTTCGTCGCGCTCCAGCAGCGCCGACTGACGGCTCGCGTACTTCTCGTTGATGCGGTGACACTCCGCCTTGGAGCGGGACAGCAGCTCCGTCAGGGACTGCCTCTGAAGGGACGGGGAACTACATTAGGTGGAGACAAGGGATGCGAAAAGATTTATATGTTTTAATGATTTGGCACATTCTGTACTGCAATGGGTGTTTAAGGAGGGCAGTTTAAAGAGCAACCATCAAGGTCAGAAAAATGATTGAATTACAGATGATTATTTTATTGTCTAGAATAAATACACATACTTCCTAAGTAAATGGTGACTTCGTTTAAATGATCATGTTAGTTTAATAATTTAATGACACATTTGTAAATATTGTTTTAAATATGCAAAATTAAAAATTTCAATATATTTGTTCCTTCTTTGATCACAAATGTAACCACATGTTACGACAGTCGTCTCACCTCTGTCTCCAGCTGCTCGACCCTTTCTGCAAGGTCTCTGGCTCGTTTCCGTGCCGCCTCCAGCTGTTCCCGCGCTTCGTCCAGCGTCCTCTCTCCGGCGCTCAGTCGCTCGCACACATCCTCATAGTCGCGGCGGACGTGGTTCAGTGATCCGTTCTCTTCTCGTAACCTGCGCATGAACTAGGGATTAGGATGTCACAATTTTTTTTTTGGCTAATATAAAGGCAACCAATATTTGTTTAGACTAGTAAATGTATATATGATTAGATTACGGTACCGTAAATAAATCAAATTACGGCATAGCGACGGCACGGTTTCGAAGAGGTCGCGGTTTATTTTATTTTCCATATTTATTTAAATTTTAAATTAACTTAACATGGTTATACATGTTTATAAACATTTGAAAACGTATATTTCATTGTCAGTGATTTATACCGACGGGTGAGCTTAGGTTCTGTTAGTAAATATTAAAACATCTTGTTGATGGAATAACGATAACAATATATTAGATTTACAAACATGTCTTTTTCAACTGTACCATTTAATGTTATGTAATAAATAATTTTATTGTCACTATGACCGTATGGGATAATATGATAAATTTTGACCCTAAATGAACATATGCAAAAACCCTAAAAATAAATCTTCAGTTTCCACTTAATAAAATATTAAATGTATGACGAACACGCCAGCGTCAAAAATACATTACATGTTGAGTTGCTCTTGCAGCGTCCTCCGCTCTGCGGCCGCGCTCGCCAGCGCCTCCTCGTGCAGCGCTTCACAGTCACCGAGCTGGCGCCGCAGCTGCTGCAAGTGCTGTGCCTTCTCCCGCAGCTCGCATTGCAACTCCTCCAACAACTGGTAGCCTGGTTTAAATAACACAGTATATCATTCATAAAACAATCGATCAAGAATCATGAAAAAAAAAATATATTGTGTAATATTCGAGTTTCAATTTGTTTCTTTTTTGTATATATAATTTTTACTGGTCCGAAATCTAATAAGGAGTAAGCCAATCATTAAAACCTACAGTATGGAGAAGAAAAAGACTACTAGTTATTGGTAACAGCATGGATGGTATCTATGAACAATGGATATCGCAGGCAAGTCTCCACTGAGATGATGTGATGAGGGGAGGAAATTACTCTTGTTGTATAGCTATGGTGTATACCAGAGACAAATAATTGGAATAAAGTAAGTGGATAATGATTAGTATCTTAATTATTACCAAGATGTCTCTGATACATAAGAACGCAACCTAGTAATTACCTATTATACTAATATATATGACTTATATTTCACATATAGTTACCTCTCGATATAAGTTTGATAAATTTAAGAATAGCTTTCCACAAAATACATACACAAATTATAATATTATATGAACCCATTGCAATAATAATGAATACTGTAGAAAGATACATTTTCATCAGCTTATTGAATAGTGTTCAGAGGGTGATTCAGGCAACAATCTGTCCGATTGTTGCCTACCTCATAGAATCACTACGGGTATGCGACCCCGGACTGCTCTAGCTATTCCTGTCACACTCCTCTCTTCCGTGGCAGTAGTATCCCTTCCTTTATCCTACCAATCCCTATGAGCGGATGCCTCCCGCTAAGACCGACTGGTGATCCCGGCCAGCCACTAGACCTAGCACTACAGATAAGGTCAGCATCAGAGGCCTTGCTGATGCTCAGGGACGTTTCTGCCTCTAACCAATTGTAGCGGTCCCCCCGTTCCATTGGATCCACGGAGGCAGGGATAAGAGTGCACCTGTGTTTGCGCGGACACTGTCGTTTTTAACGTTTCGTGCACTTTAATATCTCCTGCGTAACTGACATGGCTACTGACTATCGGACTCCGATTAAGAAAAGTCCTACGGCGATGGGCAATGGTAGAGAGGTCTGGTTGTGATGCCAACCAGGCTTTGTCTGATGCCTGCACGTAGGCGGCTCAAGGTAGATGGTCGCTTTGCACTGCACTGGGTTAACAGTGTGATCCGGCAGCTCCTTGGGTGATGAAGCAGCTCTATTTAGAGGGGCCCTGCTTCCCCCAATATGGGGAGGGGACTAGAAAAGGTGTCCTAAAAAAGGTTTAACCCATCACACTCGGAGATAGTAGCCACGATTGTCTCTGCATCATCACTAACGTGTTCGCAAATACAGAAATAAAAGCCGTAACAACACACACAAATACCGGAATATGACTTTTGCAACGTGGAATGTTCGCACCCTCCTTGATAGCGAAGCCAACCAAGGCCCTCCTCGTAAAACTGCCATTGTGTCCCGAGAACTTCGACGCTATGGTGTAGATATTGCTGCTCTCAGTGAGACACACTTGGCTGACGAGGGGGAGAGAGTTGAGCGAGGAGGCGGTTATACTTTCTTTTGGAAGGGTACCCCATCTTCGGAGCCTAGGAGATCTGGTGTTGGTTTTGCCATTAAAAATAACATTGCTTCCATTTTAATGGAGGAGTGTCCTGTCCACATCTCGGACCGCGTCACCACGTTGCGACTACACCTAGATACGGGCAATTACATTAATGTCATCAGCGTATATGCGCCAACGATGGATAAGGATGATGATATTAAGGCCAAGTTTTACGAAGAAGTCACTCAAGTCCTCTCCCAGATCCCGTCTAGGGAGCAGATACTCCTGATGGGGGACTTTAATGCGAGAGTGGGACGTGACTTTGAAGCTTGGCCTCGGGTCTTGGGAAGACATGGTGTCGGAAACATGAACAGCAACGGGCAACTCCTTTTGTCCCTATGCGCTCAGTTTGAACTGGCTATCACCAGCACCATGTTCAGACTTCCGGCAAGGTATAAGACCACATGGATGCATCCTAGGTCAAAACACTGGCATCTGATTGACTATGTAATTGTCCGACAAAGAGATATTTCCCAAGTGCATATCACTCGCGTTAGGCGGGATGCTAATGCGGTCTGCTCCTCGGATCACCGACTTGTCGTCACAAAGCTGAGGCTCCGCCTAAACTCTCCCCGCAGATCCCAGGTAGTGAATCCTAAGCGTATGGACCTTGAAAAGTTACAGAGTCTTGGTACTCGGGAGACCTACGCACAGGAAATTAGTGGTGCACTCCAGGCGATAGATGTTGAGATCGGTGATGTGGTGGATAACTGGCAAATGCTCTCGTCCAAGTTGGTCGTCGCCGCCTCGCAGACACTGGGCGTTACACCCAGGAGACACGAGGATTGGTTTGATGACAATGACGACATTTTGACCAAAGCCATTCAGAAACACCGTTCTCTCCTACGTCATAAACGAGATGACCACCAGGCGCCAGAAGTCAAGCGTAGTGGAGCAGAACTGCGAAAATATGTACGGGGAATAAAAGACAAGTGGTGGTGCGACAAAGCCGAGCGCTTGCAGTGGCTTGCTGACACCAAACAGCTTGGTACATTTTACGAAGAGGTCCGCAAACTTGTGGGTACAGCAACTCGAACTAGAGTGCCCCTGAAATCTATCGATGGCACACAGTTGCTTATCCATAGGAAAGATGTTCTAGATAGATGGGGAGAGCATTTCAACACCTTGTTCAATGTTGATCGAGCTGCGGATATCGTACACATTAGCTCGATGGCAGCACTCCCCACAATCAACAAACTGGATGAGCCACTGACTTTGCGCGAGGTTAGTGTCGCTATTCAACAACAGCGAAATAAGAAAGCGGTGGGCATTGACAATGTACCTGGAGAACTGCTCAAGTATGGAGGTGTAGAATTGCACCAGACTATCTGGAAGCTATTCGTTAAAATGTGGGATCAGGAGCGAGTACCTGATGATTTCCGAGTCTCACGTATTCGTTCACTGTACAAAAACAAAGGCGACAGATCAGACTGCAATTCCTACAGAGGTATCTCTCTACTGACTGCTCCGGGGAAAGTATTTGCCCGGATACTTTTAAACCGCCTGCTACCCTTGTCTGAAGACATACTGCCGGAAACCTAATTCGGCTTCCGACCGAACCGAAGCACGTGTGAGGCTATCTTCTCCATACGACTGCTTCAAGAAAAGAGTCGAGAGCAAGGTCAACCACTGTATGCATGCTTTGTTGACCTTGAGAAAGCCTTCGATAGTGTGCCTCGAGAAGCCTTATGGGTGGTGCTGGCAAAACTAGGATGCACAGAAAAGTTAGTGAGAATGATCCGACTCCTCCATGATGACATGCGTTGCTGTGTCAATGTACAAGGCGAAGATTCAGAGTTCTTTGCGGTGAGCTGCGGCGTGAAACAAGGCTGCGTGCTTGCTCCAACTCTGTTCGCCTTGTACTTTGCGGTTGTAGTGAGGGAGGTCTTGCAAACTTTGTCTGACGGTATTCGCATTCGTTTCCGCACCGATGGTGGTGGTGTCTTCAACCTATCGAGACTTAAAGCTCGGACCAAGGTGTCATGGGCGACAATTACGGAGATGATGTACGCGGATGATTTATGTTTTGTGGCGGAATCCCCAGAGAGTCTGCAAATGCTTATGTAGAGACTTGATGAGTCGTGTCGCAGATTTGGCCTTAAAATCAACGTTAATAAGACCGAAGTGATGGCCCAAACGTTGAATAGTGCCCCAGCTGACATTAAACTCGGTAACGTCTCACTAAAGCGGGTAAACAAATTCAGGTATCTGGGGAGCACCGTAACATCGAGGTGCCACCTTGATAACGAAGTCAACAGCAGAATAGGTGCAGCTGCTGCAGCCTTTGGCAGACTACGTTCCAGGGTGTTTCGCTCTCATGACGTAAAGCTCGCTACAAAAGTAGCCGTGTACAAGTCGATTGTTATGCCGAATCTCCTATATGCGTCCGAAACGTGATGCCTCTACCGCAAGCATATCTGCACATTAGATAGATTTCACCACAAATGCCTCCGCGACATTTTGAACATTCACTGGTCGGACCGTGTTCGTAACACGGAAGTTCTACGGCGGGCAAATGTTGGTGGAATCGAATCCTGTTTAATGAAGCGGCAGCTGCAGTGGTGCGGCCATATCTCTAGAATGTCTGATGACAGAATAGCTAAGCGCATCTTTTACTCTGAACTGCAGGATGGCAAGCGGAAACAAGGCGGCCAATTCCTACGGTACAAAGATGTGCTTAAACGACACATGAAAAGATGTGGCACAGATCCGTCACAGTGGGAGTTGATGGCTGCGGACCGACCACAGTGGAGGCAGGAGACCATACACACCAAAGTGTCAGAGTTTGAAAGAAAACGGAGGGAAGAGCTCGATGCTAAACGCGACAAGCTCAAGGCTCGACCATCTGCGGCCTTTCTTTATAATTACGTCGGAGGGGTACTCACCTGCAGCGTATGTGGTCGTACATGCGCTGCAAAAATAGGATACGTCAGTCACATGAGAGCACACCAACGTAGCTCTCAATAGTGAGTAGTTAGTCGCTGTGGCCGAAAACGGTCGAGAGAGTAGTAGTAGTAGTGAATGAATTATTTTTAACATATTGTACGGACTATGTAATACTGTAAATATTTACACAAATTTCTAAAACCGATGTTTATGCAGCTATTAAAAGTGTTACTTCATTTTTACTACTGACTTTGTAATAACATGCTAGGGTAAATTCTCTGTTATAAATAAAAATATACAAACAGTGATAAAATTTCCAACCTCCTATTACCTTTAACTTAAAAGCAGCACCTAACTTGAACCAACAAATTAATTATAATTGATAATTATTTAATGATCCTTTATGGATAAATATATAATAGAAGTGACAAAATAAAGACATAAATACCAATAAATAAACAAGACGTAAAATATAAAACAAAGCTTAAGTTTGTTTATATTTAATGTTTATCATTATCTTTAGCTAGTTCAATAAAAAAACTTTTGCATTTGAAACTAATTTTTGAGTTATGTCATAAACATGCTATAAAAACATAACAAACATTATCTACAATGAGTAAGGAAGGTTTGTGATAATAGAATATAGCCAAGTGTTTTTAGTGCAATCTATGAAAATATAAGAAATTCAGAGTTAAACAATAAAATGAAGATATTAACGAACAATTCGTTATAATTAATCTCCATATTAAGAAATATCTTCAAAGAAAAACCTTTTACTAAATAGAGAAGTCTCTTAAAGACTAATGTCCTAGAATTATGTTTAGTTTCCTATTATATGTACAATAATTAGTGTCTTTCACATTAGATGTATTTTTAATCCCCAACTAAAGAGGGGTGTTATAAGTTTGACCTGTCCATCTGTGTGTCTGTCTGTGGCAATGCAGCGGCCAAACGCGTGGACGGATTTGAATGGGGTTTTTTTTTATCGAAATCCATGTTCGTCGAGATGGTTCTTAGTGATAATGGGTCGAAATAGAAACAGTCGTTTCCAAGATATTCACGTTTTATTGGAGAAAGGTTTTTATGCAATAATTAGCTGTTCCCAGCGGTTTCGCCCGCACTATATAGGACAAAAAGCTTTGTTATGTAGGCCAAAAGGTTTTTACACTTATTTACTCAGGTAAAGTACTTTATTAGAGACAGCTGTTGCCCGAAACTTTGTCCGAATAGACTGTAAAAAATATATTTATATGGCTTATGATTGTAGTCATAAAGAGTCACGGGCAGCAGCTAGTGATAATATAAATCCATTCATAGCGGTCCCCCGACGCAACGACTTCCATAAGTAAATAATAATATTATTTTTATTCTCTTTAGAGGTCTCTTTGTTTCTCTTTGTTCTGTTTGTTCTGTAATTTGACTTAACTATAAAAATAATTGTTGAGTAAGTGGAAATATTCCATAAACAAATATGAATATGAAGACAGGATAACACAATATGTAAAAAACATTATAGCACACAACATAACAATCTTAATGATAATGACCTTTTGAGTTAGATAGAGATAGATTGATAATTGGTTAGTTCATTGACCCTATAATTTGTATGAGATAAGTAATATATATTTTAGGAGGTCTTTTATATGTTATTGTTTCAATTTTACTACTTACCATCACTGGATATACCAGAGTCAGAATCTTGAGGTACTAGTCCGCTTTTAGTGTTAAAACTAAAACAAAACAATCATTTATACATAATGTTAATACTAGTTAATATAATGCTGTATTGTTATATATGAATGTTCAACATTAATAAATTTCAATAAGTAATACAACACTATATCATTTTAAAAAAGGGCTTATATCTCAGCAACAAACATCACAGTCCTACAATATATAAATATTTAACTGTTAAGGTATAACAATTAATACTTTATACATTTATTTATTATAGTTTTATTATTTAGTCTAAATAAATACTTCGAAATGGACCACACACCTCTCGTCTAAGTCGACCTTAGTTTTCTGACTCTCGCTGTATTTGCTTAGTGTGGTGGCTAGCTCGGACACAGTGATCTCGGGATTGCTCTGGTGAGGATCCAGGAGAGATCTCAAATAGCTGTACTCAGTTCTGCATACAGTGGGTTTGTTAAGAATTTGGTTATATATATAGATATTATATTATTATTGAATAAATGCATATATTACAATATTCAATATTATAAAGAAACAAGTTTAAAAAATAATAATGTTAGAAAAAACTTAATTTATTTATTTTTGAATGAACATTGACTATTATTATGGATAATTATAATAATATATATGAATTGTTAGGATATTAGTAGGATTTATATTTATAATTTACTATCAGATTTGCACAATATGCAAATTCCTTGGTATAATGGTCTATATAATTCAATTATGGTTATCTTAACAGTACATTAGTTACTAAGTATGATGGGGATCGTGATTTACATGCCGGTAAATAAAATATTAACTTACTTGTTTGTTTTTACGAAAGGCGCGAACTTGTCCATTAGTATATCAACACATAAAGTGCTGTCCGCGCCGCAAAACTCAAATATACGTTCTGCCGTGACGATATATTCTAAAAATGAATATAAACAAAACAGTAATGATGAAGTATGCGCTGCCCAACGCATAGTTACAATAATAAACGTTTAAAATTACACTTACCGTCAGCGATTTCAGGTCCCTCTAGATTCATTGTTTTATCACTGCTACAATTATTACAAATAGTTAAAACTAAACGTTATAACTAAAACGCCTTTACGGTAACTGTCGGTTGTTTATTTTTCATTAGCAATAAATTCGTTACGCTAGAAATACAAAAATAGTTTTGACTTTATAAAACGGTTTTATGCTAGTAGGCATGTGCCTGTGCATTGGATAACTTCCGTATCGATAGAGGTTTAAAGATTTAGTAAAGATTTATAAAAGGTAGACTAATACATAATAATTAATAAAAATAAAACTAGATCTCGATTAAATAACAATATATTTTTGTTTTATAATAAAAAAATCTTTAAGGCAGTGTAAAAAAAAAAACAATTAAAATTTTATTTCAGGGAGTATTTTTATCGACAAGTTCAAAGTTTTTTTATCTCTAATGGTTTACCACAGATAGTAAAATATATATTTTTGAAATGGCAACTGCACATTTCAATATTAAAAGTTTAATTATTGTATTTTATTTTATTCTCTAACAATATATAATTAATAATAAAAAACTTGTTGTGCATTAGCACCTTGTATGTCTATTCAGAAAAGATTGACCGAATTATCAACTTAAATTCATAAAGAAACAATAAAATTTAAATTTGCCTTGCTAATAGTCGTTAAAAATTGAAATGCTTCTTACTATCGGATTTTCATAAGAATTTAAGAATGTACCTCAAGATATATATGTTTTGTTTATATTGTACGTTATGCAGTAGGCTCATGTGATGAAAATCTATACTTGTAAGCTTGTTTGACCTGACTTTCGATCAACGCGCACTCAAAATCGGAGAGGTCATTGAACATTTATGAGTGATACAGTAAGTTTAGTGTGTAGACAACGTATTACCACATCGGATAACGTATGCATGAATCATGATGCATAAGACTTCTGAAGACGACACGACAATTTTCTCCTGCCCACCAATAAGATAGCGGCCGGCGCGCCCAGCGATCTACTCAGTGCTGACAACACCTGATTTTTTCCCCCTAACAGTAATCTCGAAAACCCCTAAACTACAAATTTAACAAACAATATATGTGGATTCTGTACTATCATTTAAATTTTACATATTACCCTAAACTTATAACATTCCTTTCGAAATTTACATGATGTTTATGAAATTTTAATTTAATGTTACCAGTCAATAATAATGTCAATAAACAAAATACGGGTCAGCAGTTACAACCTTGTTTGAAAATTATACCAATAATACGATTTTTTTTCAAATATTTAACAAAATTTAAAAACCTCGTTTTTCAGTCATTTCTAGTTGTACTCGAGTGTTGGAGTCCCTAGTTGTATTAGAGTCACTCGAATTAACTAGTTAGTAGTAGAGTTTACATAAATACAGTGTACAAATATATACAAAAATATACATAAATTTATCATCACGGTTAACAGAATTTTATATACAAAAACTGTATAATATATTGGCTATCATTGTGCTCCTAGGTTTGGAGTACAAAGCTCTTATAAAACGCTGTCGGACTTGCGGAACAACTAGTAATATGGACATAGACATGGAAAAAATAAAAATAAATTATTTATTTAGTATAAATATACACATTTAGAACAAATTATTTAAGTACAATAAAAACTATCAAGAACAACATAATTCTCAAAATCACAAATCTATCTCGTTCTGATGGTGTTAAGAATCTCAATAAGACCGCTGTGTACTTTTAAAACCGCAATTCTTGTTTCTATCATTGTAAAGTCACTCAGCTCCATCTAAAAACACAAGATTACTTTTATTGTTCGTTCATTTGTTTTGTATTGTATTGTATTGTAAAATTGTCACTTGTATGTCCATTGTCTTATGTCCAGTAGTAAAATATCTGCTCCTGTACTGGACGTTGAGTTTCTACATTCTTGGTAGTTGTTGAGTTGGAATTAAACGGAACTATGTTCTACAGGTATTTTTTTCTAATATTTGTAGATTACATGATCTTTTCTGAATCAAGCAGACCAATACAATTATTTATATATTATTTTCCTGTCGGGAATCAAACCCTGACCAGTTATAAAATCGTCTTCACGTAGTCAGTACTGTTAATTATTAACGTATAATACTAAAATGAATGTTGATCTAAATCTTAATACATACTTTGTTTATACTGTAGGTACATACTAATTCAGACACAATATTTCTTAAATTCATCTCTAACAGAGAAGTTTTATATTTTTATAAAACACATACGCCTTCAGGGGGATCCTTATCTCTTGGCGGGAATCGTCCATACATTCGTTCACAGATGGCGCACAGGCCGCACCATGTCCGGTATTTTATTGTCTGTATCTTAGGCTAGTAGTAAATATAACGAAAAAAAAAAAGAATTGCATTGTTTGAAAATGTTTAAAAACATGTATTATATATTATAATTTATTCTATATTTATATAAATTTAGAATTGCATTGTATAATAAAATATATACCTCTAAGGTATCACCGCTTTCAGGAGTATTTTTGGTACATCCAGAGTCAAGGAGAGTGAGCTTGATCTCGTCCGGGATGTTCTCATCGTCTTCGTACTGATCCCACTCCATAATACTTTGAAACTGCTTCACCTGTTCAGCAGTTAGAATACCACCCATCATTAGCATTAGACCTTCTTCTATATGCTGAAATTACAATTAAATATTTAGGAACATAGTACATTAAATTATTAATAGGTTTTTAAAAATTAGTTTACCTTTATTGGCATTCTATAACCTTTTGGTATAAATTTCCTCAACACTGTAAGGTAGAGCAACTGCTTCGATTTCTTCAATGTCACAAATCGGGCGGCATAATGCATCGGTGTTAACGCTATACAAAAGAAAATAACAAATATACATATATGAGTTATATGATTTCATATACAGAATTTAAAATGTTCGACTATACTATCAACGAAAAAAATATATAAACAGAAATCAATCAATGTTGTAAATCATGTATGGACAACCTTTGTCAAGTTGTGGGCCAAACTTTAGTGTGCAAATACATTCGCGGGCCGCATTTAAAAGTAGTTTATTTTAAAGTAGTGTTGTCAAGTAGTGTTCATAATTTTTTGCACTATTGCAAATATCTATATATCAGACATGAAATAATACGACAATATTATTGCAATATCAATTTATTAAAATAATAAAAAGAAATGAAAAAAATTGGTACAACATTGTAATTAAATCTTTAAATTTGGAATTGTTACAAACTACGAAAGTTAAATAGCAACACCGAAATCAATGAGACTTGAATTTGGGAAATAAATCCATCGATGTTTGGATTAATTCCACTGCTACAAAGACGTAAAGAATTTTCCAAATTATCGTCAGTCAGCCTTGTACGATGTTTTGATTTATTAACTTTCATCATTGAAAAGAACTGTTCGCATTTATAAGTACTGCCAAACGCACAAATCAATCTTCTTGCGAATTTTCTAAGTTGCGGAAAATGGTCTTCTTTGTATTTACTTTCTAGGTATTTTCTGTAGAAATCGCACAACTCCACGTCTTCAAATTTAGATTTTAGGAGTGAGTTTTCTTGAATCTCGATCAACTCCATTTGCAAGTCTGTTGGAGCATTTTGTACATTACTTTTTGTTGGAGTAGCAAATAAATTGAAACAGTCATCCATGTTTTTGAAATCGCTAAATCTGTTCGAAAATTGCTCCGACAGTACCTTGAGTTCTTCAGCATATTAAGCATGAGCAATATTCTCATACGCAGAGAGCGTGGGGAAATGGTAACTGTTACCAGACAGCATCTGTGCCTCCCATAAGCGGATTTTATTCTGAAACGCTTTCAAATGGCTGTACAAATCATTAACTAACTGTCCTTGTTTTTGAAGTTTCAAATTTAAATCATTCAAATAGCCAGTAAGGTCGACCAGAAATGCTAAGTCACATATCCATTTTGGGTCACTCAATTCAGAAAGTGGTTTATCTTTTATTTGCATAAAGTCTTTTATCTCATTTATAAGCTCGTAAAACCGTTTTAGCATTTTCCCTTTGCTTAGCCATCTGACTTCACAATAATATGGTACGTCGTCATATTCGGCTGATATTTCATCCAAAAACGCCTTGAACTGACGATGATTAAGCCCTCGGGATCGAATAGAATTGATGGTTTTTACTACCACATTCATAACATTCTGGAGTCGAATGGACTGAGAACACAAGTTCTGTTGGTGGATAATGCAATGAAGGACTATCAAATCATCTTTTTGCACATTTAGTTCAGTTGCTTTTTCATTCAAAATTCCGATGAAACCTTTACGTAAGCCGACCATAGAAGGTGCACCATCTGTGCATACTCCAACTAATTTTGACCATGGCAAGCCAAAACTTGTGAATACCTTTTGAACTTCATTAAAAATGTTCTCTCCTGTAGTGGGACCTTTTAGCGGCTGTAAAGCGAGCAATTCCTCAGTAACAGTGAACTCTTTATCAACACCTCGAATAAATATAGCGAGTTGAGCTGTGTCCGACAAATCGGTGCTCCCGTTTAATGCTATGGAAAATGATTCAAAACCAGCCATACGGTCAGTCAATGTTGTTTTGATATCATTAGCCATCATTTCTATACGTCGGACAACAGTTCGTCTTGACAAACTAATTTTTCCAAATTCATTTTTCTTTTTAGGACACAAAACACTGCAAACTTCTAACATACACTCCTTGATAAATTCTCCTTCGGCAAATGGTTTTAATGACTTTGCCAATTTTGAACTAACTATTCTGTATTTTGTCTTTTCTTATTTGTCCTGTCAGTGAGTGCAGCGTAGGATGCTTAGTTGAGTAATGCCTCTTTATATTGAATTCTTTCATCACTGAAATGGATTCATTACACAGCAAACAAATAGGCTTACCATTGTGCAAGATAAAAAAGAATTCTTCAGTCCATTTTTCTTGAAATTGGCGACCCTCTGAATCTACTTTTCGTTTCTTTCCACCAGACATTATTTTCGTATACAAAATATAATTAGTAGGCGCTCAAGATGCACACAAAGTCACAAAGCAAATTGACGGCACTAGCAGTTCGCTAGGATATCGCTTGTCGAAGTTATCACCTCGGTAGCTCAAATAGAACTGAACTTAAGTTCGGGCCATCCACCCGATTATATAGGCAAAATGAAGAAATGATCTAGAATCGTCTAGTGTAGAACCGTTGAGAAGAAAAAAACTTTTGTTGCGCCGCCAGTAGGGCGGCAAACATCAAAGGCTTTTATGTTTGCCGCCTCACTCTTTGATGATCGACGCCACTCGGCTTGCTCGCTCACTTGATTCCGTGAGTATGAGTAAGTAGTGTAATATTTTTTTTTTAATTAGGTTTTACAAAATGTCTTGCCGGCCGGATCAAATCATACAGCGGCCCGATCCGGCCCGCGTTCCGGTTGTTGCCCACATATGTTGTAAATAAACTCAATTCCACACAATAAGAGCTCAAAAACCGAAATAAATTACACGACTGAAATAAAATATCAACAAAAATAAATAGGAACAGCAATATAAAATTAGAATTCCTATAAAAATACAGACCATCTAATAAATAAAAAAAAATAACCAACTATAATTTCAAAAATAGAATTACTCTCAAGAGCATTCGAGTCTATGGGCAGACCGAACTGCGCGTTCTGTCGCGAGAAGACGCGCGGCACATGCAGCCAGTCGGCCAGACTGGGCGGCGGCACGCGGAGCTCCCGCAGCACCAGAGCTACGTCCCGCGCCGGCGCTCGCTCCGGACGAGTGCGGAGCGCCTCGCGGAGAACGTAGCGACGCTGTTGATGTTACACATTATTTTTTTATAGCTATAGGACGTTTTGTTGTCTGTAGGTTTTATTTAATCTACTAAACCTACTCAAAAATATCATAGAAGCAACATTTTAGTGTATGTTTTTAAAAATGACCGTTTTTAAAAATGATCGTAAGCTACATTATCCTGAACGAAATATATAATACTCTTTATATTCATAGAAGCTTCTTGATATCGAGTTTTTTAGTGTACACTTTTGTATGTTAAGTCGGAGGAAATAATTCTACTCAGCTACTATATCGTCTTAACTAAACTTCTTGACAAATGAAACTCCTAATAATAAATACATATAATCTGGACTCAATATAGTAGTAGATCTGTGGTTGAGTTGTTATTTGTCTATTGGCAGAACAACAAGTACACCTAGATTATGATGATGTTTGGCAGACATGAGTTTTAACACCAGTATTTTGTTCAGTTATATAAAATTTAATCCCAACCTTCGTATCAAACTCAGTCTCAATAGCCTCTTCATCGACTTCTCTGTGCAAATACTTCAAGATATCATCGTCAAGGAAGGAATCGGTCTTCTTGCCGCTACTGGTTTTGATAACAGGTAGAATGATGTCCTCGTCAGCTGTTGGCGCTATTGACCCTCGAGAACTGGGGTTTTGAGAGTCTGTTCCTATACCTGCTACCTAAAATATATATGCATATGTAAAAATTGTAGGAACGTATCTGGTCTTATTTTTGTCCAATTTAAAATAAAATTTACTTTAATATAGAATAGAGAAAAATAGACATGTTATAGTAGAATATAGCAGCCCAAAAATAATAAAATTTGAGTACATATATACAGGGTTATTTTTCATTAGTTGACCACCTCTTGCAGGCAGCCTCTCTACTTCAATCCTAACAACATTTGTTCTACAACTTTTTACAAATCTTGATAAAAAACACAAAAAAACGACACAAAAACATGTTTGCTGCTTCTTTTACTTATTACTCTATATTTTGTAAGAAGTACTTAAAAGGTGAACGCCCGGTATGGCACCGACGCTCAGAGTTAATACCAGTTCAGAGACAACAAATACATTTTTTATCGGAAAATTTAAATTTTAAAAACTAGTAATTTTAAAAAGTGGCAGAACAAATGTTGTTGGAATTGATGTAGAGAGGCTGACTGCAAGAGGTGGTCAACTAATTACAAATAACTCTGTATATGTCTCTTGAACATTTGTACGAATTTTATATTGGTTTACTAGTTAAAATGTCTATAATTTCGGTACTGATTAAGGCTTGTCTTCTAAGTTAAGTCTCATGTTATGACCTGTGTTTCCGGATCCTGCTGCGCCTGCGCGAGTCCGGCCGATGTAAGACGATCACTGACCCCGCTTCGTCCCTTGCGACGACGCTTGCCTCTTCTGCGGACTTCTCCACTACCTGTGCAAAGAAACAGACATTGTACAATATTGTTATGTCATTAGGACGAGAGCCAAAGGTATGAAGTCCTTTTATCCCCTCATTCTCCTCAATATTTATTTATCCCTCAAGGGCTAGAACGCATCTGAAATTTCCATCATTTGCAGATGTTTTGCGGTAACCATAGTAGGTGATAGTGGATCTTAATATGTTAACTATTGTAAAAAATATGTTAAATTCCACTGATCAACTTATGTCGTCACATGGTTGGTATTCAATCGTATGTTTACTACCTACCCTTGTTCTAAAAAAGAATTTACACAATTTTAGTTTACGTTGTTTAAAAAGTGCGCAAAACAGGCGAAAATTAAATTTATCTTGTTTTAATTAATACTTACACAGAGATGGTTTTCCCTACCTCTAACATCCATAGTTTCCATATATTTATTATTATTATTATTTTTCTCTTTATTTATCAGATTAAATACGGATTTACTAGATTCAATACGGATTGGATTTATCTACTCTCTTTTCTTTCATGTGGTAAAATAATACGGTATTAATTTAATTAAATAACATGTTTTTTTTTAATTTAGCCAGACGTAAATGTAAATTATTGTTTAACATTTTGTGCTTTAGGTATTATTTTTAAGTAATTGTTATTGGTTTAGGAGAAATGTAATTAGGTTCAGCTGCAGGTTATCTTACCACCATCATCAGGTAGCGGCATTTCGCTTCCTTCGCCATCTTTCTCGGCCTTAGATCGTTGAGATGCCGGAGTTTCACCTTTCTTAATTTTGATGGTTTTTCCTAAATTTAAGGCTTTGAGTTGATTCTGAAAAAAAAATAAAAACATGTTTTGTTTATGTTATGCAGAGTCATGTAGTATTGAAATTTTCAATTGATTTGAGGGAGTTTACTAAATTACGGTTACATAATGTAAAACTATACACAAATAAACACTACCTCAAGCGTTTTAATAAAATCATTACTATCATAAGTGACTATTTCTTCTTTTTTTATCATTTTCTTAGCCAGAGTCATAGTTGGTAACTTCATTCTTTTCTGTTGGCCAGTTGTCCCCCAAGTCCTCATTGACAACACTATATTAGAAGCGCCTCTTTTTCTATTTTTTGGCGCGTAATTAATAATTATTCTCGATACATGCATTAGAACACAATCACACGGCGCAGTCAGAATAACTGGTGGTGTAACTAAAGGTTTACGTCTTACGCGTTTAATTTTATTTCCTACGCTATCACTATTTATATGCGAACTCTTTTCTTTCCGTCTCTTTTCTTCTGGTTTTTGTTTTTTAATTTGTAACAATTTTGTTTTTGATATGAGAAATGGTAACATTTTATTACAGTTTTGTGAAGTTTTGTTGAATGTATGCGAAAGTAAACGTGACTAAATTTACTTTGCTATCAGCATTAGCGTCAGTATTGATTAGCACTTATCAGTTAAATAATAACTAACTCTCCACGGTCTAGTTATTGTAGAAGGTGATGGAAATAACCGGATAAATGTTGAGTGACAAAGTAGCTTGTAATGTTGATTGCAGAATTGATTAGAATTACCTATGTGCTGTAAGATATTAAAATAACACGATCTTTTAAATGACAGTCATTAATATTATTTATGAGATATTTTTTATTAAATTTGAAATGTTTGATATTTATTTTTTCGTATTAAGTGGTATTTGTCCAAAGAGGAAATACTATCTAATCTGCAGTATGGTTCTTTAGCTAATTTGTTGATCAATATTTAACCTACTTCAAAATAAAATTCCTCATAGATATAATTTATTAATATTTGATTATCGTCTGATGTTTCTCATGATTTGAGTTATTTCGGTGTTCGAGGAAAAATGAGAGTTAGATTAGTTAGTTCATTCGGCTGCTTCTTGAAAGGGTTTCTCACTTTCTGGGATAGTGTTCATTACTAATACGGGTTTTGACATCACGAAAACTTTGATAGTGATGATTACTATAAATCATCCTAAATAACTGAAAATAAATATAATTTTAAAGTTTTTTTTAATATTTCAATAGTTTTTTTTAAGTCAACGATTTCGACGATTTTAAAAACGTTCATAGTTTTGGTAACGTCAAAACTCGTACTATGGGCATAAGCAACGAACAGTTTTATATATTAGTGCCATATTGTGGTTTTTGACTACATTTTACATAAATAAATAATATATATCATTAACACGATAAGATTCTCCGTGATTTCTGGGATACTGAGAACTGACTGAACTGAACTAAACTGTCTTTATGATTCAAATAAATTTCTTCTTAACAATCCTAGAAATTGAGATCTTACCTTCTTAACATTTTTTACGTTGACAGGTTCCTTAACAGTCCGTTTAGAGAGAATAAGCGGAGAGGCGAGTGGTGGTAACTGTTCGCACTGTCCGTTGACGAGGCGCGTGTGTGCGCTGGTAGATAGATTGAGGGATGGAAGAGATCGTTCGTTTGCGCTGGGCGTGTGACCGGTCATGTCAGATGTGGTGTAGCCATGGTAGTAGAGAGTTTCCTGGAACAAAAGGAAATTCTTACGTCTTTTAAAACTGACATTTTGGTTATTCTGCTACAGTCGTATTACAAATATATTAAAATTTAAAACGATAATGGGGGTCACGAAAATCTGGGCCAGTTTAGTATATGAATGTACTTACTGAAGTATAGGAATGAAGTTGTAACTGTTACTATAGTCTGACTGCTTGTAATAAAGCTGACCAGGCTATAGTGTGTATATAAAACAATCCTTACAAAATACCTTGAGTACCTACAGATGTGTGTGTGATCAATTATTAGTGTGTGTGAGTCACATTATTTTGTCATCACGTACCAATTCAACATCATACCTGACTGTGGCTTCTCCTCAAGTCCAGCACAATAGTAGTTCTGTGGTGTGGCTGATCCGGTGTGAGACATCGTCGGGAGCCGCGCGACTTACCGCTGGCGAGAGTTGGAGCCGGCGTCAGTGGGCGGGAGTCTGTTTCTGTGTACCTTGAATATATGATAAGAAAAGGTTTTTTTTGTATATTGACCGAGGAGCAAAATATCTATCTGATGGTAGATGGACAGTCACCTATGGGCCATGGGAAACCAACGAAACTAATGAGTATCGGTTTCCTTTTAGAAAATATAAATGAAAATAAAAAAAAAGATATATGTAGGTATATAGATAGAAATGAAGATTCTTCTTACCTAGATCTTGTCATTAAAATAAAATGTTCTACAGGGTTTTCAAGATTAAACCATTAGCTAAATCATCAGATCCATATTAAATACACAAATATAAATATAGGGCTAAGATAGGTTTACCTTCGGAACATATCCTCTGTAACAATATCATGCGGTGTTCTATTTTTCTCCTTTTCATTGTCTTGAAACTTTGATAAATCTTCTTGGAAATAATGCGCCTTTCCTTCAAGTGTCTGGCGAAAAACATGAATAAGTTATATCGAGAATTTATTGTAGCTTTTAGTTTAATAAAGTTTTAGAGTATGATTACCCAGGCATCCTTGGCTCGTTTAACAAACTCTTTAGCGTCGGTATCAGCCGGGTGGTTGCAAAGAACAGAACAACCTTTTGAGAAGGGGTTGTAAAGAGCTGCGTAAGGGCGTAGCATGAATGGAGCTGGGCTTACGTCGCATCGTAGTTCAAAACTATCCTAAAATAGTGAAGAATGTATTATTTTAAACCAATGTCTAAAAATATTGGGTTTAGAATGAAAAACAAAGATTTTGTATAGGGGTTTGTCTGTTAAAACTAGTTGTTGGTTTATATATATAATATGATATGAAATCGTATACATTAGATACTAGATACTGTATAAATAAAGGGATATAACAAGCGAAACACTTAGGTTATACACACACATGCTTTTAACAAGTTAAATGCATCCTATGAAAATGCGTGTTCTTTAAAGAAATGTACGATAGGTGCTTACCTTGTGTGTAACAAAGTTATGTTTTTGAGCTACACTGGCCAATAACCCAGTGTTACTGGTTAGTCCCATTTCTTATGATGAATATCGACCAATCAATTGCTTGGTAACAAAGAATAGAAAATTATTAGAAACGATTCAAAAATAAAGTTGTATGATTGATTGACAGATAAATGATTCTTTTTTGTCTGAAAGATTTTAGCTTTATTTTCATAGACAACAAAGAATATTTAATTATTATTTGAATCAACATCACGTAGTTAGTGACTTGTAACTAGATTAGCCTTAGAAGCTAGGTATAGTCTAACAGGAGCTAGAAGACGAACAAGTGATAGCTTAGTTTTAGATATTCAAAAAGAATATTTAAAAAGAAGTGAATTTGAGGAAGTAGCGGCATAGGTATAAAACTCGTACTCGAGCAGGAATTGAACCTGGCCTTAATTATTAAAATAAAACAATGCATCATTAATCATTACTTTTATAAGTTATCTTAAAGGTCACGATTGAGATAAATTATGTATAGCATATAATAAAATGCCTTTTAAAATAATATTGTTATCATAATATAACATATTTTCTCGATAAATATTCAACTCAGAATAACAAAAACAACACATTGAAATTTTTCACATATATTATTCAAAAAAAATTTACACAAAAGCACTAAGACATCCATTTAACCTTATTGTCTAAATAAATGAAGTTTTAATCCGACACGCAACTTCTTAATTAAAAGATATAATTTTCTCTAAAAAAAATATTCATTATCTCGGAACCACGGCATATTAACATAACACCTAAACAAGCGATTGTGAATCTCCTAAATTTACCTCGTCACTAACAGGTTCTATTTATTACAAAAATGTATTATACATTAGTGCATTAATTTAAATGTATCGTGAAGTACTATTATAATTTACATCAACCAATTCTGGTTTAACTTCAGTAATGGTTTAAAACCATTCAAAAAACTTTACCTGCTTCAAAAGTGCAAGAGTATTGAGTAGAATATGTAAAACTCTAGTGTATAAATTAATTTATAATAAAAAAATATCTGTTGTTACTGAATAAATATCGACAAGACATCTTTTATTTCACGAGCTGTGAAATACTGAGCCGGTATAAAGTATAAATACTTTGTACTTAGAAATATTTTACGTCGGCCATAAATTCTCAGTAAAGCGGTGTCGTAAACTTATCAACTGTGTTACGACTGCACACAATATGCCAACTTATTACACGTTATTAAGTAGCTTTTACTCTCTAACATTAGACTCTGTTATGCAAATTATTTCCGAATAACTATATTTACAGCTACATTATACAATAATTTATGTTAATATAATGAATAATCATTAAATACGTACAATATTTTATAATTGCCAGTCATAACACAGGTTAATTACAATAATAGAGCTCTTTACGATTTAAAAAAATATATTGCTATCATTAATGTTCGTATGAGCTCACAAATTGCAAGGTCGAATTTACACCTTTCCAATCCATCACGAACTGGACAGAATTATGAGTATCCGTCAATATTAAAAGGCTGTGAACATAACTCTGACGATAAAATTGATATGTTATTATAACTAGCTTTATAAATGATTGCATACTTGTTAGATAAATTAAAATATATTAATAATGTGAAGAGATTAGAAATATATATTGTTTTTTAATTTCTACAAGAATCAGAAAATCTCATTCTATTTTAACAAGTACACAAAAAGGCAAGTCGATAAGAAGGCAAGTCACCCTACTTTACTTTTTCTTAAAGTTGTTTAAAGTATGTACAACAAATAATTATTATGTCATGAATATAAGCAGTTCACTTCATACATTTAACTTAGTCTGTGGTCCACTCGAATGAATGATAACCGGCACCCTTAATCAATATAATAGTTAAAATATAAAATAATAATTTAGACTAACAGCACTCTATGTAAAATTGTGTGACTTCATCTCGTTCTCTACAAATAAAATTTAATTATGACTAGTCGTTATGAAATAAATTTGAGCATGGAAAACAAGCGTACTACACGACCATGCGACTATAAAAATATTATAAAAACTTAAATACATAAGTTATAAATATAAATTACATGTAAAGTATCGTCACAAGTAAAAATAAAAACCGTTCGGTTCCATCGTTTCTCAACACTATCGCGCGAACACTAAGTATTTTATACACCTCTCTTCACTCGATCACCACTACGGTATCGTCGGGCGGGAGGCGGGCGGGACCCTACGGACGCGAGGCACGCGCCGCCTCCTCCAGCGCCCGCACCTTCAACTCGCGTTCGCGCTGCTGCCGCAGGAAGTCTTCGTGGTGCAGGAAACCACGTTCGCGCTCCAAAAGAAGTTGTCTTTGCAACTGCTCGTGTGCAGCCGCCTGGTGGGCTAACTGCTCAGCGTAAGGTCGCCCCAGCAAGTCCGGATGAGGAAGTGGCCTATATGGCCCACCTCCACCTAATCCTAGACTCAGAGCATCTTGCTGTGCTTGAGCCGCTTGCTGTCCCGGATGTAGGTGTAAATGCGTATGCGAATGTGCGTGGGTATGAGCATGAGTATGGGCATGGTATTCTGGGTTTATTCCCGCCATCTGCAATCGTACCATAGGGTCTGCAGCTAGAGCTAGTCTTTCGGCTGCCTCCAACTGGGCAGCCGCTACTCCGGGGTGAGGGTGATGCGGATGGTGAGACGGAGCACCCGAGACGGGTACCGATTGTGGCGGCCCTCCGGCCCCAGCCGGAGGAATACCGAGTCGTTCTAACCGTTCTCTTTCTAGTTGAGAGAGAGCAGCTGGTCCGTGACCTGGCGGATACAGCCCGAACTGTACAGGTATAGCTCCTTGAGGAGGAGGAGGAGGCATACCGTATCGTCTGTGCATTTCTAGCCAGTGGGGATCGATTGCTCTTGGACCCACATTATTTTTAAGCAATTCTTCTTTCAATCGATCGTTAAGTTCACGTTCTCGCAGCTCCCGTATTTCTCTGTCTCGTTTTTCTCTCTCTAAATGTTCGAGTTCAAGACGTTCTCTCGCCCCAGCAGCACCGTACATTGAACTTAACTGATACTGAAGCATTGGATCCATACAATGCCGTGGGATATTTCCGGGGCTGAACCCTGCATGAGGTCTTGCATATTCAGATAACTGTCGTAGTGCTGGAGTATCTGGATAACCCGGAGGCCTTGGAAATCTATCATAGGGAGACGTAATAGTTTCAATAGCACCTCTTGATGGTGGTTTGGTTTCTGGCTTTTCGGGTGTAGCAATCTTTCTGTGAGCTTGTTGAGCTATCTTCTCTCTTTCCTCTCTATCTCTTTCAGCTTGTTTCCTAAGTCTTTCCTCCCTCTTACGGGCAAGTTTAGATTCTGGTACAGGTTTGAATATAAGATCTGTACGCGTACATGAGTTATAATCACCTCGATTCCAATGTCTTAAGAATATTGCAGATTGTGATCTGTGACATTCAGTGTCCTCTATTTTAGGTTCCGGACTGGGACCATGAGGTATATGAGCTGGACTCGGAATTTCTTCTTCTTCTGGTTGTGACTGTGTTTCTAATTTAAGTTCTGGGTTATCATCTGGCATTGGCCGTGGTGGGCCACGCAAATGCGGATGACCGTGTGGCATCTGGTGAGGTGACCCAGACCTAGCATGCGCTGATTGCAAACTTGCGGCAGCTTGAGCATGTAATCTTAAGCTTTCAATAGAGCTCGGTCCAGGTCCGGGAGGCAGACCTAAGCTTAGTCCTGGATGACCCATAGAAGGCGGTTGAATCATAAGATGATTCGGATTTCCAGGAAGCATTTTCGGATGGTGTCTGAGGAGCATTGAATCGGCCGGTGATAGTCTTTCTGGGTGATGAGCAAGATGGTGAGAATGATGATGCGTGTGATTATTTGTCACATTAACACTTGAAGATGAACTCGTTGTCTGAGATAAACTAGCTGACAAATGAAGAGGTGAATTTGAATGCGAACTTGATTTTTGTTGCGTATTTATTTTATGTTGAATAGACTGCGAAGAACTACTAGATGTAGAGTGCGAAATACTCAAAGTATGATTGGTACCACCTCCAACATGGCTAGGTTGCTTTTCTGTACTAGTATGAACAGCACTATGATGGCTAGTTGAGTGATGATGAGTCATAGTAGTTTCATGCAGCTGATGTCTTTCTGTTGTTGTGTTTGGATTTCGCGGATCCTCTGTGCTTTCCGATATCTCTCTTAACGACCTTGTTGTCACAGAAGAGCTTGTGCTATGATGCGCGCTGAGCATTGTTGTAGATTCGATTGTTGCTGGTTTCACTGGTTCATGTCTTCCTGGGGTACTTGACGCTGGATGCATCGGTGGTATAGGGTGCGGCTGGGGTAATGGACCATATGGATAAGGATAAGGCATGGAATAGCCCGGATGTGGATGAGCATAATAGGGATGCATAGCATGAGCTGCTGCTGCTGCGGAGAGTTGGAAAATGGACGAAGGATGCAGCAATGGATGATGAGGATGATGTAGAGGGGAAGAAAATGGATGTGGAGGATGTCCAGGTTGTTGACCAGAATGTAACATTGGCCCAGCCATTGTCGCTGGTATAGTCAGTGGCGTCGGGTTCATCAGATTTAGTGCAGAATGTGACACTGGTGCATTTGGTTGTACCGGTGAAGCAGAAATTTGTCTAGGTTGAGAGGGACTTGTCATGTGCCTTGAAAACGGTGAGGTTGTAGCTGATGGATGAGAATGACCAGGGGTGCCATTGTGGCTTGGTTGGCTCTTAATAGGTGTCGGTGTATGTGGACTTTTTACCGGTGGAGCCGTACTTGCAGACTCTGCTCCGCTACCTTGGCTCGATGATACTGGTGTAATATGTGGCTGATGCAAGAAATCTTGTTCTTTCTTAATACTCTCAATTCTAGGACCCAGAAATGCACTTTGCATATTTGAATTTTCATTTTGTGGTTGACTTGGTGGTCGACTGTTGTTTTCTACACTTGAAATGGACTCTCTGTCTCTTTCGGAACTTAGGTGCTGTGCAATAGCACTACCTATTGGATAGCCAGGTACTTTGACCTCTTTCAAGGATTGTAAAGGATCAGACACATTTTGTGTTGATAAATTCGCTGGCATGTTATCTGGGACTTCTTGTTTGATTTTAAGATCTTGTGGCATAGATGAATCGTTTTGATTAGACTGTTGAGCAATCAGGCTAGTTGCAGAGTGATTGTGAGAAGACGAAATTTGTTGCATCAAAGGGGGCATTGATCCTGGCTTATCTAAGCCAGGATGTCCAGTGTGTCCAGGATGTCCAGGATGACCATATAATGAAGAAGGCATAAATCCATAAGGTCCAACATTAGACCCACCTCCAACTGATATTAGTGGGCCCGGGGGTAGGAGCCCTGTCATGGACGGTTGACTTAAAGAGGGTGGAGGCATATTTTGAATTGACACTGGAGTGTTGGATGACTCCGTTGATCTTACGCCAAGATTTTCTGGACGCACAGATGGAGCAAATATTGGTGGTCTATGATTTTGCCCATCATGTTTTGGTATCTGTTGGGTTTTTAAATCTGTAGGTTGTTTATCTTCATTGTCAGATTCTTGAGTTTTCATTTCTTGTGTATTGGCAGGTGATATAGGTTCTGTGTTTGTATTTGAAGGATGCTCCATATGAGGTGGAGATGAAGCCCGAGCATTCGTAGGTGAAGGACTAATCCTTTGCATAGATTCTAATCTAGGTGCACTTGGTGAATCCACTTTATTGGCAGCTGATATAGTTGCTGTAAATATTTCTGGTGTGTTTTGATTCTTCATATCATTAGTTTCATCCCTGGGTTCAAGCTTAATTACTGTTTTTAAGGGATTAATGTGGGGATTGTGTTTATTAGGTTCACTGGCAAAATTTATGTTAGCAGGATATGAATATGGTGGCATGCCCCCTGTAAAATCTTTTGTATTTCTTATTATTGAATTATCTTTTGTCATGGTTGCTGGGTTGAAGATATTATTTGAAACCCCTTCTAATTTGATAGAATGGTTCAATTTAGGATTATACATATGGTTGTCCTTAACAAAAAAGTTTGTGTTTTCCAAATTAAGTGGCTTACTTGATTGACTTAGTGCATGACCTGAAAAGTTGTGGGCAAGTGGATCCTTTTGGAACTCATCCTTTTGTAAATTAAGTGATTGTTCATCTGGATCAATTTCTTCTTTAATTTTGATCTTTTCTATAAGCTCTGTCGACATAGGTGTTACTTTAGGTATAATAAGTTCAGTCTTGGAGAATAGAGGCATAGGTCTTGATTCCAGGTTTTCTGGATTTTTTGTGACATTGGTTGGTTCAGTTTTTAGGTCAAGTACTGATCGCTCATCTTTCTCAGGCACAACCTTAAATATTGGAGGTAATATATCTTTTTCTGTTTTGATGGTTGTTTCTGGAATTATTTCAGTTTTTATAAGTGGCTCCAAGCACTTAACTGTTTGGTCCGGATCAGGCTCTTTATTTTGATCTGTATTTTCTTTATCAGTTTTACTAAAACTAAAGTCACAAGCCTCTGCTTCTGGTTCAGCAGATTCAGATTCATCCATAGCTGGAAAACTGTCATTAGTTAAACTTTCTGCTGGACTGTCTGGTGGTTCAGCAGCTTTCTTTTTCTTCATCTGCACATCACCATCCATTATTCCACCACAACCTTCTGTTTTTGAATCATCTGGAAGACGTTTCTTAACTTTAGAAACATCAACCTTTCCATTTGTTACCTTCTTTTTACTATCTTTACTCACAGGTGATGAAAGAACTTTTTCTGTAATATTATTATTTGTACTTTGGATATTTGGTTTACTTAATTTTTTAGGTTTTGAGTCATTATCGCTTTCATCTTGACCTTTCTTGCCATTTGGAGTGGTTTGCTCTTTAGATTTATTTCTAGTCCTCATTCTACTTGGAGAGTCTTCAGGATTCTCAACTCGAGTATTCTCGGGTTTAAGTAAATCTCCTGCATCTCTAGAGTCACTATCGTCTTCTGAGTTCTCATCTTCTGTTACTGAACTCATTTCTCCAGCTTCTTTTGGATTAGGTGACGGCCGAGATCCATTGGTATCAGGCACAGTTGGTGTAGCTTCTGGTGTTTGCTCTTTAGGAGTTCCAGCACGAGAATTCCTTGTGTTCCTCACCCTCCTCAGAGAAGCTTGACGGCGTCTCCTATGTGGTCTATTACTACTAGCACCTGGAGTCTTTTTCCACAAATAATAAAACTCAACTAACTCAGCAGTATCCTTATGAGGAAGTAAGTCCTTTTTTATTTTAAAAAAATTCTTACCAAATTGCCTGATACCCTTCACAAAACGTTTTGTTTCTTCTTCAGTCCACTTTTTCTCAATTCCTTTAGGGACGGGACATTTAACAAGTGCTTGCAGTGCTCTGCCAGGGTCATAACCTGAATCATGCAGAACATCTAAGGCATTGATTGTTGTATCATCACGACTGGCAGCTACGCAGCCGTCGTCCGGTGATCCTCCATCACACATACCGGCAAAAGCAGCCATAGAGCGAGCAGCTCTTAAGTACATAACAAGATCTCGGTCTGTTGCCTGGGCAGGTAACCATCGCAATTCTTCACCACCAGAACAAGGTTCATCTGGTCTCAGTGGACCATTAGTTCGCATATCAGGAAGACAAGCGTAAATATCTTTATCTTTGACGGGTTGGTTCGCAGTAACTTGAACTTCCCCTTGATTCTGGGCCATGGTAAAATTAATTACTATTTACACTGGGTTGTATTCTTTCACTCCATTGTAATAAACACTCAGTCTTTTACATAGTGTCTTGAGAAACTATCATATAAACACACTTTAGTCCGTTTATAGAACTTTCATAGATGGTTCGTAAAGCAATAAGTATGCCAATATACATAATTATTACTCCTAATGGCCACCATTACACGACGCATTGTGCTTCATATTATTGACTGACACAACACAAATATAAACCAAAAAACATTGTCACTTAGTCATTTCATTTGAATACTCCTATTATTTCAGTATTACATTAATTTTCACTAATTAATAAGTAAATGCTATGTACATGCTACCCTTTTGTTTAGCTTCACCTTTCTTTGGCTCTTGCCATAGACAAAACAATTTCTCTAAAATGGCTGCAACGATAAGAGTTTTTTTAAGAAAGTTCCATTATACTCAGATATTTTAGAAAAGTATAGATCAGTCTCATCTTTTTTAAAGTTAAAATGATCTTTAAGTGAGCTCATTAAGTTTATATGTAATATTTTAAATTCCAAGTTTTTTTTTGCCTTTTTTAGATCTTTTTTACTTTAGCACATTTCATACTTTGTTCTTTACATTGCTAAAACTTATTTGTGAAATGTAACGACTTGGTAGACTATAAAAATACGGTGGATTAAGCAGTGTCTATGAAAAATACAGGTAAACAAATAATAAAATTGGTAGTTGCCAATATTCATTATTTATGCTCATAAGCCATGTAAAAGCTAACCATAAAAATAAATATATAATAATTATATTATTTACACTATGAAATGTGAGAATAACATAGTAATATATTTATAATCTGACAGATGAAAACTTAGACTTCACATTTGACTTTACCAGTTGCAACTTGCCATTTGATTTGATGCAAAGATGGATACGTTTTTTATCGATACTCTACTGTTTAGTTGTTTTGATATACTACAGCGTCCTGTTTTAATAGTGTAAACAGTAATTTCTTTACAGTTTAGTGTTTCTTACAAATGTACTATTTTCTTGTCTAGTTAAACTGCTACAAAACGTACTAATGTCGTCGGATGAATCAGACGACGAGCCGCTAGCCCTTTTAGCGGCATCAAAGAGAATAAAGTTCGAAGATGAATTCACAAATAAGGATGATCAGGAAGATAAGGAACCGTCTCCTAAAAAAATGAGGACTGCAAATAAAATTGATCGTAAGCTGAACGTCGCTGCACCACCGGTTATTGAAAGACCCGCTGATGTTTGGTTGTATTTAAAAGACTTAAAACCTTCAGGCCCTTATAGCTGCTTATTGTGTGACGACTGGTTTATTAATCGCTCCAAAATGATATTACATTATGCAGTAAACCACAAAAAAGACTTTTGTGGTATATGCAGGTAACAAATGTTTTTTGTTAGTTTTTTATGTTATCCATTCTATATTTGTAATTTTTCATGTAATTATTCTTAGGTATATCGTTATAGAGCATATTTATTCTGTTTTAGATATTTTGTACCAGACAGAGAAGCATGGCTGGCCCATGAAAATTTTCATTTACCGTGGCCGTGTTCTCAATGTGTTGAAACTTTTTCATCCGAACCAATGTTGAGACAACATCTCAATTCAGTCCATAACCTAGTCCACTGTAGATTATGCCACTTCAGAGTTTCAGCTGATTACAATTATAACTCTCATTTATTTGAGAAGCACAGTGTTACTAATGTTGCATGTAAAAATGAGGATTTACTTTGGAAAGTAGAAGATAGTGATAAATTCCAGTGTTTACTTTGCTTAAAGTCTGAAAACATAATATCTACATTCTTTAGTCACTATATGGGCATACATCATTTAACTTTAAAATGTTTGACAACTATTATTGCTGGTAAAGACACACCCTTCACTGTAAAAGGAGCAGAAGTGAGTGACAAATTTGTTAATGAGCAGCTTAAAGGTCATTTAAGGTTGGGTTATGTGGATTGGGAACAAAAAAGTGATACAAAAGAAGACATTGAAAATAAAAATGACAACAAAATTATTTCGGTATCAGAAATTAAAGATGAAATTATCAGTGATGTGGAAGAACAGCCGGAAAAAGAAATTAAAACAAAAAAAAAGAGGGATGGTAAAAATAATGAGTATAATGGTGAAGATGATTTTGATATTACATACATGGAAATGATAATTGTTGCGGAATCCTATTTTGAGTACATTGATAAATCTTTAAATGATATTAATTCAAATAATATGCCTGAAAAATCATACTTAAATTATGAAAAAATGAAAGCAGAAATATGTATGGATGTGGAGTGTACTTTTTGTAAAATAGCCTTTGATACGGCTCAGTCATTTATAGAACATATGAATAAAATACACAATGTTAAATCTGTGCCTCTTTATTCATGTAGAGTTTGTTGTGCTACATTTGACAATTATATTGATTTAACAAGTCATGTAAGTGAGGAGTTAGCAGACTTTGAAGACTTGTGGATTTGTCAGTTTTGTGACAAGGAGTTTGATAGCCGAGAGGCTACAAGACAACACTTGACAGAACATTGGGGGGCATTGGATTATGATAACTGTTTTAGCCCACACTTAGGTTTCAAATGCAAATATTGTCCAACATTATTTTGGAATGAACCAGATAGAGAGACACATCAAATAAAAGTACATTTTGATAAATATAAACATCAGTTTTATAAATGTGATAAGTGTGAAATGAAATTTGGTGATAAGGTATTTTTTTACATCATTTTAATGAAATTAATATGTAATAATAGATGTAACAAAAAGTTTATAAAGTTTTTGGGAAGTTATGATTGTTAAGGCTTAATTTTTCAGGTGTGGTATGTTTATCATCACTTGGCAAATCACCAACCCCAAGATACCAAAACAAACTACATTTTAAAGTGTTGCCTTTGTTGCTCCGTGATGCCTAATATTGAGGACATGAGAACTCACTTTGCTGCTAAGCATGCTGAATTTAAGAAAGTATATTGTAATTTAGAACCTTGTATGTACAAACCTTTAAATCATAGGAAGTCTTTAAAAATTCATACTAAGGTTAGTAAATATCAAAATCTACAATTATAAGTAATTTAACTTATCTACATTGTTAAATTATCTTCTCAGATGGTTCACACTCCAGCCCAAATCCCAACAAAACAGGTCTCCTGTAACATCTGCGACCGCAAGTTCAATAATGCCCGTGCCTGCAGCACTCACATGTCACAAGTACATGGACCCGGCAAGTTTAAATGTAAACTGTGTAGAGATGTGTTACACACTCCTGATGAGAGGTAAGGTTAACTATGTGTTAACTTTATGTGTATATGTGTTAACTATGTCTAGATCAATAAAAATAATTTCTGAGTAGTACTGAAAGTAAAGAAAAAGGAAATTATAATTTATGAAAATCATATATTATTAGATTTATTTACATACTGCTGAAATATTATATGTAATATTTAATTACAGGAAATTGCACTATCTCCTGTGCCATCCTGGGCGACACCCATTTGAGTGTACAGAGTGCGGCAAGTCATTCCAGTACAAGTCATCACTGTATATGCACAAACAGGAACACATGCCCAATAAGCAGAGTTATACATGTACATACTGCAGTAAAGTTTTTGCGGTAAGATTTTATTTTTTGTGATTTTATTTCCTTCAGTATCAAAAAATAATATATTAGGTCCTTACATATGAAATTGGCGTTTTGTATGGGAGGAACAAAAAGTCGAATATTTTTTTATATAATGTATTTATTTAATCAAAGTATGAGCCATTGTTCTCTATGCACTTTTGCCATCTTATAGATAGTTCATTGATTCCTCTACTAAAAAAAAACAGTTGGATGGGAATCAACAAAATCTTTGGACTCCCCCATCGGAGTTGAATTTTTTCCCTCGTAAGAAGTTATCCAAATTTCCAAAAGATTGGCAATCTATTGGAGCAATGTCCGGGGAATACAGTGGATGTCTTAGACATTCTAATTGAAGCTCTTCTAATTTGGTAGCCGTCTGTAGTTATGTGTGTTTTAACATTGTCGTGAAGCAGCAATGGTATGGAGCGATTTAAGCGCCTAGGTTGTTTAGCAGCTAGCTTTTCCATCTTGGTTTGCAATTGTTGACAATAGACAGCTGCTGTAATAGTTCATGTGTAAAGGACCTAATATTAAAATTTGGACGGAAGATTATTATTTACAAAAATGTTATAATCATTTTTTTTTGTTTCTCATTTTCCCATGTCTAAATAAGCAAGCTTGAGTCATCGACCTTTCTGCTTATTTGAGTATGAACTCGATACAATATATTGTTATAAACAGCCAGTAAGATGTAACAATAATACCTTACAGAAAAAGGATTCGTACCGCGAGCACATCCAGATCCACGAGGGTCCTCGTCACGCGTGCTCGTACTGCCCCATGCGCTTCGTGCAGCGCTCCAACATGCTGCGTCACGAGCGGCGCCACACGGGCGAGCGGCCCTACCGCTGCCCGCACTGCGCACGCGCCTTCGCCGACAAGGGGGCGTGTACCTCGCACGCACGGTACTATGCATTCACTACACGATTCCTGGCTTACATGCGTCAAGTAATTATTAAGCTATTGATGTGAAACATCTGTAGTGTGTATATTCTTTCAATTTCGATTTTTGTAAGAATAAGCAAATTATGTATGAAATATGTCTTAAATCTGCAGCTCCATCTTGAGTTTTCCATAAAACAACTTGCCAGTGTTTTACTTAACAGTCATAATCATAACAATCAAATGTGTGATAGTAATAATTCAGAAAATAAAGTTTAGCTTTGTCTTGGCAAGGAAGCAAATTACTATAACAAACAAAAGATACAAGTCAAGAATAACTTACTTTTTTTTTTATAAAAGTGTGTATTGATTGTAAATATTTAGCCGATGCGAGTGTGTGTACATTTTCTCTGTTTCAAGCGCTATGTACCTTAACTGATTTATTTTCTTTAATAAATATACTTTCACGCATGTTGTATATTTCTAAACTGAATTGTTTCGATGTTTCACATCTACCAGGACTACGACGGTAAAGTTTTTAGTCTGTGTTAATAATTGTGAAGTATTTTATTTGTAACTTATTTCCTAAAGTAGTCAATAATTTCTTTATAATATATTATAAATATTCACTCATTTAATTGCTTACTTGATGTGTGGAAACAGGCCATACAAATTAAGAATTATGTTTATTTTAGTATAATTATTTTTTTCTTTTCAGAACTCATTCTAAGGAATCATCTTATGCTTGTCTGTACTGTGGGCAAACATTTGTCCAGAAGTCGAAGCTTACTTATCATATACGGAAACATACAGGAGAAAGTAAAAATATAAATAAATAATGTAGAAAAATATAATAAAAGTTTTCTGTATCGCTTGTGCTTGTTTTGTAGATTTGGAGTCATGTCCCGTGTGTTCAAAACTGTTTACTAGCGCGTGTTCATTGCGAGAGCATATGAAAACGCATGTGGAAAAAAAACAGATTGTCAAATGTCCTCTGTGTGGTGAGTAGAGACAGTTATCTCAAAACTGCACATTAGTATTACTATTGATAAGATTGTGATTCTTATCAATATTTTAATTTTCATACAATTTGTCTCTAAAAACTAATAAGTTTGATGAATTCACAAAATTACTGTAAAGTCTTAGATATAAAAGTAAAATACATAACGTGTTGTAGATAAGGGCTATCAGGACGAACGCTACATGCTGCGGCACCTGCGCACGCTGCACTCGCGGGCGCAGTTCTCGTGCCCGCTGTGCCACAAGCTGCTGTCCAGCGCTGCAGGACTACGGCACCACGTCATCACACACAGCTGCGTTAACATCTTCCAGGTGAATGCTGCGACGCTGTTAAAACAGCTGCTGTCTATAAACAGTTGGTGTTATCCAGCGCTGCTAGTCTATTAGATTTTTTTGTCTTACCTTATGTTATACTTTTCAAATATAGTAAACAATAATTAATTTATTGTGTGTAAAAATATAATAATAATATTTCATGTCTTCATATCTGTAACAATTTATAATGTTCATTGAAATTGATAAAAAAACCTAATTTGTTATCCTATTTCCAGTGTAAATCGTGCACGAAGTCCTACGCTGTTAAAAGAACAATGTTAAAACATCTACGAAAAAGACATGGCTTGACTGGCAATGAACTGAACATAAAGGACTACTTCACGCGGCTCGAGCCACGAGAGTGTCAGCTGAATCTCGACGAAACTACAATGACCAGTATATTTGGACCCCCTAAGAAAAAAATGAATGATGTTTTAATTGGGGACTTTGTAACATTAGCTAAGAATGTTAATATGCCAGAGGTACGGAAAGGAACGGAAGATACGGATGACACAGAGGCGAGAGATACAGATAGCAATGATGAGGAGCCAATAGTGAAAATCAAGCAAGAAGTTCATACACAGAGTAGTGAGGATGAAATAGAGCCGACGGATTTTGTAAGTGTTAAGATTGAAAGTATAGATGAAGATTATACAGAGTGATGTTTTTTCTGTGTGACTATATTTTGTTGGAATATCACGTGGACATGATGGTTTTAGTTAAGAAACAAAAATAAACAGACAATTTGACTATCAACAATTTATTGTAATAATAGTAAATGCTTTTAGAGTACAGAAACATTTGCCTCATTATACTTTATACATTCTACAGTTAAATGTGAAATATTTGTGTTGTGTACCAATCATAAACAATATCTGAAAATATATAAGTTATGTTAAGTTTGAAAATGTTTTTATTGCTCCTAAAAGTGTTCTATATGTAAGCAAATTTTAAAATATTAATTATCATTTTTGTAGTTTTTTATTTCTGTGATTTAATCTAAGTTTTATTTTTAATATCTTATTTTTATCGCTATTTGTTAATAAAACCTTTTTATCCTCTAAATGTTTTTTAATTATTCTAAATAAAAAGGGGAATAATATAAACCACATGGAAAATTATTAAATAAACTAGATTTTTTCCAGTGGGTTCGCCCTCGCTATTTAAGTTTAAAAAAAACAGCCTTGTTGAGTGGAATGTGTCCTACGTGATGATAGTTTTGTATTATAGTAGTGGAGACTTGATTGCGGAACAAGTAAACAAACTTACTTTCTCATTTATAATACTAGTTAGGATTTTCGTATGAATTCGTAGAACGTAAACCAATCAATATCAATACATATAATGTAGTTGTATTATTTCATGAAGTGTTCCCATTTTCTGTTAATTGTTGGTTGTCATAACCTTTATTACAAATTGTTGAGTTTATTAATACTAGATCGTATCAGTAATGTAGGCTGATGATACAAACATTTACAGAACCACTCTGCCTATCTCGAATTCATGTGTTCTTGTCTGTGTCCATGTGCTATTCCTTCATAATGTTTTTGTGAATTCTTATGAGAAGGAAATCCTTATACAATATTAGTCTATCATGTTAATATTAAAAATAATAATAATAATAATAGGTATCTTCGAAAATAATTTTATGCTATGCCGACGACAAGGGATTTTTTTTTTTTTTTTTTTTTATATGATCTAGGGCAATGCTTGACTACATTCCACCTGATGGTAAGTGGAATGTAGTCTTAGATGGTAAGTCGCATTGCCCTAGCAACCTATTCACTCTTCTCTTGAAGACACCCACATTATATTTGGCCGGAAATACCGACGCAGGCAAATTGTTCCAGTCCTTCGCTGTACGCACTAAAAATGAGGAAGCAAAGCGCTTCTTTCGGACAGGTGGAATGTCCACAACAAAAGGATGGATACCTGCCGTGCGTCGGGACGTCCGGTGATGGAAGGGGGACGGGGGAATTAACTCGTGTAATTCCTGCGCACACTCACCAAAATGTATCCTATAGAATACTGATGAATTTCAAACTATATTTTTATTATGTCCATCCCGACCTTCCTATCGTTATATAGATTACTGGAGTTTATATCAATAAAATTGATTTTCTTTTATACCCAAACTGTTGCCATTTCTCCATAAACTTTTCCAATTCTTATTGAAACAACAAAACGCCAATCAGCTGTGTAACGTCATGGTGACTTTGATTTGCGTCAAAAACATGAGTTCTATACTTTAGTAGACTTTGGACTTGTGAATTATTGGCAATAAATATAATATTTTATAATTATAATAATGAATACAAAATGAAATAATATTTCTATATTTAGTGTATTTATTGAATGTATTTTTTTTACAAACAAAAATGTATAACCCTTCAGTGACAGTACGACGAATTGATGTTTTGATTCGTATTTTGAATACTCGAAATGCAAATGTAACCCCTAATTACGTTCGCGCTTATTCAAGTGAAGGAAAAATTACTATAGGTAATGTGAGCAAAGAAGTAACTACCCCAAAGAAGGTGGAATATGTACCAAGGAAATACTGTAAGTAATAAGAAACATAATTCCTGGTAACTTATTTTTTACCACAGAATTAAACGGTTATTGCTTAGAATTTAAAAAATAAAAAATCTATTTATAGTAACAGTTGAAGATGCTCAATTGAAGTCACTTTCACAAAGCAGTCTACGAAACTTGAGATGGATGTTGCAAAAAGACATTCTTGGGCAGGATATGTTTTTATTGGGAAGGCCTGGTCCTAGCAGGTACTAAATAAAATAATATTTAATCTATTTCTTTAGTAATATTGCTAACTCACTTGATACATTGCAAAGGTATTAATAAAATTTTCTTATTTTCAAACCAAAACATTTACATATACAGAATATTCCAAATAGATCAGTCTTCATTTCTATTTGTTTGTTGTAGGAGGAAGGTAGCCCTTCAATATTTGGAGCTGACTCAAAGAGAAATAGAGTATGTAGCCCTGTCTCGTGACACCACAGAAGCGGACTTAAAGCAGAGGAGGGAGATACAGAGCTCAACTGCCAAATATTTTGATCAAGTATGTTATTAAAATAAATAATAATAATGAAAAATTATTATTTCAAAAGGATTCTTTTAAATACGTCATGATTTGTATTTATGTAACACATTTTTTATCTAAACTGATTAATTACTGTTGTTAACAGTTTGGAAAAAATATGTAATAAATATTTTAAGTCTATTCTTTTCCCAGATTATTTATTATTTCATGTGTGATTCATTTCTAATGTGATCATTTTTATTTGTAGAGTGCAGTAAGAGCTGCCATTGAAGGTCGAGTTCTTGTAATAGAGGGGATAGAGAAAGCAGAACGCAATGTACTGCCGGTCCTGAATAACTTGCTAGAAAATAGGGAAATGCATCTTGAAGATGGCAGATTTCTGATACCAGCTTCCAGATATGATAAATTATTAGAAGTATGTTGGTTGCTTGCTTTATTAGTCAAACTACATTATTTGCCCTTTAAAGCTATATGTATATATATATTTTTTGTTATATTAACAACTTACTCATCTATATTTGAAAACAATTTTATTAGGAGCATGGTCTAGAAGAAGTTTCCAAGTGGAGGTTAGTGCGTGTTGATGAGAACTTCCGAGTGATAGCGCTAGGGCTGCCGGTGCCTCGCTATAGCGGACAGCCGCTCGACCCGCCGCTCAGGTCGCGCTTCCAGGCCAGAGATGTCGCTACTGTCGGTTTTATGGTGAGTTACCAAGCTAGCTATTTCTTGCTAGATACTTCTAGCTACTCTTATACAATTGTTCTATTTAATATTTCTTTCTTGTTGCGGTAGATCATTGAATTACGTTTATATAAATTATACAAATATAATTAGATATGACTATTACATATTGGTATGGTTGTTATTTCTTCAAACTGCTAGGTGTAGTGCTTGAGTTATGAAGAAAAAAAAATGTATATTTTCTGAAACGTGCGCGGAAATAATGTCATTACTTTTGAATAAAGAACACGCGAAGTATCATATTTACGTAGACTGAAAAAACGAAGAGCGCGCCGTCAACGTTGTATGAAACGGAGTGTTTGCATTGCGTTCTCGTGGCTGTATAGCCACAGATATGTTTATTTTTTTTTTTTTTTTTAATTTATTTCATGACCATGAGTACAAGCCCTTCAGTCGCAATAATAGAATAAAATTATATAATTTATAAATAAGTTGACATGGAATTACATTAACATTAAATCTTTTTTAGCTATATAACAGTATTCATGTCTATTTTTAAAGTATGATATTTAAGTCAAATCATGAAACTAATATAACATTAAACAATATAATATAAATGCATTTATAAAAAAATAATTAACATTGAATTGCAATGACAGTAAAAATAGCTTCATTACTCTTCTCTTTTTTCTTAAAAATTATAATAATTAAATTAAATATTTAATTTCTTACAATTTACACTAATATTTAAATATTTTCAACAGTATTCGAGATATACTTAAAAATAGACTTAAAATAATGTTTATTTGAAAGTAATTCCTGAACACGGCGGGGAACACTTATACAACTCTGTTGCGATATTTCGCTAATGTCACTGACAAGAATCAGCCGTTGTACGTTAAATGACGAACATGCAAAAATTAAATGCTTAATATCCGCATTTTCTTGAGAACAATGTGCACACTTATTATTTTTTATGATTTTAAGTCTAAAAAGATGGGCAGGAACTAAGCAATGTCCGAAGCGTAGACGATTTATTGTTGTAATGAATTTTCTCCCAGAATACTTTAGGTCATAGTACCAGAGTTTAATAGGTAAGCTTTTTTGGACCTCTGCGTACCATTTTCCTTTTGTTTGAATGATGTGCTTTCTATATTCTCTCCATATTTGTATGAAATTATTGTTTAGGGTGGAATAAAAATCAGTATATGGGATTTTCATAAAATCCGAATGGTCTTCGTCGCATTTTCGACGAGTTGCAGCATCTACAACCTCATTTCCATATATGCCACTGTGTGATGGCACCCACACAAACTCGATAAATTTATTACTTTTAATCAGCTGGTCCAACATATGTTTGATTTCATATATAATGTAATTTTGTTTAAAACTTAAGTTATTATTACATAAAGTTGCTAGAACACTTTTGGAGTCACTTACTATTAATATATTCTTAATATCTACATTTCTATTTATTAATTTTAAGGCAGTCAATATGGCATAGCTTTCTGCTGTATAGACACTACAATTTTTGTCTAATTGAATACATTTTGAAACCATCATTTGAGGATCATAAAATGCAGAAGTGACAACATCAATATTTTTGGAACCATCTGTGTATATTGTATAGAAATGAGTTTTCTTACTAATAAAGTCTAGAAAATCATATTTATTTTGGATTGAATCTAGATTACAGCTAATATGTAAATGGTTTATTAAAGAATTATAATTACATCTATACATTGGCCATATGTCATCCCTATAAATATTGTTTGTATTATCCTTAATATGATTAATAATTATTGGTATTTCAGGTATTGCAAAAATACAATCTTTAGAGTTTTTGTAAATAAAATTATATGATGTAAAAGAAGATATATTGCTAGTATCTTTTAACCAGGTTTCATTCAATAAACATAGATCAACTTTTTGTTCTAAAAGGAATTTGTTTAATAATGCTTTTTTACTATTTAAACTTTGTATATTAAATTGAATAATATGTAAATAAGTATCCATTAAGTTATTAAGTTATGTAATAATATTTCTTTTATCTTTTTATTTGTTAAAGGTATACCATCCCTATTATTACCAAGGGCAACTAAAGACTTGACTAATGCACTGATAATTATATCATTATTTATAATTTGTTCAGCATCAATACAATTTGATGCTGTTTTTACATTTTTTACCGTAGAAAGATGTTGTGATACTGACTTACTTGGTTCATTTAATGTGGGGAATGTTTTAGATGTTATATTGGGTGGTGGGGTACTCACAACAGTGGCATAGGAACGATGACGGTGCTTTTCTTTCTTCTCTGCCGTTTTCTTCTGCTTTACAGGACAATCTCTAGAGATAGCCAAGTGACTACCTCCACAATTTATACAAGTGATGCCTTCTACATCACATTCTTTGTAGGAATGGCGACCTGCACACGAGGAACACATTTGATCTCCTCTACAGACTTTCGCGGAGTGGTTGAATTTTAAACATTTATAACATTGGATGAGTGGTGGCACATAGGTGTGTACCGAGTACCTAAATAGGCTAATAAAGGTAAACTGTGGTAAAACAGTGTCGGCAAAAGTTACTGCAACTGTGCCCAGGGGTATTAACTTTCCGTTTTCTCTTTTCATAAATCGCTTGACTGATACAACCTCTGCATCAGCAACAATATTTTTATAAATATCTTCATTAGACATATCTTTGGGAACAAATCGAATTATTCCAATAGTTTCAGTCATATAGGCTGGTATGAATGCTTTGAGCTTGTATTTAATAAAAAAACTATCCATATTTAAGAAATTATTGGCAGGCGCGGGTTTTTTAAACGTAACGCCCACTTTGTAGGCATTTATTCGGTGTACTCCTACTATTCCTTTAACGTTTTCCGTAAAGGTTTTCGTAAGGACGATAGGGTTTTTATTGCCGACTTTTTCATTTTCAGTAGATTCCACATACACCACACAATCGCCACTGTGGTTTTCTAGAAACAATCTTTTATACAATGGCTTTTTAAATATATTATAGTTTACGACGCCTTCTGGACAACCGCCAACAATTTTTCGTTTTTTTGCTCTTTCGACGGGGTCTCCCCCGTCGCTATTTACACTCATAACTAGTATTATTTATAACAGCCCTTAAAAGTAACTATTTACTTGAAAATATACAATATAAACACGAAAACTGAAATTTTATATTTTTGGGCCTTTTTTAAAATGCGCGCTTTTTGATTTCCCGCCAAAGACCACAGATATGTTTACCTTTCGCAGTGCTGCCAACATCTGAAATTGTTTCCCCCTAAATGTAGTCTCGAAAACCCCTAAAAACCCCTAAACTACAAATTTAACTAATAAATTATATGGATTCTTTACTATCATTTAAATTTTACATATTAACCTTAACTTTTAACATTCTTCTTGAAATTAACATGATGTTTTTGAAAAATTAATTTTAATTTAATGTTACTAGTCAAATGTCAATAAACAAAATACGGGTCAACAGTTACAACCTTGTTTGAAAATTATACCGATAATACGGTTATTTTCAAATATTTATCGAAATTTAAAACCCCTAAACATTTTGTGCCCCTAAAAACCCCCGGAACGCTTAATTCCCCCTAAATTTAGGGGAAAAACTCCTAAGTTGGCTACCTTTCGGCACAAACTAATGGCGGTAAAGTGGAGTTCGTTGTTGTTGTTGTGTTGTTATTTGTTAATAAATAATTAAAATGAATTCCGATGATTCTGCAAGTGAAAATGAAATGAATATTGACTGCACTCCACCCAACAAACAAACATAAATTTTATTGGAAAATCGATAACACTTTCGTTCAATAATTGTCCTAACATGAGCAATATAACTTTTAATATTAATTAAATTTATTATGTAAAAGGCCCTTTCTTAATGTTTTTGGATTGATGTAGAGAGGCTGCCTATAAGAGGTGGTCAATTATTTAAAAATAACCCTGTATAAACCTCGGCCGAAGTTTCAATTGATTGTCGTATCACTGAAGTCCTCGCTTGCGGCTCGGCCTTCAAACTCACACTCGACCCGCAATTGCTTATTTCGCTGCCTTTTCAATAATGTACTATTCTTGTCTCATCAAAATGGGGGATATCTATCACATTTTGGATAAGTAGTATTCACTTGTATGTTTGTCCTTAAGATGGTTCTCGGCACCCTCAGGAAAATATGGAACTATTTATTTATTTATTTATTCTATTCTATACCGCGACTGCACGGCAGCGCTTTCATTATTATAGATATAATTATTAATACGATTTATTTATCGGCATTCCTTATTAATAAAGAATGCCGATTTCTATTTTCATTTCTAGCAACTAAAAACGGTAGAGCGACTGGAAGGTTTCCCAGAGGTCGCGGGTTCGAATCCCAAAATAACATAAAACTCTAATCTAGTAGGTACACAATACGTATTAAAAACTAGATTATACAAAAATGTGTTGTTGTGTTGGTTTACAAACATTTGTGTGTTGTTTGTGTGTTGACACTGTCTCTCAATCTGCTAAGCAGAGAGGTGGAATGAACTCTAAAACTTTATATGTTATTAGAGGCCGGTTATATCTCTAAACAAAATACTACCACCTTACTACCATTAGTAATATTAATAAATATGTCACTAGTTTTGTCTGTATATGTTAGTATGATAGTAACAGCTTTTCTCACAATGGAATTAAAAACTTAGAATCACTATGAAAGAAAAGACAAAAAATGAAATCATTTTTAAATAATTAAATTAACTATATTTTTATTATACATATTTATTGTTATACAATGTACATATACTTTTACATTATTTCGGTCATGCTTAAAACAGATAAAAAAGCAAAACCATGTAGAATATTATTATTTCATTTAAATATAATTATTTAACTTTTATGACATCGAAATTGCGTGAATAAAACGAACAAATAACGCTAGCTGTTGCCTGCGTCTGCGGTTGTCTTGGAAACCGAAGAACCGCTATATTTAAGTACGACGAACTTCCTTACATTTAAACAATTTGTTAATTGTTAGAAGTAGAGATTCCTTGCAAGAATATTACCACAATAAGAATTCTGTATATAATTTTAAACGTTTTTATTTTTTTTTGATAAAGCTATTTATGCATATGTAAGCCATGATGTAGGTACATTGAAATATATTTATTAAGTTCAAATATCGTGCATAAACGTAACTTTGAAATGTAATATATTTACTGTAGCGGCACGCTATGATCGCCGTTTTGACGTCTGTCCGCTCATGAAGTTCCGTATTAACTAATTACAACTTGGAAGGAAATAATTATGGTACTTTATTGACGACAGTGATGAGCAGAGATAAATAAATTTATCGAATGTAATTACAGGACCCAAAATTTATATGTTAGGGTGTCTCGAACATTTATTTTTTTATTTTTATAAGATATTGGTACTTATTTACCGCACAATTCGGCATTGGATTCTCTAAATTGTTTTTTTTTTTTTTTAAATGAAATCTCTTACGATCCTCACATAGGATCGCTGGCCAGCACAACTACTACCTTCTTTTGTGGCATGTTTTTTTGGTGTTTTTTATTTTTATTCATATATTTCTTGTGTGCATATAAAGTACGTATATTCCTTTTCATTCCACCATTCAGTTCGTTCAAATATATTAAGTAAACGTTTATATTTTGTTTTAATCAAACTTTTTTAATCAGTTTAACTTTCCTTCGGGCACCTAAATAAAAATAAATAAATAAAATAAATCTTTTAAATCTAGTATTATTTACAACAAAACTGTTGATTTGTGTTTCCTAAATCGACATTTCACATCACTGTTCTAATATGTCAAAACGGCCTTCATAGCGTGCCCTTAGTGTAAATAAAATTGACGTTTAAGATTTAATTGACAGTAGGCTTTCAGGTAAGCTTGGTATCGTTGAGGGTGAGCTTTTATTAGGCAAAGCTTCAGGCATAAATATATGAACCTGCTTTTTCGTCTTACCAATATCAGGAATTAATTTCTTGCTGACCAATTCTGCATATTGTTTTTCAACTGCATTCCTCTCTGAGACCATTTTTTGTCGCGTCTCAACGACGCTCGCTTTCATGTCTTTGACCTTTTTGTTTTCTTTAACTTTAGTGTCGTGTCGCGTGTTCTTATTCCGTGACTGTCTTGCGTAGTTCTCGATTGTGTTCGCCGATGTCGGTATGTAAGCTTCCTGGCGATCGATAGCACTTGTTTTAGTATCGGCAGCCGACTTTGTTTCTTTTATTCTTAAATCTGTTGCTGTTTTGGACTTAACAATATTCCGTCTTTGAATTTCTGGCCAGCTGTGTCGTGGTTGAGACATTCGTTCTACATTTTCCGTTAATAGATTCACTTTTCCTGCAAGATCTAACCATTGGAGAACTCTATCTGATAAATCCGTATTCTCCTTAATTTCGCTTCTAGAACTACGATTGCTTTTAACAGCTCTCATGTTTTCGGTTTCCAGACCCAATCGAAAATTATTAATATCACACAATGGTTGTGAAGATGCTTGAATGACAAATTCGTTTTGGGAATCCACATCCGATAAGTTTAGTTTCTCAATATGGTGTTCCTGTTCACGTTTTCCGTCGACCGTATCATTTCTTATCACAAAGTTAAATTGCCTGAGACATTCACCCACAGCTTCGTGACCGCTGAGAGAACTCTTTATATTTCTGGTGATACTAGATTTAGCGAAACTGGCAGTTGAGTTCGGTCTTCGTCGTTTAGCACAAAGTTTTAAATAATGTGGATCGTCGTGATTTAGAATGACGTGTCGAAAACCATCTACCCACACAGTTCTTACATACATAGGGCGCTGAGATGACTGCCAGAGTGCTGGCATATTACAGCACAGGCTGGTTAATCTCCAACATTCCCTGGCACTAAGTTAAAATGTGTAAATGCTTGTTTCTTCTTCATAATTGATTGTAGTTTTCTCGTGATTAAAACCCTGGAAGCATGCAAGGTGGTTAATATTTTCTTGACACGAATATTTGTTGCTTTATTATTTTTTGGAAAAAACTATTGGCTGATGAATTATAGATATTATTGTGATTTGTGTGTTACTGTTTCTCTACATCAATGAAACTGGAAGATTAGTTATTATATCCAGGATCTGAGTGATTGGCAAAAGTAGTGGGAGGTCTCAACATTCCTATCATTGAGTATTTCTTAAAAAAAATTGTTTAATATTTTTTATAGCCTGTACCTATAGTCTGAACGTGAATTTGTCAATTTAATTCCAAAAACTTTAAAGCATTTTGGTACTGGAACAAAACACTGGAATAAATTCGGGAATAACTAAAATGAAATCACAATTTAACATGTGATATAAATATAAAAACTCATTTGTGCGATACTCTGTTGCTATCACTCATATCACCTCATAACAGGCTGTGATAAAATTTGGCAGAAAGTGGCCTGTTGCTTCCCTTTCTAATTTCCTGCCCATACCCCGTGTCTAATTGAATTTTTGTCTAGTCACGCGTATCGTAACGTAATTGGATTTGAATTTGAGGGGCCGTTTAAAAAAAAGCTTTTAGGCTTGTTAGTTACATTTATTGTATAAAATTAAATTCTATAAAATGTGGAATTTAAAATGTCATTGAAAGTATTAACCTATATATCTTTGACTGCTGCATACAAATAGCCTTCGATTTCCTGGCGGGAATCGAAACCCGACAATTTTAATCAAGAAATTGTAATGCTCTAGCATTGTATAAATTGAGTAATAAATTATATTAAAAATAAGTTTTTATCGAATTGTGGAAAACGCTAATAATATCTAAGGATAAGTCTTAGAAAACACTAAGAAAATCTAAAGAAAGAGAAGAGAAGAAGCTCTTGCAAATGCATCACATATAGATTTTTTAAAATTCTACCTTAAAACCATAAATTGTAAAATAATTATTGCAGAAAACAAAAACAATTATGAACCTTTTCATATATCGTTCCCAATCCTACAATTATTGTCGACTCACATGTAGCACCCACAGAATGTATTAATACAATTTCAAACCGTAATTGAAATAAACTCTAAACTATATTTCCTTGTGGATTTTTTTATTTGTAAAATATCCGCTAATATAAACAAGTTCCGTGAAAATATTATTGAGTTCTACGTCGCTACGTGTGCCCGCTACGCGAGTGACTGGGTGATGCTCGAACAAACGAGTTTTGTCCTTAGCTTGATGTAGGCGTGTGATATAAGGCTGATATAAATTTTATATTTAAATATTTAATAAGAAAACTTTTAAACATAAAGCCGGGAGTGAAATACTTCACTCCCGGCTTTACGGTTTGAAATTGTATTAATATACATTTGACGTACATTTGTTATTTCAAGATATATATTGTGTAAGTACAGCTATAAAATATAATAAATAGAATTCTTTATTAGGTCAAGTTTGAGTTGTTCAAAATGGCTTATGCCAATATTTTACATATTGTTTTATACGCATTTATAAACCTGTCAAACATTTTATATATATTATTACTAGTAACATATATATCATGGGTTTCAAATACTGTCAGAAATATCTATCTGCTTAATAACACTTCATTATACATACAGTCCTTTTTTGACAACCTATGTTTTGATGGGTAGACCTAGATTTACGGTCAATTTTTAAATGTAAAATATAAATAACGCTGATACAGGTATATGTTAAATATTAATACCATAGTGGACGGAGCCTTATTTAGTGACTTCGCAATAGTTGAATTACATCATGCAACTTCCCCATCTATTTGAATATTCGCAAAACAGGGATAATTATAAGTTCTGGAAACTACTCGGCTGTCCTTTTAGTTTAAACAACTTGCATGATTTGTAATTTATATAGCTTTTTGTACAGCTTTTTATATAGCTTTTTGTACAGCTTTTTATATAGCTTTTTTTATAGAATTTTTAATTACTAATATTGTAGCTTTTTAAATATCTAAAAAATATATAAATAACTAAAAATATGTATCATATACTAATGTAGATTAATCTGCAATTAAATGTAATTGCATCAAATTAGACTTATGTTTTTACAATTGTTTTTTCAATCACAACATGTAGTGCAATAATTTGAAAAAGTACGTATAAAATATACTAGGAAACTTCCGTAGTAAAATACGTATGCATGCTAAAATGCCTTTACTTATTCGATGTTTTTAACTGATTAATTAAAAGGTCACAGAAAGTGTATAGAGTCACAAAATATATCCTAAGTTTGTATCCGTGAGCTACACATTCGAATGGTAACACACTTATATACCTTGAGTGTTATGTTCAGGCATTTTACTTGGGTCAAAGGTCTTAAGATCATCTTAAGGTCAGATCTTAGGTATTTTAATATAGTAAAGATTATATTAGATTTTCATGTACTGAATACGTTGTTACTGTTTTATATTTTTTTTATTTAATCGTTCCGTTGGTCCAGTGGTTAACGTAGACGCATAACGTATTGCGGCCTAAAGAGACTCCGATTCGATTGTCGACAGGGACAGGCATGTATGTGTATGAGCATAGATGTCTGTATTTCTGGGTTTGGTTTCAAGTCCAGCTTTAATTCCACAAAAGAAAGTTATTTTCTTTCCTAAATAATAATTTTCCAGAATGTGTGAATACAGTTCTTAGAAAACTTTTACCAATACCTCCTGGCTGAGGAAGCTTGTAACAAATCTTATTTAGCATTTAGTCATTTAAAAAAAAAAAAATATCATAAATTTATGACGCAACATATTTAATCAAGAGCAGCAAGAGAAGAGCGAAAAAGTTGCATTAAATTAAAATAAATATTTTTGGTTACAATAAAATTTGGTAACAATAAAATTATTAATTCTAGATAAACTAAAATTAATGCAACCCAGGGCCACGCAACTCTATCAACGAGATATTATAAATTCAATGATTTCGCATAATTTTGGAAATTTCAAACTGTTATTTCGCACGAAACATTAAGTTTTATGTTCGTAAATTAGTAGTTTTGAAATGTTCGAAGTTTCCATTAATACCAACTTTCTCATGAACGGATACCATCTTTGTAAAGGCAGGATTCCAATTAAGGTGTAAGGACACACACACACACAAATACATAGAAATATAAACGGATAACATCTTTATGAAGGGAGAATTCCAATCTTGAAATGACTTACACTTACTTACCTTTGTGATACTATTTATTAATATCTCACAACTTTTTTAATATATCCGGAATCTATCATGCATTTTTACCATTGCTATAATACAGAGTTAGTGTCTTTGAAACAATCAGTGATTCCCAAACTTTAATTTCATTTATTATTTATTTCGAAATAATATATGTTTTCAGAGTTACTCCTTTGAAATTATATAATTAAAATATATCTTAATTTAACAATGCAAAATATTTATATAAACTATGTTTGAGATTTATAAGTCTTATTTATCCTTCACTTTTCTTTAGTTGATTTAGTATTTAAATAATACTGCCATCACATTCCTAGTCTTCAGATATTTCATATGTCGTGAGCGTAGTTTACCTACCCTTAACCGGTGCCATAAATATCTCAAAGTTAGAACAAACTACTTGATATACCTTGTGTTCTAAACCATTGATCAAGATTAGAAACACGGGACCTAGTTCTATTCTTGATATAGAAACTTAGTATAGGCATATTAGGCATGTATAGCATATTTGGCATATATAACAATAATATGCTTACGAATTAGGCAGATTTTGGAATAAAAAAATAAATAATTTCATTTCCAATTACTATTTTAATGATATAAATTTACGGAAGACACTTTTATTTTGTCTCGTAAACTGTAATTCCAACAACGCGTGCTTTTAATTACGTATAAGTCTGCTAAATGAAATGTTAACAGCGATAATAAGTTGTCGGAATTAATATCCTGGGGTATAGTGGTAAAGGTAAATAGTTTCCGTGAGGTGTAAGATAATGGGGTTCTGACATGATAGAGTGCAGTTCTCTAATGAACTGTTAGCGGATAGCTTTACTTAGTAGTAATGTGTAACCTTACTTTATACTGTCGACTGGTTTTGTTTTCCTTTTTATTACAACCTGAAAAGCCTTAACGAGTATATTAGTATACTATTAATTCCAATTTAGGATTATCAGGACAGTCGATAATAAATCTAAGTCTAAATATTTGGGCCACTTGGATCGTTCGCGTGTGAAACTTTAGGAAGTTCTGAATTGTAAATCGACGGAATTATAAACACGTTTTGTTTGTTTTACATTAAAAATATTTATTATCTACTTAGGTCATACATAGCCGAGACGTCTATACATACCTAATAGTCTGGGCTTCAACATAAAAAATAATCTAAAGTTTCAGGAAAATCAAATTTAATATCATAATGACTACAAGGAAACGAAATAACTAAATGACATGTAATTAATTCCGTTACTACCATTTTGTTATTTTATTATTGTTGCGTGTTTACTAAATTTAATTAAGGTAATAAAAATATAGCATACATTTTCTTATACATTTTCCGTATAACTTTGAACTTCTGTCATCTAAAAACAATTATCTAATCTAATCTAAAAAATATATAATTAAAATAACTTTTCATTTAAGGAACATCTCACCACTTTACAAGAAGACGCACCTCAAGTGGATACTATAAAGTTGGAGAAGCTTCTTTCGGCAGCTTACGCTCTGATCAGTCCAGAGTTACAACAAATCAGCTTACCAGATTTTCCAGTTGATAATTTGAATGCTGCTGCTCTTATCCTGGTATGATCAGAATTCATTTTAAAACTTCCTTCCCAACCAATACATACCTCGTTAAAATTAGAAACTTATTCTCAAACTCTTCAAAGTTATCTCAACCAAAGTAGTTAAACTGATATATGGGCAGTTAAAAGCCATATAATAAAGCGAGTTTTTTATGTATCTTACGTGTGTGCGTGTTTTACATGTCCTTGAGTTTATAACAACACATCGGTTTTCACGCGATCTCCTCATCTGCATTACAAGGTCAAGGTATACAAATACTGGAATGCCAAATGTCTTTGATTTGTGGACGATATCTTTTCTATTTATAACCTTTATTTTGTTAGGAAATATCACAATGGCAAACTACTATAATATATATTTTTTGTCACGTATTTTTACATTTGTGCTATTAAACATGTTATACTCTGTTTTATTTAAAATTTAAAAACTTAAGTTGATTAAGTTTGACTCTTCACTTCTTTCCTGTTTACCACTTGTAGCTTTAATAATGTTATTAACTTGCATTTTAATTAATTACTTTAAATAATGAAACTTATAAAAAATAATCTATTTTAGGAGCTCAACCCAAACATTCCAGTACACAAACTATTATATTTATTGTATCCATACAACACGTTCCTTACGAAAGATCACATAAAAAATGTAGAAACAGTCTTACACAACCTCCATATTGAAACAAATCCAAAATGGAGTATAGCTCTACAAAGTGTAGGGTTAACAGACCAGCAGGCTTTAATAAATATGGAAATTAATGGAAACGCTTCGCAATTTGGCGTAGCATGTGGTGGGAGGAAAAGTAAGGGTGAGAGGGAAGGTTATGTTAGGACGGAGTTTCAAACTCAGCTCTTGAATGATTTGCTTTTGAGCCATGCTGTTGGTGATTTCTGTATTGTTGGTAAGTACAACTAATGTAACTATATCATATTTATTGTGTATCTAAAAAAATGCTATCTCGGAAAAAAATACTTGTTTTATTGATTAATTTTGATTTAAGGTTTCTGATTGACTTGATTTGATAAGTAAATACATAATGTTAATAACGTTTTAAGGTCCAAAAGGCTGTGGTAAAAGCTTACTGGTCGAACAATTAGCGTCCTTATTAGGTTATACAATAGAGCCGATAGTTCTATACCAGGACATGACAGCCAGAGACTTAATACAGCAAAGAACTACGTTAGAGAATGGTGACACTGTGTGGAGGAATTCGGCGTTAGTCGAAGCCGCATTGAAAGGACATCTGGCGGTTTTGGATGGACTTCATCGAATAGACGCTAGTACTTTGGCTGTTTTGCACAGGTAAGCTGAATTTCCTTAGAAAATTCAATGATGTAAATTATATTGGCCTTTGTGATATAACGTGGTATTACATTTGTTTATGTTATTGAATATATGCGACATCAGGATTATTGATAATAAGTATATCAAAGAAAGCTAAAAAAATGTATATTAATCTTCGACGGACTTAGAGCCAAATAATTCTTCAGCCTTTCTTGACTTTCTTATCATCCAGAATCCTGAAATCCTGATATCAATGCAAACTGTTTATTGAAAACCAATACATACAGATAGGTGACCTATATGGGTATCATTTGGATACCTTATTAATAATTTTCCAATCAGATTAGTCCACGATAGAGAGTTGCAATTACACGATGGCACAAGACTTCTTCGTCACGACAGATACGAAGAACTCGTCAAATCTGGTCTTAGTGAACAAGAATTAGAAGACAGTGGTGTCAAAAAAATACATCCTGCTTTTAGGTAAATATATTTATATAAAGATCTTTTAAATAGAATTTTTAATTATGGAAGTCAATATAAAAATAAATTAAAATTGAAAAAATAACAGTAAAACGAGGATTTTTATGTTTGTTTGACAATGTCAATCCATTTGTAATTATAGAAGCCATAAAAATGTTTCATTTTAAACTTGTATATATTTCTGACCACAGAATAGTTGCGTTAGCAGAACCACCTATATTGGGACGTGGACAGCAGTGGCTATCACCTGAGATTCTTAGCTTATTTATATTCCACGAAATGAGAAATTTAAGTAAAGATGAGGAAATATTTATTATAAAGTCTTTGGTATGATTGATTTATAATAATAGAATATCTTGATACTTGATATGATAATACAATACGTTTTCTAATCCCTGTATAACTTTCAGTACGGCGACATATCAGAACCATTGCATTCCATAATAAATTTAGCGGATCAATTGAGGAAATCCGAGGATAGTACATTAAGGAATCTTTCATCTTCTCTTTCAACCAGACAGTTATTACGAATAGCCAGTAGAATGTCCAAATATCCAACAGACTCCGCCTATGAAACAGTTCAACGAACCTTCTTAGCTAAATTCTTACCTAATTTAGCCAGACGTGCGCTTGATGGTGCCAGCCAAAAAATTGGAATCGACCCACCAAAGAAATTTGGTATTATAAATCGTGAACCAAAGAAAATTGATTGTTCTGTCAAAAACGGCGTCTTAACTATTGGAAACACGAGTACAAATATATTTAAAACTAACGCTTTAACTAAAGTACCTGATATTTTATTTTACGACGTACCTCAACATATACGACTATTGGAGTGGTTGTTACAAGATTTCCTGTTGGGCAACCATTTATTGCTTGTGGGCAACCAAGGGGTTGGGAAAAACAAAATAGCAGACAGACTTCTCCAACTATTAAATCGTCCAAGAGAATACATTCAACTTCACAGAGATACGACAGTTCAATCATTAACTGTACAGCCAACGGTTCAAGATGGGGTGGTTATTTACGAAGATTCTCCGTTAGTTAAAGCGGTCAAATTTGGTCATGTACTAGTAGTTGATGAAGCAGATAAAGCACCGACCCATGTTACATGTATATTAAAAACCTTAGTCGAAAATGGAGAAATGATTTTAAGCGATGGTAGAAGAATAGTGCCGAAGCATATGCTAGAAAGTTCTGGAGGAAATGTATCCAGCTTTATTCCAGTTCATGAAGATTTCAGAATGATTGTGCTGGCGAATAGACCAGGGTTCCCGTTTTTGGGAAATGATTTCTTTGCTTCCTTAGGTTAGTACAATTTAAATGACGGTATTTAACATTACTTATTTCACATATGATGGAATGTTGTTGCGTTTTGTGTTGTGTTGGTTTTTTAATACCCTAGTATAATAGTATAGCTTTTTATACTTATCAAAAATTTCCAGGTGACTTATTTTCCTGCCATGCTGTGGACAACCCCTCAATAGATTCCGAACTGGAACTGCTTCGCGCTTATGGACCTGATGTTCCTGAGGATATCATGAAGAAATTAGTACAAGCATTCGCATTACTGAGAGACATGGCTGACCAGGGACAACTTACATACCCTTACTCCACCCGAGAACTCGTCAATATTGTTAAACATTTGCAGGTAAGACTTATGATGTGATCATATCTAACATTCAGTTTCAAGATATTAATTATCATTTTAATGATTTTACTTTATATTTTAAAAATTCTAAACCTATTAGTAGTAAAATGAAACTAACATTCGGAATTCAATGAACAAACTAAATAATAAGGCTAAAAAATAAATAAAGTAAGTTTATAATGTTTCGTGAATTTATCAATCGAATAAAAACAGCCTGTCAGTTTTGTGAAATAGAATCTAGTACATTTGTAGTTACTTAATCGTATAACCAATATAAGGCCAATATACATTTATCCAATTTGGGTAACCTTCCAGCAATATCCCGCGGAGGATCTAGCAACGGCCATCAGCAACGTGTTCGATTTCGACCGCTACAGCAAGGGCGTGTCGGACACGCTGCTCGAGGTGCTGCATGCCAGCGGACTGCCCACTGAAGGCGTGCTGGAGGGACGCTCCAGGGAGGCCTTGCAGAAGATACAGATGACAATAGAGAGGAAGAGCGGGTGAGGATCTAAGAGTGTTCAATCATTTAATTAGGTAGAATATTATGCCGTCATTGATTTTAGGTGCAAACTAACCTTCCTGACAAATATTTCTGATATTTGCCATAAAAAATATATATTTAAATTGAATTAAAATTTTAATTCAATTATTTAAATTAAAAAAATCAAAATTTATGTAACATATAAATTTAATTGTTCTTCAAAAATCAAAAGTTATGTAACAAATGCTATTGTTAAAGTCTAGACGTGTCATCACCGAAGTACGGTAAGGATGATCCGGACAACAAGCCGCATGTGGGAGGGAACACGTGGGCGGGGGGCACGGGGGGGAGAGACACGGCCGGGCTGGGGGGGAAGGGTGGTCCTTATCGACTGGATAAAGGCCATGATGTTCATCAGGTAAGAAAAATACTACGCTCAAGAGTTGACTCATTAAAAAAATATATATTCAACGTTTCGAATGTAGTATGTATGTTTGAAAGACGAAATGTAGGTCTAGTTTATTCATTTCCGTTCATAAAATTCGTTAAACTCTTAAAATATATATTTTTTAATTGATCAGTGATATGAACTTAAGATAACATTATAGGAAACAAACCACGTTTATTGACATTATTTTATAAAAAAATATTTTTGAGAACTAGCCATAGTTATTATACAAGTAACATAATTTCAGTTGTCGGAAGCTGAAAAGGATGATATACCAGAGCACGTGAAGAAAGCGGCTCGGGAGATGAACAGAAAAGCTTTCGAGGAACGGTTGAAGGAGATCAACATGAGCGAGTATGACGCCAAGCTGTATGAACAGTTCTTAAGAGCTGTGCAGCCTCAGGTAAATAATAATAATACTATGTATATATTAATTTTTAGTAAAGCTATTATTATTATCTATATGTATAGATAATAATAATAGCTCTACTAAATTTACAATTAAAAAATGCATTGGCATAAGTAAATAATTTTGTTATGTTATGATTATTAAAATATTTAAATAAATATAGAAAGCTAAATTATTGAAGTTGATTAAAGACACGGTAGCTCAGTTGAGAGAGTGAAAGGAACGGTATGCTAGAGGTTGCAGGTTCAAGACCTGTGATTGTAGATGATTTTAATTAAACATATTAAAAATATAGTAGCATAACACAATAACAATATGAACACCCAAATGTCTGCACAAATTGGTGTTGGTAATACCAAAAAGGTGATGTATATGGGGTAACCATCATGACAAAGTTAATCAGTAAAGTAAAATAGAAAGACAAACCCATATATTTTGATTGTGTATTCATCAGGTAGGGGCATTGAGGGGTGTGTTGGCTGAACTGCAGGCCAAGAAGAAGGAGAGACAGTGGAGCAGACATCAGACCAGCGGGGAATTGGACGATGGAAAGATTATTGAAGGTAGCTTAGAATGTGTTATGTTGTAGACTTTACAAATACATAGATAATACCTAGGTGTACATACACACACACATACAATTTTGCATGCAGCCACTCTTGCATACAGCCTTACTACATCAATCCCAATTGTGCTTTGACTTTTTAAAATTAGTAGTTTTTCAATTTAAGTTTTTCCATAGAAAAATTATTTGTTGCTTCTGAAGATTAACTCTGTGAACTCTAAAGATGTCATAAAAATCTAAGTTTATAATTTTCGCGTAATGCATGCATAAACAGACAAAATTTTTCTCATAAAAAATATATATATTTTTTGTAACGATATATACGATTAATTAATCAAAACATATTTTTGGTACAGCTCTTACTAGATAAATAATATCATAAAAATGTCACCGAGATGTTAATATTATAATTACCAATCTCCAGGTCTAACAGGTGAGAGGTCCATCTACCGCCGTCGCCTGGAGCAGTCTCCCCCCCCGGGCGCCCCCCCGGACACACCCAAGAGACTGCGGCTAGTAGTAGACGTGTCGGGGAGTATGTACAGGTACAGAATTATATAGCGGAGAAATTTAAGACAGGCCTTAATAAATATAGATGATTATTTAAAAACAGATTTTTTAAGGAAAAATGTAAAGAAAGGATGATAGTATTTACTATACTGATTTGATATCTGAATGTAAAGAATATATTCCTGATAATGTCTTACGATTATACTTTTTTATGTTAGCAATTTACGGTATAATTCTTTCGGTCAAGTGTGAGTTGTCCCTGAAAATCTGTGATTTTATTATTTAAAACATAAGAATCACATTTCTAAAATAATATTACAACGCATGCATTATAACTCATGCTAGTTGTTTATGTTTAATTTTCGGCTATATTTAATCAATAAATCCCCAGATTCAACTCGTACGACGGTCGTCTAGAACGTTCCATGGAGGCTGTGGTTCTTCTAATGGAGGCTTTAGTAGGTTATGAAGCAAGAATCAAATACGATATGTTCGGTCACTCGGGAGAAGAACATGCGCTGGAACTAATAAGAGTCGACAGACCACCGGAGAATGAGAAACAGAGGTTACAGGTGAGACAAAATATCAGAGAAGCGAGATAGATACATGTGTGATAGAAAGTTAGTGTAAGCAAAGAATACGTTATAAACTTTAAGAAGTTTATTTGTGTATTCTTTGAGACAAAACAAAAGTTAACGCAAAGTTGCTAATCTGTCAATAATACCAACATCTTATATCGGATTTTTTTTTTACCTCAAGAGAGAACTTCTTTTTAAGCATGTAATAGAATTAAACTCACATATGTATATAGGAATGTTTGATATAATGTAGTATATTTGTCTGTCAGGTCATCCGCACGATGCATGCGCACGCGCAGTTCTGTTGGTCCGGAGACAACACGCTGGCGGCGGCCAAACACGCCATCACCTCCCTCAAGGACCACGATCACGACGACGCACTTGTGGTCATACTGTCAGACGCCAACTTGAGGAGGTACGTATTTCCCCCTTCTCCTCACTACTCTTCTTAAATCTTCTCTTCTTTATCAAAGTTGACATTTTGATCGTCTTCGCTTATTGTATTAATTTTACATTTATCACCCGCCATATGGACCGTCTATTCGATTACGATTCGATGGAAAACAAAATATGTGTTTTAGGAACTACATATAAAACATATTCATATGTCGACGGTTCTAGGACTATTTGTCCTAAGCAATATTTTTTGGCGAAATGGCGTTATATTAAAAATGACGTCGAAGTTATATTTATACCGCGACAGAATAGATTGCTGAATTCCACATGTGTTATTTAATTGTTATTTAATATTTAGTTAATTTCTTGTTACAGATACGGCATAGCTCCAGAACATTTAGGCGCCATATTGACATCTGAATCCAAAGTGCAGGCTCACGTCATCTTCATCGGCAGTCTCGGTGATGAAGCTAACATGTGAGTATACAATAGATAAAAATATAATTTATTATAAATTGACTTAAAATTAAATGAAATACAAAGATTTTTTTTTATCATACAAAATTTTGCTGATTTAAGTACATATATTGTCTGTAAACGAACTTTTTTTATATTATAATATGGAAATTTATATTCGGTTAAAAAATCATAATTTATCCACGTATTCTACACATGTCAGGAAATAAATAACCTATCTTGATTAAATTTCTGCTATTAAGTTTGTAATTACTATCCCTATCTTAAATATTAAGTATTACTGATAATAATAATCGATGTTTAATTCTCCCCAGTCTCCTCCGAGGTCTCCCGTCGGGTCACGCGCACCTGTGTATGGAGGTGACGTCATTGCCGCACATCATGCAACAGATATTCGTCTCCTCGCTAGAGACATAGATAAACTACAACAAATATATTTCAATAAATAATATTAATGTTTAATTAATTTAATAGCTCTGACCTGACTAAAATGACAAATTATCATGACTAACTGACTGACTGACTGAAATCTTCATTTCATGGTTTCATGAATACGCCGAAAACTTTGACACTGACTGACTGAAACCTACATACACCTCGTCGTTTCGTGAATATGCTTACCGCAAACTATTCGGAACGTTAAGTAAACAATATTAAAATTAAAGTATATTGGAAATTTTAAATAAATGAAACAATGTATATATATATATATATATATATATATATATATGTATTGTAATAAATAATATTATATTTAATATCTTACAATTAAGTTACATGGTATACTAAAACGCAAGCGCGTTTCCAAATCCTATACTTTCAAGAATATAAGTGAAAAACTTACAACTGAATACTAAAAATACATAAACATAGTTAATATTATATGCTAAGTGAATTTATATATTTTTTTGTATGAGATTTGTAATATTGAAGCGATATTCGATATTAGTATTAAGTGCACAAAGAAATAGTGAATTGTATAGATTTAACAAATAATAATATTCCAGTATTTATCTATTAAGATATCTGAATTATTCATATATTCTATAGGCTGTGGAATTGTTTAATCATAATTTTTGTATAATTTTGTATAATGTATATTGTATATATGTTTTTAACATAATAAAGTGTATTTTATTGTATTTTTTTTTATTAAATACAAAAATAACTATTTAAATAAAAATAATAAAACTGGAGGAATAAAAATAATGTTTTATAACGATAACAGAATTAGAATGAAAGTGACACAGTAACCAAGATAGTTTATAATAACGATCTATTATTTAAAAATATGGTTGCCTGTAAAGTCGGTTTTACGGGCGAAGATTTACGTGACCAGGTCTTTTTCTCGGTAGAATATTTATTGATATGAATATTATTAAATTGCACAATATTTTAATAATTTGAGTGATTTTGTTGAGGATAGGACGATGAAGACGTTGTCACGTAAAATCATTTTATATATTATTTATTTTATATTATATTATTGATGTTATTATTTTTTACAAAATTTATTTACAGACTTTTTCGATACATCAATTAGTTGCGGAGATATCGATCATTGAAGTTATTGTTTGCTACCAGTATTTTATATATTTATTTTTTTCAGTTATAAAAAAATACTATTTCCAATTGTGTCTACCAAGTATGGTCACATGTACTGGCCTACATATTAAATAATAATAAGTACAGATAATGTTATTTGACGTCACTTCTGATTTTATATATTTAAATATTTTTAATTTTAAAGAATTAATTTGAAAATCAAAACACTTATTCAGATCGAAGGTTCAAATTTTTGCTAAATAAATTTGAAATTAATTAAAATTTTTAATTGTAAATAATGAAGTTGAAAATTAAAACATTTACTTAAATTAGATGTTAAAATTCTTGCTCAACACATTTTAAATCAAGTTTTCTTATATCTGCCACTTTTTCTTAATATTTGTAATTTTAAAGAATCAATTTGAAAATCAAAACATTGCTCGGCGGACCGATCATGTTTGAGTGGGAGAGAGACGCAAGGCATTCTATGTGTGTGTGACTCATCGTTACGTTACCCGGCGTTACACTTTTTCATAAGTGACTCCCAGTTTAACCTAATTTAAGACGTTGTCACGTCAAAAAGTTGTTGGACATACTGACAACTTTATCTCGACAACTTAATAATTGAGACTAAATTCAAATAATATTATATTTATTGGCTGTAAACTTTATATAGAAGTACGTAATTCTCAATGTAGAAATCATTCAAAATCCTTCGTCCATAAAATGAAAATTCTACCAAATATAATAACTAATTTAAATTTTGATTAATTAATGTATATTGACTTTATTGAAAGTCATTTTGAAAGCAATTAGAGATTCCATTGAAGCTGAAATTACGCGTCGCTAAAGAACTTACTCAAGCGTTGTTGCTAAGCAATTAACAACTATACGAGTTTCCTGAAAGAGGATTTATACTATAAAGGTTAATTTCATTTTAAAAGTTACTTTCAATATTGACATATTGAATTTGAAAATTTGCAATGCATGCAGAAATAGATGCCGCAACACTTAAAAGCAACAGCCATATTAGAATTGCCATATTTTGGTTGAAAGAAGGTCTAATATTTATAAACATGAATAACTATGTCAAGCTTATTTAAATTTTAAATAGACATGTAATGCAAACTGATACGGCAATAATTCGAACCCGTGACATCTAAGCAACCGTTCCGTCACTCTACCAATAGTGCCATAATGCCGTACTTTAGTAATTATATTGGGCTTATTCTGCTTCTTTTTTTATTTGTGTTTATTTTTTTTATATATATCTTTGTATAATAAAGAATATCGTGTCATAACATACTTTGCTATTTTCTTAACAAGGCTACTGTATGAATCGTAGTAAGATATATGTATAAACTATTTGTTTATTGGTTTGCACTAATTTATAGAACTTCCAGTCGATGTATATCTTATCTTTTCGAGCATATAAATAAAAGGTTAAATATTCCAACAAAATTGAATCACGTACCTCTATATATCCCTGATTCCTGAAGCGCTTTTGTGCTCAGAGTAGCCGAGCGAAGCCCTCAAGCCTAGGAAGCAAGACCGCATTGGCTTAACGTTTTTCGTATCTATTATTTTATTTTTAATTTGGAATTTACCTTACCACCTACATACATTATTTTATTTTATAAAAATATTTTCTGCATTAAAGACATATATTAAAATCAGGCATATTATTTAAAACAGAAATATATTTTGATTACGATTTTAGACTAAGGTATTGCCTAAGCTTTGATTAAAACCAAATGTTCATTCAAAGTTTAATTATCAATCCCTTGTAATTGTATTGTTTGAATAGTCAAAGAGCCTACGGCTGGTCGTTTGTAATTGTTATTGAAGTATCTGTCGACGGTAAAACGTGATTGTATTAACAAAGAGGATTTAAGATCAAATTAAACAGACTGTAGAGAAAATCTCCGCATTGTACGTAAAAGCTTTTTGGCTTACCTGCAAATAGTTAACATTAATATAAGAAAAATACTGATTTATCCATTGTTCAGTTTTAAGTAAACCTTGAAAGATTAAAATTTAATATACGGTTATAAGATTTTATAAAGTATTTACATTGTGTTATTAAATTTATTAGACTCCTCTTTTCTTGATATTGTATAATGTAAAGTTATCGTCAACTAGAGTAAAATAAATACCTAAAATAAAAAGTCAAATCAAAAACATTTATTTTATTTATTTGAAAATGTTGTAAAAAAATGGAAGGATTTTACGTCGAATAAACCAAAAAAATTTATTTATATTTTTCAAATGGAACTCTATGTAAAAATAAATCAAAGTGAGAATTATTCGTTATACTATAAAGCAGAGGTTCCCAAACTTCTTTCGTCCAACGCCCAGTTTTAAAGTCAGTTATTTTGTAACGCCCCCCAATTTTTTTCATCTTAAAAACTTGAATAACAGATTAGATTCGTTTCCTTTAGTTTCCTTAAACCTATATTCTAATTGAGACTTATCAACCTTACAATATTAAAAGTAGTTTTGATTAAAAAATTACATTTAATATTGAGCAATAGTAACACAACTTTTCATAATAAAAAGCATCTTTTATAAAAAAATAACAACAGTTAAGATTGATCATTAGTAATACCACTTTTCACAATAAAAAGTTTTCTTCTTCATCTTCCTGGTTTTCATCCTGACGTATATCAAGGTCTGTCTTCCTGTTCAACCTACTTCACTTTGCACGGTCTTCGACATCCATTCAGCACTTCCTTGTACGTCCGGGAGATCTCACTCCAGGAACAGATATATCAAGGCTTTTCCATCCGACATATTTCATAGACGGGCGCGTAACGTGCCCATACCATCTCAGGCGTCTATCCACCATCTTGGATTACTTCGAATGAATGTTTTACGTATGTGGTCAGACCGCGTAACGCCGCACATCCAATTCAGCATCATTTCCTCCCTCGTCATTCAGTCAGTCGTTTCCGTGACTTGAATTTCCTGTGTGTGCCGAGATAGTACTGGCAAACATTCGCTGCCGTATATAAGAACCGGTCGGATGACGCTCCTTTTTATTAGATTCCTTGATTTTAGGCGATATTCTGCGATTACAGACTACACAAGTCCAGGCAGCGCTTATCCAGCCTTGGGAATCGTAATCGATGCCTCCAGGCTCGTGCATAACAGATCCAGGTTACCTAAACTTTTCCAACTTAATGGCTGGCTCAGGACCTAAATGGATAGTATTAGAGTCTGGGCTCCTGCAAGCCATGTACTCGGTCTTCGATATATTTAGTTTAAGACCACTGTTCTCAAGCGTACCCTTCCATAGGTTTAAATTACGCTCCAGCTCCGTTCGGTCCGTTCTTTCTGCAACCCTTTATCTGCTGTACATTAACGATCAGCTGAAGCCTGGTATCTATGGGTATGGGTATCAGATGAGAGCACAGTTGTAGAAAGATATCTGCCAAGTTCTCGAACTAGTAGAGATTAAGTACAGTCTGAAAGAGAAGCTATGGTGCAACGTTTGAATGACAAACTCCAGGCAGTTTCCGCAATGGGCAATGCTAATCTTGTCAATTTCAATGCCACCAAAACGCAGACATGTCTGTTCACCGCTTTCACGTTGGCTCTTACTTTTCAGAATGTTTCCTTGGAATATAGTGACCGGCTTCAGTTGTTAGGCTTGGAGAACTTCAACTTTGGTCGGTTCATTGAGTCCAGAGCAAAAGCAGCAGCAGGAAAGCTTGCCGGTCTTCCGAAGGTCTGACAGTACTTTACACTGGGACAGCTACTTGTACTATACAAAGCACAAAATCGGGCGTGTGTGTAGAGTACTGTGGTTACATATATTATATATACTGGTGCCGCAAAGTCTCATCTTGCGGTTCTGAACTAAATCGAGAGGCGAGCAAAGACGCTTATAGACGACCCTGAATAAGTTAAAGCCAACCTCCACAGCCTTGAACACTGGCATAGAATGACTATCCTCTTAGTATTCTATAGGATACATTTTTGTGAGTGTGCGCAGGACGCCACGACTTAATTTCCCCATCCCCCTTCCTTCATCACCGGACGTTCCTACGCACCGTGGGTAGCCATCCCTACTATGTGGCCATCCCTACTTCCGCCCGAACAAAACGCTTTACTTCGTCTTTTTTAGTTTGTACAGCGAAGGAATGGAACAACTTGCCTGCGTCGGTATTTCAGTCCGAATATAATGTGGGTGTCTACTAGAGTAGAGTGAAAAGGTTGCTAAGTTAATGCGCCTTACCATCTTCGACTACATTTCCACTTTCCATCAGGTGGAATGTAGTCAAGCAATAACTAAGATTGTATAAAAAATAGGCCATTAATGGATTCTCATCAATGAGTGCTATTTCATCGGCATACATCATCAACCATGGAGACTGGTCTTGGATGTGAGCCAAGAGAGAATAAGAACGGACAAGGGCTGAGCCCTGGTGAACCACTACTGTTATCTGGAAGGGTTTGGTGTCGCCAACGGAGGTCCTAACCATAGGAGTCGTGGTACATGTCTCTGATAGTCTCAGTATAAGGATGGATGGATTTCTTTAAATCACAATGTCCACCTAAAGGCCTACTGAGGATACTAAGGATGGATGGATTTCTTTAAATCACAATGTCCACCTAAAGGCCTACTGCAAATTTGCAAAGGTTACGCGAAGAGCTCTTTTTTTCTGTATAATTCCAGCAGAGTTCTGAAGACAAAAATAGCGTCTATAGTACTCGATCTTGGCTGAAATCCACATTGAGATTCAGAGACAGTGCACTTTTGGCGGAGCCTGAGGTCGGTCCAAGGGTCCGAGGGGAGGTCGGTCCTAGGGTAAGTCCGAGTTTAGATGGTAGGTCGGGAGGAAGCCCGCACGGATACTGACTGATCAGATGTATAACGACAAAGCTGCGGGCCCTGAATTTCTGACGCAAAGACATTTTGCGATATCTCGCGTCGCTTCATCTCGAGCTCATGCAATTTTATTTAATTATTATAAGGTTAATTTAATATATTGTCAAGTTTTATTTATACAATAAACTAGAATATTAATGGTTTTAAAATAATTATAAACTTGTATAACTATTGAAAGCGTATTATTTGTATTAAATATAGATGAAAAATAAATCGATACGGGCAAAGATACGAATTTGCGACTTGTGGGAAACTGTGCCTAGAAGGAATGTGTTTCGATAACCATGTATTTTTCATTTTACATTTATTTAAAATTTTAAAACAATAATAAATGGATGTTGTGTATTAGAAGGTATTATTTTTAGGGAATTTTCAAATATGAATAAGATAAAGTTACAAATCATCTATCGCCCCCCTAAATGACACCAGCGCCCCCCAAATCTTTCTCGGTCTCTTACCGCCCCCCTCTAGGGTTCCAGCGCCCACAAGGGGGCGTTATCGCCCACTTTGGGAAAGACTGCTATAAAGGGTATCTGATAAAATACATATATTACTTATTTGCTGTCTGCCGTGAAGAATTCCAATCGATAAAAAAACAGACTTCGCTTACAATAATACATTCGTACATAATACATACATTGTCTAAGAATTTCTTCGTCTGAATTGTTCTAATATATAGCTCCCAGACCAATTCGAAAATGTTAGGTTTTACTTGCAATATATATAAAATAATAGTAGATAGTAGTTAAATTTTAATAAACAGAAAAACATTATTCGTTGTTCTAACTTTTAAATGATATTTAATATTTATCTAATTAGTATCTGTGACCTGTGATTCCGATTCCTATTACGATTCCAAACCAAATATTTATAAGTATGTTTAATAATTTTGCTAAGGATCGGTAAGACAAATAAAAGGTGTAGTCTATTTAGATTAAAAATAACGAAATTAAAAAAAAAATATCAAACTATTTAGAATGTTTTTCACAGAATTTTGTCATAACTTTATTACTATACAAATTGTATAAAAATCTGTGAGATTTTATAGCGTTAACCTTTTCAAATTGACAATATGTTTATTAATGTATTCTATATCGAAGTCGTACTATCAGTAAAATTTTTAATAAATAAATAAGTATTATAACAAATAGGCAAGAATGTAATGTTATAAAAGTTTATATATTTTGAATATTTTTTATACAATTTTTTTTTTCTAAAATCAGTTTTAACTAATAAGATACTTCTTATTGCAATTTATCATTTCATAATGAATTGATGTATATCATTGTCGTCTCCTTGAACAATCTTGAGTGGGATTGCTCAGGACTGGAATTTATAACTTGTATATTTTATATTCCATTGAGAGGTCAATGGAATATCTAACTATATTAAATGAAAAATATATCTCTAATCATAATATAACTACATTTGTCTATTTTTTTTAAACAAATATAATTCTTTTTATAATTTAAATACACTAATTCGTTACATAAAGTATTTCAAAGTGAAGGGAGAAAAAAGTAGAGTATGTATAGAAAAAGTGCAGATATATAATAAAGGTACTTAAGACTAAAGTGCTAAGATCATATCTACAACAATTTGGAGGTATTGGAGAGAGGCTCATGGCGCTTAAGGTAGAGACCTTATGTATAGCGTTATTTTGGACAGTGGCACGTGCTATCTATTTCTCTAAGTTTTCGAAACTAAGTAATAAGAACTTAGAGTATACGATTTGATTTTGTTATGTCGTTATTAGCCTTGATCGTTATGTCGTTATTAGCCTTGATCGTTATGTCGTTATTAGCCTTGACCGCTAAAAAAGGAACAAATCAAAATGCAACTAAATTTAGTTGCATTTTGATTTGTTCCTTTTTTAGCGGTCCCCCGAGGTAACAACTTCAATAAGTACATAATAAAATTATTTTTATTCTTTTTACAGGACCTTTAGTATCTCCGATACTTTTTTTTCTGATTTTTAAAGTTATGTTACGTGTTTCAATATTATACTAAATAAACCTACGAACAAACTAAATTTGACTTGTTTAAGTATGTAATATCAATATTGCAAAAGAACCTTTCACCAGCACCAATAAAAGCTCAATATCTTGGAGACGACTGCTTTTATGTCAATCAAACATAGCTAAAAACCATTTCGACAGACCAGGCTGTCTATAAAAATAAACCGCATTCAAATCCGTCCACGCGTTTGGCAGCTTTTTAGCAGCACCAGACAGACACACGGATACGAGGTCAAACTTATAACACTCCTCTTTTTAAGTTGGGGGTTAAAAAACCTAATTAAAGTATAAAGGAAAACGTAACAAAGAAAACCTTTATAAAAGTTTCTAAGCTTGTATAGATTTGGTACGAAAAAGATAAAAGTATTTTCCCAGCCATTTCTTAGTTGTACTTCCAGCGCTCACGTACCAGCCTTGACCCATTACTACTTCCTGTTGTGATCCTTTTTAATGATCATAGCGTGTTAGTACTTTGTGAAACTTTCTCAGTACACATTCACTTTTATTGGTACATAATGTTTGTCGTTTGGTTTAACTACTAACTGTTAACTCTTAAGAGAAATTTCGACTTGGCAGTATTAAAACTTTAAATAGTTTAAATAAATTACCTAACTGTATTTAATTTGTTTCGGTTAAAATGTAGGTTATAAAAATATATGATGCATTTATTTATTTAATAAAAACAATGTAATTGTATATAATATTCTTCTACATTGTTATTTATAACGTAAAAATATTATTATTACGCATTGAGTAAGCATTAATACAGAGTGAGTGTATTATAAATAATTTTATTTCAGGTCAACTTTTTTTAGTAAATTGGCCTAGATATTTGATAATTTAGTTTTATACATAAGTTTAGATATTTAGAATATCGAGCTAGTTTCTATTAATATCGATTTTATGATTCTTGTAGAGATAAACATTGTTTTATTGGTTTTATGTAAAGTGCGTTATTTCAGTTAGTTCATATACATAAATAATATATATAAATATGTATAATCTGCGTACAAACGTTATTTAAAAATAAAGTTAACAACATAAAATCTATAAACAGGACTCCGTTTGATATCGTTCTCTTTCAACTTTATGTCAATATTCTATGAGTGGTTGCTATTAACACGGTTTATCCATCCCCTATACAAGTAATTTAATAACTGCAGCTTGACTCTACCACAGAAATAGCTATAGATTAATCATTATAAGTTGCTCTCTATAGCAAATGAAAGTAGGCCATAATATCAGATTTATCTTCCCCCAGCGCTCGTCCCCTGCGGCACGTACACCACTAATAGTTCACTTAACACCGACCATTGTAGAATTATGAACTGTGATAAATGACATTATCAAATTAGTATTATTACGTTTAAAATTCACGTCATGTGGGTCCTTTGTTTTAATTAAAAATGTATGTCACGTTTCTGTCTGCCAATGATTTTGATGCTTTAATATTATGATAATGTTCAGTGACTACTAGATCTTGATTTTTTTCAAACATTCAAAATTCAAAATATCTTTATTCAAATAGGCATTTAAACGCATTTTTGAATCGTCAATTACATTAAATTAAATTAAATTAAATTGGTCAGTATAGTCAGTCTGTGACTAACCTACCACCAGCTCGGAATGCTGTTCTGCTGAGAAGATCTGGTCAGAAACTCAACAGTTGCTCTTTTTAAATGAAATTTAACCATGTTTGACTTATACATTATAACATAAACCCTGAAAATCTGTCAATGACCCAAGTTCCGCACATTTCGATCAACCAAAACCTCTTGAATGTCATAGTAAGATTTATTTAATAATATACTTTTAATTTTAGATTTAAAACTAAGAAAAGGAAGATCTAAGATATCTTGATATTATATATTTATTTTATAGGCTATTAATTATTTATATCTTAAAAATGAATTAGTCATGTCAAGAAGTACGATCGATTTAATAGAACCCTAACACTAGACCAAGGTTTAATATGACCCATACATTCCGCTTAACGAGTGAGATAGTCGCGTAGTGCTCGAGAAATACGAGATGTCTTGAACCTTGACCTTTGAGATTATCTTATCCTTGTCCCTTTCCATAATATAATCAGACAATTTAAATACCTTATAACAATGATCTAGTGTAAAGTTAAAATAATATAATATTAACTGATATTGTTATTAAAATCATATAAAAATATAAATACTTTGATTAATATTAATATTAATATCAAATATAAATACTTTGATTAATTGAAATATGGTTTTTCATTTCATCAAAGTAAAAAAGGTTATGAAGAATGTCATTTATATTCAATTAGAAACATAATTAGATTTCAATGATTATAAGGCTTCGAGTACTTCAGCATTAATTATTACTTAGTAGGTATAAAGCAAAGTCGCTTATCGCGTCTGTCCCTATGTCTGTATGTATGTATACTTAGATCTTTAAAACTACTTAACGGATTTTTATGCAGTTTATTTTTAATAGATAGAGTAATGTAAGAGGAAGGTTTATATTTATACTAAGATGCTTAAAATATTAGAAAACCACTGATAATTTCAAAATTTCTAATGCGAAGTCGTAAACAAACCCATTGTTTTGCGCTTACATTGCAAACGCTGGCTGAACTCTACGAGATAGATCAAAATAATGTACTAAGTATTGTATACCTTAAAAAGTTATAGTTATATATAGATAAGCCACAATAGCCAATTTTTATCCTTTACTTTTTACGAGAAATAATGGCTTATTTATGAAGCGATTTTAAGCAATACAACATTAATCCTTATCTAATTAACTTAAATACATTTTACATTTAATATTAAACAATTAAACCCTTTACAGCATGTAGTTTAAATGAATATTTTGGAAGATATTAAAGATTTAAAATATAGGGACATCGCGTTTGCGGCGCGGCGGTACGATCGGCCGGCGCACTCTGGTATGGAACCGTGCAAATTGTCTCAAAAATGGCTTTTGTGCATGTTTAGCATTGAAAAATGTAGTTATTGCATATAGCTAACTGAATGTCTAATACATATTATTTAACATTCAAAATAGATTTTTTTATTTTAATAAAACCCGACCTGCAAATTGATGGTCAAAATAACGTCGATTGCGTAGCTCAGAATTTCTCAAGTTTACATAGTCATATTTTGATTATTTTCGATGAAAATCTATAAGTGTTATATATAATTAGAATGGTTATTAAGTACTCTGTTTAAAATGTATTTAAATGGACGTTTAAGCAAAACCAAGAGAGTTGTAAAAAAAGTTACAATAACTAATATGTATCCTTATTAAAAACTTTAAATATACCTACTTTTGACAGTGAGCGATGTCTGCCGATGTCGTAATTTCGATTGTATCACTTAAAATAAGTCATATAGAAGCAATACAAAAAAAAGGGAAAGAGGAATTATTTACTAAGAATTTAAGGCGTGCGAAGCCGCGGGAAAAAGGTAGTAAAATATAAATGAAAATGTGAAATAGCATCTAAATACTTTTATATAACAAGATATGACAAATGACGTTTTATAGTTTAAATTTGTAGATATATTTTGATGTTGTACGTATTTGAATCCTTTTTTGGAGATTTGTTGAAACTCGTTGCTGACCGGCCGTCTGATCACCCGTTTGACACACACACACCTGGAAGCAAAATTTAAAAATAATTTTCATTCAGATAAACTTATAGCGGTAACAATATTTGTAATATATCAGAGGTTTAATCAATTTATCTATATATTAAAGCATAGACACGCATTGTTTGTTCTCCTGCATTTTATTAAAAAACTAGTTAAGAATCCAAAATTAAAGTAAATATTCTCATACTATATGATTTTAAGTCTCATTTTATGTACCTATACATATATATCTATATAAAGAGCCTACTACAAAAACAGTTCCACACCCCTGATCGCCAGATCTCACGTAATTGAATTGTTTGAATATCCAAAGCAATCCACCGTATCATTGGTACAAATTACAATTTATTTCGAGTTTAGATCTAATTGTGGCAACGAAGACGAAGAAGATATAAGATTATATCAAATATAGAGATGAGGTAAGTGATACGTTCAAGTTGAAAAGTTAACAAGATTTGTACAAAATGTTTTGCGTATTCATGTTAATATTATAGGAAGATATATTTGTTGGTTTCTTTGTAATCGATAAACAACTTTACTTTTGAATATGAGCAATTTGAATGTGGGCAGTTTTTTTATTTTATTAAGGAAAAAGTTTTCAGTCTCCAGCGGATAGGATATTAAGAAGATCATTATAAAATCTGCATGTCATGTGGTTAATTTATAAATTCTAATTAAACTTTATCCGAGAGCGAAGTCGTTGTTATTATTAAAAATGTAATTCACACTATTTAATTATTATTCGATTGGGTGTAAATAACTTCTCATCAAAAATATTCTTATTTATACATAAAATGAATATTTTGTATTATATAAAGAAATTTCCTCGTATGTTTTTTTCTTTGGAAATAGGCATTGCGAAGTTGTAACGTTATATTTGTAGGTTGTGCTAAACCTACAAATATAACGTTAATACCTTCAAATATAAGGTTAGGAAGGTACTTATATATCTGTGTTTGTGTGTAGGTGTGAAGCTCTCTTAATGATATTTACCAAGTTGAACTATTTGCGAGGTAAATACTGGGATTTAGTTTAATGAGTTCGGGTATTGGTACGAGTAAATAGAAAGTGGACTATGAGTTGCCGAGGCTACATTTTATTTAATATCTGGGTATTGGGGCATATTAGCGTCATATTAATTCAAGATTTTGTATATAAGTCGTCGTTTATGACAAATATTATCTTTTAACACACTCGTAGTGCATATTCTACGAGAACGTAGAGCATTTAAGCTACAGTTTTTCCTCGAGTGTGTAGTGCAATGGTTGATAACAAATAGACAACCTAGGCTGTAATGGCAGCAGGATTCTTGACGAATTCGGGTCCGGGTTCGATTCGAAACATTTCAATAAAAAATATTCTACTGCGATAGATTAGCGACACAATCTTTTTGGGTAGGAGCTTCTGCTACAGCCTCCAGGGTTCATGGCGTAGGTCCTTGACAATTAAAGCACAAAGACAAAGTATGATAATACTTGTATTATATGTAGATAATCAGTTATCATAAATTACTTAGTAGGTATATAATTGTCACAGTTTTTTTGAGAGTCTGGACTGTATCGCTCTTTCTAATGAATTCCATCTCCGACTCATTGTTCTTTAATATTTAAAATGTAATAGTGACTCTTCCAAACGATTCCAATCACGTGACAAGTTAGGTTACGGCGTTCACACCCTCGCAACATTAATATTAATTGAGTTACTAATTATCATTAAATTGTTGTAAAACCCGGCAAATATAAATATATATTTTTAAGTAAATTTTCCTTTTTTAGCAGTATTTGGTATAAATATTAAGTACACTAAGAAGTAACGAGTAGATTGACCAAACCATTATATTTTAGTATTTATATATGAATAAATATAAATTAATAATATATTGTGTAGGCTGTGGAATTGTATTAATATAATAATAATTAATAGTACACAGACTACTGTGTACTATTTATTTATAGTCGACTACTAAGTCAGAATCAAATATATTTTAATACATTTTCTTTACTTGAAAAGTGAAAGGTCGCCTGTAATGAATTTGTACTAAAGGTAATTAAGAATTCAAATACTATCCCTATGTCTTTTCCGTTACCAGGTAAGAGAATTACAGTAAGAATAAGAAGAATGTGTTATAGTATCCAACATTAATTATAATTTTAAACAAATTATAAAAAACATTTTTCTTGATACTGAATACTCTATTTAGACAACCTTATTATAAAAGCCAATTTCAAATATTAGTATTGTATTTACAGCTATAGAAGTCAAAAAAGTCGTACAGAAATACGTTTTTTTCCATGTATGCAAGATTTTATACTATTTTTGTACAGGGTACCTTACTAGCTCTTTCTTTAGCTAGTTATAAATCTGATTTCAATTTTAATCAATTAATGAATATTGACTTTGTGATGATATGTTGAATGAATAATGAATGTTGAAAGTCACATTGAAGGCAATTAGAGATTCTATTGAAGCTGAAATTACGCGTCGCTAAAGAATTTACTCAAGCGTTGTTGCTAAGCAAAGAAGAATTATACAAGTCTCCTATGCAGAGAGAAACTTATAATATAAAGAATAAATTTATTCAAAAAGTTATTTTTAAGATTAACACACTGAATTATTTTTTTCCCATTGCATGCATGATTATGATAAACAGATTCTACAAACCGTCTAAAAATACTATTATATACTTTTTATATGTTATGTTATATTTTTTTAGAAATAACTTATAATATTTGAATATATATTTGAACATGTATAAACATGTTAAGGTTGTTAATTTTTTATAAATAACATATACACACACAATAACATATTTCCAAAAAACTTAACTTATTATAATCATATTTTCTTTTTATAATATCAAATCCTCGTTGATACTTTATGCCCTCTACCTTTGGGTACCAGAAAGAGATTTGATCTTCAGCAATTTTTATATCCTTGTACAATATCATGTCATATAATACTTTAGAAGGCTATTGTTAGATTTGTACTGAGTTACATAAATGATGATATTAATATATGGCACTTCCAGTCGATGTACGTCTTATCTTATCTTGTATACAAACAAAAGGTTAAAAATTCCAACAAATTCGAGTCACGTACCTTTCTCTGCTTACTGATGCGATTTAGTGCTCTAGTAGCCAAATAAAGACCTAAGATCGTATTGGCTTAACGTTTTTCATACCTATTCTTTTATTTTTAATTTGGCATTTACCTTACCACCTACATACATTATTACATTTTATTAGAATCTTTTCTTTAATAAATATATAAAATATATTTTATACTATATATATTATATAAATAAATAGTTATCTTATAAATGACAAAAATATAAAGTTAGGTATATCATCTAAATTAGAAATATATTTTGATTACGATATTAGACCAAGGTATTGCCTAAGCTTTGATTAAAACCAAATGTTCATTCAAAGTTTAATTATCAATCCGTTGTAATTGTATTGTTTGAATAGTCAAAGAGCCTACGACTGGTCGTTTGTAATTGTTATTGAAGTATCTGCCGGTAAAACGTGATTGTATTAACAAAGAGGATTTAAGATCAAATTAAACAGATTGTAGAGAAAATCTCCGCATTGTACGTAAAAGCTTTTTGGCTTTCCTGCAAACAGTTAACATATTAAATGAGAAAAATACTGATTTATCCATTGTTCAGTTTTAAATCTTTAAAAGGTTAAGTTTTATTGAATTTTCTACGCCTTTTTATTACATTTCCTTCTTTTAAATTATTGTTTTTCGATTCTTTCATATACGGTGATAAGAAAGATTCGATTTATTGTGTTCGATTCGAGTGTATATTTTTGTGAACATTACCGAATTTATATTTTTAAAATGTTTATATTGTGTGTTTGTACCATCATTGGAAAAGAGGAGACTCATAATTTATAATGTATGGTATAGTGTAATAATATAGTATAGTGTATACAATAGAGACGATGAGGTGACGGTATGTCTAAGATAAAATTTATAAAAAAACATTTATTTTATTCCTTTAAACTTTTTTAAAAACTCGAAGGTTTTATACATAGAATAAATGGTCTAATTTTATTGATATTTCACAAATCGAATCCTATGTCAAAACAAATAATTATATTATAAGTATAAAGGGTATGTGATAAAATATACATATGTATATAGCTTATTTGCTGTGTGTCGTGCAGAATTCCAGTCAAAATAAAAACCGACTTCGCTAACATTAATACATTCATACATAATACATAAATTTTCTAACAATTTCTTTGTCTGAGTTATTCTGATATGTAGCTCTCAGACCAAATCGAAGATTTTAGGTTTTATTTGTGATATATAAAATACAAAGTTTTTTTTCGAAAAAAAAACCTGTTTAGGACCTCTTTATTTAAGGACCTTTAAAAAGAAACAAGGGACTTTATATTTTAAACTTGAATAAAGATGAACAACATTTGATATTATATTAGGCCAAAATGGTCGCCGTAGGCTTGATTGCGTACACGTGTGCTGTCACCGGATATCGGCGGCGAAGTGAGTACTGTTTGATTTTATCACTACACATCGATAACTTGCTTTTCGACATTGTTTTAGCACTGTTCTAAATAATTTCTTTGAAGTAAGACAGTTAAAAGGTGTTGTAGTTTTCTATTTAGATTATAATTAACAAAATGTATAAAAATAAATATCAAACTTTAATAATTAGGATGTTATTCACAGCATTTTGTGATAACCTTATTACCATACCAATTGTATCAAAATCTTTGAGGTCTTATAACGAGAACGTTTTAAATTGACAGACGAATGAGAAAAATATATTTTTTATTTATAGAATTCGTAGAAAAAGTTACGTTTTCAAAAATTAGTAAACAATATAAAAAATATATTATATACTATAATAAACGTTTATTTTATATTTTTTTGTATTAATCTTAAAGCAATTTATCGTTTAATAATGAAGTAATGTAAATCATTGCGTCTCCTTGACTGATCTCTTCGTGGAACAATCTTGAGTGGGATTGTTTTGGACTGGAATTTATAACTCTAATCATAATATAACTAAGTTTGTCTATTTTATTTAAAATTAAAAAAAAAATATTTATATAATTTAGACAAACTAATTCTTTACATAAAGTATTTGAAATTGAAAGGAGAAAAAATAGAGTATGTATAGAATAAGTGGAGATATATAACAAAGTTATTTAAGACTGAAATACTAAGATCCTATAGACAACTACTTGACGATAATTGGAGAGAGGTTTTACAAGGAGGTCTCTGAACATTTTATTTAAAATAACTATTTATTTCTACTAATATTGTAAATTAAAAAAAAATAGTATAACTGGCCTTCTTTTGGAATGCCCATTTTTTATGAAAGTTCAGGATGAAGTGAACTTACGATGTGGAATATTTAATTCGTCACTAAGGGTATAGGTACTAAATACCGGCATAGGTATAGTATACACACATTATTTGTACCAAGAAAAATCCTAAAAAGAAGTTGCCTAATTGAATTAATAAATTTATAATTCCATTTGAAAGTCTTTAAGATGTAAATACCATGTACTTATAATAAAAACGTAATTAAAGTACAAAGAAAAATGTTACAAATAAAACCTTTATTGAAGCTTCTAAGCTTGTATAGATATTTGGGACAAAAAGGACAAAAGCATTTTCCCAGCCATTTCGTAGTTTTACTTGCAGCGTTCACGTACCAGCCTTGACCCATTACTACTTCCTGTTGTGATCGTTTTTAATGATCATAGCGTGTTGGTACTTAGTGAAACTTTCTAAGTACACATTCACTTTTATTGGTACGTAATGTTTGTCATTTGGTTTAACTACTAACTGTTAACTCTTAAGAGAAAGTTCGACTTGATTTTAATTAAACTTAAAATAGTTTCAATTAATTACGTTACTTACTTTATTAAATTTGTTTTGGTTTAAACTATTTGGTATACAACATGGTTTGTTACATATGGGGTATAAAATATAAGATGCATTTATTTATTTAATAAAAATAATGTAATTGTATTTAATAATTGTAATTGCATATAATAATTAAATGCGCATTTACTAAACAGTGAGTGGATTATAAATAATTTTGTTTCAGACAAACTTTTTTTAGAAATTGTACTCCAGCCTAAAGCGGGCACCAGCTAAAAACTCAAGCTAACTTCTTTTTGTTGGATTCAGAAACAAAGATCTAAAGTTTTAAATTAATAATATTGAAGTACGACTTAATATAATCCCAAGACTAGGCCAAGGTTTAATATGACCCACGCAATACATTCCGCTCAACGAGTGAGTTAATCGCGTAGTGCTCGAGGAATACGAGATGTCTTGAACCTTGACCTTTGAGATTATCTGATCCCTGTCTATACATATAACATTGATATAGTGTTAAAATAATATATTATTTACTCGTATTGCTATTCTATTTTTAAATAATTGATTTCTTAATTATAATACTTTGATTTAATGAAGTATGGTCATTCTTTTAATCCAATTAAGAAGGTTATGCAGAATCTCATTTATATAAAATTAAGAACGTCATAATTAGATTCCAATCGTTATAAGGCTTCGTGTACTTTAGCTTTAATAAAACATAAATAAAAATGTGAAATAGTATCTAATTACTTTTATACAAAATATGACAAATGACGTTTTATCGTTTAAATTTGTAGATATATTTTTATGTTGTGTAAATATATAAAATGTTTTTTTTGGAAATCTGTTGAAGCTCGTTACTGGCCGACCATGTGATTACGTTTGGTTTGAGATTGCACACACTTCAAAGGTAAATTTGAGGAAAAATGTTCATTCAGATAAACTTACTTATACATAATTTAGATATTTTTTCCATATATTTAATAGACACTGTTTTTCACTTATAATTACTGTTTAGTTCATTTAATAAAAAAACAGTTAAAAATCACATTTTTCGCAACAAAAGTAGTTATTTTGAGGCTAAATTATTATATATTTTTTATACATTTATTTAGAAAGCCTTGTCCTATAAAACGGCTCAAGAATTCCTGATCGGATCTCACGTAATTGAATTATTTGAATATCCAAAGCAATCCACCGTATCATTGTAAATAAGTAATTCTTCCGATCCTAGATCTAATTGTGACAATAAAAACGAAGAAGATATAAGATTTTATCATTATCAAATATAGAGTAGAAATACGTGACACGTTGCAGTTGAAAAGTTAACAAGATTTGTACAAAATGGTTTTCGAATTTATATTAATATTATAAGAACAAATATTTGTTAATTTCTTTGTTCTCGACAAACAACATTATTCCGGATTAGCGTGAGTATTTTTTTTTATAATAAAATTCAGTCTCCATTAGACGGAATGTTAGAAAGATAATTATAAAATCTTTATCTGGGGTTCATTTATAAACTCTAATTAAACTTTATCTGAGGGAGGAGTCACAAGAAAGAGCTTGTTAATGTTAAAAATGTAATTTACATTATTTAATTATTATTCAACTTGGTGCAGATAACTTCTCGCTAACATATTCCTTATTTATCTGTCATACATTAATTCTTATTCATACAATAATTAATGTTTGTATTATACGAATAAATTTCCTTTTATATTTTTTCTTTGGGAATAGGCGTGGGGAAGTTGCTTGTAGTCTACAAGTAGTCTACCTGTAAATATAAGGTTAGGAAAGAACTTGTATGTTTGTGTTTGTGTGTGCAAGTGTGTGTGAAGCTCTCTTAATGATATTTACCAAGTTGAACTATATGAGTTCCGATATTGGCATGAGAAAATATAAGTCTAACTATTAGTTTCTAAAGCTCTATTTACTTAAATATCTGAATTTTGGGGCAAACTATCATTTTATTAGTTCAAGACCAAAAGGTTTTGAAATAATTATTTATTTATTATTAAAATACAGTAGAGCCTCGATTAACCGGACTAATGGTTGTCGTAAGGCATTCGGATAATCGAAAATCCGGATAATCTGTTGTATGAAAAAAAAAATAGTTTTTGTACACATGGAGTCAAAGTCGAAGTCAAAAATTCTTTATTTCACGAAAATGTTTTACATTTATTTGGACACGTCAAGATGAAACAGATATTGCAAAAAATATATATTTTTTTATAGTTTAGATTGCGGAATATACGCACGGATAGCTGGTATAGCATGTGCTACGAGAACGTAGAGTTTCTACGCTAAAATATTGCCCCGAACATGTAGTCCCATAGTCAATATCTAAATACTAGCTAAGCCAGAGTTGGCCGATTTTTGAGTTGGAAGAGTTAAAAGTTACAATTTACCAAATCTTTAAGTTTCAAAATCATTGTTAGTCATTGACTAAATCATTCAGAACATTTCTATAAATATTATATTTGTATTTGATTATGGTTAATAACACTTATTTTAGTTCTTCATTGTCACTCGTTAGATTTTATTTATTACACAAATAAAATGTAACGAATATGTGGTATATATATATATATAGTGTGTATTTATGTCTGCTATTAAAATCGCCTTTGCCACTTTTAATGTTAGCTCTGGTCATAGACATAAGCTCAACTAATTTGTTTTTTTGCATTCCTTTTGATTTTTTTTCCAGTAAGTCATCAAATATAAATAATAATTAAGATACATCAATATTTGAACGTATTGGACTAAAGAGCAGCACCTTACAGAGCAGACCCTTACTTTAGCTTCAGCTTCACCATACGTTTGAGACTTATTTGTGACCTTCAATATTTTTACAGTAACACAATTTTGGATTTCTACATGTATTCTTTGTGTGTCAAATCTGACTTCATTTGTCAGTTTCAGTTAATAGTGTGCTTAAGTTACAAAGTAGCTGTAGTTTTGACATAAAAGAAAGCTTCTACAGATAGCGCTAAGTCCGATGTCATAAAAGTAGGTTTTAATACTCTGTACTTTATTGTCTGAGGGCACCGATTAAATAAAAAATAATAGTTGGTTCAATACAAGGATATTTTTTAATGTGTATATTCATTTATTTTAATTTTTAGCGAAGATTTTGACAACTAAATAATTTTCAATTAGAATAAATTATTTTCAAAACCTGTTTGTATTTCACCGCGAAGTGACCTATCGACCTCTGAATATTGTAGAATGCAGGTACAAAACTATAACAAGGTTTATTGTGTTTCACATTTGAACATTCCAGAGATTCTATTTATAAAACCTGATTCTGTATGTAAAATAGTATTCCTGTAATAATAAAAACAGTATTCCTATAGATTTGTACAATGTAAGAAATAAATGTGGATGGGTTCTTTTATAACCAAAGTTAGCTTGACTATAAAGTGTTGAAAGTGTTACATTTACGACGTGGAAGGACTTAAGTGTCATTTGTTTCCGCAGGTTTAGTTTACATTGCAACTACGGTATTACTTTGTTGTTTGTAACTTTTAAGCATCTCCATCGTTAGGGAAATCTGAATGAAGCAAAAGACATTTAAATGTCTTCTTAATGGAAAGAAATCATTACCCTCTTTAAGTTCAAATACATTAAAGTAATAATAAAAAATAGATGCTCTTCATATTCTTATTGTTTTTAGATCTTTTTAAAGTTCCGTACCTCGAAAGGAAAACAAACCGAACTCTTATAGGATCATTTTGTTGTCTGTCTGTTCATCCGTCTGTCCAGATCTTTTTCTAAGGAACGCGTGGAGGTATCAAGCTGAAAGGAAAGGATTTTATAACTCCTTATTAATAATATTAACTCAGTATCTAACTTCGACTGCTTCTCTTCTCTTATAATTATAAAAAAGACACAAATGAAGAAACAAAAAACAATTTATGATTATGAGCTCTGCGTACCAAACCGAATGTACCGAACACGTATTTTTTTTTGCAAAACCATGAATTGAATCATTATTACTTTATTGGGTTAAGTTGAAGATACCGCAAATTTTATTTATATCAATTAAAAATTATAGGACAGATGGTTTAATAAAAAAAAACTTCCGGAACATAAGTTTACTGCAAAAAGTATCTATGCATACATACATACATACATACATGAGTACACACATACATGAATACACACATACATGAATACTTTTTACCCTTTCGTCACACTATCGACTGACGGAAATAATATCAAAAGATATGATGTGTTTATGGGAAGCTAAAATTACTTGTCGCTTTCATTACACATTTCTTTCACAACACTGTTTTACATATGCCTTTCACGACATACAAAATAATTTAGTTTTTAGAAACAGAACTTTTTTAAAGATTTATATAAAAAAATACATATTTATTTACTGTACATTTTATATCAAGAATAGTGGTTGCCATTTATGTCATCATTATCATATCAAAATCTTTTAACATTTTTCTTGATTTCTTTAATGAAACCGCTTCCAAATATTGATGGCCGCTAAGATTCTATTTATAATAAAACCCAATGATTTGGAAGAGATAAGATTAAGTTGAAATTCAATATTATACCTCAACGATTATTCATCCAAAATAATTTGCGAACTGATAGACAACCGATCCCAATTTAAAAATAATTGATTGAATTGGGTCACACAAAATAAATGAATGAAAATTAATGTTCTTTTAAACCTCAAATGATCCCTTGAACACTCACGTACCAGCCTTGGCCCATTCCTTCCTTGTGATTATTATTAACTCTTCTATGCATTTACTTTATTTAAATTTGATGTTAATAAAGGAAAAGGTACGTGTCATTGGTATTCAAATGATTCAATATAAACTTAGCATTAGAAGTGTATCTGTGCTGCTCTTTGTTGCTCTATTTCGTAAAAGCTGTTATTATTTTTCCTGCTTTAAAACTTAGTCCGTTAGACCACGTACAGACGGACAGGCCGATATCCAACGACAACAAGCAACAGGATTCTTTATAATTTAATAGTCTAAATAAATATTAATATCCATTGTTCGATGTGACCTACTATTGAAAATGTATCATTATATTTTATATAATATATACAAACTAAAAACATCTTACTTTTCTTTTAAAGAAATAATTATAATTATTTTTAAGGTGTCTAAACGAAACAAAATGTCTAATAAATGGCCATTTTACAATTAACAGGATTCTTTACAATTTAATAGTTTAAATAAATATTATTATATTTTACGAGTATAGTGGAGTCAATCAGCAAAAATTGTATCTTTTAAACGTAACCTAGATTTAAAATATAAAAATTAACTTCTTGGTTGAAATTTAGTAGAAATTAATTTGAAAGTCATTGGTTTTATTTTTAATTTATAGGTTTTAGGTATTTTGTTAAACATATTACGATTGAATACTGAGGGATCGTTTACAATTTTTTAAAATATTAAATTACGTAGATCATGCCATGATGCCATAGATCATGCTACGATGATTTAATGCACCCACGATGATTTAGCGCACCTACGATAACGTAGCGCACCTACGATGACGTAGCGCACCTACGATGATGTAGCGCACCTACGATGACGTAGCGCACCTACGATGACGTAGCGCACCTACGATGACGTAGCGCACCTACGATGACGTAGCGCACCTACGATGACGTAGCGCACCTACGATAAATAAGCAACTATGAGATTTTTTGTTTGCGTATATGCTGTAAATGATAAACGTGTTGCCTCTTTTGAGAACAGAAGGTTGCAAATAAGGAAAGAGATTAAGAAGATAAAGATATACGATTCCAAAAGGGTGAAATCGATTAGCTCAGGAATTGACTTTTATCGAAAAGATCAAGGTCGCGATTCAATTACTCAAAGTACGAGTAGGTATTTAATTGATTTAAGTATTAACGCGACACTCTTATCTTTCTTTATACTGTATGCCTGTTTGATTATTATTGACTTTAAAATCATGACAACCCTAAATTAATTTTATTTTGTCGTAACATTAGTAATAAGTATTATCAGAAATAATCAAAACTTCAAAAATTTGTTTCGTGAAAATATGTTTCCAGTTTTAATAAATGAAGAACTAGAAAACTTACGTTTGAGACAAATAAACTCAAAGTAGGTCCTTAGAAAAGCATTCAGTATACAAATATTTGTTTGAGACCTGGGATCGAATCCCGGACGCGACCATTCAAAGTATATGTAAATATGTAGCATGGTCGTTACCTTACCTTAAATCGTTTAAAGTTTGTATAAAACTGCTATTTACTATAATGAGCATGAACACGTGAGGCGATCATTTGTCAAATTGTCAATGTCACATCGAGTTATTATTTCAGATATTTATATATTTTTTAACTTTGTATTATTACAATTTATTATCATACAAGAAGAGATTTAAGTATGAAAGTGGATAGTTATAAGAGAAGAAGAAGATCAAGAAAGACATGTATGGAGGGTGTCGAAAATTACAATGCAAAGAAGAATGTGGAAAAAAATTACAAGTTACGCCGATCCCAAATAATTTTAATAAAGATACTTGGATGTTGATTACAACAACTTCTCTAGTTTAAAAGTATCTTGTTAAAAATGTAGAATATAAAATCAATGTTCATAAGGAAGATTTTAAGTTTTTAATTAATATACTAAATAGAGCAATTTATTTAATACTATGGCTTATATAATACTGTGGCTGATGTTAATAACGTAATAGGAACACACCTTAGTGACTCATTTTACTTACAGTTGGTGTTCGCATTTTAGCTTTGTTAAATCTGTGTCATAACAAAGAGAACTAAAGTATTTAAAATTAAAACCTGTACCAACTAGGGAATATATCCTGTTTTTTTTAATGATAACATTGATCAAACTTACTGATATTTTAGATTACTCTAAAAGTACGTTTCATTAGTTTGTAAATCAAATTGTTAGACGGTACTTCATTTGAATATAAAAAAGTATTTTATACATACATATACATTGATATACTTTACGTCAAAGTACGTATATTTATTTATTAATTAATTGTTATGATAACCTTAATGTAAATAAAATTAAAAACATATCTAGACAGTTTGTTGTTATTTTTCATCAACCTGTATAGTTAAAAAGAATTGAAGGCTTGGCCGCAATTCTCTAGAGCATCATTAGGTACCGTGAGGGAATTGACGGACATCCGGACTTTTGTAAAGAACTTCAGCTAAAGTTCAGTTATTTAAAAATGAAGCTACTTTAATGTAAAGGTAAAAAAAATAATTAGTAGCATATTTTTATATCATTTGTGCTTTTGAATATAAATTATAGAATTTTATTTATTTATTTTAAGCATTGTAAACTCTATGTATCCATGACAGGCGTCTATCAAATCCTATTTTATCCAGTAGCGCGTGTTCAAATGGAAAGTTTAATGAACCGCATTAGAACATTGAGAGCAGCTCTCTTAAATTGTAGAGTTGATGTTGAAGTTAAGCAACCCACTCGATGTTCATTTATTTATTTGTTTTCTAAAAATAAGTTCCTGGTGGCTAAGTTTTTATATACTTTAGTGTGTGTTTCATAGTAACTTACTATTCAGGTTCTATAAAACTTATTTATTTGTTAATGATCTTTGTTCTTTTATAATATCTTTTTTAAATGTTCTTGACATTTTTATAGTAGAATCCTTTCTTTTGGTATCCGGTGACAGCAATTCTTGTGAAATACTTTCTGCCTCTATATGGAAAACAAAAATATTTGTGTTTGTATTCACTGCGTTTTCTATTTAATTCTTTCTATTTTACTGGTATGTGGAAGAAGCAATGTATGTAATAGTAAGAATTTTTTTCGCGTTTCCATTTTAAGGAAAATGCTTATGTGAGTGTGATAAATTCAATTTCTCCTGTATTTGTGTGCCATCCAACCAGATGAAGGCGAAAACGAGAACACGCTAGATATCCTTCAAATACTTCATTATTTGTTCATTAGAAATTCAACTTTAATACCATAAAAATTGAGTCTCTTTTCTATCTTCTGATTTCGTATATAAGCCCTTTGAATTTCCGTATATCAGTGTGTCCTTTTCACCCCGCTCGCACAGACCTAGTAATCAGTTGCGAATATACCGTCCCGAGTGTAGCTCGTTTCATTCCAAAAATTATTTTACATAAATAAATATATCATAAAAAATATAGCATATATTTTGTAATCTATATTATAATTTAAAGAAATTGGATTTATATTTTTTTCACATAACCATAATTATAATCGTCCCGTTCAGTGTTTAAATAAGATATTAAATTATAATTGTATTAAGAAATAAATAAACTATTGTAGTATAAAAAAAAGTGCTAAAAGAAGTTTTATTATCAAGTGTTTGAATTTGTTACAAAAATAAACATGAAGGCATCATCATTTTCTCTCCGTGTTATGCGAAGGGTGAGTATTTATAATATTAAATATTGGTTATCGACAATATTAAATATTAATGAAATTTGTAAGGAGTAACAGGTTGCGCTCTCCCCCGCAACGCTCTACAGGTTGGCTGACGAACTCTACATAATTGATGTTTCACCTGTTTTGACCACACCCTTCAATATAAATAGAAATATTAAAATATTCGTTTTCTACACAATAAAATAATACCAGCATTCAAGTACAATTTAAAAATATTTTATTTATTTGAAAAACACACAATTTTAGCTTTATGTTGTAGCTATTCTAATATATCATTATTTAAAAATATTTAGCCAACAATATTTCTACGTGCTTATTAAGTTATAAATAACAAAATATATATTTTTTTATTTCTTTTTTCTTGTTTCGAATACATTATACATAGGATTTATTGTTAGTTTTTAAAAACCGACCATGAAAACAATTTTATTTTTATTATGATAAAATTAAAAAAATGTTTTGCAAACATGTGAATAATAAACTCTATTAAACTAACCCTAAGCGTTTACATACACTCCACTGAAGCTATTCAAATACTACATACATTAAAGTATTTTTTGAGTGGATGGAATGTGCCCCAAGGCCGGCGTAGTACGTGATGTGCGTGCAACAGATTATAACACTCAAAAGAATCCCCGAGTTTGTGTAAATATCTATATGGTTAATATACAATCTTTCACGTAAGTTATATAATCTTGTAAATGTAAGGTATAACTTATTTTATTTTGGTTTTATAGAAGCAATTAAATTTATTTATTTATTTATATGAAATAAGTTTCTATTTAAATTTAGAATATAGTTTGATGTTCTGGTGAGTTTTTATGAAATTTCGAAGTAATTGTGAAGATATTTTCGCTTTGAAAATAAACGACAGTTGTACGAAGTAATTTTAAAATAATAAAATATAAATGCAATCGAGAAGTTGTTACAACAAGTAGTTGTAAGTACTCGTGGATGCATGGATTTGCGGATAATTTTAGAAAAAGACGATAAAAGTAAATAAGTTAGATAAAAATACCTAATTCACGAAAGTGTTGTCCTGAACTTTTATATTAGAATACCGTTTTTTAACAATAGATGATATATGTCAAAGAAAGTACGTCACCGATGATGAAGGGTATGTAACAACAAATAGGTCGCCTTTTGAACTTTATTCAACAAACACATTTTGAAAATATGGCCAATATTCGACTAATAATGTCTGTTGCATGTACGTTTAAAATATAAAAAGTAGAAATGTGCCATTTTGTTATTTTATGAAATAATAAATAAAATTATAGCTACGTACTACTATATATATTAACTGGTATATATTCAAGTCAAAAATATAATGTAGTATACATTTAATTCTTTAATGATTTAGGGAAAACATCCACACAGTCATATAACTATTTCTTTTTAAGAATTAGGGTTCCCTAAATCACTTACTTAGTAAATTAAGAGTGTAGACATCATTCCCCTACCCTTATCTCACTCTAGGTAACTAAGGTTGGCGCAGCAAGTATTCTTATTCTTCTCTTCCACTCTTTCTCCTGCCGTACGTAAGCTGCCTAAACTTCTACTATTAACACTATCGATATATCTTTTTTTGACCTCATTATCTATAATGACCAATACATTCTTACAATACTTATTATTTCTTACAATATTATTATTATAGTAACATGGTTTTAAAAAATGTTGGCAAGGGCGAACTTATCTCTATAAGAGATTTCTGCCAATCAACCCCATGGTAGAGAGAAACATGGTATCGCGGGTCATATTAGTGTAAAATACTTTTATAATTAGTGTAAATACTTAAACCATATTTAAAATTATTTTCTAAAAGTCGTTACTGACAATATAAATAATCAAAGAATTTTGAATAAAAACTCTGATATGAGTCGAGATTATTTTTTAAATTATATATTTCGAAAGCAATGTTTTAAAAGAACATTTTTTTTACGGGAAGATGTCATAAGGTCATGACATGTGTCATCTCGTTTACAATAAAAAAGGGAAATGTATAACAGTTACAATTATATTTAGTTATAAATATTTTTATTTAGATTTCTTTTCAGATTTTTATGTAAAGTGATTGTTGATGATTTTTAATGTATTCAAGTAAAAAACTAGAACTAAATAAATGAGTTTAATTTGTTTTTATGTTATACAACTAAAATCAGTCTTTTTTCTATTCTCTTTCCCTCGTCATCTGATTTCAGAACGTGACAAATCTTTTAACTTGCGGCTTAACATCTTTGTCTAGACATTTGTTAAGAAGCTTTAAAATCTAGTTTATCTGACTGTTGTTTTTATTTCTATACTAAACAAACGTACATCTTTTTTTAATGTACTTAATCCATATATAAATTAGTTTTAAGAGAATTCGTTTGTTTCGATAAATATTTAAAGTCCTTTTGAGGTGAAATGTTTATTTCATATATATTTAAAAATATTAACATATTTTTTATAAAAAAAAAGATTTTAACAAAATAACATACCCAGTACAAACAAAATGGGGCGCATTAGAAAGTCCCCCTAGATAATGTTTCAATTATATTTATTACACAAATAGTTTAGTTCCATCAAAATACGGACCTCGAGGAATAATAATAATAATAATATTAATATTATTATTATTATTAAAAAGGTAATAATATTATTTTGCCTCTAAACTTTTATTTCAAGAAGCTATTAACCAAAAGGTATATTAAAACTCATACTTATTTCATCTCCATTACGGAATAAATTGAAAAAGTTTAAAACTTGCCCTTTAAAATTTATTTGAGATATGATGTTGTAATTAACTCCAATAATACATTCTTTAAACTCTCAAGATACGAATAACACAAGAAAAATAATCTCATACATAACGACATTTCACTTTTTAATAAACTGACTGACTCAAATCAAATCAAATTTCTTCTCAACAAACAATTACACTGAGTAGTTACTATTAATTAACTATTCCTATCATATTTGTTAAAAGCTTTTACTCGTGATATAAAATCAATATTCACTTCAAATTAAATATTCTGTAATAATTTACGAATGAACTGACCTAAATTGAAATGGAAATCATAATCGTCATCAATGATGTGGTAAATAGATTTAATGTGTTAAAAAACAACGCCGGAATATAATATATTATTCTTACTTATCATACTGAATAACTCAACAGAATATAAGGTAATTGTACTATACTTTACTAATTATCTGTCTTTGCTTGAAGTTAATAATAAAGTTTTCAATATAGAAACAAAGTGGAGTATAATTACAGAGTACATGTTATGGTTACAGGTAGTAATTTTAATAGGAATGTTATATATAATCTGTCTTACAGAATAATTGTATGTGTTCTGTTATCTACTGTGATAATTAAAGCTCTTCTAGTAGAGAGGCCATCCGTGACATTATTCCTGAAATAACTATTATATAGAGTATTTCGACAACTATATAAATAATTTCTCACTACAACTAATTTTGTATTTATACATTTTGACTTCTATTACTTATTATACTCAAAATTGTATGACTATTACTATATATACATACACATTGGTTTATTTTTTTTTTAAGGTCGTGGTGTAGTGAGTAACACGTCATTCACAGATTATCTTTATACATCAGACAGTCTTTTTATTCATACTGTTTTTAAATGAAAAGCGATTTGAAATATATTTAATTACTTGATATTTAAATAGTATAATAAGTGTGTGAAGAATGTTAATATATTATTCATATATATTGATATTCAAATACATTTGATCCTTCCATCCTAATAAGAGTTACTATTGATGTTTTATAAGATGTTCTGTTAAACGATATAAACAAAAAAAACGCAGAATATTAGGCGAATAAATAAAAGACTTTCAATAGAATTTCATCCACAAGATTAATAAATAAGGAAAGTACTAGACGCTATGTCTGAAGTTAGGCAATGTAATAAAAAGTTATAGGTGTGTTGATTATTGAGTATCTCCTAAACTAATCATCGACTTTTATTTTGTCAAATATTATTTTATCTCGAAATAATTAATTGTTTCTTGCAATTGTACGTGTAAAACCTGTGAAGATAAGTGGAATGGTGTACTCACGGGTATATGTGATAATATTCCACCTCACGTCGCAGGTGCGATGTTAACGGAGGCCCAAAATTACATATTAATGTTAAGCACTGAAATTGTTCCGTAAAGAGCTTATCGTATAACTGTTGGTATTTTCAAAACTCATGTATTTTCAAAATACCTTCGAACACCTTGTGTTTTAAATTGAAACTAGTTTTTTTTTATACTATAGATGTTTGTTTTTTCTGAATCGCTAACCACAGATACAATTTTTAAAGATCACATCGAAACTACGAGTAACTTATATAATTTTTTTACACGAAATCATATTTAGAGCTATCGTCTGTTAGATATATATATATATATATATATATATATATATATATATATATATATATATATATATATATATATATATCTTTCTTGTATCGTTAACTCGAGACAGGCATTACATGTTTCTACTTTAAAAAGAATAGTTTTTTACTTTCTTTTTTAAGTCACTTTCTTATACTGGTTTTAATGTTTAAAGTTATGTTGTAAGGTATCACATTGATATGATACAAGATAGCACATTAATATGATATATAGGTTAAGCTATCTTTTGCGACTCAAGTCACAAAATTATGTTTGTTGCAACATTACATTACAAATCTCTAAATAGTCCGGCTAGAGTATATACTAGAATATATATATGTACGAAACCCTTACTCTTACTCTTGAATTAATCTATAAATAAAGAAAAACCGCATCCGAATCTGTTGGGTATCTCTCTCCATGTTACATTACATTCCCGCTGTCTCTCTCCATGTATCATCATAAGCGACTTGGCCGTATGCTATGTAAAGATATCTGATGAATTTACCTTCAATAATACATTTTTTAAATTACAACAGAAAACTAATGTCATAGATAGCGATATTTTAGTTTTTAATAAACTGATTGAAGAAATCTATCAGATTTCGAAACAAACAATTTCAATGAGTAGTTACTATTAATTAACTATTCCTATCATATTTGTTAAAAGCTTTTACTCGTGATATAAAATCAATATTCACTTCAAATTGAATATTCTGTAATAATTTACGAATGAACTGACCTAAATTGAAATTGAAATCATAATCGTCATCAATGATGTGGTAAATAGATTTATTGTATTGAAAAACAACGCGGGCATATAATACTATAATCTGTCTTACAGAATAGTTGTATGTGTTCTGTTATCTATTGTGATAATTGAAGCTCTTCTAGTAGAGAGGCCATCCGTGACAATAGTCCTGAAATAACTATTACATAGAGTATTTCGACAATTATATAAAATTGTACCACTGTTACTTATATATATATATATATATTTATATATATATATTTATATACATATATATATATATATATGTAACAAATATTGTTGGGATTGGAGTAGAGTAGCTGCCTGCAAGAGGTGATCAATTACAACATAGTGTAAAATCACCTCGGGAATTAAACTATGAAGTCTCGTAATTTAACGACTGTCAATTCTTGTATGATGAGCTTCCGTTTGAACAGTTTTATTTCTTTTTATTCCTTTTTAAGGTCGTGGTTAGTGAGTAACACGTCTTTATACATCAGATATTCGTTTTATACATATTTTATTTATATGAACAGCGTTTTGAAATATATTTAATAACTTGATATTTAAATAGTATAATATGTGTCTGAAGAATGTTAATATATTATTCATATATATTGATATTCAAATAGATTTGTCCCTTCTATCCTAATAAGAGTTAATCATTGATGTTATATCACATGTTTTGTAAAACAAAAAAAAATGCAGAATATTAGGGGAATAAATAAAAGACTTTCAATAGAACATCAACATCCACAAGATTAATAAATAAGGAAAGTACTAGACGCTGTGTCTGAAGTTAGGCAATGAAATAAAAACTTATAGGTAAGTTGTTGATTATTGAGTATCTCCTAAACTAATCTCGACTTTTATTTTGTCAAATATTATTTTAGTTAATATTTACATATATTTTTTATAAAAATATTGTAAATAAAAACTTTTAATGAAAAGGCTTAAGCAAAATTCTAGAATTTATAATTTTGTCCTGTGTCTTCTTTATAACACAATATTTTTTAAGATTACAAATAGTATAGGTACTGTAAGAATTAAGAAGGTTCACAGAACCACATAAGAATTTCTTTAAGAAGAATTTAATAAAAGCTAAATTTAATTTCAACTGACAATCTACCGGATATCTCATTTTCAATATAATTTATTGATTGATTGATGAAGAGTAACAATTTAAATATCATAAATCAGATAACAACTGAGAAGGTATAAAATATATAGTTATTTACGTATAAATTTATATTTATAATAAGTGTAAATAAATGTGTGTCGAAAGGCAAGTAAATTTGTCATTCTAGGCTAATGTTTTTAGCAATCAAATGTGCTCATATTAGCGATAGTATAGTGTATCCTTATCTCTATCTCATACATATATTATTCTTTTTGACTAGCGTCAAAGACATCTCTCCAGAGCCTCAAAGTAAAGAAATGTCAACTATTTTTGCATATTTCAGCTATCAGTATCCGCCTCCAGTATGCTTATATAGCAGTAAAAAGACTTCAGCAAACCTACCTTTAGTTATTGACTCGATCGTAACTCGTAGCAGATTACGTAGTAACATAGTAACGATCAGTTCGATTACGTAGTAACATAGTAGCAATCAGTTTGATCAATAAGCAGATTTCCGATAGATAACGAGTTTGCAACAATACTTTAAAATTATACAACTGTAGAATAAAAAACAATTAAAAACAAAAGTTAACTGCATCATGTTTCAAACAATATTGGATGAAAAAAACTTTTCAAACATAATTCGATGAACCCTAAAGAGGATCCAAAATAAATTTTAATCGCTTTAATTATTAATAGCAGTTTATATTTCAATTTTGTCACATCGTTAGTATAGTAGTATAAAGAAGCTTGCAACTTATTTGTTATGTATTTTTATTTGAGCTTTGATTAAATTATATATGTAATTGTCAGCATTCTGCCACCTTCACTTTTACTGACGCGTATCGCTTTTTCATATATATAAATCTCCTTAACGGTTATAGTATTGTTGAGTCGCCATTTTCAATCATAGTAAACAATATTTATTATATAACTGAAGCAGTGGAATGCGTAAGTCCTGGTATAATTATATTAGTTCTACCATTATTGTAATCAAATTAGTTGTTATTGAATACAATGAATGTGACAATACTTTATTTGTAACTTGTGTGTATTTTCATTCTGATCTCATTACATGTTATACGCTACTGATTACAGAATTATTACCATATGAAAAATAAAATCATTTATATCTACTTAAATATTTTTAGTTTATATAGTTTAAAAATTGAATTATTCTTGAGAAAAAAATAAGTAATGATCTATAATAATACAGTACAGCGTTAGTAGCCTTTTCAACGGGAAAGTCTCTAGAGTCGCGAATTAGTCCATCTAAATATTCATTTTACATTTGTTATGTATTTATTATATAAACTCATTTGTGTGTAAAATGGAATGAAATTAATGTTAATATATAATTAAATGACAATCCCCTTCCAGCAGCTTACCTATTATACCCTCCATTTTAAAGGACAAACGTACTACTGAACCAAATATATCTTTTTGAAGTAGCGATCCATTTCTAAGAAGAACCTTTGGGAATATTCCATTGATTCAAAGAAAATCCGAAGCGATCAATTTTCGCTTCCCAAAAGCTTTGTTCGTGTTTTGAGAATTGACAGTATAAAGTAAAATGACTATAATAGGTACAGTTTTTTTATGGATTTAATGTATGTAAATTTATGTATAAAATTAATAGAGAAAAATTAGAAAATTAATTAAAAAGAGAATATTAATAAAATTAATAAAAGATACCTATTTAAAGATAGTACGTGTCACTCATTTCAGATACTGAATGATTTTGTTTGTCATTTAACTGAAATAAAAATATAAGAATAATATTATTTTATATTCACAGGTTTTATAAGCTTTGGTTTACAAATGTACACATGACGTTGTTATTGTTGAAAATGTTATTCTTTAAGCATCTCCATGAATTCCATTGGACTTTAAAATGCTGCATGTGTTTAAAAGTAATGTTTTGTGAAAGTCTGAAACTTGCCCCTAATACGAGGTAGTACGTGCCACGTGAATTATAAGACAATGTCATACAAATATATAAAAAAATATTTATTTGATAAAATGTTAAAGATGATTATAATAAAATGTACACTTTGACAACTATTCGATGCTAAGAGCTCTTCCAAGAATCTGTTCCTATAATACTTTATGTGGTTTTACAATTAAATTCATATTTGAAAGCAGAAAGAATCGCTGATTGTAAAATGTATGTAGCTGCAATTTGCCAAAAAAAGCCGAAAATCATAGTCGCTCAGAACTATTCGCAGACATATTTATAAATAAACTTGTTAAGTATTTTCATAGATATCTTAGATACCTTATTGTTTTTTTTATGTTTAAAGAGTGTTTTATTTGATTTCATAAAAAATATTCAGCTAAATGTGTTTGTATTCTGTATTTTGCTCTCAAAAATTAAACTTTCACATAAATAAAAATAGAAGTCTTCAAAAATTTATAAAACTCCATCAATCTAAAAAACTTCATCGTTTTTCTTTTCAAAATGATTATAGTATAAAGCAACTAATGTTTAACAAAATATATATTTTTTGTAAATCAATCAAATCAAATCATTAAATTAGGCGTTAGGGCCCAGAGCTCCGAAGATAGGTAAGATTGCAATTTTTTATTTATTATTTAATTGTTTCTTGTAATTGTAGGTGTTAAACCTGTGAAGATAAGTGGAATGGTGTACTCACGTTTATATTTGATAATATTCCGCCTCAGGTCTCAGGTGCGATGTTAACGGAGGCCCAAAATTACATATTAATGTTAAGCACGGAAATTGTTCCGTAAAGAGCTTATCGTATAACTGTTGGTATTTTCAAAACTCATGTATTTTCAAAATACCTTCGAACACCTTGTGTTTTAAATTGAAACTAGTTTTTTTTTATACTATAGATGTTTGTTTTTTCTGAATCGCTAACCACAGATACAATTTTTGAAGATCACATCGAAACTACGAGTGACTTATATAATTTTTTTACACGAGATCATATTTAAAGCTATCGTCTGTTAGATATATATATATATATATATATATATATAGTATCGTTATTTCGAGACAGGCATTACATGTTACTACTTTTAAAAGAATAGTTTTTTATTTTCCTTTTGTCACTTTCTTATACTGGTTTTAATGTTTAAAGTTATGTTGTAAGGTATCCATTTCCATAGCACATTGATATGATACAAGATAGCACATTGATATGATATATAGGTAAAGCTATCTTTTGCGACTCAAGGCACAAAATTATGTTCTTTGCAACATTACATTACAAATCTCTAAATAGTCCGGCTAGAGTATATACTAGAATATATACAGGGTTATTTGTAATTAGTTGAGCACCTTTTGCAGGTAGCCCCTCTACATGAATCCTAACAACATTTGTTCTACGACTTTTTAAAATTAATAGTTTTAAAAATTTATTTTTTCTCATACAAAATTTATTTATTGCCTCTAAACGTGCATTAAACTTGCGCAAAGAGAGGCCACGCAACTTGTCAAAATATGTGCCAAGGACATGTGCCTCGGGGCGCGGGGGGCGGGGTGACGCAGCGGCGGCTATGCACGTTAGAACTTAAATAAAACAATAAGTTACTTACGAATTTCTTTAAGATGGCGCGTAACAGAAAAACGTCATAATTTTCATTAATATTAATTAATTAAAACGTAAGAAGTGAATCGAATGTTTCTCACGTATAATATTCTCATAGAAGAAACACATAAGTACCATCAAAACAGACAAATGTACACAATCCACTTTAAAAATAATAACTTTAGGCTTCTTAACATGTTGGATCGTCACTATATCACAAATAAAATTATTCTTCATCATGGTTTCTGCTGTTTCGAGTTGTTGTTCGTTCTAGGTATAGCAAAACAGACCTTGTAAAGAACAGGACCCCAATGCTCCATTTCTCAGCCAAAACTCGTATTTCTTTTCATTCTTACTTCTTCTATTTCAGACAATCAATGTATTTTAAAAATATTATAAATTATATTTCATAATTTCTTCTTCATGTTATAATCTTGAATTTATTTATTAGTTTCAATAGCAAGTCCATAAAATCGTATTGTCCAGTATGTAATTACAATTCATTATTTAATTATAAAACTAAATGTAAATTGTGTTTTGTAATCCACATACTTGTCATTTTGATTATTTAGTATTTCCATAGCAACATGGTGTAAAAGAGATGAAGCTATACGAAAAAAGCTGGCGCGCGCATTTAATAGTTTCTGACTTTCGCTAGCCTGCCGCGACCTATACTTTAGACTGCTTACAAAGTACAGAGTAATAAATAATCGAGGGAGCAAAAATTTTTTTTGTTCGTTTATTCTGAGTTATTTATCAAGATTTTTTAAAAGTCGTAGAACAAATGTTGTTGGGATTGATGTAGAGAGGCTGCCTGCAAAAGGTGCTCAACTAATTAAAAATAACCCTGTATATGTACGAACCCGACAGCGGGAAGTGACTTGGCCTTATACTATGTAAAGATATCTGATGAATTTACCTTCAATAATATATTCTTTAAATTACAACAGACAACTAATGTCATAGATAGCGATATTTTAGTTTTTAATAAACTGATTGAAGAAATCTATCAGATTTCGAAACAAACAATTACACTGTGTAGTTACTATTAATTAACTATTCCTATCATATTTGTTAAAAGCTTTTACTCGTGATATAAAATCAATATTCACTTCAAATTAAATATTCTGTAATAATTTACGAACGAACTGACCTAAATTGAAATTGAAATCATAATCGTCATCAATGATGTGGTAAATAGATTTATTGTATTGAAAAACAACGCGGGCATATAATACTATAATCTGTCTTAGAGAATAGTTGTATGTGTTCTGTTATCTACTGTGATAATTAAAGCTCTTCTAGTAGAGAGGCCATCCGTGACAATAGTCCTGAAATAACTATTATATAGAGTATTTCGACAATTATATAAAATTGTACCACTGTTACTTATATATATATATTTATATACATATATATATGTAACAAATATTGTTGAGATTGGAGTAGAGTAGCTGCCTGCAAGAGGTGATCAATTACAACATATTGTAAAATCACCTCGGGAATTAAACTATGAAGTCTCGTAATTTCACGACAGTGAATTCTTGTATGATGAGCTTCCGTTTGAACTGTTTTATTTCTTTTTATTCCTTTTTAAGGTCGTGGTTAGTGAGTAACACGTCTTTATACATCAGATATTCTGACGCTGTGTCTGAAGTTAGGCAATGAAATAAAAACTTATAGGTAAGTTGTTGATTATTGAGTATCTCCTAAACTAATCTCGACTTTTATTTTGTCAAATATTATTTTAGTTAATATTTACATATATTTTTTATAAAAATATTGTAAATAAAAACTTTTAATGAAAAGGCTTAAGCAAAATTCTAGAATTTATAATTTTGTCCTGTGTCTTCTTTATAACACAATATTTTTTAAGATTACAAATAGTATAGGTACTGTAAGAATTAAGAAGGTTCACAGAACCACATAAGAATTTCTTTAAGAAGAATTTAATAAAAGCTAAATTTAATTTCAACTGACAATCTACCGGATATCTCATTTTCAATATAATTTATTGATTGATTGATGAAGAGTAACAATTTAAATATCATAAATCAGATAACAACTGAGAAGGTATAAAATATATAGTTATTTACGTATAAATTTATATTTATAATAAGTGTAAATAAATGTGTGTCGAAAGGCAAGTAAATTTGTCATTCTAGGCTAATGTTTTTAGCAATCAAATGTGCTCATATTAGCGATAGTATAGTGTATCCTTATCTCTATCTCATACATATATTATTCTTTTTGACTAGCGTCAAAGACATCTCTCCAGAGCCTCAAAGTAAAGAAATGTCAACTATTTTTGCATATTTCAGCTATCAGTATCCGCCTCCTAGGACATGGAAGAGAAAACGTATATAGCTTATATAGCAGTAAAAAGACTTCAGCAAACCTACCTTTAGTTATTGACTCGATCGTAACTCGTAGCAGATTACGTAGTAACATAGTAACGATCAGTTCGATTACGTAGTAACATAGTAGCAATCAGTTTGATCAATAAGCAGATTTCCGATAGATAACGAGTTTGCAACAATACTTTAAAATTATACAACTGTAGAATAAAAAACAATTAAAAACAAAAGTTAACTGCATCATGTTTCAAACAATATTGGATGAAAAAAACTTTTCAAACATAATTCGATGAACCCTAAAGAGGATCCAAAATAAATTTTAATCGCTTTAATTATTAATAGCAGTTTATATTTCAATTTTGTCACATCGTTAGTATAGTAGTATAAAGAAGCTTGCAACTTATTTGTTATGTATTTTTATTTGAGCTTTGATTAAATTATATATGTAATTGTCAGCATTCTGCCACCTTCACTTTTACTGACGCGTATTGCTTTTTCATATATATAAATCTCCTTAACGGTTATAGTATTGTTGAGTCGCCATTTTCAATCATAGTAAACAATATTTATTATATAACTGAAGCAGTGGAATGCGTAAGTCCTGGTATAATTATATTAGTTCTACCATTATTGTAATCAAATTAGTTGTTATTGAATACAATGAATGTGACAATACTTTATTTGTAACTTGTGTGTAATTTCATTCTGATCTCATTACATGTTATACGCTACTGATTACAGAATTATTACCATATGAAAAATAAAATCATTTATATCTACTTAAATATTTTTAGTTTATATAGTTTAAAAATTGAATTATTCTTGAGAAAAAAATAAGTAATGATCTATAATAATACAGTACAGCGTTAGTAGCCTTTTCAACGGGAAAGTCTCTAGAGTCGCGAATTAGTCCATCTAAATATTCATTTTACATTTGTTATGTATTTATTATATAAACTCATTTGTGTGTAAAATGGAATGAAATTAATGTTAATATATAATTAAATGACAATCCCCTTCCAGCAGCTTACCTATTATACCCTCCATTTTAAAGGACAAACGTACTACTGAACCAAATATATCTTTTTGAAGTAGCGATCCATTTCTAAGAAGAACCTTTGGGAATATTCCATTGATTCAAAGAAAATCCGAAGCGATCAATTTTCGCTTCCCAAAAGCTTTGTTCGTGTTTTGAGAATTGACAATATAAAGTAAAATGACTATAATAGGTACAGTTTTTTTATGAATTTAATGTATGTAAATTTATGTATAAAATTAATAGAGAAAAATTAGAAAATTAATTAAAAAGAGAAAATTAATAAAATTAATAAAAGATACCTATTTAAAGATAGTACGTGTCACTCATTTCAGATACTGAATGATTTTGTTTGTCATTTAACTGAAATAAAAATATAAGAATAATATTATTTTATATTCACAGGTTTTATAAGCTTTGGTTTACAAATGTACACATGACGTTGTTATTGTTGAAAATGTTATTCTTTAAGCATCTCCATGAATTCCATTGGACTTTAAAATGCTGCATGTGTTTAAAAGTAATGTTTTGTGAAAGTCTGAAACTTGCCCCTAATACGAGGTAGTACGTGCCACGTGAATTATAAGACAATGTCATACAAATATATAAAAAAATATTTATTTGATAAAATGTTAAAGATGATTATAATAAAATGTACACTTTGACAACTATTCGATGCTAAGAGCTCTTCCAAGAATCTGTTCCTATAATACTTTATGTGGTTTTACAATTAAATTCATATTTGAAAGCAGAAAGAATCGCTGATTGTAAAATGTATGTAGCTGCAATTTGCAAAAAAAAGCCGAAAATCATAGTCGCTCAGAACTATTCGCAGACATATTTATAAATAAACTTGTTAAGTATTTTCATAGATATCTTAGATACCTTATTGTTTTTTTTATGTTTAAAGAGTGTTTTATTTGATTTCATAAAAAATATTCAGCTAAATGTGTTTGTATTCTGTATTTTGCTCTCAAAAATTAAACTTTCACATAAATAAAAATAGAAGTCTTCAAAAATTTATAAAACTCCATCAATCTAAAAAACTTCATCGTTTTTCTTTTCAAAATGATTATAGTATAAAGCAACTAATGTTTAACAAAATATATATTTTTTGTAAATCAATCAAATCAAATCATTAAATTAGGCGTTAGGGCCCAGAGCTCCGAAGATAGGTAAGATTGCAATTTTTTATTTATTATTTAATTGTTTCTTGTAATTGTAGGTGTTAAACCTGTGAAGATAAGTGGAATGGTGTACTCACGTTTATATTTGATAATATTCCGCCTCAGGTCTCAGGTGCGATGTTAACGGAGGCCCAAAATTACATATTAATGTTAAGCACGGAAATTGTTCCGTAAAGAGCTTATCGTATAACTGTTGGTATTTTCAAAACTCATGTATTTTCAAAATACCTTCGAACACCTTGTGTTTTAAATTGAAACTAGTTTTTTTTTATACTATAGATGTTTGTTTTTTCTGAATCGCTAACCACAGATACAATTTTTGAAGATCACATCGAAACTACGAGTGACTTATATAATTTTTTTACACGAGATCATATTTAAAGCTATCGTCTGTTAGATATATATATATATATATATATATAGTATCGTTATTTCGAGACAGGCATTACATGTTACTACTTTTAAAAGAATAGTTTTTTATTTTCCTTTTGTCACTTTCTTATACTGGTTTTAATGTTTAAAGTTATGTTGTAAGGTATCCATTTCCATAGCACATTGATATGATACAAGATAGCACATTGATATGATATATAGGTAAAGCTATCTTTTGCGACTCAAGGCACAAAATTATGTTCTTTGCAACATTACATTACAAATCTCTAAATAGTCCGGCTAGAGTATATACTAGAATATATACAGGGTTATTTGTAATTAGTTGAGCACCTTTTGCAGGTAGCCCCTCTACATGAATCCTAACAACATTTGTTCTACGACTTTTTAAAATTAATAGTTTTAAAAATTTATTTTTTCTCATACAAAATTTATTTATTGCCTCTAAACGTGCATTAAACTTGCGCAAAGAGAGGCCACGCAACTTGTCAAAATATGTGCCAAGGACATGTGCCTCGGGGCGCGGGGGGCGGGGTGACGCAGCGGCGGCTATGCACGTTAGAACTTAAATAAAACAATAAGTTACTTACGAATTTCTTTAAGATGGCGCGTAACAGAAAAACGTCATAATTTTCATTAATATTAATTAATTAAAACGTAAGAAGTGAATCGAATGTTTCTCACGTATAATATTCTCATAGAAGAAACACATAAGTACCATCAAAACAGACAAATGTACACAATCCACTTTAAAAATAATAACTTTAGGCTTCTTAACATGTTGGATCGTCACTATATCACAAATAAAATTATTCTTCATCATGGTTTCTGCTGTTTCGAGTTGTTGTTCGTTCTAGGTATAGCAAAACAGACCTTGTAAAGAACAGGACCCCAATGCTCCATTTCTCAGCCAAAACTCGTATTTCTTTTCATTCTTACTTCTTCTATTTCAGACAATCAATGTATTTTAAAAATATTATAAATTATATTTCATAATTTCTTCTTCATGTTATAATCTTGAATTTATTTATTAGTTTCAATAGCAAGTCCATAAAATCGTATTGTCCAGTATGTAATTACAATTCATTATTTAATTATAAAACTAAATGTAAATTGTGTTTTGTAATCCACATACTTGTCATTTTGATTATTTAGTATTTCCATAGCAACATGGTGTAAAAGAGATGAAGCTATACGAAAAAAGCTGGCGCGCGCATTTAATAGTTTCTGACTTTCGCTAGCCTGCCGCGACCTATACTTTAGACTGCTTACAAAGTACAGAGTAATAAATAATCGAGGGAGCAAAAATTTTTTTTGTTCGTTTATTCTGAGTTATTTATCAAGATTTTTTAAAAGTCGTAGAACAAATGTTGTTGGGATTGATGTAGAGAGGCTGCCTGCAAAAGGTGCTCAACTAATTAAAAATAACCCTGTATATGTACGAACCCGACAGCGGGAAGTGACTTGGCCTTATACTATGTAAAGATATCTGATGAATTTACCTTCAATAATATATTCTTTAAATTACAACAGACAACTAATGTCATAGATAGCGATATTTTAGTTTTTAATAAACTGATTGAAGAAATCTATCAGATTTCGAAACAAACAATTACACTGTGTAGTTACTATTAATTAACTATTCCTATCATATTTGTTAAAAGCTTTTACTCGTGATATAAAATCAATATTCACTTCAAATTAAATATTCTGTAATAATTTACGAATGAACTGACCTAAATTGAAATTGAAATCATAATCGTCATCAATGATGTGGTAAATAGATTTATTGTATTGAAAAACAACGCGGGCATATAATACTATAATCTGTCTTAGAGAATAGTTGTATGTGTTCTGTTATCTACTGTGATAATTAAAGCTCTTCTAGTAGAGAGGCCATCCGTGACAATAGTCCTGAAATAACTATTATATAGAGTATTTCGACAATTATATAAAATTGTACCACTGTTACTTATATATATATATTTATATACATATATATATGTAACAAATATTGTTGAGATTGGAGTAGAGTAGCTGCCTGCAAGAGGTGATCAATTACAACATATTGTAAAATCACCTCGGGAATTAAACTATGAAGTCTCGTAATTTCACGACAGTCAATTCTTGTATGATGAGCTTCCGTTTGAACTGTTTTATTTCTTTTTATTCCTTTTTAAGGTCGTGGTTAGTGAGTAACACGTCTTTATACATCAGATATTCTGACGCTGTGTCTGGAGTTAGGCAATATAATAAAAACTTATAGGTAAGTGTGTTGATTATTGAGTATCTCCTAATCTAATCTCGACTTTTATTTTGTCAAATATTATTTTAGTTAATATTTACATATATTTTTTATCAAAATATTGTAAATAAAAACTTTTAATGAAAAGGCTTAAGCAAAATTCTAGAATTTATAATTTTATCCTGTGTCTTCTTTATAACACAATATTTTTTAAGATTACAAATAGTATAGGTACTGTAAGAATTAAGAAGGTTCACAGAACCACATAAGAATTTCTTTAAGAAGAATTTAATAAAAGCTAAATTTAATTTCAACTGACAATCTACCGGATATCTCATTTTCAATATAATTTATTGATTGATTGATGAAGAGTAACAATTTAAATATCATAAATCAGATAACAACTGAGAAGGTATAAAATATATAGTTATTTACGTATAAATTTATATTTATAATAAGTGTAAATAAATGTGTGTCGAAAGGCAAGTAAATTTGTCATTCTAGGCTAATGTTTTTAGCAATCAAATGTGCTCATATTAGCGATAGTATAGTGTATCCTTATCTCTATCTCATACATATATTATTCTTTTTGACTAGCGTCAAAGACATCTCTCCAGAGCCTCAAAGTAAAGAAATGTCAACTATTTTTGCATATTTCAGCTATCAGTATCCGCCTCCTAGGACATGGAAGAGAAAACGTATATAGCTTATATAGCAGTAAAAAGACTTCAGCAAACCTACCTTTAGTTATTGACTCGATCGTAACTCGTAGCAGATTACGTAGTAACATAGTAACGATCAGTTCGATTACGTAGTAACATAGTAGCAATCAGTTTGATCAATAAGCAGATTTCCGATAGATAACGAGTTTGCAACAATACTTTAAAATTATACAACTGTAGAATAAAAAGCAATTAAAAACAAAAGTTAACTGCATCATGTTTCAAACAATATTGGATGAAAAAAACTTTTCAAACATAATTCGATGAACCCTAAAGAGGATACCAAATAAATTTTAATCGCTTTAAATATTATAGCAGTTTATATTTCAATTTTGTCACATCGTTAGTATAGTAGTTTAAAGAAACTTGCAACTTATTTGTTATGTATTTTTATTTGAGCTTTGATTAAATTATACATGTAATTGTCAGCATTCTGACACCTTCACTTTTACTGACGCGTATCGCTTTTTCATATACATAAATCTCCTTAACGGTTATAGTATTGTTGAGTCGCCATTTTCAATCATAGTAAACAATATTTATTATATAACTGAAGCAGTGGAATGCGTAAGTCCTGGTATAATTATATTAGTTCTACCATTATTGTAATCAAATTAGTTGTTATTGAATACAATGAATGTGACAATACTTTATTTGTAACTTGTGTGTATTTTCATTCTGATCTCATTACATGTTATACGCTACTGATTACAGAATTATTACCATATGAAAAATAAAATCATTTATATCTACTTAAATATTTTTAGTTTATATAGTTTAAAAATTGAATTATTCTTGAGAAAAAAATAAGTAATGATCTATAATAATACAGTACAGCGTTAGTAGCCTTTTCAACGGGAAAGTCTCTAGAGTCGCGAATTAGTCCATCTAAATATTCATTTTACATTTGTTATGTATTTATTATATAAACTCATTTGTGTGTAAAATGGAATGAAATTAATGTTAATATATAATTAAATGACAATCCCCTTCCAGCAGCTTACCTATTATACCCTCCATTTTAAAGGACAAACGTACTACTGAACCAAATATATCTTTTTGAAGTAGCGATCCATTTCTAAGAAGAACCTTTGGGAATATTCCATTGATTCAAAGAAAATCCGAAGCGATCAATTTTCGCTTCCCAAAAGCTTTGTTCGTGTTTTGAGAATTGACAGTATAGAGTAAAATGACTGTAATAGGTACAGTTTTTTTATGGATTTAATGTATGTAAATTTATGTATAAAATTAATAGAGAAAAATTAGAAAATTAATTAAAAAGAGAAAATTAATAAAATTAATAAAAGATACCTATTTAAAGATAGTACGTGTCACTCATTTCAGATACTGAATGATTTTGTTTGTCATTTAACTGAAATAAAAATATAAGAATAATATTATTTTATATTCACAGGTTTTATAAGCTTTGGTTTACAAATGTACACATGACGTTGTTATTGTTGAAAATGTTATTCTTTAAGCATCTCCATGAATTCCATTGGACTTTAAAATGCTGCATGTGTTTAAAAGTAATGTTTTGTGAAAGTCTGAAACTTGCCCCTAATACGAGGTAGTACGTGCCACGTGAATTATAAGACAATGTCATACAAATATATAAAAAAATATTTATTTGATAAAATGTTAAAGATGATTATAATAAAATGTACACTTTGACAACTATTCGATGCTAAGAGCTCTTCCAAGAATCTGTTCCTATAATACTTTATGTGGTTTTACAATTAAATTCATATTTGAAAGCAGAAAGAATCGCTGATTGTAAAATGTATGTAGCTGCAATTTGCAAAAAAAAGCCGAAAATCATAGTCGCTCAGAACTATTCGCAGACATATTTATAAATAAACTTGTTAAGTATTTTCATAGATATCTTAGATACCTTATTGTTTTTTTTATGTTTAAAGAGTGTTTTATTTGATTTCATAAAAAATATTCAGCTAAATGTGTTTGTATTCTGTATTTTGCTCTCAAAAATTAAACTTTCACATAAATAAAAATAGAAGTCTTCAAAAATTTATAAAACTCCATCAATCTAAAAAACTTCATCGTTTTTCTTTTCAAAATGATTATAGTATAAAGCAACTAATGTTTAACAAAATATATATTTTTTGTAAATCAGTAATACGTATAATTAAATTAGGCGTTAGGGCCCAGAGCTCCGAAGATAGGTAAGATTGCAATTTTTTATTTATTATTTAATTGTTTCTTGTAATTGTAGGTGTTAAACCTGTGAAGATAAGTGGAATGGTGTACTCACGTTTATATTTGATAATATTCCGCCTCAGGTCTCAGGTGCGATGTTAACGGAGGCCCAAAATTACATATTAATGTTAAGCACGGAAATTGTTCCGTAAAGAGCTTATCGTATAACTGTTGGTATTTTCAAAACTCATGTATTTTCAAAATACCTTCGAACACCTTGTGTTTTAAATTGAAACTAGTTTTTTTTTATACTATAGATGTTTGTTTTTTCTGAATCGCTAACCACAGATACAATTTTTGAAGATCACATCGAAACTACGAGTGACTTATATAATTTTTTTACACGAGATCATATTTAAAGCTATCGTCTGTTAGATATATATATATATATATATATATATATATATATATATATATATATATATATATATATATATATATATATATATATATATATATATATATATATATATATATATAGTATCGTTATTTCGAGACAGGCATTACATGTTACTACTTTTAAAAGAATAGTTTTTTATTTTCCTTTTGTCACTTTCTTATACTGGTTTTAATGTTTAAAGTTATGTTCTAAGGTATCCATTTCCATAGCACATTGATATGATACAAGATAGCACATTGATATGATATATAGGTAAAGCTATCTTTTGCGACTCAAGGCACAAAATTATGTTCTTTGCAACATTACATTACAAATCTCTAAATAGTCCGGCTAGAGTATATACTAGAATATATACAGGGTTATTTGTAATTAGTTGAGCACCTTTTGCAGGTAGCCCCTCTACATGAATCCTAACAACATTTGTTCTACGACTTTTTAAAATTAATAGTTTTAAAAATTTATTTTTTCTCATACAAAATTTATTTATTGCCTCTAAACGTGCATTAAACTTGCGCAAAGAGAGGCCACGCAACTTGTCAAAATATGTGCCAAGGACATGTGCCTCGGGGCGCGGGGGGCGGGGTGACGCAGCGGCGGCTATGCACGTTAGAACTTAAATAAAACAATAAGTTACTTACGAATTTCTTTAAGATGGCGCGTAACAGAAAAACGTCATAATTTTCATTAATATTAATTAATTAAAACGTAAGAAGTGAATCGAATGTTTCTCACGTATAATATTCTCATAGAAGAAACACATAAGTACCATCAAAACAGACAAATGTACACAATCCACTTTAAAAATAATAACTTTAGGCTTCTTAACATGTTGGATCGTCACTATATCACAAATAAAATTATTCTTCATCATGGTTTCTGCTGTTTCGAGTTGTTGTTCGTTCTAGGTATAGCAAAACAGACCTTGTAAAGAACAGGACCCCAATGCTCCATTTCTCAGCCAAAACTCGTATTTCTTTTCATTCTTACTTCTTCTATTTCAGACAATCAATGTATTTTAAAAATATTATAAATTATATTTCATAATTTCTTCTTCATGTTATAATCTTGAATTTATTTATTAGTTTCAATAGCAAGTCCATAAAATCGTATTGTCCAGTATGTAATTACAATTCATTATTTAATTATAAAACTAAATGTAAATTGTGTTTTGTAATCCACATACTTGTCATTTTGATTATTTAGTATTTCCATAGCAACATGGTGTAAAAGAGATGAAGCTATACGAAAAAAGCTGGCGCGCGCATTTAATAGTTTCTGACTTTCGCTAGCCTGCCGCGACCTATACTTTAGACTGCTTACAAAGTACAGAGTAATAAATAATCGAGGGAGCAAAAATTTTTTTTGTTCGTTTATTCTGAGTTATTTATCAAGATTTTTTAAAAGTCGTAGAACAAATGTTGTTGGGATTGATGTAGAGAGGCTGCCTGCAAAAGGTGCTCAACTAATTAAAAATAACCCTGTATATGTACGAACCCGACAGCGGGAAGTGACTTGGCCTTATACTATGTAAAGATATCTGATGAATTTACCTTCAATAATATATTCTTTAAATTACAACAGACAACTAATGTCATAGATAGCGATATTTTAGTTTTTAATAAACTGATTGAAGAAATCTATCAGATTTCGAAACAAACAATTACACTGTGTAGTTACTATTAATTAACTATTCCTATCATATTTGTTAAAAGCTTTTACTCGTGATATAAAATCAATATTCACTTCAAATTAAATATTCTGTAATAATTTACGAATGAACTGACCTAAATTGAAATTGAAATCATAATCGTCATCAATGATGTGGTAAATAGATTTATTGTATTGAAAAACAACGCGGGCATATAATACTATAATCTGTCTTAGAGAATAGTTGTATGTGTTCTGTTATCTACTGTGATAATTAAAGCTCTTCTAGTAGAGAGGCCATCCGTGACAATAGTCCTGAAATAACTATTATATAGAGTATTTCGACAATTATATAAAATTGTACCACTGTTACTTATATATATATATTTATATACATATATATATGTAACAAATATTGTTGAGATTGGAGTAGAGTAGCTGCCTGCAAGAGGTGATCAATTACAACATATTGTAAAATCACCTCGGGAATTAAACTATGAAGTCTCGTAATTTCACGACAGTCAATTCTTGTATGATGAGCTTCCGTTTGAACTGTTTTATTTCTTTTTATTCCTTTTTAAGGTCGTGGTTAGTGAGTAACACGTCTTTATACATCAGATATTCTGACGCTGTGTCTGGAGTTAGGCAATATAATAAAAACTTATAGGTAAGTGTGTTGATTATTGAGTATCTCCTAATCTAATCTCGACTTTTATTTTGTCAAATATTATTTTAGTTAATATTTACATATATTTTTTATCAAAATATTGTAAATAAAAACTTTTAATGAAAAGGCTTAAGCAAAATTCTAGAATTTATAATTTTATCCTGTGTCTTCTTTATAACACAATATTTTTTAAGATTACAAATAGTATAGGTACTGTAAGAATTAAGAAGGTTCACAGAACCACATAAGAATTTCTTTAAGAAGAATTTAATAAAAGCTAAATTTAATTTCAACTGACAATCTACCGGATATCTCATTTTCAATATAATTTATTGATTGATTGATGAAGAGTAACAATTTAAATATCATAAATCAGATAACAACTGAGAAGGTATAAAATATATAGTTATTTACGTATAAATTTATATTTATAATAAGTGTAAATAAATGTGTGTCGAAAGGCAAGTAAATTTGTCATTCTAGGCTAATGTTTTTAGCAATCAAATGTGCTCATATTAGCGATAGTATAGTGTATCCTTATCTCTATCTCATACATATATTATTCTTTTTGACTAGCGTCAAAGACATCTCTCCAGAGCCTCAAAGTAAAGAAATGTCAACTATTTTTGCATATTTCAGCTATCAGTATCCGCCTCCTAGGACATGGAAGAGAAAACGTATATAGCTTATATAGCAGTAAAAAGACTTCAGCAAACCTACCTTTAGTTATTGACTCGATCGTAACTCGTAGCAGATTACGTAGTAACATAGTAACGATCAGTTCGATTACGTAGTAACATAGTAGCAATCAGTTTGATCAATAAGCAGATTTCCGATAGATAACGAGTTTGCAACAATACTTTAAAATTATACAACTGTAGAATAAAAAGCAATTAAAAACAAAAGTTAACTGCATCATGTTTCAAACAATATTGGATGAAAAAAACTTTTCAAACATAATTCGATGAACCCTAAAGAGGATACCAAATAAATTTTAATCGCTTTAAATATTATAGCAGTTTATATTTCAATTTTGTCACATCGTTAGTATAGTAGTTTAAAGAAACTTGCAACTTATTTGTTATGTATTTTTATTTGAGCTTTGATTAAATTATACATGTAATTGTCAGCATTCTGACACCTTCACTTTTACTGACGCGTATCGCTTTTTCATATACATAAATCTCCTTAACGGTTATAGTATTGTTGAGTCGCCATTTTCAATCATAGTAAACAATATTTATTATATAACTGAAGCAGTGGAATGCGTAAGTCCTGGTATAATTATATTAGTTCTACCATTATTGTAATCAAATTAGTTGTTATTGAATACAATGAATGTGACAATACTTTATTTGTAACTTGTGTGTATTTTCATTCTGATCTCATTACATGTTATACGCTACTGATTACAGAATTATTACCATATGAAAAATAAAATCATTTATATCTACTTAAATATTTTTAGTTTATATAGTTTAAAAATTGAATTATTCTTGAGAAAAAAATAAGTAATGATCTATAATAATACAGCACAGCCTTAGAAGCCTTTTCAACGGGAAAGTCTCTAGAGTCGCGAATTAGTCCATCTAAATATTCATTTTACATTTGTTATGTATTTATTATATAAACTCATTTGTGTGTAAAATGGAATGAAATTAATGTTAATATATAATTAAATGACAATCCCCTTCCAGCAGCTTACCTATTATACCCTCCATTTTAAAGGACAAACGTACTACTGAACCAAATATATCTTTTTGAAGTAGCGATCCATTTCTAAGAAGAACCTTTGGGAATATTCCATTGATTCAAAGAAAATCCGAAGCGATCAATTTTCGCTTCCCAAAAGCTTTGTTCGTGTTTTGAGAATTGACAGTATAGAGTAAAATGACTGTAATAGGTACAGTTTTTTTATGGATTTAATGTATGTAAATTTATGTATAAAATTAATAGAGAAAAATTAGAAAATTAATTAAAAAGAGAAAATTAATAAAATTAATAAAAGATACCTATTTAAAGATAGTACGTGTCACTCATTTCAGATACTGAATGATTTTGTTTGTCATTTAACTGAAATAAAAATATAAGAATAATATTATTTTATATTCACAGGTTTTATAAGCTTTGGTTTACAAATGTACACATGACGTTGTTATTGTTGAAAATGTTATTCTTTAAGCATCTCCATGAATTCCATTGGACTTTAAAATGCTGCATGTGTTTAAAAGTAATGTTTTGTGAAAGTCTGAAACTTGCCCCTAATACGAGGTAGTACGTGCCACGTGAATTATAAGACAATGTCATACAAATATATAAAAAAATATTTATTTGATAAAATGTTAAAGATGATTATAATAAAATGTACACTTTGACAACTATTCGATGCTAAGAGCTCTTCCAAGAATCTGTTCCTATAATACTTTATGTGGTTTTACAATTAAATTCATATTTGAAAGCAGAAAGAATCGCTGATTGTAAAATGTATGTAGCTGCAATTTGCAAAAAAAAGCCGAAAATCATAGTCGCTCAGAACTATTCGCAGACATATTTATAAATAAACTTGTTAAGTATTTTCATAGATATCTTAGATACCTTATTGTTTTTTTTATGTTTAAAGAGTGTTTTATTTGATTTCATAAAAAATATTCAGCTAAATGTGTTTGTATTCTGTATTTTGCTCTCAAAAATTAAACTTTCACATAAATAAAAATAGAAGTCTTCAAAAATTTATAAAACTCCATCAATCTAAAAAACTTCATCGTTTTTCTTTTCAAAATGATTATAGTATAAAGCAACTAATGTTTAACAAAATATATATTTTTTGTAAATCAGTAATACGTATAATTAAATTAGGCGTTAGGGCCCAGAGCTCCGAAGATAGGTAAGATTGCAATTTTTTATTTATTATTTAATTGTTTCTTGTAATTGTAGGTGTTAAACCTGTGAAGATAAGTGGAATGGTGTACTCACGTTTATATTTGATAATATTCCGCCTCAGGTCTCAGGTGCGATGTTAACGGAGGCCCAAAATTACATATTAATGTTAGGCACGGAAATTGTTCCGTAAAGAGCTTATCGTATAACTGTTGGTATTTTCAAAACTCATGTATTTTCAAAATACCTTCGAACACCTTGTGTTTTAAATTGAAACTAGTTTTTTTTTATACTATAGATGTTTGTTTTTTCTGAATCGCTAACCACAGATACAATTTTTGAAGATCACATCGAAACTACGAGTGACTTATATAATTTTTTTACACGAGATCATATTTAAAGCTATCGTCTGTTAGATATATATATATATATATATATATATATATATATATATATATATATATATAGTATCGTTATTTCGAGACAGGCATTACATGTTACTACTTTTAAAAGAATAGTTTTTTATTTTCCTTTTGTCACTTTCTTATACTGGTTTTAATGTTTAAAGTTATGTTGTAAGGTATCCATTTCCATAGCACATTGATATGATACAAGATAGCACATTGATATGATATATAGGTAAAGCTATCTTTTGCGACTCAAGGCACAAAATTATGTTCTTTGCAACATTACATTACAAATCTCTAAATAGTCCGGCTAGAGTATATACTAGAATATATACAGGGTTATTTGTAATTAGTTGAGCACCTTTTGCAGGTAGCCCCTCTACATGAATCCTAACAACATTTGTTCTACGACTTTTTAAAATTAATAGTTTTAAAAATTTATTTTTTCTCATACAAAATTTATTTATTGCCTCTAAACGTGCATTAAACTTGCGCAAAGAGAGGCCACGCAACTTGTCAAAATATGTGCCAAGGACATGTGCCTCGGGGCGCGGGGGGCGGGGTGACGCAGCGGCGGCTATGCACGTTAGAACTTAAATAAAACAATAAGTTACTTACGAATTTCTTTAAGATGGCGCGTAACAGAAAAACGTCATAATTTTCATTAATATTAATTAATTAAAACGTAAGAAGTGAATCGAATGTTTCTCACGTATAATATTCTCATAGAAGAAACACATAAGTACCATCAAAACAGACAAATGTACACAATCCACTTTAAAAATAATAACTTTAGGCTTCTTAACATGTTGGATCGTCACTATATCACAAATAAAATTATTCTTCATCATGGTTTCTGCTGTTTCGAGTTGTTGTTCGTTCTAGGTATAGCAAAACAGACCTTGTAAAGAACAGGACCCCAATGCTCCATTTCTCAGCCAAAACTCGTATTTCTTTTCATTCTTACTTCTTCTATTTCAGACAATCAATGTATTTTAAAAATATTATAAATTATATTTCATAATTTCTTCTTCATGTTATAATCTTGAATTTATTTATTAGTTTCAATAGCAAGTCCATAAAATCGTATTGTCCAGTATGTAATTACAATTCATTATTTAATTATAAAACTAAATGTAAATTGTGTTTTGTAATCCACATACTTGTCATTTTGATTATTTAGTATTTCCATAGCAACATGGTGTAAAAGAGATGAAGCTATACGAAAAAAGCTGGCGCGCGCATTTAATAGTTTCTGACTTTCGCTAGCCTGCCGCGACCTATACTTTAGACTGCTTACAAAGTACAGAGTAATAAATAATCGAGGGAGCAAAAATTTTTTTTGTTCGTTTATTCTGAGTTATTTATCAAGATTTTTTAAAAGTCGTAGAACAAATGTTGTTGGGATTGATGTAGAGAGGCTGCCTGCAAAAGGTGCTCAACTAATTAAAAATAACCCTGTATATGTACGAACCCGACAGCGGGAAGTGACTTGGCCTTATACTATGTAAAGATATCTGATGAATTTACCTTCAATAATATATTCTTTAAATTACAACAGACAACTAATGTCATAGATAGCGATATTTTAGTTTTTAATAAACTGATTGAAGAAATCTATCAGATTTCGAAACAAACAATTACACTGTGTAGTTACTATTAATTAACTATTCCTATCATATTTGTTAAAAGCTTTTACTCGTGATATAAAATCAATATTCACTTCAAATTAAATATTCTGTAATAATTTACGAATGAACTGACCTAAATTGAAATTGAAATCATAATCGTCATCAATGATGTGGTAAATAGATTTATTGTATTGAAAAACAACGCGGGCATATAATACTATAATCTGTCTTAGAGAATAGTTGTATGTGTTCTGTTATCTACTGTGATAATTAAAGCTCTTCTAGTAGAGAGGCCATCCGTGACAATAGTCCTGAAATAACTATTATATAGAGTATTTCGACAATTATATAAAATTGTACCACTGTTACTTATATATATATATTTATATACATATATATATGTAACAAATATTGTTGAGATTGGAGTAGAGTAGCTGCCTGCAAGAGGTGATCAATTACAACATATTGTAAAATCACCTCGGGAATTAAACTATGAAGTCTCGTAATTTCACGACAGTCAATTCTTGTATGATGAGCTTCCGTTTGAACTGTTTTATTTCTTTTTATTCCTTTTTAAGGTCGTGGTTAGTGAGTAACACGTCTTTATACATCAGATATTCTGACGCTGTGTCTGGAGTTAGGCAATATAATAAAAACTTATAGGTAAGTGTGTTGATTATTGAGTATCTCCTAATCTAATCTCGACTTTTATTTTGTCAAATATTATTTTAGTTAATATTTACATATATTTTTTATCAAAATATTGTAAATAAAAACTTTTAATGAAAAGGCTTAAGCAAAATTCTAGAATTTATAATTTTATCCTGTGTCTTCTTTATAACACAATATTTTTTAAGATTACAAATAGTATAGGTACTGTAAGAATTAAGAAGGTTCACAGAACCACATAAGAATTTCTTTAAGAAGAATTTAATAAAAGCTAAATTTAATTTCAACTGACAATCTACCGGATATCTCATTTTCAATATAATTTATTGATTGATTGATGAAGAGTAACAATTTAAATATCATAAATCAGATAACAACTGAGAAGGTATAAAATATATAGTTATTTACGTATAAATTTATATTTATAATAAGTGTAAATAAATGTGTGTCGAAAGGCAAGTAAATTTGTCATTCTAGGCTAATGTTTTTAGCAATCAAATGTGCTCATATTAGCGATAGTATAGTGTATCCTTATCTCTATCTCATACATATATTATTCTTTTTGACTAGCGTCAAAGACATCTCTCCAGAGCCTCAAAGTAAAGAAATGTCAACTATTTTTGCATATTTCAGCTATCAGTATCCGCCTACTAGGACATGGAAGAGAAAACGTATATAGCTTATATAGCAGTAAAAAGACTTCAGCAAACCTACCTTTAGTTATTGACTCGATCGTAACTCGTAGCAGATTACGTAGTAACATAGTAACGATCAGTTCGATTACGTAGTAACATAGTAGCAATCAGTTTGATCAATAAGCAGATTTCCGATAGATAACGAGTTTGCAACAATACTTTAAAATTATACAACTGTAGAATAAAAAGCAATTAAAAACAAAAGTTAACTGCATCATGTTTCAAACAATATTGGATGAAAAAAACTTTTCAAACATAATTCGATGAACCCTAAAGAGGATACCAAATAAATTTTAATCGCTTTAAATATTATAGCAGTTTATATTTCAATTTTGTCACATCGTTAGTATAGTAGTTTAAAGAAACTTGCAACTTATTTGTTATGTATTTTTATTTGAGCTTTGATTAAATTATACATGTAATTGTCAGCATTCTGACACCTTCACTTTTACTGACGCGTATCGCTTTTTCATATACATAAATCTCCTTAACGGTTATAGTATTGTTGAGTCGCCATTTTCAATCATAGTAAACAATATTTATTATATAACTGAAGCAGTGGAATGCGTAAGTCCTGGTATAATTATATTAGTTCTACCATTATTGTAATCAAATTAGTTGTTATTGAATACAATGAATGTGACAATACTTTATTTGTAACTTGTGTGTATTTTCATTCTGATCTCATTACATGTTATACGCTACTGATTACAGAATTATTACCATATGAAAAATAAAATCATTTATATCTACTTAAATATTTTTAGTTTATATAGTTTAAAAATTGAATTATTCTTGAGAAAAAAATAAGTAATGATCTATAATAATACAGTACAGCGTTAGTAGCCTTTTCAACGGGAAAGTCTCTAGAGTCGCGAATTAGTCCATCTAAATATTCATTTTACATTTGTTATGTATTTATTATATAAACTCATTTGTGTGTAAAATGGAATGAAATTAATGTTAATATATAATTAAATGACAATCCCCTTCCAGCAGCTTACCTATTATACCCTCCATTTTAAAGGACAAACGTACTACTGAACCAAATATATCTTTTTGAAGTAGCGATCCATTTCTAAGAAGAACCTTTGGGAATATTCCATTGATTCAAAGAAAATCCGAAGCGATCAATTTTCGCTTCCCAAAAGCTTTGTTCGTGTTTTGAGAATTGACAGTATAGAGTAAAATGACTGTAATAGGTACAGTTTTTTTATGGATTTAATGTATGTAAATTTATGTATAAAATTAATAGAGAAAAATTAGAAAATTAATTAAAAAGAGAAAATTAATAAAATTAATAAAAGATACCTATTTAAAGATAGTACGTGTCACTCATTTCAGATACTGAATGATTTTGTTTGTCATTTAACTGAAATAAAAATATAAGAATAATATTATTTTATATTCACAGGTTTTATAAGCTTTGGTTTACAAATGTACACATGACGTTGTTATTGTTGAAAATGTTATTCTTTAAGCATCTCCATGAATTCCATTGGACTTTAAAATGCTGCATGTGTTTAAAAGTAATGTTTTGTGAAAGTCTGAAACTTGCCCCTAATACGAGGTAGTACGTGCCACGTGAATTATAAGACAATGTCATACAAATATATAAAAAAATATTTATTTGATAAAATGTTAAAGATGATTATAATAAAATGTACACTTTGACAACTATTCGATGCTAAGAGCTCTTCCAAGAATCTGTTCCTATAATACTTTATGTGGTTTTACAATTAAATTCATATTTGAAAGCAGAAAGAATCGCTGATTGTAAAATGTATGTAGCTGCAATTTGCAAAAAAAAGCCGAAAATCATAGTCGCTCAGAACTATTCGCAGACATATTTATAAATAAACTTGTTAAGTATTTTCATAGATATCTTAGATACCTTATTGTTTTTTTTATGTTTAAAGAGTGTTTTATTTGATTTCATAAAAAATATTCAGCTAAATGTGTTTGTATTCTGTATTTTGCTCTCAAAAATTAAACTTTCACATAAATAAAAATAGAAGTCTTCAAAAATTTATAAAACTCCATCAATCTAAAAAACTTCATCGTTTTTCTTTTCAAAATGATTATAGTATAAAGCAACTAATGTTAAACAAAATATATATTTTTCGTAAATCAGTAATACGTATAATTAAATTAGGCGTTAGGGCCCAGAGCTCCGAAGATAGGTAAGATTACAATTTTTTATTTATTATTTAATTGTTTCTTGTAATTGTAGGTGTTAAACCTGTGAAGATAAGTGGAATGGTGTACTCACGTGTATATTTGATAATATTCCGCCTCAGGTCTCAGGTGCGATGTTAACGGCGGCCCAAAATTACATATTAATGTTAAGCACGGAAATTGTTCCGTAAAGAGCTTATCGTATAACTGTTGGTATTTTCAAAACTCATGTATTTTCAAAATACCTTCTAACACCTTGTGTTTTAAACTGAAACTAGTTTTTTATACTATAGATGTTTGTTTTTTCTGAATCGCTAACCACAGATACAATTTTTGAAGATCACATCGAAACTACGAGTAACTTATATAATTTTTTTACACGAGATCATATTTAGAGCTATCGTCTGTTATATATACATACATGTGTATATGACGATGATGTTCGAAACCGGTCGCATAGCATATATATAAAATCATTAAATAGTGGAACTTAGTACAAGCATATATATTTCATTTAAAAACATTTAGTTATGAAGTTCCATCAAGAAATTTCAACACAAATGGTAAATTACTTAAAATAATAAGAACTATAAGGAATCAACTTCAACAAATATTAGGAAAACGATAAACCCAAGTGACGTCATGAATGAAATTGAGTTCTCATGTTGTGATGCTTTGAGTTTAAGAGTTATCTTATTTTATTCTTTTATCTATACTTTGAAAAGAATACATTTCTCTTTTTAGTCAATCTCCGCAAATCAGTAGTATTTAGTGGTAAAATGACTCGAGGATTTATTCACATTAATAAATTGTGTTCTTAAAAAAACTATTTTTATAGTTCATATTAAATATATATTTACCCGGCTATCGGTAATCATGTTATTTTTAATCCGAATTTTCCCGACTAGATTTAGAAGTTCATATTCTTTTATCGAATTATTCATATAGTTGATTTAGGTCAATTACTGGTCATGACATAATTGTATCATCAAAGGTCGAAACAATAAATAATTAACTTGTAACTATTTTCTAGTATTTAGTATACACTCAAATAACCAAGTCAATATGTGAATGTAGTAAAAATAAGTGTATGAATCATTTGGGAATCAGCTTTGGGATATCAAAATTAAGTATATTTTTATAAGATATTTAACTTAACATTATTTGTAGGATTAATAATTATATTTATATCTCATATTATCTTTAAGCAGATTAAATATTATTTACTATTACAATCCACTCATCCTATTCTCCCAGCAAATGCTGTTGCACACGTGTCACGTAATCCCGGTACCAGAGGCATGTTCCAGACTTTCACAAAACATTACCTTTAAACACATGCAGCGTTTTAAAGTCCAATGGAATTCATGGAAATGGTTAAAGAAAAACATTTTCAACAATAACAATGTCATGTGTACATTTGTGAACCAAAGCTTTTGTAACCTACGGATGTAAAATTATATTATTCTTATATTTTTATTTTAGTTAAATGACAAACAAAATCAGTCACTATCTAAAATGAGTGACACGTACTATCTTTAAATAGGTATGTTTTATATTCGATACTTAATTTTATACATAAATTTACATTAATTGAATCCATCAAACAAAATTGTAAATATGGACGCTATTTTACTCTACATTGTCAATTCCCAAAATACGAACAAAGCTAGCTATTGGGAAGCGAACATTGATCGCTTCGGGTACCTTTGAATCAATGGTATATTCCCAAAGGTTCCGCTTAGAGATAGATCGTGACTTCAAAAAGATATATTTGTTTTAGTGTTAGTATGTTAGTCCTTAAAAATCGAAGATACATTAAGTAAGCTTCTTAAAATCGATTCTAAATTAATTATATATTAACATTAATAACAATATATTTTAAAAACAAATGTGTTTATATAACAAATGTAAAACGAATATTTAGATCGACTAATTCCAGACTCTAGAGACTTTCCCGTTGAAAAGGCTTCTAACGCTGTACTGTATTATTACAGATCATTACTTATATTTTTCTCAAGAATAATTCCATTTTTAAACTATATAAACTAAAAATATTTAAGTAGATATAAATGCTTTTATTTTTCAAATGGTAATAATTCTGTAATCAGTAGCGTATAACATGTAATGGAGATCAGAATGAAAATACACACAAGTTACAAATAAAGTATTGTCGCATTCATTGTATTCAATAACAACTAATTTGATTACAATAATGATAGAACTAATATAATTATAATAGGACTTACGCATTCCACTGCTTCAGTTATATAATAAATATTGTTTACTATGATTGAAAATGGCGACCCAACAATACTATAACCGTTAAGGAGATTTATATATATGAAAAAGCGATACGCGTCAGTAAAAGTGAAGGTGGCAGAATGCTGACAATTACATATATAATTTAATCAAAGCCCAAATAAAAATACATAGCAAATAAGTTGCAAGTTTCTTTAAACTACTATACTAACGATATGACAAAATTGAAATACTGCTATAATATTTAAAGCGGTTAAAATTTATTTTGGTATTATTTATTAGGGTTCATCAAATTATGTTTGAAAAGTTTTTTCATCCAATCTTGTTTGAAACATGATGCAGTTAACTTTTGTTTTTAATTGGTTTTTATTCTACAGTTTTATAATTTTAAAGTATTGTTGCAAACTCGTTATCTATTGGAAATCTGCTTATTGCTCAAACTGATTGCTACTATGTTACTACGTAATCGTAACTGATCGTTATTATGTTACTACGTAATCTGCTACGAGTTACGGTCGAGTCAATAACTAAAGGTAGGTTTACTGAAGTCTTTTGACTGCTATAGAAGCTGTAAAAGTTTTCTCTTCCATGTCCTAGAAGGCGGATACTGATAGCTGAAATATGCAAAAATAGTTGACATTTCTTTATTTTGAGAGTCTGAAGAGATGTCTTTGACGCTAGTTAAATAGAATAATATATGTATGAGATTGAGATAAGGATACACTACACTATACTATATGAGCACATTTGATCGTTAAAAACATTAGAATAGAATGACAAATTTACTTGCCTTTCGAAACATATTTATTTATACTCATTATAAATATAAATTTATACGTAAATATCTTTATATTTTATACCTTCTCAGTTGTTATCTGATTTATGATATTTAAATTATTACTCTTCATCTATCAATCAATAAATTATATTGAAAATGTGATATCCGGTAGATTGTCAGTTGAAATTAAATTTAGCTTTTATTAAATTCTTCTTAAAGAAATCATAATGTGATTTTGTGAGCCTTCTTAATTCTTACAATTTACTATTTGTAATCTTAAAAAATATTGTGTTAGAAAGAGGACACAGGATATTAATTGTGGTTATTTTGTCTAAATTAGGTAATTTTAGTTGTCAGGATTTTACTTCAGATTCGTGATAATTTTTTTAATTCTAAAATATTGCTTAAGCCTTTTTATTAAAAGTTTTTATTTTCAATATTTTTATAAAAAATATATGTAAATATTAACTAAAATAATATTTGACAAAATAAAAGTCGAGATTAGTTTAGGAGATACTCAATAATCAACACACCTATAAGTTTTTATTACATTGCCTAACTTCAGACACAGCGTCTAGTACTTTCCTTATTTATTAATCTTGTGGATGAAATTCTATTGAAAGCCATTTATTTATTCCCCTAATATTCCGCATTTTTTTTTGTTTAGCAAAACATGTGATATAACATCAATAGTAACTCGTATTAGGATGGAAGGAAAAAATCTATTTGAATATCAATATATATGAATAATATATTAACATTCTTCACACACTTATTATACTATTTAAATATCAAGTAATTAAATATATTTCAAATCGCTTTTCATTTAAATAGAGTATGAATAAAAAGACTGTCTGATGTATAAAGATAATCTGTGAATGAAGTGTTACTCACTAACCACGACCTTAAAAAAGGAATAAAAAGGAAAAAACAGTTCAAACGGAAGCTCATCATACAAGAATTGACAGTCGTCAAATTACGAGACTTCATAGTTTAATTCCCGAGGTGATTTTACACTATGTTGTAATTGATCACCTCTTGCAAGCATCCTCTCTACTCCAATCCCAACAATATTTGTTACATATACATATGTATATAAATATATATATATAAATAACAGTGGTACAATTTTATACAATTGTCGAAATACTCTATATAATAGTTATTTCAGGACTATTGTCACGGATGGCTTCTATAGACTAGAAGAGCTTTAATTATCACAGTAGATAACAGAACACATACAACTATTCTGCAAGACAGATTATATTATTTAACATTCCTACTAAAAGTAGTACCTGTAAACATAACATGTACTCTGTAATTATACTCCACTTTTCTTTTATATTGAAATCAAAAGTTCAATTATATTGAAAAGACAGATAATTGGTGTAGTATAGTACAATTACCTTATATTCTGTTGAGTTATTCAGTATGATAAGTAAGAATAATATATAATATTCCCGCGTTGTTTTTCAGTACAATAAATCTATTTACATCATTGATGACGATTATGATTTCAATTTCAATTTAGGTCAGTTCATTCGTAAATTATTACAGAATATTAAATTTGAAGTGAATATTGATTTTATATCACGAGTAAAAGCTTTTAACAAATATGATAGGAATAGTTAATTAATTGTAACTACTTATTGTAATTGTTTGTGGCGAATTCTGATAGATTTCTTCAATCAGTTTATTTAAAACTAAAATATCGCTATGTATGACATTAGTTGTCTGTTGTAATTTAAAGAATATATTATTAAAGGTAAATTCATAAGATATCTTTACATAGTATAAGGCCAAGTCGCTTCCCGCTGTCTCTCTCCATGTATCCGTTGATCTTTAAAAATACCCAACGGATTTGGATGCGGTTTTTCTTTATTCATAGATTAGTTCAAGAGTAAGAGTAAGGGTTCGTACATATATATATATATATATATATATATATATATATATATATATATATTCTAGTACATACTCTAGCCAGACTATTTAGAGATTTGTAATGTAATGTTGCAACGAACATAGTTTTGTGCCTTGAGTCGCAAAAGATAGCTTAACCTATATATCATATCAATGTGCTATGGAAATGGATATCTTAGAACATAATTTTTAACATTACAACCAGTGTAAGAAAGTGACAAAAGGAAATTAAAAAACTATTCTTTTTAAAGTATAAATATGTAATGCCTGTCTCGAGTTAACTATACAAGGGATATATATATATATATATAACACTAAAACATTCTCTACCAGCCAACCAGAACGTGCAAAAAAATTATATTAGGCGTGGAAATAAATATAAGTACGTATGTATTTACGTATCTACGTACACTAGGAAAAATATACATAAAATAATACACATAAAAATATATATAAACATACTTTCTTCTTATTATTCAATATGGACCATTAAATTATAATATGTTCGTAACTTTATTTCCACTTGTGAATTTATTTTGAACTTAACTACTAAAAATATCTTCTTACAATATTTTCTTATTTTTTATTGGCTATTGTTGTTTCTTCATTGTCAGTTTTATCAATTTGTCGAATCCACGGACTCGTATGAAATCAAAACTATGGCAACGAGCGATAAAAGAATAGTAGGTTATGTTTTTGTTCTCTTTTATGACATTCTATATTTTATGAATTGTGTTAGTAGATTATTTTATGTTTAACATTATTATAAAAAAAAAATACCAATAATTTTGTCCAACTATTAAATTTACGAAACTCAAAAGACTAATTGAGTTACAACTTAGATTATAACATTAAGGTACAAAGATATAAACAAAATGTATATCAAATATCAATTGTGACTAATGTTCATATTATTTTAAGCGCTTTTTGTTGACATTTTATATGTAATCATTATTGTTAATACATACAGTTTTTAATTTGAAGCAGAATATTGAAGCCATTATAATTTTATAATGGTTATTTTTATTTTAAAGGTAAGGGGAACTTTAATTAATTTCGACAATAATTAATGAGAAATAATTTTGTATTATATAGTATGAATAATGAATAACTGTATATTACTAAAATGATTAATAATTCAAAGTGGTTCATTAAGTGTGGAAATTGTGTAGCATTTATATTTTATAAACCTTTTGAAGGTTTAGGCTTTTCTATTTAGTCTGAAATTATAAAATAAATTGTTTAAATCACGGTAATATTAATAATGCGTGTCCAAATAATTGGTATGTAATTTAAATAAAACAGATTATCCGGAAAATTAACTTATATTTTAAAACTTTTATAACAAAAATATAATACATATTAATATTGTTATACAATAGAACATAAATATTACAATATAATGAAGTTTGAGAGAGAACACTTATAACGATTTTTGGGCTTATCTTGGAGGTAGATGATTATCTATATGATACTATTACTATTCTGTCGTTATTGAAAAATACTAGTCGTCTCAAATATCTGACGAAAAAACGTCGCGAAATAATTATCACTTTATTCGATTTTCGGTAATTAAAGTAATAAAGTTTAATAACCGAGATGTTTTTTATGCAATAAGTCTATTTTGAGATTATAAACAGATGCTACCAATTTTGTGTGTTGCGACACAAACAAATACAGATAGATCCTAAGCAATATTTTTTTTCTTTTCTTAATAAGTATTAATTTTCGCAACGCAATTCCAAAGAGATAAAGATTTTTATCTATCGAATCTTTTATAAACCCAACATGGTAAAAATGACATTCGTGATAATAAATAATTGAAAGAATAGATCTACAAGAGGAAGGAAACGTTAATGTTATGTTTACTGTTACAAAGTAGCATAATACACTTAAACGCTAAACTGTTTGCACACGTCATCGAGGTAGCGATAGTATAGTGTATCACTATGTCAAACTCATTGATACGTATGTCATTATATTTGACTAGCGGTAATGACACTTGTCTACGTTTTATGCATTTTGCATTTGATTTTGTAAGGTTTTAAGTCTCTATTTATAGGGTCATGTAACATTATGACATATTTAACTAACAGTTACTTGCAAAAAAATAATTTTGCAATAAAATATTTATTTTCTCAGGTTCGATCGCTGTCTTCAAAATAATATCTCTCTAAATATATTCCGAAAGCCCTTTTGTAGTCTAAACAGAGTCTAGAGACTAGAGTCGTTGAAAACTAATAGTCAAAGATATTTAGTTATAGTTAGATAGATAGATAGATAGTTGGATATCAAATTCTTCATTTCAAATTGTAGATTTACTTGGAAACTACGATTAAGTGAATGTCCATATATATATATATATATATATATATATATATATATATATATATATATATATATTATGTAAGTTTACTTGAAATCCCTTAAAATGGCTTTAATTTCGAAGGATAATCATAGTAGTGAACTAAATATTTCTTTTTGAACTAGCGATCCATCTCTAAGCGAAACCTTTGGGAATACTCCATTGATTCAAAGAGATTCCGATGCGATCAATATTCTCTTCTCAATAGCTTTCTTCGTGTTTTGGGAATTGACGGTATGGAATAAAATAGCTTCTATATATACAAGTTTTTATGGATTTAATTTCTCTCTAGTATTGCAATAAATGAAATTTCGTATATCAAACTTACGTAATTATAGCCAGTACATTTGTCAAACTAATGTATAAACTGTTTATTTTTCAAATATCTTATAAGCTATGTGGTACAAATATATTGTACATAAATCAAAGTCAAATTAAAGACAATGTAATAGATAAAAAAATATCTTGCATTTATCTTAAGGATTTTATTACAATATATGGTACACTTTGGAATCTATTCAAGTCAAGCGGATTAAACTCTTCCAAGTATCTGTTCCTATAAAATCTCATTAAATTTAACTTGGTAACAATTACATTATTTTATGTTAAACTCTTAATACTTCAGAGAATCTTATTGTAGCAGGCTGATGTAATTTGAAAATTGTTAGTTTAAATTATAAACTATTTGGCGTTGAATTTTTATCAACTCTTAATGCAAAATAAATAAAAAATATGGGAAAAATTTGTATTAACAGAAGCTAAAAACATCTTCATTGTTATTAAGCTGGAGAGATTTCCATGGCACAGTATACAAACAAATTGTGTTGTTAATATACTAATTTAATAATGTGAAAGTGATTTCGAAACCATTTAATAGAATAAGCATGATTTTAGTACACATTCAAATTAGTAAAACAATTTTGAAAAACTTTGATTACAAAAAACTCTATCGAAACTTTAAATAAGATACGATTTTTATATATTTTGAATGCTACAACAAACGTAACGTATATGAAATGAATAAATGAATCGATACATTAAAGAGCATTGTTGTAATAATAATAATAATAATATCAGGACAAATTACACACATTGATCTAACCCCTAAGTAATCAAATCATTTGCTTGTGTTAAGGGTGTTAGACAACGATACAAATACATAGAAATAAACATATTAATACTGAGACTATATTTAATAAACGACCAAACCCAGAAATACAGACATCTATGCTCATCACATAAATGCCTGTCTCTGTCGGAATCGAACCCAGTCCCCATTGCGCCGTGACACGTTAGGCGTCTGCGCTAACCGCTCGAGCAACGGCGGTTAAGAGATTGTTATCGACAAATAGTTACTACTTCCTAGAAATTTGTAACTAACTTGTTAGATTAACTATTTTATATATTGATAAACAATAAATAATTGAACGATGTTACACAATCATCAGCCATAGAGTTTTTGCTAATTAACTCCTCCACTTTTTTACGCTTTGTAGACATATGGAGATAATTATACATTGTATACTGAATACTAACAATTAGTGGTAAGTTAATTGATTATTATTTCGACAATTGATAGTGTTATTGGAGCATAGTGACTAATTGGTATTAATTATCTCTGAAAAAAAAAAACAGATTCTATACAAATGTTGACTTTAAAAAATGCGTTTTACAAACATATAAGTAATTAATTTGATTTATTGGCTTGTTTTATTTATTGAGAAGAATCATAGTTTTAAGCTTTTAGTACACGAAAAAACAAAGATGCAAGAACTATGTCACCTTCACGGACTTAAATCGACCACCGACCTGTTAAATACCACTTAATTTAATACCACCTGTATTGATTTGTGGCTGATTGTGGCTCTGTGGCTGTATTGACTTGTGGCTAAATTTGAGCTGTATTCCTTTTATAGTGAAGATGGATAAATAAAATAAGACAACTCTTAAACTCAAAGAATCAAAACACGAGAAAGCTCTTTCATTGATTACGTCACTTAGTTTTATCGTTATCGTAATATTTATTGAAGTTGACTCCTACCAGTAATTTAATTTGTCGTTGCTATTTCTTGCCGTTATTGGTTTTTGAAGTTTAAACTTTGGTTTAAATTATTTATTTTTAAGGATATTTTAAATATCTAGTAAAAAATATATTATCTCAATAATGTTTAAGTTTAATTAATATTTAGATTTTTAAAGAATTCTCACTTTTTTTTCTTACTTATATGGACTTAACCAGAATTCACACTGCTATTTTTGCATAAAAAAGTTGATAATTGGACAATTTTAAGAATATTTGAATCAAAACATGTTTAAGAAACTATATTTTTATAATTTTACAATATTAGTTTTCAGCTTAATTTATTAGTATTATTTGAATGTTTCTTACTTTTATTATAAATGTAAAACTTATATAAAGATAATTGAAATTTTGTTGTACGAATGTGTATATCTGATAACATTCCACATCAGGTAGCATATTGGCTGTTAAAAGAACCAAAATTACAAATTTATGACATTAGCACGGAAATTGTTTTGTAAAAGCTTATCGTTTAACTGTTTACTCGTTTCTTTACACAAAGTGCTTTCCAACACTTTATTTTTAAACTGAATCCTGTTTTTATAAGTAAAGCTTATTGATTTTCTTTTTTAGTTAAACTAAAAGCATGACTAAGTTTTATAGTTTTTCTCATCTCATCTAGTTTTTTTCATCGTGGATTGCTTTTACAACAGCCGTTAAATGATTGAGAATTTTCTTTTCTTAAAAAAGCTAGTGCTTGTAAAAAGAGAAATTTCAATTCTAGCTTTATTTTTATAAAAAAGCTGCAGGTGAAAGATTGAGATAGAAGGAACTGATTATTTAAGAAAATAACGTCGACGCTAGGAATCAATCAGTAGGTATTGAGCTAATAGGTATTGAGCTAGTAGGTATTGAGCTAGTAGGTATTGAGCTAATAAGTATTGAGCTAGTAGGTATTGAGCTAGTAGGTATTGAGTTAGTAGGTATTGAGCTATTAGGTATTGAGGAGTTAATACTCATCTAAATTTATGGAATGCTGGAAGTGCCTTTTAAATTTATCGACTGAAGTTTTAATTGCAAGTCTCAGTTATTGCCGTGAATTATGAATGACACTTTTTGAATCCATACTTATAACAACACTGCTGCGCTGTTTTTATTGTAAAATTATAATTAGCTATCTTGTAACAATATGTTAAAATTCAATTTATGAATATAAACATTTTCAAACTCAATTATCAAAAACCTATTTTATTGAAATTTGTAGATTAGGTGAATTTTTTAGAGAATCTTTAGATTGACCCAGCAGGTAGTAAGTTCTGTAAGTTTGGTGGCAAAAGAATCAAATTTAAAACTGGCAGTCACACTTTTTTTTTTACTACCAATACTCTATTGTTTATGTTTATACATTGAAGTATTTAAGGTCAGTTATAACGCCATAGATCTGTTTGAGGGTGCTAGAGAAATTCAGGATGAATCGTAATTATTTTTGATATAGTTTTATACTTATATTAAATGTATTTTTATTATGTATTTCGAATTGATACATCTTTAAAATAAAGATTCCCTTGACGTGAATAAAAAAAAACACCTGCACTGAATGCAAATAAGAATAGTCACAATTGCTTTAATGTCATTTACGAAAAGAACACACTCGGTACGTCTAACGTAATTTCTTAATCTTTAAGAACTATAAAGGAATAAAGATTGAAGATAGCTTATATTTGATCACTATACGAGATTATATCTAGATAGAATTTCGAGTTCATTTCAATGTTATACGCCCATATTCTTCAATGTGTTTGTAACGATTTGCCACATATGATTTTTATATTTTATACTTGTCTAATAAAAATCTGGTCTTCAAAATTTTCTCATTCAATAAAATCGGTGTCTATTCTATTGTTTTTTTTTTTCAATTTATTCCAATTCTCGCACTTTTATATAGAGTGAAAACTATTTCAATGTGCAATAGAACAATAGAAGGTCAATTTTATAAATTCTATTGTGGCATTCTATTATCTCTCTGAATTGAGTTTGCAGTATTAATAAAATCATAAGAGTTTGATTGAATTATATAACTAAGAATACAAATAAACTATTAAAATTATAGAACTTTAAATAGTAATTAGACATTATAAGATTAGACAAAGATAATAAGGAGAGTTTTGATATTATTTTATAATAATTATTGACGATAAATTGGAATAATCTATATCAAATAAATCCAATCTTACAGACAAAATTATAACATAATATTGTCTGTAAGACTAGTATTTAATACAGACTACTGAAGTCAATATTATTTTAGTATGAGGTATTTGTTTAATGATTCTCGATAACATGACATATTGCTAACACAAATAAGGGAGACGAAAACAGTTTACCGAATAAATGTATACACTATATAATATAGTATTTTAACTGTATAGTTATTTTAACTGGGTCAACATATAATAAATATATTATATAGTTATTAAACCGATATGTATTATGTAAATATAACTGAAATTATAAATATAGCAAAGTGATTTATTAATCTGGGTAATTGCGCGTAATTTATGTTTGTTAAATTTTCTGAAGAAGTGTTTTTGTAAGTCACGTTTATATCATGATACTGTTATGGTACTTATCAATAATTGATATTAATAAATAAATATTATTATAACAGAAGTAAAATAATATTTAATATATTATAGACGTTTATAGAGGGAAGGATATATATATATATATATCCTTCCCTCTATAAACGTCATATAATTTTTAACATGTATTTTAGATAGATCTTTACTTGTATACTATTATTAGCAGATATTGCTTTTTATTCAAATAAAATACATAATCGAAATCCGTTATGAACCAATGCTTCCGTTGTTTGAGATCGGAAATTGAAATAATAAAGTAGAAAAGCTAAAAGGTGTTCCAAAAGATTCAATTAAAAAGTTCATTTTGAAGAAACGTATTTTGGTGCAATTTGCTTATTATTTGATAATATTTGATAAGATGTTAAAAAATCTTGGACAATAATAAACGCTATAGCAAATTTTTATACCATTTACAAATGTTGTTCTTACTATGAATTGCTCATCTCAAACTTATGCAATTAAGTTAGAAAACTTTTATACTGTGACTCTTACATTAACAGTAGTAGTCTTTCATTTAAAAAAAAAAATCTCTAAAAAAATTATATCGTTTAAAAGTCTGTTTAAACAGATCGGTTGAAAAGCTTTTTCATCGATAAAGTGCGGAGCAAGTTAAGTGAGAATTAAGAGTGACGCTCCTAGATCTTAAAAATCAAGGTCAATTGTTACCTTAAAACGTAAAGAAAAAGGTCAATTTGCTTTGGGATGATTGCTTTTAAACTATTGAAAACTTAAACTATTATGTTTTCATAAATTACATAAAAGTTCTAACTCTTTAAGTCTTCATGAAATAAGAACTTTCTTAGAGTAATATTATCTTGAGAGAAGACATTAAAGTAATTAAAATTTAAATAAGCTTGACATATTTACAGACAATTTAAAATATTAAAATATTTAAAATTTTAAAAGTTATTAACTGAATTTTGTTAAGAAAACTCCTTTTCGGTACTTAAGACACACCGATAACGTAATATAAGGCATATTCTAAAAATAATTTTCATTAACTTCAAGTTATAAAAAATTAACAAACATTGAACATTGAAGAACAAACTTACATTGTACTTAAGGCAGCTTTTAGTAAAATATAATAGCTTTCTCAATCTTTTCCATCTCATAAATAATCTGTTTAGCAATTTTTTTATTCACTATTCAGACTTTAAAAATTCTTGCTGTAAATAAATGAATTGATAATCGATTTTAGACTGATATCTAACTTGTGGCTCGATTGTAGTCTGTTTATCGATTATATAATTATATATATATCGATTATATAATTATATCGATTATATCGATTATAAACAACCCTATTAAGTGACCTGCATCAGGCAAGCATTGAATGAGAATTCAATTAAAAAAAAATCTCAACATACCTTGTTCCTTTAATTCTAAGTGTTATATAACTTAAAATGTTATATTCATATTCAAATAGCAAAATATTAGAATAATGTACACGCTATCTTGCTTTAAATTTAAATGGACTAAAATTTTAAATTTATGAGAACAATAAATGTTAAAACTCAGATAAAGTACATTCTATTTTATTACTTTACTTGGATTTATAGATATATGTTTTATATTACTTATTAAATTTCATTTTGAAGAAATCTTCAGGAAAATTGTGACTGTCTTCGAAGAATTCAGCTCCTATAACTTTAGGCTAAATTAGTTATAGTTTGATGGTCTGGTGTATAAAATATCTTTTGATACTTGTTTTAAAATTTCATTTTGTTTTGTCGAAAAAAAAAACAACTAAACGTGGTTTTATAAAGACATTACACTATTTATAGATAATAAATATATAGTAAGACTTTAGGTATTTTGAGATATTATTAGTATTACTTCTAAAATAGCTCAATATCAACTGAAATATATTAGTTACAATATTAGTTTTTTATATATAATTATAATTTTATTTCTTTTCAAGAATATAGCACAAAAGGTATTATAATGAATTTACAAACATACATGATTTAAATACAATTATAAAAGAAATCTAAGATTGACACCCAATTTTAATACCTTGGACTATAAAGCTACATGGTCAAGATGTAGACACACTCAGCAACTTATTTACTTTTCGCTTAGAACTTTCATAGAATTTACTCTTAGAAAATATGTAATCGAAACTATGTTCTTAGTTTAAGTGGTTGTCGTGCAAAGTCGAAACTTGCAGTTCATATATTTGCATTTTATAATCGAAGTGGTCGGTGAGTTTTGGATAGCGGTTACGGCTTTTTGGTTTCCATTAGCAAATTTGTAAATATCAATTGCAAAAAAGTATGTTTGTAAAACTAGTAACAATTTTATCTAACATATATTTCGCAATATCATAAAATTGGTTAACAGTTTTACTAATTATTTTAAAACTGTTCTTTTATTTTACTAATTACGGTTTTGGGTAAAAAAAAATATAAACGTTTTTTTACATCCATGTTGTCATTATAGATACATAGGTATATCTAAATATAGTGTTTTAGTATATAATAACATATGTATATAATTGATTGCGGCTGGTGCTGGTGGGATCGACCAAGGTACTTTTTCCTTACTACAAGTCTCGAAGTAAAATAGTTTTCCCTTCCTACTCATCTAAATCTTATGTTTGTCTTCTGTATTAATAATTGTTTATGTAGATATGTATATGTTTATTGATAAATGTATGTACCTATGTATTTATAAGCATGTATGTAGGTGTATGTAGTTTATGTATAGCTTTGATTTTTCCTTGTTTCTTTTTTACTGTGTAAACAACACTCATACTACGTCTCCTATATGCTTTTTATCCATCTAGTTGGTTGTCTGGAAGAGATCAGATTATTTATTTTTAGCCATAAACCTGCCAAATATATACCATTTTTTAATTGTGTATTAGGGTATTTAATAAGGAATATTCATCATTATTAAATTCTCTTTGTAAAAAAACTGCAACTTTCAATATTTTAAGATGTCTTTCAACAAAGTTATTCATTCAAATGTACGTTATGCTTTTACTTTAAAAAAAATATACAAATTTTGATACATTTTCTCGAGCAATTAGAAAATGAGAATAAATATTTTCTATCTATATCTAAATATATACGACCAGGCTTTCTAATACTACCGGGTAGATTAATCTTTTTTTACCTTAAAATATATTTTATAACATATACATTTTTTTCATTATAAGGCAATTTAAAATGTAATTCTTAAAACGTCGAGATAAAAAAAAAACTTATTCCACGTTAATACTACTTGTCCTGTACCCAAAGGTTGCCTGGAAGAGATTGCTCTTTAGCAATAAGGCCGCCTATTGTACTTTTGCTTTATGTTTTTGTTTGTGTTTATCTTTTTGTTTATGTCTTTTTTATGTATTTGTACAATAAAGAATATCATATCGTATCATATCCGTAAGTTTAACACAAAAAAGACAGCCTTCGAGCACAGAGACGTAAAGTTTCACATTTAAGTTCTATTGATGTTCGTATTTTGACTTTGTTTTTGTAGGTATGAAATTATTTATCGTTGATTGATTATATTGTTGATTTATTGTTAATATACATATTTTGACTTTGTTTCTGTTGGTATGAAATTATTTATTATTTTGTTTATGAATCTTAAAATTCCCCCGTTTATACCACAATAATTATGTTAAGGTTACCAAGTAGAGTATTTTAAGTCTAATGAACTTTTTGGCATGCTAGGTGCTTAAAATAAATTAAAAAAAAAATAACATACACTAACGTGTAAAAGGCATTTCAAAATGTAACTTATAATATCACAATTCCCTCGAATGTAAATGATTTTGTTCGTCCATGGGACATTTTATAATATAGTAAATTGCTCCAAAAGTATTTTTCTAGTTTGCTTCTGTGAATATGTTCAGTCTGAAGTGAAACAACCGAAGAATGATCTGAAATTGATAACAAAAAAGTGACTGCGAAGAACCTCTGAAAGTTTAACAATTTAGTTGATTTTGTGTTATAAATATATATATAAATAAATTGTATATTTGGAAAGATTATAGATAGAAAATCTTTCAAAACAAAATTGTCTTCTTTGTGACACGTTAAAAAAGTCAGTCAGTTAAAAAAGTCAGTCAGTTAAAAATGTTGACTGAGTACGTACCTAATTTAAAAAAAGTAAAGTCATAAAATGTTATAAAAATAACTGTGCCCTATATATCGTTTTTTATTAAGTATGTTATTTTCTCAGGACGAGAGGCAATTTGTCTTTCTAAGCCGCCATTCCTCGTTTGTTGGAGTATATTACTTTTAGTAGCATAATACATCTTATGTAGCTTTAATAATAGAATTCTGAAAAGTTATACAAATTCGTCATAAAATGAAAACTTAATAACCCATAATAAATATAAACAAACTTTTCTTATTGCTATTATTATGCAGCAAAGGAGAATATATCTTTTATATTAAACATAAACAGTGTAAAGTTTCTATTCATATAAATTGTACTTATTTGAAATGTTGTTTATAATATTTAATCTGTGTTATATTTTATTTATAATAAGTCAGTTTTAGAAGGAGGTTAATTTCTTAAATAGTATATACAAGGGTTTTCTTTAAATTTTAGATCGACATATAATATATCCTAGTTCGGTTATAAACCTGATACTCAGGAAATAACAAACTTTGATGTTAACAAAAATGTTATAAGTTTCTTAATTTATAACTAAATATTATTTAGTTATTTACAAACTATTTTATGTCTCAATGAAACAGCTACAACGTTGTTTTATTTTTCAGACTATCATAAAATCATTTTATTAAAGTTTAATATATCTTCCAATAATAGAGGTTATTGCCCTTAACATCTTCGTAGCGTCCCTACGTAGCGTCCCCGTACGATATTATAATATTTCTGTCAATATTCCCAGGTAGTATTTCTGTTAGCACCTTGGTGATATTGACAGCATTTCATTAAATACAGTGTAATAAATATGTAAAAATAAATGTTGTTTCGTCTTAGCTTCCGCTTTTATTATAATCAAATAAGATATTGAACATTATTCTTTGATACATAATTATATTACTCGCTGAGAATAATATTGTTAGTTTGTTACAACAACAATGCTTTAATAAAATCTTTATCTTGTAGGATTGAAATATGTCTGAAAAAAATATTATCCCGATAGAAGTTTTTAATGTTAAAAATGCCAAGAATTCTTTTCAAAACATTGCTTTCTATCAAAATAAGAAAAAAGATTTTACGCCAACATAACTTTTAACAAACAGCAAAAAGGGCTGATATCTTAAAATTGTATTTGGTTGTGAAATACTATTAAATAATTCTTATTGCATGTAGTACTCAAAATATTTATTGTTAATCGGTCAGTTTTTATTTTAAAACCCTTATTTTAGTACGATGGGATCTAGAATGTAATTGAAAATAGGTTTCATTACTCGTTGTTAAGTTAGTCAACAATGTTGGTCTAAGCCTCACGACGTAGAACATTAAGTTACTACAAACACACTTGACGTATATACTTTAGAACTTAGGCTACAAAGTGACCACATAAGGGTGCTTACCATCACGTTGTTAGAGATTCAGTCTATGGGGACTATGTTGGAGATATATTGTTTTTCAGTAAACTTTTATATATTCTTTATGTGGGATTATTTATAGTTTCTTAATTATTATTATCACTATCATTGCCTTTGTATAAAGGCAGTTGGTGACAAGTTGGTGTTAGATAAGCTAATTGGATTTATAATAATAGTTATGTTAATTACTATTTATAATAAAAAGGAGTCCTGTAATCTAATTAGTTGTTTATTAGTTATCTAATTAGTTGTTATTTAGTAACTCATTAACTAGGCATAGCTGACGTTATTCATCCGACTAATGAGGTGGATTATGTTGATCGAATGACAAATATCATATAACATTATACCGATATGATGGTTAACTGAATGTAATATACATGAATTACTGGAATTTGATGAATATTAAGGGACTGATTTTGTTATGATAAAATATAATTACTAAGACAAACTAATATTATAAGTATCTAAATATAATTTGTCCAATTTTTAATATATATATATATATATATATACTTTTTAAACGTGTTTGAAGGACGTTTAAACTTGGATAAATGGATAAAGAAATAAAAAAAATTATATCTTGTCATTATAAAATTCGATAAGTAATAGATAAGAAAATATTGTAAACTATATTTTAATATCCCATTTGTTTCTCAGTTCTTCATCTTTGACATCTGTGTTCTGCAGTAATGAATGAACCGTTTTATATCATTAAAATTATATTATGTTGAATAGTGACATTATAAATTGAAGTTTTCTTTAATTAAAGTTATTGAACAAATAAAGATAGTGACAACCCTGCAGGTTACATTCATTTTGTAATTATATGATGTTGAGGTTGGATAATTATGACATAACTAGTCTTTTATAAGTAAGATTACTTCTATCATAGCAGTTGTATAAAATACTTGTTAGAAATTTATTCAAAGTCCATTAAAATACATTTCTTCAGAAATGTGGGAATCCTTTTGTTAAGTTACTTTCTGTAAGATAAAAAGTTTTTATATTATTTTTATTTAATAATATTTTTTATTTATGTTAATTTATTAAAGAATTTCTTTTATATTAACATGATATGCCCATCTCTTCATTTTTTCTAACTTTCATTTTAGTTGGGAATTTTGCAAAAATTCTCAGTTATCTACGTCTAAGAATCCTTTGTTGCTATAATACTTCTTACCATATACAGTCTGTCCTTTGATATGTTCTTATTTAGCCTTAAGTATTGGCTACGGAATTAGGCTAACAAGCAGGGAGACAGACATTAATTTAATTGTTATAACTGGACTGTAGAGGAGTCTAACTTCATAAGTTTATTGGCTACAAAATATTTACCTCCATGCTGTGTGATATCGGAGATATCTGAAAAACATATAATATAGTAGTTATGCTACTTATATAATGACTTTTTATTTATATATTCGTACAAAATGCTATGTAATGGGAATTAAATAGGAGACTCGTTACGTGGCAAAAGTTTTAATTATTCTAAATTAATTATAATTGACTCCTTCTAATGTGATCATATTTAATGTATACATGGGTTATGAATACTCATATATTATATTTAATATGATTATTCCTTACTATAATTTCACAGTACATATTTTTAATTGGTGACAGACACATTTAATTATTACTATGTAAAGCAGGTTTTTTGTAACACTGTGAATAAAAAGTAAGATGAATAGAATAGAATGGTATTTAAGAATGTCCGCAACCATCTAGGTACTTATAAAATAACAACTGTAGAGGCTTAGGTCATAAGCCATTTAGGTCATTAAAATAATGAAGATTGAAAACCTAATCAAGGAGTGGCTGATTTCATTCATTTTAATAATCAATAGACAGTTGAAGGAAACACGCAATTTGTATTTAGGACACGTATAATGGAAGAAATATCTATATTTAATATTTCTAAAAACTGGTGCTAATATTAATGGAGCTTAATTAAATATGTACATAATATAATGATAACAAAATACAATGTGAAAATACATTAAAAAAACAATATTTTAAATATGTTTGTTCTTTTTGCAATAGTGTATGTGTATGAAATAAATTGTATTATTTCAGTTTCTAATTTTAAATGGTATGGCCTCAAGAAATTAAATTATTTAAAAATGTAATAATTAGTCTTTAAGAAATAGCGCCTAGCAGTTATAAGAAGATCATATAATGTTATGATTATATTTACATAACAATATTTAGCTTTCCGAATTATTATTTAAGACACGTTTCAAATGATATTCCAATGAGGCTTTATTGAAAAGAGAAATCTATTTGACGTTTATTTTCTATTCGTTATCTATTTGTTATTTAGAAATTTGATAAAATTGTATATATATTCCATTTTTTATATTTATAGCTTAGAAAATACCTACGATATATTATATATGTGTACTATATGCGTGTCAATACGTTACCGATTACTTGTGACTTCTGTCGGTCCAAATTTACCGATGGGTCCTCTAGGGAACACAGTTAATGCAAAACAAACTTTTATCTGATTCTCACCAACATCAAGATTTGGGAACGGAAAATATTTCCTTATATTTCAATTTAAAAAAAAAATACATACTGTTTATAAAATGTAACAGAGCCTTAAAATTATAACATTTTATAGTTTTATTCAAAGATTTGCAAAGGTAATTAGAGTTTTTATATTAGCAATCTAATTAGTTTTATGTAAGTATAATGTAATATAATTGCTTTATGTATATTATATATACCGAATTCTATTAGAGTATAGCCCGTTAACTCAAACACGCGATCTGTAATCAGATAATAACAAACATAAAACAATTTGTTAAATAAATCTGTTTTACCGTTGTGATGTCATCTTAGCACTCCTACTATGTGATTACAAACAATACATAGACGACAGACGAAGCTTCTTAGCATTCCATGGATTCACTGTGCGGCTGCCGGGCCCATCGCGTTGTAAGGAGAGGAGTGCAAGCAGTGCCTGGGACTTGCGACCTAGGAGTAGGTTTAAGGGGCCCCTTTATTATGCGCAAAAACACTCACCTTCACCCCCACAGAGGAGTGTGGGGGTGAAGGTGAGTGTTTTGGCCCTACCTAACCAAATTTGGAAAGAACCTACTAATGCCTTTAAAATACGTTCTAGAAATGAACCGATGCTTGTTCTAGAAAGGCCAAGGTATTTAAGTAGGCTATAGAGAGATTTTGCTGTTATATCTCTCGCTCCCACTTCTACCGCGTACAAACTAACTATAAATTTATTCCTGATCAGTTCGTTGGTCAGATCGTAATACTTATTGAGCTTGAATGTCCCTCCATCCATCTAAGTCCATCCTTTGGGATATTTGTTTCCCAAGGAACAGTAAGCTCCACAAGTATCACGCGCCTCAGATGTTTAGAATACAGGAATAAGTCCGTTCTGGATGACGAAACACCAACTTCCCCTGGGATTTTGTAATGCTTTTCATACGTGTACATCATGAGAGTCCAATCAGGAGCCGCGCCTAATATTGAATAAGGCTTCGCTTTTGATTTTTTTAAGGAGCCTTCTTTTATGAATTCTACAGATCGTTTGGTGGTTGTTATACCCTTCCGTGCTCTTGCTACTGAAAGACTAACCGCTTCCCGTATAATTTCTAATACCTTGTCGTGGCGACGCGAGTATTGACCTTTATCTAGAAGTACCCTACACCGTACTAAAAGGTGTTTCGCGGTTCCTATTGCCTCCCCATAGATGTTGCAAGATTTTTCGGTGGCTTTGCCCCATCTTACTAAATTACTTTGATCTGGGAGAGTCATTTGGAATGCATTAAGATAGAATTTTAATAATGCTGGGTACCAATCATAAATTAAGGTGCGCCACTTTAAAGCTAGTGGAATACAAAAATCTCCTATGGTCACCCATTCGTTTTGAATTTCTAGGCTCATCGCGTGAAGTAGGTAGTTATCGTGTTCACTTTGTCGAATAAAAGATTTTGTTATGTCTATGTCTTGAACTTTCCTACTTGATCCTAGCCCTACTTTATTCGTTTGAGCACCTATCATAATTTTTTTATGGAATTGAAGTCGTGACTCGAGATCTGAGGCAACTTTGTCTTTTGGGAGAGAAGTTACAGTATCATCTTTAGATTTTCCGATGATATGTCTTTAATTTTAACCCAAAATTGAAAAAATAAAGTTTATTGAATATACGAATTCTCTTATCATAGATTTCTGCATTGAATTTTATAAATCACTTTAGTAATTAATATTTAATAAAAAATTTCATACTTTACAAAATTTATATGTCTTTGATATAAGATGTTTGTTGATATTTACTTTGGTCAAAGGAGCTTATTTTTTTAAGTCTTTTTTTGTTCAATAGACTTTGTCGTGTTATGTAGACAGCTATAAAATCATATGAAACTCAAATATCATTGCATTTTAAAATATATTATTTATATATAAATTCGGATTGAAATGAAATTGTAGAGTTTTATGATTTATGTAAAAAATACAATAAATTAAGTAAAAGATTTACAGTTCTGTTAATTTTGTTGGACTTGCTCGATTTTAAGTAATTTAATAGTAGAAAGTCTTCTCTTCAATAAATAAAATGATTATTGGTTTACAAGTATTGAAATATTATTCTGTTAGTTAAAATACAGTTATAAAATATTTTAAACATAATAATATAGGTTCTGATAAAATAATTTATTATATTTGTAAATTATATGAACCTATTTTAAAAAATCCAGTGGATTGTGAAAGCTAACATTTTTATAGAATACTAGATGGGTCGAAAAATAATTATTTAACACCTACCGGGTTCAACAATGGACACTTACAAAATAATTTTATATTAAAAAATATATAAATGATTTGTAAAATAACCTTAAGATTACTCATTTACCTACTTAAAAAAGTATTTTTTTTTTTGCGTAAGTTTTAATTCACTATTTAGATCTTTTAGTTCGAGTCAGTACTCAGTTACGAGATCATTTCTCAAAGTCTCTCACTCCCTCCTCGTTGTCCATCTTAAATGATATAAATCCGCACGTTTCATTGGATACTTTTCTCAATTTGTCTTATTACATTTTTATACTTGTTACATGTCTTATACGATAAAGTCTCCTTATCTAATATAATTGAATATTTTTTATATTTTGTTAGATATTAAACAAAAACTTCCGTTTCCGCATTCGGTAAAAATTCTTGGTTTTTATATTGACCCTACTTTAAATTGGAATTTTAACGGTACTATACTATTTTAACTAAACATTCAAGGCCTTAATAAGTTTCAGTTTCAATACCTCAATCCTCAGGATGGAAATGGATTTATTCCCATCACAGGAAATTGTATGATTAAGTAAATTTGCTTTGTAAGTGTTCTCCAATTTTTACCTGTAAATATTATCTGTCTAGAAGCAAAACCATGGAAGACTTTCAGAACTGATAACAAAATTGTGACTGCAAAAGTACTTCTGTAAATTGAGCGATTGAGTTGATTTGATGCTAGAAGTTACAGGTATAGACGATGTTACCTTTAGAAATTTCTCTGATAACTATTAACTCTTAACTGTGGAATAATAATATTATGGAAAATCTGACATAACATAAATTTTATCTGTCTTAGTAAAATTAAGTCAAAAAAGTCTTTTTAGATTTCAAGTAAACGGCTAATTCATATATATTTGAAATGAAACTTTTTTTTTTTAATATTCGAAAACTTAATGTTTCTCGTCTTATTTTATCATCCTACTCATTGAACATATATCGTTTTTTTATTTAGTATGTTTTTCTCTAGAGTCGGGTTGCTATTTGTATTTCTAAGTCGGTTGTCCTCTTTTGTTGGAGTATATTACTAAAAGTATAATAATACATCTTATATAGCTTAATGAGCAGGTTTATTTCTTAAATTGTAGGTATTTTTTAAAATGCTCTAAAGTGACTTATAAAATATCAAAATCGGGCTATAAATCTAATTCCGATCAAATAACATTTAATACAAAAATTTACAGTTTAATAAATCTTTCAATAAAAAAGGTTGTTGACCTCAACATCTTCGTAGCGTCCCTTCTACGATATTATAATATTTCTGTCAATATTCCCAGGTAAATGAGTTTCTGTTAGCATTTTGGTGATATTGACAGCAATTCATGACATACGGTACAATGGCTTCACTGTATAGTATATACCGAATATATGTAATATATAACGAATATATTGAAATAAGTGTTTTTCGACTCTGCGTTAGCTTTCGCTTGTTTGATTTGGTAACGATGAAGGTTTTATCAATATCATGGTTTAGTAGGCGGCATATTATTTCACTTACATTATTCATTATCTATATTATAACAAATGAGATATTTAATATTATCTTTTGTTACATAATTATCAAGTTTTTCATCAATTGAGTCGGTTTGAATAATATTATTTAGTCTCCATTTTTTGTGTTGTTGAATGTTCGTTGGATAATGTAAAAATTAAAGTAATTGAGAATTTAAAGAACATTTCTAAGCACATTGTTGAATTAATTATTTATTTCAATATATCACTTTCCATCTTTTAAAATAAGAAAAGAGTTTTTAAACTAACTTAACTTTAAATAGTATTCTGAAACAAACAGTAAAATACTTCATAGCTTATTATTGTATTTAGTTGGGAAATATTATTAAAGAATTATTATTGCACGTACTACTAATTTTTTTTTTAAATCAGTTATTTTTTATTTTAAGTCACGTATTTTAGTACAATGCGGTCTAGAACGTAATTGAAAATAGGTTTCATTACTCGTTGTTAAGTTAGTCAACAATGTTGGTCTAAGCCTCACGACGTAGAACATTAAGTTACTACAAACACACTTGACGTATATATACTTTAGAACTTAGGCTACAAAGTGACCTCATAAGGGTACTTACCATCACGTTGTCAGAGATTCAGTTTATTGTTGTCTTGTAATTATATTGTTTTTCAAGATTTTTTTATGTAGGATTATTTATAGTTCTCAAGTTTTATTGGCAATCAAATATATAAGATGAGTGGGAGACAAGTGATGTTATGTAAGCTTATTGGATTTATAATTATATTTGTCATATTAAATGATAGTTATAATAAAAAATATTCTGTACTCTATTAAGTTGTTTATGTTTAGTAACTCATAAACTAGACTTAGCTGATGTAATTTATCAGACTAATATATAAGAGGGGCCGAAATTGTGCAAGTTGACTTCTAAATATTATATTATCTATTTCAGATTCAATTTATTTAAAAACTTTATAAACGTAAACTAAATTCACAAATATAGACACTTTTTTTTAGAACATAGGAATATTCTGTTTAAAATAATATTTTATATATCTGTTTGAAAATATCTTTAAACATGTATAGCCATGTTAAGCTTATTTAAATTTATATAAATAAAGAATGAAAAATAAACCGATACGGTCAGGGATTCGAACCCGCGACTACTGGGAAACCGTCCCGTCACTCTACCAACTGAGCCACCGTATGCTCAGTTGGTAGAGCGACGGGACGGTTAATTTAAACATTAATTTCGGTAGTGGCATCTTTTCAATGTTTATCTATACTGCAAAGTTAGAAACATTGGTTAGGATTTTCGAAAGAAACCTAATAGATGTCACCACCGTCCCGATAAAGACGATCAAATATAGAATGCTTAATTCACCAAGACGGGTAGCGATACGGTGACTCAGTTGGTAGGGCGACGAGACGGTTTCCAAGTAGTCGCGGGTTCGAATCCCTGCCCGTATCGGTTTATTTTTCATTCTTTATTTATATAAATTTTTTTATATATCTGTAAAACTAGTCATGACTTAATTATATGCCCTTAATTGTTTCTTACTTTCTTTTTAGTTTTAAAACCTAGATTTTTTTTCATTACCTTCATACATTACATTCAATAATTCTTAATTACCTATGTCTAAGAATCCTACGTTACTATAATACTAACGTCTAGTGCGTATTATATATTTTGGTATGATCGTATTTAGTACTGTCACCTGTGTATGGGCTAGAGTTAGAACAAGAAGCAGGAAAAGCAAACATTAATTTGATTGTCATTTCTCGACGACGAATCTAACAATACAAATTCAGATATAAAACATCTACCTCAACATCGTTGGTCAAGTGGTTAGCGCAGACACCTAACGTATAGTGACGCAATAGGGCTCGGGTTCGATCCCCGACAGGGACAGTCATGTATGTGATGAACATATATGTCTGTATTTCTGGGTTTTGTCGTTTATTAAATATATTCTCAGTATTTATAATGTTTATTTCTATGTATTTGTATCGTTGTCTAACACACAAGCAAATAATTTGCTTACTTAGGGCTTAGATCAATTTGTGTAATTTGTCCTGTATTATTATTTATTATTATTTTATTTTTACATGTAATTGGAGATATCTTAATACAACATACATTATAGTAGTTATGTCATTTATATGATATTTTTGACAAAAACTTAGACAAAGTGCTACGTGTACCTAATGGAAATTAAATTGGGAGTCTGGTCTGCGGCAAAAGTTTTAGTTATTCAAAAGTATAACTAACTCACTTTACATCACAATTAGTTTAATGGTTGCAGATATAGTTAATTATTTCTACCTACATTTAATAATTACAAATTTGAGACCATCAATCAAATTACACAAGACAACTAGTTATTAATTAATAACAGTTTAGGTCATAGGCCATTTAGGTCATTAAGATAATGAAGTTTTGCAAACATGAGCAAGGAGTGGTCACTTTAATTAAATTTCCTAAACGATAGACAGTTCAAGGTAACATGTTTTTTATGTATTATAGGAGATATTTAATACTTCTAGAAAATGGTACTAATTGTTACACAAATCCGTCTAATTTGAAAAGTTGTATGTATAATTTCAGTTTCATTTTATGTTAATTCAACACTCAAGTATTCAAAAGTTTTGCGCTCAGTGAACATTTCAAAGCTTTAAGGACAAAGAAAACTATTTAAATAACTTTCAAGTTTATTTAACTCGTTCACTTTTATAAGAAAATACTTTAGTAGTTTTTATAATAAAACATTCGTATTTCTATAACCTGAAAAACAATTGCAAAAATACTACAAAAAAAAAATACTTGGTTTTTTTAGTATAAATTTTTGTTAGTAAAAAAGACAATATTTTTTAAATCAATAAATCATATACACTAAAGTATTTTCTCGAATATTCTAATCCTTCAAATTCTAAGAGGAAATGTGTGTTCTTGCGGAGTAGGTAAGCATGTTTCGGTACATACACAACTCTAACAGTTGTTTCACAACATACTATATGCTGTTAGAGTATATATTAGAATATAGATACCAGAGTCTTGTTTTAACTGTAAAAACTTTTAGTTGGTGTGAAATATATACGTAGATAAACGTTTAATAATACTTGTGCTTTCAAAAAATAATATTATTATAAATTAAAAAATATTTCTTATTTATCCAATCTTTTTCAATTTCGGGAATATCTGTTTTGTACTTTTTCCATAATGCGGGCAAAACAAACAGACAGATTTTTAACACGATTGTTTTGAGTTTTGTGTTATGAGCACTGAATACATAGCGAATGATTTTTTCACGTACGTTACCATTTTATTCCATGTATTCAATAAATGTATTTTCAAGCAATAAGAAAAATAGTACAATCAAATCTGCTATCAGAAGCGTGTCATTTTGGTTTCAATTGAAATGAGCTAAGTACTAGAAAGGGTTGGTATTACGTCATTGATTAATATAAAAAATATTTCATAGTTTTTTTGTATGATTTGAAATTGTCTCTTACCCCTTTCATATTCAAGGTTATCACTGAATCTTACGGCAAACAATTAAGTGATTTAAAAACTACTAAGTAAATCTAGGTACATAACAACAATTTTGTTTTTGAATCGTTAATTTAGGACACGTTTCAAATGATATTCCAAAGAGGCTTTGATTGAAAAGAGAAGTTGATCTGAAGTTTATTTTCAAGGTTTGGTGATTGAAAGCTTTCGATCAAATGATGTTGGTTGTTAGGAATATGGTAAAAGTTATTTGCTTTTGAATCTTATACACAATTAAAAAAAACATACAAAACTCGTATGTGATAAGAGTGGATTAGTTTATATAAAGATATAACTATAAATATAAATATCATAACTTATATGTTTTGAAAAAGATTTTTTTTACAAAATGAATAAACATACTGGATTAATATAATTGTATCAAAAGAGTATTTATAATATGAAATGATATAAGAACTCGAGTATTGTAAAAAAAGTTAAAAAGTTATTGTAAAAGAAGTTCAACATACCTTAAAAAAAATGTAGCTGATCATTTTTATAGCGACTTATTGAAATTGTACAACTTTCTATTTCTTTGATTAAAAATATTCTTTTGACTTATTAACTTAAATAATTATTCATTATTTTAATTAATAAATTCGGAACATTTTTTTATGTAGGAAAAAACATCACTGAATAAAGGTTAATTAATAAGAAATTTCTAGACATTATAAAGATTTTTTAGCCATTACTAAAATATAACCTGATTTTTATGTATTTTTATAAATAACAATTAAAGCCCCAGTTTATTTAATTTTATAACCGAATTAAATGTTTAGATATTAATTAAAGTAAATATTGAGTGAGTTAAATACGAAAACATAAAGAAAAGCGTAGTAACGTATTATTATAACTAAGTTCCTGTAACCTACATCCCTTCATCCTTCATCCTTCATCCCTCTGTGCCGCCTTAAATAAAAATCGACAATACTAATACTTCTAGTATTTAGAAATCATAACAAAAGGGATCGACAATAACTCTCAGTACAAACAATTGTTAATAATAAAACTATTAGAAACAACATCCTTCACTATTGATTTCCTCAGCGGAGATGAGAAAGATATTGCGTTCTGAGCTTAAACAGAACATAAATATTCTATAGGTTATTTGTTATGATGCGGTTTATATTTAATGGAAATTTTATACTTCTTTTTAAAATACAATATAGTTTAAAGTTTTATTAACGCAGGTATTTAGAGGAGACACAGCGGTCAACTCTAAGTCGAGAACGCACCACATTTACTGTATATACCGTGTCATAGTAATTTATATTCTCTCTACATAAATAATTCAGGAGTAACACCTGACATAGTGAATTGTAATGTATAATTCAATCCACTGACATTAATCAACTCAGATTAAATTATGGTAATAGTAACCGAATGCGGTTTTAATTCAGAGTTTGGGGCAAATCCATGCAAATTCTACGGATCAATATTACAATAGGGTCTAAACATACAAAATGTTAATATGTTTAGTATCGTATACTAAATATGTATATTATTTAAAAGTTTAATTAAAATAAATAATTATTAAAGCTCACTAGCTTCTGTTAGCAATTTCATAAGTACAGGAATGCAACCTCTTCCCTGAGAAGTTTCAAACTTCTAGAACGTGACTTGGCTGTAGATGACACTAGAACTAAAACAGTTATTATTATGTATCTACTAAACTCGTAAAACTTTAATATAACTGTCAACTCTAATTCGCTGCGTCCTCTACTCTTTGCCATGAAAACCTACTTCCAGAAACGTGAATGAAATATTTTTGTACACAAATATCAAAATAACTGTAAATTGGATTACCTCAATACTCTATCGGGATGATGAGCAAAGCGACCATTTTGTTTGTAAAGGTCAAAATAGGATCGTATTTTGTGAAATATTGCTGTTTGTTCATTCATTTGATATGTTGTTTAGGTTTTAACAATGTTTAATATAAATCTTGGGTAAACTTATGTGACATATAGTATAGCAAAATATTTCTTAATGGAATACTTGTCATTGCCTTGGTTTTTTAGACATAGAAAATATAACGTAAATGAATAGACGATCCATTTGATGGTAAGTGATGGTGTCTTTTAAAGACAACCGTAAAATGTAAAATTTAATAAGGCGTTGTCACCCTTGACCATTGAGGAATGGCAAGGATACCAGAACATATTTGTCTATGGTAAATTCGAGCTATAAATGTATAAATTATGAACCTATTTTCCTAATCTGTATCCCTGACCCTCCCTTAAATAATGAAAAATCGATATTTTAAAACCAATTTATATTTATATTATATGGCAAAAGTAAATATACTTGTTTGTTTTTATAAGTTTAACAGTCGTAATATTCTTAAACAAATTTGAAAAATTCAGACGTTAAAAAAATATATATAATGAAATTGATGTTTTGACGAGGCAGCATGGTTGAACACCTTAGCCTGTCCGAAATGACAAATAAAAAAAAAAACAAATCTATGTCATAGATTTCCAAAATATGAAATACTTATCTAATATATATATATATATATATCTTTAATTTATTTCAAGAAGACTGCTATTTTGTTTATTTTAAAATGTTTTATTCATTTTCATATTAACTTAATGAATATCCACCAAAATAATTATTTTGCTGTTTAGAATAGAGGGTCATTCTTTCTGTTATACTGATGTCATGACAGCCAATCAGAAATCTGAAAATTGCTGTCAAATCATTTTTAGTTTAATCATATTTGTTATTCCGGAAACCGTTAGTCGCATCTACACCTCTTGTAAATATAAATATTATTTATTTATTACGATTTTAATGATATTATTATTTGATATAAATATATTAATCACCGTATCTAGTATTTTTAGGGGAAGATGAAAGAAAAGGTGCTTGTTTATTACATTACAAATATACAAAGTTATCAAAAATATGGAACCGACGGTCTGAGGAAAGGAAAATTACTTCGTAGAAACCTATTATTCTATTAATAGCGCGGGTTTAATGACATTTAACAGAAATAAGCCATTTTCTAGCCTACTTCGCAAACATCGTGGTTGATTGACTAGCTTAACACCAGTATATATAATATATGTACTAATATACTTTTGTATTAGTATGTACTCATATATGTACATATATATGTACATATATATGTATATACCAATACACTATTGTTTAAGTGATAGAGGGTCATAATTGACCGACACAAAGTGATTCGCTTCTTTATTTTATAAGGATAAGAAGGATAAGGATTCCATTTTTTATTCCGAGGTACGTAACCATTAAAATTAATCCTGATGTGTAAAATAACCTTAACCTTACTCATTTACTTACTAATAAAAAATATATATATAAAAAAGTAAAAAAAATTTTTTAGTTCTTCTTTTTTAGGTCTTTTAGTTCGTGTCAGTACTCAGATACGAGATCATTTCTCAAAGTCTCTCACTCCACTCCTCGTTGTCCATCTTAAATGATATAACCCCGCACGTTTCATTGGATACTTTTCGCAATTTGTCTTATTACATTTTTATACTTGTACATGTCTTATACTATAAAGTCTCCTTATTAATCTAATATAATTGAATAATTTTTATATTTTGTTAGATATTAAACAAAAACTTCCGTTTCCGCATTCGGTAAAAAATCTTGGTTTTTATATTGACCCTACTTTAAATTGGAATTTTAACGGTACTATACTATTTTAACTAAACATTCAAGGCATTAATAAATTTCAGTTTTTTATTTATTTCATTAATAAATTTCATTTATTCCCATCACATGAAATTGTATGATAAAGTAAATTTGCTTTGTAAGTGTTCTCCAATTTTTACCTGTAAATATTATCTGTCTAGAAGTAAAACCATGGAAGACTTTCAGAACTGATAACAAAATTGTGACTGAAAAAAGTACTTTTGTAAATTTAGCGATTGAGTTGATTTGATGCTAGAAGTTACAGGTATAGACGATGTTACCTTTAGAAATTTCTCCGATAAGTATTAACTCTTAACTGTGGAATAATAATATTATGGAAAATCTAACATAACATAAATTTTATCTGTCTTAGTAAAATGAAGTCCAAAATGTCTTTTTAGATTTCAAGTAAACGGCTAATTCATATATATTTGAAGTGAAACTTCTTTTTTTTTTAATATTCGAAAACCTAATGTTTCACGTCTTATCTTATCGTCCTACTATTTTGAAAAAAACGTATACAATTACTCATTGAACATATATCGTTTTTTTATTTAGAATATTTTTCTCTAGAGTCGGGTTGCTATTTATATTTCTAAGTTGGTTGTCCTCTTTTGGTTAAGTATATTACTTAAAGTATAATAATACATCTTATGTCGCTTAATGAGCAGGCTAATTTCTTAAATTGTAGGTATTTTTTAAAATGCTCTAAAGTGGTGTCTTATAAAATATCAAAATCGGGCTATAAATCTAATTCAGATCAAATACATTTAATACAAACATTTTACAGTTTAATAAATCTTTCAATAAAAAAGGTTGTTGACCTCAACATCTTCGTAGCGTCCTTTCTACGATATTATAATATTTCTGTCAATATTCCCAGGTAAATGAGTTTCTGTTAGCATTTTGGTGATATTGACAGCAATTCATGACATACGGTACAATGGCTTCACTGTATAGTATATACTGAATATATGTAATATAAAACGAATATATTGAAATAAATGTTTTTCGACTCAGCGTTAGCTTTAGCTTGTCTAATTTGGTAACGATGAAGGTTTTATCAATATCATGGTTTAGTAGGCGGTATATTATGTCACTTACATTATTCATTATCTGTATTATAACAAATAAGATATTTTATATTATCTTTTGTTACATAATTACCGAGTTTTTCAATTGAGTCGCTTTGAATAATATTATTTAGTCTTCATTTTTTGTGCTGTTGAATGTTAGTTAGATAACGTAATTTTTTAATAATTGATAATTTTAGGAACATTTCTGAGCACATTGTCGAGTTGATTATTTATTTCAATATATCACTTTCTATCTTTTAAAATAAAAAAAAAAGATTTTAAACTAACTTTAAATAGTATTCTGAAACAAACAGCAAAATACTTCATAGCTTATTATTGTATTTAGTTGGGAAATATTATTAAAGAATTCTTATTGCACGTACTACTCAAATTTTTTTTTAAATCATTTTTTTTTATTTTAAGTCACGTATTTTAGTACAATGCGATCTAGAACGTAATTGAAAATAGGTTTTCATTACTCGTTGTTAAGTTGGGAAACAATGTTAGTCTAAGCCTCACGACGCAGAACATTAAGTTACTACAAACACACTTGACGTATATACTTTAGAACTTAGGCTACAAAGTGACCACATCAGGGTACTTACCATCACGTTGTCAGAGATTCAGTTTATTGTTGTCTTGTAATTATATTGTTTTTCAAGATTTTTTTATGTAGGATTATTTATAGTTCTCAAGTTTTATTGACAATCAAATATATAAGATGAGTGGGAGACAAGTGGTGTTATATAAGCTTATTGGATTTATAATTATATTTGTCATAATAAATTATGGTTATAATAAAAAATATTCTGTAATCTAATAAGTTGTTTATGTTTAGTAACTCATAAACTAGGCTTAGCTGATGTAATTTATCAGACTAATATATAAGAGGGGCCGAAATTGTGCAAGTTGACTTACAAATATTATATTATCTATTTCAGATTCAATTTATTTAAAAACTTTATAAACATAAACTAAATTCACAAATATAGACACTTTTTTTAGAACATAGAAATATTCTATTTAAAATAATATTTTATATATCTGTATAACTAGTCATGACTTAATTATATGCCCTTAATTGTTTCTTACTTTCTTTTTAGTTTTAAAACCTAGATATTTATTCATTACCTTCATACATTACATTCAATAATTCTTACTTACCTATGTCTAAGAATCCGATGTTACTATAATACTAACGTCTAGTGCGTATTCAGTATTTTGGTATGATCGTATTTATTACTGTCACCTGCCTATGGGCTAGAGTTAGAACAAGAAGCAGGAAAAGCAAACATTAATTTGATTGTCATTTCTCGACGATGAATCTAACAATACAAATTCAGATATAAAACATCTACCTCCACATCGTTGGTCAAGTGGTTAGCGCAGACGCCTAACGTATAGCGACGCAATGGGGCTCGGGTTCGATCCCCGACAGGGACAGTCATGTATATGATGAACATATATGTCTGTATTTCTGGGTTTGGTCGTTTATTAAATATATTCTCAGTATTTATAATGTTTATTTCTATATATTTGTATCGTTGTCTAACACCCTTAACACAAGCAAATAATTTGCTTACTTAGGGGTTAGATCAATTTGTGTAATTTGTCCTGTATTATTATTTATTATTTTATTCTTACATGTAATTGGAGATATCTTAATACAACATACATTATAGTAATTATGTCATTTATGTGATATTTTTGACATAGATTCAGACAAAATGCTACATGTACCTAATGGAAATTAAATTAGGAGTTTGGTCTGTGGCAAAAGTTTTAGTTATTCAAAAGCACCTACAATTAACTCAATTTACATCACAATTTGTTTAATGGTTTCAGATATACTTAATTATTTCTAACTACATTTAATAATTAAAAATTTAAGACCATCAATAAAATTACACAAGACAACTAGTTATTAATTAATAACAGTTTAGGTCATAGGCCATTTAAGTCATTAAGATAATGAAGTTTTGCAAAAATAAGCAAGGAATGGTCACTTTAATTAAATTGCCTAAACGATAGACAGTTCAATGTAACATGTTTTTTATGTTTTATAGGAGATATATCTATATTTAATACTTCTATAAAATGGTACTAATTGTTACACAAATCCGTCTAATTTGAAAAGTTGTATGTATAATTTCAGTTTCATTTTATGTTAATTCAACACTCAAGTATTCAAAAGTTTTGCGCTCAGTGAACATTTCAAAGCTTTAAGGACAAAGAAAACTATTTAAATAACTTTCAAGTTTATTTAACTCGTTCACTTTTATAAGAAAATACTTTAGTAGTTTTTATAATAAAACATTCGTATTTCTATAACCTGAAAAACAATTGCAAAAATACTACAAAAAAAAAATACTTGGTTTTTTTAGTATAAATTTTTGTTAGTAAAAAAGACAATATTTTTTAAATCAATAAATCATATACACTAAAGTATTTTCTCGAATATTCTAATCCTTCAAATTCTAAGAGGAAATGTGTGTTCTTGCGGAGTAGGTAAGCATGTTTCGGTACATACATAACTCTAACAGTTGTTTCACAACATACTATATGCTGTTAGAGTATATATTAGAATATAGATACCAGAGTCTTGTTTTAACTGTAAAAACTTTTAGTTGGCGTGAAATATATGTTGGAATTTTAAATATATTTGAATTTCCGGAGATAAACGTATAATAATTCTTGTGCTTTCAAAAAATTATATTATTATAAATTAAAAAATATTTCTTATTTATCCAATTGCCAATTTCGGGAATATCTATTTTGTACTTTTTCCATGATGCGGGCAAAACAAACAGACATATTTTTAACACGATTGTTTTGAGTCCTGTTTTATGAGCACTGAATACATAGCGAATGATTTTTTCACGTACGTTACCATTTTATTCCATGTATTCAATAAATGTATTTTCAAGCAATAAGAAAAATAGTACAATCAAATCTGCTATCAGAAGCGTGTCATTTTGGTTTCAATTGAAATGAGCTAAGTACTAGAAAGGGTTGGTATTACGTCATTGATTAATATAAAAAATATTTCATAGTTTTTTTGTATGATTTGAAATTGTCTCTTACCCCTTTCATATTCAAGGTTATCACTGAATCTTACGGCAAACAATTAAGTGATTTAAAAACTACTAAGTAAATCTAGGTACATAACAACAATTTTGTTTTTGAATCGTTAATTTAGGACACGTTTCAAATGATATTCCAAAGAGGCTTTGATTGAAAAGAGAAGTTGATCTGAAGTTTATTTTCAAGGTTTGGTGATTGAAAGCTTTCGATCAAATGATGTTGGTTGTTAGGAATATGGTAAAAGTTATTTGCTTTTGAATCTTATACACAATTAAAAAAAACATACAAAACTCGTATGTGATAAGAGTGGATTAGTTTATATAAAGATATAACTATAAATATAAATATCATAACTTATATGTTTTGAAAAAGATTTTTTTTACAAAATGAATAAACATACTGGATTAATATAATTGTATCAAAAGAGTATTTATAATATGAAATGATATAAGAACTCGAGTATTGTAAAAAAAGTTAAAAAGTTATTGTAAAAGAAGTTCAACATACCTTAAAAAAAATGTAGCTGATCATTTTTATAGCGACTTATTGAAATTGTACAACTTTCTATTTCTTTGATTAAAAATATTCTTTTGACTTATTAACTTAAATAATTATTCATTATTTTAATTAATAAATTCGGAACATTTTTTTATGTAGGAAAAAACATCACTGAATAAAGGTTAATTAATAAGAAATTTCTAGACATTATAAAGATTTTTTAGCCATTACTAAAATATAACCTGATTTTTATGTATTTTTATAAATAACAATTAAAGCCCCAGTTTATTTAATTTTATAACCGAATTAAATGTTTAGATATTAATTAAAGTAAATATTGAGTGAGTTAAATACGAAAACATAAAGAAAAGCGTAGTAACGTATTATTATAACTAAGTTCCTGTAACCTACATCCCTTCATCCTTCATCCTTCATCCCTCTGTGCCGCCTTAAATAAAAATCGACAATACTAATACTTCTAGTATTTAGAAATCATAACAAAAGGGATCGACAATAACTCTCAGTACAAACAATTGTTAATAATAAAACTATTAGAAACAACATCCTTCACTATTGATTTCCTCAGCGGAGATGAGAAAGATATTGCGTTCTGAGCTTAAACAGAACATAAATATTCTATAGGTTATTTGTTATGATGCGGTTTATATTTAATGGAAATTTTATACTTCTTTTTAAAATACAATATAGTTTAAAGTTTTATTAACGCAGGTATTTAGAGGAGACACAGCGGTCAACTCTAAGTCGAGAACGCACCACATTTACTGTATATACCGTGTCATAGTAATTTATATTCTCTCTACATAAATAATTCAGGAGTAACACCTGACATAGTGAATTGTAATGTATAATTCAATCCACTGACATTAATCAACTCAGATTAAATTATGGTAATAGTAACCGAATGCGGTTTTAATTCAGAGTTTGGGGCAAATCCATGCAAATTCTACGGATCAATATTACAATAGGGTCTAAACATACAAAATGTTAATATGTTTAGTATCGTATACTAAATATGTATATTATTTAAAAGTTTAATTAAAATAAATAATTATTAAAGCTCACTAGCTTCTGTTAGCAATTTCATAAGTACAGGAATGCAACCTCTTCCCTGAGAAGTTTCAAACTTCTAGAACGTGACTTGGCTGTAGATGACACTAGAACTAAAACAGTTATTATTATGTATCTACTAAACTCGTAAAACTTTAATATAACTGTCAACTCTAATTCGCTGCGTCCTCTACTCTTTGCCATGAAAACCTACTTCCAGAAACGTGAATGAAATATTTTTGTACACAAATATCAAAATAACTGTAAATTGGATTACCTCAATACTCTATCGGGATGATGAGCAAAGCGACCATTTTGTTTGTAAAGGTCAAAATAGGATCGTATTTTGTGAAATATTGCTGTTTGTTCATTCATTTGATATGTTGTTTAGGTTTTAACAATGTTTAATATAAATCTTGGGTAAACTTATGTGACATATAGTATAGCAAAATATTTCTTAATGGAATACTTGTCATTGCCTTGGTTTTTTAGACATAGAAAATATAACGTAAATGAATAGACGATCCATTTGATGGTAAGTGATGGTGTCTTTTAAAGACAACCGTAAAATGTAAAATTTAATAAGGCGTTGTCACCCTTGACCATTGAGGAATGGCAAGGATACCAGAACATATTTGTCTATGGTAAATTCGAGCTATAAATGTATAAATTATGAACCTATTTTCCTAATCTGTATCCCTGACCCTCCCTTAAATAATGAAAAATCGATATTTTAAAACCAATTTATATTTATATTATATGGCAAAAGTAAATATACTTGTTTGTTTTTATAAGTTTAACAGTCGTAATATTCTTAAACAAATTTGAAAAATTCAGACGTTAAAAAAATATATATAATGAAATTGATGTTTTGACGAGGCAGCATGGTTGAACACCTTAGCCTGTCCGAAATGACAAATAAAAAAAAAAACAAATCTATGTCATAGATTTCCAAAATATGAAATACTTATCTAATATATATATATATATATATATCTTTAATTTATTTCAAGAAGACTGCTATTTTGTTTATTTTAAAATGTTTTATTCATTTTCATATTAACTTAATGAATATCCACCAAAATAATTATTTTGCTGTTTAGAATAGAGGGTCATTCTTTCTGTTATACTGATGTCATGACAGCCAATCAGAAATCTGAAAATTGCTGTCAAATCATTTTTAGTTTAATCATATTTGTTATTCCGGAAACCGTTAGTCGCATCTACACCTCTTGTAAATATAAATATTATTTATTTATTACGATTTTAATGATATTATTATTTGATATAAATATATTAATCACCGTATCTAGTATTTTTAGGGGAAGATGAAAGAAAAGGTGCTTGTTTATTACATTACAAATATACAAAGTTATCAAAAATATGGAACCGACGGTCTGAGGAAAGGAAAATTACTTCGTAGAAACCTATTATTCTATTAATAGCGCGGGTTTAATGACATTTAACAGAAATAAGCCATTTTCTAGCCTACTTCGCAAACATCGTGGTTGATTGACTAGCTTAACACCAGTATATATAATATATGTACTAATATACTTTTGTATTAGTATGTACTCATATATGTACATATATATGTACATATATATGTATATACCAATACACTATTGTTTAAGTGATAGAGGGTCATAATTGACCGACACAAAGTGATTCGCTTCTTTATTTTATAAGGATAAGAAGGATAAGGATTCCATTTTTTATTCCGAGGTACGTAACCATTAAAATTAATCCTGATGTGTAAAATAACCTTAACCTTACTCATTTACTTACTAATAAAAAATATATATATAAAAAAGTAAAAAAAATTTTTTAGTTCTTCTTTTTTAGGTCTTTTAGTTCGTGTCAGTACTCAGATACGAGATCATTTCTCAAAGTCTCTCACTCCACTCCTCGTTGTCCATCTTAAATGATATAACCCCGCACGTTTCATTGGATACTTTTCGCAATTTGTCTTATTACATTTTTATACTTGTACATGTCTTATACTATAAAGTCTCCTTATTAATCTAATATAATTGAATAATTTTTATATTTTGTTAGATATTAAACAAAAACTTCCGTTTCCGCATTCGGTAAAAAATCTTGGTTTTTATATTGACCCTACTTTAAATTGGAATTTTAACGGTACTATACTATTTTAACTAAACATTCAAGGCATTAATAAATTTCAGTTTTTTATTTATTTCATTAATAAATTTCATTTATTCCCATCACATGAAATTGTATGATAAAGTAAATTTGCTTTGTAAGTGTTCTCCAATTTTTACCTGTAAATATTATCTGTCTAGAAGTAAAACCATGGAAGACTTTCAGAACTGATAACAAAATTGTGACTGAAAAAAGTACTTTTGTAAATTTAGCGATTGAGTTGATTTGATGCTAGAAGTTACAGGTATAGACGATGTTACCTTTAGAAATTTCTCCGATAAGTATTAACTCTTAACTGTGGAATAATAATATTATGGAAAATCTAACATAACATAAATTTTATCTGTCTTAGTAAAATGAAGTCCAAAATGTCTTTTTAGATTTCAAGTAAACGGCTAATTCATATATATTTGAAGTGAAACTTCTTTTTTTTTTAATATTCGAAAACCTAATGTTTCACGTCTTATCTTATCGTCCTACTATTTTGAAAAAAACGTATACAATTACTCATTGAACATATATCGTTTTTTTATTTAGAATATTTTTCTCTAGAGTCGGGTTGCTATTTATATTTCTAAGTTGGTTGTCCTCTTTTGGTTAAGTATATTACTTAAAGTATAATAATACATCTTATGTCGCTTAATGAGCAGGCTAATTTCTTAAATTGTAGGTATTTTTTAAAATGCTCTAAAGTGGTGTCTTATAAAATATCAAAATCGGGCTATAAATCTAATTCAGATCAAATACATTTAATACAAACATTTTACAGTTTAATAAATCTTTCAATAAAAAAGGTTGTTGACCTCAACATCTTCGTAGCGTCCTTTCTACGATATTATAATATTTCTGTCAATATTCCCAGGTAAATGAGTTTCTGTTAGCATTTTGGTGATATTGACAGCAATTCATGACATACGGTACAATGGCTTCACTGTATAGTATATACTGAATATATGTAATATAAAACGAATATATTGAAATAAATGTTTTTCGACTCAGCGTTAGCTTTAGCTTGTCTAATTTGGTAACGATGAAGGTTTTATCAATATCATGGTTTAGTAGGCGGTATATTATGTCACTTACATTATTCATTATCTGTATTATAACAAATAAGATATTTTATATTATCTTTTGTTACATAATTACCGAGTTTTTCAATTGAGTCGCTTTGAATAATATTATTTAGTCTTCATTTTTTGTGCTGTTGAATGTTAGTTAGATAACGTAATTTTTTAATAATTGATAATTTTAGGAACATTTCTGAGCACATTGTCGAGTTGATTATTTATTTCAATATATCACTTTCTATCTTTTAAAATAAAAAAAAAAGATTTTAAACTAACTTTAAATAGTATTCTGAAACAAACAGCAAAATACTTCATAGCTTATTATTGTATTTAGTTGGGAAATATTATTAAAGAATTATTATTGCACGTACTACTCAAATTTTTTTTTAAATCATTTTTTTTTATTTTAAGTCACGTATTTTAGTACAATGCGATCTAGAACGTAATTGAAAATAGGTTTTCATTACTCGTTGTTAAGTTGGGAAACAATGTTAGTCTAAGCCTCACGACGCAGAACATTAAGTTACTACAAACACACTTGACGTATATACTTTAGAACTTAGGCTACAAAGTGACCACATCAGGGTACTTACCATCACGTTGTCAGAGATTCAGTTTATTGTTGTCTTGTAATTATATTGTTTTTCAAGATTTTTTTATGTAGGATTATTTATAGTTCTCAAGTTTTATTGACAATCAAATATATAAGATGAGTGGGAGACAAGTGGTGTTATATAAGCTTATTGGATTTATAATTATATTTGTCATAATAAATTATGGTTATAATAAAAAATATTCTGTAATCTAATAAGTTGTTTATGTTTAGTAACTCATAAACTAGGCTTAGCTGATGTAATTTATCAGACTAATATATAAGAGGGGCCGAAATTGTGCAAGTTGACTTACAAATATTATATTATCTATTTCAGATTCAATTTATTTAAAAACTTTATAAACATAAACTAAATTCACAAATATAGACACTTTTTTTAGAACATAGAAATATTCTATTTAAAATAATATTTTATATATCTGTATAACTAGTCATGACTTAATTATATGCCCTTAATTGTTTCTTACTTTCTTTTTAGTTTTAAAACCTAGATATTTATTCATTACCTTCATACATTACATTCAATAATTCTTACTTACCTATGTCTAAGAATCCGATGTTACTATAATACTAACGTCTAGTGCGTATTCAGTATTTTGGTATGATCGTATTTATTACTGTCACCTGCCTATGGGCTAGAGTTAGAACAAGAAGCAGGAAAAGCAAACATTAATTTGATTGTCATTTCTCGACGATGAATCTAACAATACAAATTCAGATATAAAACATCTACCTCCACATCGTTGGTCAAGTGGTTAGCGCAGACGCCTAACGTATAGCGACGCAATGGGGCTCGGGTTCGATCCCCGACAGGGTCAGTCATGTATATGATGAACATATATGTCTGTATTTCTGGGTTTGGTCGTTTATTAAATATATTCTCAGTATTTATAATGTTTATTTCTATATATTTGTATCGTTGTCTAACACCCTTAACACAAGCAAATAATTTGCTTACTTAGGGGTTAGATCAATTTGTGTAATTTGTCCTGTATTATTATTTATTATTTTATTCTTACATGTAATTGGAGATATCTTAATACAACATACATTATAGTAATTATGTCATTTATGTGATATTTTTGACATAGATTCAGACAAAATGCTACATGTACCTAATGGAAATTAAATTAGGAGTTTGGTCTGTGGCAAAAGTTTTAGTTATTCAAAAGCACCTACAATTAACTCAATTTACATCACAATTTGTTTAATGGTTTCAGATATACTTAATTATTTCTAACTACATTTAATAATTAAAAATTTAAGACCATCAATAAAATTACACAAGACAACTAGTTATTAATTAATAACAGTTTAGGTCATAGGCCATTTAAGTCATTAAGATAATGAAGTTTTGCAAAAATAAGCAAGGAATGGTCACTTTAATTAAATTGCCTAAACGATAGACAGTTCAATGTAACATGTTTTTTATGTTTTATAGGAGATATATCTATATTTAATACTTCTATAAAATGGTACTAATTGTTACACAAATCCGTCTAATTTGAAAAGTTGTATGTATAATTTCAGTTTCATTTTATGTTAATTCAACACTCAAGTATTCAAAAGTTTTGCGCTCAGTGAACATTTCAAAGCTTTAAGGACAAAGAAAACTATTTAAATAACTTTCAAGTTTATTTAACTCGTTCACTTTTATAAGAAAATACTTTAGTAGTTTTTATAATAAAACATTCGTATTTCTATAACCTGAAAAACAATTGCAAAAATACTACAAAAAAAAAATACTTGGTTTTTTTAGTATAAATTTTTGTTAGTAAAAAAGACAATATTTTTTAAATCAATAAATCATATACACTAAAGTATTTTCTCGAATATTCTAATCCTTCAAATTCTAAGAGGAAATGTGTGTTCTTGCGGAGTAGGTAAGCATGTTTCGGTACATACATAACTCTAACAGTTGTTTCACAACATACTATATGCTGTTAGAGTATATATTAGAATATAGATACCAGAGTCTTGTTTTAACTGTAAAAACTTTTAGTTGGCGTGAAATATATGTTGGAATTTTAAATATATTTGAATTTCCGGAGATAAACGTATAATAATTCTTGTGCTTTCAAAAAATTATATTATTATAAATTAAAAAATATTTCTTATTTATCCAATTGCCAATTTCGGGAATATCTATTTTGTACTTTTTCCATGATGCGGGCAAAACAAACAGACATATTTTTAACACGATTGTTTTGAGTCCTGTTTTATGAGCACTGAATACATAGCGAATGATTTTTTCACGTACGTTACCATTTTATTCCATGTATTCAATAAATGTATTTTCAAGCAATAAGAAAAATAGTACAATCAAATCTGCTATCAGAAGCGTGTCATTTTGGTTTCAATTGAAATGAGCTAAGTACTAGAAAGGGTTGGTATTACGTCATTGATTAATATAAAAAATATTTCATAGTTTTTTTGTATGATTTGAAATTGTCTCTTACCCCTTTCATATTCAAGGTTATCACTGAATCTTACGGCAAACAATTAAGTGATTTAAAAACTACTAAGTAAATCTAGGTACATAACAACAATTTTGTTTTTGAATCGTTAATTTAGGACACGTTTCAAATGATATTCCAAAGAGGCTTTGATTGAAAAGAGAAGTTGATCTGAAGTTTATTTTCAAGGTTTGGTGATTGAAAGCTTTCGATCAAATGATGTTGGTTGTTAGGAATATGGTAAAAGTTATTTGCTTTTGAATCTTATACACAATTAAAAAAAACATACAAAACTCGTATGTGATAAGAGTGGATTAGTTTATATAAAGATATAACTATAAATATAAATATCATAACTTATATGTTTTGAAAAAGATTTTTTTTACAAAATGAATAAACATACTGGATTAATATAATTGTATCAAAAGAGTATTTATAATATGAAATGATATAAGAACTCGAGTATTGTAAAAAAAGTTAAAAAGTTATTGTAAAAGAAGTTCAACATACCTTAAAAAAAATGTAGCTGATCATTTTTATAGCGACTTATTGAAATTGTACAACTTTCTATTTCTTTGATTAAAAATATTCTTTTGACTTATTAACTTAAATAATTATTCATTATTTTAATTAATAAATTCGGAACATTTTTTTATGTAGGAAAAAACATCACTGAATAAAGGTTAATTAATAAGAAATTTCTAGACATTATAAAGATTTTTTAGCCATTACTAAAATATAACCTGATTTTTATGTATTTTTATAAATAACAATTAAAGCCCCAGTTTATTTAATTTTATAACCGAATTAAATGTTTAGATATTAATTAAAGTAAATATTGAGTGAGTTAAATACGAAAACATAAAGAAAAGCGTAGTAACGTATTATTATAACTAAGTTCCTGTAACCTACATCCCTTCATCCTTCATCCTTCATCCCTCTGTGCCGCCTTAAATAAAAATCGACAATACTAATACTTCTAGTATTTAGAAATCATAACAAAAGGGATCGACAATAACTCTCAGTACAAACAATTGTTAATAATAAAACTATTAGAAACAACATCCTTCACTATTGATTTCCTCAGCGGAGATGAGAAAGATATTGCGTTCTGAGCTTAAACAGAACATAAATATTCTATAGGTTATTTGTTATGATGCGGTTTATATTTAATGGAAATTTTATACTTCTTTTTAAAATACAATATAGTTTAAAGTTTTATTAACGCAGGTATTTAGAGGAGACACAGCGGTCAACTCTAAGTCGAGAACGCACCACATTTACTGTATATACCGTGTCATAGTAATTTATATTCTCTCTACATAAATAATTCAGGAGTAACACCTGACATAGTGAATTGTAATGTATAATTCAATCCACTGACATTAATCAACTCAGATTAAATTATGGTAATAGTAACCGAATGCGGTTTTAATTCAGAGTTTGGGGCAAATCCATGCAAATTCTACGGATCAATATTACAATAGGGTCTAAACATACAAAATGTTAATATGTTTAGTATCGTATACTAAATATGTATATTATTTAAAAGTTTAATTAAAATAAATAATTATTAAAGCTCACTAGCTTCTGTTAGCAATTTCATAAGTACAGGAATGCAACCTCTTCCCTGAGAAGTTTCAAACTTCTAGAACGTGACTTGGCTGTAGATGACACTAGAACTAAAACAGTTATTATTATGTATCTACTAAACTCGTAAAACTTTAATATAACTGTCAACTCTAATTCGCTGCGTCCTCTACTCTTTGCCATGAAAACCTACTTCCAGAAACGTGAATGAAATATTTTTGTACACAAATATCAAAATAACTGTAAATTGGATTACCTCAATACTCTATCGGGATGATGAGCAAAGCGACCATTTTGTTTGTAAAGGTCAAAATAGGATCGTATTTTGTGAAATATTGCTGTTTGTTCATTCATTTGATATGTTGTTTAGGTTTTAACAATGTTTAATATAAATCTTGGGTAAACTTATGTGACATATAGTATAGCAAAATATTTCTTAATGGAATACTTGTCATTGCCTTGGTTTTTTAGACATAGAAAATATAACGTAAATGAATAGACGATCCATTTGATGGTAAGTGATGGTGTCTTTTAAAGACAACCGTAAAATGTAAAATTTAATAAGGCGTTGTCACCCTTGACCATTGAGGAATGGCAAGGATACCAGAACATATTTGTCTATGGTAAATTCGAGCTATAAATGTATAAATTATGAACCTATTTTCCTAATCTGTATCCCTGACCCTCCCTTAAATAATGAAAAATCGATATTTTAAAACCAATTTATATTTATATTATATGGCAAAAGTAAATATACTTGTTTGTTTTTATAAGTTTAACAGTCGTAATATTCTTAAACAAATTTGAAAAATTCAGACGTTAAAAAAATATATATAATGAAATTGATGTTTTGACGAGGCAGCATGGTTGAACACCTTAGCCTGTCCGAAATGACAAATAAAAAAAAAAACAAATCTATGTCATAGATTTCCAAAATATGAAATACTTATCTAATATATATATATATATATATCTTTAATTTATTTCAAGAAGACTGCTATTTTGTTTATTTTAAAATGTTTTATTCATTTTCATATTAACTTAATGAATATCCACCAAAATAATTATTTTGCTGTTTAGAATAGAGGGTCATTCTTTCTGTTATACTGATGTCATGACAGCCAATCAGAAATCTGAAAATTGCTGTCAAATCATTTTTAGTTTAATCATATTTGTTATTCCGGAAACCGTTAGTCGCATCTACACCTCTTGTAAATATAAATATTATTTATTTATTACGATTTTAATGATATTATTATTTGATATAAATATATTAATCACCGTATCTAGTATTTTTAGGGGAAGATGAAAGAAAAGGTGCTTGTTTATTACATTACAAATATACAAAGTTATCAAAAATATGGAACCGACGGTCTGAGGAAAGGAAAATTACTTCGTAGAAACCTATTATTCTATTAATAGCGCGGGTTTAATGACATTTAACAGAAATAAGCCATTTTCTAGCCTACTTCGCAAACATCGTGGTTGATTGACTAGCTTAACACCAGTATATATAATATATGTACTAATATACTTTTGTATTAGTATGTACTCATATATGTACATATATATGTACATATATATGTATATACCAATACACTATTGTTTAAGTGATAGAGGGTCATAATTGACCGACACAAAGTGATTCGCTTCTTTATTTTATAAGGATAAGAAGGATAAGGATTCCATTTTTTATTCCGAGGTACGTAACCATTAAAATTAATCCTGATGTGTAAAATAACCTTAACCTTACTCATTTACTTACTAATAAAAAATATATATATAAAAAAGTAAAAAAAATTTTTTAGTTCTTCTTTTTTAGGTCTTTTAGTTCGTGTCAGTACTCAGATACGAGATCATTTCTCAAAGTCTCTCACTCCACTCCTCGTTGTCCATCTTAAATGATATAACCCCGCACGTTTCATTGGATACTTTTCGCAATTTGTCTTATTACATTTTTATACTTGTACATGTCTTATACTATAAAGTCTCCTTATTAATCTAATATAATTGAATAATTTTTATATTTTGTTAGATATTAAACAAAAACTTCCGTTTCCGCATTCGGTAAAAAATCTTGGTTTTTATATTGACCCTACTTTAAATTGGAATTTTAACGGTACTATACTATTTTAACTAAACATTCAAGGCATTAATAAATTTCAGTTTTTTATTTATTTCATTAATAAATTTCATTTATTCCCATCACATGAAATTGTATGATAAAGTAAATTTGCTTTGTAAGTGTTCTCCAATTTTTACCTGTAAATATTATCTGTCTAGAAGTAAAACCATGGAAGACTTTCAGAACTGATAACAAAATTGTGACTGAAAAAAGTACTTTTGTAAATTTAGCGATTGAGTTGATTTGATGCTAGAAGTTACAGGTATAGACGATGTTACCTTTAGAAATTTCTCCGATAAGTATTAACTCTTAACTGTGGAATAATAATATTATGGAAAATCTAACATAACATAAATTTTATCTGTCTTAGTAAAATGAAGTCCAAAATGTCTTTTTAGATTTCAAGTAAACGGCTAATTCATATATATTTGAAGTGAAACTTCTTTTTTTTTTAATATTCGAAAACCTAATGTTTCACGTCTTATCTTATCGTCCTACTATTTTGAAAAAAACGTATACAATTACTCATTGAACATATATCGTTTTTTTATTTAGAATATTTTTCTCTAGAGTCGGGTTGCTATTTATATTTCTAAGTTGGTTGTCCTCTTTTGGTTAAGTATATTACTTAAAGTATAATAATACATCTTATGTCGCTTAATGAGCAGGCTAATTTCTTAAATTGTAGGTATTTTTTAAAATGCTCTAAAGTGGTGTCTTATAAAATATCAAAATCGGGCTATAAATCTAATTCAGATCAAATACATTTAATACAAACATTTTACAGTTTAATAAATCTTTCAATAAAAAAGGTTGTTGACCTCAACATCTTCGTAGCGTCCTTTCTACGATATTATAATATTTCTGTCAATATTCCCAGGTAAATGAGTTTCTGTTAGCATTTTGGTGATATTGACAGCAATTCATGACATACGGTACAATGGCTTCACTGTATAGTATATACTGAATATATGTAATATAAAACGAATATATTGAAATAAATGTTTTTCGACTCAGCGTTAGCTTTAGCTTGTCTAATTTGGTAACGATGAAGGTTTTATCAATATCATGGTTTAGTAGGCGGTATATTATGTCACTTACATTATTCATTATCTGTATTATAACAAATAAGATATTTTATATTATCTTTTGTTACATAATTACCGAGTTTTTCAATTGAGTCGCTTTGAATAATATTATTTAGTCTTCATTTTTTGTGCTGTTGAATGTTCGTTAGATAACGTAATTTTTTAATAATTGATAATTTTAGGAACATTTCTGAGCACATTGTCGAGTTGATTATTTATTTCAATATATCACTTTCTATCTTTTAAAATAAAAAAAAAAGATTTTAAACTAACTTTAAATAGTATTCTGAAACAAACAGCAAAATACTTCATAGCTTATTATTGTATTTAGTTGGGAAATATTATTAAAGAATTATTATTGCACGTACTACTCAAATTTTTTTTTAAATCATTTTTTTTTATTTTAAGTCACGTATTTTAGTACAATGCGATCTAGAACGTAATTGAAAATAGGTTTTCATTACTCGTTGTTAAGTTGGGAAACAATGTTAGTCTAAGCCTCACGACGCAGAACATTAAGTTACTACAAACACACTTGACGTATATACTTTAGAACTTAGGCTACAAAGTGACCACATCAGGGTACTTACCATCACGTTGTCAGAGATTCAGTTTATTGTTGTCTTGTAATTATATTGTTTTTCAAGATTTTTTTATGTAGGATTATTTATAGTTCTCAAGTTTTATTGACAATCAAATATATAAGATGAGTGGGAGACAAGTCGTGTTATATAAGCTTATTGGATTTATAATTATATTTGTCATAATAAATTATGGTTATAATAAAAAATATTCTGTAATCTAATAAGTTGTTTATGTTTAGTAACTCATAAACTAGGCTTAGCTGATGTAATTTATCAGACTAATATATAAGAGGGGCCGAAATTGTGCAAGTTGACTTACAAATATTATATTATCTATTTCAGATTCAATTTATTTAAAAACTTTATAAACATAAACTAAATTCACAAATATAGACACTTTTTTTAGAACATAGAAATATTCTATTTAAAATAATATTTTATATATCTGTATAACTAGTCATGACTTAATTATATGCCCTTAATTGTTTCTTACTTTCTTTTTAGTTTTAAAACCTAGATATTTATTCATTACCTTCATACATTACATTCAATAATTCTTACTTACCTATGTCTAAGAATCCGATGTTACTATAATACTAACGTCTAGTGCGTATTCAGTATTTTGGTATGATCGTATTTATTACTGTCACCTGCCTATGGGCTAGAGTTAGAACAAGAAGCAGGAAAAGCAAACATTAATTTGATTGTCATTTCTCGACGATGAATCTAACAATACAAATTCAGATATAAAACATCTACCTCCACATCGTTGGTCAAGTGGTTAGCGCAGACGCCTAACGTATAGCGACGCAATGGGGCTCGGGTTCGATCCCCGACAGGGACAGTCATGTATATGATGAACATATATGTCTGTATTTCTGGGTTTGGTCGTTTATTAAATATATTCTCAGTATTTATAATGTTTATTTCTATATATTTGTATCGTTGTCTAACACCCTTAACACAAGCAAATAATTTGCTTACTTAGGGGTTAGATCAATTTGTGTAATTTGTCCTGTATTATTATTTATTATTTTATTCTTACATGTAATTGGAGATATCTTAATACAACATACATTATAGTAATTATGTCATTTATGTGATATTTTTGACATAGATTCAGACAAAATGCTACATGTACCTAATGGAAATTAAATTAGGAGTTTGGTCTGTGGCAAAAGTTTTAGTTATTCAAAAGCACCTACAATTAACTCAATTTACATCACAATTTGTTTAATGGTTTCAGATATACTTAATTATTTCTAACTACATTTAATAATTAAAAATTTAAGACCATCAATAAAATTACACAAGACAACTAGTTATTAATTAATAACAGTTTAGGTCATAGGCCATTTAAGTCATTAAGATAATGAAGTTTTGCAAAAATAAGCAAGGAATGGTCACTTTAATTAAATTGCCTAAACGATAGACAGTTCAATGTAACATGTTTTTTATGTTTTATAGGAGATATATCTATATTTAATACTTCTATAAAATGGTACTAATTGTTACACAAATCCGTCTAATTTGAAAAGTTGTATGTATAATTTCAGTTTCATTTTATGTTAATTCAACACTCAAGTATTCAAAAGTTTTGCGCTCAGTGAACATTTCAAAGCTTTAAGGACAAAGAAAACTATTTAAATAACTTTCAAGTTTATTTAACTCGTTCACTTTTATAAGAAAATACTTTAGTAGTTTTTATAATAAAACATTCGTATTTCTATAACCTGAAAAACAATTGCAAAAATACTACAAAAAAAAAATACTTGGTTTTTTTAGTATAAATTTTTGTTAGTAAAAAAGACAATATTTTTTAAATCAATAAATCATATACACTAAAGTATTTTCTCGAATATTCTAATCCTTCAAATTCTAAGAGGAAATGTGTGTTCTTGCGGAGTAGGTAAGCATGTTTCGGTACATACATAACTCTAACAGTTGTTTCACAACATACTATATGCTGTTAGAGTATATATTAGAATATAGATACCAGAGTCTTGTTTTAACTGTAAAAACTTTTAGTTGGCGTGAAATATATGTTGGAATTTTAAATATATTTGAATTTCCGGAGATAAACGTATAATAATTCTTGTGCTTTCAAAAAATTATATTATTATAAATTAAAAAATATTTCTTATTTATCCAATTGCCAATTTCGGGAATATCTATTTTGTACTTTTTCCATGATGCGGGCAAAACAAACAGACATATTTTTAACACGATTGTTTTGAGTCCTGTTTTATGAGCACTGAATGCATAGCGAATTGTTTTTTTACGTACGTTACTATTTTGTTCCATGTATTCAATAAATGTATTTTCATGCAATAAAAAAAATTGTACAATCAAATCTGCTATCAGAAGCATGTCTTTTTGGGATTGAATTGAAATGAGCTAAGTAGGTACCAGAAATGACCGGTTATTACGTCATTGATTAATATAAAAAAATATTTCATAGTTTATTTGTATGATTTAAGATTGTCTCTCACGCCTTTAATAATTCAAGATAGGTTATCACGGAATCTTACAAACAATTAAGTAATTTAAAAACCACTTAAGCCTTTAGAAAATAGTGCGTAGGAGTTATAAGTAAATCTAATTATGTCTACCTACATGACAATAATTTTGTTTTTGAATCGTTAATTTAAGACACGTTTCAAATGATATTCCAAAGAGGCTTTGATTGAAAAGAGAAGTTGATCTGAAGTTTATTTTCGAGGTTTGGTGATTGAAAGCTTTTGATCAAATGATGTTGGTTGTTAGGAATATGGTAAAAGTTATTTTGCTTTTGAATCTTATACACAATTAAAAAAAACATATTATATAAAACTCGTATGTGATAAGAGTGGATTAGTTTATATAAAGATATAACTATAAATACAAATATCATAATCTTATATGTTTTGAAAAAGAGTTTTTTTTTTTAATAAATAAACATACGGGATTAATATAATAGTATCAAAAGAGTATTTATAATATGAAATGATATAAGAACTCGAGTATTGTAAAAAAAGTTAAAAAGTTTTTGTAAAAGAAGTTCAACATACCTCAAAAAAATGTAGCTGATCATTTTTATAGCGACTTATTAAAATTGTACAACTTTCCATTTCTTTGATTAAAAATATTCTTTTTACTTTTTTAAATAATTGTTCATTTTTTTAATTAAAAAATTCAGATTTTTTTATGTATGAAAAAACGTCACTGAATAAAGGTTAATGATAAGAAATTTCTAGCCATTACTAAAATAAAGATTTTTTAGCCATCACTAAAATATAACCTGATTTTTATGTATTTTTATAAATAACAATTAAAGCCCCAGTTTATTTAATTTTATAACCGAATTAAATGTTTAGATTTTAATTAAAGTAAATATTGAGTGAGTTAAATACGAAAACAAAAAGTAAAGCTTAGTAACGTATTATTATAACTAAGTTCCTATAACCTACATCCCTTCATCCTTCATCCCTCTGTGCGGCCTTAAATAAAAATCGACAATACTAATACTTCTAGTACTTAGAAATCATAACAAAAGGGATCGACAATAACTCTCAGTACAAACAATTGTTAAAAACAAAACTATTAGAAACAACATCCTTCACTATTGATTTCCTCAGCGGAGATGAGAAAGATATTGCGTTCTGAGCTTAAACAGAACATAAATATTCTATAGGTTATTTGTTATGATGCCGTTTATATTTAATGGAATTTTTATACTTCCTTTTAAAATACAATATAATTTAAAGTTTTATTAACGCGGGTATTTAGAGGAGACACAGCGGTCAACTCTAAGTCGAGAACGCACCACATATACTGTATATAGCGTGTCATAGTAAATATTCTCTCCACATAAATAATTCAGGAGTAACACCTGACATAGTGAATTATAATGTATAATTCAATCCACTGACATTAATCAACTCAGATTAAATTATGGTAATAGTAACCGAATGCGGTTTTAATTCGGAGTTTGGGGCAAATCCATGCAAATTCTACGGATCAATATTACAATAGGGTCTAAACATACAAAATGTTAATATATTTAGTATCGTATACTAAATATGTATATTATTTAAAAGTTTAATTAAAATAAATAATTATTATAGCTCACTAGCTTCTGTTAGCAATTTCATAAGTACAGGAATGCAACCTCTTCCCTGAGAAGTTTCAAACTTCTAGAACGTGACTTGGCTGTAGATGACACTAGAACTAAAACAGTTATTATTATGTATCTACTAAACTCTTAAAACTTTAATATAACTTCCAACTCTAATTCGCTGCGTCCTCTACTCTTTGCCATGAAGAACTACTTCCAGAAACGTGAATGAAATATTTTTGTACACAAATATCAAAATAACTGTAGATTGGATTACCTCAATACTCTATCGGGATGATGAGCAAAGCGACCATTTTGTTTGTAGAGGTCAACGTAAAATAGGATCGTATTTAGTGAAATATTGCTGTTTGTTCATTCATTTGATATGTTGTTTAGGTTTTAACAATGTTTAATACAAATCTTGGGTAAACTTATGTAACATATAGCAAAATATTTCTTAATGGAATACTTGTCATTGCCTTGTTTTTTTTAGACATAGAAAATATAACGTAAATGAATAGACGATCCATTTGATGGTAAGTGATGGTGTCTTTTAAAGACATCAGTAAAATGTAAAATTTAATAAGGCGTTGTCACACTTGACCATTGAGGAATGGGAAGGATACCAGGACATATTTGTCTATATATATTTGTATATATATTTGTCTATAAATTAGAGCTATAAATATATAAATTATGACCCTATTATCCTAATCTGTATCCCTGACCCTCCCTTAAATAATGAAAAATCGATATTTTAAAACCAATTTATATTTGTATTATATGGCAAAAGTAAATATACTTGATTGTTTTTATAAACTTAACACTCGTAATATTCTTCAAAAAATTTGAAAAATTCAGACGTTTAAAAAAGAATATGATGAAATTGATGTTTTGACGAGGCAGCATGGTTGAACACCTTAGCCTGTCCGAAATGACAAATAAAAAAAAACAAATCTATGTCATAGATTTCAATAATATGAAATACTTATCCAATATAAATATATATCTTTCTTTTCTTTATATGTATATATATATGTATTTATTATTTATACATATATATATCTTTAATTTATTTCAAGAAGACTGCTATTTTGTTTATTTAAAAGTGTTTTATTCATTTTCATATTAACTTAATGAATATCCACCAAAATAATTGTTTTGCTATCTAGAATGGAAGGTCATTCTTTCTGTTATACTGATGTCATGACAGCCAATCAGAAATCTGAAAATTGCTGTCAAATCATTTTTAGTTTAATCATTTTTGTTATTCCGGAAACCGTTAGTCGCATCCACACCTCTTGTAATATATATATTATTTATCAATTAAGATTTAAATGATATTTCTGGTATTATTATTTGAAATAAATATATTATTAATCACCGTATCTAGTATTTTTAGGGGAAGATGAAAGAAAAGGTACAAATATACAAAGTTATCAAAAATATGGAACCGACGACCTGAGGAAAGGAAAATTACTTCGTAGAAACCTATTATTTTATTAATAGCGCGGGTTTAATGACATTTAACAGAGATAAGCCATTTTCTAGCCTACTTCACAAACATCGTGGTTGATTGACTAGCTTAACACCAGTATATATGTATATAGTAGTACATACTTACATATGTATATACTTATATATGTATATACTTATATATGTACATATATATGAATATACCAATACATTATTGTTTAAGTGATAGAGGGTCATAATTGACCGAGACAAATTGATTCGCTTCTTTATTTTATAAGGATAAGAAGGATAAGGATTCCATTTTTTATTCTGAGGTAGGTAACCATTAAAATTAATCCTGATGTGTAAAATAACCTTAACCTTACTCATTTATTTACTAATAAAAAATATATATATAAAAAAGTAAAAAAAAATTTTTAGTTCTTCTTTTTTAGGTCTTTTAGTTCGTGTCAGTACTCAGATACGAGATCATTTCTCAAAGTATCTCACTCCCTCCGCGTTGTCCATCTTAAATGATATAACCCCGCACGTTTCATTGGATACTTTTCGCAATTTGTCTTATTACATTTTTATACTTGTACATGTCTTATACGATAAAGTCTCCTTATCTAATATAATTGAATATTTTATATATTTTGTTAGATATTAAACAAAAACTTCCGTTTCCGCATTCGGTAAAAAATCTTGGTTTTTATATTGACCCTACTTTAAATTGGAATTTTAACGGTACTATACTATTTTAACTAAACATTCAAGGCATTAATAAGTTTCAGTTTTTTATTATTTCATTAATAAATTTCATTTATTCCCATCACATGAAATTGTATGATTAAGTAAACTTGCTTTGTAAGTGTTCTCCAATTTTTACCTGTAAATATTTTCTGTCTAGAAGTAAAGCCATGGAAGACTTTCAGAACTGATAACAAAATTGTGACTGCAAAAGTACTTCTGTAAATTGAGCGATTGAGTTGATTTGATACTAGAAGTTACAGGTAGAGACGATGTTACCTTTAGAAATTTCTCCGATAACTATTAACTCTTAACTGTGGAATAATAATAATATTATGGAAAATCTGACATAACATAAATTTTATCTGTGTTACTAAAATTAAGTCAAAAAAGTCTTTTTAGATTTCAAGTAAACGGCTAATTCATATATATTTTTTTTAATATTCGAAAACCTAATGTTTCACGTCTTATCTTATCGTCCTACTCTTTTGAAAAAAACGTATACAATTATTCATTAAACATATATCGTTTTTTTTATTTAGTATATTTTTCTCTAGAGTCGGGTTGCTATTTGTATTTCTAAGTCGGTTGTCGTCTTTTGTTGGAGTATATTACTTAAAGTATAATAATACATCTTATGTCAATTAATGAGCAGGCTAATTTCTTAAATTGTAGGTATTTTTTAAAATGCTGTAAAGTGGTGACTTATAAAATATCAAAATCGGGCTATAAATCTAATTCCGATCAAATACATTTAATACAACAATTTTACAGTTTAATAAATCTTTCAATAAAAAAAGGTTGTTGACCTCAACATCTTCGTAGCGTCCCTTCTACGATATTATAATATTTCTGTCAATATTCCCAGGTAAATGAGTTTCTGTTAGCATTTTGGTGATATTGACAGCAATTCATGACATACGGTACAATGGCTTCACTATATAGTATATACCGAATATATGTAATATATAACGAATATATTGAAATAAGGCTTTTTCGACTCAGTGTTAGCTTTAGCTTGCTTAATTTGGTAACGATGAAGATTTTATCAATATCATGGTTTAATAGGCGGCATATTATGTCACTTACATTATTCATTATCTACATTATAACAAAAGAGATATTTTATATTGTCTTTTGTTACATAATTACCGAGTTTTTCAATCGAGTCGCTTTGAATAGTATTATTTAGTCTTCATTTTTTGTGTTGTTGAATGTTCGTTGGATGACGTAAATATTTAAGTAATTGAAAATTTAAAGAACATTTCTAAGCACATTGTTGAATAAATTATTTATTTCAAAATATCACTTTCCATCTTTTAAAATAAGAAAAGAGATTTTAAACTAACTTAACTTTAAATAGTATTCTGAAATAAACTGCAAAATACTTCATAGCTTATTATTGTATTTAGTTGGGAAATATTGTTAAAGAATTCTTATTGCACGTACTACTCAATTTTTTTTAAGTCAGTTATTTTTTATTTTAAGTCACGTATTTTAGTACAATGCGGTCTAGAACGTAATTGAAAATAGATTTTCAATACTCGTTGTAAAGTTAGGAAACAATGTTGGTCTAAGCCTCACGACGTAGAACATTAAGTTACTACAAACACACTTGACGTATATACTTTAGAACTTAGGCTACAAAGTGACCACATAAGGGTACTTACCATCACGTTGTCAGAGATTCAGTTTATTGTTGTCTTGTAATTATATTGTTTTTCAAGATTTTTTTATGTAGGATTATTTATAGTTCTCAAGTTTTATTGACAATCAAATATATAAGATGAGTGGGAGACAAGTGGTGTTATATAAGCTTATTGGATTTATAATTATATTTGTCATATTAAATTATAGTTATAATAAAAAATATTCTGTAATCTAATAAGTTGTTTATGTTTAGTAACTCGTAAACTAGACTTATCTGAAGTAATTTATCAGACTAATATATAAGAGGTGTCGACTTTGTGTAAATTGACTTAAAAAAAATATATTTCAATTTATTTAAAAGCTTTATAAACATAAATGTACCTAAATTCACAAATAAAGACACTTTTTTTTAGAACATAGAAATATTCTATTTAAAATAATATTTTATATATCTGCAAAACTAGTCATGACTTAATTAAATGCCCTTAATTGTTTCTTACTTTCTTTTTCGTTTTAAAACCTAGATATTTTTTCATTACCTTCATTCATTACATTCAATAATTCTTAATTACCTATGTCTAAGAATCCTATGTTACTATAATACTAACGTCTAGTGCGTATTAAGTATTTAGAATATGATCGTATTTAGTACTGTCACCTGTATATGGGCTAGAGTTAGAACAAGAATCAGGAAAAGCAGACATTCATTTGATTGTCATTTCTCGACGACGAATCTAACAATACAAATTCAGATATAAAACATCTACCTCCACATCGTTGGTCAAGTGGTTAGCGCAGACACCTAACGTATAGTGACGAAATGGGGCTCGGGTTCGATCCCCGACAGGGACAGTCATGTATGTGATGAACATATGTATTTCTGGGTTTGGTTGTTTATTAAATATATTCTCAGTATTTATAATGTTTATTTCTATGTATTTGTATCGTTGTCTAACACACAAGCAAATAATTTGCTTACTTAGGGGTTAGATCAATTTGTGTAATTTGTCCTGTATTATTATTTATTATTATTTTATTTTTACATGTAATCGGAGATATCCTAATACAACATACATTATAGTAATTATGTCATTTATATGATATTTTTGACATACATTCAGATAAAATGCTACATGTACCTAATGGAAATTAAATTGGGAGTTTGGTCTGTGGCAAAAGTTTTAGTTATTCAAAAGTATAACTAACTCACTTTACATCACAATTTGGTTAATGGTTGCAGATATACTTAATTATTTCTAACTACTTTTAATAATTAAAAATTTAAGACCATCAATAAAATTACACAAGACAACTAGTTATTAATTAATAACAGTTTAGGTCATAGGCCATTTAAGTCATTAAGATAATGAAGTTTTGCAAACATGAGCAAGGAGTGGTCACTTTAATTAAATTGCCTAAACGATAGATAGTTCAAGGTATCATGTTTTTTATGTATTATAGGAGATATATCTATATTTAATACTTCTATAAAATGGTTCTAATTGTTACACAAATCCGTCTAATTTGAAAAGTTGTATGTATAATTTCAGTTTCATTTTATGTTAATTCAACACTCAAGTATTCAAAAGTTTTGCGCTCAGTGAACATTTAAAAGCTTTAAGGACAAAGAAAACTATTTAAATAACTTTCAAGTTTATTTAACTCATTTACTTTTATAAGAAAATACTTTAGTAGTTTTTATAATAAAACATTCGTATTTCTATACGAATGCAATAAATATTGCAAAAACAATTTCAATAAATATTGCAAAAACAATTGCAAAAATACTAGAAAAAAAAATACTTGGTTTTTGTTAATAAAAAAGACAATATTTTTTAAATCAATAAATCATATATACTTAAAGTATTTTCTCGAATATCCTAATCCTTCAAATTCTAAGAGGAAATGTGTGTTCTTGCGGAGTAGGTAAGCATGTTTCGGTACATACATAACTCCAACAGTTGTTGCACAATATACTGTATGCTGTTAGAGTATATATTAGAATATAGATACCAGAGTCTTGTTTTAACTGTAAAAACTTTTAGTCGCGTGAAATATATATTGAAATTTTAAATGTATTTGAATATTCGTAGATAAACGTTTAATAATACTTGTGCTTTCAAAAATTATTATTATAAATTTAAAATAATATTTCTTATTTATCCAATTGCAAATTTCGGGAATATCTGTTTTGTACTTTTTCCATGATGCGGGCAAAACAAACAGACAATATTTTTAACACGATTGTTTTTAGTCCTGTGTTATGTGTGAATATTTTTTTCACGTACGTTACCATTTTAATCCATGTATTCAATAAATGTATTTTCATGAAATAAGAAAAATAGTACAATCAAACCTGCTATTAGAAGCGTGTCTTCTTGGGATTGAATTGAAATGAGCTAAGTAGGTACCAGGAATGGCCGGTTATCATTGATCAAAATAAAAAATATTTCATAGTTTTTTTGTATGATTTGAGATTGTCTCTCACGCCTTTAATAATTCAAGATAGGAACGGAATCTTACAAACAATTAAGTAATTTAAAAACCACTTAAGCCTTTAGAAAATAGTGCGTAGGAGTTATAAGTAAATCTAATTATGTGTACCTAAATGACAATAATTTTGTTTTTGAATCGTTAATTTAGGACACGTTTCAAATGATATTCCAAAGAGGCTTTGATTGAAAAGAGAAGTTGATCTGAAGTTTATTTTCGAGGTTTGGTGATTGAAAGCTTTCGATCAAATGATGTTGGTTGTTAGGAATATGGTAAAAGTTATTTTGCTTTTGAATGTTATACACAATAAAAAAAAACATATATAAAACTCGTATGTGATAAGAGTGGATTAGTTATATAAAGATATAACTATAAATATAAATATCATAACTTATATGTTTTGAAAAAGAGTTTTTTTTTTAAATAAATAAACATACGGGATTAATATAATAGTATCAAAAGAGTATTTATAATATGAAATGATTTAAGAACTCGAGTATTGTAAAAAAAGTTACAAGAAGTTTAACATACCTTAAAAAAATGTAGCTGATATGTATTTGTCTATATCGTAATATAACTAAGTTCCTGTAACCTACATCCCTTCATCCTTCATCCTTCATCCCTCTGTGCCGCCTTAAATAAAAATTGACAATACTAATACTTATAATAAAAATCATAACAAAAGGGATCGACAATAACTCTCAGTACAAACAATAGTTAAAAACAAAACCATTAGAAACAACATCCTTCACTATTGATTTCCTCAGCGGAGATGAGAAAGATATTGCGTTCTGAGCTTAAACCGAACATAAATATTCTATAGGTTATTTGTTATGATGCCGTTTATATTAATGGAAATTTTATACTTCCTTTTAAAATACAATATAATTTAAAGTTTTATTAACGCGGGTATTTAGAGGAGACACAGCGGTCAACTCTAAGTCGAGAATGCACCACATTTACTGTATATAGCGTGTCATAGTAAATATTCTCTCTACATAAATAATTCAGGAGTAACACCTGACATAGTGAATTGTAATGTATAATTCAATCCACTGACATTAATCAACTCAGATTAAATTATGGTAATAGTAACCGAATGCGGTTTTAATTCGGAGTTTGGGGCAAATCCATGCAAATTCTTTGGATCAATATTAATATCGGGTCTAAACATACAAAATGTTAATATATTTAGTATCGTATACTAAATATGTATGTTATTTAATAAGTTTAATTAAAATAAATAATTATTAAAGCTCACTAGCTTCTATTAGTAATTTCATAAGTACAGGAATACAACCTCTTCCCTGAGAAGTTTCAAACTTCTAGAACGTGACTTGGCTGTAGATGACACTAGAACTAAAACAGTTATTATTATGTATCTACTAAACTCGTAGAACTTTAATATAACTTTCAACTCTAATTCGCTGCGTCCTCTACTCTTTGCCATGAAAACCTACTTCCAGAAACGTGAATGAAATATTTTTGTACACAAATATCAAAATAACTGTAGATTGGATTACCTTAATACTCTATCGGGATGATGAGCAAAGCGACCATCTTGTTTGTAAAGGTCAACCTAAAATAGGATCGTATTTTGTGAAATATGTTCATTCATTCATATGTTTGTTCATTCATTTTACATGTTGTTTAGGTTTTAACAATGTTTAATATAAATTTTGGGTAAATTTATGTGACATATGGTATAGCAAATTATTTCTATATGGAATACTTGTCATTGCCTTGTTTTTTTTAGACATAGAAAATATAACGTATGAATAGACGGTCCATCTGACGGTAAGTGATGGTGTCTTCTAAAGACATCAGTAAAATGTAAAATTGAATAAGGCGTTGCCACCCTTGACTATTGAGGAATGGGAAGGATACCAGGACATATTTGTCTATGGTAAATTCGAGCTATAAATGTATAAATTATGACCCTATTATCCTAATCTGTATCCCTGAACCTCCCTTTAATAATGAAAAATCGATATTTTAAAACCAATTTATATTTGTGTTATATGGCAAAAGTAATATTCTTAAACAAATTTGAAAACTTCAGACGTTTAAAAAAAAAATGATGAAATTGATTTTGACGAGGCAGCATGGTTGTACACCTTTGTCTATCCGAAATGACAAATAAAAAAAAAACAAATCTATATCATAGATTTCAATAATATGAAATCCTTATCAAATATAAATACATATCTTTCTTTTTTTTTCTTTTCTTTTTATATATATATCTTTAATTTATTTCGAGAAGACTGCTATTTTGTTTATTTAAAAGTGTTTTATTCATTTTCATATTAACTTAATGAATATCCACCAAAATAATTATTTTGCGGTCTAGAATAGAGGGTCATTCTTTTTGTTAGACTGATGTCAATCAGAAATCTGAAAATTGCTGTCAAATCGAAGGTGAAAGAAAAGGTCAAGGTTTTCTTTCATCGAAGATGAAAGAAAAGGTGCTTGTTGATTACATTACAAATATACAAAGTTATCAAAAAAATGGAACCGACGGCCTGAGGAAAAATTATTTCGTAGAAACCTATTATTCTATTAATAGCGCGGGTTTAATGACATTTAATAGATATAAGCCATTTTCTAGCCTACTTCGCAAGCATCGTGGTTGATTGACTAGCTTAACACCAGTATATATGTATGTACTAATATACTTTTGTATTAGTATGTACTTATATATGTACATATATATGTATATACCAATACACTATTGTTTAAGTAATAGAGGAAGTAATTGACCGACACAAAGTGTTTCGCTTCTTTATTTTATAAGGATAAGAAGGATAAGGATTCCATTTTTTATTCCGAGGTACGTAACCATTAAAATTAGCCTGCCTTGAAGATGTTACTTGGTGTATAAAAAACTGAAAAAATTAACATTTTGTGTCAATTTAATCACAAGAAATAGCAATTTAGGCCGCTTAACTTCAAACTCGCAGCTTCTAGCGAATCAACACCTAAAGGGTACCTAGAATCCAGAGGATCCAGAATCTTGAAATTTGGCCATGTAGTAATTTTTTATAGTATGTATAAAGGAAAAACTCCGAAAGTTTAGTTACATCACATATTTTTTATATGTTATGGTACGGAACCATTCGTGCGCGAGTCCGACTCGCACTTGATATCTTATCTCGCATCTGTATTTTTCTTCGATCACGTGCGATAGGAGACACATAAAGAAGTGATAATTCTCCTCAAGATCAGATAGGTATTTTTTAAATAAGAGTACCTGTAATTGACTTTGAGAATTTCAAAAGTTGGCTATTAACCCACACGGTTTCTGTACAAAAATATGGTTTAAAATTATGTCAAGAGTTCTGATTGGCTGTCTATCACGTCAAGATTAATGATAGGTTGTCTGTCACGCCATCAACCAATCCGAAAGGTTATCACAGGATTCGGCAGAAAATTAATGTTACTTATTATTGGCTTTCGGTAAGGCCGTTTTTAAGTCCTTAATAATTCATACTGTTTTATATCCTCGTATGCATATATTCCTAGAAGCATTTTTTTTTGTAAGATCATGGACACTATGTGTTACTGTCACATAGTTACACATAGTTACACATAGTAGTTAGCACACATAGTTACACGTATTAGTACACATAATTCCTGCACCTACAAAGTTAATTAACTAATTTAATCTTATCAAAAGTAAATAATAAACCTAATAATAAGACTAACCACACATAATCCTCCTAACTGCTCACCTACTCTTCTAGACCTTATGATCGTTTCTTCTCCCGAATATATTTCCCATCACGGTCAGTGTGCCGCTGATGGTTTCTCTCACCATGATTTAATATACCTTTCATACATGCTACATCCTCCTAAATCTAAGAATAAAATACTTTTGCAGCGTAATTTTGGGGGTATGGACCTTATTCGGCTATGTGACGATGCACGCAAAATAAACTGGTCTAATGTCTATACTGCTGGAAATTTGGACTCTAAAGTTAAAACATTCAACACGTTGTTAATCCAGCTTTATGACATTCATGCTCCAATAAAACCAGTTAAGATTAAACACTTGCCTGCGCCGTGGCTTACAAAAGATTTAATGAGCTAATTCTCAAGAAATGTCTTGCAAAATCTAAATACAAAGCAAATAGCTCCGATACAAATCTTTTAATGTATAAAAACCTGAGAAATCGCTGTAATACACTGTGTAGGGATGTACAACGACGCCATATTCATAAACATGTCGAGAACGGCGACGCAGTACGTACATGGAAATTTCTTAAATCTCTAGGAGTAGGGAAGTCGTCAAAACAAGCTCCCCCTAATAATATCGATCTAGAAGGTCTCAACACTTCATTCTCCAGGACAGGTAATACTTTGGACAATATTTTAAAAACTAATACTCTAAATTCCATCGCAGCACTTCCCACTTCTGATTCTCCACCGTTTACTTTTGATCAATTTACTGAATGTGATGTTAGGGGAGGCATATTGTCCGTTTCTTCTAATGCCGTTGGTAGCGATTCTATCAGTCGTAATATGATTGTCCCTATTTTAGATACCTTGATTCCCGTGATAACCCATATCCTTAATCATTCCATATTAACTGGTGAGTTCCCTACTTTATGGAAAGATGCCCACATTATACCCCTTCCTAAAAAACCTCACCCCTCCTCTTTCTCCGATTACCGACCTATTTCTATTTTACCCCTCCTTTCAAAAATTTTGGAAAAATTAGTATTTAAACAATTCAACTCCTTTATCGATAAAAATAACTTGTTAAATACATTTCAGTCTGGGTTTCGAAGAGGCCACAGTACTACATCTGCATTAATCAAAGTTACTGACGACATTAGAATGGGAATGGATAATAAACAACTTACAGTATTGACCTTGCTCGATTTTAGTAATGCGTTTAATAACGTTGACTTTGACATCATACTTAGTCTGTTGGCCTCTCTTAATATATCTCCATTAGTAATTGATTGGTTTCGTAGTTACCTGAGTGGACGCCGACAATGCATTCGTATTGATCAATTATTTTCCTCTTGGTGCAGTGTAAATGCCGGTGTCCCTCAGGGAGGCGTGTTGTCACCATTACTATTCTCCATCTTTATTAATACTATTACTCACAATATTTCTACTCCCTATCACATGTATGCAGACGATTTACAAATTTACTCTCATTCAACTTTGGCAGACCTGTCTAGCGCTGTTGCTCGACTTAATAATGATCTTTGCTCTATTTTCAACTGGAGTTTATCTTACGGCATAAAAGTGAATGCAACCAAGTGTCAGGCTATAATAATTGGATCCCCAAGCATGATCGCTAAACTTGATAGTACAAACCTGCCTCCGATTTTGTTTGATGGTGCCATAATATCTTATAGCCGCAATATAAAAAATCTTGGATTGCGTATGGACAACACTTTATCGTGGACCTATCAAATAAATGAGGTTAGTAGGAAATCCTTTGCTGCATTTTGTTCACTACGACGATTGCAAAATTTTCTTCCCATACCTACCAAAATTATGTTAGCACAATCTCTCCTTCTTTCTATACTCGACTACGCCGATGCAAGCTATCCTGATCTAACTGAGGCACAACTTAATAAGCTTGAGAGACTTCAAAATCTCGGTATTCGGTTCATATTTGGCTTGCGCAAATATGATCATGTATCTCAGTTTCGGTCTCAACTTCAGTGGTTGCCTATCCGTGCTCGCCGGAATTTTCATATTCTCTCACTTCTGCACTGTGTGTTGTACAACCCTTCACCTCCGATCTATTTAAAAAATAAATTTGAACTCCTAGGTACTCATAGTCAGATACTTAGGTCCTCCGAAAATCTGACTCTTCGTTTACCACCTTATTCTTCTTCCTTCTTCAAAAAGTCTTTTACTATACAAGCAGTTTCGCTTTGGAATGCTCTGCCAGTAGCCATCAGACGTGTCAAATCCTTGACTACTTTCAAGAAGCTAGTCAAAAATCACTATCTCGAACCTTGTCCCTAAATCTAAGCTAAACATGTATATATAATTATATTTCTATGCTAAATATGTTATTAATATTTGTTACTTTTTCTCTTGTCCTTACTATAACATGATATTTTATGTATATTTATTTCTTAGTATCACTACATATAAATATGTATATTTAATTATATTTGTAAGTGTAATAAATCTTACATATATTTAAATTTGATACATATATTATGCACCACTCTGTACTCTCTTTCTTCATTCCCACCAGTATAAGGTTGTCTGGAAGAGATCGCTATTTAGCGATAAGACCGCCTTGTTGTATTACCAATACTTCTTATAAAGAATTTATATGTAACGTTTCTGTATGTGGTGTGCAATAAAGAGTATTATTATTATTATTATTAATATTTAGTAAAATAAATAAGGCTGTACTGGTTTAATTAAGAATATTAATTAAACAAACTTTTAGGAACTTAAGAAAAACGTCTTGGGGATTAATTATTATTACTAAATTCCTATTTAACATAATTATTACAAACTAGGGGTGATTAAAAGTAGTGATAATGACAATAATGATAATAAATATAATTATTACGAAAAAAATACATAATCTCCTAATAACTAAATACATTTATTCCATCTTTTTAAATTTTTATCTTACATCTTTGAACAAGCAAATGGCTTTGTACCCGTCATGGGAAATTATATGATAATGTAAATTTTCTTTGAAAATGCTCTCCCATTTTTCACCTGTAAATATTTTCTATGTAGAAGTAAAACAACCGAAGACTGATCAGAAATTGATAACAAAATTGTAACTTCGAAGAACTGTCACTGTAATTCTAACTGTTGCTGTTATGAGTTACAGTTTTACAAAGCGTGACGAATTTACAAACATTGTCTAATCCTTCAATAAATCTTAACTATGTAATTTTTCATATTTAGACAGATTGTCTCTTCTATAGTGTGGTCAAATTTAATCTAAGTATCAAAGTGATCTATTTTCCCCGTTATTATTTAACATAGCAATTTATGTTGAAATTTTAATACATATATATATATATATATATATATATATATATATATATATATATATATATATATATATGGGCTTAGGATTTAGGAACTCAAGCATGCATTGCCTTTTTGATTTAAAAATTTTTAGTCATTTCAAAGTAAAACTAACTTTTTCTTCATAATAAGTATCATATCATACCAATTAGTTTATAGGATGTATATAAAATTTAATTAATTGTTAGTCAGGTTTTTTATTACTGCTGGAATCCGAACCTGTGACCGTCAATGACCAGGATTACTATTCAAGATCGTCTTCAAGACAGCTAACTATTATTTAATAGTATTAGAAGTTTAGGTCATAGACCACTTAAGCGCTTAAAGTAATGAAGTTTGCAAACATAAGCAAGGAGCGGTCGGTTAAATTAATTTTCCTAAACGGTAGACAGTTCAAGGTAACACGCAATTTGTATTTATTAAATGTATTATGGAAGAAATTTCTATATTTAATATTTCTAAAAGTGGAACCTATTCTTGTTTGTAAAGTTTGTTGCTTAATGAAAGATATAAAACATATAGCATCAGGATACAATGTACGAGAAGATAACTTGATAAGACTACACTAATCTCTTATATTTAAAAAGTTTCATGTTAATTCAATACTGAATTTATCAAAAGTTTTGTTCTCAGTGGACATTTAAAAGCTTTAATGAAAAAGAAAACTATTTAAATAAACTTCAAGTCTATTAAACTCATTTAAATATTTTTATTAGAAAATACTTGAGTATTTGTTATTATAAAATACTTGTACTTCTATAAACTGCAAATAATTGCAAAAATTACATATTTTTTGTTTTTAACCTATATAAATAAAAATGAAACGACGAAGTGTATGTACTCGCATAACTTCAGAACGACTTCACCAACTTATTGTGAGGACAAGGTTTTCATATCAAAAAAAAATATATAAAAGACTTATTTCTTTCTACATTTAAAAAGGTTATAAAATAATAATAGACTAACAAAAATAATATAAAACGAAAATAATATAAAACGAAAATAATATAAAACGACGGTAATAATACAGACTTAGATTATGGATACTGGGTAACGGATAAATATACATGTATATAATAAATAAATAAGTATTTATAAAGATTAAGTGTATGGTTAAATAAGTTTACCTACTTATTTCAAATCTGTATCAGTACTAATGTCACTGTCAACTATCTAGCAAAAAAGAAAAAAAAAAGTATGACATAGATCGACAAAACAAAACAATATTCACGCAACGAATAAAAAAAAAAATTTTTTTTTAATACAAAACTGAATTGTGGTTTAAGTACAGACTGCAGAATTTTCGTGTGTTTTGATAAAAGTTTATAGGATAATCGTTAAAATATATATATATATATATATATATATATATATATATATATATATATATATATATTATGCATAGAATGTGCGTGTGTAAGCTAATGTTCACGATTTTGAACATTTGTAAAATGAAGTTTTGATAAGTTGAGATAATAAATATTTATTCAGCGAATATGACATTTTCTAACGAAATTACGATTATTTTGTTTCTATATGTTTTTTTCCTTTACAAAAATTTCATACAAATATTTATTAAACCCGATAAAACATTTAAAGTTATTGTATTTTCGGATACATTCTAATCCTTCAATTTATAAGAGGAAACTTGTGTTATTGCGGAGTAGGTAAGGATGTTTCAATACATACCTAATTCTAGAAGCAGTATATATGCAATAGCATGAAAGCATAAAGTCTAAACCTTATTCTTTACGACTACGTAAATTAAAGTAAAATAATTTAATATTCTTCTTAATAATTCTTGTGCTCTTAAAAATACAAAGCTGTTTTTAAAATCAATTGCTTATTCACTCAATTAATACAATACAATATACAATACAAAAAGCATTTATTTCTCTCGAAAAGGTACAAGGCATTAGTAAAATAAATAAAAACTAATTACAATCCATAAATACCTCCTCGAGAGCTGGAGTTTGTACTAGGTTAAAAACCTGTGTTACAGATCTCCAGGCTCCCGAACCCTTAAAAGTAAGAGAATTGAGATTTGGTAACATTATTTAAAAAATATGAATAATACATCTCTGTATCTAATCAGAGAACATTACTTTAAATTATATAATAATAGATATAAATGTACGATTGAGAATAATAGAAAACAAGAAATTAAAATTATAACTAATTCTAGGAGAATAATAAAGAAAAATCAAAGTAACAACAAAACAAAAAGGTGTGTGTGTGTGTGTGTGTGTGCGTGTTTGTATGTGTGTGCGTGTGTGTGTGTGATGTGTGTGTGTGTGTGTGTGTGTGTGTGTGTGTGTGTGTGTGTAAGTGTAGATGTGTGTGTGTGTGTGTGTAGGTACCAGTGCTCGTGAGACTATTATACGTGAAGATAAATGGGCTTAGTATGTTATTATTTTTAGATATTATTAGTTATTATTTTTGCAGGTAATTAAGAAGCTATATATAGGATATTTTCAGTGCTTTGAAAATCCTGTCCTAGCAGCCATTTAAATAATATTCTTTTGCACTGTTCTTTGTTCACTGAGTGAAAATTTAGTAATTTGTTTAATTTATTGTACAAATAACCACTAAGAAAATAGTAATGATGTTGGGCTAGTTTTGTAGATATTTGAATAAAAGGACATATTGCGTGGTTACGGCGTCGTAAGAGAAGTGGGGACTTGTCGTCATACGGAGTTCTCGAATGCGTTGTTAAGACAGTTTGCTGTATAAAGAGTTCAATTGCAATAATAACTTTTCTCCCGACTAAAATAATAAATTATGTAACATCAATAATCCTAATATTGTAAATAAGTCTAATAATAGTTTAATAATATTTCTCGTATTTAGAAATCATAATAAAAGGGACCGACAATAATCTGATTACAATTTTTTTTTAGAAATAACATCCTTTACTATAGATTTCCTCAGCGGAGATGAGAAAGATATTGCGTTCTGTTGCGTTCTGAGCTTAAATTGAACATAAATATTCTATAGGTTATTTAACCTTGTCGTTTATTTTAAGGGCAATGTTATACATCCTCTTTACTTAAAATATAACCGTAGAATTTAATCTTTTACGATATTACTTTATATAAAGCGTTATAAAAGATAATCATTATTCCGTAAAAGGGTTTTTTTTTTAGTGTCATATTATAGATAACATATAGTTGTGTCTTAATACCAATTATTAGGCAATATGTCGGTTTTACTATACAGTTTTCAGGACTGGCCTACGATGTAATATCAACCCTTCATGGAAATGAGTGAAGGTGGAATTACTCCCATTTTTCGGGTAAGTATTGTAGGACGGTATGTTCTTGTACATAACGTGTACACTATACTATACTATACTATCCTGTACTATACTGTACATACATACTCTCGCCACATAAATAATTCAGGTGTAACATCTGATAGAGTGAATTGTAATGTGTTATTCAATCAACTGGCATTAATCAATTAAGATCAAATTATGGTAATAGGAATGCGGAGATAATGCGGAGTTTAGGGCAAATTCATTCAAGTTCTACAGATTAATATTATAATAGGTTCAAGATATCTGTTAAACATACAAAATATAAAACTATTCAATTATTTTAATGTAATAATAAAAAAGCTATAGATGCGTGTAAAATACGTCTCATATTGTTTTTATTAAAATAAATAATTAATAAAGCTAGCTTCTATTAGCAATGTCATAAAAACAGGAATTCAACCTCTTTCATGTAGAGTTTGAAATTACTAGGACGTGACGTGGCTCTAGCTACCTTAATATCTAGAGGCTATAGAGATGTAGAGACACGTCCATTTTGTTTGTAAAGGTCAACCTCAAAATAGGACTGTATTATGTGAAATATTACTGTTTGTTGAATCGTTTGCTATGTAGCTTATGTTAAATACATTTTGTAGTAATCACTTAAATAATGGAAACTCGTTATTTTAATACCATTTTAAGTGTTATATGGTAAAAGTAAAAATACTTGATTGGTTTTATACACTTAAAAACTCGTAATATTCTTGAACCAAATTGAAAATTATTTTCTCTAGAATCTTCAAACGTTTAAAAATAATTAACGATCAATTGATGTCACAGAATTCGATAATATGAAATCGTAATCTAATATATATTAATCATGAAATTATTCCAAGAAGATAATTATTTTGTTTCTTTAAACGGTATTTTATGTTATTTCATCTAAACTTTATGAATATCTAAAAAACTGGTGATTCTTTCTTTTGTATAATCTGTGGCATGGCAGCCAATTAGAAATCTTAATAGTATCACGTATCACACCATCAACCAATCAGTAAACTATACACACATTTATACTTTAATACTTTGTATGATTCCAGAAAACGAATGTATCGAGTACGATCGCGAACAATTTTGTATCGCAAACAATTTTCGAAGTGATCAGAAATATAGAACCGACGGCCTGAGGAACGGAAAATTACTTCGTAGAATCCCATTATTCTATTAATAGCGCGGGTTCAATGACATTTAATAAAGATAAGCCGTTTTCTAGCTCACTTCACAAATATCGTAGGAAATTGACTGACTTAATATCTGTCTCTAAGTAGTATTTCGATAGTTTTATACATTATGGATATTACTTGAATAGTTATTATTCATAATATATAAAATAAAATAATATAAATTCAATTTTATATATTAAGTTTTACTATTTACACCAAGTAATAGCAACTTAAAGGCTGGCAGGATTGACAATGATTTTTTATGTTTCTCCTGATTTATATAGCATTTAGCCTTATATCGAAGTTTTAGCCTTATATAATCCGATTTTTAAACGAGCGAAGGGAAACGGGCATGCGGTACCTGATAATAATTGATTACCTCCGTCCACGGTCACTTGTAATATCAGGGGATGCGCAAGAAAGTTTCCAGCTTTTGAGGAAGGCGTCGTCAATTGGAATCACATCAAATAGATGCTCGGAACTCTATCCGCGATAAACACGAAGATAGAAGCCGGTTAAAGATGCGGTATTCCTTCCACCACAAGATACTCGTATGTATCTTTGTAACTAGAGTCTGTCAATTACTTTGACTATTAACCCACAGAGTTTCCAAACAAAAATATGATTTAACAATTGAGTCAAAAGTTCTGATTGGCTGTCTGTCACGTCGAAACTATTGATAAGTTCTCTATCACGCCATCAACCAATCAGTAAGGTTGGCACAGAAATTAGCAGCTATTTTTTTTTTAATATTAGCTTTCGATAAGCCCGTTTTAAACGTCCTAAATAATTTATACTGCTTTATGTCCCCTTATATATAGAAGAAGCTATTATACCTAGAATCTATTTATTTTTATAAGATGATACACACATTTGTTACAGTTTATTTCCTTTATACTGGCACGATAATAATACCAATTTTACACTAATAACGAATTTGAAACGATTTATAATAGATCTTTTATAATATTTTGCAATTTCTGCAATGAATAAAATAATATTATTTTATCATTGTGAATAATGAAACCTTAGTTGGTTTCATTAATTTTTCTTGCACCTTTAAGTAATTAATTTAACGTTTCTCAACATATAAAAACATAACTAATAATAAACCTCATATTGAGTTTCTTGAACATATTCAAGAAACTCAATATGAACTTTACTGATTTTAATTAAGAATATTAATTAAACAGACGTATTTAAGTAATCAATTTGTTTACTTTTAGGAACTTAATAAAAACGCCTTGGGGACTAATGAAATGAACGATTGTGCGTACTAAATTCCTTATTAACATAATTACGATTTAGCCCCTACTTTAGGATTCCGTCTCGTCGCATTTACGGATAAGCCATTAAATAGATTAAAAATTTTCAAGATCCTACACAAGCAAATTTAGATATAAAATCAGGAGGAAGCTTGCTACTGACAGCTATTTGTTATTTCACCTTTTTTACCGATATAAGATTTCGGCTCTCGATACTGGAGGAAGTTCATTCGGTTCTAATATATATACAGTATCCAAAAATGACTCTGGAATTCAGTGAATTCTAAATATTCAGTGACCGAAGCAACCAAAGTTGGAGATAATGCTGTAATTTTTTTAACTAATAAGGAATATGGTATTAATTAATAATATGATATTAACACCGAGAGATGAAGAAGAAATAAGGTAAAATAATATGGCGGGTAAACTAGCTCATGATGCTGGATTATCTGTTCGAGATGAAATAAGTCGGTCTAGACTAGAGACTGACTATTAAACAAATAAACAATATTTTCCAAATAGTTAAAACAAAAATTATGTTGGAAACTTCAGATTACGCTGGCACTAAGAGAATCTAGTAAAAATTTTAATTAATTTGTGGATCAGGTATTGAAAGAAATAAAAAAGGTACCGTAGGACCATGACAGCCTAGAAGTCCCACAATTTTTTTTTTTAAATTCTAGTACTTGTTTTTTTGAAAAAAAAAGAATTATATTTTTCTAACTGTTTACGAAAGTCTCATACAAACGACTATTAGAAGAAGTAAATCAAATAATCATAGATACATACTCAATGTTACATACAAATATGTAATAAATAAAAATCTTTTAACACTAACGACCTCATTCAAATATGCCGTCCCGAGCCTCTGACGGTCCGCCACTGGTTATTTGTTTGCAGCGGGTCTGTAGTGTGTCTCCAATTCTCCTATATTTAATTTACCAACAATTATATGAATAAGTCGCATAAATAGGTGGTATGGAAATTACAAATTAATAATAATTTAATACATAATTTAATCGTAAACCAAATACAAATACATAAAATAATAATAATATTACAGTATTGTACTTTTCAACTCAAATTTTTTCTACATTTAAGTTTAATGAAGATGTAAATTAAAAATTTAATCTTCTGTTCTAGTAATAATAATAACGACAATAAAGTTATAATATTGTATGTAATAACGACAACGAAAAACTATTATAATAATTACGAAAAAAATATTTTTTTCAACATAATCTCCCAATAAGTAAATACATTTGTTCCATCTTTTTAAGAATTCCTTTTTTTTTAAATTTTCCTAGAGTTCCTTCAAAAAAAATTCTTTATGACTTCGTGACCCTCCCAAACCGCCTGGACAGCGGTCATCACTTCACTGTCCTCTTCAAATTTTCTACCTCTGTTGAGCCGAGGAAAGAGGTAAAAGTCGCTGGGGGATAGATATGAGAAATATGAATATAAAATAAATATAGAATATCCCGCTTCTTGAATGGCAGCTAACGCAACTTCGGCTTTGTGAGCGGGTGTGATATCTCTTCGAGTATTATTGATACAGTTCTGCAGGTCGCAGTTTGCCGTCTTTTTTCTCTTTAATGGCTTATCATAATCTTCTTATTTGGTTAACGTAGTGAAAGTCTATAATAGTGGCTTTCGTTTCTAGATATTCTACCATTATTACTCCTTTAGCATCTCCAATGAAGGGCGCGATGACTTCCCCGCTGAACTTGAAACCTTGAATTTCTCCGGCGTCGGTGAAAATGCTCGTTTCCTGTTCTGAACTGTAATTTTGTTTTAGAATTAAATTGGTAAAGTGAGGTTTCGTTCAGGGTCACAAAGTCTCATGTCAAAAATTCTTGTGGTCTGGAGGTCTTTTGAAGATTAGCTTTCGAAACTTCGACTCTTTTCCTCTTCTACACGTCGCTTAACATTCTAGGGGCCCAACGCGAGATCTTCTTCATGACCATTTAGTTCGTCAGGATCCTTTGAATACTACCAAATGAGATCTCTAGGATCTCAGCTATATGCTTGATAGTCTTACTTGATCTTCTAAAACTATGTCTTCGGTTTATTAATAACTTTTTTCACGTTATCCTTGGTGAGAAAAGTCATTGACCGCCCCTGGTGATTTTCATTTACAGTCAATGTTATGCCCAGCTTAAACTCCTTGACCCAGCGCGTAACTGTTGAATATGGAGAAGTCTTCCGATGTTTCCCCTGAGTCGTTGTGTATGTCTTTGGTAGACATTTTTTTTAAACAGAGGTACTTGATCACAGCTCTAACTTCGAGATTTGTATAAAAATGAATGAACCTCCCAGCGATTCGCTAGGGAAAGCGGGAGACCCCAAAATAAACTAAAAGCTAATTCTCATCAACGTCGTGATTCAGTAACGGAAGATTCGACATTAAAAATTAAACAAAATATATTGTTTTATATCTGTAATCTAATTAGTTTATTTTAAGCTAATCTAATAATAGCTTAAGTTAATATGTACATATACCGAAGCCTATTAGTGTTGAGTCAGTGACTTCAATCACGCGATCTGTAATCATTGAGTAACGGAAATGCAAATCGTGATAAATGTATGCTTTAGAATAAGGTGATTAAAAGCAGTATAAAGTATTTGAATCAAACGATTAATCAAACATAGTAAAAGTATATTTCATTATGAAATGGACTGGAATAGTATATAAATTTGATATCCCTCTAAATATTTATATATAATAATCTTTCGTTTTATTTTATAACTTCATGAAATGTTTTATATGCCATTAATATTATATATTTGTTTGTAAACTAGACTGGAATAAAGATGCTCATATTCAGATGGTCATATTTTAGGGAACAGATCTTTCAGTCGGATGTGGACAGCTGCAAAAGTAATATATTTTATAACTAAATTTTGTTGCGTTTTTAAATATAATTTCATAAATATATTCAGAAATTTTACTGAACTGAAACGAAAATGTTGAATTTTGTGAATTATTAAAGAATCACAATAAATTAAGTAAAATATTTATAATACTTTATGCTTATATCGTACTTGTTCGATTTAAAGTAATTCAATATTACCGAATCGTTTTTTTTATTAAATAAATCGTTGTCGTCTTTAATAAATAAATAAAATGATTGACAGTATACAGAAATGTTTGTCTGTAAGTAAAATAAAGATATATTTTTTTATATGTGATCGTCTTTATGAAAAAAATAAAGAATGCTTAATTCACCGAGGCGGACAGCGATACGGTAGCTCAATTGGTAGAGCTTCGGGATGGTTTCTCAGAGGTCGCGGGTTTGAATCCCTGCCCGTGTAGCTTATTTTTTATTCTTTATTTATATAAAAATGTGATATACATATAAAATAATTCTGATGAAAAATTATATTTTGTTGGAAATTCTACTTTAATAATTAAATAAACTATGAGCTATATTTGCTACTAATTTGCTATATAATAGTAGTTGCTACAGTTGATTGACCTAACTGACGAATAATACCGCCACCTACCGGGCTCAAATGAAAATCTAAAATATGCCCGAAAATCAAAGAAAAAAAAAACCCAAATCGGTCCAGTCGTTTAGAAGAAATGCAGTGAAAAACACAATTACATAATAATTTTATGTGCAAAAATATATAATTGATTTTAATATGTATAGGGTAAAACCAACTAAATTTCCTTGTTTATTATATATAAAAACAATTTATTGAAAATAATCCTTTTCGTTCAAGCTTTAATTTACTATTTAAGTATTATTTTAGATCGCGTCTGAGTTCAGTTAGGAGATCATTTCTCAAAGTCTCTCACTCCACTCCGCGTTGTTCATCTCAGATGATATAACCTCGCACGTTTTATTGGATACTTTTCTCAATTTTTCTTATTGTTTTCTTATATTCGCTACACATACAGTCCAAATAGTCTGTATGATTAATCAAATATCATTGAATATTGTAATATTGTGTATAATAATAAATAGAAAACTTACAAAACGTCTAATTTATTCTTGTCCTGGTTAATTCTTATCTCTGTATTAATAGTGTTAATATCGTGTTAGTTAAAATACAAATCTATATATCTTTATTGTATATTAAAATCTGCTTTTACTGTGTTTGTTTATGGCTAGACCGACTTTGATAAAGTTATGTAGAACACGTGGATGGATCTTATCATAATGTAGCTCTTTACTTTTAATTTAATATATATTAAGATATTAATTGTCGGGAATTTCTTTCAAATATATTTTAAGGTTTTAAATCTTCAATAAATAACCAATTAGTCATCCATTACCGTATGGGGAACATTTATTATAAAAAAGCCGTAACTGCTTGAAGAGAAATAGTATTTTTTTGAATAAAATACAAAGTTTGACAGATTACACTAACATACATTTGTGCATTTTGGATTTTGACCAAGATTTATGAATTACACCTATATCTCCTCTTCCATTGAATATAATTTGCATGCATTTGCAACATCATATAGTTCCGGGATGCTTTTTTTAATAGGTTGTAAATCATCAACAATGAGAGCCTGAAAATGCTGTGTGACGATATCTTTAATAGGGAACATGCAAAAAAATTTAAATGGTCTCAAATATTTTATTATAATAAATAATTTTTTTTAATTTACTAATCATTTAAGGCCATAAAATAATTTATGAAAAGTGTAAATTTAGGGAGCGAAATTCAAAATTCCAAAACGCGCCACCATTGGTCGAAAGGAAATGTGACGTCATTTGACACGCCATTCAATATATCGGCGTTTAAGTTCATACTGTGGTATCAGTGTGACTGAGAAAAATAAATAATTTAAACCTATATTTTCGTGCTTAAAGGTTTTATTAAATGATACAATTGTTTAGGTAATTTTAAAAACATTTTCTAAATACTCAACTCTAACTAAACAAATACCTATAAACTCTTTTTGAATAGCAGTTAGCATGCTACAACACAATACATTTTTAAAATGTTTCTGCCTCTGAATCATTTTTCACTTCACTTGACTCAGATAAATAACTTGGTTGATAATCAGCAGATATAGAAGATATAAGATGCTATAGAAGTATTTTCAGCTGTGTTTTCAGTAAACAATTTTCTTTTTAAAACAGATAGTTTTACTTTTAAAACTGTTGTGTAACAATGTTGTGTGTTAAATGAGGAAATGGTGACAATGCTACATTTTGTTTTTCAGCAGGTAAATTTACATTGACACCTTTACTTCCATACTTCGGTTTAATATTAACTTGCACAGCTTAGACACTTGGTAATTTATCTTTAATATGCAAAAAGCAAGGCTCTGCCTTATGATCATTACATTCAATAGGAGAAGTACTGAGTCTTGGCTGATTAATATCACAGACATTTGTATGGGCAGTACTAAGACTTACTTAGTATATCACTTCTTCGTAAAGGTCACCAATTTTTTAAACACTACTTTTGATAGCTAACTCTTAAAAGGCTTCATTAACCGATGTCAATCTTTGCCTTTTGCCTTATGCACATTCTCATTCTATCAGCTGGTGTTTTTGCCACAAAAATATATAAGGAACAACTCCTTTCTTCAAACTTAGATTACATCTTTCTCCTTGTTGTTTCGTTACACATATTATATTCAATACAATTTGCTGTATCTTCCTTAACCTGAAATAAATCGACAGACCATAAAAATTGCGTAAAACAAAACAAGGTTTCGGTTTTTATAGAAAGTTATACTGAAATTTGTAAGATAGGTTAAGTTAATTTTAAACTCAAATTTTCTAATATTTAATACTTACTATAAATTTAAACTATTAGATTAAACTTATTATAAATAAAGTATACTGACGTTAAATTGATCTTCACAACCATATAAACACGATTTAGGACATATATTATCCCTTTTAATTACCATACACCATTGTTTTTGTATTTTCGCATCTCTTGGAATACAAAAAACACTTTTTCGGGTATTTTTCTAATACTATTTTTGCACTCCGGTACTATACAATACTAGTAAGATGATTTATACTTCTTCCATGACTTATAAAGCAATTAAAACTTAAAATACTATGAAATAACTAAAAAGTTCATAGTAAACATTCACTGGACGTATCATTTGACGTCACGCAAAACGCGCGCAAAATGGCGGTGTTTAAACGAGTGAAATTTACTCAATGTTTTAATTTTCACTTTGAAAAAAAACTAGAATCTTTTCAAGCCTATTTATATTTTTTTCTACGATATAGAGAGGTAAATGATTAATTTACGTCAAAAAAAAACGTGAATGTTCCCTATTCTATACAGAGTCTGAGTCTAAGAAAACATTTTTTTTTATTAAAAAAAAATACAAAAATGCTTTTTTTGTTTCAGTTATTTTTTCCTTTACGCACGCGTATTGGTTAAAAATAAAAATTTGAAAAACATAGCCACATGTTTTATTGCGTTTGATTGAAAAATTCGTGATTTTTTCATAATACTTACAGATTGCAGGAGAATAAAAGTTTCAAACTTAAATAAGGCGTATTTTCATTTAAATTTATTCATTCTATTTGAACAATAAAGTTATTACAGAATTTTGTAGTATAAGATGTAGCTTCTCTTCGATATCTTTACATAATAACAAAGACTTGTTTCGTGTAAACAATTTAAATGTTTACGTTAGCAAGTTGATCTGTAATTAAATCCGAATTAAGCACAAAACTGTTTGTTTATTTGTTTAGTTTATTTACTTGTTTAGAAATAGAGTAGATCTTCAAGCAAAAAGTTTTCTATTGTAGTACTCTTTTACCGAATCTGTGTTTCGAGATATATACAAGAAGATTTCAATTTACTTTTAGAGCTAATTTGGGTATTTAATGAGTGAGAGAACTGAAAGCGCATTTCACGTCTTATTCTTCGTTTGTATAAGTCACCTTTATACAAAGCAATGCATATGTATCTTTTAATACATCAGATGAACTGTCTGCTTACTTGCCACTTTATAACTTGAGGTTTCTAAGAGTGTTCGAATCAATAAATTTCATCTAGGTAAGTGTGCTCCATCTTGGACAAGTATGGTTAATGCCAGCTGTACATGGTTATAGCTTGGTTCAGTCAAATTGCATATCTTCTGTTGTTATATATTTATATAAATGTCAAATATATTTTGCGTGAAGTGTTAGGTTGGGAGATCACTAAGCGTCAGACTAAACCGCTCGTTTGCATTTTTTTTTCAGAGACGAGAAGAGTCATGTGGTGCCATTTCGTAACATAATCGTCCTTTTAAGAATAATGCGATCTTGTGTACATAAGCGCATTATAATGAGGCATTTACAACAATTACTCACAGGCTGTTCTGTTTTTATGTACTGTAAAAATATTTTGTAGTACTTTCAGTAAAGTTCAAATTAGGTAGGTAATTTCGTATACCAGAGACCGTTTGTCATACTTGTTTTAATAACATCGCGTATATGATTAAAAACTCTTATATTTTTATCAGATAGTATGATAATTGTGAATTCAGATAAAAATGAGAAAAATGTTATAAAGACATATGTATTGTTCTTCTTTTATAGCAAGTTCGTATATTGTTATCGTGTTCACCTGCCGTATGACCGCACATGCGGTTAATAAATAAACGCTCGGCAAGCAATAGGATTAAAAATAAAATGCCGTTATTTAAAAAAAAAACGAAAAAAAAAAAAATAATTGCCTATAAAAAATGTTAACCATGCTATAATTTAATCCATTATAATTAAATATAAAATAAAAAAACAACTAGTACCAAAATTTGAAAATTTTAAAAGTTCATTCTCTTCATCCTGTTAACTGAACTATCATGAACCTTCATGAAGTTCCTTACTTTTACTGACCGAATGAGATAGTTTTTATCACACACCAGGTAGTCTAAGCATAATTGTAGTACTATCAAACAAGTCTTATAGACGTCCAAAGAAAATAGAGTCGTTGCATACATTTTTTCGGAAACACAATGACCATGGCGATGAGGATGTTGAGGGGTGACTAGGATAGACAAGGTTCTCACTGTCTGCCCTGGTTTCAACGACAGAAGGAAATACCGGAAGACGTTATTAAAAGCTTCTAGCTTTAGCTTTTGAGGGTACCTAAAACTTAGGTATCACATGAGGATACCAAAACTTTTCAGCTGCTGGCCTCATTCAACGTCCTACTTAGACTTTTGTTCTAGCGATTCGCTGTTTGTTATATTTGACACATTAAAACTCAGGTCATTTTGGTATTAGACCCAGTCCTAGACTTTATGTAATATTTCAGAAAGCACAATTAATACTTATTTAAAAACGATAAGAACATTTAGTCTATTACAAAAGTTATTTTTGTAATAAACAATATTGTTTATACAATTTGGCAGACAAGCGGAAAATTGTATTTTCTGAAACATTTTTAGATTTGAAATGTATTGCGAGAACGCCATTCTATTAGTCAAAGATCAAACACAACAAATAAAACTGTGTACGAGCTTTGCGTTTGTTGAATTGTATTTTAGCACATAGTATATACTGTGAACCAAATAATCACTTTTTTTTATAATATACAATGTCATGATACTTTTTAATGTAATTATTTAATGTATATAATAGATAGTATTTTTTTATTATTTACTATAACAAACATCAATAGAGGATTATATGATTAAAATACAAAGATCCAATTCATAGATACAGATGGATGTGCATTGGTTCCCAAACTAGGAGACCTGTGATATACCAATACCCTCCGCCAGATAATAAGTTACTATAATGGTCTATATAAAAATAAAGCTTAATAGTATAAGACTTTTACTTTAAACTACTGAAACTAATAACAGTACACTAATAAAACTGCACTAATAACATAATAAAAATTTGTAGCAACTTTATACAAATTTTATATAAAATTAAGAAATAATAAAATTATAAAAATAATAAAAAAAATAAGTGAATTGTAAAGTAAAAATTAAAAAATTGTCAAACACACAACATTATAAATAGGTTCAAATACCATAAATATATGTATGTATATACATACATACACACATACACACACACACACACTTCTCTAGGCCTATACACATATCCATATATATATATACATATACACACACATATATATATATATATATGTGTGTGTATATATATATATATATATATATACACACACATACACACATGCCCAAAAAAAATACGTACAAACATATATGCATTTGCTTTTCTAGACATTATTGTCGAACAGTGATCATTGCTTCAACTGATTCGTAATCTTGTTTAAGAAGAAACTTTTTTACTGTGTCTTTGCACGAGTGTCGTGACATTAAATAGATATTTAAGAGTTTTTGAAGATTATTGTAAATATATGCTTTAAGAAAGTAGGGTTGTCGCATAGCAAATGTTGTAGAACATTTTTGAATCCTATAAATACTCTTTTTAGATCGAGCAGACATGGTATTTGAGTCCAAAAAATTGGGTCTTGTAAAATGATATTATAAGATTCAAAATGAACAACTGGCGAACAGACAACAATATTCTAATTTTGTTGATATATTTTTATAATTTCTAAATAGACAAACTAATATGGAAACTTGTATTAACATATTAACAAATATAACTTATATTTGTGTTATATTTGTCCTTGTGTGTTACTCTTAATCTGCTTATTGTCTATTATATAAATAAAGACTTTGGCTTAGAACTATTAATATAAAGATCCTTCTTGGAAAAAAAAAAAGTGTTTGTATTAGTGTCGTAACTTTAATAAAATAACAGAAGCTTCAGAAAGCTGACGAGAAGTTGAAAATGTTTTTTAGACATTCTTTTAGGGCTTAAAAGATAATAATTATAAAATTGTAAATGTAAAAATATTTGAAAGAAATTGGATATATTAACAAAATATTACTATTACAACGTTTGGAGTTGATGGTACTAAATTCTGATCGGACAATTACAACTTGCATAATTTCTCAACATACTGTAATGAGGAAAGCAAATTGCACTTTTAATTCCATTTAGGAGTACTCTCGCTTAATTGATTAGGAATTATACCTCATAAGTATTAGTGTTATGGCGCCGTTAGTTTGATATACTTAATATTTTGAAATATCTCCTAAAAGTTTTACTATATAAAATAATTAATAATTAACATCCTATCTCTTTTTGGAACATTTGGTCCTAAGTTTTATGTAGTATTAGTGTTTTTCTAAACCAATTTGAATTGGTGAGTTCTTAGTAACATAAAAAATCGGACTACCATATACCTAAATCAAAGGCAAATACTTTTAGAGTTCACACTCTCTAGCACACGCATACACATATCCAGACGCACACACACATACTAACAAACGGTGACTTAAGTTCTGATCAGTATTGAATAGGTAGGTATGTATATAACTATGTATGTACCTATGTATATGTATGTACACATATGTGCAAGGCCAAAATCTCCACCAAAAATGATGATTGTAGATTAAGGAGATATAATTATTTCTTAAAAATAAAAGTACTTCTCTTTAGTTTTAGACTTTTCTTTGACATAAATTGTTTTTGTTAGAATATATATAATGGGAATATATATTTAAAAATCACATCACAGACAAACATTATTGTGAACACCTTCAGACAGAGGAATTAAAAAATATTATTCGTGTCTCGAAAAAATTCAAGAAACAGAATATTTAAATTGAACATTTACAGACAGTAATTATTAAAATTCCTGTTAAATCCTTAACCAACTAAAGTATTCCTTTTAATTATTTCAAAGGTGTTCCCTTTGATTACTTTTTATATTTAAGAGCTTAAACCTTTGTCAAATAATTTTCAAAATATCTAAAGGATTTAAAATGGAGTTCTTGTTAGAAAATCGAGAATAATTAAACAAAAACTTCTTAAATATGTTTTTATACATAGCTTACCGACAATATAGTGATGTAAAGAATGTGATGTATAGTGATGTAAGGAGACATACAGACTATATTGTGAGTTTAGAATAAATGACTGTAATAAAACGAAGGTTGCCTTTGTATTTTTGGTCTGAGCTGAATCTAGGTTTGCGGTTGTCTGTGCTACTTTCCATTATGTTCCCAACTTAGAATTTAAATGTACCTTTAGTGATAAGCATTTTAAAATAAATAAACTTTTGGTATCTTATATGTTGTGATTATTGACGGTTACCAAAAAATATGTAAATGATAATGAATAAGTTCAGTTTCAGGTAAATAATTCTAAATAATACTTAAATTTATATTCCAGAATTAAATAAAAAAAAAAAATTTCATCATGAGTTACGCCAAATTCATGTTCCTGTCGTTCTGACCGTGTCCATTAGTCTCAATTATTCTAAATCTAAAAGTTCTTGCAGTTATTAAAATTTAAATATTCATTTGTCATTATTCAAATAAAATGGAAGATTACTTGGTAGTTATTGCGGTCTCTATAAACTGACAAATTTACTAAATGAAAAAAAAAAAACTCTCTATTATGTATCGAAAATAGAAATCTATACTTTGAGATATATATATCTTCTTTAACCTCTTCAAAACATAAATGAAAAACAGTTAATTCAAACTCAAAGTATATCTACACCTATTAAATACGAGGAAACTTCCGGGGGCTACGCCTTCGGGATGTCCTCGGAGACCCTGACCGATAACAATTTTTCTGACCGCTAACACCTTTCTTGACCCTGCACACAAATAAAACAGTGAAGTAAAATATCTAATTTGTTTCAATATAGAATTCCATACGTCTGCATGCTAAAATGCCTTTACTTATTCTGAGTTTTTAATTTATTAATTAATAGATCAAGAAACCGCCTAGAGTCACATAATATGTCTTATATTGTGTATCCGTCAGCTACACATTCGAACGATAACACACTTATATACCTCGAACGTTATGTTCGGGCCATTAACTTGGGTCAAAGGTACAGATCTTAAGTCCTTAAATTCTTCTTCCATAGTAAGGATATGTACTACTAAGTAGGTATTTGACCCATAGTCGTGCAAGAAATCCAGATGTTCGGACAACAGATCCACACCACTCTCACTCAGAACAGTCAGTATCGAATTAGCACATTTATTCCTATTGACCAATGATCATCCGTTATTATAAAGTACGAACATAATTTAGACTCCATAACATAAACATATTAACATTTAAAATTCTTAATCACATAATAGCAGTATCAAATGATTTCGTTCGTTTAATATTATGTTTAAATTAAGTTATTGGAAGCGAGCTGCTTTTGCTAATTATATTACAGTTGCTAATTTTATATTAAAGTTTTAAATTCTGTGGTTCTTAAAAGACCTTTAAAGTAATTACATTTAAGGAATCCCTCGACTTCAATGGAAAAGTTAAATCAGGCATTTAACACTTGATGGCGTCTTTTGAAAAACTTTTCTCATACAAAATTGTTGTACAATAATGTAATTTAAAAATATCTTGTATAACTTGGCCTTTTCTTGTTATTACTTTCTTTTACCAATTACTGTAACATTTTTTTGATTATTTGAATAAGGTTTATTTTTAAGATTTCATCTTAAGCCCAATAATTTATTATAAAACAATGGATTGATTATATCTGTAAAATATTGGTAGCAGAAAAATTAATAATTCTTATAAATATACATTTTTTTCTCATTTTCTAAAGATTTGTTCTATTTTGTTATTCCGAGGTAGGTATATATAATTCAACTTTTAGTGTTAGAAATAGAAATGCTGCATTATCTATTTGCTGTAAAAGTGACTTATTGATGAGATTTGTTTGTAAGTTCAGCTATTGTATTAAACAATATATAAATATCAAGTTAAGTCAAAAGAGAAAACCTTAAAGCAATTTAAGAAACTTAAAACGTGGCAGTAACTTAAAAGGCTTTAGTCTGCGAAGGACCTAGATACGCCAGGTGTGCTTAGTAAATGTTCTTAACGCAGACTTAGGTCAACATTATTATCTTACTTAGGCTTACTTACGGCTTATAAACTTATATTTCGTATAAGCTTAGTTAATAAAATTAACATGACATATTATGAATTTGAAGGATCCAAAATGGCGGATACGGTTAATAAATTTCAAGAGTATGATGGTAATAAACAAATAATATTCCCAGGACAATTTAAAAATAATATTTCTAGTGTATACGAAGTATATGTCATAATTCAAAAAATATTTTTTTTATAACCACCATCAATCTTACAACATTTTTAACATGTTATTTATTTTCCATTTTAGATACAGTAGTACACATGACATTTAAACACATATTGGGTATAAAAAACGGTAATAAAATAAAAATATAATCTGTTAAACCATTTATAATTTACGTTATCTGGAATTATATCGGTAGAAATATATTGGCGTCCTTACAGATATTCATTAAAAATATCCACTCATTTTAAATGTTGTAAAATCGATAAGTCGGTATACAAATACCAAGTAAAAATAAAAGAACATATTCTAATGAAATTAACATATTGACCGCTATCAGAATAAACCACTTGCTATAACTATAGATAGATACGTACGGTAACATAGGCTTATATGAAGCAGAATATGGTCCTAACATAAAACGGAAAAGATATATCATCAACCTTTTTTATGGAAATCGATAAATGTATATTAAAAAGGTTGGTGATAGTTTATAGTAACGATTTTCCATATTTTCCTTGTTATCTTTTATATTCATTGAGTGTTTAATATACCTACAATTACTTAAGATAGATATTCCCTTGGGCGATTATCCTAAAAGAAAAATATTGTGAGACAGACACGGAGTGTTAGCTTTTAGGAAGACAAATGGCCTTTTATTCCTCAGAGATTAACTAGTATAAAGCGGAACTTCGGAACAATAAACATATATTTTTTATAGTGGAAAGGTTACTTTAAATTTATCATTGCCTCATATTAATTTCTATTTACAATGTCCTCGAGATAAGTAACTTTGAAAGCAACTTTATTCCTGTTCGGCTCCCGAGACGCAACAAATACTGCATAGTGAAACACAAATGCGTTTTTATCGCTTTGAATCTAAATGAAATTCCCGAAAGATGAATGAAAAAAAAAGAAAATTAAAGCTCGAATAATCTTGTGAATTTATAAAAAAATTGTGGTTTATTTTATTCCGTTTTATTTGAACAACTTACTTAACGAGACTCGGTTATATATTTTTTTCTGTAGTTACAATTTATACGTAATATATTAATTACGTATAAATTGTATCTATTTTAGAGATACGCTTTGTTCTCGTATCTTACACCACGTTACTTTAAAATGGGCTGTCCTCAAACTGCTTCTAATCTCTATTCTCTAATTATAATAACTATGACGGTTGTTTGTCTCTTAGAAGCTGCATACATTTAGAATATAGAGATAATATGAAATAAAGAGTGAAGCATAGGTGGCCACAGATCAGTAGATTAAGATCCTTAGTATTGCGATTTCAATAAACATCTAATGTATAGTTGAAATTTAAAATATTCATTTGAACAAGGCAAATTACTAAAACTAGGCTAAATCATTAATTGTTTTGCCATAAACATATTTTGTTAATCTTCAATCGGTCCCAAAGGGTGCTGACCAGATCTAGATTTCAAAAACCGTTATACCCAAAGTCGTAGCATAAATAAGTTTCTGAACGAGACTAGAACGATTTTGTTATTTATTATATGTTTTACAAAAAATATATATTAAAATTTCTTAGGTATACCTACGAGTACATCCGATACCAGGAAAATTCCAAATCTTGATCAATTCGGTATTCGCTTATTTTTCTTATCGGATTGAATTATTTTGTTTCTAAATTCAAGTATTTGTTATCAGAAGTGGCAAAGAATAATAATTTAATTTAGCTTTTTAAGCTATTGCAAAAAAAAAATATTTTTAAAAATATTAGTGTAAAAGTAAGTAAACACACATATAATGTGAGTTTAGAATTAATGATTGTAATAAAACGAAATTTGCTTTTGAAGGTCTAAGCTGAATCTAGATTTGCGTTTTGTTCTGATAATTTTCATTAGGTTCACAGTTTAGAATTTAAATGAATCTTTGATAAAACCATCTAAAAGATAAATAAAATTATTTTATATCATTGTTTCCAGCCACTAAATTGTAAATTTTTTTTCCTAAATTCAAATTATAAATTATACGGCCTCTCAACGACTTTGGCAGTAATTAAATTTGAGGAATCCTTGGACTTTAATGGAAAAGTTAAATCCAGCACTTAACATTTGATGGCGTCTTTTGAAGAACTTCTCTAATACAAAATTCATGTGTAATTATATATTTTTAAAGTTTTATTAACTATTTATTTTATTTATTATGAGTGTAGTAAATTTAAATAAGGATTTGTATATTTATCCTCCAAAAAATATTTACTCGTTTTACTGTCATGATAAAATATATAAATAGATTTACATAACAATTTGCTGTCGTTTAGATTTCTAGTTAAGATGCATTAAATCATAAACATTAACACAATTTGAAAGTTACAAAACTTCATACATGACTTTTCAATATTAAACATAAAATCAAATTAAGAGTATATTTACTCTTAATTTGATTTTATGTTTGATGTATATAATACTTTATATAACTTTTTTTTCCTTTGCTAAAGCTAACACTAGTTCGAAAAGTTATTTGATATAGCTATTAAAAGTGCTGAGGACAGAAAGTGAAAGGGGATTCTTTTATGTTATATGTTAAGCTGTGTGGCAACCTAAGGTTTGCTATGCTTTGTTCTCTAGAAACCCCCTATGGTTATTCAGGAAAAACTGAGTGTGGTTCTAGATGCCTGATATTCGGATCGTAGCTGTTCGTATAGTAGACAATGGGTGTAAAGTCTGTGGTCCATGTTAAGACGATCTAACCATGAAGCTTAGGCTTATCATACCCCGGGTATCGTAAGTGTATCAAGGGTATTAAGGCTATGATAAGCTTATCGTCATACCGGCCATAACTGAGCGATCCATTTTCCAAATCTGCTAAACAAAATATTGCTCAAATTGAGTCGAAGCTACGACCTCTTCATCGGCTTTTTAAAGTCATTCAGACATATCAAAAATAACTAATTAATTATGTTGTGTAATTGATTACATTTAAAAAGAAATAATAGTTACATAATAAACGTAATAATTCGTATTAAAATAGGTAATTGTTTCCCTTTGTTTAAAAGTTTGATACTGTGTTATTCCGAGTACATAATTTAACTCTTGATTTTCGAAGTAGAAACATTTTGTTTTATTTAGACTATGTAATTTAGCCAGCTCATTAGGACGCTGGCATTTGCGAAGCCTATTTTCTAAAGTTAAACTGACTTTTTGCTAAGTTTGTTCGTTAATTTAGCTGCAATGTAATGTTTGTTATTTTAGATACTCACAAAAGATTTTGCTTATATAATTAGAATTTTGGTAATCAATTAAAATAAAACTTTAGATTTATTGAACAATCTATTACGTGACGGTAATATAAACACCTTTGATCGTCCCACTAATGATGGCGATGATGTCAACCATTGGTTTTTCAGTGGGTAGCCTTAAAAATGGCAGCGTCTTCTATGCTGCCGGGTAGTCCCACATACCCCCCCTCCCCTCGGCCATCACCATCCTGGTCGACGGGACGACGCGTAACGCATTTTTCCAACAATAACAAAAGGTGTATTTATATTCAATGTTCTTATTTCTAGTTAAGGGTCATATTATTGTTAGAAATTTAATTTTATTAAGACCATAGCTACGAAACACTTTTACTATTAAAAAAAGTGATTTTAAAGATAAAAATAAAAAATGTTTTTAACACATTCTTTCAGTTAACAAACAAATGAGAAAGAAAAAAATATCTTTCGCAATCACATGTTCACATAAAAAGATATAATAAAGTACAAAAAAGTGAATCCCAGAAAGAATAATAATGAATATATTAACAAATTAAAAAAGTAACAAACTAAAGAGACTGTCCGATATTTTCAATTGTCTTCTATTAATATATACACAAATACTTAGGACTTAAATATTAATTTTTAATAATAAGTAACAATAAATTAGTTTCGGGCTTCATAAATAAACTATATAGTGTGTGTTATGTCAACAATAACTGTACAAAAAATAGTTTTATAACCTTCATTAATCATGCGACATTTGTAACATGTTATTTTTTATTTTTCGTACATATATGTCATTGAAATGTATATTCTTGCGTCTATTGAACAGCTTAAAATGCCATGAAAATCAGTTAAGTGATTTTTTGCAATTATAACAATAGTATGATTCCCAATCGTAAACTTTATATAAATATTAATTTACATTTTATATATAAAAGAAAATTACGTTAGCTACAGACAGAGAGTTGAAAAAAATGAAAACTGATTTAAACTAATTTTAATGAAATAATTATAATTATGTACTTATTAAATAATACAAGAATGTGCCCCCCTCGATGTAAGTACAAACAATAATGACAATATTATATTAATAATTTAGACTTATATTTTAATTAAACTGCAAGTATGCATTCCGTCGCGATAACATAATACACATTTTGTTCACATGAGGGAATGTGAGTGAATATCAGCAATTCTTACGCTCGGATGATGATGATGAATTATTATACACTTAAAAACTCATCTGACTACTTAATATCTAGAACTAGGAGTGATGCTTCTCGAATGAGATCAAATATAATATACTAGTGTTCGAGCTATAATCACATCCACACACAGATAAATATATAAAATGTATTTACAAAAAAAAACATAAAGTAAAAGAATTTATATTCAACAAATTTATATTTTTTATAAGACAGTAAATCTCATAGGCTTTAATTATTAATTGCAAATTCTGGGCTAACAATTATATTTACTCGTATATTATTTTATGAACGAATGCATTCTTTGAAAATGGAAAAATAAATTGTTACTTATTAGTAGCAATTATTAGTAAAATAAATGATATTTTCATCTAGCTTTATCATATTTCCGTTCGTAATGTAATATACAGATACAATTTTATAACAAAGCATAAACTGTTTGTTGTTTGTGTGTGATTTTGTTATTTTATATCTTGATTAATAAACTCCATTTCTTCAACAGAAAAAACACCCAATACCAAAAACAAATTATTTTTTCCTATTATTGGTTAACAAACAAATTTAAATTTATTTAATGGAGAGATTCGTTTCTTAAAAGTTATTTGACTTATAACTTACCTATAGTCATACAAAGGTAAAAATATATGTGATGTAAGTTTAAATGACTGTAATAAAACGAAGCTTTTGCAGCTTTTGTCTAAGCTGAATGTAGGTATGCGGTTTGTTCTGTAACCTACCATTACTACCTAAGCAATTTAGAATTTAAATGATTCTTTAGTAATGTCTATTTTTATTAGTTTCGATAAATATAGTACATAGAACACCAAATTCACCGATACCGATAACGATACGGTAGCACAAATGGAAGAGTGACGGAATGGTTTCTCACAGATAGCGTTTTCGAATCCTGCCTTTTTAAAATATATAAATTTCTTTAAATTTACTTTTTATTGATTAAACCTAATTAACGGCTTCTGTATAGAATACTTTAGTTTACCGAATAGTATCTTAAAAGATAAAAACATATTCAATACAGAATGATACTGAGTATTGCGTGTTCTTTTAGATATTTCTTTGCAAAATAGAAACATCATGTTCCGAGTTTATTATTTATATGTGTGTGTTTGTATTGTTTTACAAAAGAAACAATAATGTACTCTCAAACTGGACTTTGCAAGAAATGGAAAAATAAAATAAAAAATAAATAATTTTATGAGAAAAATATTCTGCAAAAATATATTTTAACGGACAAAAATATATTGTACTTCGTATTTTCTCGTGCAAGTAAACACACGTAAGTAACAATACGAGAGTTTTGCTTACATTTTTATATTGTTTTTTTTTTGAAATTCATAGAACAATTTCATAGTTTGTACTTTCATCTTTTGAAAATATATAGCTAGTGATATAAAACAATTATTTATTAAAGTTGATAGCAGAAAATTAGGTTATTTTTCGAAAATATATAATGACTCACGATCTATGGTGTTAAATATGAAGGTAATTAAATATAACAAAACAGCACTTAAAGTAATTTCACTGTTATGCAATCACGGGTAATTTTAAAATGATGTATATTAAATTAAAAGATAACATTATAGTCAATATAAAATTGCTTATACAAGTATGTTAGAAATAGGGGTATTTGTAACAAGCCCTGAAAATATCAGAATTCGGGTTTTCATGAAAAAAAATATTTAAAATTGTGTCATGAGTTCTGATTGGAAGTCTATTACTTTTGGATGATTGATTGGTTGTCTGACACGTTATGAACCAATCAGAAAGCTTAACAAAAAAATCAGCAGCTAATTATATTTTTTTATGTCAGCTCTTCTTAAGCCAATTATATAGATTTCAATTTTGTTGCCAGTATTATGTCTATTATATATATGTGTGTATTTTTTATTTATTATAGTCAAATAATGTACTCGAGAGAAGCAATTTATCTTAATAACATGATATACGCATTTGGTATAGTTTATTTCTCTAATACTGGCATGATAGAAAGTACCATTTTTACAAATAGCTCTTAGAAACGATTTGTACTTGATTTCTTATAATGTCTTGTAAATTTTGCTATTACATAAGATAGCATTTATGTATCATTACATTCTAGAATCTTATGTACAGAATTTAATTAATTATCCCCAAACCGATAAAGCTAAGTAACTTATTTAATATTTCTTAATTTTTTTTTTCTCAAACAAACCCAATAATAAACGTAATATTGAGTTTCTGAAATAAGATTTTACTGCTTTTAATTAAGAGAATTAATAAAACGAACCGATTTAGTTAAACAATTTGTTGACTTTAAAGAACTCATTAAACCTCAGCCGGTACAATTGCAAATTAACTTGATAATTATAATAATAATAATAAAATAATATCAGGACAAATTACACACATTGATCTAACCCCTAAGTAAGCAAATTATTTGCTTGTGTTAAGGGTGATACAAATACATAGAAATACACATATAAATACTGAAAATATATTTAATAAACGACCAAACCCAGAAACACAGACATCTATGCTCATCACATAAATGCCTGTCTCCGCCGGGAATCGAACCCGAGCCCCATTGCGCCGTGACACGTTAGGCGTCTGCGCTAACCACTCAACCAACAGAATCAGGATTTGAATCGCGACATCCTAGATTTCGTTGCCGTCACAATGGCAACTGAACCATCTGTTACCACCAACCATTTATGTTCTATGCATTATTGTTTCATTAGTAAGCATAACATTTTAAATACCGTAATAAATACATTATATTTATTAAATTATAACGATATTAGTAAATATATACCGTAACTCTCTATTTATTTGTAGATGTACATTCCCTCATCTTTTTTGTTTTATTTCGGTATCGGATCCTAATAAAATTCTTTTATTAGGGTTATATTCTTCATGCAAGTATTTCAATGGAGCGGGTATCAAAAGATGGGAATATTTATTCGAAAAGCTAGAATGTCCAACGAGTGTTGAACCACAACGTCATTTGATTCTCTGGGCATTTTAACATAAATAGACAAACAGAACTTGACAAATCCTTTCAAAATTAATTCACGCCATGTCTTAGAAGCGTGTCGTAACAAATTACTTGCGGTTTCTGTCGGTTAATTTTGGGTCAACGAGTTTTCGCGGGAAAATGGTTAACCCAAAGGAAATCTAAAATAAACTTCATCAATTCGTGATTCAGAAATGGAAAATTTTATTGAACGAATCGATTTTAAATCTTTTAAATCGTAATAATTTTTGGAGTTGGATTTAAAAGGTAGCTTTTTCTATAAGGAGATTTATAGTATAAATCTTGTTAATATATAATAGTATACTATATATATGTATAATAGTATGTATATTGCGAAACTGTAAAAAGCGTAATTCTAATGAGTTAAGCCCGAGATCTCAATCACGCAATCTGTAATCAGTGAACAAAGGAAATGTGAATTGGGATAGATGCTCTAGAATAAAAGAAATTTGAGAGAAAAGAATGTTTGTGTTATGTGAGTCGTCTAAAAACCATATATTGGTATTAAAAAAAACATATAAAAAAACTAAATTAAATTATAAAATTAATCTAACAAACATTTTTCGTAATAAAAATAGATATTTATTAAATTAGATTTTTTAATGTTTTATTCTCATGAAAGAATATGTTATTAATATTATATGCTTGTGTTCGTTTATAAACTAGACTGGAATAAAGATGCTCATATCTCCGGTCATATTTTAGGTAAGAGATCTTTTCGTCGGATGTGGACAGCTGCAAAAGTAATATGTTTCAAAATAAAATTTCGTTGCATTTTAAATTAGAATCTCATATTCTAAAATTTTACAAAACTAAACTGAAAATGTTGTTGTTGAGTTTTGTGGATTTTATAAAAATTATAGTAAACTAGCTATTGCCCGCAGCTTCGTCCGCGTGATTATGAAATTACTCTTATCTTGTCACACTAAAGAACTTTTAAAGGCATTGAATAAAAATAATGGTTATTGTTATAAAAATTCTCTATGCACTTGTTTTGGTATCTATTTTTATCGATGTGATAAAATTATCGGGCGAACTTACTCTTGAATGGTCATTATTTTCTTTTCTAGATCTATCATAGATTTAAAAGTAAATTATAAAGTGAAATAGTTAAAAAAAAAAAGTTAAATAGGAAAAAAATAATATGAATACCAATCTATGAATGACTTTTTACTATAAGTCATAATCAATATAAATGTCAATTACACTCATAGGGTTGCGAAAGCAGTTATTTTCCCTTAAACCGAACTTGCTGTATCTGTATCATACAAAATATCAACCCCAAAAAAGACACCTTTTTGGTTCGAATCTCACAAAATCCTGGCTCCTAAAACATTTAAGACTCCTAGCACTTGTAGTAACAAAGTTTCACACTTATTTTTGTATGTAAACAACGTTATAATATTTTTCTGTTACCAAGTGTAAAAAATTTTGGCTATGAATAAAATATTTTTTTTTTTAAACTAATCCTTTAATATATAATTTGGGTTTTATTTTAGCTCGCATCAGTGCTCAGTTACGAGATCATTTCTCAAAGTCTCTCGCTCCACTCCTCGTTGTTCATCTCAGATGATATAACCTCGCAAGGTTAATTTGATACTTTTCTCAATTTGTCTTACTACGTTATTATATTAGGTATATGTTATATATGATATAGTTTATTTGATGTATTATGACAAATATTACATAGAACAATATAACTGAATACTGGAAGCATTAAATTCATTTTCTTTTGTTATTGTTGTTTTTGCTCTTTATATTATTGTACGCCAAGTTCAGTTGTTTTTAGTTCCATACTTCTTTAACTTTTTGACCCTTTTTTTTTGTTTGGCATAAAGCACCCAGAGGGTTTTTCGTAGATCTTTTATGAAATTAATCATTATTAGATAATTTGTATTTAATTTATGATTGACTAATTTCATCATCAGAAGTATATAGTTTTAAAATATTTGAATGGCAACTACTTATTGAAGTGAAACTTCTTTATTTCTACATTAATTACGATTTTTACGTGTAATAATATATTTTTTTGCATTTTGATTCGAAACCCTTTGCATACGGTTGCTTAAATGCATTCAAAGTCACATAATGCCGTGTTCCTTACTTTTAAGACATTGTTAATCGCTGATATTGAGATTCTTAGATTCTTAGAATGCGAATCTTTTGAGATTCTTAGAATACCGTTAACGATATTCCTAATTTAATCAGAGTCTGTGCTAAGAAACAAATATAATGTTTAATGGGTATCCCAATATGTATATTTTTTTGTATTTTGTACTCTGATTCTTTATATAACCAGAAATAAATTAATTAAAATCCTTACAGATGGAATGGATGGTACCTAGTCTTTTTTAATTATTAACAGCTCGGTGATTTAAAAGTAGTTACAAAATATTTATTAAATATTGTTTTGTTTGTTTGCTTACAAATTTATACCATCGTCTAAAAAAGTCCTGCGTGTCCCAATCTAGATTTCAAAAACCTCAAATTTAACTATTATGGTACGATAGGTACGATAAAAGGGAGTACCAGGTGAATATGCTCATGTTTAATCTCCCTTTAGTCCTGCATTCACCTCTCCCCATATGGTAGTATGGCCCCAATGTCAACTTTATAAACCCAGCAATAAATTCACTCAAATAATTAACGGAAATTATTATAATATATGTTTTACATGAACAGTTATATTTCTGTATAAATATCAAAAATATTTTACGGTTCAGTTCGCCGTCTCATACTTTGACAGCTAGAGAGCGTGGTCTGTGGTTATCACTAAGCTTCAGATAAAGACTCGTTTGCTCTTTTATTCACACAAGAGAAATAAAGAAGTAAAAGTCTTGGGGTGCCATTTCTTAACATACTCGTCATGTCATGATCATACAGTTTTATGTATGAAGTTGCATTACAATGTAGGTACTTACAATTCTTCTGTTTTCTCCGTATTAGAATTTGTTCTCTTTTTTAAATTTGTATTCGTCGCACTTTTGACATATAATTTGGTCAAAGTTCAGTTTTGTAATTTTATCTTTATCTTTATATACCTTATAACTAAATATAAAACTCTGTAACCAGCAATTATTAAATCGTGGTATAACGGATCAATCTCCCTGTTAGAAGTTAACATCGCTTAAAAATATTTCTACATACTGGTTTTAAAAAAATGTTCTATTTGCAATTTAATATTGTCTATGTTTTCAATGAAAAACAAATAAGATAATTCTGCATATTTGAGACAAATACGTTATTTATCAGATAGTTTCTCCAAATATATATTTGTTTATTAATATTCCCATTTAACATTCATAATTCACAAAACGAGGGCAACATTATAAAAAAATGTATGATCGTTGTTTTTTTGCTTTTGCGAGGTCGTTTATTGAAATCATATCCGACATATTGTAGGATGACCTGCCGGGTAGTTTAATTAAGATTTCAATCAATAGACTTAAAAAAAATGTTTGCCACTATTATAATATATATTTTTTATAAACACGTTTACATATATGATTACTTGAATTTTAAATAAATAAGAACATAATTTGATAGCATAAGAGCAGAATTCTAGTTCAGAAAGTTGCAAAGGTTAAATATCATTGAAGAGACAGTAAAGCCAATTACCATTATAGAATAACAAGTTATTCTACGGGTTTGTATTATCGTAAAAAAAGTAATTGTAATAAAAATATAACTATAAAAAACTTAGCATTTCATTGTTATAAATTTTGAATCGGACATTTGCATTTTGCATTAATTCCCAACAATCGTAATACGGAGAACCAGCTGCAGTTCTAACTCAATTTATGACCACTCTCTCTAAATCGATTAGCAACTATATTACTTTTATACGAATATTAAGTTTGTGGCGTCGTAAGTCTAATGTGTTTGTATTTGAAAAGGTTTGAAGTAACGTCTTACAGAAATTATTTATTTAAGTGTTTTTAAAAAAAAAGTAACCATATATTTTTCATTATTTGTAATTAGTTGACCATCTCTTGCAGACAGCCTCTCTACATTAATCCCAACAACATTTGTTCTACGACTTTTTACAAATATTAATAATCAACAAAAAAAACGAAACAAAAAAATTTGCTCCGTCCTTTACTTATTACTCTGTATTTTGTGGGACGTTCTTAAAAGGTCAACGCCTGGGCGCCGTACTTACGCTCAGAGTTAATACCTTGTTTAGAGGCAACAAATAGATTGTGTATGGGAAAACAGATATTTTTAAAACTATGCATTTTAAAAAATCTTAGAACAAATGTTGTTGGGATTGATGTAGAGAGGCTGCTTGCAAGAGGTGGCCAATTAATTACAAATAACCCTGTATATATAATATCTGAGTAAATGACTGAAGTGATTACAAGTTATCAATTCAAGTCGTAGTAGTATTCTAGTATTCTAGATGGTTTATGTATGTACAAAACCTAGATTCAGCTTAGACTAAAACAATATATATATATATATTGTTTTAGTTTAGTTTTAGTTATAACGTGATATATATAATGTTATGTATATATATTATATATATTGTTTTAGTCTAAGCTGAATCTAGATTTTGTAGTTTGCTCTGTCATTTATTATTACATACACAATTATATATTTTTATTTTTTTAATGGTGTCTAGAAATCTACATCACTTAAACTTCACAATCACTAAGACATCATTTTATATATCGAGAAAATTGACGGGTACTACACATCATGTTAATGTTGCTTAGTTGATTAATAAAATGAATTCATTTCATAGATGTAAAATTAAAAGTGAATAAAAGTTACTTCAAAATTATAATTTGCAACTTTCCAAAATTATACATTTCAATTACAAATAGAATTATTTCTGTTTGTATTTTTTTTTGCTTTATTTGTCGCAGGTATATAGGCAGTGCACTTCACGAGACACGGGTGAATGTACTAGATTTGAAAAAAGCCAATTGATGAAAATATTTGCCACTTCAAACTTAATGTATATCCCCCCGATTATAAGTAATAGTATTTTGATACAATGCTAGTATTTTAGCTAAAGCTGATAAGTGAGAGACCCAAACCCTTGAAATCAGAAAGAAAAATCATTATCCAATTGGATTCTTTATTCTCGGTATTTAAATATCGTCAATTGTTTTCTAATGCTCAACACAACCTAGACTAAAAAACGCAACCTAGACTAAACATACTACCTAGACTCCATAGCGTAAAGACGTATACATATTATTAAATTTCACGATTTCACAGTACAAATATACAGACAATTTCGTTATAAATTTTAAGTAAATGTAAACCTTTACTTGCTTTTAAAGATTTACATTTTCTTTTGAATATATATTTTATAATAGTTTTTAAATTTAAATTTCTACGATCTTTAAGCGATCCTCGCAGTAATTAAATTTAAGAATCCTTGGACTTTAATGGAAAGTTAAATCAAGCACTTAATACTTGATGGTGTCTTTTGAAGAACTTCTCTTATATAAAATCGTTGTATAATTATACAATTTTGGAATACCTTTTATATTCAAAAATACTTCATTTTTGAAGAAGGTTTTTACCAGTTATCGTTACATCTAACGATCATTAGAAATAGTTTTAAATTTACTTCAATTTTCAGTTAATTTTAATAAAAAGTTATAATTAATAAAAGTCCTGATTATTTAAGTCAAAGTCATCATTTTTGGCCTTACTAGCCTCCAATGATGTACACCGAAGTAGAAGGCGAAAACCACTCCTTGCCAGACTTAAGTCTTTAGACTGAAGTCAGTAATTGGAGCTGAATTCGAAGTGATCCGTCTACCCAGACCAGCTCGACAAATGCCCAGATTCTGTACTTGGGTCTGCCACCGCGATCTTTCTACTACCTTCTGGCAATCAAAACAGATGAGAATTCAGCAAGACCCATTGGACATCATATGCTAAGTAATTGGTCCTTAAAGCTCCTCCCTGGATGATCCTTGAAAGAAGTGCTTTTGGTATCATAAGTCTATCATCATACCGGGCTTAATATCTCATCCAAGGAAACCACTCTTGGAAAGGGAAAACATACAGTATGGTTTTCCAAAATCTGTTCGTAGTTTTTTTTTCAGTTAAAAGAGATTGAAAGTTATTGAAGAACCTAATAAAAAGCCTTCAATCTAGGATGGACCTAGATTGTTCTAGGTGTGCTTATATAGGAAATGATCTAAGCTCTGACTGAGGTCTACATTATTATCTTACTATACAAGTTACGATTAGATAAAATTTACATTACTTATAAACTTCAGGCAGGATTAAATGACACTTATAAATATTTCAAAACTATAATCTTTTATCACAATAAATATTAAAAAAAACAATAGACTTACAAAAGAGCGACGAGGTAGTGAAGTTTAAGACAATTTTAATACTTAATATTATTGATATTTAATATAAATATATTCTGAGTACCAGAGCCTCTTTTACATACTTATCAACAAGAATAATTCCGATATCGTATTTTTGCAATTTATTATAAGGAAGATAAAAGACACCCTCGACGTTTTCAATGCCGATAGAAACCGATATAAGAGTATTTTAAAATAAACATGGATATGTCAAAGGTATATACATAAAATGTAGTTATTTAGTTACGTATACATGGGTCAAATTAACAGTATATATTATATGGCCATCTTTTGTATTTATAACAATAGTATGATAATTTATAACTAGTTATATTATCTGGAATTATACGAAAATCCTTATTATATTCTATACATATTAGATAAATAAACATTAATTTACTTATTTTATATGTTGAGTAATAGACAAATCGATACAGAAATACTAAGTGCAGACATATTCTTGTGGTAGTTATTATATGGCATATGCCCCATTATCAGTATAAGACCTTCTTCATAACATCGATATCATATGAGGAGGGTCTAATGCTGATAACGGGGCATAACTGTGAGGTAGAATATGCTCGTTTGGGGTAGAATATTGTCATAACATAAAACGGAGGCTATGAAGATCTAGAGCATCAACCTTTATTACAGAACACGATGATGTATCACAATAATATCTTTGTTTGTAACACATCATCGTCTTCCGTAAAAAAAATGCTTTAGATCTTCATAGTCTTCGCTTTATAATGTATGTTCATTGTGTGGTATAATTAGTGAGTTAAATTATTTTGTTATTTATTTAATGCATTTTGCAATGTATTTGCTATAAAATAACGATTTATGTACGTTTTTATTGATTATTGTAGATATAAATTATTAATAGAATTGATTAAATATATATGACCTTAGACTAGTATAGCCTTTTTAAATAAGGTACATTAACCTTGGCAGGAAAGGCTATAACTTACGTTATTAACATATTCTTTAATAATAACGATCATGCGGCACGGAGTTCCTTACTGATATGATATAACGATATGTAATGAGGCTACTTACTCGTTACGATCAACATGACTTTATAGAGAATCACCTCATGCATATTTCAACGAGAATGACGGTTAATGAGAAACTGAGACAGCAATATTGGGGATTATGTTTTATACCGTTATTAGTATTTAGTACACAAATTTATATTATACTAGCGAACCCAGCCCGCTTCGCTGGGCTAACCCTTACTTTACCTGGTGGCGAGTTACATCAATGGACATAGCATATTCGTTTTCTTCGAGGAAACATACATGGTCATACCAACTTTTATGACAATCGTTTGAACGGGGCGGAAGTCTATATTTGACAGCGCCGCCTGGTGGCGAGTTACATCAATGGGCATACCATATAAACCTTCTCCGTGGAAAAATACATAATATACATACCAATTTTCATAATCATCGGTCCAATAGTTTCTGAGTTCATCGATTTCATATATACAAACATCCTTCTATATATATATATATATATATATATATATATATATATATATATATAGAATATATATATATATATATATATATATATATATATATATATATATATATATATATATAGAATATATATATATTTTTGGTTTATCATTAAACATTGGGAAGAAAATAGATGAATAATACTTACAATTATTGTATTACTATTATTATTATACCATTATCTTAATAGAAGGATTTTACGTTAAGTGTTTTAAAATTGTTTTCTTTGGCTTATATTAATGTTTGAGAATTGTCTAGAATACAATTGGATAAAAGTGATCTTCCTTTGGTTTATTATTCTAAAAGGAAGCTATTGTGACAGACGCGGCATGCGAGCTTTTAGGAAGACAAATGGCATTTAATTCCCCAAAGGATATATATATATATATGGTTCTAATTCTACAAAGAACGAGACATTTTTTCATGGATTAAGAAGTAACAATTATATATATTTTTGTGACTGGAAACGTTGATTGGATAAGTTATAAGTTTCGGTTTACTTGTCATTCTATATTTATTTAAAAAATAACACAGCTAAATATTTTTTTTGATATTTTTAACCAAAATGTAATATATATCATTTAAAAGAGAAAATTTAATACATTGTCTAATCAATCATTGTGATTCTGAAAATAATTCGTTCTAAATAAACTAAATGTTAAGAAATATTTAAAATGAATAAAATTTACTATAATATAATATAAATATAAAATTATAAAAAATAACCATAAATAAATACTAGTAAAACCATAAATACCAATGATTTCTTAAAACATTATAAAAATAATATATTTTTTAATTTCAAATTATATGCACTAAAAAGGTTGACGTGTTTTTTAAAGAATAATTTAAAATATCCCTGTGCAAGAACTCTTCTTCCCTCCATTGGAACATAATTATAGCAGAATAAATAAATTTATAACTTAATAAAAATGACATTCATTTAAATTTTCACACTTTGTATGTATGTGTGTGTGTAGATATAAATGGAGTGTGCTTGTGTATTTGTGTATATGTATGTGAGAAAGACATTGTGATATGCATTTATATGTGTGCATATTAACAGTATTATCTCGAAGACCGCCATATCTGTGCTTAAATGATATCGACACAAGAGACGAGAGGTTGTGGTATTAAAGTGTGGAAAGATTTTATCGGGATTGAGAGTTTTATATTTTTATACCGATAATCTTTTTGTACAATTTTATAACACATTTATACATTTTTTTATTGAATGTGCATTTAAGTATTTTATAAAAAAAAAAAAATTATTAATATGTAACATACATGTCTTCAATAAACAGTTCAGTGAACAAATAAAAAAAAAGCATCTTTAGTTATGTTATGTTGGGGAGATCATGAAACCATTGGAACCAGTGTTCACGGGATTAAGCGTCCCAGCAGAAGATGTTAGAATCGAATAACAAACTTTATGCTGACCATTAATTTTGTGATTTCAATTATAGATTAACTAATAGGGAAAATAAAACAATATTAAGTATATTACCTACTGTTAGCATTTAATCTAAACATTATATTTTATAAACAAAAACTAGACGTGTTAAAATACCAGTCTTTCAAAGTAAAAATATTTTTCTACGAAAAAGCATTACATTTTTAATTACTTTCCTATTCAAAGATCTCACAGAACACTTTCAGAATGTCTCAATACTTCCTTGTAGCACCTGTATATTTAACATTGGATCAACTCAAAACAAAATGTTATGCTTCTAAAAATAGACAACAACTCTAGTCTTAAATTTTAAACTACAATTTAATTATTAACACAAAATTAGTTGTAAGGGTTAAATATCATCAAAGAGACAATAAAGTACCCATTTAAAGAGAATCAAAAGGATTATTCTTCTGATTTGTCTTGGAACAGACTAGATTGCTTTACAATTTTTGAAATCAGTTTCTCTGGCATTCTTTAAAAAAGTATTTTTGATAAAATCTCACGAATTTGATGTAAAAAGATTTAAAAGAAATTAGGGGATATGACCAAAATAAAACGATAAAAACTTCGAATTTAATTGTTATGAACTTTGAATCGGACTTTGCAATTTTCATTAATTCACTACAATTAGCATTGCAAAATAGAAACTTCACTTTTAACTCAATTTAGGATTACTCTCACTAATTATATTAACACAACTCATACATACTACACAGAAATTTTAATTTTATGGCGTCTTAAGTCTTATAAAAATTGCCTTAACCTAAGCTGCATGAAAATAATTCATTTATATAAAACATATGTTTATTTTCACCGAATGTAAGATGCTTTATTTAAACAAAAAAATCTTGAAAGAAGAAAAACACAGTTTAACACTTGTGTCTTGTCAAACGGAAAGAATAATAATCTATATAAAAAGTCAGTCATGTATCTGACTTCCTTATTTTATATTATATACAAATTATTCATTGTTTTACGAAACTCAAGTAGAAGCAAACACACTCATACTCTAACGATCGGTAAATCAATTTCTTATAGGTAATTGAATAACGCTCCAGCAAACATTAAACGGAGTATAAGGTTGGAGTACGTATGATCTAAGGACTTTCGTACAGCGAAAGGGCTATGAAAGGCCACTTATGAGCTTTAGTATTTGGTATTACTTCAAAATAAATGTAGTGTTCATCAAATGTTATGTATTGGGTCCTTACATATGAAATAGGCGTCTTTCGTACTGGCCACTTTATTTACAAATTTCTCCTTTTTGGTAAGGAATACCAAATTCAAATTTTTAAGGCCATTTACATATGTATTTTTGTTTTGTCGACCGTCATTAATGTTTTTTAAAGTGAAACTTTTATTACATCGTCTCAATTTTTTTCGTCTGTGTGTTGCATGTCGCGTGACGGTCGGCCGCGGAGTAGGGATAAAGTGAAAGGCGCTCGTCAGAGCAGCCGAGGCCAATATGGCAGCGCCTATAGTTCGCATCAGCTGACCGTGTAGTGTATAGACTATTACTCATTTGTGCCAGTGCTCCACGCTATTTTGTTTGTTTTTGTCAGTGTTTAATGTAAATGTTGTTATTTATTCATTATTATGATTAAGATATAATTAATTTTAATTAAATTCATGATGAAGATGGAATTGATAATAGAATGATTGAAAATAATTGAAAAACGGATCAAAATGACTCAACGATTATAAAATATTGTTTTCAGTGTTTTAATATGTGTATATCATCTAAATAATTGTTAAGTATTATGTATGTCGTACTCTAAGACACAGAGTTCAATAAAAATATTAGTTGGAGACCTAATCTACTTTTATCATTTCCCATTATCATTCCCATTTTCTAAGTATAAAATTAAGATTGATGAAGCAATTTTTATACCCTTAATGGAATATTATTCCGAAAATTTTTAGTTAAATGTCTATAATGTGAAGAAAAGTTTCACTTTTACGGTTGTTTCATAAAACCACACAACAATTTTTTTCTGTTTGCGTTACTCATTTTGGAAAATGGAAAACTTAAATATCGCATTATTTACGAGTACGAGTTCCAACGTGGGACCAGTGCTTCAGAAACGTCTCCAAGCCAAGCGTTGTTGACGGCCAGAGACCCAAGATAATAATGAATAATTGAAGGTTATTGTGAAAGCGGATCCATGGCCAACCACGTCCGAGTTAGATACAGGCTGCGGTGTTAGTGATAAAACTATTTTTATCCACTTGAAGCAAATTGGGAAGATTATGAAGCTTGAAACGTGGGTAGCTCATGAATTGACTGAAACAAACCGTCAAACGCGCATCGACTGCGGCGTATTACAGAACCGGCACAATAATGAAGAGATTTTAAAACGAATCACCTGTGATGAGAAATGGATTCTCTACGATAATCTGAAGCGCTCATCGCAATGGTTGGATTCTGGTCAGTCAGCCAAAGCAAAAAATTACAAAAAAAATAATTGTAAGCGTTTCGAGGACTAGTGCCGGTATTGTTCATTAAAGTTTTTTCAAATCTGGCCAGACTATTACGGCAGATCTCTCCTGTCACCAAATGCAAACCATGATGGAAAAGCGGAAAACAATCTAAGCGGGCAAAAATCGCTCCACACAGTTGCTGCTGCACGTCAACGCTAAAACACACATAATTACAGATGCATACCAAATTAGAAGAGCTTCAATAAGAAGGACATCGTCTGCGACATCCACCTTTTTCCCCGGACCTTGCTCCAACAGACTACCATTTATTTTTCGAAATTTGTTTTTTTTTTGCATTTGTAAAAATTTAACTCCGATGGGGCAGTCCAAATCACCTTCAAAGATTTTATTGGCTCCCATCCGACTGGTTTTTGGTAAAGGGATCAATGAACTACTTATAAGATGGCAAAAATGCATAGAAAACAATGGTTCTTACTTTGATTAATTGATTACATTATATTAAAAATTATTCAACTTTTTGTTCCTCCCAAACAAAAGGCCAATTTCAAATGTAAGGACTTAATATCCGAGAACTTAGTATCCGAGAAGTAAAATACGCCCTCAACAAACATCTGTACTCATGCATGGCTACTTTTAATACAGAGAGACAGATAAATTTAAAAATATTGTTGTGATCACAAAATTATACTCAAGTATATAATTAAAACTAAACGTTTTACATATATATATATATTTTATTATTTCGGAATAAAGATTGGATTATAAACTCAGTATGTAAAATATGTAGTTAATTAAGTTAACTCAAATTACATTATAAATTCTTTATTAGAAAGTGAAATTCATTATTTTCATTCATCGAAGTTTCTTCATAAATGTTATTTCACACAAAACTTACAATGTATATTGTAAAGATAAAAATAGATATAACGAGAGTTTAAATGACTGTAATAAAACGAATTCTGCTTTTGTAGTTTTAGCTTGAGCTAAATCCACGTTTGCGGTTTGCTTTGAAACTTTCCATTACGCACGCAATTTAGAATGGAAATGAATATTTACTGATGAGGATTTTTAACATAACGTAAAAACCATTATTCTATCATATATTTTATAATTAATTTTACTACATTGATTAAAAATGCAAGTCAATTTTCACTTGTAAAACTTTTATTTGAATACATCAAATAAATTTTACTAAAAAATAGTAAAGTTAAGAATTTGCAAAACTTATATTTTAATTAGAAATGTTAGTAAAAGCTTTATCGCTCCATCCGGCGTCGTTCATGCCCCTGTCCTTTTGTCTGACCGTATCCTTTAGTCTGAATTGTTCTAGTTCTGAAAGCTCGAAAACTTTTTGTACATAATATGTGGTCATTAACTTGATTAAGAAAATGGTTGCTCTCACAAACTTATATAAAATGTTTTACCTAAACCCTATTATAAAAACAATTAAATTTGCTATTTTTCTTTGTAATTTGTTTCAAATTGAAATTCTTCAAAAATTATTTTGAATTATATGAAACATAACACATTTTTTTCTAAAATGAAATTGTAGCTGATTTTATTAATAACGGATAAATGAATTATGTGTGAAACGGCAGGTTACGTTCCCAAGAATTTCGGGTTCGATCCCCGACAGGGACAAGTATATATGTGAAGAGCATAGATGTCTGTATTTCTGGGTTTGGTCGTTTATTAAATATATTCTCAGTATTTATATTATGTATTTCTATGTATTTGTATCATTGTCTAACACCCTTAACACAAGCAAAAAATTTGCTTACTTAGGAGTTAGATCAATATGTGTAATTTGTCCTGTATTATTATTATTATATAAGCATATCATTAAATATACATACTCTTACATATATTTTATCTTTCATCCAATAGATAGAGGCACAAATAACAAATTGTAATATCAAATACGTCTTTGATGATACATATTAAATATGTGTGTTCAAAGTAATTGAATAATGGTTGTGTAGATTGGTAATAGACCCAGACAACAGAACCCACTAGACCCAACTAGACAACCCAAGCCATTGACTTCAGTATCATGGAATTGGCATATTTATTATATTGAGACTAAAGAGTCTAGAACAGAATTAAAAACAATCTAACACAATTTTTACAAAAAAGAAACTCAATTTCAACAGGCTTTTTGTAAGCTTTGCTTTGCTTTATTAATAAATTGTGATCTTTATCAAACATTACTTAGGCAATACAACTTCTATGTTCTACTAATATATAGCTTACAAAAAGCCTGTTGAAACTGAGTTTAATTTTTGTTTACATTGTGTTACATTGTTCTTAATCCAAGTTTAATTTAATTCTATTGCCTTTAAACGACTTTAACACATTTAAATTTGACTAATCTATGGTACTTTATGGAAAAGTTAAATCAAGCTATTAGCACTTGATGGAATCTTTTGAAAAAGTTTTGAAGATATTTCCACACAACGTAATGTAGCTCCAAACTAACAAAGCTTTTATAGTTGAATTATAGATTACATAGAAAAAAATACGTATATTACATATAAAGTTAGGACTTAATCTTAAAGTCGTAGGACATAACTATTCCATCCACAGGCATTTGTAAAAAATATTTCCTGAAGTCATACATTGGCTATGCTGCAATGGTTCTTGGTTATTTAAACTACAAGTGTAGTTTTGATTATAAATTATTTAAAGTAGGTACGAAAATTAAAAAAAAATTAAAACATTTAAGTGACTGTTTCAACTTGAATGCCCTTGTCTGGGACGGAACTATTTACGCCATGTGTGTTTAAACTTTAAAGTAGAATATTGTAGCGCTGCCACAGGTCAATATTATCTTACTATCTAAACTTAATTTAAGCTTATATATCTTAATTTCTTATAAACATAGACAACATAAAACGACTATACCCATAAATATTTTAATGGCCCCTATATTCAAATAAAAAGAAAAATGAATCTTCAAACGGTGATACGTTTTATAGATCTAACGAAATTAATTTAAAGACTTACTGATAATTTTGAATACGTTCCGAGAACCTTGTTTCCCTTTGGAATATTTTTCAAGAATACCTAGATTGAATTCTAATATCATATTTTTGCTATTTATTCCGAGAAAGAAGAATTATGAATTCCAATATCCTCTCCATTTTGTATTCTGACGGAAACCGATATTATCGTGTTCTAAAATATTTAATTTTTGGTACACTACAAAAGTAATTTATGTAGGATCATAGCTGATCAAAGTTGATCTGATAAACGGTTTATAAGTAATAAAATAATTATTAATTATAAACCGTTATAACTAATATTAATAATAAACGTAACTATAATTAATAAAAACAACAAAGAAGGTTATATATTTAAATAAAGGTAATTAAAAATAACAATTTAGAAAAACAACAAATTATTTTTGAGACTATCTGATATTTTCAAAGTTGTTCCTAACGATATATAAATTTATATTTAAATGTTAAATATTATTTTTAATAATTTATATCAATTGATAGATGCTTCGTGCTCTATAAACAATATAAATTTAGAGTGTATTATGCCATTAATCATTTGAAAAAGATATAGTATTATAACCAGAATACATTTATTGAACATTTTAAGGGTTCCGTTTTCAAAGGGTAAAAACGGAATAATATTACAAAGGCTTCACCGTTCGTCTGTATGTCTGTCTCTACCTCATGATTCGTGATAGCTAGAGAGTTGTTTTTTTACGGATGATGTAAATATTACAACAAATACTAGAAATAGAATAAAATAAATATTTAAAGGGGCCTCTCATAAAAAAAACGTAATATTTTTGCTCGATTTTATTAACAACAACAAAAAGATCAGATCAGAACAAATTCTTTGAATGTTTCAAGAGAGGTTTATAATTAATAATAAGATAAAAATAATATTCATGATTTTTTTTTGTTTTTTTATTAATAATGGTACGAGACCCTTCGGAACCCTTTTTTATCTTTGGAAAATTGCGTTACGCATGATCCCAGCGGCCAGGAAGGTGATGGCCGAGGGGGTATGTGGTGGTTTCTTATTAAAAATCCGTTTTCCGTTGTACGTTGCAAAAATTCAGTAATCAGATAAAAAAATATCTTATCATCTTAGTTGTTGCCTAATCTATAGGATATAGAAACATATTCTGAAGTATCCATATGGCCTGCTATCAACATAAGCCCTACGCCATAATGTTGATAACCGAGAACTAAGATGCTCGTTTTAGGCAGAATATCGTCATAACATAAAACGGAGGCTATGAAGATGGTTAGGTCATCAACCTGTATATTGGGCGCCGATATATCATAAATAAATATAGGTTATAAATTCAATTTGTTAATTTGTTTTATTTCTGTGTTACGTAATGGAATTTTATCAAAAGTTTACATATAAAGCTAAAACTATTTTATGCATGTTTTTTATTTATTATTAAGGAAATGACTAATTACATGTATAAGAAATTAGATTACATGGATAGAAATTATGAGGCTTATTTTGTATATATGTTTGAATCTTGCTCAGAATACTATTACTTAAAAACGATCTTTCCTTGGTTTATTATACTAAAAGCTTATATTATACTAATAGCTTTTTTAAGCTCTTACAAAAACAAACGGCCTTTCATATGAAGGAGAACATATTGGAATAATATGGTGCTAATACGACATCTAACAGAACATTGTGTTATGAAATAAGAACTATCATAATTAATTTTTTATTAAAAATACTGGATTGGTAGTAATTATCGCCATACTTATTTCATCTTGCACTTCAAATTTCTGAGTAATTTCAATTTAAAAAAAAATAAAATGAGCTTATATTACGTTACATTAAGATCAACGTTATTTACGCTCGAGCCTCGAGCAACAATTAAAAAGGTGATTTATATTATTAATGGTACGGAACCCACCGTGCGCGAGTCCAACTCGCACTTGTCCGGTTTTTTATTAAAAAAACCGTTTTCTATTGTACATTGAATGCGTTGATATTGCTTTTAATGTAAATGAAATTCGAAAAAATATCATGAAAATAGAGAAGATTGAAAACCCCAAAAAAAACACAATAAAACATTTAACGTAATACATATTTTTAGGCTAATAATCTTTTATTATATATGTTTTTAAATATTATTATGATAAATACAATGTTCGCGTGTATTACATTAGGTACGTGACATTAATACATTAATACTGACTGTCCCCAGACTATGGTACTAAGTAATGTGGTTAAGATAATATTCAATCGACGTAAAGTTTAATATGATTAAAATTTTTAGATAGTTATTTTATTATGAATTTTATTTTGTTACGTAGATTAAGTTCTAAAATTCATTAACTAATTCTAAATGACTACGGTAATAGTATTGTAAAAATAAATAAGGCGTTTTCTTGAAATATTCACAAACATATTTTGACAGCAATACCTACTTGATTTTTTATATGGTGCTGAGATATATTAGAAACCAGGACAATTCCCGGTATCAATTAATCCAGATTCGCTTATTAATTTTACGGGACGGTTTCCCAGTAGTCGCGGGTTCGAATCCCTGCCCGTATCGGTTTATTTTTCATTCTTTATTTATATAAATTTTGATTAAGCGAGTTAAGTTACGGAGTAATTAAAAATTTTGGAGGCCAGGCGGCGAATACAAAATTCTTCAGTGATATCAGAAATTAAGACCATTATTGGGAAATAATCAATTCTACTAAATTTTGTATTTAAAGCTCTTTCAGCGATGTCAATGTAACTAAAATATAATTAAAATATGATGATAACTTAAAAATAAAACGTTATCATAATAAGATTAATATCTAGATTATATTATGATAATATAAATTTTGATAATAAATCGTTTATAATTAACTTTCAAAATGTTAACAAATATTTCAAGTATATTATAAAAATACTTAACCATACAATAGTCGTATTTTCACAACACTATAGCATGGCTATCTTAGAGGCGGTGGAGACCACAATATCTGCACAAAGCCGATACTACACAAGTCTCTAGATGTTCAGGCTGTGAACTGGGGTCAGTCGATTTGTGTCTTACTTTGAAGGATGCTGTCAAATCTAACGTGAATACATCGCTACCGACTTTTGTCTTAGGCTAGCCACGAGGTTCCAGATTGAGATCGGGATTTCATACCAAAATTATTAAAAAATCTTTAAAGAAACACCAAAATGTTTGAAAATAAATAGTTTACTAGTAAACTTACACAAAACATTAACCCATTATTGATTTATAAGTTTGTGAGTAAATTTTCATCTACCTATAATGTACAGCGTTATGACGACAAATGATGATAATTTATCAATTAATATACAAATATAACAGTTGAAATAATAAATATATAAAAGCTTATAACAATAACATTTGAATATAATCGTTTCGGGTATTTATAAACCCATAACTACAATACATAAAGTATCACAATCGAACCTCATTAATTGATATGTATTCAGTATTTAAATTGAGTACAATATGTACATAATTTTATTTATTATCTTGATACTAACATATGATTTTGTTTCTTCCAATGTAAAATATATATAATTCCCATTCTTCATCCTGAGAACGATTTTTAAGTTACATTTTGATAGTTATATCAATTTTATATTTTATATTTTATTTTTATTTTTTTTAAATACGCTTTAATTTTACTCTTCATTCCGAGTAATTTGTTTTAATTAATAAACACTTTTCACCTGAAATAAGTTTATTTAATTATCTCTGTGTCTGTTAAATATTTAACACATTTTGTTTTTTATGCCCTTATTAAATACCCTTAAATGTGTTTTAATTCTTGTTTTGTTTAAAAAGTAAAAACGTCTAGGTGTAACCAAATTAAGTCAACTTAATTATATACCAATCGGGCTACCTCCCAGTCACAAAAGTCGAGTCTTATACTAATTATTTTTGTAGGTGTTTTAGAATAAATAAAATAAGTACCAAATGGCGTCGCTATAACAGCTTTAATATATATACAATAATCATTGGGTTATTAAGTCTGATCCCTTTGCTCGTATATTTTATAAGAATAGGTAAGTAATGCTGTTCGATCAAAATTCATCATTTCATTCTAAATCAGAAGCAAAACCAAATATCGTAACACTGTCTTGAACGTATTAGACGTATTCCTGTTTCTCAGGTAATCTTTTATATAACACTGATTACTTGGGGATTTAGGAACTACTAACTTTGTTACTTGATTTCCTGGAGATTTCATTTCCCAATAGTATTATTAACCTCGGGTCTGTTTATTAGTCGATACAAAGATAATATTAAAAAAGTTTTATTATAAAGTAAGTATACATAACAAAATATACAATTATATGATTATTATTTTGGAATTGTAAAAGTAATCAAAGTTAAACCAACATATATTATATGTTTATATAGAAACCTGTCATAATGGTCTTACGAGATTAAAAAAAATAACCTGTTAAAATAATAACTTAGGTTGGCTTTTAGATTAATTATTTTTTGGCTCAACAACCTTCATCAAAGTAACACTCAACTGTGACGCTCCGGAGACCCCCTACGGCTCCGAGACGGTCGCCCCGGGATATGTCAGTTACACGAGGTTCCTAGCCAGCCAGTCCCCTAGAAAGATAGACGTGACGTAGCTATGATTACTTAGTGTTCTGCTCTCGGACCCTCTTCGCTAATTCTATTCCTGTTTCTTGATTTATCTTTGTTCTAATTCTTCAAGAATAGCAAGTTTTGCTACATATGTAGCAGATTTTTTGAGCTGCATGGTAGATACCAATTATCGAAATTACAGGGATTTTCGAAACAAGGATTTTATATGTCACCACCATCCCGACAAAGAAGATGATGTATAGAATGCTTCACCGAGACGGTTAACGATACGCTTACTCAATTGGTATAGAGAAAGGAAGGGTTTGTCAGTGGTCGCGGGTTCGAATCCCTGCCCGTGTCGGTTTATTTTTCATTCTATATGTATTTAAAAAAAATAATTGTATGTGAAATTGCAATAAATAAATAACTAGATAGACTGATGAAACGCAAAATATAAAAACGATTCTGACAGAGCTCGATGCATACAGAACACCAAAATAAAAACTTTCTTTTTTAAAACGCAACCACGAAATTTTTAACTAAATTCTACCTCAAACTTTTAAAATTCTCTATTCTGATTGTTTAAATAAATTCCTCAACTGCTCGGTTATTATATAATCAAGTATACATAATGTACATTTAATAATATAATAAGATATTTAGCCGACTGGGCTGGATTGATGTAAATTATATCGGAATATTATCTGATTAGTTTCGAACCCCTTTGGGATTTTTATTCATGAATGAATAACGGCATTTAAATAAATACATGAATAACGTCGTGGCTTACGAAAGTTTAAATACAAAAATTACGTTTTACAATATTAAATCAAATAATGTTTAAGGGTTTATAAATATACACTGATTGATGAAAATAGTTTAAGCCGTGGCCCGAGGTTTTTTTAAATATACTTATCTGCTGATTAAAAGAGAAAAATATATGTATTAAGACGGATATCAGAAAATATTTAAAAGAATTTATTTTATTCAAATTTATTTATGAATTAGAACCAGTATATTACGCTTTAGGACACCTTGATGTTGCGAAACATAATTTATTTGGGGAATCAACATAGATCTGATACTAAACTTTCAACAAAATGGCCGCGCTGCAATATTTATTGTCTCTCCGTTAAGCCAGAGTTTGAGGTAAACCAATTTATCTATTGTCTGCCAAATTATTGTGTCTGTCAAACTATTGTTTCTATTTATAGTTTGCTGTTCGGTTTTTATTATTTGTCAATAAATAAAAGTTTGGGTTGAATTCTAAGAGAGATAGTTATTTTGTTAATCTAGTTTTGTTACCTGACATTTCGTGAATTGATTATAAACTTCAAAAGATTATAATTATAATCTTCAAAAGATTATAATTATAATTATAATAAAAAGATTTTTACATTTTCATATTTTTAATGATAATGCAAAATTATCAATAAAATATGAAAAAGTAAAAAAACTACCATTGGATTAAACTTGACATTTTCGAAATTATGGTATACATGAAATGATTATAGTTATAGTAGGAAAGCCAAACTAAAATGTATCCATCGAACAAAAGAGAAACCAAATGGGGCTATCTATCCGTCTCTCTTTCTTGCATTTGTGATTAGACAAAGATAAGTATCGGTCTCTCATCTTGCCTCTTTTTTTATTTGTCAGACACTGATACTCATAGGCTTACTTATAGCTTCCCTATTCTATTTATAATAATTCCATGGTGGGATATATAGAGGCTGACATTTGTATTCAAATATTATCTTCTATATTTCCATTTGTCATGCCATGTGATAACAAAGCCTTGGTACCTGGCAGATTTACTCCCAGTGGGAGATACTACTGTCACCATTAATTGTTTCTTTATTCTCTATTCAAAGGATAACAAAGAGATAAAGGAGATGAAGATAAATTATTCCGAGATATACCTAATATTTTTTATTTAGATTTTCTTTTCTTTTCAGTTTTAGATAATTTATTAAAAAGTTAAGCGTTTTTTTCAATTTACATTATTATTTTTCCAAGTTATCGAAATGTGTAATTAATAAAATGTATGTTTGTTCATTATATCATAGTTTTTTGTAATACAGATTTTTTTTTTGTATGCACAATCCTAAATATAATGTACAATTTACTTGTGATGACTCTCCTAAAGCTTTGATAAAATCGTTTGTATTAGACCGATGTACACATTTTTTTAATCTTCAGTATTTTTATGTTACCCTGACAATAATGTTCCGAATAATTCTGGTGTTTTGAATTTCTTCCCTGCTTCAAATTCAAACCAAATTGAGTTTATATTACCATAATTTGATGTTTCTGAATAATAGAACCGATTGCCTAACTCATTTCGGAGTTTGTGAGTCACGTGCCACAGAATTGAATTATTTATCTGCTGAGAATAGTAATTATTATTATTTTTAGCACTAGCTCTTTATTTCAATTTGAATTTGTAACGTAAGATTTTTTTTTTTTTTTTTCTATGGAAGAGGAGGGTAAACGAGCTGGCGGGTCACAGATGACTTAAAAAGCCCTTGCCTTGTGTTCTCCGTTTTACTTATTACATAAATAAAAACCGCTCAGTATCGATTTCGCCGTACAGACATACCAGATTGTAACATTCATATTTATAAGATGTAGTAACGAGTAAAAATTTTCTTTAAGTTAAATATTTTGATATTTTGAAAAAGGAAAAACACGAGTTGATTTGAACGAAATGTAATTAGATGTTCATTTAGTTGTGGTGTCTCGATGAATGCTTTTATCGTCAGAACTAAAATTGAAATGGTGTCTATAAAAATATATATAAATAAAAGACCCTTTACATAATAGATCCGTTTTATAAATATCGTTAGTCTAACCTTTCTAAGGTTTAAAAGTAAAAAGGGCGGCAGGGTTACATACAATTGCGGTCACAATAAAAGACAGGGAGAAATAGAATGTACGTTAGCTTGTCAGTGAGATAAAAGTTTTCCTCATTAGTGTGTAGTCTTCTTCCTTTGATGGATTTATTGTTAAAATCAGTATATAGTATGCATCTTCCTTTATATTATCCTCTTTGTAACCACAATTAACTTATAAGATAAATAACTAATCCAGGAATTAAAATATATAGAACCCAACACAAGCTAATTCAGCAATATAAGATTTAATAACAATATTTTATATTTAAAAATTAAATTAAATTAAAAAATAAAATTATCATAATGCTGCGATAAATTAAAATATAAAAGCAATAGTCGTTAAAAAATGCTTGAAGTCTGAAAACACCTCTATGTTAAGCCTACGTCCTTCCTAAAAAAAAATAAGGAATCATTCTGCTTTTTAAGCAAGTTTACACTTCATAGAATCTCTTTTAAACTAGGTATCTGCTTTTGGTTTATAGATAGTTTGTAAACAGTTTTAAAGAGATTCTATGAGGTGTAAACCTGTTATCATCAAAATATTTTCTTTTTCTAACAAAATGTAGTATCTTTTTTATATATAGGGATAGGGAATGAGCCGGAGACCCTTCTATGCCGTTTTTTTTTACAAATAAGGTTTTAATTTATACGCCATTACTTTGATAGAATTATCTTTTATTGTTATTCCGTTCCTAAGTTTACGATATTGCATCAAGTAATGTTTTGCTAAGTCGAAGGTCTATGAATTGGTGCAAGAAGAGCTTTTATTACATTCAAGCACGCTACTGGCAACACTTGCATTTATTCTGACACGAATACTCTAATTTATTACTAAATAGCTAAATACTGTAATTTAAATTTCGCATATGCTTACAAAAATTGTCATATCTTAAAACATTATTTTGAGTAATATCTCAAAATTTTTTTTTCGATAAACTTCAAAGCCTTTTTTGTTTTACTCTAAAATTCAAATTATCATTTCTTAAGAAAATTTTGATTACATTAAAAAAAATATATTTTTCATTAAACTTTTTAATTAAAGCATTAAAAAGAGTAGGTAAATAAATAAATTAAATGTTATGAAGAATTTGTAACCAACATCCATAAAATATATCTATTAAAGCAAGTGTAACATTTTATCTAGTAATAAATAATTTTATTTATACAGAAAGCCTTCTCAATGTCTTTATAAGGGTATAAAGTTTATCACTCTGCTACGTGACATTATTATGACATTAATAAACTTCAGTTCAGGAACTGGGTCGAAGAAATCCTTCTTGAAATTTTGCACTGGAGCTTTTAGTTTACAAACTGGAAGTCGTTTGCAATATAAGGTGTTAGTGTTACAAATTTGTGATTCTAATCCTTTTTACAATTAACACTAAGAGATCTTGTAAAAAACTTATTTTTTCTTCATTGCTCTGCTTTTTGATGTATGAAGCAAGTCATGATTACATAGCTTTAAGTATGAGCGTGGATTTAATGTCAAGTATAAACTATATTCTCAAGGATAAACTAATATTTTAATCTGACTGTAATAAACCATTATTTTCTGAGACAAATCATAATTTAGTATACATATAATCAGAAAATACCTTATTACTTCAATTCTTGAGATATTTATGAAGAATATAAAATTGTAATTGTTGCAGAATACTTTTGTACCCAAAGTACCTAGGTAAAGTTTTACAAGCTTTTGCCCGCGGCTTCGCGCGCTTTAAATTCGTAGTAAAACAATTTCTCTTTCCCTTTTTTTGGGTTGGCTTCTATAGTACTTACTTTAAATGATACAATCAAAATTGTCGTAATTTTCGCAGACATCACTCACTGTCCAAAATCTATTTAAAAAAAAAAACTATTAGATACCGTATTTTTTTTATACCTCTATGTTTTTACTTAAACGTCTATTTAAATAGTTTTAAACAGAGTTCTTAATAACCATTCTAACCATATCTCACACTTATTTTTATTGAAATAATCAAAATATGACCATGGAAACTTGAAGAATTCTGAGCTACACAATCGACGTTATTTTGACCATCAACTTGCAGGTCTGGTTTTATTAAAATAAAAAATTCTATTTTGAACGCTAAATAATATAGTAGTAAATAGACATTCAGTTAGCTATATGATTAGATAAGGATTAATGTTGTATTGCTAAAAATCGCTTCGTAAATAAGCCATTACTTCTCGTAAAAAGTAAAGGACAAAACTTGGCTATTGTGGGTTATCCCTAAGAGATAAACATATACCATCGCGGACTTTCTTGTAGAACTTTTTAAGGTATACATGATTTAAATTTATCTCGTAGAGTTCAGCCAGCGTTTGCATTGTAAGCGCAAAACAATGTGTTTGTTTACGACTTCGCATTAGAAATCTTGAAATTATCAGTGGTTCTCTAACATATTAAGCATGTTATTATACATATAAACCTTCCTCTTACAGCAGTCTATCTATTAAAAAAACTGCATTATAATCCGTTGTGTAGTTTTAAAGATCTAAGCATACATACAGACCATATGGACAGAAGCGGGAAGCGACTTTGCTTTATACTAGGTATATAATGATAATGATATCCCTTTGTACGACATACGGGAGATCGTAATAAAAGTCATAATCTGTTATCTATCTAAATATATTTCCGTACGCAATACTGACACGATTATATTTTTAATAAATATTTATATTACACAAGAAATACAACGAATATTATATTACACGAAAATTATTATAATATATTTATGAATTGCAATCCAAATGGTAATAAATGTTTTTCACAACAATATAGAATTCATTTAAATTAGCAATTACCTAGTAAACTAGGTATTTGGAAAAGGATAAAGTTTGGTATTGGTAAATAAAAAGAAATGTGGTAATGATAGTGTTCCGTATCTTATATTTATTTAATAAATCTACATTTACATAAGTTTATCAAATCTTTTTTTGGTAAAGTCTTATAAATGTAGTATTTGCATTTTAATATATATTTTATTAAATACTAATTCAAGTAAAACTCTAACGCCATCTGGTGAGAAATATTTTTAGCTGCAAATAGAACACGTTGCTGATATGCAACGACGTTGACACACAAATTAGTTACCATACTGTTGCATAGATGGCGTTGCAAGTGTAAAAAAAATATATGAGTTAATGTTTTATGTCATGCACAAAATTCAATAAATATAATCATAAAAATCTTCAAAAACTAAAAGCCCGTTAATTGTGTTTTAGAATTGTGCCGGATAGACGGATTGCAAACTAACGAAAAAGTTTTAATCAACTTTTGGAAAGAGATTGAAGCATGGGCTAAAATATTTGAAAATATGATAAATTTCATTTGTTTCTCCATCCTATACTTTTTTTTAATATTTTACAGACACGTACAATATAATCTGTAACAGCTTATTAATTTTTCTTAAGTTTTTCATGATTATTTATGCTCTGAATATTCCTTAGCTGGTTTATTAGTTTGTTATGTAATCACATTATTACCAAAATTAAGAAAGTTCCTCGCCAGGTGTATCATTCTCACCAACACTATACAAACCCTTCGATAGGTCATGGAACTTCATCGTCAGCATCTCACTTCATAACATTTATCATTTAATCGTATCATTTAATCGTAACATTATTCTCTCTACTTTTATTTTATAAAAACACTATTTTTGTCAATTGGTTCGCTCACGCAGTTAAGTTAAACGTATTGTTGGTAAATTGGTTTTTCAATACATTATATCTCTTTTATTTTCAGGTACGTATCATCGCTTCAGTTGTAAATATGTACATAATAAGAAGTTTATTAACCTAGTAAATATCTGGTAAGTCATTTAGTTTTTTGTAACATAGATAATTAAGTTATAAGTACCTACAAATTCATTACATATATTATTATTAATATTTCTAAAAATAATTATCTCATCTAAACAGTAAATAAAAGTAACTAGAAGTTTGTGTGTATATGGTTAATAATAATTATAAAATAAAATATGTAAAGATAAAAAATATAACAAACATGGTAGGTTTTTAATTACATTTCGAATATTAAATGTTGGATCAAATTTGTTGCGATTGGTTCGTATAGCTGCTATCTTATTGGAAATTTTAATTTCCGCTGAAATTTATAATTGAAAATGTAAATAAAATACTGAATTTAATTATAAGTCGAACAGATTTATCAGATTTGGATATATGAGAATCATAACTATGGATACATTATGCTAATAGTTTAATTAATTGTGCTTAAAAATAATTCCAGGTTATTTAATTTATTCTACGTTATCTTATAATCTAATGTAATAATTCCATATTATAATCTAGGCATGTTCTATTAATATCAATGAAGCGTAATTGATTCCGTGGTAATATTAAACATGACACATTGATGGATATGGTAGATACAAATCGATTGTTGGAATTGAATATTAAGCTGGCATAATGATCTATAACCATATAATTCGGTTAAATTTGGTTTCAACTTGAACTTATAGGCTACACATTACTTAGATCATGTAAAAAGATACTGTAAATGGTATCTCTTTTTAGCAAGTAGAAAAAGTTTCAGTCTTTCAAGATTGATAAAATGTCCTTCAATAAACGAAGTATTTGGTTTGCTACGAATATTCTCGTAGACATTCGTAGGTACGGAGCTTTCACTACAAGTGTCTACGCAAATAGTGTCTACAAGTGTCATAGACTTTTACTCTGTTACAACATTAGAATAATAAATACAATTTTTAGGGGTGGTTTTTATTTTCCGACATTATTTTATATATATTTTTGGAATGTTACGCACGCTTCAACAAGATAAAACTTAAGTGATACTCTACAACTATATCCATATTTTTTGTCTTATCACTCCACGTCAATTACTTATACTCTTAGAAATCAGCATTTCTATTTATTAAGTATAAGACTCAATTTGTATTAATTTTGTACACGCTAATTTTGTTTGTTTAAAAAAAACTCATATAACTAGTCTTGCCATAAATATTGTATCAAAGAAAAAACTATTTTTTTAATTGCAAATAACATTAATTACTTTTACAGTGTGTTAGTTTAATATATAAATATAGAACAACTAAAAAAATAAAAAGCTTATTCGAAGTGGTGTCCATTCGCTGCAATACAGTTCTTTAAAAGTCGAGGCCAGTTATCAATAGAAGCACGCGCTCTTTCCATAGGGAAATTCTTCACTGCCAATCGTATGGATTGTTTTAGGGACTCCAAATTCTCATAGCTTTTGGAGGAAACTGTACTCTCTAAAATTGACTATAAATCGTAATCCAGCGGATTAAGATCGGGACTAGACGAAGGCCAGTCTTCAGCTCTGATGAAGTGCGAGACGTTCGCTTCCAACCAAGACTGCGTGGACCGAGCTTTATGACTCTACTCCATTTTAATATAGCAAAATATTGTACAATGTTTTAGTGCCCAAATGAGAAAACACTATGAACAATCGTGTAAAAATGAAAGATTCCAAATTCAAATGTAATATTTTTTATTTTTAATAGTAACAATATTTATGGCCAGACTAAGTATATATTTATCTTTATTTGCCTAAGTAACACAAATTGCTATCCTTGGATTTGTGACTTTTAATTCCGTGTTTCATTTATAATCCCTTCTGTTGAATAATTTAGGTTGAACAATTATTTGTATAAGCGAGACAATTAAGGGTGGTTTTGAGATCTTGACACTGCTTTTAAAAATGAATAAAGCAATTTCGTAAACATCAGTTTAGACTCGGTAAAGATGTAGTTTTTAAAAATTAATGTGTAATTGTAGATAAAAGTAGTACAAAATTATGTCTATTATTTTTTTTGTTATTATAAATCACCATATATTTAAAAAAAAAACTTTATTTATATATTTTATGCTTAATACTGTAACATTGTTAACTTAATACTGTAATTTTGTGATCTCACAAGTACGAAGTTATTTGTGTTATATTATATTTTTCTTTTTTGTAGGTACCAGATGAAAATAAAAATAAACTCAATGGTAGCAAAAATCCTGTTTTTTTTTCTCTCGACAGCTCAGAAATTTAATATTTTTATATGAGAAAAGCAAATGACTAATTATTGACTATTTATTTAATTTGAGGTCCCTATATCAATTAATTGCTATTGACAATCAATGTTGACTTCTGACGTGGTGGCGTAATCTATTTACTTTATAGGCTTAAGGCCTTATGATATCTAAATGTTATAACATAAGGATTATAATGCAATAACAGAATTGTGAACCTTTCAAATTATGTCAATTGGGTATATATGCGTTTCACAAATGGAATGAGTTTAGTTTGGTCATGTATTCATATCAAAGTAAATTAGGTTACGTTCTAAAATAAAAATAAATATATTAAATTTGTATGAATTCTCGTGCTTTCATATTTCTAAAACATTTGGTAAATGACAGACACCAAGGATGTTATAATATTATATGCATGTTGGTTGTTAATGTTAAATATATATATATATATATATTTCATATTTTCGTGCAAGGTAAATAAAGACACATAGCTCAGTTGACAAAGCGTCGGCAAGTTATGAGGCCAAGTCGTAAATTTTTAAATCTGAAGTTTTAGATTTTTTCATAAAAATATTAGCGTAAATAATATTATTTTCAATATGTTATCTTTTATATTACCAACCACATTCGATAACCCAATAAGGGTTGTCAAATTTATATCCTTATTAAAATGAAGCCTCTTTGAACACAGGTTATTGACTTTGAAATTCTGTTCTCATGTGGTGAGTAAAGCCTACAAAGTTACAAAGTATAATAAGGTTCGTTTTAAGGGCTTATTACTTTTAATTGTATACACGTATAAAACTTTGTTCAAAACTTTCTCTCTGACAGAATATCGAGTTCCGTTTTAAGTTGAAAAATATTGATAATTGCTAAATCAGGTATAAGTTTTCCGTGATAAAATGTATCTAAAAGTAATTTACAGAAAGACAGAATAAATAGTGATCAATTCAATATAATTTATAACATATTCGTGATGTTAAATAATTAGTTTTACAGCAATTTATGAAATATTAAAGATTATAAATTTGACTAAATTTTTATCTTCACACGAAATGAAATAACACGGAAAAGCCCTGCGGTTTACCGCTTTATGGTCCCAACGCACAAATTCTTAAGAGCTTAAAGTTACACCTACGTAATAAAATTGACGTAGGTATTATTGTCTAGGAATGCGCGCGCAGGACTTGTCAAGAGAGGCATACTCCGCCGGCAGTTGCCAGCCGGGACGCACGCTCTTTTCTTTCCACGTAAACATTGCAAACCTGAAAACAAAACACGAACCTGGCTGGAAACAATCCGTTTAAAAAAAAACACCCGCCATAGACGAAATCTGTCATTCGCGCCAAAACATCTGTCAATCTTGTTAGTGATAAAAAATTAAAGCAATAAAACGGTGTTACTAGTATTAATTACGTTTAAGGGTGGTTCGACGGTTTGTTTATCCTCGTGTATGTGAGTATAACAGAAAGAATCAGGATTTTCCGCTTACGTAAGGTCCGCAGAAATAACATTTAAATTCCCAATTGTATCCCGTCCGAATGTTTTATGTATTTGAAAATTCGATGTTTATTTATGTGTGGACCACTTCCGTTTTGGTTTTATAACTTCTTTTAAATGATTTTCTAACAAATACTATTTTCAAAATATACGGGAATAATAATTAAATTATCCATTAAATCTATGGTATTTATTAAAATAGTTAAAAACTTCGCGTTATTTTATCACTGTTTGAATACAATAATCCCTGCCCTATTTATTTTAAATCCCCTTACGGAATAATGAAGGAGATAATATAATACAATAAAAAAATAGTATAAACTAAATTAGTAAAACTTCCGAACACATTAAAACTGTCGTTCACTTGTAGTGATTTAATTATTCACGACCTCGTGTTATATGTCATGCTTAGTTGCACCTTCGACATGTCAAAAGAGTTTGCTGTCATATTTATTTAAACATAACTCACAATACTTTTATGTAATTAATAAAAAAACATTATCTACTTACATACACGGTAAATGATATTAAATTTTACATCCAATCTTCGTAAGTTAAGGAAGTTAAACTAGTAATAAAATAATCTAATCTGATCATTTATCTGCATATTGAAAGTTCAGCTGTGTAGGTCAAATTTTCAAATATAAATCTATTCAAGCTGTCATTGGTTGAGAGTAAGCTAGGTGTCGTGACCTGCTATAAATCTAAGCCCAGGGTAGATTTGCCAAATTGGCTAATCTATCAACCTATCTTTATAGCCGCGATAACGCTGGCAAGGAGGAAGGATAATTTATTTATTTATAGTTGATAACTTTTCTGAATTGTTTTCGGATATAATACCAATAAGAAAAGAGTAAAATCAGTATGTGTCTGACAATAGAGCAAAAGCTTCGTTAATAGATATTGGAGAAATAACTACATTTAGTTTGAAATAAATTTCTAAGCACGTGTAATAATTAAATAGTTTTATTTTATATCCGTATTTAAGACAGCCATAGCCGTTTTCCCAGTAACATACAGATTTAAGTTTCCTGTTCGTGTTGAATGAGTATTTAGAGCGGCCAAGCCATTCAACTTTGCCGTCTATTTTAATGGTTCGTCCTTAATCATTCAAGCCTTGGCTGTATTTCAATATTATTGGCCGAATGCTTTCTTTCTTTATTACATACTAGCATTTAGATTCGATTTCGCTCGCTTAGGGTATAAAAAAATAAAATATCACTAATAATTCGGTAATTTAAAAAAACTTATAAATCTGCTAAATGTTGACATTTGTTAACTAACAAAGATACTATAAAATAAATATATTAAATGTTCAGTCATTTACAGATATTGAAGTGGCCTTCAAGTTATGAGTATTTTTTATAGCACTGTTATTGATTTTTAAATGGCAAAAGTACCTACATATTTTGTAAACGATTTATAATTATTTCTAAAAGAGGAATAAATTCGACGGACAATTCAATTAATTATGTATCTTTTTTTGATGGCAGAAGACGGCCTTATCTTGCTTTTTTATTTGATTAATTGAGAACGAAGTATCTCAATTGTTGATTTCAAATATCTTCGTCTAAAAAATGTACCTAACAGTTACGTCACTTTTTTCCTTTTTTCATGTTACAAAATGTTTCATATTAAAATATAGAGCTGTATGATATATCGATATCGATTATAATAAATTTAAGTAAAATATTTTTATTTATACTTTTACGCCAAAAAGTTAAAAAAAGCTATAAATCAACATAAACTAAAAATGAAATATTTTTTGTTATATTATTTGGGTAAAATATGATAAAGCAATTTAATAGTATCACTTATATTACTTAATATTAAAATAAAAAATAATAATTATTTGGATAAAAGCTTTTCCACAGACATGTAAGTTTATTATTTTAATTGTAGACTAATACATCAGTATTCAGCGCACAGCCCTTACTAATGGTTCTAGAATGTAGAGTTTGGACTTATTTTTATAATATAGGTACTAGTAGTAGTAGTAACGTTCTTGTTATCATCGTATAACTTCTAACTAGATAAGACGAAGCTTCTTAGCATTCCATGGATTCACCGAGCGGGTACCGGGCCCATCGCGTTGCAAGGAGAGGAGTGCAAGCAGTGCCTGGGACTTGCGACCCAGGAGTAGGTTTAAGGGGCCCTTTATTATGTGCAAAAACGCTCACCTTCACCCTCCACACTCCTCTCCCTACCTAACCAAATTTAATAGAGAAGTCCGTTATTTTTGCTGATTAAACTGAAGAAATCTTAAAGTTACAGCTTTCTGATCAGAAACCAAGAAGGGTATGCCTAAGGGTTCTTAAAAATGAATAAAAGGAATTGAGGATGAGAGTTTGTTTGGAAACCTCTATTTCTTTAATTGCTCTTATGATTATTGTCCTTAAACGTAAATCGTAAATTATAGAACATATTTTCAAATTGTTAGGGTTTAAAAAAATACAATTTACCACTCATGAGCGACACTATAGATCATTTAGCAAAGGGATGGAATGTTATCCTAGAAGTACAAATTCACACATTCATACAAATTCTAGTCCTGATGATTTTTGTAATTCATATTAATATAACATTTACAATAACATTCATTTAAAATATGATATCGTTCAAAAACGTGTTGATTTAATGTTTTTCAGATGAAACAATATGATAAACGTAATGGATTTCAGAATGTAGAACAGTATAAAGAGTTTCTTATCCCACCTGATACGATATACGGAGAAAGGTTTTCTTAATAAGATTGCGATCAAAGACATTGATTTCAAATCTAGTCACGTAGTAAGGAAACGACTAAGACTGAAAGAACGACTGACGATTGTATTTCGAAACATTATTGCTTCTATATAACCTATGTAAGTTTATAGTTCAAGTGTATAGTTTCTAACCTTATATTTACTCTTCGTCTTATGACCGTAATGACCATGAGAGTTAGAAGATGAGATTTGGGTATCGTATTTAGGTATCGTAGTATATAAACTCTCAGAAAGATATTAAGGAAATGGGATGTGGAAACCGATGTAGGTTATCTGGTATTGAGGTGATTTTAAGGGTAGCATGGAGATGTTCTCGAAAATTTTGAGCTACAAAAGTTGGCAGTAGTCTTAAGTTTACTGTAATTTTGGCAAATATATCTTAGTCTAAGCTGATCTTAAGTAGTTCGTTACGGTATAGGAAATTATTACCTTCATTTTCATTTGCAATTAAATTTATTTGATGGAGTTAAAATATTTATATTGTAATTTATCAAATAGAATATTTATTATTCTTCTTCTTCCTACTTGAGTATTTATTAGTCACCGAGTTGTAAAAAGATGAGAAAAAATATACAATTTCTATTAGTAAATATCTTTTTTAACTAATAAGAAGTATTTAGATTATTATCTTAAAATGAATTAAATCTGTTAACATATTTATATTGTAATTTATCAAATAGAATATTTATTATTCTTCTTCTTTCTACTTGAGTATTTATTAGTCACCGAGTTGTAAAAAGATGAGAAATAATATAAAATTTCTATTAGTAAAACTCTTTTTTAACTAATAAGAAGTATTTAGATTATTAGCTTAAAATAAATTAAATCCGTTAACATAAAATGTTTATTTAAACCACATATAAAGATAAAACCTGAAAAATAATTTGTTTCGCGAAATATTCAGAATTGTTGACTTTATAATTGAATGAATGTTTATTAAAATCATTGACTTATTTGATACTTGAATTTTGTAGCAGTTATTTAAATAAACTGGATATGATGGTGATGATGATGATGAATATTAAAAAAATAATCAGAACGACTCATCACCCTTCGTATCATTTTTATTATTTTGAACTAAGAATTGGAATGGAATATAATAATTCCACTTTTAAGTCCTGAGATTCTACTCGAAAATATAATTGAGCGAAAGAAGCCGCTGGAAAATCTAAATTACTATATTTTCCACAAATTATAACCTGATTAAATTTCAATAGAATATCACTGAAATTAAAATAATTGTATATTAAATTTGTAATTATAAACCTTTAATAATATTATACAGTCATTTCAATACATAGATGGGTTGACCGCTCCGTGAAACGAATTTCAGGCTGATTGCGGTAATAAATTTAAATTATATTGTGGTAAAAGAGACCATTTCATGCTATTTATAGTAAAATTGTATTTTAATTATTAAAATAAATATTAATTAAATCAGAGTGTCTAAACCACAGCATTCAGTTATTACACATTTGTGAGAATACTTCAATACGTAAAAGTAAAGTAAAGAAATGTACATACTATAAGGTTATTCCAAATGTATAAAACTAAAGGATTTATATTTTTTAGAACTGACAAACAATTATTTATATTTTAAATCAAGAAGTTCCATTTCACTTCAGTAACAAGTTTTTTTTTAAAGTCTGAAGTCTGATTATTTATTTGTTGGGTTTAAGAATTCTTGGAATGTATAAGCGTATTAAGATGATAATAAATGTATTTTTAAAGACAGATGTCATGTATAAAAATAATAATCTATGGTATCTATGTTAGGTAAGGGACATAGCTTTCATATTATTTATATTCAATTTAATAATCAAATGAGTATATAATTGTAAGTACGCTGCAGAAACAGAAAATATTGCACTGCGTTGAAAAAACAGTATTACTTCCGTGCCAAAGACAATATGATTCTAGATATGTCAACATGTCACGGGATGAGGGTTTGCATAAATTATTATTTAAAATAATTAAGTGCAACAAATATAAACGCAGTTAATTTTATTTTAATGTTGTATTGACAATACTCATCAAGGCAGGAAAACAATCCATAGTAATAACCGATTGACAAAAATAATTAGTGTTTCAGTATAATTTGGACATCCTGGAATATTTTATAAATAAGTAAAAGAAAGAAAAATGATATTGTTTTAGAAAATTGTACAACATTCCGCTGGGAGTCGCGAGCAATCGCCACGAGGATTGTTAAGAACCGTTTCTCGTTGACGAGAATTTCAGTTCACGCTTCCTGACTGATTGTGTACAGTTTCCATTACAAACTTATTTTATAATCCAACATAAAAAAAAAACTTTGACATTATGGTTTTTAAGTGAAAAAGTATATTTTTACATGATGTGCGGAAAGTTGTTTTTTGAAGCTATTTGTCAAAAAATAATAATATTTGTTGCTATTGGACAAAAGCTTTTTTAATTAAACATTTTACAATGTAATTTTGTACTGAAACAATATAAACAAATAAGTTTTTTGCCGTCAGTACGAGCGTTTCGGTCGGTTGCACCGCAACTCCATCTACATCATTATATGTTCACAGCAAACATGAATTGCATCTCGATTTAGTTGAATTTGCCAGAACTTTCCGAATTTAATATGAACTCTGAAATTGAATGAAATATTTCGTCATTAACGTACCATTCAATTAAGTCTCATTCATTCATTATATCATGAAAAGTCAAAAGTAGCATTAATAAACGCTTTAAAGGAACTTCTTTCATAACCTATAATATTTAAGTAATGATAATAAATGTAAGTTATTTATCAAAAACTCTGGATTCAGAGTCGATGTTAGTCCTTGATTATTAATTAAAATTTTAAAAAGGAATAGATTTTTCCCTCTATATAGAAAAAATCGTTACATGTTTTTAAATTTTTGACCGACCATCAATATAGTATTTGGAAGTATGTGCCATACCTTAGTCTTATATTGAAATATAACCCATATGACCACTAGCAACTCATCATAATGAGGGTAAAATATCGCTAACATAAAAGTCTTTATTGCAAATAGCTTTATAGGGAATTACAAGTGTCATACAAATTATCAATCTTCATTAGTTAGAGAAGAATCTTAGTAAGAAAAAAAGAATTCTCTGTTGAAAAAAAGAAAGAAAGACATATATATATATATATATATATATATATATATATATATATAAAATAAATATATAGAATTAAAAATATAAGAAATTTATGTAGTGTAATGTTTGAAGACTCTCAGCATCGTCGGAAGTTTTGACAATATCCGACATAGATTTTCAGTACCTTCTAAGCTTAGTTCAGAACGAATGAAATATAAACTTGGTGTTTTTAAGTTATCTTCAATGGAAAAAATTAACTCAAAATTTAAAAACTCCCGATACAAAAAGACCTCCAAAAAAATTAAAATAATATTATTATGTACTTATTGAAGTCGTTGGGGGGGGGCCGTTGTAGGTACGTTGACGATGGTGTTTATTTTACGAAGTTCTCGGAGCTAATGAATGAGGACTTAGACTATGCGATAAAATATTGTTATTTCGTTATTTGCCTTACTTGCATTTTGATTTCTTCCTTCATTTAGCGGTCCCTTTAGTAACACCTGACCCAAAAAGATCGCTTTTTTTTGGATCGGGGTTTGATAAAGGTAAAAGGAACTCTTTTAACAATTTCACACCCGACTAAGATTTGTAAATGTGTGAAGGGAAATTAATTCGCCAGCACACACTCTGATTTGGCATCTCGCCAGAACTTGCAACAACATGATATATTCCTTATTAATAATGCATTTATGTTAAGTTTTTGTTAAAACTTACTTGCTCTATATGTAATTTGTTAATATATATGCACGGGTATTTATTGTTGTTATAATATATAAATTTGAAGAGGAATTCTAACAATGTTATACATTCTTTACTGTGCGATTCTTCTTGTATTGTATTGTACATTCTAGGCTACAATAATTATTCTACTGTTTGTTTTCGTTCTTCAATAAATTATAGGGATCATCGATAGTTTGATGAACTAGACGACCAGTGATCTTTCTCGTCAATTGACCACTAATTACAAGATTTCTTATACTGCAAATATGTTCCCTTAGAAATTTAATTAAATTTAAATATGTTTTATATTTTTCCAATTTACCAGAATACCTACTTCTCCAATGAGGTAGACTTAAATAATAATAATATCACAAGACAAATTACACAAATTTATTTTGATTGAATAATAAAATAATGCTTGAATACTTGACTCCTGTTTATGAAAGTTGAAGAAACGATATCAGTAATACAAAAAAAAATAAAAAAAATATATGGTTTTTGTATAGAATCGCTGTCAAAATGTTAAATTGAAAAGTTATCGCCTTTTTTTATTTTTAAAAAATTATTGAATTAAATAGTTTAGTCAAATTAATAAAAAATATATAACGATTGTATTACGAAAATATTGTATTGAAATTAGATTAAATATTTATATGTACATAAAAAAATCAATGGAATACTTTTGAGCGCCTTTACTTAATTCTGGTTCTAATTTAGAAAATATATTTCCTACTGTAAACACTCGTCACAACTTCACAAGGACGTTCCGTTTCTCGAGCTTGAATTTCTTATGTATTTGGATCCTTTCCAGAAAAAAGGAATCCAGTTAGAATGACCTCTCTGAAATAAGTTTTAAGTACGACAGAAAGTATATTGATAATTTGGTTCATTGAAAAACGTTGCGCTGGTAGAATCTCAGTTGTCTTGTACTTATTTCCTTTTATTGAAATGATTTACTGAATGAAACGGAAAATTTGCTTATTAATTATCGATTTTCAACTAATACAACATTTTTCTACAAGTTGCCAGCAAATGAAGCTTATGAAATTCCCATGTTCAGAAGCTATTTCATTAATATTAAAATGCTGACGCAAAGTATGTAAAATATAGTTGCGTTATATTGCGTATGTTCCTTTAAAGCCTCCACATTATCCAGCCTAATGCCAACAAAGCGCATTAAAATGGTTTATAACCTGGTTTATCGCTGGTCTAAGGCTTACTAATCCCAGATATACTTTATGAACTTATGGCCAATGGTTGTTCAAATACATAGATGTCCATTCATACTAATTACTTGTAATGTCTCTAATATTTATCTTTTTCATTTAATATAATATTATTACTTTATGCGTTAAGCAGGTTATAGATTTCATTAAAACTACTCAGATATAGGTATACTTTTTTAATATTAGAATTCGTACAACTTTGTTAGAATAAAAGAAGCGCTAGTGCATTTTTAGTTTAACGATTCATTTAAATTAATGATTCGTAATCGGTATGACCGACACTTCTTTCGTAAATATGTTCCTTCAGGAAAATATGTTATTTAAAAAAAAATAACAGCGGATGTCGGGTAGTGCCTTATTATAACTTAAAATTTATTTAATAATAAGATATTTAAATATATCATTTCATTTTTTATACATTACCTACTATGTTAATGTTTTAATTCGACAGAGAACTAAAAAGAAAACATAATTAGACTTCTTTAATTCTCATTCTCTAATTAAGAAAACTTTAATTCTCTTAACGACAAAAATGATTCCATAAAAATTATATATAAACGTTTTTAAAGTAGTAATGTTGATATGTACATACAACTAAACAATCAGTCCAGTAAGCTGCTAAGAGTTTTGAAATTGTTAATAATATCATTAAAATATTTATTTTATTTATTTCTATCCTCAAATATCATGCTGTATGTGTGCACAGCAAATTAGAAGCATTCATAAGCTACGAAACCACGAGCAGTACGCGAAAGTGCCGTTTTATAATTAAAACACCGAGCTTTTCGAGCAAACGAGAAAAGTGCTTTAATACTAGAATGTGGTACAGTAAAGTTGAAATATGCAATTTGGCTTAATAGTACGTAATGAGTTAAATTATGTGGAACTACTTAAGCAATTGTAACCTATAAGGCATTAAATTTGAACAGATTTGTACATGTTTTAAATTTTAATCACTTTTCTCATATTAATTTGTAGAGTTAATAAAATAAAATTAATGTTTGAAAATATCTATAAACGTGTTAAGTTTATTTAATATAAATATAGAATGAAAAATAAACAGATACGGGCAGGGATTCGAACCCGCGACCTCTGAGACATCGTCCGTAACCAAAACCGTAGATAAAACCTAACTAGGGCAATCAGCAACTGAATATTTTGGTAATATTTTAAGTATGGTTATAAAAAAAATCAATAGTGTGGATTCTAATTCGGTCATTTTCAGATAAATCAAAAATATACATCTACTTAATGATAATATTAAATGTATTTATCTATAATGATGTAACCAACTCATATAATATTTATGGTAATAATAATGGATTTCGTTTGTTAAGTATTGCGTGTATATAATCTATTTGATTATATATTTGACCTAGATTAGGCAAGTGTCCGCTACTGACTGGGATACATCAATTCATTAGTTCATACATTATTAAATGTGAAGAGATCACGAAATCTATTTGCTTATCAGAAATTAGATATCTTAATAATTCTTTATAGTAATAAGTAAAGTGATATTTTATAATAAAGACAGAATAATGTAAAAATATATTAACATCTAATATTCCACACTTGAAGCCATTTTTATTTTGTGTTGAATGAAAATATAAATGCTAACAAAACCAATTTAATTTATATAATCAAATTTTAGATTCGTGATGAAACTATAGTCGTAGTAACAAAAATAGTATCAATTTTTTTTTAACAAAAATACAGTATTTAAAATAATCATAACTACTAACGCACCTTATTAATTAATAACTTATTCTAGAAATACCTATTTGTTTAGTCATCATCCATCCAGATATTATATATTTATTCAAAATACATAAAAAGTTCTATATATAATCAATTAAAAAATCGACAATATCATAATGACCTACCAGCTCATCTATCGGCCTTCATAATAACATGGAAGGTATAATTACATATCTTCACGATAATTCGTATATCGTGATAGTAGGCTATTATCCGCGAAACGGAAACCTTTCTAAAATAATTGTTTTTTTAAACAAAGAACGGCTGACCCCGCCTAAACAGTATACATGCAAATTTAGACATTGAATAGAAAAATAGAATAATAATATCGCCCCGTTGGTCGAGTGGTTAGCGCAGACTCCTAACGTGTCACGGCGCAATGGGACTCGGGTTCGATTCCCGGCAGAGACAGGCATTTATGTGATGAGCATAGATGTCTGTGTTTCTGGGTATGGTCGTTTAATAAATATATTCTCAGTATTTATATGTGTATTTCTATGTATTTGTATTAGCAAATAATTTGCTTACTTAGGGGTTAGATCAATGTGTGTAATTTGTCCTAATATTATAAATAAAAAAAATAATAAATCAAATTTAAAAAACTATAGTTTTAAAATGAATCTTTTATAATCTATAAAGTCGGTACTCGTGGAAAATATAGATAACTAGCCATAGCCTGCCGTTTCGACTGCTTTGTAACGTAAAATGTTAAACTTTTTTATTTGTTCACTGACTATTGGCAAATATGTTCTAAATATATCGCTCAATTTCGGTTGAGACTATTTTAAATTGAAAAGCATATACAAAGAAACTAATAAAAAAAAATGTGATGACAAAACGAAAATTTATAAAAATTTATGAATAAATAAATAAACATAAAGACAGACCCTATAGCTTTATTTAGTACATATTTATATTTTATCAAAACAGTCAGCTTCAAACTGTTTAGTTTATTAAAATAAACTTTGCGAGTACTATTAACTTTACTAGCCCCAAGGCTTAAATATTTCTATGCAACTGTCACCGCTCGATGTCAGGGGAATAGTAATTTCCAGAATAATAAACTTTACAAGAACAAAATTAATTTATTATATATCCAATAATAACACGTATGTTGTTTGTTTGTAAACGCTAAAGAACTTTTATGAAGTTAGTTTTTCTTGACCTTGCCGTTCAAGTTTGCGGGATTATTAAATATTTACAGCTGATTACCCGTGTGTTGTCAGTAACTCAGTGTTTCTAGGTAATTGTATATTTTTTATTTTAAAATGTCTAACATGATATGATGGTCTTAAATGTAAGTGATTGTAACAGTGGTATTATTTATATAAACTACTCTATGTAGAGGCAGATTACCATGAGAGTTTATTAACAGATTAAACCCGTGAAATTTATTGATGTTTTTGATTTTAATATAATCAACTATAATTTTATCTTCTTACTAGCGGTCGCCCGCGACTTCGTCCGCGCGGTTTTTAGTGTTTCCTCAGCGCACGCGAGGAAAGCTCTCAAAAAAGAAATCTTTTCCCGTTTTTGTAGCATTATTCATTGCTGCTTGACTTCTATAAGTCACAGCGAGATGACATATATCCTATAGCCTTCCTCAATAAATGGACTATTCAACACAAAAAGAATTTTCCAATTCGGGCCAGTAGTTCCAGAGATTAGTGCGTTCAAACAAACAAACTCTTCAGCTGTATGATATTAGTATAAATTGTTTTGTTAATTATTTAACTCATATTTAACCAGGCATTGCGAGGTGTTTTTGTAAGGCAAGTTGACTTAGTTTTGGAGACGTTCGTCAATAACTCCGAAGTAAAACACGCTAATTCTAACTTACTGCTTACATTTATAAAACAAATCTAAGAAATCTTAATTCCAACTTGACTTTGTACCAAAATAAAATTATTTCAATTAAAATTCAATAAAATTTTGGACAACAGTGACCGAATTTTAGATATTTATTTTCAAAATTTGTCCTTGTTATAATTTTCTTTGTAGATACACCAAATTTAATAAATATAAAATTCTTGTTTATTTTGGCTTATCTACATAAATAAAAAAGAAATGCTGTTAGTTTGTAAGAGCACCCCTTGAGACCGGATGCATTATCTGATTTTTTTTTATTTGTAGTAGCTGGGCTTTGAAAGTAAAAATGAAATAGTTTTACTAAATTTTTATTATGTGCATTTTATTTCGTAGATGAAAGTTATAAAATAAAACGCAGGAGGAGATATATTCAATAGGATTATGTTTGTACTGGGTCCCGGGTTCCATTTATAGTTTAATAATTTTCCTACTTAAATAATAAGAAGCTTATCTCAATGTAGAATAATAATTAATTATTCCTTTTTATTTTATATTTATATCAAATAAGGATAAGATTATCATCTCTAGCAAAAGTGACAAAAGATTAAAATTAATGAATAAAATATATTAAAGAATATGAATAACTGTTGTGATTTAATAAAATTATAGAACGAACATTACTGAAAATATCTAAATAACATTCTTTATTACAACATAGAGTTTCACCAATACCATTAAATATTACTTATCAGAACTGATTATTCGTTTGCTGTCTCTACAAAAAGCCCTAGAACGAAAGTCTCTTATTTTGTAGGTAGGTACATATAGATTGATAAAAATCCATGTAGTACCTACATTATTTATTATTATACGATACTATTATATATGCGTTTAACGATAATAACGTTTTGCGATAACACATTTTGCGTGGCTATTTTAAAAAAATATATTGTATACAAATTAAAACGAACTAAAATTGACAATATATTTTACTTCGATGGTATCTAAGTGAAACATTTCACAACAAGAGAAACCTACATTCAGACAAGTACAAATGTACAATTTGTAAAGCTTAGCGGGCTTACGGCGACAATTATTAAGTCGTTTTACTCAACACGTGTAACTCTGATCAAAATCTATCTCCAATAACATTTTTAATACAAGTATAATATGTAATCTATATAAGTATAATATTAAAATTTTTGGTAAAATACATAACTTTAATAAAATTAAATTCCATAAAACTTCTTTGTATTTTAATATTTGAATTTGTTGTGAATATTTTAATAGCACTCAATCAAACCCATATTTTAAAAGTAGTACAGTCTTCGTTTAGACATGTAAGCGAAAAAATCTAAATGTTCATTTGAAAAATTACGAATCCTTTATTGCAACGATTTATAATATTTTTATAATAATGAACTTATACAAGATTATTTGTAACTAGCTGTTGCCCGCGGCTCCGCCCGCGTGAAGGTCGCTTTTCGCGTAATCTGTGGTAAATGCAATTATCTAGATCTATAATGGACTTATAGTTAATTCTAAAGTATCCTATTCCCGTGACAATTTTATACATATAGGCATTACATTGCTACGATTACAGACTGAAAATAATAACATATCTACATACACATCACACACACATACAGCCAGGATATTATTCAGACATACGTAATAAAGCATATGAATACGAAATATTTTTTAACAAATATTATGTTTTTGAGTAATGTTCAACTAAAGAATTTCTTTGAAGAATATCAAACTGTTATACCATATGCAAAAAAATAATTATAGAAAGGTCTAAAAAAAGTTAGTTATTGAGATTTTATGTAACTAAATTTAAAATGGGCATATGCTCATATTCATTTTGTTATTTTATTAAAATTCAGACGAGACAAAATAGAAATTCTAGCTTTATCTAAAATACATTAGTTTATATAAACCGCATTCAATTCTGTTTAAGTTTTGAAACAGTGCTTTAAGTAAATTTTCAATTAACCATAACTTCTTTTTACCTTAACCGATTTTGACAAAACAAAGTTTTCACAACGCTCCAGGTTATATTTAATCCACCTGTGAAAACCGTGTTCAAATCCGTTGAGTAATTTCGACGTTATAACGTACCAGACAGACAGATAAAAATTTTAAATTTTTTTTTTGGTTTCTGTTACTTGTCTTTAATCGCCCTCTATCAGCTTTTAAAAAAATATGTAATGTACAAACACTCGATTTTTACTTTCTTATTATATATTTAAGATTAATTGGCCACCTCTTGTAGCAGCCTCTCTACATCAATGTCAACAACATTTGTTCTACGACTTTTTACAAATCTGGATAAACAACACAAAATAAATAATCTGGATGAACAACACGAAACAAAAAATTTTTTGCTTCCTTTTTTACTTTTTACACTGTATTTTGTTGGAAGTACTTAAAAGTACTCGGAGTTAATGCCAGTTTAATAGCAACAAATACATTTTGCATAAGAAAACTAAAATTTTTGGGATTGATGTAAAGAGATTGCCTGCAAGAGGTGACCATTTTATCACAAATAACCCTATATATAGAGAATATTCTAGATAGAATGAGTAAAACACCAAAGAATAATGGAAGCAAAAATGTGTTAAATGTATGATTTGTTATTCATCCAATACTAATTTAAATAAAGCTGGCTGGGAGTTAAAGGAGTAAAATAGTTTATGTTTTATATAAAATTATATTATATGATTACTACCATTTTGAACCCTATCTAAGGGATGGAATGTCAAAAATACCTCAACTTTAATTAATTTACAAGGGTTTTTAATTGAAATTTCTAATTTTTGATTCCAGTAGTTATGTTAGGAATTTACCTTGCAGGTAAATTTTAGTGTTAGAATTATTTAAATTATAACATGAAAGTTACAAGGTTCAGACCATATTAACTATAAAACAGGTTTTTACCTAGTTTTGGGGATCAATAGATTTTTGTACTACTACATGTAAAGCCTATTTCAATAAATTTATTATTATTATTATGAACTATATGATCTTAACAATGAAAAGATATTCTGAAAACATCTTATTCATTTTTTTATACCTTTTATACTTAAGCACATTCAAATAATTCTCTAAGATAGTTCCAATAACCCCAACCAAGTTTAAATCGGTCTTGTTAATTAAAAAAAGATTAAAAGCTTAAAAGCTTAAACCAATCGGATTTGCAATACTCCATTATAAGAACATACGAGCCAATTAAATGAAACTATTTGTTATATTGTATAAAATAGTTGAATCTGATTCAACAGTTTATACATTTTATATTATTATTGTTATTATACGTATAATATAAATGTTTAACAAACCATCAAAGTCTTTCAATACATCAAATGCTATCAGCATTTCAGGAAAATATTGCGTGGGATTTCAAAAATAGCAACCTGAAATATTTCAGTCCTATTTAAAATTTATAGCATTAATAAATTTGTTGAACGCTATCGTGAAGGCGTTGAGAAAAATTGGGTCGCTCTCAAAATGGTGGGAAAAAGGGAGAAGTAACAAATGTGCGATAAACACTGAAACGTGCGATATAAACGTTTGGTTTATTGTGAGATTTATTATATGACATAAGTTTATAGTGTTTGATTAATTGTCAAATTATTTGAATATGGAATTAAAACACCAAAATTATTAATATTCTGTCTAATAACGGAGATATTGTCAACGAAGATAAAGGATGGAAACAATAGGTTTATGAACTAAATACAACAATAGTCAGCAAGGCTCTCAGGACGCGTGAGTCAGCTACGCTCCATGATAGGTATTAAGTTCCTTTAAATAAACCCTTCAAGCTTTGAGTGATTGATTTGTTTTGCTGTTTCCTAAGTAATTAGATATTGTTTTGTTTTCCATTATTGGGATATCAAAATAATAACTGTAATTGTATTTAGTTAAAGGTCAACCTTATACTTCGCGAATTTATTATTATGGAAATTGTCGTGTAATTTTATTATACTTTAAGTACCTTCCTTTAAATAAACTCTTCTAGCACTGGGTGATTGATTTATTATGCTATTTTCTAAGTAATTACATATTGTTTTGTTTCTCTATTATTGGGATATCAAAATAATAACTATAATTGTATTTAGCCAAAGGTCAACGCTATAGTTTCGCGTGTATATTATTATTGAAATTGTCCTGTATAATTTTATTAAAAGCTTATTGAATTTAACAGTAATGCCAAATGACCTTTTACAACGTAGCTATTTTTTTTTATTTCAGTAGTATTGTAATTAGAGATATCATAGGACAAATTTATAGTTTATGGTCCTTATAAATGTTTTAAAAAAAAAATTATCTTCATCATTCCCGTTTTATAAAAATCGTGTACTAAAAACTACATAAAATAGTTACTTAAAGAGATTTCAATAGCTTATCTTCAAAGCTCTGATACAAAACCTATTTCAATCTGAACAATGTATTTCTGAGCTTAGATTGTCTATGTCGTGTAACATGAAAACATTGGGTTTTCGTAGTTGATGTTATTCCGATAAATACTAAGTAAACTCTGTGTTTCCGGGCATGTAGATTCATAATTGTTTTAATAAAGTTAAATGTTTTTGTATAGATTATATGAGTGTATCAAAATTTCTTCTGAAAGATTACACATATAAAATGGAACCAATTTTTTTATAAATACAAGCAATTTTCTACTTTCAGACTACACAATATGTATTAGAAAACAGAAAATCATTTTCATTTTCAAGTTAGTTTAGTTAGTTTAGTTTTTAAGTTAATAGTAGTGTCTTCGCATTTATACATAGTTTCATCTCCCATTTCCGTTCTAGAACTGAGAATTTCCAAAAAAATTGCAGTTGCATTCACATTTTACACAATACACTTATTTCTAAATATCAGATTTCCTACCACAATAGTTTTGACTGTGCTTTGACAAACAGCTATTTAAGTATAGGTCACTGTTAAACTTTAATAATTATTATGTACCATTATTATGCAATATTATGTAATTATCTACTAGTATATAAAACGTACGTAACATATTATCTCAAGAACTTCCTAATTAATTACATCGATATATATAATCATGTAATAAAATGATATTATGATTGACATTGCGTGACAACATGACATTAGATATACAAATCATTATTTGAAGGTTCCATTAAGTAATTAGATTTTAATATTTTATTAGTATAACGTGTAATGTTTTTATTATTATAAAACAAGGAATGGTAATGTACATATACATTTAAATAAATTGTTAGAACTACATAGACAATGCATTCAAAATAATGTATTTATTAATTTTAATAATTGAGAGATATTTCAAAAAGCAACGGAGAAATGCAGCTAGCATTTTTAACTTTTCCAGTTGGATGCAACCTACACTTCAAAATAAGTTTTTTTATATCAGTTTAAATTAACACTAAACTGCTTAAGAGAAGGAACAACGAAACAAAAGAGATTTTTCAAAGTTAGATAAATTCTGATGTCACAACCTTTGGCTCCAATTAGCGTAGTTTAATTGGCAATTATTCAGCAAACCGCAACGCAGCGAAAGTACACTTATGAACAGAGTAGGCTGTGCTTTAATAGTCGCTATTTAAAATACCTTTGAACCAAAGGTTTCCAACTCAGGAATTTACACCATTTCAAATAAACTTTGCGTGGTTTTTCACTCTTCTTTTTAAATTGTGGCAAAGGAAAACGGTTTTTCGAATGTGTTCAGTTTTAGATGTGAAAAAAGTGTTTACTTAACCAAATCAAATCAAATAGAATTATTTGGAATTTTTTGGTAGTCAGATGTTATAATATAAAATAAAGGATTCGGTGTACATGTTATATGCTTTTTTGTATTTTTTATATTAGGGCAATACATGTAAAGGGTAAGTGGAACTTCATATTATATTAGCTGCCTTCTCTGACTTTTTGCAGATACTGCAATTTTCAAATGGTTGAAGAATTAAAAAAAAAATTAACTCGTTCCAAATTGCAGCAATAAAATTTCCGTCCACACACACAGTTGCATTTTGAATTAACCTTACTCTTTAGTACTTTATTATATTGTTAACTGGTATAAATTATGCATGTCTTGTTATTAACATACTATATAAATTCCAGCAGTACTGTGACGCTGACGTCTCTATCAGTACACGCCCGCGTTAAAAGGAGGTCGGTGTGATAAAGTTCCAACCGCCAGTTACACGCACAGAGTATTTTTAGTAACTACAAACGTAATTTTGTACCATAATATTTCAATTAGAAATATAAAAAAAAAATACCGATTCATAAAAAAAGGTTTAACATCACTCTTATTGCTTGATTTAGGAACAAGAATATGTGGGCTCAAAATTGAAAAGGAAATTCAGCCAGGATTTTAGAACTCAATTAGTTCAATCAGATCTATAAGTAATTTTTTTTATGTTCGAAATTTTCAATCATTTAAATTTTAAACGATTCAATTTTGCACCAAACAAGATGCAGACTTAGTTTTATAGGTCACATTTTATTATGTTTTATTTATTTCACTACTTTTATTCACTACAATGCTTTGTATATTTTCGTTCCACAAACTAAAGTTTCTGTCATATTTCAAACCAAATTTTCTTCTAAATGACATTTCGTTTGACTGAGAATACCAAATAACAAAGTTGACAATTATACATTAAGTTTCGAATCCCATGTATTATTTATTTTTATTTACTTTACTTTATATGCAAGAACAGTATTTTGATTTTATATAAAATCAATCAAAATTCATTAAAAAGCTTTAAAATAAACTTAAAGTTGAAGATTTTTTTTGAAAAGTGCAGTTTAATCGTGAGCAGCACAGTGACATGAAAAATGTAGTAACTTAGTTATCGGTTGGTCGCAGGCAGTCCCGAGCGGGAAGGGAAAACGTGATTTTCATTTTTTTTACTTGTTTCTAAAAATCCGGGATGTATATTTTTTATTTTGCTTTACTTTACCGATTCTTTCGGTTATACCTTTAAATGGAAATATTACTGAATTAAAATATAATCGTTATTATAGAAATATGTAAGCTAATTTGTTATGAGTTGTGTTAGAATCCAATTAGATCCAAATGTTTTTTTAAACGTAATATATTTTTTATGACATAGAATATTTGTTAGTACTTTAATAAAATATATTATTTAAGAGTTATTTATTCTTGTTCATTATATACGACCAATATTATGTCTGATGTAAATATATAAAACGGCTCGCGGTAAAAGAAAATCCCTTGATAGAGCAGTTCCTTGTTCGGGTCTTATTGCTGAAGAAACATATCACGTAAAACTCATATTTTAATAGTAATTCAGTAATAAATAACCTGTAATGATAGTGCTGGTGGGCTTGGCTTATTATCCATATTACAAAATTTAGGACTTTGCCAAGCTTTGTAAATTTTATGGGCTAATATTTGTTATTTTAAATTTATAGAAGTAGGTAGCATTTTGTTTTAAATTGCAAACTCAATTCGCATTAACAATAAAATTGCTAACATTGACAGATCTATGCGAAGTTTATTCCAATCGTGCAGCCTCAAAGTTCGCAGTCGTATCCAAAATTGAACTGAATGGAAAAGCATTCAGCTTTTTTATTTTTAAAACTGCATTATATTATTAGAGACAAATAGTTTTTGCGTGCTTTTTATTATTTACTACCAGTGACTCAGGTCAAACTGTATAATTAAAACTTTTTAGTGATAATTTGGAAATTAAAACTATTTTTCTTTTATTTAGTTAATAATAAAAATTAGAAATATTTAGAATGCAGGTCACTTTTATTTCCCTTAAAAAAAGCCAAACGTTACCATCGATAGTTATAGTAAAAGAATAGTTTTCTGCCTATGTGAGTTCGTTATTATACACTTGGGACAGTTAGTACCGGTAATGGAAAGTCTGGTTTGAAATCAATTTCTTGGGACAAAGCTTTGTGAGCTATTGACCAGCTTGATAGACAAATCCTATTACCGGTTATGCTATAGTACCCCTTAAAGGTATTGCGTGTATCAACTTGTCATATATTGATGTTGATTTGAAGTAAAAGTAAGTTTGATAATATGTTGGTTTAATGGTTAGTGATTTCCGAACTAAAGGTTGTGAATTCGATTCCCACACGGGAGAATTCTTTGTGTTATCCACAGATTGTTGTTCTGAGTCTGGGTGTACTTTGTATCCTTTATTTATATGTTTGTGAAGCCCCCTGCGACACTGTTAGTGCGTTTTGTGTGAATCCTGAACTCTACGCCCGGAAGCTTAGAAACCGTTGGAGGTAGATGACTAATTAACTGTCTTACTGACAGACACCTCCATCTCGTCTTACCGTGAACAAGATTGCTGCAAAGCATTCGAAACGTCGGGTTATATTTAAGATGTAAATTTAAAATTTAATTCAGTAAACGCGAATTAAATCCGTAAAAATAGTTTTATTTCAATATGAAATTCCTTAAATGCCATCATAATAGCTTACAATTTATTCCATGTATCCTCTTTTGTATTAAGCAAATAAATTTATCAAAGTAACAATCGTAAATTAAATTTGAATTCTCCCACCCTCGGGACTCATGCTGTAATGTATGACATTGCCTCAGGGAAGCTAAAAGCTACGAAAATTTGCGTTCAAAATAAATGTAAGTGCAATTGGATAAAATTTTATTTTGACTTAAATTACATTTAAAGTGAAGAAAATAAAATTATCCATATAGGTATGGTTAAATTTAATTATCATTATTAATAAATTAAATTATGATTATAAAAAATATTAGAAGGTTTAATTAACCACCCCGTTGGTAGAGTGGTTAGCATAAACGCTTAACGTATAGCGGCTCAATGGGGCTCGGGCTCGGGTTCGATGCCTGACAGGGACAGGCATGTATGTGATGAGCGATAGGTATTTGTATTTCTGGGCTTTATTTAAATATATTCTCAATATTTATAATGGTATTTCTTTGTATTTGTATCGTTGTCTAACACCCTTAACACAAATAACTTGCTTACTTAGGTGTTAGATCAATGTGTGTAATTTGTCCTGTGATATTATTACTATTTTAAAAATATAGGACAGTTAATCATAAATCTATGGATAAAATATACAAGTAAAGAAACAAAGTCGTACAAATTAAAATAAAATAAAATTTTTAAATTTTGAAATAATTATGTGCTACGTATTAAGTTGACATAATACCGACATCAAAATAGTAGAATGGCTTATTCACTGTCTGTTTCTGACACTACACTAATTTAGTTTGGTGTTAGCTTAGTATCAATATATATAATGCTTTAATGTCTAAGCATATATAATAGTGTATAACTATACCATAGAGTTTCATATGTGGTTGGCATGATACAGTGATTATAATTTTTAAGTCTTCCGATAAAGTCGCAGACAGTTTTTAAAGCTACAGTTACTATAAAAACTGAATAAAAATAAAATACTTATTATTAGAACTTCGTTTAAAATTGTTTGTTTCTGTTTGAAATTTTGGAACCTTGCTAAATAAGACTAAACCAAAATATTTAAGGATGTTATACTTTTTTGAAAAGCATTGTTCTAGTATCTAAAAGATTTGTTTTCGATTAAGTCTTATTAACAATAATAAAGACAATAAATGACTTATCTTTCTTTTTTCAAATTGAAATCCATATACATACACTAAATATATAATAAGCCTATCTGAATTTCAATCATTGAGATTGACAGCATGTTTGATAGATCCGAGGTACATGATGAATGACCCTTGATGTACGGATCCATACATTTAGGTCAGGTTCTAGAATTTCTATAGAATTTGTGAGTTATAACCACATTCAGGATAAGAGACGATAAGACGCTTATAAAGAGTTTCGAGATACATAGAATAACTTTCAAGAATATTTAATAGAAATTTGAACCATATAAAGAAAATAGATTTACGTTTTAATATACGTGGTGAAGACATACGACATATCTAACAACTAAATTATACATTTCCTTGAATATGTTAATCAACTATAGACATGTAAAGGCTTTATAATGGAAAACAAAGTTAACAAATAAATTAAACTAATTATATTTTTTTGTATAAACAATATAAAATAACATAACAAATAAATTTTTATTTGATAGGTTAATGGTTACACTTTCTATGCATAAAAATAATAATAAACATTGAACTACTACATAATAGTTAACGCTTTAATTTAAATGAGGTGTACTTATAAAGCTCACAAATTCAAGTTAAACAATTAGTAATGGGGGTTAGTCCATGGAAAGAACCGGAAGAAATTAAAACGAAACTTTTTAATTTATTCGTTTAATTTTATGTTATTACGGCAGACGGTATCGGTTCGCTGGAATATGAAGTAAGAAAAAGTTAGACTCCACCTTGACGCAAAAACGTTAATAAGTTTATTTTTTCACACCATAACTAAATAAGTGGTAACTACGGTCTCTACTGTAACTACTCTCACACTTACAAGAAATATATATGTAATTATCTTATGTGTAAAATCATTGTCATATTGTCAAGGTTAAAAATAATATTGTTTAGACACATGACACATATCCACACACACAAACACACAAATACAGTACATGTAAAAAAAAAATATCAATACTCTATTACAAAGTGTGTCCCGTTAAAATCACTGTTGCCCAACCTTCCGAACCCTTTCGATGGGGATCAATGGATTATTCGAAATCAATTTTATGGGATCGAGGGTGGGGTCAAATGGACATACATTGACGTTACATTTACAATTGCTTTATTGAGTGATTTATTAAATGACTGAGGCACAATTTTGTGGTCGAATGTTTAGTACATTAGAGATATACATTTATATATAAAATGATATATTTAAAAACTAAATAAATACTAACGAATAGAATATATTACGACGAAAAAAAATATTCCTTACAGCAATAAAATATCACTTTGTAAAATGTGCTACACTATGTAATCATTCGTTTGATATAAATCTTGTAAACTTCACCGCAGTCGGTAATCGAGTCACATATAACTGTCAAGAAGCGAGCGAAATTGCTGTAAAGTTTGTACTTATTAGATCAAAGTTTGAGATCCACTAAGTTAGTAGTTAGTGACGAAGCATAGTTAAATGTGGTTAGATATGTTTGATGTTGTTAACTGATTAAACCTTAATGAGTGTTCAATACTTTTAATCGAAAACCAACAAAATTTTAGAATTTTCATAGGCGAATGAAAAACAAAAAGTTTATATGGTTTTATATACAACTGATTAAAATTGTTGTAAAATTAACATCTTAATCAATTTTTATATTTTTATATATTCTCTTTGCACGGCTTATGTAATTTAACAACTGTGAAAAAAATGTTTTAGTCTAGAACTACACATGTAGAGAGATGAAAATTTAATCTTATCTCGATTCTTTGCTGAAATTATGAATAAAGGTTTTAAAATTTATGAATAAAATCTAGCATATTATCTGTTATTTTTGAAATAGTTTGTGTTGAATTTGAATTCTTAAACAGCGAATATTATTTTCTTTCATATTTGGGTTTTGAGTTGAAGGTTCCTTGGCTTTATACAAATTGGGGCAAAAATGATTATCCGGGTCTGGTCAGCATTTTCAATGTAATTTTATTACACTTAACCCTCCAAACTGAATAGAAATTGCTTTAATTTTACCCTTGGCAGGCGTTGTTCTACTATGGGAAATGAAAATTATTTCAAGTTACAAAAAATAAGGGTTTATGTTACAGAAAAGTTAACTATCCAAAATATTATCAGATTATAACATTATGACAATAATTCTAGCTTGTACAGGAAAAGAGTTCGGAACTAAGAGATAACATAGTTTTCGAACTTGCCACAAACAGCTTTTGTAATTACAAAAGTTTGGATATTTCATAGCATTTATCACAAGAATAATATCCAGATTAATAAATACCAACGTTTTTAACGTTGTTAGTGCTTACATCGTGTTTTGATATAACGGAGTTTAATTTGGTTTATTATTTTTTATGTTTATTATTTTATGAGAGTTATAAAAAATAGTCGAATTAGTAAAATAATGATTTAATTTCACAATAGGCCGATGAAATACAAATCGCAATAAAAATAGTTTTTGAAATACCCTAGAAGATTTGATTTTATTCGCAACCTGGAAAAAAAAAGCAAAGAAATAGATTAAAATTTAGGCCTCAGCGTGATTATACATGCACCGGACGGATGGACTTTTTTATTGTTTAACAGTCTTACCTAGACATATTGAAATATAGAGTTAGTAGATGGTTTCGATTATTGGGGAAGAGAGAAGTTTAAAGTAAGAAAGGGATAAAGACATGATTGGAGAATCCAGCACTTTCAAACAATCTTAAAAGATCTGTTTAATTTTTTTAACGAAACTCTACCATATCATGGTGACACTATCTTGTTCTACCCAGCTTCGCTAGGACTAGCACATGCAGTGTGCGTTGCCAACATGTCGCACTACAAAGTAATTGGGTTTGCTTAGTCTTCTTCTTTATTCGAAAACCGGTTTAGTGCTTGCACCCTAAATCGTCTAAACTATCCCTATAAATGCATTTATGGTTTTTATTAAGACAATATCATTTATAACTGTTTGTCTACTCTTTGACGACTCATTGACCAATAATGGACTCTTAGTGCAAGTCAAAATTATAAAAATAATTTTATTGTCTGATTACAAGATTTATTATTACATTTCTATAAAGTGATTGAGAAGGGGATAGAAAAAAGTTATAATATATCAATAGGGAATTTTAATAAAACAAGAAACATCGATGTACTGTTTTCGAATACACGAGTATAATTTATTGTGAAAACCTTAAAATAGCAGTTATAACACACGATGTTCGGGCTAACATTTGTATTCGTAATAACCTGTTTGAGAGCTAAACGATACCTTCATTTCTCTAATTGGTACGGAATAAACTTACGTAACGATTAGTTACAATTTCAACCTTATGACTTACAAAATATGAAACTAGTAAATTGTCCCCAGGCCATTACGAATGAAGCTTTATTTCTGAAAGTTTCACAGGAATTTATGCTTTATGGTAAGTTTGATAAGACTGATGTGGATGTTGGACTTGCAAATTGGTTAAATTGTGATTCTTGTTTTCTACTACAAGAGCTTTAGCAGCTGTGTAGTTTGATAGTAAATAATGAAGGAAATTTAGAAATTCATATCGTGTGTCAAGATATTACAAAAAAAATATTCCCATAAAATTTCTGAGTAAATAATATTCATGTAGAACATTTTCAATATGCAAAACGTCTTTTAGGAGTAACATAATATTTTAGTAGTTTTATTTGAGAAATATTATGTTTCAAAGAATGTTGTTATTTCGTTTCTTCGAGATTTGTAATTTTCTTTCAAAAGTTATAAAAATTCGTAAAGATGGAAATAAGTTGGAGCAAGGTCTGGCGAGAATTGTTGGTGACAGAGAGTCCTCAGTCAAAGCTCTTGTTATTTTGAGGCCGTCTATTGTACAGAGCGTGAACAAGAAATGTGAAGGAGTGAACAAGAATTGTGAAGGAGTGAACAAGAATTGTGAAGGAGTGAACAAGAATTGTGAAGGAGTGAACAAGAGCAACTTCCAAGTACAGTATTGGTTGTATGTAAGCTTTTCCATTACTCTTGACAAATTTTCACAGTATCATATATGGACTGAACAACAGCTTGTATTTAAAATAGGTAACACATAAGATTCAATAATTTCTTATCATCATTGCATGTGGTTTTTTTTGTTTTTTTTTTACTTCACCGATTTGAGTAATAGCATAAAATAGTATTTAATAAAATAATTATCTTGATTTTATTATGGCCTGTTTTCGGTTAAATTAAAAATGGTAATTTTTAATTATTTTTTATTTTTTCTATTATAACATAATTATTAAATAAAACTAATGGTGAATAGTTTTATTTTTTAAAATTCGAATATCTGGCTTTCGTAACAGTTCTGAAAGTATTTTTTCCCCCAAGTCTTCGGGCTCACTGCATTACAGCTTTTTAAAAAATCTAAAATATAAGTATTTAATATAGGGTTGGCACATTATAGTTATCTCATGATACTTATTAAATTAAAGACGAGAAAGTACGGAAAGCGTAAAATATAAAACCAGATGAAAACAGCAAATTGGAAAAGTTTTGTTACTCCTCAGATTCTTTACCATACATTTTATAGTTACTGGACATATAATGCTCGCATTCTTTCTTATTTGATCTCTTAAAGTGTTGTAATTACTTTTATTTTTGAGTTATTTGTTTTGTTGTATAATACATCGAAAATTATTTTATTTTTAATCTAAACCTATCTACACTAAGAATATTTTTATAAGAGAGAAAAAATGAGAATAAAATGATTTTTTTTATATTTTTTCCACTATTATATAAGTATAACTAGGTAAGCCTAGTAAATGTGATTTATGATGTACAAGCTGTTCCTGGCGACTTCGAATACGTCACGCGTTCGACAGTAGTTACACGTTCACGTTTGAAACTTTACTTCAGATCTATAAATCGAACTCTTGAAGAAATATATATTTATTGCTAACGCATTTTTATTACTTTTACTACATTGATTTTATAAGGCGGTTTCAATTATTTTATATAAGAGTTGTAATTATATAGCTTATACCTTCCTTAACAGATGTGCTATCATTTGAAAGGATTTTCTCATTGTTTTATACAGTTTACTTAGTTTTACCTACGATCTAAAGTTATTCCATGTGTTAGCGTACATCGTAATTATTTCCTTTAATTTCAATTTAATACCAACTCAAATTAATTTTACCTACTCTTTAGTTAAGTTTTATTTTAACTACACTTGTAGTTGATAAAAAACACAGTGTATTTTATCAGTAACAAGTCACCTCCGTTAACTACTGGCATAGTTCCAGTCGATACAGCTTTCAACATCTGTGGAGACTTGCTGGCGTCACTATTCATAGGACCTGAGCTTTTATATAAAGGTATTATTAAAAGTCAGTTGTAATTGGTAATTCTCATTCCTTTTTTTGGGAAATTCGGATAGCGGCAATGTTGTTAGGTCGGTTCCTAATTGACTAAAATGTAAAGCTCATTTGGCAAGGACTCCAACCCGCATCTTTTGGAAAGATATCGTCAGATACGTATGCGTCATATGTATACGGCTATAGAACGTGTGTTGATGAAATATGCGATATTAGGTCCTTTGTTTCATATAGTATAATAAAAAGTAAACTATTATCCATTCATTTCATACCTATACAAATAAATATAGTATTAAAAAATATAATAAAGTATTAAAAGAATATATCAATATTACGCTTATTTCATATGAAGTAATTTATCAAAATATTTTAAAATATATAAAAAAATTATCAATTTAATATTTATATTTATCATTCATACAGCTAATATCATTATATTATATAAAATGTGTTTATTCATCTTGAGTATTTTTGTGTGATAATAACGGCATAACCACTTAACTCACAATGTTTGCTCTTGCTTATATTTTAGATTTATTTGAAGTCCTGAACCTACTTAAATTATTCTGATAACAAACAATATTTTATTACAAATTACATATATGTCAAGAAACATGTTTTATAGTATTAGAAAGGTTTGAAATCGACTAAGAAGTTGTAATCTTCTTTATAGCTATAATCATTTTACCTGAAAATCCAATTCCTTTTTGCGTAACGGCGTATAATAATTTATTCATAACTTTGACAAGCTACCACATGTGCCTAATTGGATAACTTTTTGTTCAGCTCAGTTTATGATTCAGCCGTCTCATCAGTTAACATTTTGGAATTACTGTAAAGCGGGTAAGCAGCGAATAAGCTGCTTTAATTACCTAAGTTTTCTTTTGATAGATCAATATTTATTAATACTTTATCGGTTATAATGAGTTTTAGTATAATCAAATATATTTAAATATCAAGGATAAATAGATCATTGCATTAGGAACAAAGGTTATTGATTTTCACAAATGCTGAGATCACTGATAATATTAAAATATTAATTGAACATTTGTACAATTTTAAGGCATATAAGATATGCCAACTGTATAAGCTAGAAAACTGGAATAGAGACATTTTTTTTGATGCTTTGAATAACGATAATCCTGTCTTAATAGTTAAGAAGCCTTAACAATACATTAAATTTAAATTAGACCTCCTTGAAGTTTTGTAAAAATTAAAAAAAAAAAAAAAAATATCCCTAGGAACTATCCAGTCACACTTAAAAAGCAAAGATTTGAATATTGATAAAGAACTACTTAACTACACTAGACTTAGTCTTTCATGTTTATGTTTGAAATATTGTCTCTTGGCCACGTTTTGCCTCTTTTTGGTACTTCAGAAATGCAGTTGATTTATACACTTACATCATTTTAGTCATCAACCAATCAGCAATGATCTTAGTAGTATAATATTTTTTTTTTATTTTAAGAAAACTATCAGTTATAAAAAAAAACAAAGACATTATAGGTTAATTGTCCTTTAAAAAATAATTAAAATCAAACACCATCTTTTCAAAATTAGAACTCATTTATAGTATTAACGACTCTCCGGACGACACTATACGAAATAACGATTTAAACTTGAAAATTACGCCTCACTTTGTAGCATATAGTAGTTAATGAGAATTAAGTGTTATATGCTTTTATTATTATGTTGATATAAAAGTAATCAAAGTTAAGCACAGAATTTAATAATCACTTCGCCACAGCTATAGAAGGTATTTATATTTAATAACAATCCCAACTGTTACTTCTATTAGTGCATAAAATAAATGAAAATGCAAGAATAATACATTTAAAGCAGAGCTATTTTATATTTAATCTACTTTGCTAATGTTAGTTATAACTTACAACTTTAACGAGTTTTAAGCTTATTATATTAGCATATATTAAATGAATACGCTTCATTATTACATGCTAACACTCCGAAGTTTTCGAAATTCATTTATAGATTTCATTGTATCTGTTTTGTAGGTTATAAAGGAATTATTGTTTCTCAACGTTCTTTTTCAGTTATAAACTTTAAGATGATTTGAAAAGAAAAAATATATACCGATGGTTCCAGATCTATTTGGTCTAAGCAAAATTTCTTTGCAAAATGGAATTAGTTATATACACTTTTGGAATATTTTTTTTTGATTGCAAAAATGTTTATTGGGTTATGTGCATTTCGCTAAAAAAATGTCAACACTAAATACTGTTACATTCAATACTTTATCCAACCTTGAATGGGCCCAATATAATATAAGCATTGAAAATGAAGGCAAATGAAATTACATATATTAATATATGTAGTATCCATAGTAACGTGAAGTGTTAATGATGCTCTTAAATGTTTTTAATACACATTAAAAAAAAACATTTTGATTATTCTGTGCTCAAAACATAATTCTACATATTATATATTATATAATTTGTATAGAATTTATAAATAAGCACAAGTTAAGTCTGAATTTTAAACACAATATATTTTATTTCTTATTTGGTCTTTATAATTTAAAAATAAACTTTAACTTTTTGCATTAAGGTTTAATCGGCCTTGGCAACGTAATCATAACCTCGCATCCAATGAGAGCTCTCAACACTTTGTGTGCTTCACTCTTGTAAATGTAGGGTGAACTTCACGGGAGTACCCTTGAGGGTGTCAATTTGTTCTTATTTTAAAATATAAATGTTAAAAAACAGACAATTTCAGTTTATTTTTTAATGTTAATGAGTTTCATTATTAAATATTTTATTTAAATGTAATTAATGTTTTTATAATAATTATATAGAACTACATATTTTATTATATTACAATAAACATGATCATCGAGAATGTGTTAAAAAATACTTTATTGTATAGGAAGTGATAAGTAAATATGACTGATAGGGCATTGTTATTGTTTTATTTAAGTACACTATAGATACTAATATTTAGAAGCAAAGTCAAAAAATCTAATTGAAATATTGTGCTCATCTTTTTTTTTTAAATCTCCGTTCCATAATTCGTTTGTCCAAGAAAATTATCCTATAGAAAGCTTTAGAACGTATAATTTGTTTTCGGTCCGAAGACCGAAAACATGGATGTGCCTGATATTAGTGTTTTTTATAAGCATTTTAGATTGTAGTGCTCCAAACATCACTGACATTGACATCATGTATTGTAAAAAGTTAACAAAGTGAAAGAAAGTTAGTTGTTTAATTTTAATCCTCTACTCTCTCTTAATAATAATCTTCCTCTCTCTCTAACTTCTCTTAATAAACATCGTAAACTGATGAATGTACCAGTAATTATATAATAAAAAAAAACAAAAGGCTAACTTTTTAAGAGTAACACTTTCCTAAACAAAACAATAACTTGACACATTCTTCCACAAAAGCACCGAATATACTACTACATGATAAGATTTAAGGCAACTTTGCTCATTTGATAAAAAAAAATCATTTGAATTTCAACATTTATTTTTAAACAAGAAAAAGTCCTCCAATGAATTTCAGGATGGTTTAGAAAGATTTTAGAACATCACTAGCGGTCAGGTAAATGATCCCAAAGGAGAAGTGATCTCATGGCTTCAACCATTTCAGTTAAATTTATAAGTTTAATTATTATTAGAAGCAAGAAATGAATATTGACGTGCTAAACTTGCAAGTTTGTTACTTATTGGAATTTTTTAACCAACTTTCTTAACTAATATTTGAAGTGGTAATTTTAACTGTTTGTAAAATTTTTAATTCTATGCATTGAAAAAATATAATGATATTTTTTTTACTACGGTTCATATTGAGACAGACAGACAGAAAGGATATCATCAGATCACATAAATCCTTAAGCGGTGGTACTATTCATAATCAAAGCCTTTGGTCTAAAATATGACTTAAGAGAACATGGGATGCAACAGAGTCGTAGTGACTCAAGTCCTACTTATGCTACAATTTATATATCTTTTTTTTTTTTTTGCTCAGTTGGTAGAACGATGGGACGGTTTCCCAATAGTTGCGGGTTCGAATCCCTACCCGTATCGGTTTATTTTTCATTCAATATTTATATAAATTTAAATAAGCTTATCATGGCTATACATGTTTAAAGATATTTTCAAACATAAATTTATATATCTTAAAAGATATATTTTTTATGACCGTTTTATAATCCTTAGTTCTTTTAATTTTATTTTTCGAGAAATTCGCATAAAACTCTTTAATAATGAGATACGTTTCAGTATTTCTAAAGCTTCAACATTAAAATTTGTGTCTTTTATTTCCCAAATATTTACATTTTAAAATAATTACAAAAACATTCCGCACCTTTAATGCTCTGAGCATTTGTTGTCGCTAAGCAGCAAACTCTTTTAAGACAGTGTTTTATTAAGCAAAGTTTAAAATAGCATTTTAAATTAAAAAGTAGCAAGCATCTTTCAACATAATTAAGGGATTAAACTAAAAAGTATGCAGTTTAATTATATAACAAACCAAGTTAAAACTTTTATGTAATATCAGATAGTTCAAACTAACTGATCGAACCATCCTACTAAATTCTAAATAAGATCTTATTTCAGAAAAAGTTCTTGTTTACAAAACAACGATTTTTACAAATAATTATACGAATTGAATAAGCGAGCGGTAATTTTATCAATTATTTAGTCAATTTAGTAACATAGACTGTGATTGCAATTTACCCAAAAGTGTTCCGTGTATTGTGAAGTGAAAAGTGTCGAAATCAAAATGGCGTTTGCAGCAGCTCGAATGATTTTAAAAGACAAGAGGCGGAAGGCTTCCAAAGAAGATTTTAGGGATCCGCGGAATAGAAGCAAGGTATATTAGTTTTATGTACACATATTATAACATTTACCTTCTATTATTAAGCGATAAGCAGCATCCAGGAAAACGAAGAATGCCATATGTTACTGTTTCAATATTTAGTTAGTTTGGTCTTATTAAGTCAAACTAAATTAAGCAGTACACTATTAATTCTTTATAAAATGGTTAATATACAAGAATAAAGTATTGAGTACAGTTCATTAGTTCGGTTCGTTCGGAAATTGCTCATTAAGCCACGTCAAGCGAAGTAAGAGAAGAGGTACTTCACACTGCGCAGTCATTTATTTCCCTAAAAATATCGCTAAAAATGATTTGTTGCCTATGGAAAGGTAACAATTATTAAGCAACGAGAAGGATTTTATTTTAAGACTGTTAAGTACCTACATTACAGATATTTATTGAAATTTTAACTTAAAAATGGCTACGGGGCTATTATATAATATTAAATGCGAGTTTATGATTGGTATTTTCTTTCATGAGTCGACAGAAAAATTTATAATAGTTAATTCAATTAAATAGTATATATGGAAAATATGAAAAACAACATTTTTGAAGACAGTTTTTCAGCATTAAAACTGAATAAATAATGTGCAAAAGCCATAATTAAAACTTTATTGGATGTTAAAACATTCAGCATCTGCTGAAGAAAAATTAACAATTAAAAAATGTAGGATGTTATTAAAGTCGATCAAGAGGCTAATGAGGTGTTTTTAAAAGAATTTCCACATTGTTCACATATTTAAAAAAATGTTCTAAAGATATAATTTAAGGAAGGATTATATAATATAAATTCATTCTTTAAAATTCCTACAAATTTATAATAGAAACTACAGAGTTTTAATCCCGAAGAGAAAGACAACCATTGTATATAAATTAATTTCAAAATATGTCTTTGTAGTAAAATTAACTGAATTGGAGCAGGTGGGGTATAATCTGTGTAAACATAATTACGTTGCTGCCGGAAGTGCCGCTGGAGACGGAAATTGCTCGCCGATGTCTGGTTTGGACGCGCCTCTTTAATTTTACACTTTGATTGTAACTAATATTTTTAAGATTTTATTGAACAAGATAACATGTGTTACGTGTACATAATTAAATATTATGCAGTATATAATAAACAATAATAGGATTATGGTTTTTATTATGTACGTGTAAATTTTGACTTTTTTAAATCTAATAACTTTATAAAGTGTAACATATAATCAATAAAGCAATTTTTTTAGGAGTATTATAATCTGCGATCATATTTCCACGTCATGCCAACATGGCAGGCGGAAGTATGGCCCGTAGCCATAGGAAATTGGTTTACGCATCGCAACACAGCCTGTGTGTACAATGTAAGCAGAAAATAGGCATTCGGAAGAACAATGTAGTATTGTTCTAATCTATTAATGCGATTAACATAACGTGATTATTAGAGTATACAAATGAATTGAAACTAATATTGTAATGTATGTTTAATAAAACAATTATTATAATCTGTTTTTCTAGCATTTCAGAGGATCTCGGTAAGATTTTTAAGTCTTCATTTTTATGTTAGATGAAAAAACTAAGGAAGGTCTTGGGAACTATACCTACATAATATTGACGTAGTATTTTGTAAGTAAATAGATCTAAAAATATTTTTGGTATTGTGTAGGTTTTTTAATTTTCATATTCAGAGAATTTATTTAAAATCAATAAGGATTTAAAATAAAAGCATGATATTTAATATTAATATAATTTAAAATAACATACATGTTATTGAATAAACCAAACAATAAAGAAGAAAGACAAATGTAAAATATTATAACGTTCAATACATTTAAACGTAATGTCTCTCCGAAGGAAAAGCCGCAAAGAATTGTTCACGTCGTTGCTTTTATCTGATTGCGATGAGTTTCCGAATGAATCGAACTGTCTTCAGATCATTAAAAGCTAGAGTTCTATATTTATAGTACTTTTTATAAATAAAGATTTATTTTTTCTTATCCAAATACTGTATTATCTATTTTTTATACACTTTAGTTGTAATATGATTTTGAAAATGCCTTGTTTGTTAAGTATTCATTATATTTATGTGACTTTAGGTAAGTATGTACTTAATTTTATGTTTATTTCTACATTTTACGGCCAAATTATTTATTAAATAGGTTATTAGTATTCAAGGTTTTTTCCGCACTTTCTTATTACATTTAGGTCACGACAAACAGCTTTACAAAAACTTATTTTCTGTAAGTTATGGTGGATATAAATAAGACTAACAGAAGAAAGCTCCAGGGACCGATGAGGAAAATCAGAAAGATTGGATATATAGAGTGATTGGATTGAATGAATCCCGATTTCGACTGTATAAAACAAAACATTATTTCATTCTATCCTTACATTTTTTAAGGATGGGTAAAAAAACTTTTAAATATAATTCTGGGTTTCCATAGTTTATTTATTTATAATATTTTCAGGGTTTGAAGGATCCAGTTTTACAATACAATATATCCTGAATGAATCACTGTAACTTAGAATTCACTCAGACAGCAGCTGTAACATTTACGATGCAAATTTGGAAACACTTTTTTGTTGTGAATAATCGATGTTGCTGATTGTCTTGGCAAAAGCTTTGGATGTTATGCTTTTTGTGCGTGACTGTATAGTCTCTCACACAGCTTCGAACAATTTTTCTAAATGTTTATTACTAATGCCTTCTAAAACTGGTGTAAGTAATTGTAGGTAATTTGAATGAGTCTAAACTACAAAATGTATTACAATACTTTTTGCTTTTAATTTTAAACTGTATAAGTATATATTGACTAAGATAAAGTACACCACTATTTTATAAATAAATTGACTGATTTCAAATTCGTACTTTGCTTCAATTTGGCCACTTTACCGGTGGTCTCACTTCTGAATGTTATCTATACACAGGAAATAACGCTTGCCTATATAAATATTTGTTGTCTTCTAAAACTGAATTTGATGATACAAATTCAACTTTCATATTTTGTATATTAATCATCAAAAACAGTTTTAATAAATATTGCATATCTATTCTATTACTGTTCTATGTGTTTTGGGCCAAAGAGATAGATATGCTGCACAATTCTTTCTTCTTTCCGACTAAGCACCTATTTGCACAATGCTATGACGATAATGAGGTCACAAAATATAAACCATATTAAAAAATGACATACCCACAGACTATTCAATTTTGTTAGCATTTAACAGTAAATGGAAGCTTTCACAGACTTCCATTAACTTTGACATAATAAATTGTCAACCGACATTCAGATTGATGGTTCTCAAGAAAACAGTGTCGCTGGCAAATTATGAAGTAATTTACATCATTTTAGTATCTGACAGAATTATGAAAATATAATAATGTAAAAAGAAGTTTATTTGAAATAGTTTTGTAAGTATTCGACATAAAATGATAATACGACATAAAAAATGTATAAATAGACATGAAACACTGCAGCGGTAAAAGTACTTAACATATTGTTGGTTACTGCAGAAAACTTTCAATTCAATAAATACTGTGGAAGTCACCTAAACATAAAAATTTCCCGTAAAAAATGAATATGTTTTTGAAATAGGTACAAAATTTTTGAATATCCTATAGTGAGTAGTGACACATTTATGAAATCAAAAGAGGAGTAGTGAAGTGTGAGGCTTTTGAAAATGAGAACCCTCATTTTTCATATTCAAGTATTTCCTTTTATCGAGTGCAATTATACACATTCAATATTTTATAAAATAAAACCTTTGCAAAAGTCTTAGTGAGTATCCTTTCTAAGGTTGATTTGTGACCGGCGTATCGTCATGTAGCAGTAGGTACAGCATGTCAATCTTTTGGTCATGTAACTTGCTGTGCTTGGTGTATAGGACCAATCTTTCTTCTTGCAGGCCCGGAGCGCTAGCACCAGTAGCTTTAGGAGTGTAAGTCAGGTAAAGACAGTATGTAACGCTTGATCACGCCTGGCCATATTTATATTGATGATTTCCTTTCGTTGAATATTTTGGTAGGTAATGATTTTGGTTATCTTTTGATATTATAAAGGAGTAATCCTATATCATAACTAAAACTTTATTATTAATTACTAACTAAAATCATTGCCAAATATTAAGTCATGAGTCATTTGCTATTTTACAGTAGTTTAGCGGTAGATGAATCATTATCATCCGCTGTAGAAAATCAACATTTTCCAGCTACATAATTAAGGTAATTAAAATATATTGGCTTCTTAATGAATTTCCATTCATTTAAGTACCGGAGCCATAAAAATAAAGGACAAAAGATAATATATGCAGCTGAGTTTTTTAAGTATATTCCAATATAGGTCAGAGTACTTAGGACCTCTATTATTTAAAACAAGACGTTATCGTTAACAATATTGACTGTAAATATCCGCTAGATTTCAAAGTCCTTATATAAAGTCCTGTGACCTACAAACCTATTTCGGGACAAACCTCGTCGTTTCTCTGAGTGCGAAGTTCCATCTTTCAATATCTGCGCAGACTGACAACTATTTAATGGCTTTAAATTGGATTTATTTATTAACGTCTCTAGGCTTATCTCTAGAGAATAAATTATTAAAAAAAATATATCAATATATATTATATTTCATATTGTTATTTCAAAACAAAATAAACTTAGCAATTCACATTTTAATTGCTTTAATCGTTGAATTATATTACACACTAATGTTTATGAATGTAAATACTGAAATGTCAATGAAATATTCAAAACTTTTTGTCCTTGCTACTTTTTTTAACATGACAAATCCTTAATAAAAAAATTTAAAAAAACTTATAGAGGTAGAATAATAATCATTTAAATAAACTACTTTTTATCGTTGTTAATTGTACTATAAGTATTCTATAAATTCTTAACAATATTTTCTTTAAATAATAAAAGTTACAAGGAATTTGATTTGAATGGTCACAATCACGCAGCCAAAACTGCTGAAGTCAGGGTTAATTAAACTTACAAGTAAAAAGTTTCGGCACGCAATAAAACTTTTGGTGAACACGTAATGAAATGGTTGTAAAAACAAAGTAGGTAGACACGTGAGCAGTTTTGCATATAGAAACAGCATTTCCTAAGTCATTTAGATAGACCAAAATCCGTACCATATTATTCAGGTACAAAAAGCTACCTTAAGCTGAGGATAAGCTTGAGAAACTACATTTAGATAAAGCAAAATGTATTTAAGGAGACGTGTAATTTTATTTGCAAATCTTATGTTAATTAACGTTGGGCATTGCAGACTTTTAACTGGAAGTCTAGTTAGAGTTTTAACTAATCCCTTTTAATTAGTTTGAGTTGTAATTATTTCGATATTCATAATATTTTAATATTCATTGCGATATGACGTTCCGTTTGATAAATATTAAAATTTGTAAACAGTACAACGCCCGTCAAGTTGAATAAATAAAAGATAATTTTGAATTTCTTTATTAAATCTATATTATATACAACGACTAGCACATTTAGCGATGTTAGCTATTTCAATTTCTGAATTATGAAGATTTAGTCTCCGGTCATCATCTCCATGAATTCTGAAAAAATACTTATCATCAAATTCGGAGCTTTGATACTATTTTAAAGTAATAACAATTCCGTACCATCGAAATCAACAGTGCCTGAAGCGTCGGTGTCGATCTCCGCGATCATCTCGTTGAGCTGGTCTGGTGTTAGTTGATCGTCAAGTGCTGCTAGAATTTCGCGTAGGCTAGACGTCGGGATATATCCGTTACCTGGATGAAAAAACAGGCATTAGGTTTCCATTTTTTTTAATGTTCAGCTGGAGTTCATCTTCAACACAATATTTATGTTGACAGTTATTTAAGTACCTCATGTTTTATTCATAAAATTACAACATTAAAACCATGTCTTAAATAAAATGCTATTGTTGCAAACAGAGAAGTAATGAGGTAGGTTTTATAACCGGAAAAGAGCTTGTTACCTAACATAATAACAAAACTGTAACTTTCGAAAGTATTAAACTAACAAGACTCTTATCGTAGTATCTAACTTATGCTACTCGTGTAGTAAGATAGTATTTTTGAAATTTAATATCTACAGTAAAAATAGACAGGAAAGAAATAACGAGCAAAGCCACAGAAGAGAAACAATGACATCCTCTACTATGTCAGCGTGCATTGATCGGAAAAATTAACATGCTATTATATTGTTACGTACATAATGTTGCTGTTTTATTCTATACTCTGAGGGTATTAACCTGGTCGTTAGATAATCATATACGAGTAGTCTAATACTGGTAGTTGTTACCACACAAGTCTAAATCTTTGCCTCAAAATATCTTCACCGATTAACATGTTACGTAACATACATACCTCAAAATAGATTTTTGGATTAACTTTGCCTTTTGTATTTGAAATATTTGCGCTGGCACAATAAATGTGTCGGAGGCGTAATGTTCTTGCGATCAAACAATTCAGAACGTCAGGTAAGAGCTGGCAGTAAATTGAAGCTAATCCCATCAACAGGCACGAAATATTTTAGTGTATACGAATTAGGTTTCACACACACACTCGCAATTTAAAACACTTGAATTTTATTGCGAGTATAAATAAAAATTATATTTTTTTAAGTATTTGTGTTGAGTATTGAATTATTCTGGAACAGATTTCATAATGTAACATCTTTCTCTTACAAAATGCATGAATATGTCACCGGCTTTTTAGTACTTGATATGCGATGACGTAACTGAAGCAGCGGAATTTTACAAAAAATTACTATGAAGTCAGAAATTGCAGTCCTGTCGCTTGTGAAATTGTCAGATGTGATATATGAGTAAAAGTGAGGGAATATTATAATAAAATTGTATATGATAGGATAAGCTTAGTAGCATTATGATTGGCCAGCGTAAGCGTAAATATTTTATGAGAATTTTTTATACATAGGATTTAAAATAACTTAAAAAATCTTAAATATGATGAAAATACTGATATCTTTTTAATCAACTGTTTGTTTTGCATGAAAAATTTCAGGTTATAATTTGTATATTTTATGTGAAATATAAGTACTGAGGAATTTAAATTAAAACTGGGACCTCATTTTTCACTTCGACACATTTGTTTTTCATATATATAAACATTGTATAGTTTATATACTTTTTTAAATACTGTACAAGTATTCTTTTTGAACAGTATTTTAATTACTTTGAAAATGGTATATGTTGATTAAAAATTTCGGATAAATGTTGCAAAGAAAGTAGGCCATATTTAGGTAATATAAGGTCCAGTTTTTGTTTTTATAGTTTGATATTTGGATGACCAGCGGAAACAAAGCCGCAGGCAAGAGATGGTTTCACTTCTGTTGGTCACGGATTGTTAAAAATATATTATAAAATCTTTTGTTTTTCAACTTATATGAAAATATAAAATACCACGTTTGCAGCTGTTTGACGTCAAAGCAGATGTTATTCCGTGCTTTATACTGTGAAATAAAAGAAAATCAAGTAATATTATTGCGTTACAAATTACTGAAATTATTTCTTTGTAAATTTCATGTTTAGGTAAAAATTTATGGCCCATTTCGAAGGGTTTTTATTTTAGGTTATTACTAAAGTATAATCTTATTTTGTCACGAACATAACTGTTTCATTTAATTTAATTTTTATTTATACCTTTTAAAGATTTTTGATAAGATAATGAATTGAGAAGTCAATAAATAAAAATAAGTAAATATTTATTAAAGGTAAAACTGTAATTAACTTTATACCGTCTATATAACGGCGTTCCGCTCGCATTTTATTTAGAGCAATTTCTTGATCGATTTATCTTATATATAATTATTTAACATCTAATTCAGGCGAAATTATAGAACAGCAAATTGCAAACATTAATTACATTAAATTATTCAGTAGCAGAGCCAAGAAGGTAGAGTTAGAATAGTTATGTTTTTCAATAGTTGTGATAATTCAATTGTTTTCGCGAAACTTCAATTCTTCGAATAAAATTGGCGCTGTGCCAAAATGCATCGTGCGATTATTTGATATAATTTATATTTTAATAGTTTGTGTTATTTCTAGCAGCAGTATAGTGAACTGTAAGTAGGGTGTTATTGACTAAAGATTACAAAAAATAATAGGCACTTTGTAGATATTTGTCTAATCTTAATGAAAGTTTGCTATCACATACACACTAACAAAGTAACCTCCATTATTATTATTGATTTTTTTTTGTTTTACTTCTTCGTCCGCGTTTACTTCGGAAGGACGTTACATTCTCCTAATATTATTTCAGAACTACTATTAGCTCTAGGGAGGGAGACAGCTTTATCTATTAGATATTGATTACTATACTGTATTGGTTTTAGAAACTAAGTTATACTGAATGTTATCACGGCAAACAAGCTAATGTTAAATTGAGGTGAAAGTTAAATAGTCTTTCTCGAAAATCATATATTTGCAATTTTTAAAGGTACAAAAAAAAAAAAAAAACCCTTCAATTATATTATATAGCTGTACCTAAAGTAAAATAATATATGTACAAAGAATACATTATCCAACGCATAGCTAAGCTGCGGGTTAGTAGATTGCAAATCAGAATCCAATCTAACATATAGAAAATTTCTTATGACCAGACATTTAAATTTTGACCAAAAATTTTACCAATTTAGTCAATTCAATGCTTTCAATAATATGTCATGTTATCAAATATTAATGTACTTAGTATATTCTTTATAAGGTTCTAAGAACATAGTTATTACTTGCATAAAAAACTTGTCTTTTTACTGTATAAATCCTACTTTATTGGACTATAAAATACAAGCAGGAAGTCTTTACGCTATACTGCCTTATCTCTCAACCTTGGGATGAAAAACAAAGAGGGTAGATGCGCATACAAATTCGCTATTTACATCACACTAGGATGTTATTATTGAGTTGAGCCTTGTATGTTACTCCATATCTTATTTCTAATTGGTCATTTAAATGTAAATGAGCTTCCAGAGTTATATAAATGTTAGAGTCTAATGTATCAGTATTTAAGAAATCGTTATTATTATTTTATATTAATTTGTAATAATTAAAACTTTAAGGTGGTAAAAATGTGTAGAAATTTTTAATTTAATTTCGACAGTTACGAACGGTGAATATTTTAAAAGTTAAAAATATTTTGATTAATATTGAGTATTTCAAAAGCATCTCAATGTTATATGAGAACATCGACATTATCGAATGTTTATTCGAGTTATGGATATGTTTATATATTTTTTAAACCAAAATTAAATCTTTTCTAAAAAATCTTTGACAGGTCTGTCAATTGGTGCTAGGTGTCACAGTTTTGACATTAATGTCTTTGAATTATGTGTCAAAACCAATACGAAGCAATCTGAGAAAATAATTAGAACTACAAGCAACAGCTGTGGCTCTATCGTGTACCCGATTTAATATTTCAGCACGAATGCCGACATATATATACTGTTTCTTGCCGGTTTCGCAATTTTAGTTATGTATTATTATCGATATTATTGAGTTTGAATTTAAGATATACTTAAGATACAGTCCATTTACTTTTATTAACATCCTAAATAAAAATTATATGTAGAGTAAAAGTTGTAAAAAACGGTTTTATTTATATTAAACCAATTTAAATATTTCTATTTTATGTTTTAGAAAAAATTTACTTAACAAATACAAACAGATGAGACTTATAATAATATTATATACAACTGTCTAAAAATAAAAAATTTTCACCGAAAAACGAAATTTGTCTAAGAAATGAATTGGGTTGGACAGTTTGACAGTTTTCTATAACAAATCTGTCAAAATAAAAAAAATATTCAGCAGTCAAGAGCTAGTAGAGTGGAAAAATCACCCCTCGAATATGTGAATGACATCCTTTGTATATCTCTTTTGACACAATCAAATTCAAATCCAATCCAATGATAACTCGTCGAATAGATAATTTACAAAACGAAACTGCATAAAAAGATATTAAATCTATATAACAAAAGTAATTAGGCCTCGTACCTTCTTTGTCATAGAGCCTGAAAGCTTCTTTAAGCTCTTTCTGTAAGGCTTCGTCGTCTTCATCAAGAAAATGTGTCGCCACACGAACGAACGAGTCAAAGTTTAACTTTCCTGAACCTGAAAGTAATTATCTATTTGTTAATGATATTATGTAAATTTTGATAAAAAAATATATAATATTAGTTATGTATTATTTAGATCATTTATACAAAAAGTCACTATAAATTTAAAGCTCTATAAAATTAATGAAATAAGCTTTTAATATGGTTATTACGTGGTACAAATAAAAGTATACATATACAATGTTATTTAGTCTACGGTCAAGTAAAACCTTTTAGCATGCAAAACATATCCCGATAGAGGCCGAGGGTCCCGAATCTGATCGTGGATTTTAAATGTATCCATTAATTCTTGTACTGGCAGCATATTCGATACCAACTGAAAATTGCAAACGCTGATTGGCTTTAACCTTGGTCGTGTAAAAATAAAAAATAAAGTCAAAAATAGTTTTTTTTGGACATTCGTTACAAATAAACTGTTTTATAATAAACAATATGGATTTTCCATATAAATAAAGTAAATAAAAAACATGTGAACTATTATAGCGGTATTTCCATGTAACATTTACGACAAACAATAAAACAAGATAATATACCATTTATGATGATAAAAATGAATATTCTGACAGTACTAAAGAATTACTCCCTCGAGCCGAATCAGCGTTTAGGGTCACTTAGCCCTGAGCGATTTTAAGGATAGCATACTGTTTGTTTTCTTATATGTTCTTCTAACTTGGTAAGCCTTATAATAATGTTCAATTTGTTAGATAGCAAGTCGTAATAAAAATATGTGTTTGTGTTATGAAATACATCATATGAACCTTTGTCGTTAATAAAAATATAAAAGATAAAAAATAAATAAGTATAAAAAATAAATATAAAAGATAAAAAATAAATTATTTTGACTTTATTATTCAAATAGGGTGTGATGGTGAGATATAATTAATCATTAATAAAGCCTTCTTAAACCACGCATTTTGTGTTGGTTCATTTTAATCCAGAGTTGTTGTGTAATGGCCTAACTTTGAAATATGTTTTAATTACTGATGCCTATTTATTTGCAAGTGGTATAAAATGATAGGTCACCACTACCTGAGTGGCAAATAATCATAGTTATTTTAGATATTTAAGCACTATTTATAAAAATGTTCTGATAAAATTACGTTGTGTGATTTAATTAAATCTTGATATCATTGTACTAGTAGCCATTCATAAATCAGCAATTTCTTTTACAATTTTTTCCATTTAGAACATGAACGTTATAAAGATTCTACTTGAAATAGTTACTTTTGATAATAAATGATACTACTTTTATGATAATACTTTTGATAATAAATAATTAACAATATATTATTTGGTGATTTACTACAGAATGCACATAGAATCGGGTAAATGACAGAACTACTTATATACAAATTCCTTTTCCAACATCAAAGTAAGAGTTGCGACATCTTCAAACACATCACAAACGACATTTCTGGAAGGCGCAGTAAAAACGTATGTTTACAACCGTTTCAGTGTGTTTTATTCACCGTGGAAGTATTTTATGACTCCCGACACCCACTAGCAATGCCTTCAGACTACACTAATGATAATATATCTATTTCTTTGCTTCCTATTGCCTTTGAAGGGAGGGAATACATAAAATATTAAAGATTTTGGGTCTGTTTCATAAATATAAGACCTATATATTTAAGAGGTTTTTATTCATTTTATATAACAGACTACAAATCACAACTTGTTTTATATTCATTCGTCCGAATTTGAAAAACTGTTTTAGTAATCACAAAAAAAAGATAGATTATTTTTATAATTAAAATTTATGACGAAATTTCAAAATATGATTACGTATAATAGTTCAACTCTACTCTACCCTCTCTACTCTACTTTATACTTTATATGTCATTAGTTGATAAATTAAAAATATATACTCTTTATATAAAATTGGCCAATAATAAGGACAAAAATAGTTAAATAAACTATGTATACAATACCGTCTACATCCTCGTTCTCCAGCCTCTGGTCCAGCTCGTTGTCATCAAAGCTGTGTACCATGGTGTTCAAGATGGTTCGGACCTTTTCCTTCTCAATGCGACCTTGCTTGCTCGAGTCAAACATACTGAAGGCTCGCCTGAGCACTGAATATATAATATATTAAATGATATAACTATAGTAATACGTGTGTTTGTTCGGTTTATTTTAAATAATATTAATATTATATTAACATATTAAAAGTTATATGACTTGTAAACTTTTAATCTGATGTAGAGTGGCGTTGTGGATTAGGTTGCAGTTCTTTTTTTATTTGTCAGCAGAACTATCCAAATTTAATTCTGTTAGATTAATTTAGTTATATTTACCTATTTCCCCTGTATTTCTTACATTTTTAAGAACATTGTTAAGAAATAAATCATAAAATGTATTAAATACAATTACGGTTATTTAAAAATGTTTTGTTTAGTTTATGTGTCTTTAAGACATTATTCGTTTTCTAAATACATTTGGTACAATAAATAAACAAATAATAGATTAGTTTATCATGTGTTAGTTGGTTAGTCTAAACTACGAATTAAGCTCCTAGAAGTGGTGTAGTATTTATATTAAAATTATTTATGTAGATACAATTAAAACTCTTTATTGCATGTTCTGAATACGTTATTGGATATTAATATGATAACAAATTAAAAAAATATATAAAACTTTTAAGTTACGAAGTTTTCTTACAGCTAATATTGTCTGCTTAAGATTATATTTAAAAATAGTTTATTGTGATAGACAGTGGAATAAGAAATGATAAGTTCAAAGAAGGCCTTACACAAAGCCCCAAAGAACGTATTAAACTTCGTAAACAAAAGAAATTAAAATGAGAGAGCGGAGTATTATGATAATGGCGGACAGAACATTTTCTTTTATTTTATTTCTACAGTACATTTTTTTTATGAAATTTTGTTTGAGTTTATTATATCTCTGATAGCTGGTTTTATTTATAGAGCCTCTGAATTTATAATTGTACTTTGGAATATTATTCTTAGTATGGTTATTTTATTTGTTAAGGGTGTTTGGATTGAAACATCATGGACTTGTGTAAAACCGAAAATAAAAAATAAATTTGAAAAATAAAAATAGTTTTTATGTATTTATTTATGTAGAAATTTAAATATAACTTACTTGTAATTTGTTCATCATCAATTTGATTACTCTGCAATCACAAAAACACTAAAATTAAGGGGTCATATTTTATTTTCTAAAATATTACCTTAAAACTAATATACTCAAAGATTTGTTACTGTTACAACTTAAATATTTTTAAAATATATTTTCTGCAAACACGCACCATCTTGGATTTTGAGTTAGCCTCTCTTTACAGCCAGGGAAGCGCGGGATTATCAAGGCGATTCGAAACCAACTGGCCATCTACAGACACGTTCGAAATTTAAACTGGTGTCAGGAATGTTCGTATCCACGGATTGGACACAATAAATGCTGTAATAAAGTTCTAAATGTAAATATCGCTTGAAGTGTACTTGGAAAGCCGTTCTAGGATAGATCATTTTAGATAATGTTATAACATTAAGAGGAATATTATTACAGCTATTATCATGTTATTATATATTTTTTATTTATATATTTACATTTATATATAATAAATAGCAAAAGACCCCTCAACAATAAAAAAGTAGTTGTATAAAAATATGTAAGCCCTAGAATACAAACCAACTATAATTCTTAAAAAAAATAAACTAGATGTATATTTTTTTTATTTTTCCTTGTTCAATTTATTATGTTGGTAAACTGTTTTTTTCTTTGTAGTGTAATGTCTTCGTAGTAGAATATCTAGGTTCAGCCAACAACCAACTAAATAGCTTGTCACTAGAACAAATACATCTCGTAACCATTGTAAATGTTCGTTCCTGTGTTTTAAATGATCCAATTTATACTGAGCTATATATTAGTAGAGTATTAGTGTATTGAACAGCTCTAATGGTATTACACTGTGTGATAAATGGGATTTTTTGTTATCTTGTTACTTAAAGCCTATCATTATAATTATTGGGTTTAGGGTTTTGTGATAACAAATTGTATTAAAAAAAAAACTAAGGCACATTGGATCTATTTCGAGTACAAGCTGTCAAATATTATTCCTCTTTTAAAATACTCTATGGTATTATAATTAATAATGTAAAATCTTTTTAGTAAAAATAAAATAAATATATTATGTATATGTGTTATAGAGTGAAATTGTATGTCTTAAGAAAACTTCAGTTTCTATTTCCGAGGCACTTGCAAGAGCAATATTTTTCATTAAAAAGCAAATTAACAGTGAATTTTTATTTTTTAAGAAACAGTTATACTGTCTAATGAAAATTAACGATTTCACAAAATGCAACATATTGTTATAGTTTTCAAAGTATTTTGTGGCTTTTATTTTGTAATTGTTATTTTTATGTCTTCTGAGAAGACAATACTTTAAATAAATTACAGCAAATATGTTAGGTACATACTATAACTACATTTTATTTCATGGAAATAAATTACTTTGGTCGGTAATTGTAACATAATCAAATGGTTTTTATATTGGACCTTAATAAAATACGAGGAAATCTATGACTTTTAAAACATGAGTTTAAACTGTGCTCGTATGTTGTAAAATAAAACTTTGTTTTGGTTTGAAATGCATACTTTATCATAAAAAATCATATCTTATAATAGACAATTACTCATATTTTACACCTACATTTAGTACGCTACATAAAAAAGCCACATTTATAACAGCTAACTACCACACCGATAAAAAAATCAGCTCCAAAGCAAATAATCATGGCATTAGACTCGGTGCCAGAAAAAAATATCGTATACATTTATAATTTTACGACTTTCTCCAAGGTAATGCAAAAATCATTTGTTATTAGACATTTTTATGAAAACGGCTGTTATAAACTATAAATCGCTGCTAATAGACCTTTGTGGATTGTCCTACATTCTTGATATTATCTGTTGACAACAAATAATATAGCGCAATTCAACTCGCGCCATTTTCAATTGAAAGTCAAATAACGGATCACGTTGAAAGATAAATTAAAGAATAATTGCATTTTTCTCTTTGCTATTCGTAAAGCTTATTTATTTAATATTTATGGCTAATTTTGCAATGTTCATATAAAATTTAATTAAAATAAAAATATGAAAAATGTTCCGTGATGAAAAGTTATTAAAATATTTAAAAATTTATCATTGGTCGAAAATAACTTTTCAAAATTCGAATCAAATCAAATACATTGTGATAACTGTATGCTAATTTTTATTATACAGGTAGATCTTCTATCTATAACGATCGTTCACTAAAATTGGACACTTGAGTATAAACCTTGAGCGAACGTAATAACTATTAATGAAGTCTACGTCACGATTCTGAAGCTCTTCTCGCATACATTTAACGACTTAAGAGTTTCACCTTTCAAATGACTAGAAATGAGGTTTAATCACGTAACTATTCGATTACATGGTATTATTTCATATTACTGACAAATATTGTGTAATTTTTTTTTTTATATAGTGTAAACATTATTATGTATGGTTATAAAAATATTTTGTGTATTTTTAAACGATAAAATAAATAGCATTAAAACTCACTAGTAAATAAATACTTGAATAATAAAAATAATTTTGTGTGTATCCTTAAACAATAAAGTAAATAGCATCAAAAGATACTTCTAAAATAAATTCTGAAAATTTGAGTTTTTCTTTGTAAAAATATATATATAGTAGACGGCGGTACAAAGTCACACCGTGCGGTAATTTTACTGAGTCGTACAGCCGCTTAAAATGTGCTATGAAAAGGTTTTAATGGTTTTTAGGTAGTAATTTTATTTTAGCCTCTACGTTGCAAAAACGTAGCTTTTTATACTGCTACAATGTTATCATATTGTTTTTACAGCTTGTTGAAATGATGAACATGGTTCTATATTTTTATTTAATATTTTTTAACAATGTGACATGTGCCTTTAATATTCACTTATAACTTTTAAACTTGAAAACGGTTAAATGCAATTTTTGTGATTTCGAATAATGGTAATTATTAGATAACCCTTACAATATAAACATTATATCTATTCGTCAATAAATATCATAACATATTTAAGGCAGACATAACATACAGTAGATAGAAAGTTCGCTATTTTTCCAATCTAGCGCTTCTTATAAGAAAACAACCATAAATCAGACTCAGATTATAGTTTTCCAAATAAAACTAGACCAAAATGTAAGCTTAGCTATTTCAGCTTTAACTTATAAAAAGTGATCTATCTGCTAAAAATATGGAGTAAAACGATATGAAAAGAATAAGTCTTTTTAATAAAATCTTTTTTTCGACCAGGCTCGTAACAAACCAGCTGACGGCAGCGGCCATGTAAATCAGAAGAATGCAGCTGGACAAAAAGCTACAGCAGCGGGTCAAAAAGGTATACCTTTGAAGAAATATATATCTATACAAAAATTTATATCTATTATATATTATATTATATTTTTGACCGCCTTGTTGGTCAAGTGGTTAGCGCAGACGCCTAACTTATAGCGACGCAATGGGGCTCGGGTTCGATCCCCGACAGTGATAGTCATGTATGTGATGAACATATATGTCTGCATTTCTTTGTTTGGTCGTTTATTAAATATATTCTCAGTATTTATAATGTTTATTTCTATGTATCGTTGTCTAACACCCTTAAAACAAGCAAATAATTTGCTTACTTAGGGGTTAGATCAATTTGTCTTGTATTATTATTATTATTATTATTATTATTATTATTATTATTATTATTATTATTATTATTATTATTATTATTATTTGAAACATTATTCTTTTCCCTTCTTGTTATTTGTTTGATAATAAAATAACTTTTTTTATAATATTTGCTCTCATTGTTTTATTAATTTGGTTCTTCAATTTGCCTGTTTCAGGAGCAGCAAACAAAGGCGGACCGAAAACCCCCGTGAAACCATCAGCACAAAAAGGAGCGGCAAAAACAGCACCCCCCAAGCAAGCAGCGGCAGCAGCAGTAAAAACTCCTCAAGGGAAGAAGAAGAAGGGACACAAGCATCAGCAGTATGAACTTATTGTAACTATTAACTTGGTAAGTCTTATCGTATCTTTCCATGTACTTATTTACTTCACCGTTTGTTAAGTTACAAAATTTTAGTGAAATTTTATTTAAGAACCGTTCTCTCTAAACATCTTTGGTGACAAAACAAAAAAGAAACAACAACCTACTTGTATCACTTTTTATTTATTGCATTTTTATGCATTTCTATTTGACACACATCAATTATTATACATCGTACAATTATATGATATTAATTATTATTCACTTATCTATGTCTAATCACACATAGAGAGAAAGAGACAGATAGATAGCCTCATTTGCTATGTCTTTTTTTTCGATGGACACATTCTAGGCTGTTCTTACACTCTATATATAAAAACTCTATTTTGATGAGGAAAATATGAATAACTTCATAAACCAATATGGCCGCTCCAAGCAGTGAATCACCGATTTCTAAAACCTTCTTCCATCACAGCTACCAAATCCTTTGACAAACATTATATAAAAAGCTTACCTAATAATAAAAGATGCAAAATATATATTTATAACATTTTCAAAAATAAGCCGTTACTTGGGACTTTTAAATGACATTGTGCTAATTGGTAGATATAAGTACGAGCATTTTTAAATGTTTGATATGTATTTTCTATATTATATTACGTTTCCATTCTCTTAGTAGCAGTTTTAGATATAAATTACTTTTAATTTTTGCATGATTTAGATATAACTTCTGGACTAACTTCCGTACCAATAAAAGCAGTCTTCCTGATGTGGCAGAGTAGTCAGAAAATAAATAATGACAGTGCCTCGTCTGATTTGTATCCTCTAAGCTTTCTCTTATCTTTTATTAAGGAAATTCTTTGGAGTAATATCTCACAAACTTACTAGTTTTGACGTTGAAAGTTTTGTTATTTCGGAATTTAGGTAGCGACAGATGAAAAGTTGTTTTCTAATCAGAAATATGTCTAAGTTATGTTTGTGTTACAAATATTTAAAATACATACACTAAATAAATTAATTAAATGTTATATATTTATTCCAAAAAAATGGCGTTTTGTGTCAGGAGTTCATTTATTAATCTTCCCCAATAAATGATAAAAAAGTTCCAGGTGCTATCGTGACAAAATTAATGGTTTTGTAACATACGTATTTTATTGGGTCAGTTACCCTCTAAAGTTAAGCCAATCAGGTTAATGAGGTCATGTGAGGTCACTGAAAATGAACAGCTGTAAATTTAAAAGGTGTTCTTGTAAATTACTGTTATTAATATAGTTTTCATAATTCAAAGAGGCGTGAATGACATAATTCATTGAAACCCATTAAACGACAGTGAAATATAAAACTATTAAAAAGATATTTACTTACTTTTAAAATTATCTAGAATGCCTTACTTAGTAATATTAATGCTAACATATGTATGTGTATGTGTGTGTGTGAGTGTGTGTGTGTGTGTGTGTGTGCTAACGTGTGTGTGTGTGTGTGTGTGTGTGTGTGTAATATAATTACATGATAAAATTGAATAGAAAACTTAATTTCCCCAACTATAATAGCAATATGTCGCGGGAACGTAAAAGAGATGAAAATAAGGTAAACTTTGTAACGAGCTACAATTTTAAAGTCATTAAACATTTTAATTTCATTCACGAAGTTCTAACGCCAAGTAAACGATCGTTTCATCTTCACAAACACTTTGAAATAAGCCAACGGGCTTCAGAATAGATTTATGATGCAATGGCATTATTCTGAAAGGAAAATGAGATGTCGTTATTGGCAAATGCGATTTACCTCATCAGCATTCTGTTTGCTTTCTTCTTGTTTTCCAAACTTTGTACCTTATTTCAAATTGTAAATACTACAAAAATTGTAAATTAATTTCTTTATAAATGAACATCTGAGAAACATTATTTATAATACATTTTTTCTATTATTTATATAGATGTTATAAGACAAATAACAGAATATAATATATTCATTTCCAGAATAATCATTTTAACATTTACGACGCCATAAGACAAGGCGTGAACTTTTCCGGTCCTTCGCATATTTAATCACTTAATAATTTATAGCTGCCGTATTTACTAATTTAATGGAACGTCGGCAGAAAATAATGATGTAAAAATGTGACATGTGTCAGACAGACTGCTTCTATAAATAATGTATTGGCAACAATGACGAGTCTGGTACTCAGTGGTATTGACTCCCGAGCCAAAGAGAGTGGGTTTGATTCCCACACTGGATAATTCGGTGTGATTATTGTTTATTCGTAGTTTAACTTCCCAACTTGTTTGTTCAGAATAAAATAGTCTCATGCTAACCGCAATACTTATATATGTTTTTATATAGTTACACTTCTTACTAGTTCTTCAGTAAATAGTAATGTGCATATTTCAGCTAAAAGTTATAGAAAATCTCGTAGGGTGTCCATAATGTGTTAACTGAAACAATTAAAAGTCGTCATTTTTGCGTGCAGCGCGAATAAATCGCCAAGTATATTATTTGCAATGATGGGTATCACGAGAATGTGATGCTTCATACATATTTTTGTATAAATTATACATGAAAAGAATAGTATGTGTAATTTATTCAAAAATATGATTATGTGTAATAAAATACGAGTTTCGCCTTATTTTGCTTTTATTAATTAACAGAGGCCCATAAAAGTTGCTGACTAACAGCAACCAAGTTGGTCTTTTGGGTGAAGAGTAAAGATAAGGTTTATGGTCAGGATTAGGACTAGAATTAGGTTTACGTTAAGAGTTACAATTTAAAATAAAATATGAAGACATTACAATAATATTTATTCAACTTTTAATTTTTAAACTATCTTCTTTAATTTTATACACTCACATTAAGATATTTTGAGCGACCTATAGATTTACTATCTATCTATCTATCTAGCAATCTAGACTAACTTGCGCAATCTGGAACTTTTTGGGATATCGAAACCAAAAACTTCTTGTCCGTGTTTCACTTGTGGTGCGGCTAAGAAAAATAAACTCTTTTGTCGTGCGAAGAATATTGTGTAAATTTTATTAAATATAGGTATCAAATTACTTTCATATCTACATTCATACAAGCTTTCTTAAGTGAAGAAATATTTTTGATGAGAGTGCCTTGCGGTATGTGCGAGCAGTAAGTAATCGTCACATATAAGAGACTAAATGTGTCAAATAAATATTTTGTTTAAACCATCTTAAGATTTAGTAAAATATATATTTTTAATAATAGTGTATAATAAAATATTAGGTTACATATAAAATAAGCTTTGAGTTTTGGAAGACTTTGTTTTTAAATATGTGGTGTGTGGTTTCGAATTGAAGATAAAAAAACAAAATTAGACATATATATTTCTGTTTTACAATTAGTTTGTAAAGGTAATTTGTTGGAGTTGCATCTCGGCACGAATGCTATAAAGACAGCTCGAAGAATTATTATTAATTTTATGAGAAAGTGTAGTGGTCCAAACCTACCACTGGTAGGTTTGGGTGTAATGAATAAAACAACCTTAATTCACTTTAAACAATTTGGGAAGTAAAAAGCTCGAAAAAAATATCACATGAATTGAGTTCAACAGTCCTACAAACACGCATTGAGTGCTGCTGTACATTTAATAGTAACTATAACGATTTAGTTTGTATCGACTTGTTATGAGTGATGAACCCTGTACAATTGCACCCAGGAAAACCGGACAAATCATGTCCTATGTATAAATTATATAATATAAATGACCCCAAAAAGAGGTACGTTGGGTAATGTTTGGTGGTGTAGTGAGGGTCTACAGCCTTCTAAGATCTTGCTACATGGTTTTGATAGAACTGTGTTGAAGAGCATGATAGTAAAACTAGATGTAGATCAAGAAAGACTGGTTAATTGTTCTCGCCCAATGCTATTTCAGGGTATCGCTAGGTCTCATCCTTCACGACAGATGGTCGTTAAAAGTAAGTAGGTGCGACGGAAATGTCCCCCACCAATTTTTCTGGATCTTGTTTGTCAATTTATTGCAAGAAAAAATATTTTTTGCGATGGGGCAGTCTGAACCGCCTTTAAACATTCAATTGAATCTCGTCCCCACAATATTTAGCAATATAATCAACGAATTACCTATAAAATGGCAAAATTGCATGTCATAATGATACAAACTTCTTTTTATTATAAACATATGTTCGTTTTATTCTTTCCATATAAAACGCTAATTTCATATGTGACGAATAACATCTAATAAGACATAGGGTTGCTGTCAAATCACGTTTACACACACAAATACAATATTTTTTATATATTTAATCTTTCATAGTATTTGCCTTTTACACTAAAGATCAGTAAACACTATCTAGAATAGGGTTTTAAACAGAAAAGATGTGTCGGCTGTTATGAATGAAAAATCACAGCTCTTCTTCACCTTACCAAGCTGAAGAAGGCTTACCAAGGCTAATAAAAAAAAAATAGGCCTAATTTTTTTTCATAAAAAAAATAATAAATATCAAAATAAAACTAAATTTTACTTATCAATGTTTTTTTCTTCATCTCACTAAATATATGCGAAACGGCTTATATAAGAATTTATAATACCTAAAAAAATTGTTGTTATATTACCCCAAAAAAAAATATATGTTGACGTCGGTTTATAGAATAATATTTATTTATTGATTATCAAGGCCAGCTCTATATTATTTAATTATATGAAGCCAAAAACTATCAAGGTCTAAAAAAGGTAACAAGGTTTAATAAGTCCTTTACCGCCATAATGATAGTTTTTGGATAAGGATTAAAATGTCCTGTGTGGCTGGAATTAAAAGATTAGTGCCATTAAGTATGTGCTAAACTGTAGCACTACAACTGCAATTAAAAATAGGTATTTCCTGGTGCATGTGGTGTTATGTACTTGTTTATAATCTCAAATAAATTCTAAATATTAACTATTTTTATAGTTATTTATATTTTCCATTTTGTAAAATGTTTCTTTTTAAAAAAAAATACGATTCTGTTTTTATTAAATAAAATGTACCGAGACCGTTAGCAATTAAACATTAGCCAACCTAGGCAATTAGTGTTACAGAACGTCTCACATATAATTTATTACTACACAATAGCAATTTGTATTTGTGAAACAGGACAGATGATGTTCCATAATTTTCACGCCAAAACTGACTTGTTCACCTTCCAAATGTATCTCAGTGTGCCAAGATCACGGAAATATTTGTTAATTCTAGAATGGTCGTTTTTTATAATAAATTTCAATAAATTTTTGTTCATACAGTACATAAAGTAATGACACATAATTATAGGAATTATATTGATAATTTTAATTAAAAATGTATATATGTGCTTTTAATAATTTTTTTTTTAAACACGACCTTTTTAATATTTGACAACTGAAATCAAAGGTAAATCTGAAACAAAAGAGAACAATCGTACAACAAACAAAATAAATAAACCAATATTGTTTGATTTAAAATATATTTGTCACCACTGTAGAGCGCTGCATGTGTACCGCAAAAATCCAATTTAAATATAGAATCTACATAAACCGAGCTGTCACCGTCGTGGCGCGCGTATCACAGCCGACCTTTAATAACTCGTGAGAAAGTGTCAACAACAATAAAAAATATAAAAACACGATTCAACAAACGTTCGATTTATGAATCGCAATCCATTGCGTTATATAGATAAAGTGTATTTAAATCTATTGATATTTTGTTATTGTAAACTCCAATATCTCAAAGTTCCACTTTTGAATCGCAAACTAAACCGTTCTATTTTTAAGTGAAGTGTGTTTTAATATTTTTTTTGTTCGGTTCGGATGGAAAACTTTTTGTGCCAGTATTGGAAAAAGTTGTCGATAAAAGTTTCGGATGAAATCGTTCGGTCGTAAAAGAATGTGCTCGATGTGAAAAGAATATACGTTTTTATCGGATATGGCAAAAGCTGGGAAAACAGACGATATTTACAATAAGGAATACAAAAGGATACGTAGAATCACTAAAGATTTGGCGATAAGACAGATATCAGTTAGTTTATTTATTTGTTATATATTTATTGTTATTTATATATTAGGGATTTTAGCGTAGCGAAAATTTTTTTTAAATCACTTCGGACATATTCGTAAACATGATAATTAAGTTTAATAATAAAAATAATCATTTGATGGAGGAAGAAAATACTGTAAAGTGTTATAGATTATATAAATTGTTATTATTGTATGTAATTAAAATTGCTTGAAAATATTATTTTATACAATTCTAATACAGAATACTTCTTCATGTATTCTGTGTGTTTATTATATGCAAAACATGTTTTAATGATAATTTTGTTTTATTTTGCAGTCAGAATATGGTCTTACGGAAGAACAAGTAGCAGGTAATCGAATAAGATCATTAAATATTTATTAAATTGGTAATTGGAATTAATTTATTTCTAAAGTGAATGGTTTTAATAAACCAAATATTACTAACGTAATTACCTTCTCAAATTTCTAAAATCAGAGCAATATGAAAATTTCGTTTCCTAGCTTTATCTCGAAATCAAATTGACAAAATTTTATATATCAAGCACAAAATAAATGTTAACACAAAAACGTTATCCTAATTAACATATTTATATCTAAATTAATATATTTTTTTCAGAATTCAAGGAGGCTTTTATGTTATTTGACAAAGATGAAGATGGTACAATCACAATGGCGGAGCTTGGTGTTGTAATGCGGTCCCTGGGACAGAGACCTTCCGGTAATTGCATACCCTTAATAATGTCTTTTAAAAGTCTGTGGTAATACTTTTTTATGTAGACCGTATTGGATACAAACAGGAAAAGAATTAAGCCTATGTATGCTACATGGATATAAATGATCTTTTTGTGTAGACCTTTTTTAAAAGTTTGACGTTGTATTAACAGATAATACAACGTCAAACTTTTAAAATTAAATTAATTAACGTCAAGCTTATTTCACTTTCACTTTTTATATAAATGATGTAAGTATACTTGACCTCAAAACAAGTTTTCAATCACCTAAAATTTGTATTTCGAGAATTAATCCCGGGTTTTCAAATCCGGGACGAGAGTTGCTGTAAATTTTTAAAAGTTCGAATCCATTATACTTTTTTGCATTTAGGCTAATCCCGATGTGAATTGAAATTGGCTTTTAATATTTAACAATTTAATTTGCACTGATTGTCCATCATCCAGCTCAAATTATAAATTAAAATCATAAATGTTTGTTTGTCACCACGCTCACAAGGCTTACCGGATTTGTTTGAAATTTGAAACTATTAGAGATAATATTCTGGATTAGCACTTAGCTTCTAGTTTTGGCTCTTAGTGTTCTTAATATACAGGTCATTATGGCTTAATTTTTGATTCAAGCCATTATATAAAAATATAAATGTTATGTTGAAGGTATTTCAACATAACATTTATATTTTTATTTATATTTATATTTTACCAAATGGAGTCTATAAATAATAAGCTCAATCATACATGAAGAAAACAGTTCTTTAATAAATATATGTAATCGTACAAAATACATTAATATTTATTATTAGTGCATAACAAAGTCCAGAAAAAAATAAGAAGAAGTAAACAAAAATAAGAAATTATCCAAAAATACCACTAAGGCCCCGGCGAGATTCGAACTCACGATCTCCTGTTTACTAGACAGGCGCTTTAACCAACTAAGCCACGGCGCCGATAGAGGGTGTTGCGAAATAGGGTTCCTCTTGACATTTTCAATTTTAAATCACAGTTCTATATTATCTAATAAGTTATCTTATCTTTCACCATTGACAATTGTATGTAAGTATTTATATTATTATAATGTTATTACATTAATTATTAATTGGAACAATTATATTTTTTCACCATACATCGGAATAAATTTAAAAGATGTTATAATTCTGGAATTTTCATAATGTCACACTAATTTCCTCTTCTATGTAATATATATTTCATGAAAAACATTACAGGCAGGAAACTTAAAAAAAACTATTATTTTATATACAGCTACATATGAAACTTGCCAAGTCACAGTGATATTGACCGGCCTTAGATTATAATACGCTTATGAAGACATCGCATTCCACTCGCCTTTCCCTAAGGCCGATTACTAATCTTTTATTTAGTAAACATTGTATTCGATTATTCATTAGGACGAGGCGATATTTGGAAGAATACCAATGAATAAATGAATAAACGGCTAGACGTTTCAATTTGCGGCTCGCAATGAATGGGTTTCCATGAATTTTTATCAACAACCCACCGGTTTTGGTTGACCTCTTTAATTTGGAGATAGAAATTTTATTTCAGGTATTTTATCGCATTTATAAAGATGACAATATTATTATTTCCAATTCTAAATCTATTACTATTGAATTTAAAATACTTTCTCAATTTCAACCTAATAACCTATTTACAATATTTATTTGCATATATGTCCGGAAAATTAATATTACTATATTAGGTCACCTTATAAAGCATTGTTCATACGAATAAAATCTTATAACCTCACCCTATTTTTTTCTGGTCTTTATTGTCCTCCAACATAACGCGGTATCCCTGTTTATGGGATAAATTTAATGTCTAACCAAATCCTCTTTTATTTATGAGGTATTATATTTTTTTGGGCATTTTATGAAGGAAGATACTTGTATTATAACCGTTTGTGGAATAAATCAAATAACACGTAACTTGCGGTACATTAAAAAAGCACAATATAATTTAGGTATTTATTACATTACTATATAAATATTGTACTAGCTGTCAGCCAGCAGCATCGTCGGCTTATTATTTATTTTATTAGAAATCTGATATAATTTTACTTTATAAGTAAATTTCTACGAGGATCTAATAACATTCTTAAATATGCAATTTCAAGTATCTCACTTCGAAAATGAGAAAATTGTCTTACAACCTCTGATCTAGTATTAAATCTCTTTTCGGATAAAATTCCGCAAAATTGTAAAATGTTAGAGTCAATTCAGAGCGATTTCTTGATAAGTTACTGATTGCTATTTACCTTATATTAGTACTATTGGTGTAAAACATTTTTGTAACATAAGATATATATATTTTCAGAGACTGAATTGCGAGATATGGTGAAGGAAGTGGATCAAGATGGTAATGGCACGATAGAGTTTAATGAGTTCCTGCAGATGATGTCCAAAAAGATGCGGGGAGCGGACGGCGAGGATGAACTCAGAGAAGCCTTTAGGTATAACATTGTTGGTTTCATATGATTTTTTAAATATTTTTGGTTGGTCATGCTTTAACTACGGTTTATATGAATTGCCTGTTATTAAGCTCTTTATTGTTAGTATTACATATACATACATATATATATATATATATATATATATATATATATATATATACAAGCGGACCCGACAGACGTTGTCTTGTACACGCGTGTACACGCGTCTTTAATTTAAAAATTCAAACTTTAAAAAAAAAATATTAAAAAGTTATCACAATGTCTAACGTACGTAATTCGACCAATCGATACCGTATGAATATGTAAATAAAGATTTTTGTTTAAATAAATGAATTTGTTCCAATTTTTTTTTTTTAATTTTACGTAGCGAAGCACATATCGGGCCGCTAGTACTAAAATATTTTTCTTATTTCTATCTCAACGCCAACTGTCAGGGCAGACTATAATTAAAATATAATATTATTTAATATTTGACATTGCCATGGTAACGCAGTCCGTCGGAACCAATGAGAAACATTCCATAATCACCACCTACTTACACATTAAAAATTAATCAAAAAACCATTCTCCAGTGGACCAAATTGTGAATCTAAACAATTCTGAGGTCCCCTAGAACACACACAAAGAATTTCATAAAAATCGGTCCAGTCGTTTAGGAGGAGTTCAGTGACATACACACGCACACAAGAAATATATATATAAAGATATGTATATATATATTGTTTTAGAACAAGAACCATATATATTTGTTTTTGACCCCCGAACCCTAAAAGGGGTGTTATAAGTTTGACCTGTGCATCTGTGTATCTGTGCATTTGGGAATCTGTGTATCTGTGCATTTAGGAATCTGTGTATCTGTGCATTTGGGCATCTGTGTATCTTTGTGTTTATCTGTGGTATCCTGACCTATTGGTCAGGATATATTATTATATAACTTTAAAAAGCAGAAAAAAAATAAACAAACACCCGATACAAAAAGACATAAAAAAGGCTAAAAATAATATTATTATGTATTATGGTCCATTTGTAACGGGGTTTTTTTAATTTTTTTTTAAATATTCCAGTTTTTCGTGATATAATATTGTTTGAAATGGTACTAAATTGTCACAATTACTGATTATTTCAGAGTATTCGACAAGAACAACGACGGTCTGATCTCGTCGGTGGAGCTGCGACACGTGATGACGAACCTGGGCGAGCGGCTTAGTGAGGAGGAAGTCGACGATATGATCCGCGAAGCTGACCTCGACGGTGATGGCATGGTCAATTACGATGGTAAGTATGGTAGAGATGGTAAGGTGGTACGAGATTTTACCGGAGCTGATTGTTTTGACTATATATAGAACTGCAATGATGAGAAAATGGTGGGGTATGTTTTTTTTCTGTATAAAAACCATCCATGAACATCTACAAGATTAGTTACTTAAAAAATGCGTTAAAATAGTAAAGAAACAAGGAGGACTGAAAGCGAGTAAGATCAGCAAAGCTGGGTTTCCCATAGTTTTATTCACTATACGAAATTTAAACACAATTGCTTCTCACAACTTGTGAGAAGATGGTATCCTAGAGGTGGTAACCCCGAGACCATACAAGATATAGTGAAATCGCTTTAATTAGACTCTATCGCTCCCGGGTATTGTTGGAAACCTAATATTACATTTTAGTGGTTAATTGAAATCGTAAGTTAGTAAAAATAAGTTATGTGTATTTTTACAAATAACATGTTATTATGTTATTAAAGCCTGCAGATATTATATAATCATAATGTATTACCTTATGTATGTATAATATATCTAAAAATAATTAATATAAATTCCAGAGTTTGTGACAATATTGACGTCGAAAAACTAGTATGCAGAGCAAATACCCAAAAGAGATCGTCCCCCACCACGGCCGTACCATCCGGAACTGAGCCAATTCGGGGGGAAAGAAACTCTTATATAAGTGTTCGTGCTATCGCTTTGTGGGTTGGAACAGCCTAATGTCTCCCAACGAAGTTCAGTTGCAAGAAATAACGGCCTTTGCGTGATTTACCGTGATCTGTGTTTTGTGGTCGTTTTATAAACAAAACATTGTTTTTTTTTTTCATTTGGTGTTAGCTTAAGCGTTCACAAACCACTGCCTTTGGCTTTACGCTGTTTGATGTGTTTGTTGATTTGACACGGTTTGATCTTTGTATAGTTTAAAATAAAATTAATTTACGTGATCTATGTCGTATATTCGTTAGCTGAGCAGTTTTTAAATCAAGTGCTTCTAAGACACTATAGACAGCTATAGTATGAGTGGGTCATTTGTATAAAAACATGGTTTGCTTTTTGCATGCATCTGTAAATATTGCATGTGTGTACAATATTTGGGTATATCTGACTATATGTTCGAGACATATACAAATTTTGCGAATACCTAGAGTTAAGTCATCTCTTGCTGTTGATGTCGTAATAAATCATAATAGTACCTAGTCAGTTACATCGAGGGAATAATGACGATGTTATAAAAACCATAACACACATAAATGTTACGTAAGATTGATAAAAATAAATCAAATATGTAGCAACTAGACCCATTTAATATACTTCATTAGCATACAGTTTACGAATAAATATGTTGAAGTGTGTTATTCATAAATTTTATATGAAAGATAGATTTAAAAGTTAGTAGTTGTTAGATGACTAAAGGCCGTTTTCAATAACTGAATCCAGATTACAGATAGTTAGAGAGTTAGCTATCTGAGATAGCTTAGACAGACATTAACTTCTATCTATCCATGAATCTATCGCATGCTGCAGTTACAATTGTCTATTTTTCGGTATACCAATGTAGAAACTGATTGACAATGTTGTTCCAATCAAAAACCGTGGATAGATAAGATATAGAGAACGGCCATAAATATGCGTTGTACAGACAGACAGGGCATGTATGTAATAGCTTATCAAATATTTAAACTATATATAAACATATGAACTTATCTTTAAAATTCCACTAAGGTGCGCTTGCGCAATATTAAGATTTCAGCAAACAACTAAACCTCAAAACCATCTACAAATTAATCATTTAATATATCTGTATTTTATTTTTCTTGAGAGAATAAAATAACTATATTACATAAAAGTCAATTCTGTCTGTATAACTCTTAATAATTAGATATAAAAGTCGGTTGTGTCCATTTTGTAACCGTTGGGTTCTATACCTGTATGTGTGTAGTATAGAAGTGTTCATGTTGGAGATCTTCAGTCTTCCAGTCAGTGAAGGTTGACTGAATAATGAGATTGTAGTTCATTGTTGTGACGAGAGAGTATTTTTAATATTTATTGCTTTGTAAATTATGATTTTTATTATGTAAACATACTTTAATAATCAAACTGTTTAGCTCTTTTATTTGAATCGAAATATATCTGACAGTTAAATTTTAAACTAGATATTCTATATCTGGTATAATTTGGATATTGAACTAAAAACTTAATAAATATTATTTTTCTTCGATTTTTATAGATATGTTATTTTATGTGCTATAATCGTGACATGTTTATGTTAAAATAACAAGGATGTGGTATTAATGGAGATAATATTTTATTAAATATGCTTTATGAACCTGTACCTGTTAATTTGTATTGAATAAATATACATATTATTATTCCAAGTACACAGATGTTATTAAATAAGTATTTCAGAAATAGAGTTGTACTTTTTTATTCTTAATAATTTATTATTGGATTTAACTTGGTCAAATAAAAATCTACTAATGTTTTGAATCAAAATAATATAAGATGATTGGCATTTAGTCTTCCAATGATTACATTTGCTTCAAAGCATTTGTTGGGTAAATCAAGAAGTAAAACAATATTCCAGTTAAATCCACGAAAATAGGTTTATTTCAATGTAATCTTAACTGAACTTAGTTTTGAATAGAGAATTATGTTGTATGTATATGTATGTTAATATAAACAAAATTTTAAAGACATAATTAATTATTTATTTATTCATAATTAATTAATTGTTATTACACAATATATTAATGTTAATTTGTAATTACTATAATATAAATTTATATACAATAATGACAATAACAAATAAATTAAAGAGTCTCTTTTACAAAACAAAGTATATTTTGGAAAACGATAAAATAAAATCGCATATCAGACGCTGTAATGTTAAGGAAGAATTATTTTATCGAAAATATTTAAAAGAAATCATATTTATGTGAAATAAGAAAGATTATTTACATGATATTAGTTAAAGAATTATAATTTAGTGTTAAAAATTATTGTTAAATAAAAATAGTATATACTTTTTTAAATTTCAATATTTTCATGTTATAAATACGTATTATGCCTATTACATAAACTGCTGGAAAAATAATTAATCAGTAATCTAGGGTTACTTTTCACAAACTTTTAACATGAACAAGATAAAACTTTTTTTTTGGTATAAGCTTCGTCTTTACTCTTTTTATATCCATTACAAATTTTATATGTACATATTTTTTTTGTTACGAGGAAGTACTAAGAACGTTATTGGTACTTACTTTCAGAGACTTGAACTTGGTTTTATCTTTTGTTCCTTTAGTTTTAGTATTGATGGTTCCGTAGAGAATTTATAATGTTAAGATACATTATTACATTTAAAAAAAGGTTTTATTAAAAATTGTATTCAAATATCATATAATACATTCTATGTAAATTTAACATCTCAGCAACGAGAAATTATTTTCTTTTAATTTAATTACCAATGGAATTAATTGCGTTTTGGTTATTTATTATAAAGTTGGCAACAATGAAGTTAGGAAAAAACAAATTGCTATATGTAACGCAAGGTAGCTCGATGTAATTAGATGAATATACAAGCTTCGTATGGAAAAAGACGTTTTAATAAAATTGATATGTGAACATATTTGTGAAGTTTTATTGAATATTTACTTACCACTAAGAAACAAAAACAATCATGTACTTAGCAGTAATTGCCTTAAAATTTGTGATTCTCGAGTTCAATTCCCGGTTGTTTCATAATATATATTTTATGGTAATTTTATTGTTGTTGACGTCTAAATAAGCTTTAGTTTGTTTGGGTTAATTCAAATATTTGTTCTGATATCTGAAGATTTATTAGTGTCATAAAGGTAAAGAAATAATTGTTTGTTATTCGGTTTTCATCGGAACAGACAGTTTTAACTACTTTTAACAAAGTCGCATTAGTAAAGCGCCGAATAAAAAAAGCTAATATATTTATAAAATTAATTTAAAGCTTAAAGAAGTTAAAATTTAAGATCACCTTTTTATATAAAAAAATCATTTCCATTATACTTATTAGACAATTTAATAATCTTCATAACCCAATTTATAAAACGAATTCACAACTTGATTTATAAACAATTAAAATTATGACATACAGAATGCTATTTATAAAAATCTAAACCGTGTCATAAAACTAATATATTGAACCAATAATAAATAGGAATATGAAAATCTTACTAATAAGCACTAACGATAATATTTATATATAATTCTCATATAGATTGATAATATTTACATGTAAATTAATAATCTTATTAAGATAATTTTTATTAACATATGGACAAATTAATCGTTTCAATTAATATATTTAAATATAAATAGCTAAAAAAACAAGTGGCCAGTTATCATTTATTTGACAAATGACGTTATTGCCCACGCGCAGGCCGCGCGGGCCAATCGTTTTCCTCGGTTCACACACGCCTGTCACGCGTCATGCGAATGTGGTGTGGGGTGTACGAAGTGAGGAATGGAGACTTCTTTTTTATTTTATTAGTTAGTATTTTTTTTATCTTGAATTAGAATAAAATTGTGTATTTATATAAGATAATTCGTAAACAATATTAATTTAAATAAATGTATGAAATGTTTTGATTTTATTGTACTTATTTGATGATTTGTTTGTATACAATTTATTGGCATTCAAATTTTTGTATCGTGTGACGTACGTTAATTTTATTACTGAAACCGACGCGATGGTTATTATTAGTGGGAGTTTTTAAAAACAAGTAAATCCACTCCATACATTTCTTAAAACAAAAGCAATCTTGAAGGCACGGCCCGGTTGTAAGATAACTCTTGATTGTTCTACACTAAATATATTTAGTGTTATCTTTATTAATGGTAAAAATAAAATAGTTATACAAAACTTGTTTTGACAAACTAATCTCTTAGTTCTTATCTCATTTAATTTGATTTATTTACAGAAGGGTCTACATTATTACGATACTAAAAGATACCAACTCTATTTTTCGACTTACCTTAACCGCTCTACATGAATTAAAAATATTTTGTTTTTGTTACTGAAGGTGAAATCGATACTTTTGCTTGTAATGGATAAATAAATATGAAACTAAAAAAAACATTTGAAATTTTATAAAAATGACGAAATTAAGTATCATTATTTTATTTTATACGATATTCTAATTCTACTCAAGGATAAAAACAATTAAGAAGACACCAGGCGACGTTAGCTTAAGAGACACCTCTTTTCTCTCTCTCTATTCTCTCTCTCTCTTTCAAGCATTCTTTGGATAGAGGATAATATGTAAAACAAGGTATTTGTAGTAAAAAACTAGTTGTCTCTTTGCTTACGAAACATTTACTTACCATATACGTCCGTAATAAAAGGGTATTTACCTGCCTTGGAATAATTTTAACGATTAACTTTGCAGGTTTTTCCCACAGATAATATCTGAATAACTTAATAAATTGCGATCTTTATACAAGTTCTCAAACTTAAGCTACAAATATAAAAGAAAATATTAATAATACGAGATAATATTTTGAAAAAAGAATTGAATTAAGAAACAATATTTGTAATTTATCTAAAAAAAACTACTCTCGTACTATATATGGGTAATGAGCACGTCTTAGTCATTAATTATGTCAATACGAAAAATTTTAAAAACTTTATAATTCAGTAAAGCTTTCGAAGTAAAAGTTCACAGACCAATGAAACATAAAAGCATAGAGTGATAAAGAGTACGACAATTGGAATTCAACAGAAGGCTATTGCTGTTCCTACTGCTGCAGGAGCGAGGAACTCAACTTCAGTGATGTGTTGGTTGTTTGTGTGTCTATTAACAAGTTTCTAAGTTATAACCATGGATTTGAGTCAACTGTGTTTGTTACTTTCGATCTATATAATGACTTCATCTGTTGGTTTCAAGTTATTCTACAAATAAAAATAGCATGTTGCAAATAATGTATGATAAATAATTACTTACAATAAATATAATGTTTAATCTTTGTTTTTACTTAACTCGGCGGTATTTTTTTTTATAATTTGTTAGTTCTAGATTTTGGCGAGTTGTCGAACGAACGAAAAGTAGTTCTTGGAATATTTGAGTGTAAGTTATTTTGTTGATCGAGTTTTATGAAAGTAAAATAAAATATCGATCGTCACCAAAAGGAAGTTATTTTGTTAATTAAGTATAAGTATATATTTTTATTTTTTTTAGAATAACATTTTAATCGAAGTAGATTAACCGTTGATAATCTCTTTGTGTTCAGAGTAATGTCAATACAAACTTTTTAATCTACCAGGATGTAAAAAACAATTCCCAAAACAAATATTAGTATGTATTATTAATATAAAAAGGTTATGGTTTTATTACTATTACTATCATAAAAAATAACATTGCTATTATTATTATAGTAGTAATATTATGTAAGCACTAATGCGCTCATATTATATTTAATATTTTTCGGTTAAATATTGTCTCAAGTGTCATATTATTTCGCGGAAAAATAAAAATATGTTATTAGAACTGACATAAAAAAAAAATAAAAAATAAAAAAAAATAAAAAAAAAAAATAAAAAAAAAAAAATATACAATGTATTAATTCTGTATAAATATAAAATACCTCTTTTTATTAAATATATTATATATTTTTAAAAAATATGTCGCAAGGCATTAGCATTATCCTTATGCGTATAAAAACCTGATAGTACCTATACATTTTTTAAAAAGTGAGTTACTTTTACCTTGAATGATATATTCCTTATTGGTGAACAAGAAAAGCCGAAACGGAGAGATCTCACGGAGTACGGTCAAAGTCAAACAGAATTGGGTCGCACGATTGATATTATAAAAATAATTGAAATGAATTCAATATTATTTGTTATACAAAAGAAAAGTATTGAATGACAGTTATATTAAAGGGCTTTATAATACAAGTAATTAGTTTTATATAGAGTAAAATTTAATACTTGATATTGAGGGTAGAAATTAATGTTCGTAAATACAATATTTAATTTAATACCAGTGTGAGTGACCTAGTTTGTATCGTGAATAGAGTACTATATATGTAGTGCACGGATACACAGACGCCTGAGGCAATAGTTGTCAAGTAACTTTGGTACGGAATTATATAATTATCGAATTACATATTCCAGTATTTTGTACTCGTTGTTAATAGAATTAGTAGCTTAGACTTAAAACTTCTCTTATTTTGCAAAAAAAAAATACGAGAATATGTTTTCTAAAAGTTCGTTATCCTTAAATTTGTGAAGTGTAGCAAAGAAATCTTAATTTAGAGAGCAATGAATAGCAATTTTTAAACAGATGTACTTCAACCACAATGCGAAATATCAAAAATTTTTTAAACAGGATTTGCAGGTATTATTGTTTATTGTATATTACAATAGTATCAAGCAAAATTTATTATTTCATCACGCTTTGTGTAGCCGTCATTCATGTTAAGAAGGATGTGAATGATTCTCATAGCAATTGTGATCATATTGCATGCTGTGGCTCGTGGCCTTTGAACATCCTTGTCACCTGATTTTAGTCTGCTCTAAAGAATCCATAATCTAAAAGGCAATCTCTAAATCTTTATTAATGTGAATATAATAACATCAGAACAAATTACACACATTGATCTAACCCCTGAGTAAGCAAATTATTTGCTTGTGTTAAGGGTGTTAGACAATGATACAGATACATAGAAATACACATATAAATACTGAACATATTTTTAATGAACGACCAAACCTAGAAATACAGACACCTATGCTCATGACACATGCCTGTCCCTGTCGGGAATCGAACCCGAGCTCCGTTGCGCCGCTATGCTATAGGCATCTGCGCTAACCACTCGACCAACGGGGCGGTGAATAAGGAACCGTATTTCAAAGATAATCAATAATAAAACTAGAAAAAATAATTATGTATTAATTTTTTTAGTTAGTTATAGTTCAGATGATATTTTTAAGAACATTATAAATCATCTCCCGCTTTTCGTATAAGGTTGAGTTTGTGTCCTGATGCAAAATATCAAGTGGATCAATTCAAAACAAACGCCAGTGGTGTCTTGAATAAAAGACATTCAAATTAAAACCTTATTGTGTTAGTGTAACGACCATTTTAGAATAAACTATGAATATAAGTTTTACCACAACTGAATGAGAACTTTTTTAGATAGCACCGATAAAAACTAAACTTTAGGATATTACTAGAATTACCTTGATGTGGACGTCTTCAAAGTTCGAACGTCTTTATATAAAAAATAATTGATAAGTTTTTATGTAATACCTAACATTGTATGTATATATCTATATATATGTATATATCTATGTATATTGATAATTTAATCATAATTCAAACGTGAATCAATTAGTTGTACCTACAATTATTTAAATTTTTTATAAATAAACTTATAAGCAAAAAAAGTTACTAATTAAAAAAAATTACATACGAATTAAATAGAAAGAAAAAAAAAATTATATCATACAAAGAATTATTAGTCACTTGAAAACACTAACTCTGAAAAAGTGACTAGTAATTTTATATCATTAAAATTATAATATGATAATTAAATAAGAAATGGTAAAAAAAAATATGATTATGTTACCTATTATTTCCATGTTATTTTGCACGCAAGAAAACTAGGTAATGATATTACCAGTCTTATATAATTTATTGTAACTATAATATGACAATTATTTATACTAATTATAATCATAATTTCGGTTATAAAAATAATTGTTTAAATTTTAACTTTTGATAAGACATACGTCACCATTATGTCCAAAATAGTACGAACCCACGGCAGACTCGCGTGCTGTTTATATACAGAAGTTACAAAAAGTTAATAATTAGTTAATAAAAGTAGGATTAAATTCGTTTCAATAATATATATATATTTGTTTTATCGTTGGAAAAATGCATTACGCATCATCCCTGCGGCGAGGAAGGTGATGACCGAAGGGGTATGTGGGACAACCCGGCAGCATAGAAGACGCTGCCATTTTTAAGGCTACCCACTAAAAAACCAACGGTTGACCTCATCGCCTTAGTGGGACGCCACGGGATCGCTTTCGCACTCACCGTGACGCCCCGGCGGCACCCCCTGCGAGGGGCCCCGATCAACTTAGGGACACCTTCAATAATATAATGACCCAACCGTTCAACAATCCATTTTATTTTAAATATTTCTAAGCGCAATAATCTAATCATTTTAAACGTGTTAAATTTACTAATAAAGTAACTAATAAGTGCATGTCTTAGCAAAATGTATTTTAAGGTCATCTATTTCTTTAAGATATACCTAAATTATGTGGCAATTAGTTAGAAAATATTAAAAGTTATGAAACAACAAATTGACACAGTCACTTTTTTTTTTTTAATTTTCGGGCGGTTCTGAGAGACTATCGAAATAATATATTTGGTTTTAGTAATTACGAACGCAGTATATTAAAAATACAATATATATAAACATATATATATATATATATATATATATATATATATATATGTTTATAGATATTAAAACTTTTATTTTCATTTAGACAAATATATTGTAACGAAGAAATTTGTAAACTTAAAGAATAGCTCGATTTTTATATACTATAATTGAATTGAGAGTAGATAACCTTTTTACCATTACTTACTAAATATATATGGTGCCAAAATAAAAGTATTTGATTATAATATATTAATTAAATATATCATTCATTAGCGTTAGGTTTACATCGAATATATTAGTAAAATCCAACATGTCATTTCCATGGAACTTAAAATATAAATATAGCAAGCAGTACTCTCCACATACTGATGTCCATTCATTTTGAATCCTCTTACTGTTGTTAGTCCATACTCTACAATTTCTATTCAAAAATGTTCTATGGAAACCTGTAGGCAACCGACCGAACGAATCAAAATATTGACCAAATCCGTTTTTATCTATGTGTATAGCCACCCAGCGATATCTTCCTTATGTACCAATGATAAATCTGTATATGTATGGTCTTTAAAACATAAACATCCATATTCAATCTTAACTACTATAGTCTACGATTACATTACGGTTCTTATCTATTTCAACTACATTATCAAACTCAGCATAAACAATGCAGTTAATAGTTTGAGAAAGAGAAGATTCAAAACGAACTTCCAATCTTACGCTACCGTTCCTTATTAGATTCCAATGACTCGAAGAGTTTGCTGATAAATCAGGAGTTAGATCAAACGCTAATAGACAGTAACCATTCGCATAATGTTCCCTAGATATTCCATTTTCTTCATTAAGAAAATGTATACCCGTTCCTGAGAATAATGGGTGATAGGCAGCTGAGAAAATTTGATTCTCGAATGAAGGTTGTAAAGATTTAGAAGGTACTTGCTGACCATCAATATATAAACAAAATGAATTCATATTAAAGTTGTCAAAATTAAAGGGATTTTTATTGAGAGTACCATTGAATGCCGTGTTGTTAACGAATCCAATTATACATCTTTTAGGTACTTGACCCAGAAAAATGTTATCAAGGGTTTTTCCTTGAACCCCTGCTGGTATCGTTAAAACTTTAACTTCAGCTCGAGTAATAGGGTATTTAGTTGTTGCCGTTCCTCGAATCGTTACAGAAATCGGTTTATAATGTTTAATGCTATTAACTATTCATCGGTTTATAATGTTTAATGCTATTAACTATTCATTAGTTTATAGTTTGTGAATACTTATTTATTATGAAAAAACCCCAAAACTTTTTTTTTTTTTTTTTGTTTTTTTTTGTTTTTTTTTTTTTTTTTTTTAGGCACCGAGGTGAGGTTAGGTTAGGTTAGGTTATACCAGAGTTTCTGGTATTCCTACTACTGTCGGGTACGCTCACCAGTCAATCTGACCACGCTATAGCTGAGATGTTATCTCATTTACTTATATTAGTATATATCGCCGCGGTACACGGATTTTATGGTAAGGAACAAAAAAACATCTAATATAAATATATAAATAGGTAAGTTAAGTTTGTTTGTTTGTTTGTTACATGTAAGTAATACTATATTTAGGTAAACTTTCATTTATTAGCGAAATGAAATTAGATATCTTAAGCTAAGTCTGTCTAGTGTTCTGTTATCCGTAATAATGATAATCTTATTGACAAATATTATTATAAAGCTATATAAAATATCAGATGAATGAATATTAATTCAATTATCATCAGATTATTTAATCACAGACGGATTATAGTGTTTATATAACATACTTATTAGATTTGTGTAAGAAATGGAAAGAATTTATGGAATTTAGAGTTTGCGAATTCTAATTGCTCTCTTTGTATGTAATTCTATATATTTAATATAAAAATAATTAATATCATAATTTATTCGAAATTTTGTAAAAAGAAATACAAATATAATTGTACATTAAAAATTAATATTGGGATTCTAATAATTAATAAAATTATATGAAAGAACAATAACATTAAGATAAGACTTCACACGCACTGAGAAGGTCGCTTCACGTGTGTAGTAAGTGAATCTTATTGAGATTAGGAAAAAACGTTTCTTTCTACATAAATAATAATTAAAAAATATGCCTTTTAAAACTTAATAATAAGAAAAAATATATCTCTTAAGACGATTCTTAAGCACAATATATTTTATGACATATTTATTACAATGATAATCTGGTAGTATAATTGTACATATAAGTATAATTTATATATATTATGTCTATAAAATAGTTTCACACACGATAGTTTCATACACTATGTAATTCCCCCATCCCCGTTCCATTACTGGACGTCCCGACGCACGGCAGGTATCCATCCCTATGTTGTGAACACACCACCTGTCCGAGCGAAGCGCTATGCTTTGTCTTTTTTAGTGCGTACAGAGAAGGACTGGAACAATTTTCCTGAGTCGGTATTCCGGCCAAATATAATGTGGGTGTCTTCAAGAGAAGAGTGTATAGGTTGCTAGGTTAATGCGCCTTACCACGTATGACTACATCTCCACTCTCCATTAGGTGGAATGTAGTCAAACATTAACCTAGTTTTGTAAAAAAAAACCTAAAATCTTAGATCTTAATTTATATTTTTTATATTTTAATTATGTGGATTTGTCTTTAAATTATATGGATTATAACATTTTATCAGGGTGGTATATCTAGTATATATATGTACTTGTCCTGCAAGAGTTGAAGCTATCATTTTTAATTTAGATACTAATAATAAATAAATTCTAAATAAAAGGAGACAAATGTATCGTTTTACAAAAGAATTTTTAAAATTTAGCTCAGGTTTATTTTAGATTATTAATATCCCGAAGCTTTTATTTATTTTGCAATGATTTAAAATATCTGAAAAATATCATTTCGTATATAAATACTTATATTTCAATGTTTTTTAAAGTGTTAAATGTTATTCTAACAATATTAAATTTAATCAACTCGTCACTCAAATTTATTACGAGAGTTTTATTATTTTTAAGAATAAAATATATAATAATATGTTTGCAAAGTTTTAAAACGATATAATTATCGGAACACTTTTAAAATTACTATACATCTTATTAATAACTTGTTTTGTCAGTTGAAATTTTTCTTATCTCAAAATGACTCTCAATCATAATATATTTTAATAATAATGTCGTACTAAAATCTAACCATAAATATAAATGTACACTTTCCTATCGAGTTTTCAAGGACTTTGATATAATGTTGAATAAATTATAATATTGAATTATGAAACTTGCTCAAATTACACCTTACAATATATCTAATATAACTAAATACACTGCCATTTAAAATAAACAAAACCCAAACGCAATCAATATCACATATATTTTTAGAAATAAATATCAAGGAATCATTTTGCGCAATAAACATTCGCACAATGTTTGATGTTCGTGAGGCCGAAGGCGTCAGTTTTTGAGGTTCTTAAGAACTGGATCCATCAAACCAGTTTCGCTCATAAAATTGCACTTACATTGAACCGTTATTTACCGGACAAAATGCATGATACAATGACAATGAGTTATATATTTATTAAATTATCTGATATAGAAAATCTAAATGAGAAGAAAAAATATATATAATATATAATTTAATATTTTCTAAATTTTGTGTATCTTTTCACGTTGTGAAAACAAAATTACAATAAAAGTAGATTTACACGGATTTACATACTTAATCTTTAATCTCGAGTTAATTGGTGAGAGATAAAGAAATATCTATATAATATAAAGTTGAGATCGATAGTAATGTGCGGTAGTTTGTAGTGCAGTTGTCGAAGTAGCGCGCTCGCGCTTGCACGGTAACATGGCGCACGCGCAGATATTCGCGATTTTGTTGATCGTCACGTGCGTAAGCGCAGGTATGTTGAAATTTATTTGACGTTTTTCTCTATCTAATACTTTGAATAGTGAATAGTTTAATTTACCATAACTATGGAGTGTCGTTCTTAATAAATATCTTTAGATTGGAATATGTGATGTTTGAATATTTTTTAATATTTATTAAAATTAATAAATAATAAATATTAAATTTAATATATAGAATAATAAAATGTTTTTTTTTTAAGTTTTATAAACAACTTAAAAAACCATTTTATTATTCTTATAATCTTAATTCAAGTTTTGTTTGTTTTGTTAAAAAAATATTTATTCTTTTATTTTTAATGGCATAGTATTATTTTTTATTTTTTTTATATGAATTAATAACTTTAAAGTATTGTGGTTTTAGTTTTTATCTTATGCATAAAATAATTAAAAACATTGCTTAGCAGTTCTTACCAATAAAAATTAACATAATTTATTGAATATTTTAGATCTAAAAACCATGACATATATAAACGTATATTCTTTAAACATTTTATTGAACTTTTGGTGATATGCTATATATTCAATATTTTTTCATCAATGTACTTATAAATGGAAAATAAATTACTTTTAAATAGTACCAGCCGGTTTTATTTAATGTTATTTAACTTGATATCCCCTTTATTATATTTTTTTCTATAGACAATGTATACGAAACTTACATTCAGTATGACAAAGATAATTTGTCATCTGTGGTCCATAAGTTCGAAACTAATTTGCCGATATAGAACCATAGTACAACCGTATGGAGTTACAGAAAACTGGTAATAGAAAATAAATTGAGAGAAATCGAATATTTTGTACGTTTACATCTTTTAATAACTGTGGAACTAGTTTATCACCATCATCGAGACCTCAGTCTAGACCAATTATATAACAATTCAGAAATCCATTGCGGTCAATGATCTAATATAAAAATATTTTAAGGTTGTTTGTAAATATGATAATTTTAAGCAATACACCGCATATATCTTTTAAATGTAATTATCCAAAAAAATCATTTGATATACCTAAAACAAGTTAGTGACATTTATTGAACCTATTATAGCATACATCAAAATAATTAATTGTATAGTATTTGAGTAGAGAATTTATAAATATAACTATAAACTAAGTCAAAATACACGATAACTAACTTTTTACGATCAATAATGTAAGAAGCATGACAAAAATGAAGTTAACACTTCTACGTGACATTGATTAGCTTCTGAACGTGACAAAAAAAAGATAATAACACACTGGCCGTTTAAAATTGTTAATTACTTTTTTTTATTATTAAAAAAAAATCAATCCAAATTTAAGTTACAGATAAGAATTTAATCAAATTAGATCGTTGTCTCTAGTAACATTAAAAACTATTTATTTCTTTACGAGATATTGCGTGATAATTATAGAAGAAATAATAAATGCCTATAATATATTTATTTGCTGGATAGTAATTGCGAATTGCTATCCAGTAAATAAATTCAAGTATACAAGAAAAGCCATGATCATATACAATGTACTATAAATACTCTTGCCAACAGGAAAATGTGTATAGCAACTTTCTCGTAGATATGTTTCGGCTTTATTTTACTAAAATTACTATTTATTAAATTATTATTACTATAAGAGAAAGTGAAAATTGTGTGTAAATGCAATCAAAGTTTCTCATAAATCAACTTGAACCAACGGAAACCATACAAAATGTTTATTTATAACCGAAGCCTATCTTGCTAAATTAAATTCCTTAAAAGCAACACATTTCGAAATACGCAGGATAATCTAACCAATTATCATGATATTACAGCAATAAAAACTGTTAAGTTATATACGAACATGTATGTATGTATTTATGTTTGAATGTATGTACGTGTATATTTAGGCTAACTAGTAAATTATAGTACAGTCAATTAGGTATTGTCAATTTCTATTGAAACTAGGGTAACTCAAATAGATTAAGAAACGATAATATATAAGCAAGAGACATTATACTTAACAACTATAATTACTACCTTTGCATAAGTTCTGTTCAAATCTTTTATAAATTGTATCTGTACATTTTAAATGTAGAATTTATGAAAAATATTTTTTTTATTCTATATTTATAAAAAAATGAGTTTGATATCTTTATAGTCAAATAAACAACTAGGATTTCTATGTCACTTTTTTTTTAATATATAGATACCGTAAACTTAGTATAGGATAAGAGCACATAGTAGAAACAAATTAAAACAATGACATACTTACAGAAGATGTCGTTTCTACACCGAAGCCGAAGAAAACCCTGGATACCGAAATGAATCCACCCTACATCCCCGCTGAGGAGAAGCACGGATCCTATTGGAGAAAATCAGCTAAAGAAGCACTGAACGCTAAGTTAAAACAAACAGTTAATAATAATAAAGCCAGGAATGGTATTCTCTTCATCGGTGATGGAATGTCCGTTGCGACCATCATGGCAGCCAGGACGCTGGCAGGGCAACTTGAGAGGGGACTGGGTGAAGAAAATGTGCTGGCGTTTGAGAAGTTTCCAATCGCCGGATTAGCAAGGGTAAGTTTTGTTAATATGATTTTATAAGATAATATTACTAATACTAGACGATATATTATCCAATAATCAATGACCTACAGAATTGTCAAAATTACAATTATTGGACTAGTGTAAATAGTAGAAGTACAAATTTGTAACTTTCTGATGTTTCCATAAAATAATACAAATAACATCCGGGTGATTTACGTCATTCCGTTAAAGATTTATAAAAAGTGAACCGTTTATCCAGTAGACCGATAATCGATAATCAATGTACAATCTCTGACAAAATTGTTAAACTCAATCGTAGTTTTTAAACGCTCGATCTGTTTTGTAAAATATAATTAAATAAAAATGCACGAATTAATATATTTCAAATATGTCTGCATTTTTTAATCTATTAATTATGTATTTGATTATTTATACCATCCCTTTTTTAGCATAGATTTACAATATGCTTTTATGCTTTATTGTTTCTATTGTGTCACTTCCCGCAACTTGGCTTCCATACATTTTTTGTTTGAATCCGTTACATCTTTGCATAAAGAGGTGCTGCTATCGTGGCCGTGTTAAAATATAGAGTAGATTATCAAGAAATCAATGGGTTAGTAGGCTACCTAAATTAAGGTCTTGCTTAGAGTGTTCTTTTGTTTGTCCTCAGTATTCTAGACTTGTTTGTCAGTGTGTGTAATATGGTTCTTTGAAACAGCGGGGAATAAAAAAATATACTTAAACACAGTATTACTATGAATATTGTTTTGCTAAAAAACTACGATTTGCACTCGACTTGTTTTAAATTCTAATGACATCCATTTTTTATTTTTATCCGTTACGATGATGTTACGGTAAAAATTTTAGGTGTCTTATTTTGTTTTTGGTAATTGTAAAAAACAAACATTTAAAAGAGTTACGAAAAATCTAAAATAAAGTAATACCTTTTAGTGAGTTATTTTATTTCATTCTATTGTAGTTAATACATCAATGATAATAAATTTCCTCTTTAATTAGATTGACGTCAAACAATTATGAACTTCTTGTAACTTACTATTTTAATACTCTCAGGTGGTTTGAAGATAAATAGTTTATTGATGTATTGAATTTGATTTTCTTTCAATAAACATTTTTTTATAAAAATGAAAATCTAAATGATTTTTTAACTAAATATTCATCATTCATCATTTTGTTTTTGAAGTACTTTCCGAGGCAATATAATTTAAATTTAAAATAAAATATATAAATTTAAATTTAAACTATACAGTTTTTATATGGACTGGCATCGCATTTCTTATCTTAAAAGAAAACATTTTGCAAAACTCTTTTTCTTGTCTACAGTATACAACCTTCTTGTAATTAACTAAGTTCACTTTCAGCTGTTAAGTATCATAACAATTACTAGAGAAATTGTCTGATATATATGAAGTATATGTATGAGTATGTATATACCTATTATTATCGCATTAATGATATCACATATCATAAACATGTCAATTGCACTTAAGGTGTTTTTGGTGAAAGTGATTCAATTGCTTTGTTTCTGTTTTTAATACAATAATTGCAATATTTGCAATTACAATTTACCACCCTGTCTAAATATTTAGCGTAGAGGTGATATGATTTTTGAATCAATAAAAAATGTATTGCTAAAACAAACATTTGAATAATTTTGATGTCAAATTTTCTTAATTTAATCTTTATTATTATAAATATTTTCTCAATTTCATTTCTTATTTTTATAATTCAAACTCACTAAAAATGGATAGTATTTAAATAAAAGAATAACTATTGATAAAGGCTGTACTATATTTTATTCCTTAATCTACCTTCCTTTTTTAACACGTTTTTATTAGTTTTACGTCTGTTTGCTTGTTTGTTTGCTTGTAACAGATTTTTTCGAATGCGATTTTGTCTTATTTCCCATGGACCGATTTCATTCAAACTTTGTACACATATCAAGGACCGATAGTCTATTAATATTTCGATGAGATTATCTCTTTATCCTGATTAGGATCTCCAGTATTAATAATTATCTTAAGCTACTTTGGCGTGTTTTTTAGTTTTTTTAAATTTCTTTCTTACCTTCCTTTAATTTATCGGTTTTGGAACTATTTATAATTATCGTTAAAATATTAAATGTGTATTGCAATCAGTAATTCCCAAGAACAGGTTGGATCAGGAAAATCTTGTTTATTTAAATAAATTATTAAATTAAGCCACGTTTTCCTTGATATCATTTTGTTGCATGGAACTGGTATACGGACTTTTTATTTACGGTAAATTAAAGAAATATATCAACTGCCGCATCCAAGTTAATGTAAGGAAAACTTGCTTTATTATTTAATAACAAGGTCTAATTAATTATAAAATGTTTAATTATTTTATCCTCGTGCTAGCTAACACAATATATTTTTTTCTAACAAATCTTGTTTCTGAATAAAATCAAAATTTAAAAATACAAAAACATTTATAAGGAAAAAGACCTATTATTTTTATTTTTATTTAAAGCACATGAATCATGGACAAGGTCAGGAATTGAACCCAGGACAGGTCAATCGAATTCAGATATAGTAACCGTTATGCTTTCTTTCCATTACGTAACATTAAATTCATTTTATAACAAATATTATAGAACAATATACAATAATTTGTATAATATAATACATAGTTATTTATATTACTTTTGTAATATTAAAATAAAAATAATTCACTTATTCTCTGAGTTATATTTAATTATGATGTTAGTTAAGATTCGTAGATTGTATATTTTTTTCTAATCTAATAAATATTTGCGAACTACATACCAGAATATGTAGTTCAAGCAAAGTAAATATATAAACAGATTAAATATTATAAAAATGTTTAAGTATATTTGTATTAGCGTAAAGAATAGAAAATGGTTTAAATTAATTATTTTTTTTTAAATGACATTCGTGAGGATATCGTGGATTCATTGTGATAAAAATAATGTGTCGGTTACGTAAAATATCCTACTTTTAGAAAAGGAAGTTACAAATTGCAATAACAGTAATTATTGTATATTACGTGCGTGTTCAAGAAATGTAGTTCGTATAAGTTCGTATAAGTTCGTATAAGAAATGCAGTTCGTTCGAATCGTATTCATGACAATTCTACAATATGAAAGGGGTCAAATAAAATCCCTAGCAATCTAACGTTGGATATCTCGGAGCGGAACGTACAAAAAGTATGTGATTAGTCGGTAAAATAGTTATTATGCGGTTGACCGGCCGTAACGTGTGTCACGTTCAAGGAAATTACAGAGGTCGCACGTAGTAATTGTAAATTCATTCTTAAGTTGATCAAAACTTACTTTTGACAACCCTGATAATACCATGAACTATTTCTAATTAGATAAAATCTTTTACGTGCATACGTTCGGATAAATATATATATAATAATCCATGGTTCATAGAGCTAATGAATTAAATATTATAAAAAATTCTATGAATGCCAATCATTTTAGATATTTTTATATTACACATATTCATTAGCATTTTATGCTTATACAATTACTTAACCTTGATATTACTTAAGATTCCGTACTAATTTATGAAGCTGTTGACCTTTTTGGCAGGCTTCATTTTTTTTATTGCAAAACAAGTAAAAGTACAAAATCGGTCAGTTCCAACTATTTTATTGTAACTAAAATAACACATTTTATATTAACAAAAACAGTCAGAATATTTAAAAATGATTTATAATACTTAAAGATACATTCTGTCAGTGATAATACTAACATTTGACAATGGTAGGAAAGAAACACAATAGAAAATGCCTAGCAATGCTATGGTAATGTTCATCCAAGGTTAAGAGACAATAAACTCAACTCAGACAGTGGACAGAAGATTGACAAAATAAACAAAAGCCTCTAGATGTTCTAAGACGTACTTAAATAAGTGTCACTCAGTAACAAAAGTATACTGAGTTACACTAATTTGAGTTTTTACATGAAAATGAAAGAGACATGTCTGTTTACTGATAAGTTTTATTTACAGTACAAATAATTAACAAATAAATTGTATATCCCTGAAAAAGATAACTGTAATCGATTTTATTCGATTCGGTACTGCATAAACAGGTTATATGAATTTTAAAGTAAATAACTTTGTAGTGCTATATGTTGGGTCTTGTTAGCAGTAGCAGTAAAGTGTTTTGGTAGGAAAATGTTAAAGATATACAATTCACGAAATAAGTGTATTTATTTATAATAATGTTAAATAATGAAAATTTAATGTATATAAAAAACATTCTATAACTGTGCAAAAGACTCTCTAACATAGTTTTTAAGATATCAACAAAGCAAGATATCACTTTTTAAGCATGTGATAAATATGTACTTAAAGTGAAAAGTGCACTTTCGATAATAGTTATCTGTGGATAATAGTTGAAAAATAATGAAAGAATGCTGTGTCTTATTTCGATATTATTTTTAGACGTATTGCATCGATGCTCAAGTACCAGACTCCGCATGCACGGCTACTTCATATCTCACTGGTGTCAAGACCAAGTATGGAACAATTGGTATGGATGGAAACGTCACCAGAGGTTCCTGTTTTTCCCAGCTGCATAAAGCCAACTGGGCACCGTCTATTGGCCAGTGGGCGTTGGCGAGTGGACTGAATGTTGGTAAGATCATCATCTAGAACTCTACATTGTCTTGGATGTGCTTTAACATTAGTATTTGATTAAAATTACTTCTGAACATTAAATAGGTTATTAAAGATATTAGTTAAATAGGTAATGTATGAATTATTGATCAAGTATAGTAGTCATTGTAGTAACAAAGAGTTTCTGTTTTTGGACGTCTTAATTATTTTTATTCCTTTAATGAAGTATGGCTTCTTAACGTCATATCCTTAAGGAACTACATTATCAAGATAATTGGCATCCTAACAAAAAAAAAAACAAATATTCTTAGAAGTTACTTATAACACCATTTTTTCAGGGTTAGTAACCACTACCCGTGTAACCCACGCTTCACCAGCTGGTATGTTCGCTCACACATCTGAACGGAATTGGGAATCCGATGCTGATGTACCTGAAGAGTGTCTTAGCTTAGGATGCCAAGATATTGCTTATCAGCTAGTTACTGGCAACCCAGGTCGCCATTTCAAGGTTAGTCACGGTTTCAATTATTTATTATTATATATTATTCATAATTGCTAGTTTGCAATATTATAGATTGTCATTTTAAATACAACCATCGTGTTTAAAACATAAGATTTCGATTTGTTGGTTATAGGGTTTCATCGTAGAAATACATATAGTCTAAATTGTAATCATCTTCAAGTAAATCATAGTACATCGTTAAGTAAGGTGTTGTTAAGTAAATCGGTTGAATTGAATTTCCTCTTTTTGTGAAGCTGGTTTAAAATACATATTGTATTTCTACGTTTCAGAATGAAAGAAACTTGTATGTATTTCACAGCTCATTTATTTGACATATGACTGTATTGTTATTTAAATACATATATGACTTTTATGTAAATTTTTAGTTTATGGCAACAACCTTCGCTTACACATGAAACCACTTACAAAATAAAAATATTTATCTAAAAACGATTTGGAGTAGTATACGTTGTTTTTTAATATTAACTTGTACCAAAATAAAATGATTATGTAGCCAACGAAGCTAGGATTTGAATTTCTTTCGTTTATCCAGATTCTAGCTGGTAGAAAAATATACATACTTAAAAAGTAATACCCATCGATCGAAAAAGGGTCCTTTTATTTCATGAATTAAGCTAAAATATAAGGTGTTAGATAGACTCAAATAAATTTATTTTAATTTCTTTATATAATTAATCTCTCCAAACACCCATTCTGCTCTAGAAATATATTTGATATCGCAAACAAAGATGCATGTTAAATCTTTACCAGAGTTAGTCGTGGTAACAATTTGGTCACAAACTACTGATTTGAAATCTAGGTATGTTTTTTTTAATTGGATTATATTGCCTAACTCTGGTAGCTAGTTTCTATTTGTTTTAGTAATAAATACATCCAATTAAATTAATATTTACCCACTCATGGGTAAGTAGTACTCAAGAGTACTTACTTCATGAACAATTAAATTATTACGATCCTTTTAAATAAGTATTAATGCACTTGAAGACTGTAATAAAGTGTTTTAATTATTGATTTGTGATATGACTGTTTCATACCAGGTGGTACTCTCACGTGCTATGTACTTGCATGATTATATTAAAAACAAAGTACTATCAATGACTTCATCTGCTTCTCCTGTCTCAACTGATAGGCTAACAATATAATTTTTTACATAACCTTACCGTACATTTTAAAATGTTCTAAAGCAAAAAAAAACATTTTTTATGAGACAACTGTTTGCTGTAAAAGTGTTTGTAATTTAAAGCGGAAAATTATTAAATCCTTTTCATGATACACAGATAAACAGACAAATATATATAGTAAAGAATACGGACATATCTGTCCAGAACACATACACACACTTTAAACACACACAGCTGTAGACTTGTTATTACAATGTTTATAGCAATATCTTCTTTGACCACAGCAATGAAGACATTGCTCTGTAATTAAGAAATTAGAAAAAAGTATTACTGTTATTAAGTGTAGAGTAATAACGAAATCAAACAAAAAATAAAGTATGATATGGTTACGTACAATAATTATTTTGTCTTCAATATGTAGATTTTCTATATTGAATTAAATGCAGCATCTAACAAAAACAGGAAGTTGTTTATTTTCTCAGAATATGCTTTGTATGGTATCCTCTTAGTTTGATAAGATTGTCATTTCCCTTCAAGGATAAACAGAAACAAGTACTTAAAAAATTACAAATATGTTATCACTATTTTTATGTATCATAAAATATAATATATATCTATAGTTATATAATAGTAAACTGTTTGTGAGTTATAGGAATACTAGCAATGATTTAACTTTCACTATATTCTATCTAAAGTATTGGTTTTATTGTAATTTTTTTATGATCTTATATTTATACCTACTTAAATTGTATACTTATAGAGAAAGGATATCATCAATTATGGACCGTATTATAATAATAATCTCTTATCAGCTTTGCCTTTTACACTCACTTAAGTGCAGTAGATAATATCTACATACTTAAGTATTAAAAGTGCATATTAAAACAAAACAATATATGTATTACCATACAGGAAAACTATTATCTTAAGGAGCACGTTTTATCGAGAATTCTAGAACGTTTTTATGATATTTCGACTAAATATATAATTGTTCAAGTGTTATATAAAACAATAGTTCATATTTTACAAAGATATTTTCATATAGACTATGACGTCAGGAAAACTGACATCAATGGAACATAAATAACATACGGCTACACAGTTTGAATAGAATTCACTGCGATGGTCAGATGTCAATGAACAAATATTTGGTATTCAAAATTGTATTTTCTTTCATGAATCATGTCACAAAGTGTGATATCTACATTAATAACAACGATGATTGAAAAGATATTGAATGATTTGTCTCAGTGTTGCCACATGTCAAATCAAACTTCTAATTCAACATATAATTCAAGATCAGTTCATGTTGGATGGAATGCTCGAGCATGTTTCTGGAAATCAAAGAGTCAATAGTATTAATTTTATTTTTCTTATTAAGCAATCATTACATTACAAACATTAGCTATCATGTTTGAAAATATCTATAAACATGTATAGCCATGTTAAGCTTATTTAAATTTTTATAAATATAGAATGAAACGATATTATTGATACGGTAGCTCAGTTGGTAGAGCGACGGGACGGTTTCCCAGTAGTCGCGGGTTCGTATCCCTGCCCTTAAAGGTTTATTTTTCATTCTACATGAATATAAATTGTCTATCATTTCAATTTCAATGAATATATTTTCTTTTTTTTACAGGTCATCATGGGAGGCGGACGTCGCGAGTTTTTACCCAATGTTACATCCGTTTTAACCAATTCAACTGGTCGAAGGTTGGATGGCGTTGACCTCACTGAGCTATGGCATCAGGAGAAGGTAGAGAGGAACGTTACCCATCAGTATGTTACTGAGAGAAATGAGCTGAAGAAGGTAATTTTTTTACGTTTGTATATTTGCATAAACAAATAAAAATATTGTCATGATTAAAACAAAAAATGTTGAAACCTGGTTTAAAATTTTGACATGGGGTTCCCTAATAATAATAAATAAATATGAATTTATTAGCATATTTTAGACTTCCTAGTAATTATATAGGTTGTACTAACCGTTATTCAAACTTCTCATGTCTAATCCACATTTTTTTTAGGTTTTCGAATCAGATGACTTGCCGGAATACCTTCTTGGATTGTTCCAAAATGACCACATGGACTACCACCTGCAGGCAAAGGACCAACCGACCCTCGAGGAGATGGTAGAAGTAGCAATTAAGATATTGTCCAAGGACGGAAAAGGATACTTCCTATTTGTTGAAGGTATGAATATAAAGCTAAAGGAAAAATTATTGATTTATAGAGACGTTGACAGAATTACACAAAGAGGAAGTAGGCAGAATATAAAAAAAACTTGAATGACTTATCAATATTCCTTAAATGCCATTAAGGAAATTTAAGAAGAAAATAATAAGAACATTGTTCTATTTGATAAATAACATCTTTTGAAAAAGCACTTAATTATATATATTTTATCAAAACATTTTAGAGCTACAAGTAAGTACTTTTTTTTTCTAATACAATATTAATCGTTTTATAGGTGGCAGAATAGATCATGCTCACCACGACAGCTATGCCTATCTTGCTCTTGATGAAACAATAGAATATGCTAAAGCAGTCCAAAAAGCAAAATCGTTAACAAACGATGAGGACACCTTAATTGTGGTCACCTCTGATCACGCTCACACCATGACTGTAGCTGGTTACCCTTCAAGGGGTAATGATATCCTAGGGGTAGTAGATACGGTTAAAGGGGCTGATGGGATACCATATACTACTATAAGTTACGCCAATGGTAAAGCTGCATCCATTAGTCATGGCGGAAGGGTGGATGTGACGTTAGACAGCGGGTTTTCGGAGAGTAAGTAATTGGAACCTCTTTGTAATAGAAAACATTTTATTAATTTAACGTTAATCACGTTAACGTGTAATTTATAATATTAACTTGTTATAAAAACACTATTTTGAAATATGGGTTTATATATGAAGCTATTAAAAAAAGTTTTTATTTAGTTTTTAATCTATTACAGAACACTTGGAATATTCCTATCCAAGCTTAGTACCGCTGGACTCCGAGACTCATGGGGGTGAAGATGTAGCAGTCTTTGCGAGTGGACCCTGGCAGCACCTTTTCACGTCCAGCTATGAACAATCTGCAATTCCACATTTCATGGCATATGCCATGTGTCTCCACGACATGCAGCATGAGAAATGCAAACGTCATAGAACAATGTGGACTACTGGAAGTAGTGCAATGAACAGACCGAATAAGTATTATATTATAAGTGTATGCGCTGTGATTTTAATAAGTGTAATGTATTTCTAAGTAGTTGTTAGTAAAGCGGTAGTTACTTAATTTATTCAGACGCTATGTTGTTGACTTTCTTTTAAGTCATTTATATTTACTAATAATTCATAAATTCTTAATGCCCTTATTAATAGGCCGGTCCTAAATCGTAAGTTAACAATTTATTTTAATATTTAAGATAATTTAAGAATGCCATGTTTCAAACCCAAGATATTGTTAAATTACACTTATCTATAGAATGTTTTATTTATATTCATTATCTTATAATATTATGCATTATTTTTGTTGCATTTTAACCAAAATTTATATCTACTAATTAAATTATTATTTCAAGTGAAAGCTATGTTTGTTTCAATAAAAATATAAATATATGTACATCTTTGTTAATAATACGATTTGATATATTAAATACATTCCTGTGTTATTTTTTTTTATAATTTTATATTAGCTACGCACAATATGTTATATACTTTAAATAAAAAATTATAAAAATAAATATAGAATGTGGCACTGACGCAACCTAAATAATAAATCATCTAGAAAGATTTGTAAGAACCAATCTCGTTGTAAAAGAAGTTTTCTATTAGAAAATCAATTTCATGTTGTGAATGTGCAATATTTTTTAATAACGCCATCTGTAAAGCACTTTCATAACGACTATTGTAACTGGATATTCCATAGTTTCTATCAACAATAGCAGATGGCAGTGGCGTCAACTATTACGTCACATTTTAAAGATATAAATTTAGAATTTAAAAAACCCCCGATACAAAAAGAAAAGACCTCTAAAAAGAATAAAAATAGTATTATTATGAACTAATTGAAGTTGCGTCGGGGGACCGTTGTACGTACGTTGACGATGATGTCTATTTTACGAAGTTAATCATTGAGGACTATACGATTCGATATCGTAATTTCTTTATTTGCCTTAGTAACTTACTTGCATTTTATTTTTTTCCTTTATTAAGCGGGCCCCCGACGCAATGACTTCAATAAGTACATAATAATATTATCTTTATTCTTTTTAGAGGTCTTTTTGTATCGGGGTTTTTTAAATTTTAATAACATTTTTTCTGCTTTTTAAAGTTATGTTACTGGTTTCTTTATTGTATTAAATGAACCAACGGACACACACATTTTCAGTTGTTTCAAGTATTTCTATTAATCTATCCTAATATTACAAAGAGGAAAAATTTGTTTGTTTGTTTGAATTGAATAGGCTCCTAGACCGCTGGACCTGGACCGCTACTGGACCGATTTAATAAAATATTTTACCTTTAGAATCCTACATTATCCCTGATGAACATTGGCTATATTTTATAATTATCACCATCCTCATCATCATCACTAATATTATAAAGAGAAAATATTTGATTGTTTGTTTGAATTGAATAGGCTCCAAAACTACTGGACCGATTTAATAAAATATTTTACCTTTAGTATTCTACATTATCCCTCTAATGAACATAGGCTATATTTAATACTAGAAAAATTAAGGATCCGTGTAAAAATTTCGACAAAGTAATAAATTATAAATGTATTAAGTAACATGATTCAAAATTTTTTCATATAGGTATATAACAATATTATTAAATATAAACATTTAGAGTTAAAATAATTTACAATCACTAATAACATTTAAATTATCACTAGAAATTAAAAAGATTTATATTATCACTAGCTGTTGCCCGTGACTCTTTATGACAACGATCCTAAGCCATATAATTATATGGCATATATAATATTTTTTACAGTATACGTGGACGCAGTCACGGGCAACAGCTATCCCTAATAAAGTACTTTCTCTAGTAAATAAGTGTAAAAACTTTTTGGTATATATAACAAAGCTTTTTTTTCTATACAGCGCGGGAGAAATTGCATATTGCATATTGCATAAAAACCTTTCTATTCTGGAATACTGACTTCTGACTATTCTGAATATTCTACAATAATATAATGAATAATGACAAAAAGTATATGTTTTAATAAATCTGAAACTTTATTAGATCAATTTAAACAATACATTTAAAATTTGTCAGGCTTAGATTTCTAGTGAAGTACCTTTTTTAAAATATCGATTAAATTATATGAATCGATACGGACTTTAAATAAATCTGAAAAGAATGCCAATAGCTATTGTGAAAACTGTGCAGGTACTACAGTTATTATTAAACACCATTGAAAAATATCAGTCAAATCCCTTAAACTTCATTCTTCTATAGTAACTTTAAGAAACGATATAAAAACTTCTTGCCCCTCTTGCTTATTTTTGGTGTACGAAAAACATCTATATATATATATATCTAAGCCTGATTATCCAGTTTCCTCTTACACAGTGGTCATTAATTTTAAATACTCTTTCCTAATCTTTTGTCTGTTTCGGTAACATCTTTAGTATCTAACAAAGAACAATAGTGTAATTCTAATTTTGAAATAATAAATATTATAGTGTTGTCTCCGTTCAGGTTGATTAAATTTTAAGAAGAGTCAAATGTGATCTATAAAAAATATTTATAACTGACGTACTCTTTATTTTTTTTTATCTCGTTTACTGATGAAGTTTCAATAAATAAAGGTAACCTATATAATATAACATAGCACTCTTTTATATAAAGCGCATTTTTAAACGCTAATAGCTATCTATTTCTGTTTTTATTATTAACATATTTATTACAACTAATTATTACATTTTAATTACGAAGATAACTATGAGATGTTTATAATAAATTTTGAATACGAGAATATGTCAATTTACTCCTGTAAAACGAAGATTGATTGATATTATTTCTGTACATATGTAATGAGGTTCTAATCGTTCGTTTTTTTAAATTAGTAGGGGAGCTATTACTATTAGGTACGTAATAATATTTATTAGATAATATTTATTATGCAACAATATAGAAAACACCCTGTTCTTTGTAGTCTTATATATAATATGATGTTGCCATAACCAATAATACTGTTCTCATTCTAACTGAATAAATGCTTATTCTATTATTAAAAAGACCCCGCCTCTTATCAATACAAATAGCAAATCTATTAAAAAGCGACGTGTTTGTAATAAAGTTAATTGTAATATAAACAAAAGGAAGGATAGTAAAGGAATCCCCTTGGCAGGGGCTTTTTTGAAAGGAATAACTAACTATAAGGATAACTAATTAATTAGTATCAAATACATGGTCACCATAGCATACCAAAATTACTGATCTGAAATTATTTTTATATACGTGACAAAAGCATTATTATTTTAAATAGATGTTGTTAATAAAATTATATAATATTTGATATTATATAATTTTGCGCAACAAAATTATATAATATCAAATATCATAAAAAAAATATATAATTCCCACTTAAAAGTATATTTAAATAAAAATGATTTTGTATTTGTCTTAAAAAAATTAAAAGAAAGTGATAATATTCTTTTCTAGAGAAAATATTTTGAAATAACTTCGTAACGTTTTATCTTTCAAGAAACTTTCAGAATCTTTCTACATAACATTGAATAGAATTATATTATATTGAATTCAATTATATTAAATTATACTTGTTAACAGGACAAATTGTTCTTAGAATTAACATTCATAGCACGAACTGAACTTAAATTATGTTTTCTTAATTTTTTAAAACTGGTAGGTAGTTAATGTTCCTATAAGATAAATTTAAAACTTTTAAATATTTATGACACAGTATGTTTTTTGCTTTCCAAGTTTAATATAAGCTTTCTAAGCTGACTTCGGATGAGGGGTGCGATGCCGGGAACCTCCTCGTGGCGCACCCTGGGCAACAGTGGTTACTGAGAACCTTCGGGTTCTCTCGCTGGCTGATACCTGGCGCGGTGGAGGTCGGTCATGGGGATTTGTGCCCGGTTCATGGCTGGCCGGCGGACAGGCTGCCTTTCGGGGTGGTCTGTCTGCGGGGTGGGCTCGGGCCTTTTGGCCTGGGCACTGAGGGTGGGAGGGCGCAGGCCCTCTCTACCGGGGACAGCAGCGGGGTCGCCCCTGGTACTTCTCTGTGCGCAGAGTGGACTGTGGGGCGGTCCCGTGGTTGTGTGGGGGGTACGTAGCGGTCTCTTCCTTGCTGAGGTAGAGGCCGTTGCGCTGATAGGGTGGTGGCCCGGAATAGTCATCATCAGGTACAATAGCGCCTGACGATGATTAGTCCGGGTGAGGTGGCTACGGAGCTCTTCCTAGGGAGGGCTCCGTTAGCGGGGTGGCGGGACGGTCGAGATCGCATATTCTGCGTCGTCTGCAGGTGGCAGTTTAAATTGCGGCGCAGATGTGTGTACCTCTTCCGGCCCCGTGTGTCGGGGTGGTCTTCTTCGGAGGGTCACCCGCGACGCACACCAGCCGCTGGGGCCGGCTTCGGGTTCGGACCACGACCGTTTTCGGACGTGGTCCGGCCCCGGGCGGTTGAGTCGGATCGGGACACCTTCTTCGTTGAGGGAGTCCTGATTTGGCTCGGCCGGCTTGGGTGGAGGGCAGGGGAGCCCTTCGCGATTCAACAAGCCGGCCACCGGAGTGGGACGCGCTCAAGTCAACCGGGCGCGTCACTCCATGGAGGTGGTGGTCGCTCACGCGGCCCTCCGTCGGAGCAACGCGGATGTGTGCGCAAGCGTTCCCGTGGCGCTCCATTACGACGGAGAGGTGTTGACCGTCTGGTTTAGTGAGTAAGAGTCTCACATAACCACTTCCATCTTCCCCTGGATGGAGGTGTGTATCCATGAGGATTCCAGACGTTAAAAAAAAAAAAAAAAAAAAAAAAAAAAAGCTGACTTCGGATGACATCTTGATTTTTTCAGTTTTAATTTCCTATATTTATTAAACACAATGAACGATGCTATACAAATATAAATTTGTTTGTATGTGCTTTGTGCTATGTATACGTGACTTGTGCTATACAAATATAGCCTTGCTCTGCCTATGATATACTTTGAGAATCGATAGCTACAGAAATATCTATCTACATTTTGTTCCTACATGTGTATTATGAGTAATATTTCACCCGAGTGAAGCCGAGTTTTCATCTAGTACTCTAAAGTAGTATAAAGTACTCACTCATTTTCTTTCTCGATATCTCCGACACTTTTTTCATTAATAGATGCACTTTGTTTAATTTCCATATTTAAAACACTTTGTATACTAGTTTTCAACCTGGTCACGCAACTTGACGCGAGTTTAACATTTATCTCCTATCATAAAATGTGTACAACGCCTTTAAAGAAGTTTTCACTTCAAAAATAATATATAAGTGTGGAGTAGTCACCAATGTTTATTCACCTCTAATTAGCTGACTTCAATTTCCTCACGAACTGTCAATTTCCGAGAATCTAAATCTTTTGTACTTCAAAAAACTTTTATAAATATCTTAAGACGTTTTAAATTTCTTTTAATGATAAAATTATTTAGTTCACCTTGTCTGTGGGTCATAGTCACCTATGTCACCTTGTCTGCGCTGTATGACGTAAACTTCTTCATCCACAGTTTTGAATAGAACTCTAAGTATTTTTTGCAAAAATTACAAAAGGTATGTAAGCTGCTTTATTTGATTATGATAAAGGTCAAGATATAATTTTGTACTGGTCATATGGTCATAGATCATACATAGATCACGAAATAAAAAAGTATATAATATATATTTTATACTTGAAAATAAAACAAAAAGAAGATCCCTTACAAGCGCACCTGAAACGGATCTGAAATGTAAAGGGCACTGAACTCTTCATTACTTCCAGAAGTAAATTTAATAGTTTTTCTTTCACTCTTAAGTTTTTACTGTTCCTTTATTTTTTATTTTTTTTAAATGCTGAAGATATTGCTGAAAGAGAGAGAATAAAATCTAAATCTATAGATCTCAGTAAACTCACAAGGTTTATAAAATAAGTCACTATCAAATCTAATTTATCTTTGGCTGTATCTAAGCTAAGTAATCAATATCCGAGTCAGATTTGAGCTTATAGTTTGAAATATCTAATGTACGACTATTCTCACTGGATACTACTTTTGCGTTTGAGATTAGATGTGTATGTGTGTTGACTGTGAGAATGAAGAGATATGAATAAAACCTATTGGTACATTTAGTTTTTAAAAAAACAAAGGAATCTATTATGTGGTGATATAAATTATATTTTTATGAAGGCCTTTTAATTTAACTCGCATAAATATCAATGGCTATAGATAAACTAAAAAAATTTTTCATAATCTTTAACTTGATCATGAATGCAACTGTGACTCAAAATAAATATGTAAGACAAACAATTACATGGTTATTGTACCTACTTGTAATCTGAATGTATTATTTGCGATAGAGTCTATGTTAAAAAGTGTGTAAGCGTTATAGAGCTATGCATTATTAATTATTATTAAGGATTTTTTATTCCCTTGCTCGTAAAATAAATAAGAAAAAGAAACCATAATGCTATTTAAAAAAAATGTGAGAAAAATATTTTTTTTCCATTTTTTTTTAAATATAATATTTTTCAAGATATTTATAATCATTTATAGCCATGCAAAACTTATTTAAAATTTAACCCACGAATCCGGGACCTTATGGACACCCTCCTAATTGATAGAGCGATTTTTACAATTGTTAGAGGGACGGGAAGTTTTTCCAGAAATCACAGATTAGAATCTCTACTCTCTCTTAGCATCACTACCCTCTCACTCTCTCCTGCCCTTATCTCTCTATGTGGGTTCGGCACAACATGTCATTTTCTTCCACTCAGCTCTATTATTAGTCATCGCAGTATTCACTCCTTTTCTCAGCATATCATCTTTCGCAAAGTCCATCCACACTTTCTTCGGCCTTCCTCTCCTCTTCTTTCCATCCACATTCATCTTTAACATTCTCCTCGTCACATGACATTCATCCCCTCGCATAACATGCTCCTACCATGCTAATCTATTGCTTGACAGCTTTTCGGTCATGAGCGCTATTTTCGTACTTCCCTATAAATACTAATTTCTAATTTTATCCATTCTAGTTATGCCATACATCCATCTTAGCATTCGCATCTCAACCGCGTGCAATTTCCTTTCATTCGTCCCTTTCGTCGCCCAGTACTCCGAACCATCCTAACCGTTTATTTTGCATTCTATATTTAATTTAAATTTAGAATATGAGTTAACTTTTAAAATGTATTGTCAGTAGTAATTGTAGTTGAAACTATACCATAACCTCCAAAACTACAACGGTCACCCTTCAATAATATAATACTGACATCTTTCTTATTACAACATGCATCATATTTATATTAAAAATAATTGTAATTATAAATCAATAGTAATTTATAAACAATTGATAATTACTGATAATGTTCTGTTATCGTGTTCGCATGCGATGGTTATTTACATTTTAATAAATTTGGTACATTGACGAAGGCTACACAATTTTACTGTCATTTTTTATACCTTCACACACTTTTTAAAGAAGTCACGGTCATTAATGTAAAAACAGTTATTATAGAACTAGAAAAATCGTTTAATATACCTTGGTATTACGTTATTTCTATGTAAAAAAATATAATTGTGGTTTGAATAATATATTCTTAATGTCTCAATATCATTAAAATAATAAAATAAAAAACAAAGGCCAACTCAATTGTTAAATACCTTTGGTCTCTTGTTATTCAATACATAGTTCTATATTTGATTTAAAAAATATGAAATAGATACAAAAAGTCTAGATTTTGATCCTTAGACCACAATAGATCCTAGAATAATTTAATCATTACAATATATCTCGAAGAAAAAAGAATTCCAAACTACTATATTACTACTACAATGAGTTGTTGATTAGATTTTTTATAAATTTATTTAGATTACAGGACAAATTACACACATTGATCTAAATCAATGTGTGTCCTGTCCTGTAAAGGGGTTAGCCCCTAAGTTAGCAAATTATTTGCTTATGTTAAGAATGTTAGACCACGATACAAATACATATAAATACACATTACAAATACTGTGAATATATAAAATAAACGATGAAAACCAGAAATACAGACATCTTCATCTTCATTATGCTTGTGTTAAGGGTTTAAGACAATGATACAAATACATAGAAATACACATCATAAATATTGAGAATATATTAAATAAACAACGAAACCCAGAAAAACAGAAATGTTCATCACAGACATGTCTGTCCCTGTCGGAAATCGAACCCGAACCCCATTAAGTAGCCTATACGTTAGGCGTTTGCACTAACCACTTGACCAACGAACCAAATAAATGTCTGATCGTACAAAATATTCTATTACATATCACAATACAGAGAAATGTATCAAGGAAGATTCATCTCGGAAAGACTAAAGAGACGTGTCAATCCTCACATAGCTATTTGTATCAAGTTCAATTTGAATCAAAAGCATGGAGCGGCCTGAGACTATTTATAACTATTATTTTAATACATTTAACAACCTATTATATTGAACCAAGATGTTTTTTTTTAAAGTTAAGCATGATTTGTGACAGCAAAAAAATTACAATTATAATTTATTGACACTTTTTAGTTAATATTAATTTTGTGCGTACATTATTATATATAGTATAATAGTGTTTTTTTTTTTTTTTAATAATTAACATGGCCATAGACATGCAAGCAGTATCACATATTTTAATATGTTACAACAGACAATCATTGTTGTATATAAAAACTTTTAAGATACAATAACAGCTCCATTCTCGGCTGTATGCAACGGAAACTGCACTTTTAAGTAAGTTGAAAGGAACGTTCCCGCCAGTGTCATGGCAACCGTTGAACTGTAGCTTTGAATAATAATTATCAATGAACAGCCAATAGTATTTTAAATAAAATGAATTAAATATTCATATACGGGCTTTATAATAATAAAATAATATTTTAATACTGGAACAATGTTAGTTTATACGTGTATTTTGTGTATGTGTGTTGTTTACTCAAGTGCTCGCACAGTACACAGTAACAAAAGTAAGTAGCGGTGTTTATAATCAATTTAAATTACGATGTGAAAAAAATAAATTGTTATTTTACAAAGTAATATTTTCGTCTTAACTATGAAGACAAATATTTTATTGCAATGAATTATAAATTATAGAAATAATTTTGATGAAAATCATGAAAATAATTATAGAAATAAATTGAATTATGGGTTTACTTACAAAATAAATAAAATTAAGCAATGTTTATTTGGGTAGCAAAACAATTAAGGAAAATAAATAGGGAAATATAGGTTAGTAAGTTCTAATGTTACTTTGTGCTTTTTATTAATATAATTTATCCTTATTTTAATAAATATTACGATTATTACATAATAGAGAAAAAACGATGACGAAGACGGATAATCAGTAGTATTGTTAGTAAATTCCAAAAGTCTTAGTAGATACTAAATGTAACGTAACATTTGTCAAATCCTAAATCATAACGTTAAAGTAAATAAATAAAAAATGTAATTTATATAATTTAGATAAGCCTAAATAAGATTGTAGCTTAAAAATATATTAACCTACTATTTATTAAGTTTAAAACGTTTTGACGACTAAAATCTATAACAAAAAATAAATATTATTACTTTTTAAAACTTCTTTCACAGTAGTAAAAGTGATCTGACAGTTTTAATCATTGTATTAGATGAGCCATCTCTACAAATTCTCATAACAAACTTCTGATGCCATCTTGTTTGGAAATACCTACTGGGTATAAGTATAGTCTGGATTCTAAATAGTTTCCTAATGCTTTAGATTAAGGTCGTAAGATCAAACTCTACATAAAGAATTGGAAACAAAAATGCGTTGTAAGTCCGCCCTTAAGGGAATTAAATAGAAAAATAATTCATATTAGTAGCTTTTAGTAACATTTAAGAAAAGTGGGTTACTACGTTATACCTAAAATATATTTATGAGATACCTAAAAAGAATATTGGGTACGTGAAGTGAATTTTTATTCAATTATACTTATTAATCTTACAGTGCTCTACTATTTAGTGTTCTGTTATTAGTGCTCTGTATTTAGTTAGTATTCAAACCTAATATATTGATATATTAGGTAAAGCGACCCTAATTGTAATGCCTAATCCCTTTTTCATTTTATTTTATATTCCCGTTCACTTACGCTTACTTATCATAATAAATGATAGCCACTGTACATTTTATTATAGACAATTCATTCTACTAATATAATAGGTACCAGAGTACATGTCAAATCCCTTAACTAAAAAAATGTTGAAAGGTTTCGCTTCCATTACTCAGAGTGATGTCGTGGGAGCCCACTTGAGTAATTGAAATTATAATTAAAATTATGTTTTGAGAGTCATCAACGAAAAGTTCCCAGAATTTAAACTAATTATATAAATATATCGAAACAATGGAAAGTCAAATAAACAATATTATTTGGGCAACCATGTGGGAAATAATATCAGCTTGAATGCAACATAATCAATATCTCAATCAATTTATAAATACCATTGTTTTGAGGGTCTTTATTTGAGTTTTGTTGAATTTTAAATAATTAACATAGAAACATTTTTTTAAACGTTTTGTAAAATTATATATACTAATACATTAAAACAATTATATATTATATATTAAATAAATTGAAAAAAAATATTTTCTAATGGTTACTTGATAGAGATGGAAAATATCGTTTAACGAATCAAAAACGAATCAGCATATTTGACTTATCTATTTGGGTAAAACGATATGTTGAAGTATTATTTAAATTTAATAAAGATCTTGTAAATGATTATACTATTAATCTCAGTCCCTTAGGGGCCTCTCACTCTTCATCGTTTGAGGTCACATTTATATACAAACTACATTGGTGTTGCCTAACCGCTTGTTAACCGACAGTTGAGTGCAACAAACACTGGTGAATACCAAACATTATGCAACTGTGCTCGACAGATATAGGAACTGCATGAAATCGATTTACCAGAAAACAAAAAATCGATTCGATAGACTCATCATATTATTATCAATAAAAACTAGAACATTTTTTTTGTACAACACCCGTAACCAATAATGCGTGAGATTGTTTTTTATTTATTATCATTTACTTGCTTATCGTTCAAGGAGGTCAAGGTCCGCTTTCTCATAACCCCACGTAATAGATAACTTACCGATATTTCGAAATGTCTATTTATTTTCTAATTGATAGTAACCTTGCCCTAAGTGTGGAAAAACGTGCCGCAAGTTTAGCAACAATACATGTACAAGAATATATTTTGTAAAACTATACAATAATTATAATTATTATACAACTGGTGGTATAAACATATAATATATACATAAAATTATATCTAGCACGAGAATTTGCAGCAATAATAAAACGATGAAATGTGTTAATAGGATATCTTAAAAGTAAAACAATTTAATTTAAAGAGCATATTAAAAAAAAGCCCATATACTCATAACCTTAATATAAATACTAGTTTAATTAATTAGTACCTACACACACAAACGTTACATACATACATAGTACATTACATTAAATTTGTTACCATTTATTAGTAACCAATATTACCTATGTATAAAATGTAAATAAAAATTACGCTACTGGCAACTTAAAAACCGTTATTATATATTTCTAAAAAAGCAGCAAATTAACGATCTCATCATATATATCTATATACATAAAGATCTAAAATACGATGTTAATTTTTTGTAATATACCGGAAAGGTTCATTATATTTATATATTAAATAAAAAATCTAAACCCGATAAATATTTCGAGGGATTCTAATTTTAGGTTCGACTTCAAGCGTTTTGTTTATTAAGTCAAAAAAATTACTACGACGTATTGAGAGCCGTTATTATGTTTTCAAAATCGTTTAACAACCACGGTTTTTAGAATCATACTTAGTTCCTCATACAAGCAACATTAATATAAATAGTGTAGGAAAACAGTGTTTGTTTATCAATATGGTAGTGTTTGATGATCTTCTCTTCTCTTATCTTCCATTTAGTTCGAGCAAAGCATAATATTTTTCAATATTCACTTTCGCATTTTGCACACAAAAAAATCACCCTCTAGGAGTTTATTATGAAGAAATTACTTTTACTACATAGTAGGTATATTGTGAAAAGGTATACCGTAAAAAAATATTTTCATCTATTTTATGCTCCTAATTGTAAGTTTATACTACGTGGCTGTCCTTCTACCAACAGGGGTTTTACCAAGGTACCAAAGGTTTTACCGCAAATAATAGGGAATTTATTGGCTCTTCTGTTTATCAATGGGCTTTACCACCACAAAAGGAAATGAATTATGGATTAAAAATTAATTAGAATTAATATTTTTAACCCCGTTTGAAGTCAATTTGAAAACTTTCAGAAAGATTTTTCTTTTCTACTTTAAGTCTGACAACATTCATTTCAATTTGATTTGTCATTTATAACATTTTATATTTATAAACCGTACCATAATTCATCCAATCCAATAAATTATATAAACTAATGTAAAATAATTTTAATAAAATAATCTTAAAATATAATAACCAATAAAACAATAAATTTAAACTACTACAAATATTTACACTAATTTTAGCCATGACGTACTTTTAATAAGTATTTTTAAGATGTACACCATTCATCATATATCATATATAATGGTGTAGGTACCACTTGTCTATGTGTAGGTACCACCTGTGTAGGTGTAGATACCACTTGTGTATTTGAAGGTACCACTTGTTAAAATAGGTACAACTTATATCAATAAGAAACAATGTTATTCGACTATAGCATTATTGTATGTTATAAGCATTTGTTTCTTTTTAAAAATTCTTGTGATTCTTTATAATTAAAATATAATGATCTGTACTATTGACACTTTCAGATTCATTTACTAAAACATTATTTGATGAGAAAAACAAAGATCATTGGAAAATACAAGCGCAATGGACACTACGAGCAAAGGTATTCACAATTTCTTTCTTTAAGAGTAATAACTTTCAATAAAAATTATGGTGTTTGAACTTTATTGTAATGTTAGCTCAGTCTATTTTTGTTTTTTCTATTTGCTATATCTGACTGTCTCACAGTAAGTCTAAATGGTGATACAAACTATAATATATCACCCCAGCAATGATAATGAAGATACATTCCATATTTTTATATGATACATGAACATACGGACTGGCAAAGAAAAAAAACAATAAAATTTTGAACTATTGCTTAAAGGTTTTCGTCATGTAGGTACTTAAAACATAGTTTCATTGTTCAACAAATGTTTTGGTTCAGATAACTATAAAAAAATAGTTTTTTTATTGCAATCTAAATGAACTTATTTGAAAAGGAAATTTTAATTAAAATATTTATTTATTTTAAATGTTTATTTCTTCTTAGCTCTCAACGCCTCAAAATACCAAAGTTGCAAAGAATGTAATCCTGTTTCTTGGAGATGGTATGAGCATAACAACCCTGGCAGCCACGAGGGTATACCTTGGAGGGATGTACGGACACAACGGCGAAGAGCTGAAGCTTAGCTTTGAAAGTTTTCCCTATACCGGATTAGCAAAAGTAAGTTTTGCTCATCTCAATTTTGCAGTTACTCAGACTTTTTTTTATTATTTTTTTTTTTCATTCCTTTATTATTTTATAAGAATTAATATAACATAATAATTCCCACAGTCATAATTATTAATGATATACAATGATAACATAACTATTATTTAACTTGGTATATCAATGTTTACTTATGTTTTTATCATATGTTCCATTAACAACATTTTAGGAACTGAACCGAACTGGACTTAATGATAACTAATTAATAAATGAAGTGTAAAAATAAATAACAATTTTAATTTAGAAAATATTAATTGCGGGTTGGAATATTAATTTCAATTACTTTTACAAAGAAGTAGTAAAAGGATATTAATATTCAATCCGTTGAATTTGCCCCATTAAGATAAAATAATCATATTCAAAGTCTTATCACATTAGAAATTTATTAAACAGACAGTTCAATTACAAAAGGCCGTCCTTATAATTAGCCGTAATACACTAATATTTAATAAATATGTTAAGGATTATTATTAAGTGATAAGTAGTAATAATACAGTTAAGGATAACTGCAAATACTATTTAGATTTAATCTAAGAACTTATGAATTTATAATTAATTGACATAAAGAATTTCTAAAAAGATAATGTATTTAATTTTAGCAACCCCACTATCTTAACATCTAATATTAATATGATCAACTTATTTCTGAATTTCATTTCTCAGACTTACTGCGTTGATCACAATGTAGCTGATTCAGCGTGCAGTGGTACAGCGTATCTTTCTGGTGTAAAAGCAAACAGTGGAACTCTTGGATTGAGTGGGGCTGTGAAGAGAGGTGACTGTCAAGGACAACGGGATGGCATTCACTCTGTCACTGGCTTGATGGACTGGGCCCAAAATGCTGGAAAGTCAACTGGTATGGCTGCAGATTTAAATCTAAGTAACATTTCTTACATACTAGGGTATATAAATTGTTATCATTCAATTGATTGTAAGTCTCCATTTTTGTATTATTACACAATCTCCTTCAAAATCCTCAAGTAAAATTCAAAAAGGTCTAAAAGTTAAATATTTATTTCCTATTAGGTATAGTGACAACAACGCGTGTGACTCACGCGTCGCCGGCAGCTGCGTACGCGCACGCAGCGGACCGCAAGTGGGAGGCGGACGCGGACCTGCCAACTCGCGGTCTGAGATGTGAGGACATAGCATCACAGCTTGTTCGTGGTAGAGTCGGCAGTAATCTGAATGTAAGGAACATTACAATATACCGTAGCTAGGACTGTCTATACATTTTATAGGTCTATGAAAGGAACGCGGATGTATTATGGGGCTTGATAAGATGTTGTTATGTTAATAAGCAACGTTATACTAAACGTTAAGTAATAAAAGGAATAGGATCTTAAATTTAAATTATTCAATGTCATGCGTCTAAAGAACCAAAGGAAGTAAGGCACAACACCTTCAATATATTGAGTAGATCGGTAATTGTGAAAGTTGTTATTTCTATATTTTTGTTATATATATCCGTAATCCTTCGGACTTTTAGTAGCTAGTTGTTACTCGTGACTTCATCCTCGTATAATATGTGTAGATAAATGTAATACGATTTTATGGAATACGTTAAAACGATGAAAGCATAAAAACTTTTATATTATTAACTAATTAATTAAATAAATTCAATAGTCAATAATAAACCAATTAATTTGCGAATACATTAAATACTCATAAATTAATAATAAAATAAATATATATTAAATAAAAAACGAGCTGTTTTTTAATTAAATTTAGTATAAAAAATAGTTAAAAACTAATTTGTTAAAAGACGACATCAAACATCTATAGCCATTTTAAAAATAATGTTTTTTTTTATTTTTTTAAACAAGCTAGTCACCGGAACCACAAATTGGTTTTGAGAAATTATTTATATATTTGATAGCATATACCCTTTAGGAAAAATAATCCTATATTATTATCCTTTATGAAAATATAGCAAAGTATTTGTAATACGTGTCTGCTCATGCTAATTCTTCCCCGGGTTCAGTTTGTGGCTTTGAACTAATGGTACTATTTTACCTTGTAACGTCTTTATATAGATAAAGTAAATTGAGTAGAATACAGCTAGTTATAATAAAAAACAAATTAAAATACAGATTTTATATTTAGAAAAGAGAAATATAGGAAAAAATAAATAAAAATTTAATCAGACTGCGATCTTTTAATGACTGACTGCCTGACTGACTGACTTACAGTCTCCGTAGCTCTAGCAATAATAATAAGCTATTGTCTCTGTAACATTACTAGATTTATTGGTAAGTAAATCTAGAGATTCCTAATAAGTGTTTAGAATTTTCTTCAAACATGTTTAGCCATTTTAAACTTTTTGAAAATGTTAATATTTATGGAATATAAAATATGTGATAGGTTCCGTCAGGAAGGAAAAAAAATATAACAGAACCAACGTATCTATATACATAGTATATTAGAAGGTAGGTATATTTCGGTGATCGCGGCCATTTTCTCATTTTTATTCACGGAAAACAGGTCTCAAGTCTTATTCTTATGAGTAATACTATTTACCGGAATTAGTAACCGATTATGACGATAATATCTATAAATATCTCAAAATTTACTTACAGGTAATATTCGGAGGCGGTAGAAAAAACTTTATGCCACGTTCTGAAACTGATTCAAATGGAAATAGTGGATACAGAAATGATAACAGAAATTTAATTAGAGAATGGCTTATGAAGAAGGAAAGTCTTGGAACATACCCCAAATACATATTTAGTAAAAAAGAACTATTAAGTTTAGATAGTAGTGAGTATGATAGTGTATTGGGTCTTTTTGCGTCTGACCACATGTCATATCACCTTGAAGCTGGTGATGATGAGCCATCCTTGAGTGAGATGACTCAAAGAGCAATTGAAATTCTATCAAATAATGATAAAGGTTTTGTCCTGTTTGTTGAAGGTAAAATAATAACCTTAATCTTTGGTCTGATAATAGATTATAGATTTTTAATACGCCATGTTTATTCCAGGTGGTAGGATAGATACTGCCCATCACGAAACTAAAGCACGTAAAGCTTTAGATGAAACAGCAGAACTAGCCAAGGCTGTAGAAGCGGCACTAAAAATTGTCAACATGGAAGAAACCCTCGTGGTTGTGACATCAGACCACAGTCACACTATGAGCTACAGTGGTTACAGCAAACGAGGATCTGATATATTAGGATTCGCTAACGCCAAAGTAAATGATTTTTTATTATATTTCCTAAATAATTTCTAAAATTTTACTAATCATTTCATGTTATATTGGTCATTGTATCAGTATTTTTATACAATTTTGACTTCAGTCATACAAATTAAAATTATTTGAAATTATTATACACGGAATGTTAAAATATTTCAAATCATTACGGCGAAATCAGAAGGGACCGAGCAATGAAAAGGGAGAAAAAAATATTTACTTAACATTATTATTTATTTACTTAACATTTCAGTAAACATTAATTACATTTTCAAACATATCCACAAATTTTCACTAGAATGAGATTTGCTATTAAAATATACATGCTTCTTATGTAAAGAGCAAAATTAGCTACGGCTTTCATTCATTACTTCCAGTCTTTGACCTTGTAAATACCTGAAGTGAAGTGACTTCATATGAATCATAAAACTGAATATGACGTAACGTTTATTCATATATTTTTCGTTGTCATCTTTCAGACAAGTTCAGACTCTCATTATTGATTTAGATTTACCAATATTTTAGAACATATACTTTCAGTGATACATTGATAAAAAAATTATAATCACAATTCTGTCTTCAGAAAAACTTAACATCGTTTAAGATAACATTATCATAGTTTTGGTAATTCTTATTCTAAAAAAATGATATGTAACCAATTTCTGTTGGTTCTTTATCGTAATCCTATTTTACCAAATATAGATTAGAACTTTTATAGTATTCATCTTCTGATTCAACCCCTTTGATAATATAAGGTCACGTTTAATATATATTTAAGATAACATCATATTATATTATATTTATAATATTAATCTATTTAGAGCAAACCTGACATGTTTTGAAAGTCGTTATAATTGTTGTCTCAAAACTAAAATATTTATTTAAAAGCTTTACTCGACGCAACGAGGCTATTTTTGAAACTCAGTAAAAGTTAACCACTTAGCATATATTATCATGAACAATATATAAGTGAGTTCATAACCGTGACGAGTAATGTTGAAATGTTATTAAAAGCTTAATTAATTTCAGTATAACGCATCAGATAACCTGCCCTACACTATACTGAGCTACGCGAATGGTCCAGGCTCCATGGCGAGAACAAATATGAGACATAATCTTATGTTTGATGATATGAGTACGTACGGATAATAATATTAATATGACTATAGAGCGCCTTCTAAAATGTACATAGCAATTTTTTTTTCATAATGTCTTTAGCGTATTAATGTGGTATTTATTATATATCTTTTTGATTAATGTTATAAATTATCGTTGTTCAAAGACATGATAAACTTCCATTTAAACTTTTCAATGAGAAAAAAGCTCTGGAGGTTTCTGTCAGACTAGCAATGGCAACATCCTAAATACATTGAACCATCATCACCATGATTACTTACCAGAAACTTGTTTTTTTTTGCAGATAATATAAACTACACATATCCGTCTTTAGTACCCATTCCTCGGGAAACCCATGGTGGTGAAGACGTAGCAGTGTTTGCTCGGGGCCCGTGGTCGCACCTCTTCAGCGGAAATTACGAACAAAACTTTATACCTCACGCAATAGCATATGCGGCCTGTATAGGGCCAGGACTTACTACTTGTTAACAATAGACATATTTAAAATGATTTATTTTATTTAATTCATACCCTTATTAATTACGGTTGGTTTCAATGAGGTTTTCGGAGGCCTCTACAAATAAAATCCATAGTTATTAGATATATGTAAAATATTATATATAATTTTAGGTACATTTTTCGTGAACTCCAGGTATTCATAAAAATCACAGTAACCTTATTATTATTTTTGCAATTAGTAATGCTTCATATTTGAGGGATATCGAATTCAATGCTAAATAATATTTTAATAAATATTTGATAATGGAAATAAATAAATTACTTTTATCAGAGTCTGAAATCTGACAGTACATCATGGAGATTTATACAGAATCCTGTGGTCCTATAAAATAATACTGTTGCATATTATCCACATAATACATAACGATGTATCAAACTTTTCCCTTTGCACTATTGAAAAGAAAAGAACTTAACTTTTATAAGGTAACTTAAAAAAATATAAATTGTCCTTTGTATAATTGAAAATATAAGTATATGTGGAAAAATTACAAGCTTTTATACTACTTACATAGGATATAATAAGACAAAATAAATTGGATTTGAGGTCATTTATTAAAATAACAGTTATACAAATAAAATAACTAACAAATTCATTCAGATATTTCTACAATATAACTACAGTATAAATAAAAAGAGAGACATGAATTCAAACATTCTTTTAACTCTTTGATCGTAACAAAACTCCAAGATATTTAAGATAAGATATAGTCAGAGTTTTATTCATTCAAAAGGCAAGACATTACGTATATCATAGTTAAATAATACAATAAATATTATGTTACAAAAATATTTTTACAATATTATCATAATACAGAAGAAAGTAATGTAAATAACATTCGTACTCTTTCTGCAAGTCTGATTAATCCAAATTTATTCCAAAAAGTAAATTTGACAACACCATCAAGAGTAGGATGTTTATCATGTAAATAAACAATCAGAGGATTGACACGAGATTTCAGAGCTAATTAGTTAAATTGTATTAACCTGCCTTCGAGAAACAAGGAATCAGTTAATATTTGACGAGACAAAATATTGTTATGGCCTTAACTTAGATAACAATTAAAATATGTGAGGAAATATATATTAAAATTCTATTTCAATTCAATTAACACATTTTAAATATTAATTTAACGTAGATTAATTTTTCTGTTGATGTATAACAGTTCATATTTTTTTAAAGGTTTAAATTTCAATGGAATAAAGGTATATAAAAATAATAATGTTATAGCATCATACCTAATGACAATAATTACGTATTTAGTTACAAAATGAAAGATTTAAGTTATTTATAAAAAAAACAACACAGTATTTACTACAGTAATAAGTCAATACATTAAACATACATTTTTTGACAGCCATTAAAAAGGTTGACAATTATAAAAATTACAATTCCATTCTCATATATAAACACAACCGAATGTTACAAATATTTAATATATAACCTCAAAAAAAGTAACCTGGCAACCTAGCAAAGTAGCTGACGATCAAAGGGACCGGTACTAATGGATCTCAGTAATTTGCAAAGTTCTAGATGCGTTGCTTTCTTAAGAAAAAAGGGAGGGATAGTAGCAGAATTTATAAAAACGAGAGGAGTTGGAGTTGTGTTGCCATATTAATTAAACAGGTAATAGCTACAACAAGGGGAGGAGTGGGAATTTAGTTCATGATATTTTGTTTACGTCGATCATATATTACAGATATTCAGACTCTACCGCCTTTATCAGAAAATTTAAATTAATGAAAGTTCTAAAAATAGAAAAAGATGAATCAAATGAATTAAATACATTTATGTTTGGTTAAAATGGCCTTCTGTCGGTAGTCTTATAATCTCTTGTTTAAAATTTCCTTTCTAATATTCATAATTTCTATTCTTTCAGCATTTCGATCCTTTATTTGAAGTGTATCTGAAAACAATAAAGACAAATTAAAAAACAAGTTCTTAAAATAAAAAAAAATCGGAGGGATTTTCCTATATCTGTCTGTGCATACTATGCCTCTGAGTCTGCATTAACATTGTTATTATAAATGTTTAATTAGTCGTACAGTATTATTATAATTATTAGTAGAAGTAGTATTTAATTAATAGTTATTAAAAGTATAAAATGATCTTAAATTTATTAAGGTATAGTTATAAAAGCAATTTATGATTGATGTTGTGCTGAATATAGTTCTACTTTAGTCTCCTTTTGTTAAGAATTACGTATAGAATCCCCATTGTCAGGGTTTCTTATCAAACTATAGTAACCTTGAATACACCATTATATATCCTCCTCTGTACTGAGACAATAGAGTGCTTAAAGTTATGAATTGACCCTGATATAGTAAATATTTACTTCGTAAGCTTGAATTTTAAAGTAAAACAAAGAACTAATAATTTTCTGTTCAGTATTTAATAGGAATCCAATTTACACATATTATTAACTGTTAATTAACCGCTGACTAAAGTGAAAAGGCTTTGGCTTTTGAGTGCACCGACCATTGAGGGTGACTAATGATGACTAACTCTCCAGGACCTTCTTAGATCTTAGGTGTAACCAATATTACCTTGGTATATAAATTGATGTATACTCTATCAAAATAAAGCTTTATATCAACAATTAACAAATTGGTTATTTTAGAAATGTCTTGTCAGTTAATCAGTTGTTCTACAAACATTTTATATTAAAAATAATTTATTGAATAATATTTTTATATCCAATAAACATTGGTTTAAATGTTACCTATATAATATAAATGATATAATTTTATACAATATAACTCCATTTTTATCCAATGACTAATCCTCACCGATAGCTTGTTAAGGCAAAATATTAATGATATTAATTTAAAAAATCCATTGATCTTTTGAATATTACCTTGTTCTCCTCTCGAGTAAAATATTTACAACGTAATTAAAGTGTCCGTTATCAAATTGTAAACATTTGTATAATGATTTTGAGCTCTTATGGTGTTGACAATTTGATAGTATATACTGCGAATTATACGTCAATGAAAATAAAACAATGCAACCTATAAGTTCAGAATATGAAATTATTTCAACAATATATTTAATGTCTATCAAGATCAAATGTGTTAATTCTTGCTAGCGTTAATATATTTTCGTTCCATATATTAAAAGATTCGACGCGGTATGACTGACATATCCATACCTAGAGCTGTAGTTTTAATTTCTATTACTGAAATAATATTCAGGCAGAACGTTATAATATAATTATTGTAATATGTACATTTGAAATAATATCATTATAAGTCCTCCTATTATAAGCAATCCGGAGATGATATAACCTTGGTTGACGTACTGGTGAATTTGACAAAGTAGAGTTTGTAGTTCGTTTAATGTTAAAATACACTGTATACTATCTTCAATTATATTATACACTTTGGCTGTGTCTTTTATATAAAAAATGCTTTAAATTTTTTTAACTTTTTATAGAAGACTTCTGTTTTTATTACATTTTCAAATCACTTCTCAGAACCAATCTCTTTACCGTGATCATTTTGTAATGATTGAATGATGGAATGATTCCAGATTGATACAGAACAACAGAGAGGTAAAATAACTTACTTGTCTCGCTTTAATTAATAATAATAATAATAATAATAAAAATAATATTGGGACAAATTACACACATTGATCTAACCCCTAAGTAAGCAAATTATTTGCTTGTGTTAAGGGTGTTAGACAACGATACTAATACATAGAAATACACATATAAATACTGAGAATATATTTAATAAACGACCAAACCCAGAAACACAGACATCTATGCTTATCACATAAATGCCTGTGCTCTGCCGGGAATCGTACCCGAGCCCCGTTGCGCCGTGACACGTTAGGCGTCTGCGCTAACCACTCGACCAACGGGGCGGTCAAATTGTTATATAAATAAATCCAAAGTTATTTAACAGGTTTTACTTATACTAGTGATTTAATATAGTTTAACTTTTAACGGTAAATATGATTATAAACATAAATTATTATTCTATTACATCCACCTGTTCATACATTCGTCATAAAGTAAAAATTAAGACTTGTATTTCTTATATAAAGCGAAAGTAGAAATAACAATTTAATGAATATTTATAATTTCCATAATCGGTTCAACGTGACTCGTCTAGTAAAACCACATCTATTTTTCTGTATCAATTAAAATAGTGTGCTATAATTTTGTTTTATACTACATATAAGGTAAAATACAAGGTTAATGTCACTTAGTTAACTCACATATTAATCATAGGTTGTATAATTATTAAGCGCCTGCAATGATTCACAATGGTAATTGGAATATCCATACATGTATTCTAATACAATTTTCCCCCTACATTTTTGTGTTAATTGTTTGATAACCAGTGGTTAAACTGCGGTTTATATGTATCACCTATCAAATGTATTAGTATAAATTCGAATTAAATTAATTAAATTAATACAGGAATTACTTTACTAAAATATTATGAAATATATAATTTAATATATTTAATTCACTGACGACACCGCTATCATACAACACATTATGGTAATATATGATATTATAAAATTTATGAATTTACATATATAAAGAAAACCGACTATGCATTCAAGATATGATGGATTTGTGTATGAATAAAATTTTCTTTAATATTCATTAAAGATTTGATTGAGTGTTTAAATTTATTTCCATATGAATTGTCGGAACAATTTTTTCAGTTTCTCTGGTAGTCTTTTGTTATTTTTAAGGAAAAAGTTAGTTTCTTTATTATAGAAAAAATTGCACAACAAATTCTTTATAACTAGGATAGGAATCATTATCTAAATATTTTGTAATAGCAAATTGATCTAAGAGTATTTGAATCAAATATATTTTCACTTTGTGAAGTCATTATAACTTGAATATTATTTACTAAGTCATTGATTTTTGTTTAATTATCAAGGAGTTGTCTTTTATAACATTTAAAGAGTTGTTATATTTCTTATTCATTAATTTCTGAAAACACCAAACCTGATAATTTCTTTTATAAAAACAAATTTCTTTTATCTATTTTCTGAAATATAATTATAATATTTAAGCAATACATAAAGATGACATTCTTTCTTTCTCTTCTGGATCTTTATGAACCGGAACTGTACTCTGGATGGTATGCTCTATCTACAAAGAGTATGAACTTAACGACTGCCCGTTGTTATGTTACTCTTGAAACCTTATATTGATTCTATTCTAATTATAATGAATTTATTACATTACATATATTAAAAATAGTTATCTGTTGTAATTTTATCTGTATTCGAGGCATGATTTATTATCGCAAAGCTGTCATCTATTTTAAATTTCTGTCATTAAGTAGAGCATACAACAGTTAAATAGTACGCCCAAGTTACTTTTCTGAGAATAGTTATCTAGTTTTTAAATGTCACGTTGATTGTATATGATCGTTTTTATAGCTTATTTCTAAAATGAAACTTTATTTTCCATGTAATTAATACGAAGATAAGTATGTTTTGTCTGGAACTTTTTCTTATGTTTTTATATTGTCTATCAGTAAGGGTATATATATATAGATTTGTTTTAACGAGTAATTTTGATTGTTTTATCTCTTATTAGAGAATTTTGTGTTATGAAAAATATCTTTAGACCAATTGTCAAAGTCCAAAACTAACTTTATTAATCTAGTCTTAGTGTATTTATAAAATAAAAGACTAAGTATTTTTGTTATTATTAAGAATACGAGATTTTCTGTTGTAAAAAGCAGAAATAAGCTAAACTAAAAAAAACAATAAAATTAAAAGTACTTATTGCGTGTTACGCAAAAATATTAACGGATAAACAGACAACAAATATGATGAGGGGTCGGAAAGATGTATTTCTTAAAAACATTATATTTTCAGCGCTAAATGATTGGACCTTATTACAAACATAACATATTAGATCAGAATAAAGAATGTATCATATTACGCATCAAAAATATAATACAATATTATATAAAGACCAAGGTCTACGAGGAATCGAGCGTGTCTAATTAAAAAATCTTCTAAACAATTAGAAAAACCGCAACAAATGCATCTGATTTATGATAAGGCTCTAAATGACTCAAGAGTTGATGAGATAACAACCATTCTATTACTATCACAGCACAGTACTAGCTCAGTCAGTCGGAAATAAATACGACTATATTCAATCATATTGCTTCATAGTAGCATATTAATAAACATATACATATAACATATTGTTTCTTAGTAGCAGTAGATAGAGATAGATTATTTGAGATTATATCTATTATACGTTCGCAAGTTTTTTCAAAACTGTTACTATCTGTTTATCTATATATATCTACGTTAATAATTACAATTATTCAGCCTATGTTTATATGGAATAGTATCCAACAAAAAGTATTTTTTTTTTAACATAGGTGCAGTGGTTCTGGAGGTTATTGTTATATAGAAAAAAATCTCCTTTAAATAGTAGTATTAATCATTTAACACTTCCTTATATGGCGCCTGGCCTTAAAAATAACGGCCGGAAAGCGTAGGTCTACTTATGATATAGGTATATGCCGCTATCATGTGATATGATATTTAATAATTATGCAACAAAGCAATTTTATTTACAATACTTATTAATAATAAAATTAAATGTTTAATTATTATTACTCATAACAATTAATAACGGAATAAATAAAAATATTTGATTTTATAACAATAACGGAATTAATGATATTCTGAGAAGAAAAATATATTCAATATGTTTGGGAAGTGAAAGGCAGAGGAGATGATATTTGTTAATATTTTTTAACACATGACTCATCGATTATTTAAGAATTATAGTCAAATTATTTTGATTTAGTTCCAATAAAAGATTGATTTAAATTACTAAAATATTCTAGTGTAATTTGCGTTTATTGGTCTTGAGTTTTCGATCAATACTAAAACTTTACTTTATAAAACTAACATGCAAATAACTTGTTTGTTATAAATTCATATGTCATTTAAAATAAGAAAAGATATATAGATTAGGAGAAATAAACTTTTTAGAACCGGGCACCTACTAACTGATGTTTCTTAAGTGCAATGTCTACTTAAATTACTACTTAAAAATATACTTTGACTTTGAATCAACCGTCTACAAATTATTTTATTTGATTGGTAGATTATTTACTTAAGTTTTTATCAAAGTTGATACTAATCCTTCTCACTTTTTAAAAATAATAATAACACTAATACATAAAGGACTTATGATCAATGATATATATTTCATGAAATTCTCATGACTTATTCATTAACGTATATCAGCGGTTTCTCGAAAATTTATATGATTGTATATAATAACAACGATTTTGTTTAATATTTATTTTATAATTATAACCTTAGAAGGGTCTGAGCCAGTTTATTGAATTTCCTAGTATTTAAAAAGCAATCTTCTTCTTTACTTAATAATTAAAATTTATCAATATATAACGTTACAAATTGCTTATTATTCATATTATTACATTGTGTTTTAATATACAACAATAAAAACAAACAAAACTTTTTTGTAATAAGAATATATAGAGTTGTTTTAACAAGATAAGTAAATAGGAAAATCTTTTATAAACTCCGAAGGATCGTGACATTTGGTATAAGGCTTCTAGTTGGTATAATTTGTTGTTGACCTTTCAGTAAACAAGGTCATTTAAAATTAACATTAGAATATGATTTATTTTATAAGTATTCTTAATTTGATTTATGTTAATAAGTGTTTTATTTTATGCAATACAATTAAATATTGCGTACAACGCTATCTCTTTCATATTTAAATTATTATGGAATATTTCGCAATAATTACCAAAATGTTTTTTTTCAACTATAACCTATAACCAATACTTAAAATCCTTTTCGATTTGGACATTTAATTAGAAAAAAGCGTACGTATCGTCCTTGTTATTTTAGAGACATATAGAACAACACACTTACTTAATTATTACTTACTGAGAACATGGTACACAAAGTAAAAACGGTACATTTGGTACCGGTTTATAATACATGGGACACTTTCCATTATTTATAAAACTCCGTTTTGTCCTTTTTAATAATTCACTAGTAACAATTTTATTATCAACGTCCGCATCACTATACTGGCCGTTTGAATGTGATAAATCGTTTGAAACGATTGATCTAGCGTGTATTGATAATGTGACACATATTATACATATCAATACAGTAGCCTTCATTTTGTCCTTTCGCGGCGTCAACCGTTGCCTGACTGAGGTAGATGTGTATTTACATTGCGGTATATAAACACGTATGTAGTGGTGCTGCGCGTGCGCATCATAAAACCTTTCTACACACAAATAATGCTATCACAATAAATAACTACATTTATATAATTTTTATTCCTTTAAAGTTGGTAACGTTATTAATATATGTGTTTTTATTAATAATATGTAAAATTATTTGTTAGATAATGCAAGATAAAATATTGAATTATAAAATTGTTGACTATTATTACAGAATTTCAATATACTTTTACAAAGGTACATGTACTACTATTACTTAATTTAAATATAATAATGGTAAAACATGTACTAAAGGATATTTTTATTATGATAAATGAGTTAAAGGTGTGAAGATACCTTTATCGAAACACTGTGAGTCAACCACTGAACAACTTGTCACAGTCTAAAAAATATAAAAGTATGCTCCATAGGACGTGTTTGGTTTGATCATAAAAAATAACATATATATTTAAAAAAATTCTATACTACCCATTTTTTATGTTAAAAATATTATTGCCTGAGTCATTAAAGACGTCACTGGATTAGCAATTTTAGGTGCCATATAAGGTCTTTTATACGCCATCATCATGTAGTGGACCTATAAGAATAAAATAATTAAATATTTTTATCGTTTTAATATTATTATATGGTAATTAAAACTTTACTGATACTTACTTAAATTACCATAGATGGTTAAAATGTTTAATTATCTATCTACTTGATACTTTTGTTTTATTTAATAAATTAAGTTTATTTTTAGTCATATAATATATTGATGGATAATTATACGTAGTTTCTTGAGTAGAAAAACTATGAATATCAATACGTAATAATTAAAAGTATAAAGTCAATGGTTTTTAATATATGAGTGGAATTGCGATATGGAAATCCCCTGTTTATTAAAAATAACTCTTATATCTTATTAGTATTTTTAACTATTGTATAAAATAGTACAAAAACAATTAAAAAGAGAAACATCAAGTTAACTTTCAACATTTTATTCTTACGCGCATAAATGTCAACACTGTGATTTGTTTATTTGCGTTTCTGTAACAGATAGGTAAAACCCTTACAAAGGTAGGTAAAACCCTTACTTTCCTGTATCTTTGATTGTAAGTATGACCCTAATTGTAAAATTTAACATATCTTATACTTTTTAGTTCATACATAAGGTTAATGTTTTTAAATAGTGAGTTAGTTGATTATATATAAAAAATAGTAATAGGGGATTTGCTAGTAACATGGTACAAGTGCTACCTCCGCCTACGATCTTAGAGTAGCACAAGAGCGTGTCGACATTTGAAGAGGAAATAGGCCTAATTGCTTTCAAAGTAATTAGGCAAGGATTGCGGTATTTAGAAGGCATTCGATAATATTATCAGTACAAACTACACACATTGATCTAACACCTAAGTAAGCAAATTATTTGCTTGTATTAAAGGTGTTAGACAACGATACAAATACATAGAAATACGAAAAACGACCAAACCCAGAAACACAGACATCTATGCTCATCACATAAATGCCTGTCTCCGCCGGGAATCTAACCCAAACCCCATTGCGCCGTGACACGTTAGGCGTCTGCGCTAACCACTCGACTGACGGGCGGGTTCGATAAAAACCTTAAATAATAAAAACAAATTACGCGTATCCTAATAAAAAGACTAAATCTTCGAACTTAGAAGAAAATGTATGCTTGACTTATAATAAAAAGTAATCTCATGAGATCAGTCATAAGTACATTCATACAGTAAATTTAATCCAAATATATCCAAGTCTAATTTATTAGAAAATAGTACAATCACAAAAATAGTCCTTATTTATATACGTATACAGTGGTAAATGCATTAAAATGAAGATGGAGTTAATGAAATGTTCGACACTTCTTATCGTATTATTGAAACTCAGCGCGAAGGTATGCACGATATGACGTCATTACTCTAACTGAATTTAACAGTTTCCTGATAATAAACATTTATAATTATTATTAATTAAATCTTATTTCAAGCATTAAGTAATATGTTAAAACATTAATACACATTAATGCTCATATCAATTTCTTTTTTCTCGTTAAAAGAATATTATTAAAAAGTTTAATCAAAATATTTTCACCTCGCATACTTTTCTCAACACAGACTCACATATATTTCTCAACACAACTTGACATACGAAAGATTTACTTAACTTAATGATTGAAGTTAACAGTAATTTTATTTTATTATATTGTTAAATAAGTAAAACAATTATCATTATATTACTACTAGTCTACTATTTATTTATATATTTTGATGAGTATCTCGGTAAAGTTTGTTCAATTACTCACCAAGTTTTTCCCTTATATACCTATTGGTAAGTAATAGCAATACCTATGTTTTTATTTGCTCTCACGATGCTCTACGGTTACAAAACATACTTAATAAAAAATATTATAGGTAATAATTAAGATCCATGTAATCATGACTCTGAGAGCCTGATGTCACTACTAGGAACCCTGTGTGAGAGATCACCAGGCCCCACCCCTAAGTATAGATGATTTACCTTCGTTGCTAAGAAAAACACGAATAAAAATGATTATTCAGTGTTGTGGGTAATTACATGCGTGAGCGTGAGTATGTGTGTGTGATTATGATCAATATTTTAAAATTAATCTTAAAGGAAATACGACCTTAATCATTTTAAAAAAGCATAGAAACGATTTACAATTGGAATACATTAATCTTGTGGTTTGCGATTTTTTTGATAAAAATCTCCTTGACTCATTCAACTAAGAAATCGTTTATTGATAAGTTTGACTCGTGCCATTATCTCTTATCAGACGGATGTGTTATCAATGATGTTCTTGATATTGATTTTATAACTGATTGTTATGATTCATTGATATAACATAGCAATTGACTAATAATCCCTTGATAGTAGATTTGTGATGATTTCATTTGGAACATCTTTTTATTATGTTGGTATGAATTTATATTTATTTCTCAAACAAAAATAAACTCAGAAATGATTATTACTTATGTGTTATAATTATTGTATCATAAAACAAACAAATAAATAAAAACTTAAGCTACAACAAACTTAAAAAATTGTGGAATGGTGAAACTAAGATTTCGTAAAAAAAATCGTTTAGTGATTGACATTCATCAGCAGCATCTATTGATTTTGATTAATTCTTACATTAAAATGATAGTTTATTAGATATTAATAAAGATTAATTTGGAAACCATAAATTACACAAACAGTGAAAAAAACTGCTTTTTTTTAAAGACGTCTGTCAACCCATATTTAACAGACAGAATAGTGTTTTAAACTCATAGATATTTTTCATAATTTATATCCTTCACCTAACAACAATTTTAGAATGTCATTATATTTTAATTTAACTTTTTCTAAGAATTATATAATACTATATAGTGTTAATATTTTCGAATTATATATGAAATACTACCAGTACAAATTGAAATATTGAATAATAAATAAAACTCCAAATATAATTGAACAGATTCAATAATTGGCCTCACATTTTGATCGAGAAATATTAACAATAAAATACGTTTTAAAATCGAAAATAAAAAAATATTTATAAATATAATATTTGTAATAGATTAAATATAATAATTTGTAAAAGATTGATTGCTTCGGAATAAGCAATCCTTGTCCAATGCAAGTAGGCAATGTCGCAGTCCATATGAGTCTAACGAAATCCGACTTTTAATGATCTGAATCTAGGTCAATGGGGTCAGACACGTTGAGTTGTCAAACTACTGTTACTAATCACAGCTGGACAAATAAAAATTGGGCACTCATAAGCTTTGATAGCATCCAAAACTTATAAAAGTCGTTTTAAGTATGTAACTTTTTTTTTGTATGTCTATACTGTTAGCCCTGTTGGCTGTTACAGCGTCACCGGAAGAAAAGTATGTAACAGCAGTTTTATTCTTGCTCAGTATATTTTAACATTATTGTTTATACAACAGTAACTTGTTATACAAATATAAGTAATCGAAAGGAGATTAATATTTTATTATTTCTGTTATTATAAAGAAATATTAAAATCAATTTAAATAATTTAATTTTAATTAATTTCATCTTCCAAATAAGTTTTACTGTTTTAAAGTTATTTAGTACAAAATATTTAGAAATATAATCGTATAATAAAAAATATAAATATTTGATCTTCTACAGTAGATTTCTTTATTCAAACAGCACCTCTATTATGTATTCAAAAGAGAAGATCTTGCAGTCAATTAATAAAATTTGAACATTTTTATTTCTTATCTCTTGCCGTTATTAATTACAAAAAATGTACTTCCTTTCTTCCCTTTAATATTGTACCTACTGTTTCTGTACAATATTATTTTTTATAAAATAATAATAAACTGGGTATTAAAATGCGTTTACACAATAATTTAAACGATTAATTAATGCGTTGCACTGTTTTGTATTCACTAAAATTTAAAAAAAAACATTTAATAGTAATTGACACAATCTTTTTAAAACATTCGTATAATATATACATTTTGTTATAAGTTTCGTGATAAATCTGAAATCCAAGTGATAGAATAAATGTTTGTACACAAACAACCTTTCCAATCTCTGTTCAAGTTATTTAAAGGTCAAAAACGTTATCGTAATAAATTGCTTCTATTTAAAAATTGAAACCATTTTCAATTTCCAAGAATTAGGGATTGAAGTTTGTATTATTGAACTCTGTTATTTCCTTAAATATATACAATATTTACCATTTTCATTTTATGCAAATTCATATTAAGAACTCTTTTTGTTAATTTAAAATATTATTCGACAATGTATAAATATATTAGAACATGTAACTTATTTGTTTTCCCGGCGTTCATTTTTCATTTTTACTTTTCTGTGAAAATAAATAAAGCCCATGAAAAATGGAATTAACTTTTGATTTAACTCTAGGAGATACTAAATTGGATTCCTACGTAAATTAAAAATAAATAATCAGAATTTTGTCTAAAGGAAATTATAATCAAAATGTAAGTTGACGGAAAAGCTTTTCGAACTGTCTAAAAGTAAATATTAAGTGAAAATTACATGTATCCATTAATTGCAGTGTCCTGAAACATTTCAGGGCATATGGTTTATAAGTGTATTATAGAAGAATATCTAATGATGGACAAGTCGGCCATTACTTTTTACTTTTACTTTTTTTAAATACTTTTGACAACGTTATCTTTACAACTGCATAACAAACTGTCTTTTATTGAAAAGAGTTTTGGATAATTTTTAATTAGATGGGAAACATTTTACTTTTAATAAACTGTAAATTATAATTTTAAAGAATACGTTTATACTCCTTTCAGTCTTCACAGTTTATTTGGTACAAGTCAAAGGTAGGCAACTGGCTCGATTGATTAAATAATACATAAAAAGATTTCTTACAAAAACAACTTCAAGGGCCTAATACAAAAAAAGGATCGCTTAGAAGCTGCAAATTTATACATTTTATTATAGAAAAGAATAGAAGAATCTGTTTCCTAATGAATTCGAGTTAATGAAAAATCTTTATAAATGAAACAAAGCTTCCATTAACAAACCATTAAAAACCTTTATTGAAAAAGGCTCAGGTATTAATGAAACAATTATGGAATAGGAACGTTACCTACAGATATTCCATTTGAAAGGGTTAATTATTTTCTATGCAATTTAATAACTATGACTTATCCATTATATTTTTATTTTTTTATATAAAAAGAATTACGAACTTTAAACTGAATTCTTTTAATTATTAAAAAACTACAATTAAATATAAACCAAATAAAATAAATATATTTATTTTCTACATTTATACAATCACTGCGTTATTTGTAATCTCGATGTATATATTCCTAAATAAACAACGTTTAAGCTTCGTATGAAAATTATATCCCAATCCACCCCTCGTGGTAACTTAATTCAGTACTATACTTACCCTTGTGGAGTGCAGACGGTTGTTCTAAAAGCATTCGGGAACAAAGTTTGATTTCTGATTTGTACGTGCTTTTTTTAATGGGTAAGTAGTACCTGTTATTTTGAATATAGGTTTTAGTTTTATTTATTCCCAATAAGTTTCTTCCAAAAACTAGTTCTGTGTCAATATTAATTATTTGAATTGCTTTAACTTGATCTTATGAAACTTGTGGAGTTGATATTCATTTATAACTTCGAAGGACGTATACAGAAGATAAACAGATAAATAACACTTACTTGAAAAATCGATAATATATGCTTCTCGCGTTCCAGACTTTAATTATACCCAAAGATATAGATAAACAATTTACAATAATTGTAATATTGAATGAAGCTAACTATAAATGAAGATGCTTTTTTTAAGTTAGTTGCATTTAATATGTAAGTCAAATATATTATCCAAAATACATATTGTAGTTTTTACTAATGTTAAATATACTGTTAAATGCCACTTGTATTATTCATATCCTTTCTCCTGTCAGTTAACGTGATGGAAAATGCTCTGAAAAAGGCTGAACATTTTGTTACGACCCTTCCCAGTTAAACCATTTGTACAAATATATTAGTATTTCTTCAAACATTATAAATATATATTTAAATACGTAAGCACATGTACGATAGGTACATATGAAATATTATGGAAAATTGTTTTGACTGAAATGGAAATTATAAGCGTGGTAGTATGATATATAAATAATATTTAATAATGAATAAATTACATACCTTGGAAGTCATTCACATAAGAATAGTATTTCTCTAGATTATCCTTATTTTTTATTTAAGCATGTAAGAAATACTATTAATATAAAGATTTCAAATACTTGGTATACATTTGTATTGTGTCAAGAGGGTACTATTTATTAACACCGTGTCGGAAATAAACATGGAAACTATCAAAAATCCTGTGTCTCATCATGGAAACTATCAAAAATCAAATCATGTTTGAAAACAATGTTACCTTATCTCTTGGGCTCTTTCGGTATTTTTTTCAAATTTTGGTACACCTGACAGTACATTGCAACATAAACTTGACAGTGTATCGTCAACGTCAGAGGTACCTTTTACTTAACTTCATTTAATTCTTTGTGATTTCTTTAATAAATAGCATAATTTTCAAAGCAATCACAAAATTTTGTTCTCATTACTACTTAATATCTACCAATTTGTAATGATTTCCCTGGAGACAAAGACCGTATATATCTTATAGTAAACACAAAATTTGATGTTTGTTGAATAAATCTTTAAAATTTTAAAAATCTAAATTATTAAACAGAACCTTAATTTCATTAGAGTTTAATCAATTAAAATAAAAATTTATTCTATTTATAATATTTAATAATCATTTTATTATTGATTTATTATACCATATTTAAATATTGCAAGAAATAAAGTATTCCTTAATTTACAGCTTAATCGCTAAAATACAAGATCAATTGTGTGGATATTCCAATTAGGGTCAAAACACATTATATTCATAAAAGACAGCATTCTCTAACATACGAGTACTGAAGTCATTTCGAAATCAAATCACATTTTCCATCCATCCATTCCATCAACTCTCTGTTGTAATCTTAGATTTTATTTTGGTATATGACGTCACATCGTATAGAAACACCATTTCAAATATTGTACGTGTTAATACAATGATGCATTAAAATATTTATACATCTTGATGTACCTATATATTTATTATAAAAATGATATCAACGTATCTAGCTTAAATTAAAAAATAAATAGGAACTACAACTTTATTGTTAGACACTTTTAATTTATTAATTATTTTATAGCTTATCATTGTTTTCGAACTGAAATAACAGAACTAAATGGATAGAAAATAAATAAAATACCAAGTTTTTCTCTTATTATTCAGCTTTATACTGTATTTGGTCGGACGCCAAAAAGTATAGACCATTTTATTAAGATCCCCATCACAGAAGACATGAATGCTAATCTATTGATATTTCAATGTTGCACTGATGTGAAAGGTCAAGATGTTTTGGATGTGGTGTTACATATATAACTTGTGGAACATTATTAATCTTAAATAGTGATGAATTACTTATTCGTCAAAGTATCTTTCACGTTATAAAACAAATTTGCACCTGGAGTTCTACTCGGATTAAATATTAAATATTTGTCTTCTAGTCCTTCGGTCTCGGTCGGTCTTTTACTGCTCGGCAATTCCTTTTATCATTAAAGTAGAAAAAAATGTATTATAGGCTCATGTTTGAGATTTTTACAAAAAGTTCTGAAAAGGTTCCAACCCTTTTTAACCTCTATTGCAGTTTTAAATATGTATTACTGTAGTTAAAATTTTGTATGTTAATAAGTATATATTAAAAACCACAATATGACTAATTATATAACATTTTTTTAATGAACCACCAATTTTTTCAGTATTTAAAAAATGCCTCTGGGAAAATGGTTTAAACAAAAAAATGAGGAAATTAATATGAAAGTTTGTTTGTTTGGACGCTACTGAAAACTGCAAGCAGAAACTAGTTATTAAAATGCCACAGAGTATTAAAATCCTACAGTAGTACTATTTTCAATTTTGTTTTTTTAATTTAAAAGAACTCATTGCCCCCTCCCCCCTCCCACCGCTCTTGTTGCATTGCGGAGCCTTATGTAACGTTAGTTCAAAATAACAGTTATGTAGTTCAGCTGTTTAATAACTTTTCTGTACTGGCTTTGATTTTAAAGCTTTATTAATCATAACACCAACAACGTTACTTTATTCAGATATTAATAACATTATTTGAAAAAAGATACTTATTCAGAACTAGGGGTCGCCCGCGACTCCGTCCGCGCGGTTTTTAGTGTTTCCTGTTTTTGCAGCATTTTTCATTGCTGCTCGACTTCTAAAAGTCACAGCGAGATGAAATATACCTATAGCCTTCCTCAATAAACAGACTATTCAACACAAAAAGAATTTTACAATTCGGGCCCTTAATTCCAGAGATTAGTGCGTTCAAACAAACAAACTCTTCAGCTTTATAATATTAGTATAGATAAATAACAACAAAATGACATCTTATAATTTATTTGCATGTTGGTTACATGTTTTTATTTCTTCGTTGGGAAACAACAAGATAATTAATGGATACAATAATTTATTTACCAAACCTTTTTCTACATGAAAGTTGAAATAAACTTGAATAATAAACATAATAAATATGTTCAACAAAGTTTCAATATTAAGTTTGTAAGATATATTCTAGATGTAATTAGTTGTCATTCAAAGTTTTGATCTCCAGCATCAATAGATGAATGTATCAAATGTAAAATTACATACTGTATGGTATAATTAATTTATTCCATAAGGCATTCTAAGATAATCTTTGCTTCTCTTGTACATCGACGTAATAATTATTAATAATTATAACGTACTTAAAAGTTTATTGAGAATATAGGAAACGTTAATGTCGGTATGAATATTCATCAATTTATTTTTAGTCTATGATTAGATAATCCCCTGTCTCCCCTAATAAAATGTTACCTTATTTATTAGTATAAGATATGAGTGTCTTTTGTTTTTCTTTTTCGTTTCAACTTAAAATCTTTTCATCCTCGGGGTGACATTATAGTGCTCAGACCAGATCTAATCATAAAATCTTTTACACAGTCCATCCATCTTTTCTTATGTGGTGTAGAATATTTGTACCTTATCCATATGTATCAAACCACAATCACACTCACATCTTTATAAAAATCCGTTATTTAATCACACTTAGAACATTTTGATGGGTTATATAATTAATATTATCTACTTGTTGAAACTATTAAAACTGTCCCAAATTACGTTTGATACATTCGTCGCTTTAAATTCGACGGTTCAAGATATCTTGTTAAAAAAAAACAGATTTAAAATATATATTGCAACTTAAAAAAAATGGATTTTTCCCCAGCTTCTCCAAAACAACTAAAGCCAGATGACAACATGAGCTGCGTGCTCAAACTTCGTCGCTGGTGTCGCAGCCGACGCTGTCAGCTATGGAGACTGCTGCTTCTTCCTTTCATACCAATTTTGGCACTGATAGTACAAACCACCTTCTCTTTAAGGAACAGTCTTACCAATGGCATGGAAGTTGCAGATGTTGAAGAACAGGTAATATTATTAATAATTACATATATTCAAAATTAAAAAAAAATACTCAATACTAAAAAATAAATATCCTCTTGATAGATAGAGTTTTCGAAGATGTCGATAAACTTGTTTACGTATATACAAATATATCGACAAACTTGTTTATTTATACACAAATTTATCGATAGAAAGAACTCATTCTAGAATCTGTAAAGAAAACTAAAAATATATGGTATAATCCTGAAGCTTAGAGCACCTTTTGGCTTATCTATATTTGTTTTATTTGCTCCAGTGCACAGCCTGGAAGACACTCAATACTTCTATTTATTTTCTGTTTGATTAGTTTCTGTTCAAATGATGTCATTATATTGCCTGTGGTCTTTATTTATAAGAAATAGTTAATTAATTTTAATTCGTTTCCAACCTTATTAATCTTTTTTAATTAGTAATTTAAAACACTTTTGCGATAAAATATAGATACTCAAAATACTATCTGACAATCTTACGGGCATGCCACTAATGATCCGAATTTGCAAATTGCTACGAAATACTCCAGAGAACGTAATGATTGATGACAATCTCTTTAATCTTATTGTATACACTTGAACATTTTAACTGTATTAATTATACACGTGTGGTAATACACGTTTGCAGTGAACATTTATAAAGTGACTATTTATAAACTTAAGTTTTAAGTGAAGTCAGTTCTGAATGCTGCTTACTCAAGACAATTTTAAGACTTTAAATAACATGAAAACGTTTTGATACCATTGAAATTATTTGAATGCAGAAAATCAAAATTACTATTTTGATATAAATATACTCGTATCTTAATAGTATGGACTTATTAATATTGGAGCTATAAAACTAGAATATTCTTTCAGATAAGTTTTCCCATGATGTTTTCGTTGTTTTTGACAAATATAATTAAGCATTTATTGCTGTGATACTTTGGCACAACCAGGCAAAATATAAGAATTATAAATACAGGAATAAATATTACAAAATGGTCGTATTGCTACCATTTTGTAATATTAGTTCTATCGTATAAAAAGTATTTCAAAAAGAGAAAAAACCCTTGCTTCTAAGCGATATATTATTATGATTAATCGGATAAGGATGCATGTTCACAGCATTAACAACGATAGACCAATACTATGTAAAGTAGACTACCAGCTTCTTTCTTTACAATAGGAGTTTATAAATATTATCTCTGTTTTGGATTGTCAATGAATGATTAATACACTATATACTTCAGTTTCGATTCTAGGATTATATGGAATCTTTTTTTTTACACCATACTTAGAGCCATTATTTAGATGATACAGTACAAATTTTGTGCTTTAGATCTTATAGTAAGGGCAAGCTGTAGCTACCTACTTCATAATGGCGTAGAGTTTTAAAACCTTTATATCATAATGTATTCAAACTGATATTTTTAAATCCATCCGACATTACTATGATAATATTTAAACAATATTTACCATATAGATCTTCAGTTTTCAGTGCTTCATACGAGTAAATAAATCAGGGATTTTTATGACTTATCAAAAAGTTTGAGTCAAAATTGTTTATAAAAATAGTTTTTTATCATATTATATTTTCTAAATTTTAAGTATAATGTTTTCATTTATAATAACTTCCTTTTATTTAATTTTTATATTTGAGAGTATTTATAAATTTGGATAACGCCATCTTGATAGGTCTGATTAAGTCGAAGGTCGATAAAACATAAAAAGTACTCTGTAATTCATATCTAGATGGGGTATTGTGTAATTGTAGTAAAAAACTTCGCAAAATATAATGTTATATATAACATGTGGTATTCCTTGGTGGTAGACCATAACATCGGGTCGCCGGCAAAGTTACCACCCATCGGGCAAAGTCGTGCCGCAAAGCGACCTAGTCGTGTTCCGGCACGTTGATCGATGAAGCCGTTAATGGGAAATGGGTCTGAACAGCTGCGGTGCGTTGGCGAACCGGTTTGACGTCGAGTTGGTGTTTGTTTTGTCGGGTGTCTAGTCGAGGAGGGTAGCGGGATCCGAAGCAACGGCTTTCCGCTGGCCGCCCGCAGATAGTTGGGGGCCCAATTAGTGGGTTAGCCACCCACGAAAGGCTGCCCCGCCAGCTGCGAAAAATCCCAGGGTGGCTCCATCGTGCTGGTTGGCGACCAGACGAGGAGGCCCGATGGCGATCCCTGGGGGGGTTCGGGCGTCCCCGCAGTCTCCAGACTAGCCTCCCAGTGGCAAGACATCACCAATTTCGACGTCGGGTTCGATACGTACCGCCTCGTTCAACTGCCATTTCCCATCCCTATTCACTTTTATTTTATTTTTTTTATGAGTAAAGTTAAAAAGAAGAAAATGTTTTTACAGCGGTTGCACTCCTCCTCATTTAAAGTGCACCTCACTAATATCAGGGGTTTGCACTCTAATATCCTAGCTGTCCATCACCACCTGGAGACAGAGCAGCCGCACCTCTTCTTTTTGACGGAGACGCAGATACAATGTCCTCTGAGCGCTGCGCACCTGCATTATCCCGGATACACGTTAGAGCACAATTTTCGCTCACGTGCCGGAGTCTGCGTGTACGCGCGGAACGACCTCTGTATCCAGCGTCTCCGTCACCTTGAAGACCCCACTTTTTCTTCTATATGGGTTTTAGTACACACAGGAAACGAAAAAATCCTGTATTCCTGTGTCTACCGTTCGCACAGCGGTGACCAGGAGACAACTAGATTATTTGAGTATCTCGGTGAGGCGGCTGATATGGCTTTGCATCAGTACCCTTCAGCGCAGCTTGTTTTTCTGGGGGACTTTAATGCTTGTCATCAAGACTGGCTGTTCCCGTACCAGAAAACCGACCATGCTGGAAGAGAAGCGCGGAACTTTGCGTTGTCCTTGGACCTCTTTCAGCTGGTGAGGCAAGCGACAAGGGTACCAGATGTGGTAGGCCATACAGCCAATTGCCTGGACCTTCTGCTGACAACTGATCCGGACAGGTATCGTGTTGAGGTCACCTCCCCCTTGGGAACCTCCGATCACTGTCTGGTGAAATCTGTGTTTACATATTCCCCACCAGCTCTCGAACCACATGGTGTTAGGCGAGTATGGAAATACAAGTCAGCAGATTGGGATGAGATGCGGCACTTCTTTGCATCTTATCCTTGGCGGCAGGTCTGCTTCTCTTCTTTGGATCCGTCGAGTTGCGCGGATGCTATAACCGATGTGGTGCATCAGGCAATGGAGTATTTTATTCCTTTTGCTGAAGTGCCCGTCGGTGGCAAAGCTCGCCCATGGTTTAATGCCGAATGTGGTCATGCTCAAGACCGAAAACATTCGGCATACCTCATTTGGGCTGATGCTCGAAGCCGCAAAACTCCGGATGTAAGTACAAAGAAGAGAGCCTTTAACCTAGCTGCCAAGTCCTACAAAAAGGCATTGCGGAAGGCTCGTCTCGATCGAATCGCTAAGAATGGCGAAAAGCTCTCTGTCAAACCAACTGGCAGTCGAGCTTTCTGGTCTCTTGCGAAAGCGATCGAGTCGAATTTCTGCCAACCCTCACTGCCTGCTCTGCTGAAGCCGGATGGATCCCTGGCCCACACAGCAACAGAGAAAGCGAATGTATTTGCTTCTCTGTTTGCTGATAATTCGCATCTAGACACTGGCAATGCTTCTCCAGAACATCTTCCTCACTGCGGTATTTCGATGCCTGAAATCCGCATCACTAACAAAGAGGTATGGAGAACATTGTGTCGTTTAGATGTGAATAAAGCCAGTGGTCCTGATGGTATACCAGCCATTCTGCTCAAGACATGTGCAGCTGAGTTGTCTCCTGTACTGACACGTCTGTATCGCCTCTCTTTCAAGACTGGAATAGTGCCGAAATCCTGGAAGCTTGCCAACGTGCAACCCGTGCCCAAAAAAGGCAGCCGTGCTGATCCTGTCAACTACAGACCGATTTCAATCACCTCCATACTCTGCAAGATTATGGAGCGTGTATTGAACTCGCGCCTACTAGCATACCTAGAAGGTAACGATCTCCTCAGTGACCGACAGTACGGGTTTCGCCGTAATAGGTCTACTGGGGACCTCCTAGTGTATACTACTCACATTTTAGGCGAAGCCATCGAGAAGAACGGAGAAGCGGTCGCCGTCTCTCTGGACGTCTCGAGGGCATTTGACAGGGTCTGGCATGCGAGCCTTATATGCAAGCTTTCAGCGTACGGTATATCTCCTGGTCTGATCGGCTGGGTAACGGACTTTCTGAGCCACAGATTTCTCCGAGTAGTTGTCGACGGGTGTTCCTCGGAACCCTTGACAATAAATGCCGGAGTGCCTCAGGGGTCCGTTCTTTCTGCAACTCTGTTTCTGCTGCACATTAATGATCTGTTGAAGCCCGGTATCTATGGGTATGCAGACGACAGCACAGTTGTAGAAAGATATCTGCCGAGTACTCGGGCTAGTCGAGATCAAGTACAGTCTGAAAGAGAAGCCAAGGTGCATCGTTTGAATGACAAACTTCAGGCAGTCTCCGCATGGAGCAATGCCAATCTTGTCAAGTTCAACGCCACCAAAATGCAGACGTGTCTATTCACCGCCAAAAGGAGCCCTTTCACCTTGGCTCCTACTTTCCAGAATGTATCCTTGGAATACAGTGACCGGCTTCAGTTGTTAGGCTTAGAGATTTCCTCGAACCTCAACTTTGGTCCGTTCATTGAGTCCAGAGCAAGCAGCAGCAAAGCTTGCCGTTCTTGCGAAGGTTCGGCAGTACTTTACACCGGGACAGCTACTTGTATTATACAAAGCGCAGATCGGTCGCGGTCGTGTGTGGAGTACTGTGGTCACATATTTGCTGGTGCCGCAAAGTCTCATCTTGCGGTTCTGGACTCAATTGTGAAGCGAGCAAAGAGGCTTATAGGCGATCCCGAATTGGTCGAAGCCGACCTCAAAAGCCTTGAGCACAGGCGTAGAATTGCTAGCCTCTCAGTATTCTATAGGATACATTTTGGTGAGTGTGCGCAGGAATTACACAATTTAATTCCCCCTTCCCCCTTCCATCACCGGACGTCCCGACGCACGGCAGGTTTTCATCCCTTTGTTGTGGACATTCCACCTGTCCGAACGGCGCGCTTTGCTTCGTCTTTTTTACTTCGAACAGCAAGGGATTGGAACAACTTGCCTGCGTCGGTATTTCCGACCGAATACAATGTGGATACATTCAAGAGTAGAGTGAAAAGGTTGCTAGCGTAATGCGCCTTACCACCAAAGACTACATTCCGCTTACCATCAGGTGGAATGTAGTCAAGCATTGCCCTAGATTATATAAAAAAAAAAAAAAAAAAAATGTAGATTATTGCAGTCGTGGCATAGAATATATCCGCCCCTTATCTTCCCGAGGGTTCGGGGACTATTGTGGCAGTGATAGAAAACGTAATGGTATGGGAATAATTTTAGATAATAAGCGAGAGTCTAATTGCAGTGCAAGTGATTTACAAGGGTTTGATAGTGTATCACAATCTGGTGCTGACGAGGGTGGTTAAGAATCTTTTGTTTGGGAAGTGTTTGTTGCCGAAATATATGTAAGAGAAGATTTTAATCAACTTTTCAGTAGAATAAATAAAATATGTAGATATAATAAACTAAATACTTGGCTTAAAAAATTCTAAAAGGAGAAAAAAGAATGATGAATGATTCGCTCAACAGTTGTATAATATTTTATAAAACTGATGGTGACAGGGTTGTGATAGAGGATGAACAAATGGGTAACTTTGAAATATTAGGATATATTTTAAAACAAATGAAGTAATATATAAAGATGTTGGAAAAACATTAGGGTAAAGTAAGAAAGACATTAGAGTGCAAAGCACTAAGAAAAAGAAAACAGAGGGCCCAGAGAAGTAGATTCCGTAGGAAAGGTTCACTAGTACACTGGTCCATTTTTAAGATAAAAAAACTGCTACAACTAGTATGAAACTATAGCGAAAAATTACATTCAATATCTGATCGTCTTTATCGGGACAATGACATCTATAAATCTTTGAAGTTTATTAATATAACTTTATTTCTTTCTCAATTGCAATATTAGTGTGCAATAATAGTAGTGGTGTTTAAATGTGGGTACTAAAGTTTGGAAATGCTGGAAGAGAAGCGCGGAACTTTGCGTTGTCCTTGGACCTCTTTCAGCTGGTGAGGCAAGCGACAAGGGTACCAGATGTGGTAGGCCATACAGCCAATTGCCTGGACCTTCTGCTGACAACTGATCCGGACAGGTATCGTGTTGAGGTCACCTCCCCCTTGGGAACCTCCGATCACTGTCTGGTGAAATCTGTGTTTACATATTCCCCACCAGCTCTCGAACCACATGGTGTTAGGCGAGTATGGAAATACAAGTCAGCAGATTGGGATGAGATGCGGCACTTCTTTGCATCTTATCCTTGGCGGCAGGTCTGCTTCTCTTCTTTGGATCCGTCGAGTTGCGCGGATGCTATAACCGATGTGGTGCATCAGGCAATGGAGTATTTTATTCCTTTTGCTGAAGTGCCCGTCGGTGGCAAAGCTCGCCCATGGTTTAATGCCGAATGTGGTCATGCTCAAGACCGAAAACATTCGGCATACCTCATTTGGGCTGATGCTCGAAGCCGCAAAACTCCGGATGTAAGTACAAAGAAGAGAGCCTTTAACCTAGCTGCCAAGTCCTACAAAAAGGCATTGCGGAAGGCTCGTCTCGATCGAATCGCTAAGAATGGCGAAAAGCTCTCTGTCAAACCAACTGGCAGTCGAGCTTTCTGGTCTCTTGCGAAAGCGATCGAGTCGAATTTCTGCCAACCCTCACTGCCTGCTCTGCTGAAGCCGGATGGATCCCTGGCCCACACAGCAACAGAGAAAGCGAATGTATTTGCTTCTCTGTTTGCTGATAATTCGCATCTAGACACTGGCAATGCTTCTCCAGAACATCTTCCTCACTGCGGTATTTCGATGCCTGAAATCCGCATCACTAACAAAGAGGTATGGAGAACATTGTGTCGTTTAGATGTGAATAAAGCCAGTGGTCCTGATGGTATACCAGCCATTCTGCTCAAGACATGTGCAGCTGAGTTGTCTCCTGTACTGACACGTCTGTATCGCCTCTCTTTCAAGACTGGAATAGTGCCGAAATCCTGGAAGCTTGCCAACGTGCAACCCGTGCCCAAAAAAGGCAGCCGTGCTGATCCTGTCAACTACAGACCGATTTCAATCACCTCCATACTCTGCAAGATTATGGAGCGTGTATTGAACTCGCGCCTACTAGCATACCTAGAAGGTAACGATCTCCTCAGTGACCGACAGTACGGGTTTCGCCGTAATAGGTCTACTGGGGACCTCCTAGTGTATACTACTCACATTTTAGGCGAAGCCATCGAGAAGAACGGAGAAGCGGTCGCCGTCTCTCTGGACGTCTCGAGGGCATTTGACAGGGTCTGGCATGCGAGCCTTATATGCAAGCTTTCAGCGTACGGTATATCTCCTGGTCTGATCGGCTGGGTAACGGACTTTCTGAGCCACAGATTTCTCCGAGTAGTTGTCGACGGGTGTTCCTCGGAACCCTTGACAATAAATGCCGGAGTGCCTCAGGGGTCCGTTCTTTCTGCAACTCTGTTTCTGCTGCACATTAATGATCTGTTGAAGCCCGGTATCTATGGGTATGCAGACGACAGCACAGTTGTAGAAAGATATCTGCCGAGTACTCGGGCTAGTCGAGATCAAGTACAGTCTGAAAGAGAAGCCAAGGTGCATCGTTTGAATGACAAACTTCAGGCAGTCTCCGCATGGAGCAATGCCAATCTTGTCAAGTTCAACGCCACCAAAATGCAGACGTGTCTATTCACCGCCAAAAGGAGCCCTTTCACCTTGGCTCCTACTTTCCAGAATGTATCCTTGGAATACAGTGACCGGCTTCAGTTGTTAGGCTTAGAGATTTCCTCGAACCTCAACTTTGGTCCGTTCATTGAGTCCAGAGCAAGCAGCAGCAAAGCTTGCCGTTCTTGCGAAGGTTCGGCAGTACTTTACACCGGGACAGCTACTTGTATTATACAAAGCGCAGATCGGTCGCGGTCGTGTGTGGAGTACTGTGGTCACATATTTGCTGGTGCCGCAAAGTCTCATCTTGCGGTTCTGGACTCAATTGTGAAGCGAGCAAAGAGGCTTATAGGCGATCCCGAATTGGTCGAAGCCGACCTCAAAAGCCTTGAGCACAGGCGTAGAATTGCTAGCCTCTCAGTATTCTATAGGATACATTTTGGTGAGTGTGCGCAGGAATTACACAATTTAATTCCCCCTTCCCCCTTCCATCACCGGACGTCCCGACGCACGGCAGGTTTTCATCCCTTTGTTGTGGACATTCCACCTGTCCGAACGGCGCGCTTTGCTTCGTCTTTTTTACTTCGAACAGCAAGGGATTGGAACAACTTGCCTGCGTCGGTATTTCCGACCGAATACAATGTGGATACATTCAAGAGTAGAGTGAAAAGGTTGCTAGCGTAATGCGCCTTACCACCAAAGACTACATTCCGCTTACCATCAGGTGGAATGTAGTCAAGCATTGCCCTAGATTATATAAAAAAAAAAAAAAAAAAAATGTAGATTATTGCAGTCGTGGCATAGAATATATCCGCCCCTTATCTTCCCGAGGGTTCGGGGACTATTGTGGCAGTGATAGAAAACGTAATGGTATGGGAATAATTTTAGATAATAAGCGAGAGTCTAATTGCAGTGCAAGTGATTTACAAGGGTTTGATAGTGTATCACAATCTGGTGCTGACGAGGGTGGTTAAGAATCTTTTGTTTGGGAAGTGTTTGTTGCCGAAATATATGTAAGAGAAGATTTTAATCAACTTTTCAGTAGAATAAATAAAATATGTAGATATAATAAACTAAATACTTGGCTTAAAAAATTCTAAAAGGAGAAAAAAGAATGATGAATGATTCGCTCAACAGTTGTATAATATTTTATAAAACTGATGGTGACAGGGTTGTGATAGAGGATGAACAAATGGGTAACTTTGAAATATTAGGATATATTTTAAAACAAATGAAGTAATATATAAAGATGTTGGAAAAACATTAGGGTAAAGTAAGAAAGACATTAGAGTGCAAAGCACTAAGAAAAAGAAAACAGAGGGCCCAGAGAAGTAGATTCCGTAGGAAAGGTTCACTAGTACACTGGTCCATTTTTAAGATAAAAAAACTGCTACAACTAGTATGAAACTATAGCGAAAAATTACATTCAATATCTGATCGTCTTTATCGGGACAATGACATCTATAAATCTTTGAAGTTTATTAATATAACTTTATTTCTTTCTCAATTGCAATATTAGTGTGCAATAATAGTAGTGGTGTTTAAATGTGGGTACTAAAGTTTGGAAATATCTTTAAACATGTATAGCCATGTTAAGCTTATTTAAATTTATATAAATATAGAACGAAAAATAAACCGATACGAGCAGGGATCCGAACCGGCGAAAGCGAAACCCGCGAAACCGAAACCTCTGGGAAACCGTCCCGTCGCTCTACCAGCTGAGCTACCGTATCGCTGTCCGCTTCGGTGAATTAAGCATTCTATATGTGATTGTCTTTATCGGGACGGTGGTGACATCTTTTTTCATTATATATTTATATAAATTTATGGGTATTATTATTACTAATAGCTTAACTTTACTTTGTATCCATACTCTCTTAGAACCTCGCTGACATTTCTTAATTTATGATGTAAATCTTTCTCATAGTCGCATGTCACATTTTGCAGAAGTGTCGCCTTTTTTTAAATTCTTTCGCAAGTTTATATATTTTTTTGCCATTAGTATTGTTATGCGAATAAAATCATTCCATTGTATCTTTCTTCTACAATTATAACTTATCTTACTTATAATGTATGATTTACATTTTCCAGAGCTCAATTAGGGGTAAATATATTCATAATTGCCATATTTTCTGTGTGTTCCATATACAATGCTGGAGCCACTGAAGTGTCCATCACTTCAACCTCTTTATGTAGTATTCCCTACTCTAAAAATATAACTAGTAGACAGATAATGAAATATTAGTTGTACGTATTCAGCAGATATATGATTATCTTGAAGCTTTATCTTTATTACTCCTATAAAGTCACCCAAGGGCACATTTATGAAGAGAGATTCTACATTAAAACTTCCTATAAAATTCTTACCCTTTATTTTACTTTTATATTCCGTAGTGTGTTCACAAAATGTCCTCAACAAAAAATGACTTGTCTTAAACTAAAGATTGTAATATTTTATCTAACTGTTTTGCAAGTTTACATGCTGGGGACTTTATATCACTATAGGATATTGGTATGTTTCCTTTAAACTTTTCGGTAATCTGTTCAGTCTGGGATCTCGAAACTTTCCTCCGCCAAAGTCAGTGGTTATTTTATATGTATTGGCCTCTACTGTATGTTTGCACTTTTTTGTAGTCTTTGTGAAGGTATTTATTTTTACTGTCAGATTGTGAATATTTTTTTTTTTTTTGGTATTCCTTTTTTGTTACAAGAGATTATCAATTCTCTTCTCATATTTCGAGGTCCTTAAAATAACCGTAACGTCGCCTTTATCTGCTTTTAAGATAAGAACTGTACGCTGTCATTAAAATTGTATAAAGCGAATGTTGGGTAGGGGAAATTTAGTTCGTTTTAGTATGAATTGTATAAATAAATAATAAGTATGACTTGTATAAATAAATATTTGGGTAAATATTCCATTAAAATATGTTTTTTTGGTATTCGGATGATCACTTTAGTATAAATATATTTTGTTGATGAATATTAATTTACTATAGGCAGTAATAATAGTTTTCTAAAATAAACCTTCTGGAATATTCCAAAAACATTACCTACAGTTCCAGATGATAACATTACTAGGTATACAATGACTTCTCTGAAGAACTAGTGTAGCCTTAAAACCTGAAATGGGAGATTTGTTACGAACTTTTTTTGTCTTAGAACATCATACAATCCTTGGATGGTCCAATTAATTTGTTAGCCTCATTCAACCATGAATTAAAGTAAACTTTGCATAAAGTAATAACAAGATTTCTATTGTATTTTAATTACTTTATTAAAAGTTTTCAAATTAAATATAGAAATAAAAAAGCCATTTCAAATAACGAATATAATTCAGTAAAATAAAATATGTTGATTTAATGTTTATTCAATATTACGTTGTACTAAAAAAAGATTTACAATAATAATTAATCTTTTGGTTTTATTTAGTTACATAAATATAAAAAAAATCTTCTTAATTATTTTGTTTAGTTAGAATATCTGAAGAAAATGCAATATACTGAAAGGAATACTCAAAACAGCAAATATCAGGTCAGTTTTTATAAACTTAGAAATTGAAGTGAGTCACAAAGTATAAGTTTGAACTTTCTTTTACTTTGAAATTAGTTTTTATCCAGGTTAGTTTTTTTTTTTAATTGTCATAGTAAATAAGACGAATGAAAAAACTAACATTACACAAATCTTGTCCTAACTAAATTTCATCAAAATCGGTACGAAAAATTTATGTTTTGCCTAAATAACAAATAATTACTGTAATATTGGTTATAACATATAAACAAACTTTTATTATATATCTTAAGGTTTCAAAGATTTAAAATATTTTATAAATACTTATTTCATTTATGGAATATTTCCATTGCCATAGTGTCCTATGAAGGTTAGTCAAATAGTAATTATTCGCTGTCAATTCCCTTAGCAAATGACAGCCTAGTGACGTTACACAGACAAATGAATATACAGATACTGCGTTTAATATTTAAAGTTGGTTTTACGAGCCATTTTATTTGTTTCCTTTTAGTCCTAGGCAATAAGATATTAATAAAAAGTTTTTTATGTCTTTGGTTTTTCCTTTAAGAACTTCTTTAGATCCGTAGAATTAAAATTAGTGATATTTTCTAAAAAAAGAAAGATACTTTGATTTGAAAGATAGTGACACCGATTAAATGCTACTATCATCCAGTTTAGAATAAGAAAATGAAAAATCCTTAAAACTTGAAGTTAAAAATCTTAAACGATTATTGTAATACTTTTTCCTCCCTATTTTAACATGTTTATGTTTTTATACGATTACAGTTATAAATTTAACTATATTTTTGTATTATATAACGAAAATTATTTCCTTAGAACTATGTAAATAGTAAACTGATAATTCTTAAAGATAAATATGGAATTATAACTTCTATATCATATATTTCGTTAGAAAATGGCTAACAAGAAACAAGATTTCTACATTTGACTCCTCTGATACTTAGTTAGTCTGTTCATTCCGATAACAATGTGTAAAAAAGTAAAAGGATTATTGTTTGTGACTAAACGAAGTCCATTCATTCATCCATTCATTGTTATCATCAATAAGGATTATATATTTTCTGCAGGTCAGCAGAGCAACTGAACTAGGGAAACTAGTGACAAGATTACAACAAGAGCGATCCGAAGTGGCGTTTTTCATTTTCACCAATGGAAGTACACTTAGGTATGTAGTTTAAGTTCTTATTTAATAAATGTTTATTTTATTATTAAAATAATTTAATTAACACCGTGTCAAACCATCGTTCATAATAGTTCGAACATTGGTTATTGGGGATAATGAATGAATAACAACTTAATTGGTCACACATTCAAAATTTCCGAAAGCACTCAAAATATCACACTAAAAGAAATTAAAAGTATATTTGGTTTTTCTTCTACTGTAATATTATTGTTCATGTTATTTTTTATATTGACGTATTTTTTATAGTAGGTTTGTGAGAGTTTTTACAATGCTATATTAAGTTTACAACTGCACAAAGCTCAAAGCAGTGAACTTTTTAAAAGCTCAATAACTGATTTTATTCTTAAAGTTCAAGGCGTACATATATAACATGGCGTAGGTGAAAGCTGTTTTTGGTGAAAATAATGTTGATTGAATATGAAAATGTAATTGGTTGAAATGATTGCGTTATAAAGTTTCACATAAAACAATGTTTTACGCAGTTACGTTTATTGAAATTCTACCTTAAATGCGTCTCGTAGGATTAGTCTAAGAGTTATCGAGAACAAAATTATTATCTTAGTCTTTAGTTTATGATTAACAATCATATCATTAAAATATTTTAATATATTCATCACTGATGAACACTTGTTAAAAATATAATGTTTTTTAATTAGGTTTCTATTATATGATAAAAAAACAATGTAGGATGTTTTTACAAAATTTTAAAAATTATTGATAAGTAATTTTTTTGTTGGCTTTTATATTTTTCCTCTAAGGGATGTCTCATAACCAAATTTTTCATGAATATTTAAACACCATCATGGAGGATTAATAATTTGATGGAAGGGGTTTTTGCCAAGGTTACGGGATTCAACATCGTGTAAATATACATACGTTTATTTAATGATATATGTTTTTTTTAACTCCATTCTATCTGAACTTTTTTTTTGTATTTTTTTTTCAAATGTTCGAAATTGATTATACTTCTGTATTATGCATTTAAGTAATATATAATGCATATCTAAAATCCTTGTGTCTATTCCACTATTTTGAATTTATTTATGTTTTAGATCAAATTTAACTCAGCGGTTTGCTGGCACCGACAGTGCAATCGAACAAATGGGAGATTTGCCTCCTCTTGCTTTTAAGAATCGCGCTGTTATAGATGGACAGGTGTTTTTGGAAGAACTCGCTGATCTAAGGTAAATCTTATTAAATTTAATGGTTGGTTTAGTCAGTGACTATCACTGCTAAGCTTAATGTCTTTGGTCAATAGCCCACACAGGACAGTTGTTTACGTTTTTTTTCAGATGGTTATTCCGAGTCCGGATAAATTTGCTTATGTTATTTATATTTTTAAAAGTGCAAATCTGAATTGATCAGATTCAGTTAAAAGTGAACGATATATAGATATTTGCAAATTATCTGTATCATTAACCGCCCCGTTGGTCGAGTGGTTAGAGCAGACGCCTAACGTATAGCGGCGTAATGGGGTCCGGGTTCGATCCCCGACAGGGACAGGCATGTATGTGTCGAGCATAAATGTCTATATTTCTGGTTTGAGTCGTTTGTAAAATATATTTCTAGTATTTTTAAAATGCATTTCTGTATATGTATTTCTGTATGTATTCGTATCGTTGTCTTACACCCTTAACATAAGCAAAATAATTTGCTCACTTAGCTTTGCCTATTTGTCCTGTGATTTTATATTTTATTTAAAAGATAATCTACTTAAAGGTTCGTTGCTCTGATGAGTTAATTTAAATGTAAAGATTTTTCAATGTAACCAATCGCGATAGATTTCAATTACAGTGGATGCAAACAATAAGATGCGACGGAACTATTAATCTTAGTTTGTCTAGCGATGTTCAAGATTTAGATCGAGGTGATAAAATGGGGACATAAGAGCTGGTTTTCATACTGAACAGTAGAAAAAAAATACATATAATGCAACACGACAGATAATAAAATGATGTTAATTAAAAACTTTGTATTAATATTATTATTAGAATTTTAATTAGTTTAAAATTAATAGTTAATAAATATGACATAAACATACTTGCAATTTATATTTAATATGTTCCTGTTTTACTGTTAATTAGACTTCCGATCACTTTTAATCCAATACCGTCGATTAATATACAAAACTTTAAAGGGTTTTTAGCTATTTATAATTAAATCCTTATCATTTATTTAATATATTTTATTTTAAATGGTTATATAATGGCTTTGTTAATATTAGATTTGTAAAAGCGAACACTGAGCCGTATATTCGGTATGTTTCCAGGTCCTGATTTATTTTTGCAATCAAGGAAAATGTTATTTTAACTATTGATATAAAAAACCATGACTTAACTACTTGAACGCTGTGGCTATTTAACATATTCAGTCTGTATTTGTAATAAAATGTAAACAAATTATTCTCGTGGGACAATACTTATATATCTTTCACTGAAATATGAAATTCATCTGTTTGTTTTTAGTAAAATATTAGTTATTTATAAAATTCAACATTATTATTGTATAGATTTAATAAGAATTACCATAATATTTAAATATTATTAATAATAGTAGGTCGGTACATTTACCCGGTGGTAGTGCAGTTTCAGGAAACTTACACGTGATACTCTTATTTTACAATAGTTTTTCACTAATATAATTTTAATTCTGTCCCTCGATAGCAAAGAATATTAATTCATATAGAGGCGATGTGGAATTTTTCTAATACCTCGTCTTGGCTGGCGCCGCGCCTGTATACAAATGTGTTTGTGAACTCATTATAACTTCATAAAACACCCTCAATTGCTCATTACATAGCTCTATTTCATGATCATAATACGATAAACTTTATTAATAGTCAAATAGTTTTACAATATTTTCACTTGATAAAAAATACCTTAATTTTAAAATCAAAGATTTGATTCTTACTTAACACCCTTATTTTGAAAAGTAAAAAGTCACTTGATTTAAGTCAATGAAATCTGTTTTATCGTTAATGGTAGTCTGTAGTGTTAGTAAAGGATACGGGAATTAAAGACTCTAACCTCTATTTGCTATGTAACTAATTATTACGTAATACACGTACACAAATGATTAACATCTTAATGATATTTTTCACGGAAACAAGTAAGGCTATCCACCCGATGAGCTAAAACAGAAGCTATACAAATGTTACGTTTTTATAAATTACGGTTTTTAACGTAATTATGGACTTTTAGTATATTTTATGACACCAATTTAGGTATTGTATTAAACGAATTTAATATGACTATTTTTGTGTATTAGAGGTATTAAACTAATATGTATCAAAAGAGCTATCTCTTATGCTTAGAATAAGTAAATATTTATTTTTTTCTTGCAAAACGAATGAACTTAATATAGCATTTGTAACAAAGAACAATACCTAACTCAAAATGAAAAGTCATACGTCACATGGCTTTTGTCCTGGTCATACAGAGTAATAGGTATATATCTAACTTCTCTTGATACGTCATATAGCTCCTAGCATTACACTTCCCTAGAGTCCAGGTACGAAAATAAACTATACACAAGATCTGTAATTAGTACAAGTCAAGACAAGTTTGGTTGACTTAGTTAATAGGAAGTCAAAACAGATCAATCTAGTAACTCAAATCTATTCGCGAAGGCATTCTTCTGTGAGCTTTTTAAGCTTCATAGCTTCATATACTGCAAAGTTTAAACAAAAATGTTACTACCTACCTTAGAGTTTGTTGAATAACATTGTCCTGAATTATGTGACCCACAATCGACCCACTCGTGACCCATGCATTGGCAATGTAAATTAGATTCAGGACACTGCATTTTAACTAGCACTTTAGTTTATTAACACCCAGTCTTCCATAGAAATATTGAAAATACCTACAAAGACAAAAGTAAATTACAACAACTATGTTAATGTCATTTATATGTTTATTATATAATATTTTTATGTTCTTGCAAAATATATATACTATTTTCGTTCTAAAACTATATAATATATACCGGGTTTGTTTATATAAAAAGTATCATAACATGTTATTGACGGGTGCATGTCATTATGACTAAAGTAAACTAAGGGTGTGGAGGAGCACTTCATTATTATTACACCCTAATAAATGCTTAATACTGCTGAAACATAATAGATTAAATTATATATTATATTGTATCATAGTATACATGTGACATAATTTAAAAATAAAATGTGTTGATTGGATTTCCTACCGTTATATTTAATATTTAATCTTCATGTTTCTAATTAAGACGAAGCTTCTTAGCAATCCATGGATTCACCGTGCGGGTGCCGGGCCCATCGCGTTGCAAGGAGAGCAGTGCCTGGGACTTGCGACCCAGGAGTAGGTGTAAGGGGCCCCTTTATTATGCGCAAAAACGCTCACCTTCACCCTCCACACTCCTCTCCCTACCTAACCAAATTTGGAAAGAACCTACTAATGCCGCTTTTGAAATACGTTCTAGAAATGAACCGATGCTTGTTCTAGAAAGGCCAAGGTCTTTAAGTAGGCTATAGAGAGATTTTGCTGTTATACCTCTCGCTCCCACTTCTACCGCGTACAAACTAACTATAAATCCATTCCTGATCAGTTCGTTGGTCATAAAATCCATATTTTAAATTATGTAAAATATTGTTATTTTCCATTATAACTTGTTTGTTAGAAAAAGAGGTAAATATTTATTTCAAATATAAATATATATGTAATACATAATTATTTAATTTCTTTAACCGTATGATTTCATTAACCATTTATCGTCTTGCTACGAAACGGAGTTGTTTTGTAAACGTAGGAAAGTGTATGAAAATAAATATTACTTGATATTACCATATGAAGTCCCTCACGCATATAATAATATTTAATGGAATTAACATTAGTATAACCTTTTGTTTCTTTTTAAAACAAAGAAATTTTAAACAATAAATATAAATATATGTTTTAGCCTTACATAAATGTATTGTAACAAATTAATTAATTTATATTAAGTTTTAATTTGTTTATTAAAATTAATTTTGTGATTTTTTACTTAATTTAGTTCTTTGGTTGTTATAATGGTTATAATTTTTATTTAAATATTTTGGTTCCTGCGTTGATTTAGGTTTGATTATTGTTTTTGGTTTTAATTTTAAATTAAATTTTTTGTTTTAGAATATTAGACAGAATAATTTTCTTATTTTTTTTTTCTAAATTTCATTTACGGACATCTGTGTAACCAAGGAATGTAACCTGAACACAAAGGATTGGTGGGATGCCACTTTAAGTAACACTATATGAATGATAAAAAAAAATAAAAAAAATGTATGAAAATATATATAAGAAACCAGTTGAATTACGTCCCTGGGTTTTCTCAGATCTAAGGCAATAATTTTGCCGAGCCAGTGGCAACTTTGACAATGAAAAATGATTTGTAAAGAATTTACTTTCTATAAAAGAGGTTTTACATTTACTTTAAAAATGAATTATTTTCAATATTCCAATACATGTTATTATAAATTATAATAACGATTGGTAGAAAGATGATAAAGTAAATATATCTAGACCCCACCTAGTGAAACCTTATAACAAATGTGGATAAATTAAAATCAATATAACATAAAATAGGATACATATTATTATAGATGACATGTTAGGGTATTGGTTAGTGACGCTTACAGCTGAACCAAATTGTGGGTTCGATTATCGCACCGGACAATTTTACGTGTGTTCCACAGGTTGTTTTTCAGTCTGGTTATACTTTGTGCCCGTTATCTATGCGGCACAGGGATAATATAATCCCTAATGCGTGAGTAGTCTTTTAAAAAAAAGAAGTCCGCATTATATTATGAAATTTAATTTGTTTAATAATTTATAACTAAAGTTATAATACCATAATATTAATACTAAATGTTTATAGAAAATATAAAAATTCTATAAATACATTTTGAAATAAATGTAATTTATTCATTACACATAAAACCTCCAAAACGCATTAAATGTTTAGTATTGTACACGTCTGATTGAATGTTAAAGAAATTGCCAATTTATAAAACTGTAAATAGCAATTTTATTTTTACTTGCGTACATTTACTTGTGTTTATTGTACTTTATTGAAATTGTTACTCGATGGAATCTTTACCGAAATGTATTTCAATAATGTCATTGACTTAATGTTAACGACATCAAGTAAAATTTTTATATTAATATAGAATGAAAAATAAATCAATGCGGGCAGCAATAAAGATTCGAACCCGCGACGGTTTTCCAGAGGTCGCGGGTTCGAATCTTTTCCCGAATCGAATTGTTTGTCATTGTGTATTGATAAAAAAATTTAAAAGCTTAAAATGGCTGTACATGTTTCTAGATATTCTCAAACATTAAGTTATCGAGAAAATGCTAAGTTCATCTATTAAAAGCTAAGTTAAGCTTATGGGTTCATACTCCATATATAAACGAAACCCTTTTCTTCAATATTTTAATAAAGCGCCTGTAAAAGGATTATTCTGATAAATAACAGTTTACTTTTATTATATTTTATAGAATTAAAGTGTTACTGATAATATCAAACATATTAATTTTAAAATATTCAAATTTGTGCTGGAACATTTTATTATATTCACCGATCCCTCCGTGGTTAAAAGATAAATATATTATTCAAATATAATTAAAATAGAAAGAGCTCTAAGTTTTCACTCAATATTCTTGTTCCAAAAATACCTTATACATTTGGATGTAAATAGTCTCTTTATGTAAGTGTATATACACTTAGTATCTCAAGTACTATTAGGGGCTTTGTAAATTAGATATGAAATAGATAATAAATAATTAATTGAATTTTCGTGAACCATGATCATTATTCAATATATATATACTCTGCTATGTTTACGTAATTTAATCGAAAATTTGCCCGAATAGTTTTGCGCGCGAAAACGCCATGTTCAGAGCTCATGAATAGGAACGCCGAATAGGTTCGAAACTAGTCGAGGAAAATTCTGATTAAATTACGTGAACATGGCTATGTATTGCATGGGTAAATACATATTTAATACTTATATATAAAACTTAAAGTTTTATTCACAGAGCTAAAATAAACTCTGGTACTTCGATGACAGAGGTGGTAGAATGGTACACGAATGCCAATGCTGCTCTTCTAACACATCTCACCAAGGAGATCAAAGACACCGACAGCAGCACTATATGGAGGTACTTATTATATTTTTAATATCAATTATTTTTTCATTGTAATAAAATCAGGGACTCAGAATTATGTCTACTAATATATATATGATACCAGCTACCAGGCTATCGAAGCACGGAAAAGCAATTTCATAGTTCGGTTGAATGCCGCAAAAGTTGACATAATCGTACCGCGATCTAGTGCTGAGATAATATAAAAGAACCTACTTAAATACTTATATACTTATTTTATACTTAGATAAATTGGACGGTACAGAACTTAATATACATTAGCGCCGTCTAATAGTCAAATCTAAGCAACTTTTAAAACTACTCATAGTGATAGGTCGAACGGTGTCGGAGTTCATTAACCTTAAATATGGCTTTAAATGTTAGCGCTACTAGTATTTAACAAGATGCTGATGAGTCAGCAATTAGTGATTCACAATCCTTGTTTAATATTTTGCATAAAGGTTAAATTGATGATGGAAATAAGAAACAAAAGCATTTTTCTCAATTTTAACACTAAATAGGAGGTAAATTTATGTGTGAAAATCATATACATTTTAATCTATTTAAAATAAAGATTATATTTTTTTGATTTTTATTGTATATCAATAAATAAATGGCACAAAAATAATAAAAAAACCTTACGTTTTTTTTTAATTCATCCCCTACTTTAGTCTTTATTAGAAAATAATTTTAATTTACAAAAAAAATGCTAGTAGTGAACCCGATACAAGGCGCAGCGAATGAGCATTGGATAACTATTTATCTACAAGCTAAGCTGCAAGAAAATAAGTATGAGTATTTTTATCACCCCATTTTACGAAGTGAGGTATTAAAATATTTCAGTTTATAGTTATTATTATGACAAAATACTTTATACCTTATATATATATATTTTGTATAAGTTACAATTATTCGACTAAACCTGATTGCAAAATTGTAACACGCTATAATCTTTTGCAACAATTTATTAGCAGATTTAAGAAGGTATCAATATACTCAATAAAACATTAATTTCATTGTCTTTACGAGAATCATAAAAACATAATTAAAACGTAATGTCAACATATTAAGAAACGACTGTTTTATTTAAGAGGGGTGTAAAAATAATTACTAGGTACATACTTAATCATAATGTGATAGATTTCTCTTATAATAAAACGTGTAAGAAAACTCGTGATTCTATCGCTGTTATTGTCCTCATAAAACTAAATTGAGAAGTCAAAGTCAAAGTCAAAGTTCTCATCTCAAATATACATATATTGTACGTATAAGATCAGGTTTTAATTGTGTGGTTCGAAATGGTAGACCAATTGAGAATAATCGACAAGATAGTGTGTGGTAAACTAATTGGAAACTACCTATTTATATATACATTTTTTTCTTTTTTTCTTCTACAAATAAGAAAATATTATACAATTATTACTATGGCTGGAAATGCTATCCAATAATTAACTTGGCCACTAGGTCTTTGATGGTTTCATATAAATTCAAATAATGAGAATCATCAATAAAACCATAACCGATAAATTGATTATTAGCTTGCTAAATATATGACAAGGGACGCTTAACAGTAGCTCTAGTTATTGTTGTCCAATCTTACATAAAATAAACTCATTAAATAATCACATTTTTAATTATACTAAGAAAATTTCCAACCGATCAATTATCGAGGTTAAACTGACTCGATATAAAACGTAGAATTAATCTCCAGATATTCCATAACTTGTATAATGACGTAATCGGGTAACTGGGTCGGTGTTCCGGTTCTTCCTTTGAATGCACCGATTATATATTCCATTATTAGAAATAATTACATTATTAGTGTACTTTTTACACCCATTTTAAGTTTTCAACTAACTGAAATATTTGTCCGGTTAATAATTTTGTATGAAAATACGTTACCTGTGCAAGATCTATGTTTCTTATAGTAATGTTGTAATAACGTACACTAGATTGGGATTTTTTCCGATAGAATGAGAAAGTTTATAAATGTAAAAATTCATATATTCATAATATGGTATCGAAAAACCAAAAGATTTAATAAAAATGAACTATGTTAATATTGCTTATGGATTTGTAGCAGCAATTACTTTTACAAAAGAAATAATATTATAAATTCTTACTATTATATTATAATATGACAAAAATACAATATATATGCATATATAAATGAAGTCAAAACTTTCAAATTATTTTACCATGTATATCAATCGTTCATATAATATAGTCTGGTTTAAAATTACTTGCTAAGCATTAACAAGTATTAACAATTGAGTCTTTTCAATTTAACAAGGTGCCTTCTATTTATTATCCTAATTGTGTCTCTTTTATGCTTCCTCAAACCTTGGCACACCTCCAGGTATCATTAAGGTTTTCATTCCTTCCGACTTTCATACAATGTCTAAGCAACTTTTATAGTACAACTTTTAACCTTATATTATTTAAAACGAATATAAAATGTACGTTATAAATAAAGATGATAATAATAAGTTACATATTATTTTTTCCGTAATTTGAGATATATTAACATAAAAGTTTATAATAATAAGTATTGCTAAAAATGACTAATGAAATAGAAATAACATTTTAAATATGTACAAAATTTAAGACATAATTTTGCATTTTATAAGATATACAAACGAAAGTATCATTTTAAAAAACAACAGTTTTTGATAATTATACTTAGTATATAAATTATACTTAAATTATACTTAGAATATAAATAAGTTCACCATCATTCTCAACCACGGGACAAATTGCAAAAGTCCCGGTAATAATAAATTCAATTATATCATCTGTTATCTCTAGGGCATGATTCATTCTTATGTCGTAATAAAACAAATATTAAAACATTGCATAAACACACATAATTTCTTTACCATTGACCTTATCCTATAATGACTCAGAAGGAACTCTCGTCTCTTGAGTCACAGTAATTCACCGAAACTGAGATCAAACGGTATGCATTTTTCACAATTAAAAATTTAATAAGTCAACACTATTTAATTGTCGATGTGTGAATAATCGGTGTGAACCAGATGCGCACGCGCCGCTTAAAATTCATGTTATGTTTATTCTTGTAGTTTTGCTATTGTCTAAAATTACTTAATATGATTAATACTGTTTGTAAATAATTGTTCATACTTTTGTAATGGAATAATAATATGGTTTATTATATTAAAAAAAGGTTTTAAAGTGATTATTATTTTTATAATTCTTATTATACTTTTGTTGCAGGTACCTGGTTGGTTTTAAAAACTTACTACGGAGCGTGGAATGTAAGGGCATAGCTTCGGTGTTGGGTATCAATTATTTCGCAAGGGGCTACCTACAGCCCAAAGCATATGAAAAGTAAATTATAGTACTAATTATAATTATATATAATTAAATAACTGCGTTACTTTTATAGTGTTGAAACAAACGGATAAAATTATTTAATCAAAACATGAATAAAACAGTTTCGCCAAACCACGAAATGTGTGGTTCTCGTTGTAAGGTTTAGCCACATAATACCCCACTATCACAGCAATGCTAGCTTGCATATAATTTATCTGATATAAATAGATTTCATTTTTTAGCAAAAAAAAAAAGAAACAAATGATATATTTTACAAAAAAAAAATCATGCAAACTTACGACAACTCTTATTAAACAGACTAAGTTCAAATAAATTAATGACAATTATTCCTTAAAATATATTAAAACTATATCTAGGTACATAAGCCACATGGTTTTGGGAAGGGATCTTCTTGACAATACCTTAAATTTGGTACCTTCGCTCATACCACTTCTCATGGACATAAAAGAAGACAGTCCAGAATATCAAGTTCTAGAGAAGAAGTAAGTATTTGCAGGTGTAACTTATTTTCTTACTCTAAATTTTATATGAATTTTTAAATAACAATATCTATGTTTTATTATTTTTAACAATAATAATAAGATATACTTGTATGAGTTAAAGTTTTACGTTTTGTAGAAAGAAGATGGTATTTATTTATAACATATATTTATAAGATATATATTTTTTTCTTACATTTTTTTTGCTCATTTTAAATCTAATTATTTAATATACATAAGCCAAACGCTCAAAATTCGATCGCTTTTTTAAGTTTTAATGTTGATGTGGGTTAGACTCAACAGAGCTGTGCATGTATGTTTTTTATTCTATACCGTCAGGCGACAATGAATAAAATGAACAAATATATAAAATATATAAAAAAAACTTTCATAGCACCAAACATTATACTCCTCTATCGCATAACGTGATGTTACGTAAAATGAGATAAAAACGTTTGCTTTTTTTAATATAATGATAATTGACCAATCACATGTGACATGAAAACAGACTGTAATTTTTTTAAGCTTTAACTAAATAAAAGTTCTTTAATATGAAGTAAAGAAATTTCATTTTAAAATGCTACATAGCCGAAGTAAATGCAGAATCAATACAGACTGAACGTGGTCTGCATATTTTTAAAGCCATGTATCAAAATATCAGTTTCAAGAAATTGAATCGGTACTTGTATTTGAAGCACGTTATAAGATCACCATTTTATACCGGACCATCAGATTTTATACCTTTTACAGAGTTAAAACTGTGGTATTGGAATAAACTATGGCATTGGGATAATTATAAGAATAATAATTCTCGTCCATAATTCGTTATTATTGACCGTTCCAATGAAATAACTAGACATGTTTTAAAGGCTAATATAAAATCGAAGTATTTTCATTCAATTTATAATATAATACGGTAACATAAACTGCACGAAGATGAAATTTATTTTTTTTTGAAACTGCGATAAATTAAAAAGTAAATTTAAGAAGACGCGTTGTCGTGGTAAAGGAGCATCGTGGCAAACAATAGTTGTTGTACCATTCAGTAGTAACTATTTTTTGACTATCTGAAACAATTTTTATGTAATAACCTATCTTTTTGAAGAACGAAGCCATCATCTCTTTCGAACATTTCGACTTCCTTTTACTTTGGTTGGCAACTCCTCGATACGACACACATTGAGCTGATTGTCTGTCTGATATTGATGTTCGACAAACACAGTATTTGAGTTACCTGCTTTGAAACATTTCACGGCACCAATCAACACTATTGGGCTTCGGTCAAATTATGAGGTATCTACCGTGCACATAGCTTCTTGACCGCTACATGTTCATGGAGGGTTTTGTGCCCTTGAAATATGCCTAACTATATCTAACTCGGCTTATCGGTAACTCTTTTGTCATACATGTCTTTCATACGCCATACTGCGTACAATACTAATGCTATGTTCAATTGTCGGCGTAGAAAGCCATTCCTCACGTAGAACATCGATGAAATTAGTATGACCACGTTTGAACTCATTAAACCATTTGTAAACGACTGCACCCACTAGATGGGGCTTTATTTTGAAAAGCCAACCGAAGTCTATCATAACTTATTCTATCATGATTTATTGACTAAATGATATCGAAAGTCAACGTCAAAGTCTAGAAAACATTGTACGAAAATTTTCTCGCGTTAAATTCAGACTGAAGTGACGTGAAAATTGTCAGTAATTTGCAATTTGCCGGCAAAGCCTAAAACTAATGACATATGTATGAAATACATACTCGAAAAAAATTTTCAAAGAGGTCCATTTTCAAAATTTAAACTTATTTTTTATTACATTATTCACAAGTGACTAAAACTTTTAGATTGATTTGGTTTATATTTTTATAATATAAAATTTTGCATGTATGCATTAGTGATTGTTTAGTAAAATTCATGTTTATTGTGCATTACTTATAATCAAATAATTATTGTTTTTCTCTAACAAAAAACTTACAAAAGTAAGTATGGCATTATTTTATTCCACAAAATATTTCTTTTAATGTAATACAATTTCTATCCAAGTTTCCCTTTAAAACGTTATTCTAATATTTTGTTCTGTTCATGGTAAACAAGGACTTTAATATTGCCTTGAAATGGAAAATATCATTTCGTATAATGTAAATAGTTGAGAGCATTTCAGTTCTGCTATTTATCCTGAATCATCATCGTCATTGCTTATTGGCATTTTTTGTAATTGTTTTTGTTATTCTACATTTATTATATTATTATATTTTTTATTATTATATGTATTATTATATTTTTGTTATTCTAGATTTTATTCAAGATTCAAGATACATTAAATACCAATAAACATAAAAAGTAAATATATTATTATTGAGTCAAAAATATCTACCTAATTGGTTGTGTTTTTAAAAATATATTAAATATATACATTATGTATTATGATTATAATGTTATTAATACTTCTTAAATAATACAAAAATTGCTTCAACTGTTTTCGAGTTTAACTAAAATAAATAAAAATAAATAAATAAATCGTTCAACTAAAACGATTTTACGAGTTTGTTTTATACACGTAGATTATTATTTATCGATAAATATTAATACCGATTGTAAATACTTTATGTACCATAAAGTATTTTCTAAGATTTTCACGAAAAAAATTAAATAACACATTGAAATAATACATATTTTACGGATTAACTCGCGTATAATTAATTACATTTTAAGTTAACATTTTAAATTTAAAAATGTTAACTTAAAATTTAAGGTTTACATTTTAAATTTAAAATGTAAACTTAAAATTTAATTAATTATGCACTAGTTAAATCCGTTTTTTTTATTATTTTAATGTACTTAAACTTGAAAATACTACAACAAACAATAAAGCTCTAAATGAGATGGAATGCAAACAAATTAATTCAGGACACGGGAATTAATCTTTTTTGGATCAAAGTAACCAAGTTGTTTGTGAGTAACAAATATTAAGAGTAAGTAATTTAGGGTTACAGTAATGTATTATTATTTTATATACAAATTAATATCTTATACACTGTAGTATTATTAGTAGTATTTTTTTCTCTAACTGTTTCTAATCCAATTATATGATACTAACAAACATAGCTTTGGTTTGCGGCTAAAGATGTAAAAAGAAAAGTTGCAAAATTTTAGAAGACATCCTATTTCAGTGTAAAATCTGTAATAAAAAAATTTGGATTGATTATGACGTCACCACTGTACCGTCCCGATAAGGACAATCATATATAGAATGCTTTCCCGACGTGGGTTACGATATGGTAGCTCAATTAGTAGAGCGACAGGATGGTTTACCAGTGCAGCGGTTGCTAGTTTGAATTCCTGCCCATAATGGCTAATGTTCAATATATATTTACTTAAAATTTAAATATGCTTAAAATCGCAATACGTTTATAAATATTTTCAAACAACATTTTAAAGTATTTTAGTAGCTTATTATTTTAGTATAAATTACTTATACTCGTCTTACTTGATAACAGTAATCAGCTTACTTTCATGTAAAATACAATACGTTTGTATATAAATTACGTTTTAATATTGTCAATGTTATGCTTCTAAAAATTTAGTTTACTTTACTGTACTAGTTACTTTGATTATGTTTAAAGAAAGATTTTGCTGTAAATTTATTTTTTAAATATAGGTACATGTTTATGTATTGTTCCAGCGATAAATATGAATACTTAACTAAATAAGAACCATTGCAATTTAAGATGTGTATTTCATTCATTGTATTATTCATATGAAATAAAGGGGTTTATTAAACAAACACAAACAAACACTATTTTTTTCATTTTAGAGTTCTGGGAGAAAATAGTTATATAAATTTAATCTTTACTACTTTATAATATAAAAAATTGGAATTTGCCTATTGTAATATGCCTATTAGTTGCATATTTTGTAAATCTTTATTTGATTGATATTTAAAAAAAGTGGTATACTACAGAATTCTTCTACAATGTCACTTACAACAATTATTATGGTGTTAAAACGATACAGGTCTAGGGAATTGTATTTTACATAAGCTGATTAAAAAAAATGTGACTACCGTCCCGATAAAGATGATCATATTATATGTAATATCAAATACATTGACGCAGGCAGCGATATTCGTACATCAGCTGATTTACTAGAGCGGGGTATCACAGAGGTCGAGGGTTTTAATGTCTACCTGTAACGATATATTTTTTATTCTATATTTATTATGAAATAAAAAAACATTTTTACAAATTATACAATTTATGTTATTTTCAGAAATCAGCTTATAGTGGACAACAAGCCGCAAGCAGGTAGCGTGAGTCAGGCTATAGAGTACTTTGATCAAACCGCGACTTTGCTCGGGAAACTCAGGGCTGTACAGAAGCAATTAAGAGAATACATCCGGTAATATTTAATATAATTCATGTTATAATAAATAACAGTTAAGATTTGAAGGTTAATAAGTTAATTACATTTTACTACGACGATATTTTTTTAATTAAATATGTATGAATATAATACCTATTGGAGGTTTTAGGATAGTTCTTTTAACTATAATTGTTTAATAAGGCTTTGTTGCATGAAATAAAGGACTTGATGTCGACATAATATTGGATACGTCACAAGTTCGTTGACCTTAAAAAAATATATTCTGGTGTCCTTTACCTAATGTAAATGCATAACTGTTAAATGTATTCATATCCGAAGCAATAAATTAGCTGTTCTTATGCACTATTTTGTTTTTATTGTAGACATAGTTTAAATGTGTAATTAGAATATAATTACTGTAATATATAGTTCATCTAAAACAAAATAGAATAACTTGTGTACATTATTTATTTTATTTTATTTTTTTAAAGGGAAACAATTCCACTAAATATATAAATTATACAATTTAACACACACACACCGTTACACCATAAGAAAGTATTTTTTTTTTAAAAACAAATTCAACCAAATTTAATAATATAAATCCTTAGATTACATGATAGAAAACCATCTAAGAGTTAATAACGGTTACTAAAACTTATTATGGTGGATTAGTTTATATATTTTATGTATTTATAGAGAGGGAGTGAATGAAAGCCTTCGAGACGCACGGCGGAGTGAGGCTCTGTGCGCAGGGATACTTATTCTAGTATGCGTGATCTCGCCCATTATTATTGCACTGGTGCGGAATGCTGTCAACACTATCCAGGTAAATTTTCAGACTTTGCATGTGAACTACCCTTATATTACCATTATAAGAACTGACATTTATATAATTAATTATTTATTTATATTTATATTCAAATTTATATAAATATAGAATGAAAAATAAACTGATACGGGCAGGGATTTGAACCGCGACTACTGGGAAACCGTCCCGTCGCTCCTGAGCTACCGTATCGCTGTCCGTCTCGGTGAATTAAGCATTAAGAATTAAGCATATGTGATCGTCTTTATCGGGAGGGTGGTGACATCTATTAGGTTACATCTATAAATATGATTATATATATTTATATTTATTTGAAATTTAATTATTTGTCCCAGTTTCTGTTATATAAGAACAGTCTTATAAGATGAATCTTCTTAACATTCCATGGATTCACCGTGCGGGTGCCGGGCCCATCGCGTTGCAAGGAGAGGAGTGCAAGCAGTGCCTGGGACTTGCGACCCAGGAGTAGGTTTAAGGGGCCCCTTTATTATGCGCAAAAACGCTCACCTTCATCCTCCACACTCCTCTTCCTACCTAACCAAATTTGGAAAGAACCTACTCATGCCGCCTTTGAAATATGTTCTAGAAATTAACCGGTGCTTGTTCTAGAAAGGCCAAGGTCTTTAAGTAGGTTATAAAGAGATTTTGCTGTTATACCTCTCGCTCCCACTTCTACCACGTACAAACTAACTATAAATTTATTTCTAGACAGTTCGTTGGTCAGTTCGTAATACTTATTAAGCTTGAATGTGTGATCTCTGGGGATGTTTGTTTCCCAGGGAACATTATATTTTTGAGATAAAAACTGTATATTTATTATGTTTTTATTATGACATTTTATAAATAAACAATCAAAGTAACCCATAGTTTGTGTAACAGTGGAATACTTAAGGTCAAACGTAATTTCCTTTCCACTGCTCAAACTCGCCACTTATGAATATTTTATTAAATCGACTTTGAAAATTACACATGGTAAAAACCAACAAGGATGCAAGGGAAATGACTACGAAACGACGATATGCATAACATAATACACAGGTATAAAAGCTTACGAAATCGACAACATCTATTCGATGTGTCACACGGATTAAAGTTTAAAACAACGGCATTATCTAATTTATTCAGGAATTTATTTAATCATTGCAAAACAACTCTGACCTCTTCATATCCCGGAGCGAATAAAAAAAAGATATAAATTTAAATATTAAGCAACATTCTATGACGTATTTGAAAGAACCGTTTATAATAACACAACAGTCATAATACGAATACGTAATCGTAAGGAATCTCGTATTAAGAGGAAAACCCTGAATTATGAGTAATGTAAACTAAAAATAGATACCATGTGCTCCTATAGGTACTTATGTTATGCATTATCGAGAAATATAATGTAATTAAAATTATTTCACATTTTATTTAAATAATTTGAATTCATCTTATGAACATCTAGTATTTAAAAGATTTCTATAAAAATAATAAATGAAAATCAATAACTCATAAACAGGATTCGAAGCTACAATCCTAGATAGACACATGGTCTCGTAACTCAGTCAAATGATCTATTGTGTCAACCATCTTTTTTTCAAAGAAAAGATTTGTCAGTAATTTTAATAAGTATTTAAATACAGGAATGTCTAAATAATTAAATATTGTTGTAACAATGGCCTTTTATTAAAAGACTAACATCTATATAAATTTATTTCAGTTGTGACGGCCATAAGTGCAAATTCAATGGTCAAATGAACTTATTATTCTATTGATACAGATTGTTGTTTTACGTCTTTATTGTAATTTATGTTTGTATAACAATTTTAGTACCGGGATAATTCTTTAGTATCGTAGTTTAAAAAAAAAGAAATCAAGTAATTTTCATTTGTTACAGTTGGTTTTATTTTGAATTTATACTTTCCAATTGTAATAAAGATATTTCTGTGAAATTAGGTATGTAATAACTATTGGGCAGATTTAATTAACTATTTATGTATTGTGATTGAGTACTCGTATATTTTTCAGGTAGTGTTGGGAAACCCAATATGTAGTGTCTAGATCATCGAGTAACATAAAAATATAGTGACGTAGCAACCACATCTAGGTTGGTTGTTACAATCACTAGTACAGATAATAAATACTTTTTCATTTTCCCTGAGATGGTACAATAACACAAAAACCGAATACTTTACTTAAAAAAATTAACTTTTTTATCAAATATTACACCAACGATATTAATATTCTTAACGATAATAATCACAATGATACGTAATCTTAAGGAATCAGGCGTTTTGGGGAAAACCAGACATTATGACTAATATTAGCTAAAAATACACATACACACACGTGGTGTATATTTTTGAATGATCTTGACTTAAGACTTTGGAACGATATTTCTCCTGAAATTAAACGCGTACAGTTACGCAAACCATTTAAACGCTGCCTTAAAACTCATTATGAAAGTTTTGGTTGGTTTGTCGTCTATTTATATTTGCTTATATAGATACGAGGAAACTTCCCAAGGCTACGCCCCCGGCATTTCCTCGCCACTCGTGACCTATAACAATTTTTGTGTCCGCCAACACCCTGCATACATTAAAACACTTAAGTAAAATACATATTTATTATGTATGCTTTTCCATTACTTACGTATGCATGCTAAAATGCCTTTACTTATTATGAGATTTTTTAATTGATCAATTAAAACGTCAAGAAAGGGTCTAGAGTCAATAAATATGTCTTAAGTTTGTATCCGTGAGCTACACATTCGAATGTTAACACACTTATATACCTCGAACATTACGTTCAATCATTTTACTTGGGTCAAAGGCACAGATCTTAAGTCATTATACTATAGTAAGGATATATATATTTATTTATAAGCATATGTGTGTATAAATGTGAATGTGTATATTTTATGTTACATATTATATTAATGTAATAAGATACATATTATAGATATGTATGTTTAGCTTTTTATTATTGTGTCTTTTCTTTTGAACAACATCCACACTACATCTCCTATATGGCTTTTTTTCATCTAATTGGTTGCCTGGAAGAGATTGGGCTTTAACGTTAAGGTCGCCAAATTTGCACCATTTATTTTTATTTTTTTGTTATTATTGATTTGGGTGCAAAATAAAGAATATTATTATTGTGCATTAAATATTATGTTACACATAACCGGTGGCATTTTAAAAGTATTAATTATTTGCTTGTTGCAAATAAATTAAAAGTAAGAAATAATATGCCCCAGCTGACTGCATTTACGTTGTTAATTATGTTATATAAATTAAAATGAAGCCAAAGTCCCACGTTTAAATTAAAGTTAAGTTTACTTAATTCTATTTTTTATATCGGGACAAATAACATACATTGATCTAACCCCTAAGTAAGCAAATTATTTGCTTGTGTTAAGGGTGTTAGACAACGATACTAATACATAGAAATACACATATAAATACTGAAAATATATTTAATAAACGACCAAACCCAGAAACACAGACATCTATGCTCATTACATAAATGCCTGTCTCTGCCGGGAATCGAACCCGAGCCCCGTTCCGCCGTAACACGTTAGGCGTCTGCGCTAACCACTCGACCAACGGGGCGGGACCAATTATTATTATTATTAATTCTATTACTTACAAAACTTTGTATTTAGTATTGACTTTGATAAAGCGACATATTGATGCTGTTTACATTTCGGTACATTTAGGTTACAATTCACTTAATAATTACATGTTTATTGATATTGCTTTTTATTACGTCATGCTATTAAATTTATGACTTCGAAGTGCCACTAAATCTGGAATTATTTCGGATTCTATTTTGCCGATAAAATTTTTTGGTAGCTCATTATTGTTTTTTTACTTGATAAGACTATATCATATAATTAAATCATTCAAGCACTCTCTATTTGACATTTAAGGACAGTATTTAAATGTTTGCTTTCATCTCATTTTCTTTCGTTAAGTACATGAAAAGTACAATTATATTTAAATTCGAAACATTAATTATTTTTAATTGTGGTTTTAAACTGAAATATTTAAATATCTCGCAAAAAAGTTCTGATGACGTCACACAAGTATTGTCATTAAATGTCTCCAATTAATTAAGCATAATAAGTTTTTATTATATTTTAAACATATTCTTAACAAAAAATATATAATGTCATCATTATTGTTAAGTGAGTTGGCACAAAATGTCATAATATTTAATTAAATTTATCAAATAAAAATGAAATATTATATGTAAAATATATTATTTAATAATTCTAATTTATTAATTAGACGTAGGATTTTTTTTTGGACAAGTCTAATCGCGTTGAAACCATAAGGTTATCAGAGCGGCAATAACTTCTAATTCTAGAAGATTATATGTCATAAATAAGTTAAATAGATAAAATTCTATAGATTATGTAGTTCTGTGGCCAGTGTTACAACAAATTCAAAACTAAAATATTTATTTAAGGAAGGCTCCCATCAATAATCTGATGAATAATAATCGATTTTTTTGTAGTTTTTGTATAAATAACGGTACGGAACCCTTTTTCAGTGAGTCCGGCTTGCACTTGACTAATTCTTTAGTTAACCCAATTTTAAATAATTATCAAATGCTCAATTCATCAAATCAATAATGTTATTATTGTAAAATTGGGAAAGAAAAATAAAAAATATTTTCTTTACATTAAAAACTGTATTATGTTCACAAAATAAGTTATGAATACAAATAAAGGCTGATAAATCATAGTAAAACAACTCAAACAGTATAATTAAATATACCTTCTGATTTCATTAAAAATAGCATTATATGAAATTATATATTTTATGATTTTCTACTAAAAAATAACATCCAATTATAAAATATCTCTAATAATCTCAAAAGCTTTTTCATTTGTAGGTCTGTTTCTTTTTTCTTTTCCCTTGTCTTAGTCTTTCAGCGTAACTTTTATTGAATCTTCGTATCTACATGATAATCATTGGTTTTCTAATGTAAAAAATATATAATTTTTAAAACTATTGTTATTTGTAACAAAATATTTTTTTTATTTTCTGGTATTAAAAAAGATAGCTCCCCTTTTGACACAATATACTAGTACGATTCCAAATTGTATCCAAAACTCAGGCTGTTTTTCAACTAGCGGTTTCCGTTTTCTTCTTTAGAATCGGTAATTTTCTTAGATACCCAAATAAGTTTCTTTTTAGTTTCTTTTTTGTAACTCGCATACTATGACTACCAAACTGACAAAGCAAGCAACTGATAAAAAGTACCTAATCTTGTGAGGTACTCGTAAAGACACTGATGATATGATTAAGTATGCTATATATAAAATTATATTACTTTTCATTGGTTGCTAATTTTGAATTGTATAAAAATATAAAATGAGAAATATGCTATCCATCCCTCGTAAAATATTATTATTTTTTCATTCTTTATTTATATAAAATTGTCTGTTCAATATGAATATAATTATTATGAAATTTATATATTGTTAGTTTATAGTATTTAATTTTAATTCTTGTTTTTATATGCATTGTAGATATACGCACGTAATCTATCTGAGAAAGCCAGAGAATTGGAGTACGAAAAGGAGCTAAGTGATTCCCTTTTATACCAGATGCTACCAGCCACTGTAGCCAAGCAGCTCAAACAAACGCAACAGGTAGTTTGTACTCTTGTTCTATTTTACTAAAACTACTAGAGCATACACGGATATTTTATCCATTTTTTTTTTAATTAGTCTAACCTTATTAAATCAGGACCCCGGACAAATATGTATTTTATTAGAGACCACTAAGATATCACTTGATTTAACCTTTATATATTTATTAAAAAACCTATGTCATAAATAATAATGATATTTACTGAACATTTTGAAAAAAATATAAAACAATAATATTTAATACTGGTTTATATTGTTTCGTAATGTTTTTTTTAATCAAGTTAATGAAGTTAAATATAATATTATTTGGGAAGGTTTCCTTAAACTTTCTTGATTATGTAATTGAATTTATGATTTCATTTTGTTTTTATCAACGCGACGTCCCAAGAAATAGTCGAATAAAAAAATTCAGTTTCCACCAAAATCTTTCTATATTTTCATAAGTTGAGTTTAACGGTTATCTAAATAAATATATGAAAGTATATAGTAATTAAATTGTTTTAGTTTTAATAAACTTATTATAATACATTGTTTAAAATTTGTGTTCGTATTTTTTTAATGACAAGTGCAACTCTTTAAAAGTAAAATCCATTAAATTCACTATAACGCTCAATAAATATTGTTTTTTTTATTATTAATTATCGTTCAGGTTCCAGCTGAATTTTTTGCTTCAGTCACAGTTTACTTCAGTGACATAGTGGGTTTCACTGCCATCGCCGCTATCTCTACGCCGTATCAGGTAAAGCCAAGCTGTATAAGGAGAGTTAAGATTACACATTGCATACCATATATAGAAAATATTTTATAAAACCACACATTTCTTATGATTTATACATTTACGTATAAAATATAATAAAGCATTGTATTGCATACATTATTTGAAAATATTCTCAAAAATGTAATTTATAAACTTGTGGTTTCTTAACCGATGCGTAACCAATTACCATGTATTGATGTACTCTGAAGTTGGTATCATTCATGTAGAATCTGATGACGAGTTGCTACGTATTTGATGACGGAGTCATTAAAAACGTAGCACTATATGTACAGTATATGTTGCACTTTTTGTCACTACTAAATTAAGTAAACTTAAAATTTAATAAGGTCTTGTCATATTGAATGAAGATTATTTACGGTTCTATTTAATAAAAGGTTTCTGTAAGTGAAATAGCTATATATTCTGGTTCTGTTCTGGTTATCTCACATTAACTATTTTTTGGATTTTTAACCCCACACACAGTTTTTTCGAAACATTATTCTATCCTGTTGGTTTTTCTATTGTTATGGCTTGTCCAATATTGGTTAGATTTATCCACAGTCCTTTCGATAATAATTTTTATCGACTAAAGGACATTAGACTAACAATCGCACGCATACTCACACACACACACACACGCACTCGATTACACGTACGCAGACACACACACACTCGCACATGCGTAAACACATACACACACAATCACACACATGCACACACAATCAAACACTTGCACACACATGCACACACAATCACATACATTCACTCACAATCACACACACGCACACACAATCACACACATACACACACAGAATCATACACACGCGTGCACACACACAGAATCACACACACGCGTGCACACACACACACACGCGCGCGCGCACACACACACACACGCGCGCGCGCGCACACACACAATTTTCATTCACACATATACATAAATGTACAATATTGTACTTAAAATATATTTTTTTTATATTCCACAAAGTTTATGTTAAACGAAATGGGAAGGAACTGGCCCCCGAAACACAGTATCTGTAATTACGATTAAAAACACAATTTTTACTTGCTTGTACAAAGTTCCACTTTATTTAATTATTTAACACTTTATTTTTTACAGTATCTGTACTTCGGTAGTCAGAACCAGAGATCAATACTGTAAAAATATTTTTTGTAAATAAAGTTTATTATAATCTTTATTTATGTCAAGGTAATAAGTTTCCTGAACTCTGTGTACAAATTATTTGATGAACGTATCGAATGCTACGATGTTTACAAGATAGAGACAATAGGTGACTCTTACATGGTGGCGTCTGGGCTTCCCGTGAGAAATGGTATGACGTTATGAAATATTTAAGTTTTAAACACATCATTTATTAAAACATACAAAACACAAAAACAATAAGACTTCACTTGTTTGTTCTTCAATAACTGCAGTGTTAAATTAAATTTATAACTATTTAAATACAACTCGCATGCATGGTTATTTATATACTATAATTTATAAAACTAAATTAACTTTTTTGTAGGAAACAAACACGCCACAGAGATTGCTAGCATGGCACTAGAGTTACTGGAAGCGACCTCTATCTGCCGTCTCCCTCACCGCCCCGATCAGGTACTAGGTAATAATTGTCTCTGTGTTTGCTTACGCCTGCACGAATGAATGCTTGTAGCCAAAGAGTAGTTTCACTTATTCGAACCCTCACTAAATAATAAATATAAAAAACGTACGTGTTTTTTTAATTTAAAAACCAAATTTTGTTATTTTGACAAAAAAATAATCTATAAAGTTTTTATAAATTTCATTTTATTATATACAAAAAATAACTGTTAAGTGCGAGTCGAACACGCGCACGAAGATCCGTGTTATTACATATAAAAAAGGCTTATTTGTAGGGGAGCCTCCCTGAACTAATTATTTTTTTTGGTTTAATCATTTACTGTAAAGGTGAATATATAATTAACTATTATGTGGATATCTCAAACGTCTACCTCTTGCCATTATAGAAATCATGCAAAAAAAAAAAAACGTTTGTTGCATGGTAGCCCCCTTAAATATTTTTTTGTTGTTTCTATATTTATCATCTGTAAAAATTTCAGATGTCTAAATATAACAGTTCATGATATACAGCCTGGAGACAGACAAACGGACAGCTTAATCAAATCAAGTTTTAGAACAAGTCTTAATAATATCACTCCTCTTTTACCCTTTGGGTAAGGAAACCTAAAAAATAAAACCGGAATAATAAATAATCTTTCTCATATCGATTTTACTATCGCATCGTCTTCGGGTGATATAGTAAGATCAAAATTCGTCTGTTTTTTCTGGTCTTATACTCGTATCTACGAGAATAAAGTTGCCTGTAATGCCTGTAATTAACAGGCAACTTTATTTATGTTGTTATGGATAAAACTTTCTGATCCACCTTAAGCTTACAATTTAATAAATTTTATAAAAAGAAATTAAAAAATGGAATTAAAATAATAAAATAATTTATATAAATTATTTTATATTGGAAATAAAAAATCAATCGACACGGGTAAACCGTCCCCCTTCACTCTACCAATTGGACTACCGTGAAGAATTTTGAATTTATTAAAAAATTACAAGAATAATATTTAAATAAAAAATCGCTTTTTATTTATTGTATATTTTATCGTTTTTAATTTTATTTACTTCTAGGCTCTTTGTATGAGGAGTGGTATCCACACTGGCCCATGTGTCGCTGGGATCGTAGGCAGCAAAATGCCCCGCTACTGCCTCTTCGGCGACACCATCAACACTGCTAGCAGAATGGAAAGCACTGGGGAACGTGAGCAATAACTATCATAGGAATTACCTTAAATAAGTATATTTATATAAAAATGTATTGTATGAAATCGCTCGTGCAACATAATATATATTTTAGATATTTTTGATCAACTCACTCTACAAACATTGAAATAAATAAAAACCACTTGAGAATTTTTGTCAGGTTGAATAAAATCACATATACCTTTATTAAACAATTATGTGAACAAAGTCCACAAAACGTCTGTTAAATATTTAACCGAACCATAAATACGTACTTGTTATAAAGTAAACTTATAGTCCAATAAAATATATATTTATAAAATATAATAAAAAAAAATAAAATCAAATTCGCTCGAACTGAGAGATATACCTTACAATAATACCTTTTGTATTTTAATAGCATAAAAGTAATCTTTTATATGTATTTTTATACTATATGTTGTATGTATGTATGTATGTACGTATGTATGTATGAATGTAAATACATACATATGTTGTATGTTGTATATTTTTATACTACTAAAATACATCAGCTATTATGTTTTGTAATCTTAAAATGTATTTACAGAGACAAGGAAGGTAAAATAGTATAAGAAAATTTAGTCAAACTTTTATTATACCAGTGATTAATTATTTTGTGGTAAGAACAAAGTATTTGTGGTTTTGGTATTTCTAAATTCAACCAATCACAGAGCTACACATCATCTAGAAATTAAATGACGAATACGAGTACTTACTTCTACACATCACTTTTGTCTGACAAACCCAAACTAGGAAATCTAGGAAATAGCCTTATATTGTCTATTTTACCTCAAATTAACCTTTCAGAATCTATTAAGTTGCCAAAATTCAATTAGATATCGCTAGATAAAGCACTAAAAATGGCCGGATTACGAATATTGTAAGAAAAATATTACCCAATTTATCCAAATGGAAAGCTCTACCAAAATAACTTATCAGATTAGGGCCTCATTATAATAGAGTTTCTTAAACTCATCATTTGAAAAAACTGTTTTTTGTATATATTTTGCACATATTATTTAAATATATAAAACATATATTGATTCCTTTAGCGATGAAGATTCAGATATCAGAAGATGTAAAGAGAGCTCTGGACAAAACTGGCCTCTTTATCACCACCTCCCGAGGAGTGGTTGATGTCAAGGTAAATATACTTGGAAGCCAATAATCACATTGAGGTTACAAACATACTATCATACCTATTCTTCAATTCGTTTTCTTAATTGTATAATATAATTTTTACGCATATTAGGGTAAGTTGTAGCAACTCCTATTATGTTAAGCAATAAGCTTATAAACATTTATTCAGTATTTAAAACATGACCCAATTTTAAAAGACAAATCATTTTTATTTTGTGTTTTTCATCGTTTTTCAATCGTTTACTCATATTAACTGCCCATGAACAATAGACGTTGTGTTGGGGTGCACATTTTTTTATATCACAGAACAAATTACACACATTGATCTAACCCCTAAGAAAATTATTTGCTTGTGTTAAGTGTGTTAGACAACGACGACAACGAATACTAAGAAATACACATATAAATATTGGAAATATATTTAATTAACGACAAATCCCAGAAATACAGACATCTATGCTCATCACATACATGTCTGTCCCTGTCGGGAATCGAACTCTGGCCCCATTGTGCCGCTGTACGTTAGGCGTCAGCGCTAGCCAATCGACCAACAGGGCGGTTTGAAATTACTATAAAGAAGCTGATAGTGAGTCATTCTACAACTCTGAGACTTACTGTTAGCACTTTAATTAATAATCTGAATAGATTTCGTTTAATGAAGTTTAACAAAAATAGTGATTCACATATTCACATCGAAAGAGTCATGGTCGTATTAAAATTTAGTCACAATTTTAGAAGACACCACGTCAATTGATGACTTTTAGTAAAGGCTTATGGAACGTTTTAGCTTCAAATATTTGTATATATTTTGTTCCAAATTTACTACATTACTTTCGTCCCAACGTTCCAAAGCCAGATTTATGTATAAATATTGTAACAAAGAAAAGATTTTTTTTTTAAATGCAAATAACATTTATTACTTTTACAGTATGATAGGTTAATACACAAATATAAAACAATCAGAAATATAAAAAGCTTATTCGAAGTGATGTCCATTGGCTGTAATTCAGTTCTTTAAACGTCGAGGCCAGTTATCAATAGCGCGCTCTTTCCATAGGAAAAAATTTCACTGCTGATCGTATGGATTGTTTTAGGGATTCCAAATTATCGTGGCATTTAGCAAGCTGTACTCTCTAAAACTGGTCATAAATCATAATCCAGCGGATTAAGGTCGGTAGTAAAAAACGACCAGTCTTCAGCTGTTTTGACCATCTTTTTCGTACGAACACCACGTGGTCGGCCAGATCTTTCTCTGTCACAAATAGAGGAAGTCTCATTGTACCTATTAATAACAAAAATATTTGACTAATACCAAGTGTATGGAAAGTTCTAAAAATTGCATTTTGCTCCATGCCTACTATTATTATTTTATTTCTTAAAAAAAATACGCTCTACAATATATAATGTATAACTTGGGAATCTCTTGGTAATCCATTCGTATGGCATATTCAATTTTTTTGATATAATATTATTGGAATTTTATTGAGGATTATACTACTTCACCATCAAGTCAAGACATAGAACATTTTAAGCTGACGAAAATTTTCAATTTTTCTGCAGCAATAAAAAAAAATATTTCAGTAGTTTTGGACTGCCAGCTGGCTTGGCTACAGCTAGTAGTCACTGGCTATCAAATCATGTTCATAATTATAATCTAGTTCTTTTATTCATTTAAATGAAGCTTGTTTCAAATGTCACAACCAAAATAAACGATCACCACATAAGCTATTAAACAATACCGACATTAAATTAAATCAATTAATTTCCAGGGCAAAGGTGAAATGACAACCTACTGGCTGGATGGCAGAACTGGTCCGTCTCCTGTAAGGCCCACTGCGTCTTCTTTGGACTGTACGCCCAGCTTCCTCACGCGGATCCACTCTAACGGCCGCGCCTCCCCTCGCTACCAGCCGAAACAGACCTAAAATATTATACCCATATTTTCTTAGATTTTTACTATTCGAATATACTTATATGTGTCTTTCGCTTTTTATTTATATCCTTCCATTTTTTTTAATATAAAATTGTGAATTATATTTTAAACTTTAGTCATTGAGCTTTGCCTATAAATAAATGTTTATTTTAGAATATTGCCATAATGCAATCAATTATTAATAGTTGAAAAAGTTAAATTATTGATAGCTCGAAATATAAAATTCTAATTATAATAATATTTCTAAAGTATTTAAAATTATTTAAAACATGTCAGCCATGTTAGGCTTGAATTAACTTTTTATATTCTGATTACTATTATAAATAACGATGCTTACATAATCATCATATAAATAATATCTTTAAATATTTTTTTTTTATCTTCTTATTGAACATCTTTTGGCAGGAGCTTTGTCAGTGCTCTACCTACTGACAAGAAATTAGTTTAGATATTTATCTGTAAAAGTACCATAAGAATGGATTGAATATGGAATTTCATGAACCGCAATTAAAACAATAAACATAGATTTGGAGGAAGACGAAAGACGAAACTAACGAAAGTTACTAATAAATTAACTGTCAAATAGAATAGTATTTTAGATACATTTAATTGGCTTATCTTTGTTTCAGAACTTATTATTAAATATAAGTTCAAAAAATTAGAATGAGAAATCAAACACATCCTTTAAATTTTGTGAATGTGAATTATGCGAAAACTGAAGATGTTTTTCATGTTTATCTAAGGTCTAGATAATAAAAGATAGATCTAATTACATGTCAATATATTTTCCAGACTGCTTGTTATTGTCTAAACCTAGCAGTTTGGACAATATATAATATATTGACTAATTGTTGCTTTCATAACAAACACTTCTAATGAAACAAATTTTGGAAAATGCACATATAAATTTTATAAAAATCATTTATTTTTTTTGTAAAAACTAAGGTATTATATGATTTCACTGTGGGAAAAAGCCTTTGTTAAAAGTTAGTTTTGGTTAATAAATAAAAAACAAAAGTAACGAAAGAACACGGTCTGATATCAGAAATATACGATTTATGAGAAAAGTAAAAGTAATTATTTCATTAATTTAATTGTAAATTATTCATCTGTGTTGATTACTTTTGTTACTGGTTAAGATTTCATTCTAACTTTGAAAATTATACCGATTATAAAGAATGCTTAATTCACTGATACGATAGCTAAATCAGCAGAGCGATTGAACTGTTTCAAAAAAGTTGCAGGTACGATTTCCTGTCCGTGTCGGTTTATTTTTCCTTTTATATTGTTTTAAAATATTAATAAGCTTATTAGAGTTAGATGTTTTTAGATATTTTCAAACCATTAAAAATTTTAAAAATGAAAACTGATGTTTAAAAAATAGAAAACACTGAATATCTACTTAAATAAATACTATTACCAATGTTGATTACTATATAGTTCTGTCTTTGAAATAAATAATAATAGATTTTTAATAACATCTGTACCATATAACCACTTTACACTTACACTTAGTTTGTACCTAGTCTACTTTTGTTGTGGATTTTATAATTTTGATTTCACTTTGAGTAGTATTTAATAAGAGTATTTAATAAACAAGATTATTTATATTCGAAAAAACAACCTAAAAAAGCATCTTTCGTCACATGAGGCAACTATTTCTCGAAGCATTTTGGACGAACTTAACAAACAAAACTTGGTTGGAACTGTAGTATTTGTATATTATTTAAGTCAATATTACAGTAAAACGACAACCTACTGGCTAGATTTCAAAACGGATCCATATCCTGTAAGGCCCACTGCGTCTTCTCTGAACTGCACGACCAGCTTCCTCACCAGGATCCACTCTCGCCGCGCCTCCCCTCGCTACCAGCCGAAACAGACCTAATATATTATACCCACATTTTCTTACATTTTTACTACTGGAATTTACTTACATGAGTCTTTCGCTTTTTATTTTTAATATACATTTGTGAATTATATTTTAAGCCTTAGTCATCGAGCTTTATATAAAAATAAATGTCTCTTTAACAATATTTCCAAATATTTTTTTTGATAATGGTAAGGTTTGTCTCAAAAGATAGTTGTCTGCTCGTAAATAAGGATGTGTATTTTTTAAATAGCAAGTATTTAATGGGTCACAATGAAAAATTAATATTTCTAATATATTTTAAATTATTTCAAACATGGCAGCCATATTAGACTTTAATTAACTTTTATAATTTTATGACCACTGCATTAGATATAAAGTTATGCTTACATAATCATCTTCAGACAGTAATCTCCCAGATAAATTACCCATCTTATTACTCGATATACTAGATTTAAACATCTTTACACAGCAGCTTTTAGATATTTATCTGTGAAAGTACCATAAAAATGGATTGAATATGCAATTTCAGGAATCACAATTAAAATAATAAACATAGTTCTGGACGAAAATTCTGTTTTGTTACTGATAATTTAACTGTCAAATAGTCTATAAAATAGTGCGCCGAGTGATAACGCGATCGTTTCGCTGATCGCTCATTTGGTAAAACAGTGTTAAGTGTAGATTCATTATACGTATTTTAGATACATTATTTTCGCTTACCTATATTTCAGAACTTATTATTAAATGTAAGTTTAAAAATCAGATTCAGAAAGCAAATCATATCTTTAAATGTAGTAATGTAAATTATGCACTAACTGAAAGGTGTATTAAATTAAATAGCGCGTATTAGATTTAATACCAATATACTATCATGTATAGTATATATCGTTAAAATATCATTACAATAGTAGGTATTTAGTGTATACAACACATCACTTATATTATGCCTAAGGAAAAATGGGAGAACCAAATCTAACAATGATTCACACATCAAATATATAAGGAGACTACACGGGCACTCAGTCGTCAGTCATCATACAAGCTAGTGAAATGAAGTCGATTTTCCTCGCATCCGTTGCATTCTGTGTGCTTTCAATGGCCACAAAAGATGCGCATTGTAAACCACATGACTCGATCGAGAAAAACTCTATCAGATTGAGCATAGACAGTGATAAGACGACTGGTGAAGTGACTTTTAACAGTTTGGGTTCCTTAGTTAACATTGAAAAAAGATTACGTATAAAACGACAAGTCGTAGGCAATATCGGATGTCCCTTTAACATGAGAAGAGCTTTGATTTGCATTCCCAAAAGGTAAGCACAATATTAATGAGTAAACTATAGAGCAGTTTAAAATAATAAGTCTAGTTTATTTACTCTGATATAAATTAATAAATAATATGATTTATTTATTTAATGTATATAACAGAAAAATTAGTATTAGTTAATTTTAGTTTTTTGTATAAATAAAATAAGCATATTTTATCTATATTAAGATACTAACCTTATAAAGCATCCTAACAATATTATTTACAAAAAGAGTTATTAATGTTTTTTTTCATCATTATATCTTTTAACTAGTTCTTTTATACTACAGGACTTCGAGATTCGAAAAGAAAAGAAATCGGAAACATGGATCACATAAACATATTAAACATAGAAATAACTTATAAATATTGGACACAGGAGAATGTCTACCTGGTGCTACTACAAGCTAATTATACGTCAAAAAACAATGTTTCAGAATTTCAGTTTTGCAGTTTGTTTTCTTTTACTTTTATTTCTTCTTCATCACTTGTATCAAGAATGTGGTGATTATAAAAGTTAACATTATTATATACACAATTGAAGTAATTTAATTAAATATCACTAGTCTATAAAAAAAAATATGGTTTTTAAGTTATAATAAAAAAATACAATCAGTGAGAAGAGAGCTTTAATAATTTAGTAAGTTGTTAAGTAGTTATTACAAGTGATGTCTGTGTGTATGTGTATTTATTGTGTGATTGTATTTAACGTATGTTAAATATTATATTATTTCTACAGTTAGATATACATAAATACTAATGTTGAACTACAATTTTATGAATGATTAATACAGCTATACAATTTGAAATATTAACATTAAATTTATTTATTGAATGTAGTGTTTTTATTATTTTTTTATCAAATAACAATATGTAATAGGGACATTTAAATTGTATTTTTTTGTAGTATAATAAATTATATTTCAATATATTTTTTGTTGTTTTTTGACGTAACCGGTTATAATTTTCTACAATCAAACCTTAAAAGGTATTCAGGTCTTTAAGTTTCATACAGTACCAGTAATTAATTAATTGAAATTAATTCAGGTGTCCGTCAATATAGCGGTAATTTGATATTAAAGTTCATCGTTCATTTCGTATGTAATTTAGATCAAGACATTTTTTTATTCTGACATATGTATTTTGCTATGCGGTTGCTGTTTGGAATAAGTCGGCATGATATCATTACGTGGGTGATGACAGATAGTGAAGTGAATACAATACATATACATATACAATACTATATTACTGATCCGAAAGAGTGCGCAATCCCTCCCTCTCAATAACTTTTGTCAAATCATTTACAATATGCTAGACTTGTTGCCCAAACCCAAAATACAAATATTGAAAATTTAATTTATTGATATATTTAGTTTATAAATAAAATTAAAATTTTATTTATAAACTTAATATATCAATCAAAACAAAATGACAGAAAGTTACTACATTATAAGATTACTGAATTACAAACTTGGTGTCTATACATATAACATAAATGGATTTATCTAAAATAATCTATTTTAACACAGGTGTGTTTTACCCAAAATTACCTAATCCTCATTTATTCTATATACAAGAATTAGTGAATATCTCAAATATATATAATAAGACAGTAAAAATAGTGTCTGTACAAAAAATATTTTTCGAAAAAACTGATAGGGGGCGTTTAAAGACGAGTAACAGAAACAAAAAAACATTTTTTGGATTTTTTGTCTGTCTGTCTGTCTGGTACGTCATAACGTCAAACTACTCAACAGATTTGAACGCGGTTTTCACAGGTGAATTAAATATAATCTGGAGCGTCAAAAATTTGTTTCGTCAAAATCGGTTAAGGGAAAAAGAAGTTATGGTCAATTGAAAATTTATTTTAAGTAATGTTTCAAAACTTTTAAACAGAATTTAATGCGGTTTACATAAACGTATTTAATTTAGATGAAACTAGAATTTCTTCTTTGTTTTATTATCTGTATTAAAAAAATGATAAAAATTAGGATATTGTAATATTTTAAGGGTTTGGTAGGTACCTTTAAAGAAAAAATAAAAAAATTAAAACACTTTGTTTTCCATCGGTTCTTTAGTCATCCACAATAATTTTTGTTAAGATGCTGGCTAATATATTAAATTAATAATTTTATGTAATTCTTAGAAATACTGTACCCTGGAGCTTAAATAAAGGTGAATTAACACGTGGGGTGGTAAAATGTTTTCCTCTATTCCTTATATTTTGACGATCTATGTTAAATCATAACCACATAATTTTTCCACCAATCCCACATTTAAAATTCTTTACAATCTCAACACCTCAATTATTAAGTTAGGTCAGACTTAAATTTGTCTGTTTCTTTTCATAATTATTTGAAATGTGTTATCTATACTAGTTTCTTTTGTAAATATTGAGTTAATGGAAATGTTTAATATTAACCAAATACTATTAGAAATAGTAATACATAGTTTCATACTGGTGTAATACCTACAATGAGACCTTATATTGTCAGTGTTGGGTCTACCCCGATATATATATCATTCAGAGTTTTAGATTATGATTACAATAATATGTAATAAATATATTATATATAGTTTAATTTAACTACTAGTTATGTTTTCATAATATTTTTAAACATTATCTTAGAATACGTTACAAAGACTGTAAATCAAATGCAAAAACAACTGCAGCTAGTAACATAAAGTTTGTGGGAAACCCAGCCTCACCTGCTTAGCAACGCCATAGCTTCTTGGGTAAATAATACCAGCATTCGATTATTTTAGTTTATTAATTATTATAGTATCGATGATACTATAATAATTAATTTATATATATATATATATTCTATAATAATTATTATGTTGTAACCTCAATGGCTTTGACTACCTTTTATATTCGTCCCTCCTAAAATTTCCTGAATAGTCGAAAACCAGAAGTCTCAAATGATTACGTATTTTGGAGGTAGCGTACTTAAAAAAAGACACATGTTTCTGTAACATTTTTGTTCTTATAGAAACACATGTTACAATTATTAAGGGCGATTGAGATAAAATATTAGTATTTTGTTTAGGCACCTGTTTTGAGTGCATGCACGCCTAAAACTGATTTTTTGACATTAATTACTCTCATGGGACCTGCAATAATGTCACAAGTTTCGGTTTGTCTTCGATTCAATTCAATCATCAGCTTCATTCAAAGTAATGACATTCAACACACAAATGATGAAGCCTTTAACTAAAGCAGTACTAAAAAAGTAGTTGGATCTGGGCATCGATCAATTATTTTCATTGAATAAATGTTGAAAATATCTGATACGAACGTCATGCAATAACCCCACAAATTGACAACTATGTCAAAACCCATCTATTGCCATAATTTTTTTTCCATGGGAAAAAGAGAGTTTAGACAAGTTTTAATTGAAGGTCTAACACTCAGCATACCAGCCAACGTGTTTGAACTGGGTCTACGTCTTTCATCGAATATACCTCAAAAAGAAAAAGATCAACAGCATGGGCTCAAAGTGCGCCTAAATCGTGTAACGTACACCTTGCCGACTTATGATTTACTTGGGAGCTATTCACGGCTCTTTCTTTATACAATATTCCAACGAATACTGTACAATAAAACACGAGAGTTCGTGGGTACTCGTCGTCAAAACGTTAAAATTTTGAAACCATATCGTCATGTCTCATCACATGTAAATGAATTCTATCTATTTCCGATAGGGCCCACTGCATCCGTTCAGCACTGCATCCGGTTTACTCACAAGGATTAATTTCCATGGTCGCATCTCACCTCGATATTGTAACAGAGATAGACAATTTTTTACATGTTTCATAAATTATGAGGGTGTAGTTGTTTTATGATTATATTATAACATAAAAAAATTACAATTACACATTTATTACAAAATACTTTTTAAAAATAAAATAATCGATTTGGATGTGTTTTCAATTTTATTATTATACAAAGAGATTTAATGAATTCACTATCAAAATTTAGTTTAAAGATTCGTCATTTTCATAATTTTAAATTCAGCCATTTAGTCAGTCAGTCAGTTTAATAACTAACCGCCTATAGAAATATGTGCTTATAGGATTAAAATAAAATCTGCCTTAACGTAATTGTGAGTTTTTTATTTATTAACTATTATTAACAAACAATAAATGAAAAACTATTATATAGAATAAATGCAAATAAGAAGAGTATTAAAACTGCAATCATGAAGTAATTTTCCCTTTCATTTTTCAATTTCACGAAAAATGAAGTAATTTTCCCTCGCATCATTCAACTATTCTTTATAGACAATAAAGTTAATTATTCTAATAAAAAAAAATCTTCATAAAAATAAAAAACTTTAATCTTATATTATATCTTTGCCTAATTTTCTAACATTTCAGGAAGCTAAGTTTGGAAAAGAAAAGAAATCAGAAGCATAGACCAAGTAAGCACACACAGTAAACATTACACATTTATTAATATAAGTAAACTTTAAATATTCTTGTTCAAATAAAACCCCATTATATTTTCACGGGCTTGGAATATTCAACCATAATTTACATACGAAAAAAGAATAGAATGTCTTTTATTTTGTGAATTCAATATATTTTAAACAAATTACTTATGTGACTGTAAAATAATTATCGTTCACCGTATCATGACTTCAAACAGATCCATCCATCTTATATGTTTTTATTGTTGTGTGTGTTACCAGGACAAAAGTTTGAATAAAAGAAATTTCTTGGAAAATCCAAGATGTGTCAAGAATTTGTGACGTTTGTTAAACAAAAGCAGGTAATTATAAGACTGGTGCTGCATATATATATATATATATATAGAACATAATTATTAAAAAAAAGTTTGAATTTTTTTCGTTGGTTTCATCACGTCACGTCACGTCACGTCACGGACCCACAGACCACGCAACTTGTAGTAATCAAAAAAATATATTCAAAAGCCGTTGTGAGAGTAATGATTTTAATAATGAGGGTCTTAGTATGATATTATTTGTTTTGATCTATTATCTTATTACAGATATATAAAAGTATATATAATATAAAAAAGTAAGTTCTGAGAATTAATTACCATTTTTTTTTCTATTGAAAATACATTTCTTACATTCAAATTTGTTAACATCAATAATTTTATTAACCCATCGTTTGGTGATACTTATCTTGTCTTATTACAACTTTTCTGGATACTATTTTTGATCACAAAGCTTTTAGTATGAGTTTGAAATTCGATTTTAATTGCATTATAAATAAAATAATAATATATAAATAAATCGTTCTAGGATAGGGTAATTAAAAATCATTCTTTTAACAATTGTATTTTTCTGTAAATCAAAAATAAAATATATAACATAACAATATAGGAACTCTTACAAGTAACTATAACTTAAATAATATTAGTAACATAACTAACTTGTTCAAAAAGCAAACCTTCAATTTTCTGTGTTTTCCCCAAAGTTACCTAATCCTCAGGTATTTTATTAAGAAGATGACTGAACATAATAAGAGATATCAGTTAGTCATGCGTTGGAAGTAGATTTGGATTTTGATTACCGTTATACATCGGGTTTCTGTTTTCCAACACGTTATATAGAAATACGTTAAGATATTAAGTTAATGTTCCAATACTATACATAGGAATATTACCTGGTCTACTGGACTTTAATATATATCAGTTTTTAAGCAAATGCAAAAAAAACATAAAATTTGTCAACCAATATTCTTACATTAACATTTGTTTATATTTTTGCTAACGCTTACATATGCTGGTGCATAATTTATTGAGACAAATTATAGTACTATAAAAAAAAAATCCGCAAGACCCAAAAATTTAAGGAATCTTCTATGTTCAAGAAAAAATTGCATTCTTTTGGACTGTCATATTTGTTTATGTTCTTTTCTTTGATGAACATCTTTTTATCTAAATTATTTTTTGATTATGATATGAGCTCATTAAAATATTTTCAATACAAACAAACGCCATTAATAACATTTTCTATTACTAAAAAAAAAAATATTAGACAACGGTTTAAATACCTGAGTTCTATTTTGAGTCTATGATTCGTAATCTTCTAATATATAATAATAATAATAATATCAGGACAAATTGCACATATTGATCTAACCCCTAAGTAAGCAAATTATTTGCTTGTGTTAAGGGTGTTAGACAACGATACAAATACATAGAAATACACATATAAATACTGAGAATATATTTAATGAACGACCAAACCCAGAAACATCTATGTTCATCACAAAAATGCCTGTCTCTGCCGGGAATCGAACCCGAGCCCCATTGCGCCGTGACACGTTAGGCGTCTGCACTAACCACTCGACCAACGGGGCGGTAAATATAATAAATAAATGACAAAACAAGTAATAACAATAATATAAATTTCAAAAAATAATAAATTATCTAAGTAAATAAATGATTATTAAAAATATAAAATAGTCTTTATAAATAGTAAAAAAATGTTAGTCTTAGTTTTCTCAGTAGCTTTTTTCTTAGAAATTTAGATTTTTTTTCTTTTTTTTTTTTTAATTTTCTGATATATTAAGCGAATCATAATATTCATAAATATGATAATATTCATAATATGAAGAGTTCCGTAGCAATATAAAATATACAACAACTCCGCAAAATCACAATATGATGTTATCACGTGGTTTCCTATTAACGGATTTTCCGGTTGAATTGGTCTTTATTTATTTATTTATTTATTTATTTATTTATTTATTTGGGAAACAAACAATATTCACACACTTAAAAATAAAATTAATAATTAATACATAATATCAATAAAGTTTCCACTGTTACAATAATAAACTTAAGATGAACTTAAAAAGTAAAAATAAAAATAATATTAACAAATCATCAGTAAAAGTATAAGTTGCAAGAAAAACAAAATAACATTATAACAAAAAAAAATAAAAAATAATAAAAATAATAAAAACCCAGAAATTAGAACACACTCACATTGCAAAAATAATAAATAAAAACGTTAATATTTAACGAAAATTTCTTTTAAAAATACTAATCTTGTCATTAAAGATGTCGATGTTATGACAAGTGTTATTAAAGTTATGACAAGCTCGGGATATAAATACATTATTTGTGGCTTTACATTTGTTAAAAGGTATAAAAAATAACTTATTGTTTCTGGAACTCAATCTAGGACATTTGAATTTCACTTCACCGAGAAGGTAATTGCAATCAACAATACTATTAATAATTTTATACAAAAATAAGAGGTCCCTCAGTTGCCTTCGAGAAAATAGTGTTTGAAATTCCGGAATGATACTCTCTGAATTGTAACCAGAAAATCCACCCTTATAAGATAGATATTTTTTAAATTTATTTTGTAATTTCTCTACTGTATCAATGTGAACTTTATATTGTGGATTCCAAACCATAGAGGCATATTCAAGTTGTGACCTCACGAAAGTATTAAATAAAAGTATAAAAGTCGAGGCTCTTTTAAAATCCTTACCCACCCTTAAAATAAAACCTAACATTCTATAAGCCTTCGACGATATGTAATTAACATGTGAGATAAAAGTTAGCTTACTGTCTAAAATTACACCTAAATCTTTAACCTCGTTAATCCTAGTCAAATTATCATTATTAATTTTATAAGTGTATAAAATAGATTTCGTTTTTCTTGTAAAGGTTATTAAATTACATTTTTTAACATTTAAAAAGAGACAATTTTCGTGACAATAAATGGCAAGCTTATCTAAGTCTTCTTGTAGTAAATAACAATCCTGAATTGATTTTATCGACTTAAAAATTTTTATATCATCTGCATATAGCAGGATTTTACAGTTGTCAATGACACTAATAACATCGTTTACAAAAATATTAAACAGCAAAGGTCCAAGATGAGAGCCTTGTGGAACTCCTGACTGAACCGGTACAAATGTTGAACAAAAACCTCGAACTGTTACGGCCTGACTACGATCTCTCAAATACGAGATTAGCCACCTCAGAAGATCTCCATGTATACCACAAGATATAAGTTTTTGAATTAGCAAAGTGTGATTAATTTTGTCAAATGCTTTTGAGAAGTCCGTATACACAACATCAACCTGTCCACCATTATCCATTTCTACAGCAACTCTTTGTGTAAATTCGCAAAGATTAGACTCAGTTGACCGTCCAGTAGTAAAACCATGCTGCTGTTCTATTATCGTAGATCTTAAGATAGGATATATACTATCGTATATAATTTTTTCAAATACCTTAGCAATAATATTTAATTTTGAGATAGGTCTATAGTTTTGGATGTCGTGTTTATCTCCAGACTTATAAATGGGTACAATGAACGACTGCTTCCAGAGTTTTGGTAGTTTACCATTTCGAAGGGACAAATTAAATAAAATATATAATGGCCTAGAAAGAGACTTATGACAGGACTTTAAAAAAAAAGATGGAATTCCGTCAGGGCCGCACCCTTTGTTAGGATCAAGGCTTTTGAGATATCTTTCAATGGTTAAAATTGTAACGTTAACGGAACTAATATTTACGCTACTCGGAAATGAGAAAGCATTTAGAGTACTTGTTGATGTTCCAATATAAGGGTTGGATTCAAAAGCAGATTGAAAATAGTTGCTAAAAAAATTACAAATATCTAATCCGTTAGAAGACCGAGAATCTTTAAAGAACATTACATCTGGTATAGACGTACCAGTGTTTTTTGATTTGACAAATTTCCAAAATAACTTACTATTCCTTTTCATGTGATTTTCTGCTTTTGTTATATATGAATCATAACATATTAATTCAACTCTTCTTTGTCGACAGCGTAAATAACTAAATTGGTCGTAATCGTTATCTCGTTCATATATTTTCCATTTTTTGTGAAATTTCAGTTTTTCATTAATAATCTTCACCAAAGCTTTCGAAAACCATGGTGGATAACGCGTACCAAAAGATTTCTTAGTTGGCACCAGTTTTAATATTATACTTTTAATAATATTGTAAAATTTGTTTACCGCGTCATCAATTTCATCAATTTCAAGAATATCCGCCCAGTCAAATAGGTTAATTTCGCGATTAATAGCGTCATAATCAGCAGTACGAAAAATAGGAATGTCTCGAGGTGGCATGCGAAGCGTAACAACATGGGCAACGGATGTGCTTATACTTAGTGCTGGGTGATGTGGGTCTTCTTTTACAAAAGGATTAGCGCACTTTCACCTCTTTACGTTTGTTTCACCTATCGCATCAAAATTCACGGCCGCGCCTCCCCTCGCCGTTACAACAGACATGGATAAAAAGGTTTATGTTTCTTTAAATATGTGATGTGTCATTTTGCGATATTTTTTTTAATATTATTTTTTTGTGCTTTGAAGACATGTCTGACAAAAACTTTTACATCTTCTTAGTTAGATAACATATATATATTAGATAAGTTATATTATACCAATATAGATAGTGTTATTTTTTAACATTGTATTTTAATTTTGAATTCATTTGTATACCAACAATTAGGTCACTACCATAGTCATTTTAAAAAACCTCATAAATAAGTATAAGGAATAACCAACCCGCTGAAGTAATGCGTTTTAATTTTATCAAATGTATATTACGAGTCACAAAGTTTTATAGAATACACATATTTAATTTATTAACAGTTAGAAACTATGAGATATATCACTTTTTATAAAATAATTAATTTTCATTGGGAAAATTCTGATAACCAAATCTGAATGAATCATCCCACTTAGATATATAGGAGTCTTTACAAGCATTTGTCGTCAGTCGTCATACAAACTAGCAAAATGAAGTCAATTTTCCTCACATCCGTCGCATTCTGCGTGCTCTCAATAATCATTGAAGGCGCGAGTTGTAAGTCACTTGGTTCCATCGAAACCAAGTCTATCATATCAAATAAAGACATAAATTACATGACTCGTGAAGGAACTTCAAATAATGAATATGTTTGGGTTAGTGATGAAGTTTTACGAACAAAACGAAATATTGTGAGTAATATTGGATGTCCTTTTAATATGAGAAGAATCATCAAATGTATTCCCATCAGGTAAATAAGTTACAAATCGAACTTCTTGTTTCTTCAATCACATACTTATTATTATATTAAACAATGATTAACAAACCATATCTTTGAAATAATAAATAATTGACTATATTTTTGTAATAATTGGACTATTTTCTTAAGTTCACATTTGTAATAGTATTTTTATTTTACAGGAATTTAAGACGCGGGAGAAAAAGTAAACGAAAAAATAGACGACACCATAAGAATAAAAAGATATAAGAAAAAATCCTGAAATATATCCTGAAATTTGTTCTGTTATAAAAGCTCGCAATATTTAGAGTCACTTACATATTACCTTACATATCACTTATTTTATGAGTAATGTAAAATATTACATTACTCATAAAATAAGCACAATTTTTAGAAAAGATAATATAAAGAAAAGTATTCGTTTTAGTAACTGATAATTAGGCTATTGAATTAAGACATAAGTAATAAATTATTAGAAATGAAGCTTTAATATGTTAGTTGTTATAAAATCAAATGAACGCAATGATTGTGCGACATGTTGTACTTTTATTATTATAAAATGAGCCCTTGTTCTTGTTTTAAGAGTAATTATATTAGTAAGTAACATGTTAGTACATAGCTACTGACCGTTCAGGGTAATGTTTATTTAAATTATTAGTCGTTTGATTGTTTGTTATATATTTTATTAAATAATAAAACGTATTATTAAAACATGTTATTCTCATTTTATTAAAATTTACATCCATTAAAGACAATCATAACGATTGCAATAACGATAACGATACGCAATTTATCACAAGCAGATAATTCTACAATTAATATTAATAATTTAATTACACGTATTCAAGAAATTACATTTCCATGTAACTTGTAATTGACAATCAATAGCAATGAAACAAATATGTAAAAATGTATTAAAATCCAAAATATTTATTGTGAAGTTAAAGTTAGTCAACGCTAAAACCAGTTCGGATAAATAATACCCAAAGACTTGAGAATAGCTGGTGACAGAAACTCAGCGGGATTGTCATGGTTTTTCTATTTTTATAGTAAACCTTATATTTATGTAAACATAGAATGAAAAATAAACTGATACGGGAGAATTAGGTAAGAAACCTTATAGATGTCACCCCCGTCCCGATAAAGACGATCACATATATAATGCTTAATTCACCGAGACGGACAGCGATACAGTAGCTCAGTTGGTAGAGCGACGGGACGGTTTCCCAGTAGCCTCGGGTTCAAATCCCTGCCCGTATCGGTTTATTTTTCATTCTATATTTATATAAATTTAAATAAGCTTAACATACATGTTTATAGATATTTTCAAACAGTAAACCTTAAATTATAAATTAAATAAATACATTGAAACACTGGGTAAATGCTCTGAATACAACTAACCTGGCAGTGGTCACTTCATACCCACGGAGCATCATTCTAGTAATATTCTAAGATATTGTAGTATCCTTTTTCATACAAGTGTTACTTACTTAGTTACATGCATAAATTATAAAAATTATTCTGATCTTTAAGTTTAGAACCTATATCACTGAAAAAAGATCTCACTTACATTCTAATTAACAAAAGCTAAAAAAATAGAAGAGATATATACCTCAGATTTAAAAGTTCGATAACATATGTTAAAAGTTCCATAACATTTCGAAATGTCAAGTATATAGTCATGTTTTCTGAGTCTAAGATTTGTCATTGTTTATATATGACTCTTTTTTTTTGGAAATTAATAAATTTATTTTGTAACAATATTATCATACAAGTAGCATATATCGACTTATACAAAACCATCTTATTTAAAGTAAGTGGGTTTTCCCCAAAATTACTTTATCCTGAGGAACGAAAATTATTGCAAGTATTACGGAAAACAATAAAAGTTAGGTGCTAGTAACACATCGGCGTAGGGTATATTTTGTATTTTAAATACAAAGGTCAAAAAAAAATAATTCGTCAATTATCGGTGATGTCAAATACTAACAAAATAATATTAAAATAAAAATATATATACTTAAACACTAAAAAAACTTCTACATAAAAAAAGCAACTAAAAACATTTTTAATCAATAATAGTTAAGAAACGCTGAAAGTGATAACTAAATTCCAAAAATACATTTAATTGTAAAAAGCGTGTAGTGCACAGTGTCGATAGTTATAAATATTTGATTGACAGATGTGAGAAAGTCAATAATTTTGAAAAAATCTTAAAAAGTACCAAGTCTTTTTTAAATCACTTCTAATTAAACGTAAAAATACTAATTACACCACATTTTTCCAGAAGCAAATAAAAGAAAACAATTAATTCATACTAGTAAAATATCACACTACAAGTAAATCAAATAAATATATAATTTTCTGTGACCTAAATTAAAGTATGGAAACCAATTTAAAAAATATTTAATTTTTTTGGTCTTCAATGCTTTTTTCTCCATATTAGACATTAGTTTTAATAGCATTCCCAAACATGACCGTCAAAACTATTAAAAACGTACAAAAAAAACCAAAGGTCATTACAAAATGATATATTACATACACAACGTGTTTCATTCATACAGGTTTAACAACCTGTAGTAAGACCACTTTAGTGTGTGTTGGGTCTACCCCGAGATGTTCATAACTCGTAGTTTTAATAATAAGATACATTACAAATACATGATAGAACGTAATATAAATATAACTATTACTACAAATAGTGATTCATTTATTTTTGTAGATTAGTTATTTATAAATTTTAAAACGCTTCAAGGTCACATTATTTAATTTGTTAGTAACATTTTTGACGAATAATCGATTTACTCGATTATTCGTCTTATTATATTATAGCATATATATAATAATTAATGATACCATCAATTATAAAGCTACAACCATTAAGTAATACAAAGTTACTGGGAAACCCAACGTCAACGGCTTACGCCGTAGCTTCTACGTTAGGTAATACCAGTATTAGATTACTGTAGTTTTTTTATATTATTTTAGTCTTTTATTTCACATACTTGTTATAAATGAATTTATTATTATTTCTACCATAGAATCAGAATATTTATCGAGGTATATAATTTTCATGAATTTCTTATATTTATTACAAAATATTATAAAAACAAAATTATATGTTTTTTATTCATTTTACTTAATGGCCTTCATTAAAGATTTATTTATATAAGAATTATAATATTATAAGACCCTTTATAATAATAACATGTAATTTTCGACCTGCTTTCATAATTACAATAACATTAAGACGTAACAAGCACAAATTAAGTTAGTTTAGATAAAGGATATAGTTTAAAAAATGACAGTACAAAGTTGTAACAGTTCATCATAGTAGGTTTTGATTTATATCATAAATAGTCCTCACAACTTTGGTACATAAATACATATATTACCATAATGTAGCTTTGTATATATAATTTAAATCTGTATTATGGTACTTTTATATACGAGTACAGTTATTACATACTAAAACGATATAAAGTTTACTCCAACTTCGAACTATCACGATATCACGTGATTTGCATTTAACGGTTTTTCCGGTGGAATTTAACATTAGGTTTTTCGTATCTATCCTAATGACATAACGTTATAAAATGTATTTAAGCTGATTAACACAGCCTATTTTAAAACATGAATTTTTATTGATGTGAAGTAAAAGAATTTAATCAAAGTCAAGGGCACAAAGATTTCACCAACTTGACTCATCGTCAAAGCTTTATTTTAAAATCATGTCGCCATGTCTCTTCTTCAAAGATCAAAGGAACCGGTCCACTTCATAAAAGAAAATGCTTCTTACTCCTTCTCTATGCACTGAACAGCCAGCTTCGTCTAAACACTTCACTTAGGGAAACGCCTTCCTTCGCTATCCCAACAAATCTGGACAAGTTTGAACATGTTTCTTTAAAAATATTGTTAAAATTGAAGTTTATTTATTGTGTTATTGTAGTACGAGGATTAAAGCTATCTTCAAAAATAACTCTGGTATACTTACAGGTATTCAATGACCCAGGTTTTCTATTATTGTCATAACAGTTTTATATTTTACTATTATCATTATTCACATATATTTAGATATATTTACTATTTAATATAAGAGGAGACATACAAAATCACATACAATATAAATTTATTAGGGAAAACTGTGACATCCAAATCCGAATGAATCACGGATTGGAGATATATAAGAAACTTTACAAGTAGTTAGTCGTCAGTCGTCATACAAACTAGCGAAATGAAGTCAATTTTCCTCGTATCCGTCGCATTCTGCGTGCTCTCAATAATCATTAAAGGCGCGAGTTGTAAATCACTTGGTTCGATCGAAATCAAGTCTATCATATCAAATAAAGACGAAAATAAAGTGACTCGTATTTTGACTTCTGATAATGAATCTGTTTTAGTAAGTGATAAAGTGTTACGAACCAAACGAGATATAGTGAATCGTATTGGATGTCCTCTTAATATGACAAGAATCATCACTTGTGTTCCCATCAGGTAAGCACTTTATGATAGAGTGTGAAATCGTAACTAAATATAACTTAATATGGTATGAAATGACAAACATAATTATCCATAAAAACTAAGAAAAAAGAGATAGAAATAGCAGAACATAAAATAACAAAACCAAAACTTACAAACCAAACCAATAAATCAAATAACATGTTTATACAATAACAAACATAATTTATTATTAAATTACCTTCAACGATGTTCAATAATATTTTTATTACATTTTAATGATTTAAAACTTTATAGTAAACGTGTTATATTTTACACAATCATTTGCGTATATTTACATTTTTATATTTGTTTTTTTATTTTACAGGAAATTCAGACACGGGAGAAACCACCATAGGAAACATGGACAACATAAAAATTAAAAAAATATAAGACAAAGAAAAAAACCCTTCAATAAAGGTTCACTACAACTGTAAAGGATTACTATATTTTGTTATTTAAGCTTGAAAGATAAAGCGCCAGTCTCTGTATAATTTAAAATACTCAAATCATGAGTACGGCTAATAGCGTAGATAGCATTAGTAATAATTTAAGTTTTAGTAATTAGTATTGAACTGCGTACCAAGCTTTTATTAAACTTATTTATAGTAATAAATTGAAAACAGTGAGAAACAAAGCTTTAATATTTTAGTTTTATGAAGTCAAGTGAATGTATTTATTGTGCGACTGTACCTTTAGTATTATAAAAAGAGCTTCGTATTTTCTAAGATGAATCTTGTTATAAATGTAATTATGTTGTAAATCTGTTAGTGAGACAAGTTGAATGTCTGATATACTAAGTAGCTATTGACTGATTACATTTACATTTATTTACATTATTAGATTAATATTAATTTGTTATATTTTTCGTAACATGTTAACTTATAAAATAAAAGATAAATTGTTTTTTGTTTTATTATTATTCACATCCATATTTTTTTTAACAATAATAAGAATTTTAATATAATGTTTTCTATTCAAAAACAACTTACTGGTAATAATTCTACAATTAAGATTAATAGTTTAATAACACGTATTCAAGAGATTATATTTCCTTATAAGTTATAATTGACAATCAACAAACGTGTGTGAGAACGTAGGTATAAGGATTCTAGCGGCGCTCTAATAATTGTAGGTAGCTATGTCAATTTAATAAAATACTAGTATATACCTTACGGCATAACAACTATACATATTTTCTTATGTGATGATATGTTGATGAAAATTACTAAGGTCATAAATTCTCTGATTAAGATCACTTCATTATTTATTTAAATATAATGATGTTAATACTTTTTATGTTTTTACAAGTACCTAGTATATATTAATCTGACTTACTTTATCAAAAAGGGATTTAATTCACCGTCAGACAACCATAACTATGTTTCTCATTCTAACAAGTGTTTCCAAAATTACTGTTTTATCATTAAGTCACGGTATCTTTAGATAATTTAATTATTATAATAATTTGTCACTTCACTCTATATTTCTTGCTACGGATGACAAAACTTTTACCGTGCTTATAAACCAACAAGTTGAAAAATCGTTACATTACACTATAATTTAAATATCGCGATACACTAATAGATTTATAAATCTTGACTTTCACCTGCGTCATAGATCCTCCGACATAGAAAATAAACTGAACGATAACATATTCATACACGCAACAATCAGCTCCGCACCTCGCACTCCTCAAGCATCTACCGCTTATATTGTCTTATCGTCTTTTAGTGTAATACAAAAAGTATTACAAGCTTCAACCTTATCAATTGTTAAAAAGCTGGTTACCATTGTTCCTAAATAATATTTGTATTTCTAATTAAGAGAACAAAAGGTAATATAAATAAAGAATCTAAATATAAGTAGCAAAAACCGGAATAGCCTATCAGAAAATCATTTCTATTTTTTATTCTAATCCTGTTTCTATCTATTATTCTTATTACGTTAAAAAGTTAAAGTTGTGTAATATTATATGAAGGCCACTGTTACTTCAGGGCGTGTATAAGTGACGCCAAATGTATATGAAGCAACTATTTGATCCTCATACAATATACGTAGTCACAAAGAATCCATCGCAACATTAATAAATCTCATACATATAGTCTGATTAATATGAGCAAAAAATGTTAATAACACATTGAAAGCTTCACAACTAACTTAGTTAAAAATAAGCTCAATCTAGATCATTGCACAATTTCTGTCAATTAAAAATTTGTGAAACGGTCGGCTGACGATTTTAATAAGTACATGATAATAATATTTCTATCCTTTTTAGACATCTTTTTGTATAGGGGGTTTGTCAATTTTTATTTTTAGTTTGCTCTTTAAAATGACACACTTATATCACAATTACACAATAACGCACACACTAATATCTTGGTGACGACTGCTCCTATTTCGACCAAACATAGCTAAGAACCTTCTTGAGGAACCAAACTTTCGATTAAAACCGCATTCAAGTGCAATTGGCTGCTACCATGATATCTACTAGACACACACACACACACAGCAGACACTAGACAGATACACAGTTACACAGGTCAAACTTATAACACCCCTATTTTTAGGTTGGGGCGGGGGTCAAAAATATTAATTAATATTCATTGGAAAATGTCGTAGTCTTACTTCACATAGTATTTAAATTTTCGTTTCGAAAGAAAAAATATAGCTAAACATTTAAAATAATAAAATAAAATAATAATAAAATAAGATAAGTAAATATTGTAGTGTTTGCATTTGAATGTAATGTTTGCATTACGTTGATTACGTTTGATTTACATGAAATGTAAATCCTCAACTGTTGCATAATTCTAACCAATTGTGGATCTAATCATGAATAATTATGAAGCATGCCAAATCATTAAACCTCCTCAACAAGTAAGTTCAAGCTCAGGTTCAAGTAGGAAGATTCTTATTTTCTAACATTCTAATATGATATTTTTTAGCAACGTCACTGTCGGTAGGCATCATTTTAATTATTATCATGTTAGCTTTCCTATAATTGGAGGATAAGTTTTGATGAAAAATAAAGATATCAGTGATTGGTTTAACTGAAACATGTAATGTTTGTAAAGAAGTTTAATTGGCTAAATAAATAATTGTAATGTGGGATATCTGTTTGATTAGGAATAGTGAATATATAAATCGACACCCAGCTAAGAGAAGGCAGTGTGTTATTGAGAGACTAAATTGCGTAACAGAACTAGTATAATATAATGTAACACAGTGATAATAAAAAGTTTGAATAATTAACCTTTTAGTGAGTTGGTGAGCAGTGCCATAAAGTGTTTTAAAGAATTGAACTACTGTCATTAGTGATTCTTTGCAGTAAGAGAGTTTTAATAGTTCAGAAGTAGGATTGTTCCTCGGCATCAGGTAGTATAATGTGCAATGAAGAAAAATAAACTGCGAACCGCAGTCGTCTTCGGTTAAGGGTTATTGTTTTGCTCAAAACCAGTCTTCGCAAAAGCAAAATGTAACTTAGCTATTATATTTACTTTTTATTTATTTGTTCAATATATTTAATATCTAGAATAAACTAAGATAATTTGATAAAAGTAATTAATCTGAATATTTTTTTAAAAAACATTTTTTGTAGATGAGTGTTTTGTAGTCTGACTACTCACATGAGGCCGATAAACCGATCTATAGTTACAGTGTTTGAGCCGGTAAGAAGAGACGTCAAATGCTCACTTGAGGCCGATAAGCCAAATTATGAGTGTAGCGTTTGAGTCTTTATGGACATGAAATACTCACATGAGGCCGATAATCCAAGTTCTGAGTGTAGTATTTGGTATATTGGGGATATTGAACTGACTACATTTTTGAGGCAATTTTTTTTGTGTCCAGCAGATTTTATAATGTTCTTATAGGGCTGTTTAGCTAGATTGGACATGTAATCAGATAAATTATACTATATTTACAAAGACTCTATGTAAAACTATGGATTGTTATATCTGAATCTGTTAAGGAGTCTAAAAATGTCAAAACATTGTCTAAATTGGAGACCCATTAATTATATATGATGGCCGAATAATGTATAAATTGTACTTACATAAATAATTACTTACATACATAAAGACTTTACAATTGTATTATAATAATTTATTTACAAATAGATTTAGAAGTAACATCGTAAAAAGATGAATTTTGATAATGAGCGGACTCGTTAGGTTCATACATTCATTATGTCCAACATATTTTTTTTATTATGCATGTAGTATATATTTCAAGTTGTTAATCATAACTTACGAACGCTAACTAATAATTTGAAGCGGATGGGAAACCCACCCGCACCAGTTTAACCACGCTTTTAGGTTAAGTTATACCCGCTTTTTATTTTTGTAGTTGTTTACAACAATAATAGTTGCTTGTAATTATGTAACAATATTTTTACAATAAAAAATGTTTATAAATAAGAATAAATTTTAAGGAAATACCTGGTTTTTTTTTTTAATTTACTTAGTGACTTTATATTTATATTTATATTTTTCTATAAAGTAATCTAATAACGTCAAAAACAATGCATCACGTGATTTGCATTAAACGGACTTTCCGGTAGAATAAGTCTACATTAGTTTCATCTACCGTAATTACAAAATGTGATAAAATTTGTTTAAGCTCTCTAATACAGCCAATTTTAAAATATGGGATTTCATTGTTGTGTAATAAACGAATTTTATTTATATAGAACTCAAGGGTACAAGGATATCATCAGCTTGATTCATCGTCAAAGCTCAAATCGTGGCGTCATGCCTCTTCGGCAAACGTGAAAGAAACCGGTCCACTTGAATAACTGCTTCCTCCTTACACCGCACACCCAGCTTCGTCACAAGAGCTTAACATGGACACGCCTCCCTTTGACCCCAACAAAACTAAACAAGATTGAACATGTTTCATCAATTATGGACTATAGGTTATTTTATTTAGTACGGAGTTTTAACGCTGCGTTCAAAAATCACTGTAGCATATTTATTTTTTTTATAGTTCATATAACTTTATAATAATATTAATAGTAATAAATAAAAAAATAAAAACTGTTTTTTATAATTATATCAATTATTTTATTTATAAGAGCAGGTATACAAAATCTCATGTAGTATAATTTATATGGAAAACTCAAGCATCCAAATCCGAATGAATCACTTCGCGAACATGTATAAGAGACTTTACAAGCAGTTAGTCGTCAGTCGTCATACAAACTAGCGAAATGAAGTCAATTTTCCTCGTATCCGTCGCATTCTGCGTGCTCTCAATAATCATTAAAGACGCGAGTTGTAAGTCACTTCGTTCCATCGAAACTAAGTCTATATCAAATAAAGACGAAAATAAAGTGACTCGTATTCTGACTTCTGAAAATGAATCTGTTTTAGTAAGTGATAAAGTGTTACGGACCAAACGAGATATAGTGAATCGTATTGGATGTCCTCTTAATATGACAAGAATCATCACTTGTGTTCCCATCAGGTAAGCAAGCATCTTAGTTACATGCATAGTTTGAAGTCATGATTAAATACAGTTTTCTAATAACTTTATATGCTATTAAATAATAAACACAATCATTACTTTCATATATTAAAAACATTAAAATTAATTCTTAAAAATTATAGAAATAGCAGAACATAAAATAACAAAACAAATTCTTTTGGGGATCAAACAACATGTTTATGCAATGACAAACATAAATGATTATTTAATAATATTCAACAATGTCAAATAATATGTCTATAATATTTATAAATTTGATTTAAAAATTCTATAGTAAATGTTTAAAAAAATGATTAGCGCATATAGAATTTTTATATATGTATTTTTAATTTACAGGAATTTAAGATTCGGGATAAACCATAAGCGGAAAGTTGGACTACACAATAAGAAAAAAAATAACACAGCGAAAAGAACCCTGAAATAAAGTTTCACTACAGTTGTAGTAGAAAAGTAAAGCTAAAAAAACTGTTACTATATTTTGTTATTTAAGCTCGAAGGAAAAAACGCCAGTCTCTATATAATTCTCATTACTCAAATCATGAGTACGGCTACTAGCGTAGATAGCATTAATAATTATTTAAGTTTTAGTAACTAGTATCGAACTGAGTACCAAGCTTTTATTAAGCTTATTTATAGTAATAAATTGAAAACAGTGAGAAACAAAGCTTTAATATTTTAATTTTTACGAAGTCAAGTGAATGTATTTATTGTGCGACTGTACTTTTAGTATTATAGAATATGTTTCATATTTTTTAAGGTGGATCTTGTTATAATAATAATTATGTTGTGAACCTCTGAGTCAAGTGCAACGCTAGTTAAGTTGAATGTGTGCCTACTAGGTAGCACACATTCAACCTACTGATTACGTTGGCATTTATTAAGGGAATTTATTAATTATTATATTTTTATGTAATGATAACATTTAAAATAAAAGAAAATATATATTGTTTTTTGGTTTTATTATTATTCACACCTTTTTTTTATAATAATAAGAATTTTATATATATATTTTTCTATTTATAATCAACCTATTGGTAATGTTTCTACAATTAATATTAATAATTTAATAACACGTATTCAACAGATTATATTTCCTTATAGGTTATAATTAACAATCAACAAACGTGTGTGAGAATGTAGGTTTAAGAATTCTAGCGACGCACTAACTTGTAAATGTTTATAAGAAAAACTGACTGACCTTTTGATTAAGTCATTAAAGAAACCACTGGAAAAAAACGATAATATGAAATTGGATTAAATTTTATTAATGTCTATGATTTATTTAAAAATGAGACCTCTTGAAATGTTTCATAATTAAATTTATTATAATTAATTATGTCATAATTGTTTAAAAATATAGCATTATTTTTTTTTAAAGCGGCGGTTTATTACTAACGTTTTTCGATTTAAAATATTTACAATTAATATAAATACGTTTTCCTTATTTGATGGTTGCTTAATATTTTATTTAACGGGTTTAATTTACTGTCTGAACGCCATAACGATGTTTCACATTCAACTTAGTGATACTGATAGTAGAATAGTATCCAAACTCTTTAGTTGGTAGGTGCACCATTTGTCTTCAGGCTTGTTAAATATCACTATTTATATAGTACTATCTACACTTTACTCTGTTTCTTCACGCGTTGCTTTTTATACCGCCTTGCTTACGGTCCTTAAGTTAAACACAATGATACACTAACAATTTTATAAATCTCTAACTTCAAATTGCGTCACAGATCCTCCGAGACACAAGATGAACTGCGCGATTAAGATATTCATAGAAGTATTAGACAACACCCCCCTCCTCCCTCCTTCTTTACCGTCTTTGAGTGTAATACAATGAGTATTATAAATATAAATATAAATCAGTTGTTGAGAAGCTGGTTCTTTTCATTCCCATATGGTTTTCATATTTATGTTAAAGATAATAATAATAAATATTCAATGAGTAACCAAAACCAGAGGCGTTAGCTTATCAGATAAGCATTGTTTTTGCTGTCATTCTCTTATTTAAATAAAAAGTTTATATTTTCTATTAGTATGTGAAAGACGCTGTTGGCTCACGTCGTGTAGTGATGCGGAATGTTAATGAATAATTTTCTAGCTCTTCTACAATGTTTAGAAACAACATAATCCTAAACAAACATATATAAGTACATTATTAATATTAAGGATTATTAAGCTAACAATATTATAGACAAGCATGAAGCTTCTCAACTTTTGATCGTTTTGAAATAAGTTGAAAATAGGGTTTTCCTAAAAAGCATTTATTTTTATTTTTTTTGACACCGTAACAACGAAAAATATTGTATGAGTCAGATGAGTAGCGACACTTACGACTTACACTCTACTGCTATAATCGAAAGTTGAAATAAAAACATACATTAATTATCTTCAGCTACCTCTTTATCTGGTGCGTTAGGGATCTAAAAGATCTCGAAACTAATTTATCCCCGGGTGCGTTGGGGACCTAATCAGTCCCCTAAAAGTACAATTCTGAAAATAATTTATATCTTCAACAAAAACAATGACATATACTTAAAAATTTCGTGGGTCAAAGATAGTCTACTGTTCTATATTTTGCTAGGTTCGCACGCAGTCATGACATAAGAATAAGCCATAAATACAAATCAAAAATTAGACATCGATTGTATCTCGTTCCGCAACCAGAGATAGAGCAATATGTGAAGTGACTAGTGATGGGAATAAAATAAAATGTTATTTGTCGATAGAAAAAGTTTAATTTACGAAGTAGTTATTTATTATAAACTACGGAAAATGTTTGTCATTAAAGCTAGCACATCGACTTTTCGCATTGTGAGCAAATCGTAATGATTTTTTTTAATTTTATTTTTTTATATATGACACACTTTACAGTTTGCGGCCAATATGGTATAAGATATTCTGCACAATAATAAAGATCTAGCTGCTCGCCATAAAATGTTTTTTTAGAAGCTTCAGAGCTGTTTACCGTGCGTCGTAATTTTTCATAACAACCCACGCAACGTCTTTTTTTTTGTTTCCTCGTTGGAAAACATGATCAACACATCTTCCTTCAGGATTTTTTTTTATTTTACTGGATAATGCCGCGGTATTGACCGATAATTTTTCTTTCTTAGAATGCTCACCAAAATTAACTCCAATTAACTATCAACTAATTAATTAAGTAACTCATTGTTTTCAACAACAATTAAAACAATTTAAAATATGAACACGTCGATATATTTACGCGAGTGCTATTTTTAAAACGTGAGCGCGTCCCCTCACATCGATACTTGAACAACACTAAAACGAGACACGCACCGCCCGCGCCACTTACCTACGTATGATTCCACGAGTAATAAAATATCCCCTAACGCAAGTAATGAAAAAAATTATAGTACTGTGTTTTAGGGACCTAATCCATCCCTAATTTTTTTATTATTTCTATGAACTCACCTTCAAGTAGGATACAAATGTGTATATTTGTCTTGCTCATATATAAAGAACTTTACAAGTTAGAGCCCCCCGCAAGGAGTGAAAAAACAGCATTTCAGTCCACGCACAATACGAAAGTCCCGCAAGAGATCTAATAGACCTCGTAACGCAGCGAACGTGTTAATAACCTAAAAATGTGTAAGTTCTTTATTTTTAAATATTTTTAAATTTTTAAATAAATAAAACTATTAAAAATCTAAATTGTTTTATTCTAAAATTCTCATTTTATAATTTAGTCAAAAGTGTTTAATTTATTTCCAGACAAGATATTGAAGGACAAAACATACATTTGATTCAATAAAACATTAACTACTGACCATTCTGAGTCACGTGAACTAAATATTAAAACACTTAATATCATATGAATTCTTACCAGTTGTAGACTTGATCGTCATCAAGAATTAATATGACGCGTGCCAGCGCATTCAATCTCCTCAACTGACCAATAAATGACTGGAGATGATGGTATTTCAAATAATTTATTAAGAACGTCACTAATTTTTATTAAGTATTATTTTAACTATGTACATGACCAGGACTCAAAGATATCTGGAATTTCATATCGGTACTTCTACAAACTAATATATTTTATCTTTTATCAATTCTTTATGAATTATACATGAACACGATACCATTGAGAAAATTGTATTTCTTTATCCATAAATATTTTTATTTACTGAACAGTATATTATGTCATAATTTTAATAATTTATAAAACAATAAACAAATAAACTCATTAATTTCAAAACAAAACTGTTGTTCGATAAGTAACTTGCGTGCTAGTAACAAGTTAGTGTCTATATAAATATTTTAAAATACGAAACAAATAATATTACATGGTAAAGTACCTATAATCATTGTGATTCAATGTCAGAAACCATTTTAAACTGACCTTACCTAATGTATTTGATACAAAAACATAATAACGGGGATCATTGACAGTAAATGATAAGAGTGAATCATGTAATAGACGCGTTTCACAGAGTCTTAATTTAAGTCTAACTATGTGTTGTACTAACAATATGTAATAGTTTAATAAAAAAATGATTCACTGTATTTCAATTTAGTCATACTATTTGGATACTAGCCATGCTTTTTTTATGTTTTATAAAGGGGAAAACACCTTATAGTTTTAGATAGTAAGTCGGTTTTGTTAATTATATATTTAAAAAAAGAAATGTATGCCCAACGTCTATTACGTGCCTTTTATATGCTAATGAGAGCTTTCCTCAATGAGAATCACTGCGACTTAATGGGATGCAGATTCATTTTTATCTCACAGAACCAATCTCACTCGATCTTTGGCTACCGGCCCACACAGCGAGAATAATATTGCTCCACGTGTTAGACAGGCCGCACACTTCATGTTTTTATGATTATCAAAGTGCTATTTAGACTTCATTAACCATTTTTGTTATAATTAATCTTTTCGCAGTCGATCACAAAACATAGCGGACTTTCGCCCAAATACATTCATCATTGTAAGACTAAATTTGAAGGTCAGATGAAAAGAGTCCTATGTGCAATACTATTATTATGTACTATTATATATATCTTATAATAATTAAACGCTTTAATTTTCAATTGTATTTGTTTTGTCACTTTTCGCAACAATGTTGACGTCACTAGACGTCATCTCGAAGTAACATGCCACATGTCGTTTCATTCAACCCACGACTAACCAAGCATTAAATACCCATTACCTTAGATGTTATAATAAATGAATACTGCATAACGTGTCTTGTTACGTCACTATCAACATTGATATCAACCAGTAAGCCAACCGGTCTCGTTTGTATTGTCTAAGGTCTGTTTCAAGGTTGCTAGTTAAGTTTAGATTACTGTCATAATTAAAACGATTAATTATTAAACTTACGTAAATGTGTATATTATGATATGATTGTATATTATATGATTTAGATAGGTTACAAAATTCATCAAACATTTCATGATTAACATTGTGTAATTATTTGGAATTAGTATGAATAAGATTAGATAACATTTCTAAATCTTAATACATTCACATAGAATTCCTAATATGCAATTATAATCTTCAAATTATCAACAAAAATATGTTAAAAAAAATGATCACGAATTATACACGTGTGTCAACAGCAAAGTATCGTTTTAAACCGTTGGGGAATCCCAACGTCATCGGCTTACACGCTACTTGTAATAGCTGGGACCACGTAAGGTAATACCCGCGGCATTCGACTTAGTATTCACTAAAGCTCTGTTGAATGATAATTATGTAATAAGCATATAAAAATTTTAATGTTCAACCTGTTATTTTATTTTTATATTTTTTTACAGTCTTATACATTTTTATAACCATTTTATTTTTTGTTATTTATTTTTTTGCACTGATTAACCTAATCCGTTACGGGTACCCTGGACCAAGAAGAGGATGACGGGAGGGTTCAGTGAGAATACCTGGAAGCATAGAAATCGCTTCCATTTTTTAAATTATTTACTAAAAAACAAACGGTTGCTATTATAGCCATATTGGAACGCCACATGATCGCTTGCGCATTCCCCGTAATGCCACCCGGAAACCCCCCAAATGAGGGTGGCTAAACAAAATGAAAAGCATATGATTATTTTAATGTTCAACCGGTTATTTTTCTCACGTTCTCGTATATTTTTATAACCATTACCTTCTGGTTAAAATGCATATTTTATTAATTTAAATTTTTTACCTTATACATCATAATATGACCTAATGTGATTTGCATTTAATGGAATTACCGAAGAAATTGGTCTTTACCTGCATAACACATAGTAACTATTTCATAACATTATTAAAACGATGAGTGTTTATAAAAACCAAGACCACAATATGAATATAGGACTTATACATTGATTGAGAAATCTGATTGGATGATTTATATGAGTATTAAAATTTTAAAAAATTGCCATAAAGGATATTTATTTGACCTTCTTAGGGATAATTAGGCTTAAAACTTTTAACACTTGATTCATATATTTAGTATGATTTATTTTATATGCCTTTATAAATTAATAAAAATATCAAAATAATATTTAAAAACTTCTTAGAAGGTCAATTTATCTCTTTGATGTATATATACTTTGAACAAACAAAAACAAATATAATACAAATAATAATAATACAAATTTTGAACAAATAATAATACAAATATAATAATACAAATTTTGAACAAATAATAATACAAATACAATAATACAAATTTTGAACAAATAATAATACAAATACAATAATACAAATTTTGAACAAATAATAATACAAATATAATAATACAAATTTTGAACAGCTTTTCTCATTTTCTACGTACTAATATTTAAATTACGGAATTGAAAATTCTATTTATAATTACAAATTATGTGCATGTTAATTTTACCATATTATTTAGTAACAGTTTGTATTAGATTTAGTAAGAGTTAGGGTATGATGGGGTTGACATGTCTATACCGACAAAAACCCCAAAAAAAAGGATAAAAACAAAAGTATCAGTTATATTCAGACTAAAGTGTATTGGTAACGAACAATAAATTGTTGTTTAAAGTGATTATTAAAAACAAGAGAAAAACCCCCGCGTTCCAATTTACTCCATGCGTGTCTGCCTTAAAATTTATGTGACGGTTCTAAGTATCTAAGTAATTATACTCCAAGAAGACTTGGAGGCAAAATAAATGTCGGTTTGTCCTATGTCCTTATTAAACTTCAAAATAAAGGTGACACAATTTGTGAAATCTTATTATAAAATTGTATTATTTCAAGTGTTAATATATTTTTTAGTGTTTCTATTTCATTTCATTCATCGTTACATAAACCATGCATAGTGAATTCCCGATTCAATCAATTATATTGTTTTAATAATTCCTATAAATTAACCTAAAGTTATTTTACAATCTTAAGTAACAAACAAACTTTCCTTTGAAACATTATCCTACAAAATAACATAAAGTAGAGTAAGCTAGAATTTGTTAAAGATATAAGTTTTAGAGAACATTACGTCTACAATAAATAGAATATATTTTATTCTATTAATATAAATTTATTAATAACAATTATTGTAACGTGTAAATGTATTTATGAATCACCCTTCGACAGTACAATATATAAGACTTCAGAAACATTTAGTCGTCAGTCGTAATACAAACTAGCAAAATGAAGTCAATTTTCCTCGCATCTGCCGCATTCTGCGTGCTCTCAATAATCATTAAAGATGCGAGTTGTAAGTCACTTGGTCCGATCGAGAAAAAGTCTATCGTATTGAATGAAGAGAATGTTAATGCGACTAGTGAAGTGACTCCAAATAATGTAATTTCAAAAAATTTGGTTCATGAAAAAGTGTTTCGAACGAAACGTAATATTGTGCAGAATAGTAGATGTCCTCTAAATACGAAAAGAATCATCGCTTGTGTTACCATCAGGTAAGCAAAGATATAAAAAATATATAGTTTAATAGTAGATAGAAGATATATTATTTTTATTTACATAAATACTCTTAACTTCATATGCAATAACAAAAACAATAACAATACAAACAACATTTATGTAAGATTAAATACTAGGAACAAGAAAAATACTAGGAAAAGTTATTGTATCCATATGTTTAAGGCATGAAATAACATAAGTCATATTTGAAAATATTTATAAACATGTATAGCCATGTTAAGCTTATTTACATTTATATAAATATAAGTCATATTAAATGTTTCAATATATCATAATCATTATATTAGTTATCGCTCCAAATATATAAACGTAGTAAACCAAAAGTTGCAAAGTAGGAGAAATATTATTAAATCCACTTGTTAACATAATATTCAAAGAATGTTAATTAAATCATTAAACTTAACACTACCCATAACTTTTCATTTATGTCTTTATTTTTCAGAAAGTTAAAATATGAAAATAACGGCAAGCGGAAACTTGGACTACATAAAATCAACAAGGCATAGAAAACAATGCAAATATAATGGATTTCTTGGAGTTTATATGAACTTTGCGGATTCAGTATTATTAATAAATTAGATGTAATCGACACTCACCGAGGCCAAATGGGAAAAACTGTATAAGAGATGTTATACATTACAATACTCTAATGACAAGTTCTATTAGAATAACTAATTTAATTTAAATAATATTGAGTATTACGTGGCAGTTACGAGAAAATTGTTTTATATAGCGTCATCTCGGACAGTATAGATTTTAGATATAAGAGTAGGAGTAAAATAAAAATTGTAGGTGTTAAAATAGTGGTAGATTAAAAACGGTGAAAAAGCTTTAATATTTTTTATGAAAGTAAATGAATGTATTTATTGCGCGACTGTACTTTTGTATAATTTTAAAAAGGTATTGTATGCTAAGATATTGTTATAAAAATCCCGATAACGATAAGCAATTTATATTTATTATTTTATTTCTGTACTTATTGTGTTTTATTATAATATTCATTATGAGTAAAAGAAAATAAAAGACATTTTATAAATATTTTTCGTTGTTATGTTATTAATAAAAAAAGCCCTTTTTGTCCTCATTCCGAAAAACGACAATGTCAATAATCCCAAGGATACTAGACCGATAGCCCTTTTTTTTTTTTTTTTTTTTTTTTATCGTTGGAAAAATGCGTTACGCATCATCCCTGCGGCCAGGAAGGTGATGACCGAGGGGGTATGTGGGACTACCCGGCAGCATAGAGGACGCTGCCATTTTTAAGGCTACTCACTAAAAAACCAACGGTTGACCTCATCGCCTTAGTGGGGCGCCACGGGATCGCTTTCGCACTCACCGTGACGCCCCGGCGGAACCTCCTGCGAGGGGCCCCGATCAACTTAGGGACACCCTCACCTCGTAGGCCTATAACGGTCGGGAGAGGTCACCCCCCTCTCCCGTCCAGGCACTACAGCTGGGGAAGGAGGCTGCGGGCGTAATCCCGCCTCCTTCGACCCAGCCTACCCCTGCGAAGCGGTTCAGAGGAGGCTGCCTCTCTGTCCCGCTCCGCGGCCTCCTTCGCGGCAATGACTTGCTCGCAGAAGGAGGCCATAGCGACCCAGGACCTCTCGTCGTCGAGCATCGCGGAAACAACGCTCGGCAACGAGAGGTCGCTGCCAACCACGGCCGTCAGCTCAGTACGCTGACGGTCCCAGGCTGCGCACTCCGCCAAGGTGTGACGAGCCGTGTCCACGGGCTCGTCACAGTGGTGGCAGGAGGGGGCCGCCTCTCTGCGTGCGATCTTGTGCAGGTACTCACCGAAGCACCCATGCCCCGTGAGCACCTGCACAAGACGGAACGTTAGAGTCCCGTGCCGCCGGCCGATCCAACGATCGAGATGGGGGGAAATAGCCCCCACCGTCGCAAGACCGGCCGACGGGGACTCTAAGTCCCTACTCCACTGTCGGATCAGGGCTCGGTGAGCTAAAGCCCTGATCCGATCCGCCTCGAGCCTAACCCGCCCGACCCTCGCTTCTACCCGGTGCCAATACACTCCGGCGAGGACCCGCGCCTGTAGCTCCCAGGGCGGATCGCTCGCCAGGAGTGTGGCCGCAGTGTATGACACCGTACGGTACCCCCTGATCACCCTCACCGCTAGGACCCTTTGCGTGCGACGCAAAAGGGCCCTGGAATCCGCGGTGAGGGCTCCCGACCATATGGGAGCACCGTACAGGGCCATGCTCCTCACCACTCCGGCGTATAACCGGCGGCAAGGAGCCTGCGGCCCTCCGGCGTTGGGTAGAAGCCTACTCAAGGCGACTGCAGTGGAGAGTAACTTCGGGGCCAGCAGAGAGAAGTGGGCCCCGAAGTTCCATCTACCGTCCAGGGTGAGGCCCAGATACTTCATCTGGGCCTTCACCGCCACCCGCGCACCCTGGACGGAGATATACGCCCGACGAGGGGGACCCCGGCGAGGGCCGTGGAACAGGATGGCCTCCGTCTTGGCAACGGAGACCTCCAGTCCCAACAGCCCTATGCGGTCCGCTACCAACGTAGCGCCGACCGTGGCAAGACGGGCTGCCTCAGCAAAGCTCCCTCCGCGCGCCGTGACGAGGGTATCATCTGCGTAACACAGCACCCTCGTCCGGGGAAGGAGCGGACAGCGAAGCAGCCAGTCGTAGCCCAGGTTCCACAAGACCGGTCCCAAAACGGACCCTTGTGGAACCCCTCGGCTCACACCACGTCGGTAGACCCGCCGGTCGCCGCACTCCCACAGGACCTCTCTATCCTGCAGGTACGCCCTCAACAGCCTGCGGAGATAGGGAGGCACTCCATGGAACCGGAGCGCCTCAACCAAAGTCTCGAACGGCAGGCTGTTGAAGGCGTTGGCGACGTCCAGCGAAACCGCCAGGACGACATCCCCCTCGGATACAGCCTCTTCGGTCAGGTCCCTCAGAGCCCTCAGGGCGTCGATCGTTGAACGACCCGCCCTGAAGCCGAACTGGGCGTCTGAGAGACCTGGACCGACCTCCAGGAGGTGCTGGACGAGACGGGCAGAGAGGACTCTCTCGAAGAGCTTGCCCATCTCGTCCAGCAGCACGATCGGCCTGTATGCGAAAGGAGAATCGGCAGAACGACCCTCCTTCCGCAACAGGCACAACCTGCCCTCCTTCCAGGCTTTCGGGAACTGTCCAGTGCGCAAACACAGGTTGAACAGTTCCCGAAGCCTGCCTCCCAGGTATTCCAGGGCGATGACCAGAACCCGCCCCGGAATACCGTCCGGCCCCGGCGCAGTGTTGCGGGCTCGCAGGCGACTCAGCGCGACTCAGCGCGACTCGGCCTCCGTGATGACTGGTACAGAACCAGCTCCCCCCCTTTGAGAGGGGGGAGCCATCACAGGAGGAGAGTGGCCGGTGGAATCCGGGAAGAGTTCCCCCACCAGCCGCTCGAGGAAATCCGGCTGAAGGGACTCCATGACCGGGGCGGTCGCGGCGCGGATTTTATTCCGCGCAACGCGATACGGTCGCCCCCATGGGTCCCTATCGAGACCGGCCAGGATTTCCTCCCGAGCTAGGTCCTTCGCCTTCCGAATCGCGAGCTGCAGGGTCGACTTCGCTTAGACCGATAGCCCTAACAAATACAATTTCCAAAATATTTTTCTCTTTTTTACAAACTAAAATGACGCAATTCATGATTAACAATAGATATTTCGGGCCTAATCACCAGAAAGGGTTTTTGCCCGGAATTTCTGGATGCCTGGAACATAATACGTTAATATCGGAAAGCCTTAAAGATGCTAGAACTTTACGGAAAACGCTTTATTATTGAAAATCAATCTTGGTACAACAATATATAAAATATGTAACAAATTAATTTCCCTTATACGTTAGAAAAATGATTTTTGAAGGTCTTCTTAATTTGACTTGACTACATACTTGTACTTGGATAAAAAACCAATGCCAAGTGCGGATCTGATTCGCGCACAGGATCCTTAAATTCGTAGTTCAACATGTAAATAGTTCGTTGAACCCCGAGATTCGAGTCTCGGAGATTTTTGACAAACCTACCATTTTCTGTTAAAAAGGTCGTACTATATTCCCTATAACATCAATCAAATGATCAATTAAAATGATCATCCAATAACTGTTAGGTATCAGTGTATATCCTAACATTCACTGTCCATGTGATCTAATGACTCAGACACCAAATATTTAAATGAGGCAACTTTAGTTGTCATCATTTCAATGCAACGTAATCTTAAGGAATGTATCGTTTTGAGGAAAACAGTGTTTTTTAATAGTGCCAGCATGTATAACAAATTTAATTAGAACTTGATTACAAAATACAAATCTAATCGTTGCAATAACGATTATAACGACGACACAGTTCGACACAGAGATCACAGTTTCAAAATCTGCCCATTGTGATGATTTTTTCATAGTATAATATTCAAATTGAATGAATTGTAACAACTTTCCTAAAAAAAGCTCCTAATTTGAAAACATACAAGTACATACATTTTAATGTATCAAAATAAAATTTAAGTAAGATTTGAATGTCTTTTTTGTTGAAGTCGAACTCATTCACGACACCGATATCCTGAACCTTGTTAAAAAATATACTACAGAATATGTCTTTATCTTAGCTCTCTAACATTTTTACTATGGCAATGCAAAAGATAGAATGAAAAAATTGAATCACAGAAATTACTATTTTTTTTTAAATAATTAGATGCTACGTAATACAGAAAAATGAATTTTGATAAATAAATCTATACATACTATTATAAGAAAAAATATATATAATATTCATTTTATCATTTTAATTACAAGTTTTTCAATTTGTTTTAATATGATTTTTAATATACTTAAGTGATAACAGAATTCTTCACTAATAAATAAAATAAAAAGCGCATACAATGACAAACTGAAGTTTTTATTGTTTTTACATAAAATAACATATTTGTGTTTATTTACATATATTTTTTATATTATTAATGAAACATGTAAACAACATTGTCACACCACAAAGCCAGGGAGATAATAATGACGGGAAACTTACCTGACGTGTACCAATTTATTGAACCCGCAACTTTTAATTCCAAGGACCCTGGCAAATACGTGGGTTTTATTTATATTTTTATTAAAAGATAGACCAAAAACTATTACTTTTTACTTTAAATGGAATGTTACATAATCAACAGTTTTGTTTAACAAACGGTTGGTAAAGCACTGTTGTTATATCAAACTGTTCATAGTACTCTCGTATTTATCAGATAAACAACAGGAAGTTAGTTCTGTCTCGTGTCTGTCTTTAGTCTTCTGATATATTAAGGACTTTCTATATTTCATGACGAATTAATGTAATATTATTTTGTAGGACGATGTTACATATTGTAGATCGAAAAGACATGGACGTTTTAAAATAAATAATAGCTATACTTAATAAAAACAAATAAGATATTAACAGTTTTCTTAATGTAATGTTACCCAACTAGTACTAAATGTAATTCTTGGCGGCAGCGTAATGGAGAGAATAGGTAAATAAAGGCGTATTTTTAGTACTATATTTAGATTCAAAATGACATCGGGACGCTCATGCCTACACACTAGAATAAGCAAATAAGTTAAGCAGCATCTTCAGTTAGGCAAATTCGCCACAGCTTGGTATGTTTACTTTACATACCTTCATAAAATTATTTGTGACGGCATTCTGCGTTTAGTAACATGGGCAAGTGTGGAATATTTTTTTTGTTACAAGCAAATTCAATCAACAATCAATCTTCAATCTTTAAAGCATATGAACAAACTAAGGACTTTCAATAACTGAGTTGTTAAAAATCTGCAACATCTATTTTATTATTATTTATAAAGCGCGGCTGTGCAGGGCTAAGAGAGCCCAGTATCACTGCGACCTAAAAGATCTATTATGATCGCCATTGCCTACAGTTCACTGCATAGTTCTGCAACTCTGAGGTATTGCAGTATTTTCTTTGTAGTGATATGTCGGACATCCACTGGGTCCAGGATGTGTTTCCCCAGGCTGTCACTACGTTTACCCATCACCGGTCCGCACTCAGATAGAAGATGGATAAGGGTTTCATACGCCTCGTGGCAATACCTGCACACTTTTCCATTCTCTAATTTGAGAGTCTAATTATCTATACTGCAAAGTTAGAAACATCGGTTAGGATTTTCGAAAGAAACCTAATAGATGTCACCACCGTCCCGATGAAGACGATTACATATAGAATGCTTAATTCACCGAGACGGACAGCGATACGGTAGCTCGGTTGGTAGAGCGACGGGACGGTTTCCCAGTAGTCGCGGGTTCGAATCCCTGCCCGTATCGGTTTATTTTTCATTCTTTATTAAAGATATTTTCAAAAATCTTAGATCTAGCCGGGTTACTTATTCTAAACTTCTTTTCAATAACACACTTTACTAGAATTCTTACTAGTTCTCACATATTAATTTTGGTCAATACTACAAAAGAGATATTTTTTAAATAAATTAAAAGAGTATCTTCGGAATTTCTGATATTTCTCAAAGTGGATCTGAAAAAATCACCGATAACGGAAGTTCATTCCATATTTTAGTAGAATGTGTATGTAAATTTCTTATGAACCGCACTGTAGAACAACGTCACATGTCTGAATGTTGGGGATGGTTTCGTAGCCGGTGGCGTAAAGTGCTATAGTCGGCGGTAGGAATAAATATAATTAAAACAGATAAATCTAAATGAGAAATCTAATTATGAATACATTTTTAACAATTTTCAATTCCACATATATAGCATTGAAGACTAATAATAATAAATAAATGATGATGAATGAAATATTCATCAATTATTTTTAGGCATAGCTCACTCCAACTTATAATTTTATGATTTATTTTTCCACGTATCTACAATTACGTGTTTAGGTTGTAATCATTTTCAACATATTTTACAAGTGGTATTTACGAATGACGCTACAGGTGGTATTATATACAGAGTGGTGGCAGAAGTCGTGGGTTCGAAATCCAGTCCGTATCGATTTCTTTTTCATTCAATATATTTTTTAAATTTAAATCATTTTAACATAGTTATACATTTGGCAGTTTATATTTGGCATTTTATTCTATCTAATTATTTGGCATTTTAAAATAAAATTGTATAATTGTATTACTGCCCCGTAGGTCGAGTGGTTAGCGCAGACGCCTAATGTATAGCGACGCTGAGGGGCTCGGGTTCGATCCCAACAGGGACAGGCATGTATGTAATGAGCTCAGATATCTGTATTTCTGGGTTTGGTAGTTTATTAAATATATTCTCAGTATTTATATGTGTATTTCTATGTATTTGTATCGTTGTCTAACACCCTTAACACAAGCAAATAATTTGCTTACTTAGGGGTTAGATCACTGTGTGTAACTTGTCCTGTATTATTATTATTATTTTTTTTTATTATTATTATTAATATACATATATAGATATTTCAAATTCCATTGTGAATCATTGAAGACGCCTAATAATTTTACTACCTATAATTACTATGTGAGTATGTACTAAGTGACATTAGCTTTGCAATTTTACCTTATATGTACCAAGAAACAAATTATGTGACGACGGTAATTAATTCAGTGTTCTAAATGTGGTTTGACTAGACTCTAGATAAACCAGTTACAAGAATTTTAAATATTAATTCATAAATTTATTATACATACTTTAGTTCATGATAGAGATATAAGTTCATATAAGAAATACAATTCTTAATTTTTACTGAATCTATAAATTTCGGATAATAGTATATAAGAGAAAAAATTTAAAAGAGGAAGGAATTGGTTGGTTATTAAGAGTTAAACTAAATGAATGCTCTATTTTTAAATACATTTGAATATAATTATATAAGAATTAAGGTTTAAAGAGCTCTCCCTTTAAACCTTATTTCTTATATTCCTTACAATTCCGCGATAAAAATGATTGTTTCTAAAAAGTGAGAATAAACCAAAAAAATGAAATAGACCATAAAGAGAAGCTTACTGCAAATATCCTAACAGATAAAGACGATCATTTATAGAATGCTTAATTTACCGAGACGAACAGCGATACGGTAGCTCAATTGGTAAAGCAACGAGACAGTTTCTCAGAGGTCGCGGGTTCGATTTCCTGCTCGTATCGGTTTATTTTTCGATCTATATTTATATGAATTTAAATAAGCTTAACATGGCTATACATGTTTATAGATATTTTCAAACATAAGCTTGGATACTAGAATGCGTTGGTGTTTGGGATTATTTCCTTTAACCAAAATGTCATGCATAAATTTGGACAATTTATTACAAAAAGGAGTTATTTTTTGAACCAATTATTTATTCGTTAATTTCCAATTAATTTTCACATGTATCTATTAACAAATTAGAAAACTAAGTAATTTTTTTCCATTACTAATGTATTTTATTCCGAATGTACATTATATTATGTAATATATGAAATGATGTAAGCCTAAGTATTGAAGTGTCTTTGAAAATTCCCGTAACTCACTCAAAAATACATGTGTATTTGAAGACAATAATATTATAATACTAATACTTCATTGTCAATTTATTCTAGTTGTGACCTCATACTGTCGGGAATCATTCAGCAACATGCGTATATAAAATAATCCTCACTTGTGGTTAGACCATTAGTGTCAATACACATCCAGTGAAATGAAGTTTATTTTATTATTATGTGCTGTCTGCCTTCTATTACAATATGCGAGTTGTAGATCGCTTCGACAGAATAAGAAAATTGTGACCTTAAATAAATTAAGTGGCAGTGAACTTAACCATGACTTAAGTACCTTAGAGATAGCTTTTCCAGTGTTAAGAAGAATACGTCAAGTTCTAAAAGTTATAAAATGCCCAAAGGGATGGAAACGATTTGGCAAAATATGTAATGAATAGGTAGTGTGTATAATACGCAGGATATGTTTATAACGATACGCTGATTTCTACAATCATACTGCACGCCGCTGCCTGCAATACCATGACTAAAACCTGGCTATATGGCGTTCCTAAGCAGTATTTTCTCAAGGAACTTTCTATTACAAACTACCAAGATGTGGAATTAACTTCAGCGGTGTTTCCAGAACGAGATGATATAGGCGCCTTTAGAAACAACGTCTAATCTTTACGCAGAGATCAGCAACGGACTTGTTTGATGAACTTATGAAAAGTTAAAACTCTTTTGAAATATAAAAAAACTAGAAATTTTGTAGCATTAACACAAAATATTATAAAAAATATATATCTAATTATTTGATATATTATTTGTCATTAAGGAATTATTGGTTTTGTTTTTATGGTTTGCAAGAAAAGTTAATTGATTGTTGTATTATAAACTATTCTGGGCTCGATTAATAATTCATTGTTCAACAATCGTATTGGGTGACGTCAGTTTCCCAGCTTTGCCTATATTTGTTATTATTTTCACGAATATAATGATTCCTTGTAATATTTGTTATTGTTGTGAGTTTATTTTTGTGTTTATGAAAAATATTTACGTTTTGAAGTGAATTATAACAAATATTTTTTTATGTTGTTTTTTTATTTTAAGGTCTCTTGCTATTTGCTTTTGAAAAATTATATTTATATATTATTTTTTTGGTAGTAAATCTGCTTTATTTCATCGAAAAATGCTTTTATTTTATCCAAACTCCACATAAACGGTAAGTTATAGCAAAATATTAAATGTGTAATATATATTGAAATAGCATCAAAATATATTTTATTTAATATAATCTATCTATAGTCCGCACATAATTATTGAGAAAAATATAATATAAAGTACGTAACTATTCATGTTTAAAATGTATATTTTTTTACTATAATCGGTTCTATCCGAGTACGACATCCAAATAATATTACTTTTCTAATAATGCCCAAACAATTGAGGAAATACCTTTAATTCTAGCAATGTTCTTTTGATAAATCAAATGATTATTGGACATTTTATGTAATTTTATTTCATTGAATCATTAACTGGGTTAATGGAGTTGAAATTTAAATAACCCGCTTCTTGGAAAGCGCCATTTAAGGTAGAATATACTAAGTACTAAGGAACAAAAAACAAAACACAGTTGAATCTTAAGTATTTTATTTGATGAGTAGTTCCAGTGGATTGTGGTCGTAGTCCTCGAGTCGTAGCTGGCATGGGCTGTCTTCAACTGTCTCACCGATCTTACCCAGCAACCAGAACGTCTCCATCGTGCCCTTACCCTGAAGAACTGGATTTGTTTTTATTTAAACCTAAGGTTAAAGTACAATTTGTGTGTTTTAATCCTTTTAAGTGCTTTTCTAGTTTTGCCTTATCGAACTTGCCTTTTATCAAAATAAATATAAAAAATTGTATTGTAATACAAACAATGAAAGTGACGAAATCTGTATTTAAAGCTATCATTTTCTTGAGTCATTAGATTTAATTAGGATCACCTATCGTTTCGAAAACTTACCGCTACGTCTATAATGCCTCTGGACTCAGTTATATAATTTCCTATTTGATCTAGAGCCTCTTTGGTAGTTTGCGATATGTGAATTTTCATAGCTGAAACAAAGTTATAAATACAAACATGGTTTTACCAATCAAAAAATGTGAATGGAATCCCAATATATATAGATAGAATCAAGAGATTATTAGCGGTTAATTATTTTAGATGTCAGTAATCCATCCCATAGTCCTATGTGTGACAGGAGCTAATTACTTATAACAATGACAGGTATATTAATTCCCACACCAGACTCATTGTAATTTTCTATTGACAGTCTAAAAGCTCGATAGCTAAGAATTGAACTTTTGGTTATAACTGGCATTTTATAACCGCCATCTTTTAACTACTACACTAATCTCACGACCGGGCATGTTTTATCAGGTGAAAAATAACTGTATTGAAGATACTTTGACTTGACTTAAATATACTGACCTTCTCCTGTGCTCTCCATCCTGCTGGCGGTGTTGATGGTGTCACCAAAGAGACAGTACCGCGGCATGGTTGCACCCACGACTCCGGCCACGCACGGCCCCGTGTTGACACCCGCTCGGACGCGCAGTGCCTCGCCCGGCCGGTGGGGCACCACTGCGCCCTGCACGCTACGCAGGAGTGATAGAGACATATCTGCTATCTCCGAAGCGTGGCGGTTTCCTGCGTATATTAAACATTCCACTTTTATTTATTTTTTTAATACGTGGTTGATCTAAATCTAAAAAGGATGTCAAGACCTCTGATGTGATAAAGAAATTCTTGTTATTCCAATGTCTTCAAAATATCGGCGTCTTATTGGATGCCGGATAGACCTACATAACATCCACAATCTTTTCCGTAGCATTATCAGAGTATAAATAAAGCCGTTCCGTTTAAAAAGGGATATATTGTATAAGTTGCTTTTGTTATATTATGAGAAGTTGACATGTACGTCAAATATGTTTTCCTTAATCGATTATCAAAAGTAGTTTAAGAGTTGATGTTCCTAAATTTCCAATACTTTTAAGAGAATGACGAAATACAGGTGTTTCAGTTATAAGTATGAGTCTGAGGTGAGGTCAGTGTACACTACCGAGAAAATATAAATTTCCATACACGGTAACCAATAATACATCCAATAGCACTATACTAGCAATTAATGTAAGTATATCTGACTGGCTTTTCGATACATTTTTACTACACTCTTACTTTATATATATAGACATAAGCTTAGTAGGTTTAAATTATCAATATACCAAATTATTTCATTTTAAATAAACATTTACCGTTTCTCTGAGGTAATCCAGATACCACCATGTACGCATCGCCTATCGTCTCTACTTTATAAACATTGTATTGCATTATTCTGTCATCGAACAATCTGAAAAGTGAAAAAGAAGAAACAATATTGAATTCCATAAAACAAATCTGATCTTATAGCATAAAAAATATATCATATATTTTGTAAATCATATAAAATTTGTTATGATAATTAACGAATATCATTCATCGATTTTGATAGAAAATACAATTATTTATTTCAGTGCAATTGTAATTTACTTACAGTTTAAAATTAACTCGAGGTTAATTTTGATAGCTACATATAATATTGTAGACCAGTACAATAAAACTTTTCGTTATTTGTCGAAAGTTTTAAAATAGGTAAAGGTAAAGAAGTTACCTGTAAAGCATGTTGAGCATATTAATAATTTCCATTGGCGTGCTATTGGCGGATATGTTAGTGAAGCCGACGATATCACTAAAATAAATTGTGACAGCGTCAAACGCTTCGGCTGGCACAGTTCTTTGAGCGCGAAGTCTTCTTAAGACTGGAAGCGGCAGCATTCTAGAGAGAAGCACATCACTTTTCTGCTTCTCAGCCATCAACTGTTCCGTGCTGAGCTGTATCGATTCTGTGAACGCCTGTAATTTTTTACCCTATTTACGTTTGATGAATTCGACGTAAATTTTTAGGATAAGTATGTTACGGTTTCTTGTTTCTTTTTTATTTATCATTCTAAATATATGTACTTATCTATACATGTAATAAACCTGTAGAGGAGTAGTCTTTGTACATTGAAAATATTTAAAAAATATACCAGGATGTGAAGTAATAACCAATAGAATCCATTTACAGCATTTTTTAAATCTTTGTCTGTTTATCTGTTTGTCTTTTAGTTGTGCACACAACACGAAAAAAAAAAAATCAAAGATTCATTCATAATATAACCTTTATATAAGCAAGAAAACCCAAAACAAAGTTTTTTTCTTATTGTCTGTTCGTCTGAATGTCTGTTTGTTTGTGCACTCCTATCACAGAAACGGATTAATCAATGTGGATGCAGTTTTCGGGAATATATTGTCATGGGATTCTTTATATTTTGTTTTTTAACAATCGGTTAACAAAAAAATAAGTTAATAATCTCTTATTGTAGTACCATTGCTTCTTACCAGTTTGAAGGTTTATAGTTTTTACATACATTAGTAAGTACAAAGGGTACTTTTTATCAAAATCGAAAACAACGCGTACGAAGTCGCACTCATAGCAAGTTACATACTATAAAGCAAAGTCGCTTTTCGGGTCTGTCCCTATGTCTGTATGTATGTATGCTCAGATCTTTAAAACTACGCAACGGATTTTGATGCAGTTTTTTTAATAGATAGAGTGATGCAAGAGGAAGGTTTATATGTATAATAACATGCTTAATATATCAGAGAACCACTGATCATTTCAAGATTTCTAATGTGAAGTCGTAAACAAACACATTGTTTTGCGCTTACAATGCAAACACTGGTTGAACTCTACCAGATAGATCAAATTAATATACTAAGTATTGTATACCTTAAAAAGTTCTATAACAAAAACCTGCTATGTTATATGTTTATCTCTTAGGGATAACCCAAAATAGGAAATTTTTATCCTTTACTTTTTACGAAAAATAATAGGTTATTTACGAAGTGATTTTAAGAAATACAGGTTTAATCCTTATCTAATTAAGTAACTTAAATACATTTTACATTTAATATGGAACAACATAGCTCTTTACAGCAATTTAAATAAATATTTTCGAAGATATTACAGATTTAAAATATAGGGTCTTCGCGTTTGCGGCGGTACAGTCTACCGGCGCACTCTGGTATGGAACCGTGCAAACCGTCTCAAAAATGGCTTTTGTGAATGTTCAGTATTGAAAATTTTGTTAATGCATATAGCTAATTAAATGTTTATCATTTAAAATAGATTTTTTTTAAATAAAACTAGACCTTCAAGTTGATGGTGAAAATAACGTCGATTGTGTAACTGAGAATTCCTCAAGTTTACATGGTCATATTGTGATTATGTTCAATGAAAATCTGTAAGTGTGATATATGGTTATAATGGTTATTAAGTACTCTGTTTATGAAGTATTTAAATGGATGTTTAAGTAAAAACAAGAGAGATAAAAAAATAATTACAGCACCTAATATTGTATCCTTATTAAAATCTTTAAATATGCTTTTGACAGTAAGCGATGTCTGCCGATATCGTAATTTTGATTGTATCACTTAAAATAAGTCATATAGAAGCCAATACAAAAAAAGAGAAGTGGGAATTGTTTTACTACGAATTTAAGGTGTGCGAAGCCGCGGGCAAAAAGCTTGTTAACAATAATTGTGCTATTGTTGTTCCAAATTAGCAGATTTCCGTTATCTTAGAATGAATACAATTATAATCTTACGGTCTATTAACTCGAGCATTGAATAGATAAACTTAAAGATAAAGTCTGTTTTAAGTTCTTGTACAACTTCTTAAAACTAAATTTAGATTTTTTTTTAATTACGAAACCGTTAAGTGCTTTATCAAAATTTTTCATTATAAGAACAAAAATAGAGAAAATTATTCTATACATTCTTCAGTATTTGCTAGAAGAAAATGTAAAACATCCTCTACATTATGGAAGAGACACTCGTTTTAAAATGTATAATGCTTGGAGCTAGCTGTACGGTGAACATTTTGCTCTATATTAACTACTAGCTGTTGCCCGCTGCTTCGCACGTCTTAATTTCGTAGTAAAACATTCCCCTTTATCTTTTTTTGTATTGGCTTCTATATGACTTGTTTTAAGTGATAAAATAAAAATTACGACATCGGCAGACATCGCTCACTGTCAAAAATCTATGTACCTAAAGTTTTTAATAAGGATACAATATTAGATACTGTAATTTTTAATACCTCTCTTGTTTTTACTTAAACGTCCATTTAAAAACTTTTTAAACAGAGTAGCTATATGCATTAATAACATTTTCAATATTAAACATTCACAAAAGCCATTTTTGAGATGGTTTGCATAGTTTCATACCATAGTACGCCAGCCGACCGTACCCCCGCAAACGCGATGTCCCTATATTTTAAATCTGAAATATCTTCCAAAATATTTATTTAAATTACATGCTGTAAATGCTGTTTCATATTAAATGTAAAATGTGTTTAAGGTACTGAATAAGATAAGGACTAATGCTATGCTTGCTTAAAATCGCTTCATAAATAAACCATTATTTCTCGTAAAAAGTAAAGTATAAAAATTTGCTATTGTGGGTTATCTATATATAATTATAACTTTTTAAGGTATACAATACTTAGTACATTATTTTGATCTATCTCGTAGAGTTCAGCCAGCGTTTGCATTGTAAGTGCAAAACAGTTGTTTACGACTTCGCATTAGGAATCTTAAAATTATCAGTGGTTTTCTAATATATTAAGCTTGTTATTATACATATAAAAATTCCTCTTGAATTATTCTATCCATTAAAAAACTGCATCATAATCCATTGTTTGCCATCCAGTTTTAAAGATCTAAGCATACATACAGACTAAGGGACAGACGCGGGAAACGACTTTGCTTTATACTATATTGCAATGATTTATTTGCATTTACATTAATTACTGAAAACTAATTATTTTATAATGAAAATAAAATGATTTAATAGTTACATAATTTAATTCCAAGTGTCGAAGAAGCTTAATTTCTTCCATTTATTTTTTTTTTATGTATTTATCTTTGTTATTTACATTTATGATCCACTGAAATTTTTCCTTCAATATAGGTATCTCATGAAAGATTCATTGAAATTCTTTCAGTGTCTGAAACGTTCTACAGGTTATATCGAAGCGTATAATTTATTGATATATTGTGAGACAGTTAGAATAATTTATTATAACTATTAATATTATTTGTGAGTTACATGCACTTAAAAAATGTAATGTATTATAAATTGATCTTATTAATTTTTCATTACATTTTAACAATATATTAACAAATCTATCGCGCAAAAACGCGCAAAAACGCTCGTCTTCACCCTCTACACTCCTCTCTCTACCTAACCAAATTTGGAAAAAACCTACTAATGCCTTCTTTGAAATACGTTGTAGAAATGAACCGATGCTTGTTCTAGAAAGGGCAAAGGTCTTTAAATAAGTTATAGAGAGATTTTGCTGTTATAACTCTCACTCCCACTTCTACCGCGTACAAGCTTACTATAAATTTATTCATGGACAGTTCGTTTGTCAGTTCGTAATACTTATTAAGCTTAAATGTGTGATCCATGGGAATGTTTATTTCCCAAGGAATAGTAAGCCCCACAAGTATCACGCGCCACAAGTGCTTAGAATACAGGAATGAGTCCGGTCTGGATGACGAAACACCAACATCCCCAGGGATTTTGTAATGTTTTTCATATGTGTCCATCATGAGAGTCCAATCAGGAGCCGCGCCTAAAGGTAAAGTACTTTATTAGCGATAACTGTTGCCTGTTGGACGCGGTCACGGTCCACGTAGACTGTAAAAATATATTTATATGGCTTATGATCGTAGTCATAAAGAATCACGGGCAACAGCTAGTGATAATATGAATCCCTCCATGATAGTGGTATTAGTGACTATAAATCATTCTAACTTTAAATGTTTATATTTATTAATATTCGTATTTATGAAACCTACCTATCTACCTACCCATCTGAAAAAGTCTTGAATCATGTTACTTAATACATTTATAATTAATTACATTATCGAAATTTTTAGGCGGATCTTTATTTTATTAAATAAAAAATATATGTATTTCTCGTAATAAAAATATAACCTTTGTTAGGGACCATCAGAGCGATAATGTAGGATTCTAAAGGTAAAATATTTTATTAAATCGGCTCAGTAGTTTCGGAGCCTATTTAATTCAAACAAACAATCAAATCTTTGCTCCTTATAATATTAGTGATGATGATGATGATAATTATAAATTCTAATACTAAATTATTTTTTTTTAATCGGTCCTGTAGTTTCGGAGCCTATTCAATTCAAACAAACAAACAAATCTTTCCTCTTTATAATATTAGGATAGATTAATAAAGATACTTAAACAATTGAAAATTTTATGTATCTGTAGGTTCATTTAGTACAGTTCAGAAACCAGTAACATAACTTTAAAAAGCAGAAAAAATAATTAAATTAAAAATTTTAAAAAACCCCCGATAGAAAAAGACCTCTAAAAATAATAAAAATAATATTATTATGTACTTACTGAATTCGTTGCGTCGGGGGACCGTTTAATAAAGGAATAAATTAAAATGCAAGTAAGTTACCAAGGCAAATAAAGAAATTACGATATCGATTCGTATAGTCTAAGTCCTCAATGATTAACTTCGTAAAATAGACACCATCGTCAACGTTCCCCAACGGTCCCACGAAGCAACGACTTCAATAAGTACATAATAATATTATTTTTATTCTTTTTAGAGGTCTTTTTGTATCGGGGGTTTTTTAATTTTTTTAGATTCAAAATCTAAAAATACAAACTTTTGTTCTAAATTTTTTTAACATACTTTATTATTTTTCGATTCAATGTCGCGGACCTGTTAGCAAATTTAAGTCGGAGTATTTTAATGTGTTTGAATATATTACCCGATAGCAAAAGATTATTAATATTTTGCCATTTACTCAGAAGCAAAGTTAGTAAATAATTATTTCTCGGAAGAAAGGTTCTCATTCGCGTATATTAATGGGCAAAGATAGTCACTATTTTATCTACGCTCAAAAGTATCTTATATCTTATAAGGGTAAAGGTAACCATGTATAATAATTTGTACCTACTATAAAAAAAAATAAAAATAAATAAATAAATAAAAAAACTGACCTGTATGGTAGTGACGGTATGCCTCAGTATTAGTATAAGTACAGGTGACGCGAGTAACACAACCGCTAGTATCGCCACGCCGATGGCGAGTGTCCGACGAGCAAACCATACTTCCTGAACAGCTGATTCTCTGAAAGTTTGTGGAGTAGATTTAAGGAATGTGGCTATTTTTATATTCCTTTCCCTGTAAGTAATTACATAAATTTTCTCGATTCCTATATGGTTAATCATAAATAATGTTGTGTATGAAAATAATATTGATGGTAGATTAACTTATCTAAACAGATAAGTTAATTTTACTTAGCGAGTTACGCTTCAGATACAATACAAAATTAAAAAGACTTAAGGTTTTATTTTAATTAACTCATAAAATCTTTTATAACTGCCCGTTGGTATAGCGACGCAATGGGGGCTCGGGTTCGATCCCCGACAGGGACAGGCACGTATGTGATAAACATAGATGTCTGTATTTCTGGGTTTGGTAGGTTATTATTATTTGAAAATGTCATTACAACTAACAAGCTTATAAAATTTACTGTAATTTTTGATTCAAAGTAAAACTAATTTCTGATTAAAAAAAATCATTTGTACCTCACATATGTCCATAAATTTGTTTGCAGGATCCTCGATTTTTCAAAGAAAGTGTTGGTTTCTTTTAAATAACTTTTTGCCGCGATGTTCCACGCCGTTATATCAAATTCCTGATCACCAATATTTGTTAAGTTTGTTACTTTATAGCTGAAAATATAAACATGAAGAGTATTAAAAACAAAATCGATAAACCTATTATTTTTGTTGAGATTAATGTCAGTCTCTATAAGCTGGCTTAACGTAACATAAAATCATAACATTAACTGGAATTATCTATAGTTTGACAGTTTTACTATTATACGCATAATTAATAACTTAACCAAATATATCATTACTAATATCGATTTAATTTTAACGTATTTTGGCATGTTTTCGATACATAGGATTACAGTTGCAATTTTAAATGGAACCTTCCTCAGAGAACAATAGAAAAGAAACTGCTTTTTTTTAATATTAAGATTTAGAAAACTTTAACAATTTGTTTTGTCCAAACAATGCAGATTTTATATATTTATGTTATATATGTTAGCAATTTATAATTTAAACAAAAGTAATCAATGATCAAGTCAGTATGATGAACTGAATACCAAATTTAAAAAAGCATGACATTTTCTGAAACAAAATGACTTTATTGCATTTATTTTAATCTGTTTCTGGTTTAACAAGTAATCAAATATTTAACTTACTTGTTAGAACTAGTACCGTTGGTTTGTTTTATTACTATATATATTAAATTGTGGAAGTAAGCTTAGCTTGCAAGTATTAATAGCGCTGTTAATTTATGATATTAGACGATGTCTCTTAGTCAAAGAGCCACCCTATGCAGTGGTGAATACATTAAAATTTTGATAGTTTATGAACTGACAACTAATCAGTTCTCAATTATACTTATATAAGGGTTAGACTTACAACATATACATTTTCTCCAAAACGCTAATGTGTTCAAATTTCTCTAATTCCAAATACTGGATGGCTGATTGCAGATGTTCCAATGCCAGCCGCAGCTGATGTTGTATTGACGCCAAAATATGTCCCCGATCATCAGGATTTAAAGGATATGTGACGAAGGTTAGTGAAATCGACAGTTCTTCCAAGGATTTTACCAACTCGTAACAAGCTGATAGTTGTCTGAAAATATAGAATTCATTATCTATTATGAGATAATAATTTAAAAAGATTAAAAAGATCTCCATCTCGTTAGTGTTAAATATTTTATGTAGAAAGCGGAGGACTTTTAATTTATGTACCAAGAGCATAAGATAGAAATGTGATCTCACAGATGTATATGGTCGCTTTAATTAAAGCGCAGTAACTTTAGAACTACGTGTCCACTAGAATTAACCAAGACATGTAATTTCCTTTAAACTTTTGCCTTACGTTAGTGAAATAAAAAATACATCCAGTTTATTTAAAAGGTCACATAGACATGTATAAATGTAAACGTAATATTACATTTAATATGTTTATTTTAATTATAAGTAATTTATCAAAAAAAAAATCAATTATAATTTCTAAGGTTGTGATTCTTTTATTCATAATTAGCAATTCATATAAAATAATAACAATATTCTTAATGAGGATGATAGGGAAAATATTAAGTTAGTATTTGTATTCTTATTTAAACTGATATATTAATTATCCACTTCCGGTTGCGGCGAGTGTGGTTTAAGACCACAAAATTATATATATAAAATAACAATTATACATAATTCCAGATTTGCCTCAGTTTAGTGTAATTTATATAATTATAGTTTATTTCAGTAAACAAATATAATAAAGCTAAAATTGAAAAATTACTTTGGATTTCGAAGCACAATCAGTAAGAAAAGTTACAAATTGTATTGTTATACATTTTGTAACTTTTCTTACTGATTGTACATCATATTCCGACACTTAAGGTCATTAGAATATTTTTTTATACTTTAGCTAAGTTATGGAAGTACAAAAAGATATCAAAACTGTACAAAAATATATCAGATGTGAGTTCTTTCTATTTTTTATCTACGACATCGCGACAAACAATTAGTTTAAGAAAGTATATAATTTAACCTTTTTCGCGGACTATTATTCATAGCCAGATAACTTCAAATATTTACCTCCAAAGTGGTGTTTTTGTTGCTTTCACTGTCTTCATCATATAAACCAAAAGTATTGAATTTATCTTCTGGTAAACTGATATCCTTTTAAGAGATTCTTTCCTCTTCATATTCCTGAAAGACATTGCATAGACAAGGAATATAGTAACTTACAATAAACTGTGGTTCATAGAAAATAAAGAATTATTTATTTATTTAGAATTATTTTTGCCCAAAAAAAGCTTAAAGCTTAAAGCTAAAACTTAAAGCTAAAAGCTTTATTGAGAATACAATACAATAAAGAACAATTATCTTGATACTGACTATATAGTAGACTTAGCGCAAACACTATTTGGAAAGTAAATGCCGTATTTCAAAAATCCTATACAAAGTAATCCAAATGGATTTTACAGAATAGTTAGGCTTTAGAATACATTATTTATGTGGCATCGTGTGATTTTTTTTAATACACAACATTTAAAAAAACTGTTTTTTTTTAACAGTGATTACAATAAATAAACTTTTCTAGGCCATTGGAATATCAGAAAGATATTTTGGTTAATACGAATATTAATTTATTAAAACAAACATCTATACGAACAACTTACATAACATTTAAAGCATCCTCTCTAAAATGGCTGCATGTAAATTTAAGAAAATTATTTTACATCGACATAATAATAAGACCTACTATTGAATATTTTTAATTTGTATTTTTAAAATTACAACGGAATACAAAATGGTAATAAAAGACGCGTAGAGAATCGCATCCTGTATCTGCGATTAGACGATTATTTTAACTATTAACGTTCCATTCAAACCTTTGTTTATTAAATATTTTAACAGAATTAGAATGAAGTTCATATTTAAGTAAATAAATGCCATTTATAAATATGTTGCTAGGTATATGTAAATAATCAGCACAATATTAATAATCGCTAAAAAAGACAATATTACCCATCATTTACTTCACAAAAACAAAAAAGAAGAATAAGGTATATTTTAAATTCCAAACGGTTATAAAGAAACAATATATAAATTTTAAATACATATTTTTTTATTTTATTAAATTTTATTACTACCATTTAAACAAAATGATTTAAAGTAAAAAAAAACTGTTAGCTGCAGTAATAGAGTTGGCAAGAAAATAGTTACCGAGAGATAAAAAGTTTATTACATTGTTTGATAACTTGACACAGCAAAAATTAAAAGTAACCAAATATATACGAATACTAACAAAATGCTATTTATTTTATAATTTGCAATAATTTATGATTGCTTTTATTTTATAAATCTTCCGTTATTCTGTTATTACATTATTATAATAACTTTTACGTTGGCACAATATTTTGTGATAGAGTCTGATCACATTAAAATATTACAACTTTAACCATTCAATTTCTCAAATCAATCAAATAGTCGGTCTGTTTAACTTTAATAATCACTGACTAAACATGTACCCCAAGTTAAGGAAATTTATTTTTTTCAATTATGTCCAATTTATTTTGTAGAATATGAATTCGTCGATAATGTCAAATTCGTTATCAAATGTCTCCTACGTTCCGATAAAGAAATCTTAGTGGCCATTGCCAAATTAATTAAATCCGTTAAAGACACTGAAGCTCATTGAGCAGACCGAAGGGTTCAGACTCACTGGGATTGCAGGTTCTATGTGTTTAGATAAACTTATCAAAATCTTCATTTAAAAATTAGGGCTATACATTATTTGAGACAAAAATATAATTGAATATTTTAAATTAACCAATAAAATTAAAATAAATATTATATAAAATATTCCATGTCATAGACAAAAAATTTTTACATTTTGAAACTCCCAGGCATTTTATTTTGCTGATAAAACTGTTATAAAGCATGTGAAATAAAAAGCAAAATGTTTTTATATAAAATAGTTTTTATTTAAAAATGCCTTTGTCAACATTTTATGCCCAAAGTGATTTGTTTTAATTAATAATTATTTTTTTACTTTTGTGTCGGAATAAAAATATTTTGCATATTTGCCGTTCAACCTCACTTATGAGTGAGGTTGAAAAATACAGTAAAAAAAAATATCATAATAAAATATGTTATATATAAACTACATTTTACAAAATAAATAGTTTTTTGTATTGAATGTTGTGTTGCAATGTTGTCTTATAAAAAAAATTGAAACCATGCTGTAAAAATAGCTTCAAATTCTTTTATTCATCTATTGTACAGTTATCCCAGACACGACAGCCAGTGAAGCCTATTTTAAATCTTCAAACACATAAATAACTAATGCAAAATAATGCTAATACTAATGCAATGCATTCAAAGTATCGTGGCTCTGTAATCGGTTCAAAGAGAATACATCTACCTAATTGAATCATTTACAACTTGTAGAGATAGCGAGGACAGAAATTTAAATCATTTCTGTTATTTTCCAACTTAAAAATAAGAAATAAATATTGTAAGATTCGTTTCGTATTCGTTTTCGTTATGTGGTAGTCAAATTCTGATAAGTCTTTTCGCGGTAAAGATAATTAATAGATCTGTTCATTAGTACAAAAACATCCTCAAGATAGAATGAAATCGTTTAAAAAATCGATTTAGTTGAAGTCGACAAGATGTGAATTTCGTGAATAAAATCGTTTAAAAATTCGATTTAGTTGAAGTCGACAAGCTGTGAATTTCGATCCCTTTGATATTAATAGGCAAATAAATTAAATCCATTCATTTTTATATAATAAATAAAATATATAACTCTCCCCAATCTGGTATTCAATAAATAAAATAAAGAATTCCATTTCATTTATAATATAACATCGTCTTTTCCTCAATTTTGTTACGTCTATTTGTCCGTTTAACACAGAGCACATAAGTGTAAAAGGTAGAAAATAACTATTCACATTCTATTTTTTTATTAATTTCAACACAGAAATAGTAAGATTGTTTATGAAAAATATAAAACTATCACTATCACTGTGGAACGCATATATAGTATTCTTGTCAATTAAGTTTGGTTTTTTTAGTTAAAATTTCTATGTAACATATAAAGAATGATATCGTTATCATGGAATTGATGTAAAATACTAAGATGTTTTATCTTCAGTCTGGACATTACACGTAGTTATAAGATATTTCTAATATTTGTTAAAGAAATAATGTCTGTTGTTAGAATTTGTTTCGATAGATGCAACATCAATGAAAAATCTATCTAAGACCACGTTCTCTGAAATTATTATTATTAAGCTTCAAACAAACGACAAATAGTAATTAGAACTCTACCATCAAGATATTCATGTAATCTTAAGATAATTTGTTTTATTTATTTAATCTTTTATTTTATTTTATTTATTTACTTATTGAATCTAATTAGTTTGTGTTTAGTATAACGCTAGAGTATGTGTGGTTAATATCTGAAAACTGTCAGGTAAACTGGAGATGGACTAATATCAGCTTTAAAATATAAGCTCATAAACAAAAACGAAATTAATTTCTGTGTTAGAGTCTCGAGTAATAAGTACTTCAAAATTGTAAACATTCTTGATACATAATTAATAATTGTAATTAAGTACCTTAAAGTGTGCTATAATTTATTTCCATTTTAAACTATTTGCTTTTCTGAAAGTTACAGAAGATATTGGTTTGCAATGGATAACCAAAAGCTCTCTGCCGGTGTCCCTCAGGGTGGCGAGGTTATCTCTCTTATTTTTACCATATTTATAAATGAAATTAATATAATAATTTCATCTCACTATCATCTTTATGCATACCATTTACAAGTTAGTAAAAAATAATGGAGTGAGTGATTTCCCATTCTTATTGGTAGCAAATATCTTCGCAATAAAACACATTTTAACCAGCTCTCTAACGGGATTTATAATAAATGAATTATTGAATTGAATTCTTTTTCTAATTATGTAATCAATCTTGGATTCACGATAGGTTTTGGTAAGCATACACTCATGGAATGCGCAAGTAAATGAAACGAGTCGTCGACTGCATTTGTCGATCAACTCGCTCAAGCATCAACAGAAATTCCTTCCCTTCCAAAACTAACATTTTGTTATCTCACCCTTCTTTTACCTCTTAAATATCCCTCCTTTTACCTCTTCTAGACTATGTCGGCCTTTCATAAATGGATGTTAGTGAGAAACTGCTTAAAAAATTAAATCTACCACAAACATGTCAAATCGTTTTATTATCGGATTGCATAAATCTGATCACATTTCAGATTTTCGATGTCACTTAAGTGTCTCACAATTCACCTTCGCCGGAATATGTCTTAACCTCGCTGTATAATATCTTTACAAATTTAGCTCCCTCTTACTTATACCAACTATTCTATTTGTCGTCACACAGTAACGTTGTTGAATGAAGAGCGTTTAGGAAATTCCCCACCAATTCATGATCGACCATTTAGAACCCATCTATCTTATTTTAATTTCATTTCATCAACGAAGATTAAAGCTTTACTATACTATCTCTTACAGTTATAAACATATGTATTTAAATATTTATAATTAATTATTAAAATATATATTTACTGTGTCGTTTGTCTTCAAATTTTATTATTATGTTATGCGATTATTATTCTAAATATCATACGTGTTAACAGTTTTATTATGTAATGTGTATCTATTTCTGCCCATTAAAATCAAACGTGTCACTCTCACGGATAGCTGGTACTTCACTTCTCTTTTTCGAGATAAGCTCATCTAATGTATTTTTGGTTTACCTTTTAATATATTTTTTTATTTTTAAATATTTATTTATTTTTGTACCAGTATATAAATAAATAAATAAATATTTAACCATACTATAATGAGGTATTGATTAAGTTAAATACTCACTAAAGTTTCATCTTAGATTCATCTGTTACAAGAAGAGGAGGCGCTTCATTCAACCAAAGATCCGTTACAAAGAATACGCGCCGAATTGCGGACCTTCAACACAAAGAATATATTTATAAAAAATATCAAGGATTAGTCTCTACATACGATTCAAGCTCAAGAGTAAGAAGTTATTTCTCTTCAGTCAATTTCACCTGAAATCAACAAAGTACTACAACACTATTTAAACTGTTTCAAAAATTATAACCAACCAAGCAGAGTCTTGCCTTACTTTTCAGGTAAGATCGCTAAAACTAATTTTAATAGAAAAAGTATTACAATAAACACATTTATTACATCGTACCTATGTAATAAATGTACATATATAAAATTGTTAAACTTCAACACAAATATTTTATAGCTTTTGTTGTTGAAAGCGAATGAAATAAATAATATCAAAATATAATTCAGTTTAAGAACATTTCTAACGTTTATATCCAGTTAAACTGATTGAATTTTATTTTACAAAACTTGACATTAATAAGTTTTGTAAGCGAAGGTTAAAATTATTTTTTACCATCAACCATTAATGCTGTAAATGGTTTCGTTTTTTGAAACTATGCTATTTATGAAAGAGAATAATATATTCTAAACCAAAAGGATGGTTTTAAATATTATATATACAAGTTTTTTTTTTTAATGCAATTTAAAAGCATATTTTTTGAGCTTTTTTAATACCTACCATCTTTTAACAAAGACAAGTCATTTAATTAAAAAATAATTGGTTAATTTTGTGTTATTCATAATCTTTATCCAATTACTGTTAATTTTTCTATAAATAAACTTAAGATACGAGTATAAGAAAAAAAATTCACGTGTTCATATTGTAAATTACATATTCGAGAGATATTGTAGCTTTGTAAGCAAATCTTTTACTCATTGTTTCTTGGTAATCTTTCTAATATTTTTAAATAAAATCAATATGACTGATTATTAACTTTATTCAAAACGGTAATAAAAATAATAATGATTACTTACTTATTAAAACCCTCCGATGATGATAAATTTGAGAATAGGAGTCTCGTAACATGAACGCGTTCATCTTGAATGGCGAGGACCATCTCTCCCAAAGATAATGTCAGGTTAACCTATATAAAGAAAAAAACACAAATCGGTGATAAACATTTTATTTCATTTATCTTTTATTTATGAGGATTTTCGGAACAAGAAAAAACATTTAACACGAAAAAATAAAATGAATACATTCTTTTAGTAAGTACTCTTTCATAAAATTTCTTTTATATAATAATCTAATTCCCCTAGCCTCCCCCCCCCTTCCATCAGCGGAAGTTTCGATGCACGGCGGATATTTATCCTTATGATGTGGACACTCCACCTGTCCGAACGAAGCGCTATGCCTCGCCTTTTTTAGTGCGTACAATGAAGGACTTAAACAATTTGCCTGCGTCGATATTTCCGGCCAAATATAATGTGGGTGTCTTCCAGAGAAGAGTGAATAGGTTGCTAGGTTAATGCGACTTACCACCTATGACTACATTCCTACCTACCATCAGGTGGAATGTAGTCAAGCAACAACCTAGTTTGTAAAAATAACAATAATTATAGAACTTTCAAGTAAATTATCAGATCGAATCGGAACCCATTTTCTTGGATGACTGAATTTCGCTTAACGTCTTCGGAATTTCCGATGGAAAAGTGAAATTGGTTGTATCAACTTTGATTAAAATAGATAAACTACAAAAAATGTATTGAATGTAGTATGTTATTGTAGTAATAAAACATATAACCTCATGTATTATAATTAATATCTTTTAGTGTCATCTGTTACAGAATAGCAACTAGTACTATCAATTAATAGCTTCTATATAAGTGTAAATGAAAGCTCAGGTTATATCTATTTTAAATATAAAAAAAACAATATTACTACCATAGTAATAATAAGTTAAAAGTTAGTTTTTAGGAAAGTGAAAAAAAATAAATAGAATATTTCAAAAGAAATTTTTATATTTGTCTTCTCATAGACAAGAGGAAATACATATAACTGAAAATGAAAAAATATTTTATTGATAGTATTATATTTTATGGCAGTCTTTTATGGTTATTTTGGCAATTTCGGTTAACATTGAATAACGTGACATCATAAAGTTTGTAAGTTGAGTTCAGGAGTTGTTATGAAATGATAAGGAGTGCTTGTTGGAAAGTTATTTAACGTAGCACTAGTAGTATTGATTGTGATTATATATAACTTAGATTTTCCTTTCAATACAATTCAGAAACAAAGTTTGTATAATACAAGTTAAATAAATGTTCTTATAATAAAACAATTTTATATTAAATAATACTAATATAATTTTTCTGGTCGGTGTTTTTGTGAACCTGGACCGTGACTCCTGGGGTTCTATTATATTTTCCTAACCCAAGAATAATAGGTACGGCTGTTTCAACGTACTAATCTCCCACGGAATACGTTACTTGAACAAATCACAAATAATATTTTTTCATTGCTTATATATTTTATCATTTCTTATAAAAAATTGAAGATCATTTCTGAAGGTCAAACAATACTAGCATAAAATTTTCTGGGGAAAGTTCCTCAGTTATTATTAAAATGACTCATGTTTTTCCAATGACAACTATATCAATAAAGTACGTTGATATTTTACCATTAGATTTTTACTCTATATATATCATTTTTGAAAAGATAAAAAGCACTAAAGGTAAATGAAGATAAGATATATTATTGTCAGGGTCTAAAATGTACTACACACTAAGAGTTCCAGATTCTTTGGTAAATAGACTCGGACAGCTCCACTACGCAGTCGAGCCCGTTATGAAATCGCAAAAAATATGTGATATAATTTTATAATATAAGAACACAAGATATTGTTTATAATTTTTGTGATACTTTTTTGCAGGTCGGAATATAATAATACATATATTTAACATAATTACATAAGAAGGAATCGATAACCAAAGTGTTGGGAACTCATAAATATTCAAAGACAGAGAAGCTTCACTGAAGAGAATTTGAATATTATGCTTGTTGTCCCCATATAGATTGTTCATATTGTGTATATTCATGCTTCAGACAACAATCTATGGATTGCTCGTATTGTCTTTATTCATGCCAAGTAATAGATTTCGGATATCTTGTGTTAGATAAATTAATATTTTTGTATTATAATTTTCCTGATCCGTGATGTCTAAAAAAGTATACTACAATAAATATAAATGTAATACATATACGATAAATTTACTATCACCAGTTTTTTTTTCAGCATTTTTTAAACGGTTATAAATAAAATTAACTGATTTACTAGCTAAGTAGTTAATTCGAAGTGATGAGAAATGTACATATTTCATATCTAATAACAAGAACGAATCTAACATAGTTATAAAGCTAGATAAGGTCCTCAAAGTTCAAATCGTCAATCACAATTCAGGTAACTATGTTGGTAGCTCTCAAATGAGCATGACACAAATAATTCATAAACTTGACACTTGTTTACCAATTTACAGCAACAGATTCCACTCAATGCCTTGGAAATATTATCAACCCCTATTTATATATATATATATATATTATACTTGACATCAAAAAGCCCCACTAATAATATAGTAACCTCTTTAGCAATAAAAAAATATATACATTTATAATCTGAGTGAGATTTCGCTAAGAATAAAAGTGGAATGATGTTTTTGATCGATGAGGAAAACTCATAAAACGCCCCTTGAGGGTATAATGGCTTACATTATAAGCAATTTCAATTTAATGTAATACCGCATAACATTCAATTTATTACATGTTAATGATATTATTATTACTGTACTAAATAAATATTTTATTGATTGAACTTAAAACAAACCTTCTTTATTGGTAAGTGTATTCAATCTTTTATATTGCATAAAGTCCAAGGAAAATTTAAATTTTTTACAATTTCTTATTGATTATTTAAATACTTATAAGCATTCCTTGAAATATAGAGCAAATAACAAAGATATTAAATTGTTACAACTCTACTCCGAATTATACACTTATGGGTATCAATCTATTAAATATTTTTTTTTTTTATTTAATCTTTATTGAGCCAAATAAAGATACAAAAGGCGGACTTAATGCTAAAAGCATTCTCTACCAGTCAACCTGAATACCTCGTACAGTACAAAATAACATAAAGAGGCGATATACAAGTTTAAATCACTTAAATAATCAAAAATAAAATTAAAAAAATATATATATGAAATCTACTAAATATTATATATACAAACCAATGCCTATCTGTCGTATTATAATTATTATATAATATTGTTACCAAATTTACGTTATTATATTTAAGATCCTGTTTTCGCTCTCCTTATTGTTAACTAATATTATATTTAAGGACAGTTTACAAAAGGTATTCTAAGTAATATCCTTTAGCGTCGTTTAATAATGTATATATAAAATGGCCCATTTCCCTTTCATCGTGTAAATAAAGATAATAATATAAATAGACTTTAATAATAAAATTACTAAAATATTTTGTTACTGGTATACCAGTACACATTTAAATAAAACTCTTTTTAACGGATTTTACGGATTTATTTTACATAATAAGCTTTAATTTTAACCCAAGTTTCGAATGCTTTGCATCCATCGTAATCAAAAGAAGACAAAAAAATGTAGGTATGTCTTTCAGGTGTAAAATGACGTTAAAAATAAATTTATTTAAATTTATTATAATTTCACAGTCAATAATGATATGAAATAAAATAATAGATTGATTTCTATCCAAGTATTAAAAGTAAATTAGCTTGCAAAAGTTTATGTCTGGAAAGTTTTAAAATATAATCCAATCATTAAAGAGCTTGGTAACGCTAGTTGGGGTGAAACTTATTTTTTATATTATATTAATATTCAACAATAATCATCTATGTCAATTGTTAATTAAAATCAACAAAGAAAGTATTTAATGAATTTAATAATTTATAGAAAGATTTTGTTCATTTAAATGTTATCTGGTAGTAAAAATTAAAATCTTACATTTTATAATTGTTATTGTTACTTATTCAACATTCAGAGTTGCAATCATTTTTATAATATATTGTACACTTAACATCGTATAATTAGCAATAGATATGTTAATTAAGATACTCTTATTAATAACCACATAAATTAATTAATTTTTTGAAGTATGAAGCAAAATCACTCAACTTGTATAATAAACATTAATGTGTACTGTACAATTACAACGATGCTTAAAGATAATTATTGCGAAACATTAACTTTGTATTGTCTTTTAATTTAACAAACTGAATTAAAACCATTTTACATTTCTAAAATAGTATATTACACACCTAGGGATGTTTTTGTATATTTTTGCGTTTTGTGTGTAATAAAGATTTTAGGGTTGATCTATCTAGGGAGGAAAAATAAGAATGTCTAAATAAGGAATGACCGAGGTAGAACCGAGGTCGACTAACATGTGATCTGAGGCTTTCTCTTTTTACTTCCCGAGGCCTTTTTTCTGTCCGACGAAGGCGGAAAGCGGCAACTTCGTTTTTCGCAGAGGGACAAAAGTTGTCAATTTCCGCCGGGCAGTCAAAAAAAAACATTTATTGAAATTCTAATAGGTACTTTGAGTTTGAAAATACTTTTCACTTTTTTATATGTTTGGTTAAACAAAAAATAATTGTGAATAAAACTACCATCGATGCTTAATTTCTAAATAAGGCATTGATTTTGAACTTGACATAGTACCCAAATTTTACTGCTTAAAATTGATACCGTAGTCATAGTCAGTACTGTAGTATTATAAATGCATAGGTTGTGAGGATGGGTGTTTGTTTGTTAGAGTTGTATAAATAGATTATATGGCTCGAAACTATGTTTCAATCCCTGAGGGTTGGAATTAGGAATAAAAATTCCATGATTATTCCACCCGTTAATTCTGAGAATTAGATTTCTGATTCATGTGTTTGAACGGTTCTTGTTGTGTAATTTTGAAAACTAAACCGAATTTATTAAGACTTTTTCAAGCTGATAAGTATTTCATAAATCTAGCTCTTCTTTTCTTGACGGGATATTTGTCAAGTTTATAATGTTTTATTTGAAATAATCAAATAATTAAAAAAGGAAGAGCAAATCCACCGGCAAAAGAAAAAAACCCAATCAAAACTATGATAAAAATTTATACCTATTGTAAGATAAGTACTAAGTTTGCCTTAAAAAAGTAAAGAGGCTGAAAATAGTACCTGGATAACAAAGTTATTAACAGTAAATAATAATAATATGTTTCATACCTAAAAAGCTTGTAGTGTAGATGGTTCTCTATCACAATTTTATTTTAACCTACAAGTTAATATTTTTTTAAATTTTGAACTTTAGAATTTATTTTTTTTAAATTGTAATTATTTTTATTATTTATTATACAATATATATTTTACAACTAACTTATTTGATTTAGACCGAAAATCATTTATAACAAAAAACATTATTCTATATTAATACTGATTATTATGTACAAACACTATGTAGTATAAAAATACGTGTGAATCCGTAATATATATTAAAAAATAATATTAGTCTGTTTTGACTTATATTTGTCAAAAAAATAGGTACTATAAAAGTATTGAGATAATTTTTTGTAAAAAAAACTTAGTATTTAAAATCGTACCTACTCATATCGTTTCCATTAATTAAAATATAAAGAGAACATTTTTTAAATTATTTTTATAATTATTATTTTATTATATAAATTGGGTATCGAATTGGCTTATTTTCTTCAAACCTATTCAATAAGTACTATTGAAACCAAGATTAAAGTTAAGACAGATTGGAAAATAATTGCATTGGACGATATAAACGAAAAAGCTTATTCTAATGTTGTTAAGGAAATTGGATATTTTTAATTTATAACAAAACGTACGCGTGGAACCGTGGGTATAAGCTAGTTTTTATATAATTATTTGTTATAAAAAAAATATGTAAAATATTTTACAAATTAATCAAAGAAAACATCATTACCATTACCAATTAAAACGATTTAACTTTTATTTTATATTAAATCTAAATATAATATTAAAACAAAAAACCCATTATATTTTAGCTAATTTTATATTTTGTTGTTCGGTTTTACCTGGTTAAAATACAAATTTTCTAAGAATTTCTGTCTGAAGATTTTAATATCTGTAAAATAAAATAACTTGACATTCATGAAAATTCGATATTTAAAATTATCTACAAATATGTTAAGCTTTAAATTTTATATGAAAAAAAGAAAAAATAATTTAGCTCGTATCGGTAAAGACTCCATCCATTATTTATTCATTTTAAATTATAATTCAATTTTAATTATTGATATTCTATGCTTATCGATGTCAACTTAATTTGAAAACTATGTGGTTTATTGGGTATTGTATTTATCGATAGATATTACGTCACTAAATAAATATATTATCTCTAACAATGTTGACGGTGTACTGTTGATTGGAAACTGTAACCGACCTGAATTGAATAATTTCCTGTGAGTATTATACAAACATATGCATTGAGTATTTAATTGATTTTAGTCAAAGCTATTGCAAAGAAGCGCTTATGGTGAAAAGTAAGTGGAAATGGTAATAGGTGTCAATTACATCGAAAAACATATCAATTACATCGAATATAAAACTAAGATTTTTTTAAGCTCAAATAATAAATTACTATTTACTCGTAAGTTTGTTGTTCTTATGTTTAAAACAATTTGAGAGTTTTTAATCTAATAATCAAAAGTGTAAAATATATTGATTTAAGACAAAAGAAAATTGGTAAGATGTCTTTTTTACCTAAATTTTTTTTAACCTTTTTAATTCTGAACTAGAATGTTAGCCGATTTTTTGACTTTTGACTAACATTTAATTGAGTCTATTATTATCTAAGTTTCTTTTTAAGCAAGTAAGTAAGAAGCTTAAACAAGTGATAAAACAATGTTTTTCAAATAAATATTAACAACAATACTAATAACTTTTAAAATATGTTAGCAAAAAGATACTTCTCTTCAGCGCATTTATATGTAGACGTTTTTTTAAATATTCAGAATAATTTTGTCAAAAATACAAACTATTAAAAAAATATACTCAATTCTCAATTGAAGAAATCTTTCTACTCCAGACTGTTAAAACTATTACCAATTTACAACCGTAATATAAAATTTATATTGTAAGCCACATTATAGCTGGACGCTTTATGTTTAATGTAAGAAATATCCACTTACTAACGCTCTCAGCATGTCTTCTACCCACTGGAAACATAAAACTGTTTTCTTCAGAGATTATCAGATTTTATAATTTGAAATGAATGTTTTTTATCAATTAAGTCGCTTTGTCGACATTTTACAGTTAAAAAAATCGTCATGCATTCAGTACATACCGCAAAGAATATTTTTTGGTAGTGGCCTCTGCATTCTGCTATTTTTACCACCTTTAAAAGAATTCTGAATAAAAATATTATCACCAAGTTCTTGGGTACATTTTTAGTATTGTTTACTTTTAATGAATTACTTCTCTACATTCTATTGACCTAATAGTTTTAATAGTTATACTATATACTTTTACTATACTCTAAAAATACAATAATAAGTAACAATGTAATTATTACTACACAGTCCTTGAACTGGTAAATTTTGTAATGGTTTAAAGATTTATTCTTTGTACATATTGTTCTTTAAAAAAATAATTGTCATATAAGATAATATGACGGAACGGTATTAAGAAATATTATTTACAAAAAAACTTAAGCTTAAGGCTTAAAGCTGTAGATCCGTTAAGTTATTTGTTTATCTCGTTTACCTCCCTCTTTCTTTATGAATATTTTGTGAGCGTCTTTATTAATCCCTGACTGAATGAAGCCTAAAATTTACTAAATATCCAGTCTAATAAATATCTTTTTATACTGAGGAGAAATATATTGAAATTCCTTCCCTGAGACGGTCAAGTGTGGGTCTTAATAAAAAAAACTTATCTTTATAACAAACAATATTTTACCAAACTTATTTATTACATTCTAAGCTATTTAAAGACATGGAATTTTGGGATTATAACTACTTACTTTTAATTAAGATTCTTACATGGTAAACCGAAGCCCATAAAATAATTTTATTTTAAGAAAAGTTGACTTATCGTGGTAACCCATTCACGCGTCTCTCATAGTAACCAAAGCTAACCTGTTTTAAATTAAGTTAGTAGTACGGATAAAATATTGATTGTTTTATAAATATTTCAATGAGTTTGATCCGGATAAGAACTACTGCAAAGAAAAGTTTTTATTTTGCTTAAATTGCTTATATGTACTCAGTGACAATAAGAACTGAACATGGGTTATTTATTTATTAATCACACCAACAAGGTAATCGCTATAGCAAACAGACATTGAAACAAGCATGCATTAAAAAATAAGGGTTACCTCAATTATAGGAGCAAACCCCATTGTTATTAGCAATATACCATTATAACATAAATATTATTTGTTACTATTATTAAACAAATTAATTAATTAGTAAAAAAAACAATAAAAAAAATTACATTACTAGATTCAAGATGTCAAATTATGTCAGATTTTTTAAAAGCAAATAGAGAAATAAATATTGAAGAAAAGTATGAGCAATTAAATAACTCGCAATTAAATAACAAATATAAAATGGTTAAACTAATTATAAAAAAAAAAATGAAAATATTGATAATATTGATAATATACATTACACATTAAAAATTAGGTTTAGTTTCAATCGGAACAATACAGTAAAATTAGTCAAATGAATACAAAAATGATAAAAATAAAAATAAATATTAACAATATAACGGAAAAATTCAATTTAATAACTGCATTAACAAGTTTTTGAAATATTTAAGAGAATTTGAGAAAATATCTATTGTTAGAGGTTTGTTTGATTTATCTTCAAATAAGTTCGCGGTAATATTTAAAAAAATGTTAAGTTTATTGAATGGATTGTATTTAATTTGTCTAGGCAATGTTCTAGGAATATCCAAATGTATACTTGATTAAAAGATCAGAGCATCAAGGTGACATTTATGGGCTTGAACAGAAACATGACGTCTAGCATCGTCCGGCGCGGCGGTCAGATAGCGATTTCATGTGGAATTGATGCAAGCGATCGTTATAATATGAGCAGATTTTCGACAAGTTGCAACTGTAAGATAGAAGGCAAACCGCTTCTGCACACTCTCAATCCACTTTTAATATACGTCGTAGTAAAGGTTCCATACAACACTACAATATTCAAGGCAACTAAGTACAAAAGCGTTGTAGATTGTAATTTTTGTACTCTTATTTTTCAACTCCCTGCAATTTCGTTGGAAGAAACCTAACATTTTGAATGCCTTTCCTATTATGTTATCAATATGCCAATGAAATCGTAAGCAGCTGTCCAGTATGACACCTAAGTCTTTAATGTGATCGACCTGTTTCAGTTGCACATTGCCAACACAATAGAAAGTAAAAATGGTGCTCTTTTTTCTACTGAATCGTATCACGCTGCACTTGTCAGAGTTCAAACTCATACCAAGCAAGCCAAGCTACCATCTCCAAATGCGGAGGTGGCGGCGAAGGGCATCACTTAGGCCAACTCTTCTAGGCTAAGTCCGACCCGATAAACATGTAGTTATCAAGGTAAAGGATGACTTGATAACCTACGAGAAGATAACTGCAGCCATATGCCGCCTTACTAATTACCCCACGGACTCGATCCAGATCTTGAGATTCAGTGGGATAGAGGGGACCTAAAGGGGGTTTCGTTTTTCCGGAACCTTCAAGGCAGACAAGGTAGTCCGAAAGGCCAGCAGGCTTTGCCACTCTTGGGAGAATAGGACTGCGTTATGTTTCCTGGACGATTTAGCTGGGCTGGACTAAACCGAATTTTTAACTCGGTATACCAATCGATCTACTGGAGTAGTTAACTGTGGTATTCCTACGGTCCTTATGCGTGGGACTGTTATGTGGAACCTTAGCAAAGACTCCCTACTACTCCGATGTCCTCTTCTGTCACTGTCAAGAGAGCCAGGAAACTAGCTAGTCTACCGCTGACCAACTTCGTTTAGATAGGCTGAGGATAAGGAGACGGATTTACGCCTACCGCTTCCTTCCCCGATCATAGTGACCTGGTGGGAGGGGAGAGTGACCCGTCCGCCTTATACTATAAGGATAATTTAATTTACTCGGCATATTTTGCTTTGCGATGTTTTGAGAGGGCCCCACTATAAGTACGAAAGCAATTTCGTGGCGTGAATAAGGCGATGAGGGCATTTGAGACATTTGTTTTTAGATGGTAGCCCTAAAAATGCCAGCGTTCTCTATGCTGCCAGGTCGTCCCACATAACCCCCGATAATTGCATTCTTGGCTGGCGGGTATTCGTAACAAATTTATCCCAAAAAAATTAAAAATAAAAAGCGTTCAAGAAGAGCTCGGAAAAAGAACTATCCAGCATTAGACACGCCTACAGCCATACAGATGTTTATGATTTTCATTAAAATTAACTGATAGCTAAAGGTGGTTTTAGGAATCCAGGAGTAAAATCTCTCTTAAATTTTACTTCCTATAGTGGTTAAAAAAATTTTTAAAAGTTAAATCTAGCTTACGTAATTACGATATCCGCAATCTCAGGGTATTAACCTACCGATACATTGAATTGTGAATAAAGAAGTGGTATTTTCTTAGATTTTTAGTATTTAAATGTTTTATACGCATACTAGTATTTGTATATATGAAAACATTATTTTATTATGAAATTTATATTGTGTTTTGATTTTCGTCCGATTGTGGCTTTTGTAAATTTTTTAAATTTTGAAACACATTTACTAACTATAAAAGTTTTATTTTATTTTTATATAATAAAATAACAGATTTACATATCATCGCAAAACCCAAATTTTATTTAAGCCTTCTTTTTATAAGAAAAGCACTAAGGATTTTTAATTTAGGCCCTGAAAAGATAAAGTAGGTAATGGATACTTACGGAGCCGTAATTTTTTATATTGATGCTAAAATAAAGTCTCGAATGCGTATGAATGCTATTTACCTTTACGATTACTTACCTGGAAAGATGTTTTTCAGGGGTATGGTAATTTTTACTTGAGATTAGGTGGAATGGAAGAGAAAGTTTAATTAAAATCTGACAATTTAAACTATTGTTTTCTTCAAAAACATAACTATCTTAGTAGATAACATTTTTGCACGCGAAAATTTTCTTTAAATAATAACTAGAAAACCTTGCTTAGTATAAAACGTAATGTTATGTTGTATTATCTGTACGTATTTTCTTCGACATTAAATTAAAAGAAATGTATTTATTCTGTAGAAAAATAAAATAGCGGTGTACAGATTTATACTGTATTATGTTAGTGGCGCAGTGAGTAGTATTATATACGCAACTGGATCTGACTGAACTACTGGACTCATTGAGATTCTATTTATTATAGTTTTTATTTTGTCAAAATAAACTGTATTTTCATAGAAAGTAGTTTTCACTTTATGACATCTGTTATACGATCAGAGTTCACCCTCTATGTTAATAAGGTGGATTAGTTGTTGTCGAAATGTTCACTGTAAATTTCAAATGTAAATTTTTGTTTACTGAATATATGCTTTTTATATAGAATCTTTGGTTACCTATAAAAAATATTTTATCAAAAGGGATATGCCCGTTTATCCTTATTTACACTCAATACATAATTCATTTTATAGAAATCCTATCGGAAATGAAAGAAATCGACTGGACATTTATAAGCTTTTGCTTCCCTTAGGAATTCTGATATCGGATGTGGATTCTTTTACAACATCACGTTTGGACGTAAATCAAAGCTAGATTTTATGGTAGACCAGATTTAATGTTATTAGTACTGTTTCACTTAGAAATACATGTTTTTATACCTCCAATTTACATTTACAAAATAGTTTTAGTCGTAATTAACCCTCTCGAGAATTTGTTAAGTCAACCGCTTTTATCCTTAATGGTGTGAAAATAAAATATGGCTCCATCAGAAAGGTCTCTTAATGTAGTTACGGTGTCCAAAGTTGATCCATCTGCTAACCCCTAGAAATAATTATACCCACTAACATCTTTTTTAGGGTTCCGTACCCAAAGGGTAAAACGGGACCCTATGACTAAGACTCCGCTGTCTGTCCGTCTGTCTGTCTATCTCCAGGCTGTATCTCATAAACCGTGATAGCTAGAAAGCTGAAATTTTCACAAAGATGTATTTCCGTTGCCGCTAACAACAAATACTAAAAATTTAATATATATATACATATATATATATATATATATATATATACAAAATACAAAAACATATATATATATATATATATATATATATATATATATATATATATATATATATAATAATTACAGATCAGTTTTATGAATCAGTCATATTATTGCTTACATCTGCGCAATCTCTACAGTACAATATTGCAAGCTCAGTGCAGATGTGTTTGTTACAGTTCCGTCAAGTGTTATTACTTTTTCAGCCTTTTTTGGCAGGACAGTCTTCCAACCTTTTTTTGACATTTAGTATCGATGGCTCCTTAACAGGGTTTCCTAAAATACTTGTATTCTTTGGTTCATTATCTTAACAACTGCATGATGTCTTTACGGTCGCGCAAATGCTCACGAACAAGAGTAATGCCTAAATTCTTTAAGAATTTGCAACGCTTTGTAGCAACGTTGTTATTTATCTTAAGAAATATATGTGTAATTATTGCAGCCATATTTAGTAGGCCGTAATTTTTTTTTCTTCAATTGCGACTCAAGTTATCTGAAGAACACAGCAAACATCGACACCACCTTTTGTCACCTTGTAAAATGTGTTTATTTCCGGTTTATTTTTTCCACTATAGATATATCATTACTGCCATCATGATGAAAACTCGACATAAATAAAACCACTTTGTTATTTTCGGTATGTGTGATACGATCGTGACATCTTTTTGAAAACCAAAATTCGATAACTTTATTTGTTTATCCCTTGTTTTTGTTAACTCTTCGGGTATTTGTCTTTTATTTTCAGCAATCTTTTTCTGAGAAGTATTCCAAGCTGTTCGTCAAACACCTGGGACCTATTTTATAAAATTTTCAGCCCTGAATCAAATGTTTAGACCTAAATGCATCTATTGCACCTTTATTTCATCTCTTCCAATAAAATAAGGAGTTTGTACCTTGTAAAAATTCTACTGTGATTTTTTTCTACTTCTTCTACTTGTAGACGTCGCGCTATTCAATCAGGGGCTCATTATCACTATTCATTTCAGATGTGTTTTGGTCGGTATTACTGGTTTGGCTGCCATGCTCAAATGATCTTTTCCATCTTCAGCTTCTGATTTTTCATGATTTGAGTTTGATTTCTCCAAGATACTCAAAATTCGCTGTCGTTCGCGTTCTTAGCCATCCATTATTGCAAAAGTCCTGCAAATAAAATAAATAAATATACTTTTTATAATGGCGCGAAATTACTACACGATGTGAATGGTTGGGTCATATTTACCTTTTCATGTTTAGAAGCGTCTATCCACTGCTGCGATTTCAGTACAAATAAATGGCGGTATTCCGTGGAAAGAGGCGTCCCTTAGCTCCAGCTATTGAGAAGTATGGCAATTTGGCAAAGAAAAAATTAGAAATACGCGCATTTGAAAATGGCGCGGGTCAAATAGACCCAACTCTGCGAACGCCAGGTTAACGTGAGTCCCCATACAATAAACGTGTCTTTTGTTTAATATTAAAAACAGGTAGACGCTTCAAATTTTCACAGAATATCTACTTGTATATTACCTTTTAAAATAAATACTTAAATAACAATAAAGTAAATATTAAAGGGGATCTCCCGTACAACAAGCGTAATTTTTAAGCAATATTAACTATATGACTATTGTCTATATTGACTGAAATGCTGGCACGTACTGTGCACTATTCAGTTACCATTTATGGATACAATTTCGAATTGAGCAATAGATTTTACCAAATTACAACAAACGTGATTTTCTATTATAGATGATAGTACAGAACCCTTCGTGCGCGAGTCCGACTCGCACTTGGCCGGTTTACACATCGTCCCGTTGACCAAGAAGGTGATGGCTGAGGGGGGAGGGTATGTGGGACTACTACCCCGCAGCATAGATGACGCTGCCATTTTTAAGGCTACCCACTAAAAAACCAACGGTTGACCTCATCGCCAACCTACAAACACCTACTTAAAGTAATGTACGTATAAAATAACAATAATGTATGTACAAACAATGTAAATATAAATAATACCACCACATACCTACTTAAAGTAATGAGGCATTCCTTATTGTGATGATGTTAATAAAAAAAAAGTATTTTTTGAAGCCACGTAAAATGGTAACTCCAACTAAAATATTGTATCTCGTTGGAGTATGAAATGTAAATGAAAGCTTGTATCTTATATTATCCTTCATGAAATATTACTTCAAAATCCATTGTGAAACACCATTGTCTGTTGGATAAAGTATATCTTTCTATAATCTCTTACCTCATCATTCAAATATAAGGATAAGTCGAAGGTTTGTGACAGTTGGGCCATGATAGAGCAGTTCTGCAGGATGAGCGCGGCATGAGGCACGAAACAAAGCACCACCATCTGTATCAAAAATATTCTCCGACCACGCCTGTTGACAATTTATTAATGATAGTTATATAATAATAATTATATAATAATAATTATAATATCACAGTATAAATTACACAATTTGATCTAACCCCTAAGTAACGATTGCTAGTGCAAATGATTTGTTAGGCCTAAGCGTGTTAAATCAACGATATAAATACATAAAAAATAAACAATCTAAATACTCGAAATATATTCAATAAATGGGCAAACCCAAAAAATACAGACATCTACACTCATCACATACATGCCTGTGTCTGTCGGGAATTGAATTTACGACGCTGTACATTAGGCATGTGCGCTAACCACTGGACCCCGAGGTGGTTTAAAATAAAATATTAATTATAAATAAATTTATTGTACATTTATACATTGTAATACATTTTGATTCTAAAAAGTAATAATTTTAGTATAATTTCTTAAGTAATGTGGAGTGCTGAGATAATAACAATAAAAGAAGTAGAAGAATTTCAAATTCGACAGAAAGCGAGTATGGTTCATAAAGTTTTATCTTTTATATATCCGTAGTATTTTGTATATTAGTATGTGACTGATATACAAATATTTGCTCCAATTCCAGTCGGAGTCTTGCGAGAATTATATACACTCACACTATGAGACACACTTGTGAGAGTGTGGTGTTTTTCAAAGTAAATTTGAAATAGACTAGAAATATTTATATAACTAACTGTAAAAACATGATTTTTTTCAGTTTTCTTTCACACAGCCTGGTCAAATTTCTTTACGCTTGTATTTTTCTAAACTAAAATTTTTAATATATATATATATATACAATTATCGTGAAAAGTTGAATAAATAAGTTGTACACGATAAACTCAGGGTTTTAATTGAAACTACCTCGTGTAGTACAAGTTTACATTAAGTGAAATGATAACATACATATATAATATATATATATACTTACATCGATGCAGGATCTATATTAAAGCAGCCTACTTTTACAGAAACGAGCTGTGGAACATTTCTTTCTGATGGTGTCGTGCAGTGAGATCTTGTAGGGTCAACCCTGAGACCGTGAGAAGATATCATCCTCACTGCAACAATTGAAAACTAGATGTATAATAAGAGTATTAACAAATAATAATAATATACTGTTATTGCAACCACATAACGTAGAAAAACAATGTACAAAACTAGATGGGTATAAAATGAGGTGGTCTTCTCGCTATGTAACAATTTCTTCCAGATAACCTTATATTTCTAGTATTGAGGTAAGTTAAAAAAAAATTGTATCGCAATATTTGTTAATTCTCTATCTCAAATAAAATAAAATAAAAAAATCTTTATGAAAGAAAGACTTGAATGTTGGCTGGGAGCTTGTTGTAAAATCATTAAAAGGTTTACTCACTTAGTCGTCAATGTATTTAATAAAATGATTAGTGTTCCTATCCTTCCAATATGTAGATTATTTAAAATTTTATTTTCCGCATGCAGATAATATAAATCATTTAAGAATTCAAATTAATGTTTATTAAAACTTGAAAACTGCTTACTATTTCAATCTCACCGTACTGTATTTTTACAGTTGACGTAATCACAAATAATGATGAAATATTAATAACATCCTTTATATGCATTATTTGTAAACGCTGCAAGCGTAGACCAGGTTATGGTTCAATAAATCCACATTCAGGCGTTAAACCGTTCCCAAATCAAAGGAATTTGACGGACTCCCGAACTCGATAATGAATGTTGGAACTCGGCAGTTGCCCCAAAATATTTAGTGTGGATCGATTGAGCTCTCTTACCTAGCTCGGCAATTTGAGCACAAGTATTGAACAATTTTAGAAGGAAACATTTTTGTTTTATGGCTCAATGGTCGAAATATTTTTTGGTATGTGGGCATTATTTTGAATGTAAACAATGGATAAACACAAAGATGTAATTTTGATGTTTAGTAATAAAAATAGTAGTACAGTAAATTATGAAGATTGAAACAAACGAAAAGGAAGTCAAATAAAAACAAAGATTGGCAATAAACAAAACAACTTTAACAAATACATATTTATACAAATTGATACAAATTCTACTACTTCACACAACCTTTACTCTTCTATATAGGTAGTAGAGCATTGGGGGGCTAGTAACATGTAGTCAGTCGGCAGTATAACTTAAAATTTTAAGATAATTTTTTAACAAATTTAGATGTAGGAACGGAACGGAGTATCCTAGACTATAGTTCTCGAATTAAAATAATGGTTTTAAAATTATACATTATTAATTGTTTTTTTTTATTGATTTTATTTGTTTAATTAGTAAATCAAAAATCATATTAGTGTTTTATGATATTTTTTTATTTTTAGAAACACAAAAATGTACTTAATACAACATGTTTCTCTCGTGTAGTTTTTTTTTATTTTTTTATGTGTATTTGTTTAATAAATACAACCCACTCCATAATATTCCTTCATTAATCTTTTAGTGGCCTATAAGGGATATGTTTTAGATGACAAAGCCGCAAGTATGTAGTATCCATATTTCGTTAATTCATTATTTCTTGACAATGATCTGAATCTATCTATTAATAATATATATTGTATGACATTTTATTTATTCACATCAGGTTTAATAACATATTTTCTAGTTTTATTATAAATGTTATATATTAAAGCAGAGTCTGTTTTGTCAAAGAAATAATACTTCTTAGGAGATCCAATATTTTTTGTTGAGAGATTGTAAGTTGGCAGTTATCTTATTTGATATCTATTATTGGATATTTTTATATAAAACTAAAAAACATTTCTACACTCGGAGGTTATCTTGCTCTGAATATGTATTTTGTATAATATCAAAATAAAACACGATGGAGATAAGACGAAACGAAATCATGTTTCCATGTTCGGTAACAAGAAAAAATATATTATACTTAAGCGGATATGTTAGGTTTATATTATTAGTATACAAACTACAAAAAAATCCTCATATGAAGATATTATTGTTTGGTTTCAAAATATTTAAAAGTTGTCTACTCTCTCTATTGTTCTCATTTGTAATACATACAAAAGTAATTTGTCTCTTTTTACATTAGAATTTTCAGAAGTTTTTACATATCTCACTTTATGATAATTTGTAGTTAGAAAAATAATGTAACATATAATATGTAACTAAAGAGACCACACTTGCTTGCACTTTCTCTACATAGCGTTATGTGTAAAATAAATTTTAGTGTCCTAGAAGTATAATAAATTAAAAACTAGGTGAAACATGATAACAAATAGCGGCATTAGCTACTAAAGTTAGCACGAATATTTCCGGTTTTGGTAAGTATATTACAAAATTTATGATAATCTTGAGATTAGAAATTTAATAATGTTGTTTTATTAAGCATTATAGACGCTGTTATAAAATTTCTGAGAGAAGAAACTCAAAGTCAACAAAACAACAGATCTAAGTCTGAAATAATATCATCTTAATTGAAATGAGAAGCACAATGATTTGCGAACAGTGCAGCGTCTGGCCAAGAGATTCAGTAACTAAAGCTACGTTTAAATTATTTGGCTGATTTGTTATTCATTTTATTTATAAAATAAAATACATAAACAATGTAAGTAACTTTTATATTTATGTTGATATATTATTATAAATTTAATGGGAATACTTTTTTAGAAACATTAATATCTGCACCTACTTACATAATGAACGCAGTCCATTAGCCCAGTGGGTTAGAGCGAGGCGCGGATTTGACCCTTATGTGCCACATAATGTATTTTATCTTTTATTAAATTTGCTTTTTAACTTATAAGATTTAATTTCGAAGTACCTTTATTCAAAAAAGCATTTGAGAAGCTATCACTAGCTCTAAATACTGCTCTGCTGATTATAATTTTGATACGTTCTTATATGTTTTATAGACGACGACGAAGCTTCTTAGCAATCCATGAATTCACCGTGCGGGTGCCGGGCCTATCGCGTTGCAAAGAAAGGAGTGCAAGCAGTGCCTGGGACTTGCGACCCAGGAGTAGGTTTAAGGGGCCCCTTTATTATGCGCAAAAACGCTCACCTTCACCCTCCACACTCCTCTCCCTACCTAACTAAATTTGGAAAGAACCTACTAATGCCGCCTTTGAAACACGTTCTAGAAATGAACCGATGCTTGTTCTAGAAAGGCCAAGGTCTTTAAGTAGGCTATAGAGAGATTTTGCTGTTATACCTCTCACTCCCACTTCTACCGCGTACAAACTAACTGTAAATTTATTCCTGATCAGTTCGTTGGTAAGTTCGTAATACTTATTGAGCTTGAATGTGTGATCCTTTGGGATGTTTGTTTCTCAAGGAACAGTAAGCTCCACAAGTATCACGCGCCTCAGATGTTTCGAATACAGGAATGAGTCCGGTCTGTATGACGAAACACCAACATCCCCAGGGATTTTGTAATGCTTTTCATACGTGTCCATCATGAAAATCCAATCAGGAGCCGCGCCTAATATTGAATAAGGCTTCGCTTTTGATTGTTGGTGATCAGATCGTTTGGTGGTTGTTATACCCTTCCGCGCTCTTGATACTGAAAGACTAACCGCTTCCCGTATAATTTCTAATACCTTGTCGTGGCGACGCGAGTATTGACTTTTATCTAGAAGTACCCTACACCCTACTAATAGGTGTTTCGCAGTTCCTATTGCCTCCCCACAGATGTTGCAAGACTTTTCGGTGGCTTTGCCCCATCTTACTAAATTACTTTGATCTGGGAGAGTCATTTGGAATGCATTAAGATAGAATTTTAATAATGATGGGGACCAATCATAAATTAAGGTGCGCCACTTCAAAGCTAGTGGAATACAAAAATCTCCTATAGTCACCCATTCGTTTTGAATTTCTAGGCTCATCGCGTGGAGTCGGTAATTATCGTTTCCGTCTTGTCGAATAAAAGATTTTGTTATGTCTATGTCTTGAACTTTCCTACTTGATCCTAGCCCTACTTTATTCGTTTGAGCACCTATCATATTTTTTTTATGGAATTGAAGTCGTAACTCGAGCTCTGAGGCAACTTTGTCTTTTGGGAGAGAAGTTACAGTATTATCTTTAGATTTTTCGATGATATGTCTTTTGGTAACTCTTAGATGTTTGTAGAGCTCCGATGGTCTCTTTAATTTTAATCCAAAATTGTTTCGGTCTCTAAATAAGGTTGAAGAGTCCGCTAAGTGCGCTAACCCGAGCCATAACTTCAATGTCTTTATTACGCTTGCATCTAACTTTGACAAAAGGGTTTTGTTAATATCATAAACGAGGAAAGGCCAATTTAGACGTGATGTTAAAAAATTATCGTAAATCCAAGCTTTTTTGACGGTACTTATTGGCTGTTTGTCTACCTTTTTGAGATCGTTTAAAAAGCTATCAACTATTACATCCAACGATGGAGTACGGCCTTGGTAATCGATTTTTTTACCTAAAAATTTAAACGGAGCTGCTTCCGTAACCGTACTAACGCGCTGACCGCCTATTATAAGACCCGGATCGTAAGAGGTATATTTGGTATTCCATCTACCCAGACACAGACTAAAACATTTACTTGGTTTTGTCCTCAATCCGCCCGTCCACGTACAGAAATCCTCAACTACATTTAAAAGTACCTGACATTGTTTCGGATTACGTGTCAGTATCGCGAGATCATCTGCAAAAGCTAGTATGGATTCTGTGTATTTGTTGTTGAACTTAAACCGATAACCCCACTTTTTTTCATTTCTGATTAATTTGTCTATTAAAATATTAATAACTATATTAAATATAATAGGAGAAATACAACAGCCCTGAAATAAACCAACGTTATAATTAAGTGGTCTTGAATGGTTTTCATTAAAAATTATAGAAAATTTTAATTTTGAATAATATGATGCAATAATGTCGCGAACTACCGTAGGAAAGTTATAAGTATAAAGAAAGAATGTTTAATAAAAAGAGTTCAAATTAATTTTTAGAAGGTACAAAAAATCAGTTTTAAAAATGAACACGATGACGACAAAGAATCTAACACAGCTAAGAAGGTACCACAAGATTTGAAAGTATACTAGTTACTTATTATATAGGCTGTGAATGCTACTTCCTACGCGTAGATTTCGATTTTTATAAAACATGACCTTTGTACTTAATCTAGGTAAAAACTATAAACCTACAAAATTTCATCAAACTCGATCAAATAGTTTTTGCGTGTACAAATATCTTTAGTTTATTTGAGTATAATGGTACTAAAATAGGACATTATTAACTTTGTTTACCAATTGTTAAAAAAAATTGTTAAGTGAATTCCAAGACAATATGTTTCCGAAAACTGCACTCAAATCGTTTGCAGACATATAGACAAAATGAAAAAACATTGTTTTGAGTTCTCTTGCTTATATAAAGGTACCCCATTATGAATTTTTGAAATTATTTTACATGTACAGTCAGCAATCAGTTACAGTTTTGTTATATGTATAAAGATAGATTTCTGGAGCATTTTAAATGCAAACATCTTTTGATAGAGTGAAGAGTGTAAAATCAAAATTTAAAAAAATAAATTTAAAAATTAAAAAACCCCCGATACAAGAAGATCTCTAAAAAGAACAAAATAAAACGGCATAAATTTACCACAGACAGATACACAGATACACAGATACACAGATCGACAGGTCAAACTTATAACACCCCTCCTTTTAGTCGGGGGTTAAAAACTAAATGTTACTCAGAGTGACGCTCAATTTCTATGTATAAATTTTACATTAGCTATATTTTTATTATTTTTAGTTATATTTTTTCGTGTTGGTGCAAACTATAGACCAACTGATAAACTAACAAAAAAAATTAAATGTTGAAAATGGATTCTGTTAGTTATCACTTCACATCCTGGTATATATTTTTTTAATATTTTCAATGCACAAAGACTTCTCCTCTACAGATTTATTACATGTTAGATTTATACATAAGATTTGCATGGTACCTATTACGTCATTGACATAAATTGACATAACTTTTTTATTTATTAACAGTTTTAGATAAAATAAACACTAAATTTAAGGTGGAGAATATTACGATATATTTTCCTTAAACTGTATTCAAATTGGTTGACCCCTTTTTGATATCAGCGTGCACAAACATGCAGACAAACAGACAAAATAAAAAACCACTGTTTTGGCTTCTCTTGCTCTTATAAAGACATCATTTTTTTTTATATTTTCCATGTACAGTTTTTGATCAGTGACAATTTTATTATATGTATAAGATAATTTGTTTATTTAGTTAACATTTAAGACTATTGCGTTGCGTTGCCGTTATTAAAATCGAGCAGAAGAGCTAGGTTTGTTGTGTGAGAGCCCTCCTTAAACAAATGTTTTATTCTCTTTTTGGTATTTTTTTTAAAGCAGCATCATAAATACATTATCTGGGAAAATTTCTACTTCCTGGAGACAGAAAGAAGGACAGAGAAGTCTTAATAATAGGGTTCCGTTCTTCCCTTTGGTATGGAATCCTAGAAAACACGTTGATTTTATTTTTTGTTCAAATGATTCCATCCTGTATACTCTATGCTAATCTCCTATTGAAAAGCGAAGTATATTCTAAATATATTACAATTCTATTTAATATAATACGATCTATCATTTATATGTTAACGATTTAGTAAACAACAGACGCCGCTAAAACATTCCCTTTAATAGCAAAACCGAATACAATATTCGAAATAGTTTAAACGTATGAATAATGATAATGTAAACTCTACCAACCCGGTACAGCTTACATTATTTATTAAAATATTCTGTGTATGAGAAAAAAGGGGTTAGAAATTGAGTTGTTTATGAGTGCTTTTATTATTAATATTTTTGTGTTACCGAACACTGAGTTTCAACAATTTAAATTGAGAAAATTATGGAAGAGATTTTAATAAAACTATCAAATTTAAGTAAACAAGTAATTATTTATGAAGATTTTAATAATATATATTTATCACATAAGATTCTATCTTAGAACATAATGCAATAAGTGTTAAGTTTTAAAAAATAATTACTTTGCATAATCTGTCATTCAGGCGTTAAACCGTTCCCAAATCAAAGGAATTTGACGGACTCCCGAACTCGATAATGAACGTTGGAACTCGGCAGTTGCCCCAAAATATTTAGTGTGGATCGATTGAGCTCGTTTACCTCGCTCGGCAATTTAAGCACAGGTATTGAACAGATTTAGTAAGAAACATTTTTGTTTTATGGTTCAATGGTCGAAATAATTTTTGGTATGTGGGCATTATTTCGAATGTAAACAATGGATAAACACAAAGATGTAATTTTGATGTTTAGTAATAAAAATAGTAGTACAGTAAATTATGAAGATTGAAACAAACGAAAAGGAAGTCAAATAAAAATAAAGATTGGCAATAAACATAACAACTTTAACAAATACATATTTACACAAATTGATACAAATTCTACTACTTCACACAACCTTTACTCTTCTATATAGGTAGTAGAGCATTGTGGGCTAGTAACATGTAGTCAGTCGGCAGTATAACTTAAAATTTTAAGATAATTATTTAATAAATTTAGATGTAGGAACGGATTGGAGTTTCTTAGACTATAGTTATGTGATGAAAATAACGGTTTTAAAATTATATATTATTAATTGGTTTATATATTGATTTTATTTGTTTAATTAGTAAATCAAAAATCTTATTAGTGAATAGTATTTTTTAGAAACACAAAAATGTACTTAATACAACATGTTTCTCTGTTGTAGTTTTTTTTTTTTTTTTTTATATGTATTTGTTTAATAAATACAACCCACTCCATAATATTCCTTCATTAATCTTTTAGTGGCCTATAAGGGATATGTTTTAGATGATAAAGCCGCAAGTATGTAGTATCCATATTTCGTTAATTTATTATTTCTTGACAATGATCTGAATCTATCTATTAATAATATATATTGTATGACAATTTATTTATTCACATCAGGTTTAATAACATATTTTCTAGTTTTATTATAAATATTATATATTAAAGCAGTCTGTTTTGTCAAAGAAATAATACTTGGAGATCCAATATTTTTTGTAGAGAGATTGTAAGTTGGCAGTTATCTTATTTGATATCTATTATTGTATATTTTTATATAAAACTAAAAAACATTTTTACACTCGGAGGTTTTTTTGCTCTGAATATGAATTTTGTATAATATAAAAATAAAATACGATGGAGATAAGACGAAACGAAATCATGTTTCCATGCTCGGTAACAAGAAAAAATATATTATACTTAAACGGAAATGTTAGGTTTGTATTATTAGTATACGAACTACAAAAACATATTCATATGAAGATATTATTGTTTGGTTTCAAAATATTTAAAAGTTGTCTACTCTTTCTACTGTTCTTATTTGTAATACATACAAAAGTCATTTGTCTCTTTTCTTACATTAGAATTTTCAGAAGTTTTAACATATCTCACTTTATGATAATTAGTAATTAGAAAAATAATGTAACACATAATATGTATATAACTGCCAAGTAACTGAAGAGACAACACTTGCTTACTCTTTCTCTACATAGCGTTATGTGTAAAATAAATTTTAGTGTTCTAGAAGTATAATAAATTAGAAACTAGGTGAAACATGATAACAAATAGCGTCATTAGCTACTAAAGTTAGCACGAATATTTCAGGTTTTGGTAAGTATATTACAAAATTTATGATAATCTTGAGATTAGAAAATTAAATATGTTGTTTTATTTAGCATTATAAACGCTTTTATAAAATTGCCGAAAGAAGAAACTCAAAGTCAACAAAACAACTGATCGAAGTCTGAAATGATATCATCTTAATTAAAATGAGAAGCACAATGTTTTGTTACCAGTGCAGCGTCTGGCCAAGAGATCCATTAAAGCTACGTCTAAATTATTTGGCTAATTTGTTACTCATTTTATTTATAAAATAAAATATATGAACAATGGTATAAGTAACATTTACATTTATGTTGATATTTTATTATAAATTAGAAAGGAAATGCTTTTTAGATGCATTAATATCTTTACCTATTTGCATTTTACAGCTATATTTTTTTTTGTATAAGTGCAAACTAAAAGACAAACAGATTTACTAACAAAAAAAAAATAAATGTTGAAAATAGATTCTGTTAGTTATCACTTCACATCCTGGTATATATTTTTTAATATTTTCAATATTCAAAGACTACACCTTAATAGATTTATTACATGTTAGATTTAAACATAACAATTGCATGGTACCTATTACGTGATTGACATAAATTGACATAACTTTTTTATTTCTTAACCGATTTGGATAAAATTGGTTGACCACTTTTTGATATTAACGTGGACAAAAACACAGACAAACAGACAAAATGAGGTTGACCACTTTTTGATATTAACGTGCACAAACAACAAACACAGACAAACAGACAAAATGAAAAACCATTGTTTTGGCTTCTCTTGCTCTTATAAAGGCATCATGCTTTTTTTAATATTTTCCATGTACAGTTTGTGATCAGTGATAATTTAATTATATGTATAAGATAATTTGATTATTTAGTTAACATTTAAAACTACAGCGTTGCCGTTATTAAAATCGAGCAGAAGAGCTAGGTTTGTCGTGTGAGAGTCCTCCTTAAAGAAATATTTTATTCTCTTTTTGGTATATTTTTTCTATAGCAGCATCATAAATACATCATCTGATAGATCTGATAGAAGGACAGCGAAGTCTTAGTAATAGGGTTCCGTTCTTCCCTTTGGTATGGAATCCTGGAAAACACGTTTATTGTAATTTGTGTTCAAATGATTCCATCCTATATACTCTATGCTAATATCCTCTTGAAAAGCTAAGTCTACTCTAAATATATTACAATACTTTTTAATATAATACGATCTATCATTTATATGTTAACGATTTAGGAAACAACAGACGCCGCTTAAACATTCTCTTTAATAGTAAAACCAAATATAATATTCGAAATAGTTGAAACTAGGTGTTACGATAGTAAACATGTCCTATAGACAAAACATAATACACTGAATTATAAAAAAAAAATAAGAAAACCAATTATAGTTAATATGACAATGAATAATGATAATGTAAACTCTACCAACCCGGTACAGCTTACATTATATATTAAAATATTCTGTGTATGAGGAAAAAGGGTTAGAAATTGAGTTGTTTATGAGTGCTTTTATTATTAATATTTTTGAGTTACCATACTTAAAGTTAAAATACTTTGCATAATATGTCATACTTGCTAAAAGCCTTCTTACTTATAACTGCGGACCATATAAGTAAAATAAAAAATGATTGAGTTAGTTATAAACCTTTTTTTTTTTCAAAATTCCAACCCGAATATTAATTACAATGATTTATTTAATACTTTTATAAAATTATTTAACTACTGTGCTTGCTACTGATGCATAAGTATTTAGTGAGTGGATATCAGCAGAGTTACTTAGACATAGAGAAAAAATAATTCAAAATATATGTAGAAGAGTAATTTAATACTAGTGACAAGTTACGAAATATTGAAAATAAATCTTTGAAAAAGTTTGTAAGATTGCACGATAGTAGGAAAACACAAATTAACTAAACAAACAGATTGACTTTACGTAGACTTAGAAAAACTGTCCTTAATCTGATGCGTTCATATTTTCACAGAGATTGATATGAATGGAAAGCATTCCCCAGGTTAATTTGTCAAAATGGGCGTACCACAAGGCACTATACTAGGTCCTTTCTTCTTTGACATTTACATAAATGACTGATCTTATTTTGTAAGAGAGAAAATGGAGTAGTATTGTTTGGTGATGATACTTCGCTTCTTTTTAAAATTAACAGATTAATCAGTAATTGAGGATGTAAACAATGCTCCCTCAGATGATAAAACATTGTACAGGTTTAACGGTAATAATTTGTTGCTTAATAAGAAGAAAACAAAGTATTTAAAATTTACTTTACCAAACGTCAAAATTGACAAAACCAATATGCAATTAAATAATGAGAAATTGGATTTAGTTAATTCTGCTCTATTTTTGGGCATCATCTTAGCATTGCATTGCAAAATTGCAATGCAATCCTCGTATGTATAGTGATTTGTCAAACAAACTTAGTTGATGCATAGGCAGTTCAAAAAAACGCCGGTTGGCAAATTTTGAAAACGTCAGATTACTTTAGTTATTTCCACAGTATCATGTCATATGGCATATTGTTACGGGGTAACGAATCCATTATTAATACTTTATTGTAATATACTATAATGTATTGTAATGCAGAAGAGGGCTGTTCGCAATCTAAAATATGAAGCCGCGTGAATGTTTAATAAATAAATGAATAAAAATGGAATTTTGACTGTACACAATGAATATACAAAATTTCTATTAACTGTAATAATCAAATTATCAAATATCATCTTTGTTAAAATCGGAAAATGTATTACGCATCATGAAAGCCAATTATGAGAACTTTAAGACAAAAGGATAACAAACTACTTCGCTCAGCTTCCTGAAAGTAATAAGGTTTTATCCGTACATTACATTTAATACATAATCTAAATTATAAATACTTAAAACGTAGGTACTTTTGAAATAAATATGATATTGTCCTTTTGTACTAGAAAATGGAAAAAATATTTGAATTTAAACAAGATAACTTGTTTATTGAATTATAAAAATCTTTATCGTAAAGAACTCGTTTTTCTGTTTAATAATTATTTCTAAGATTATAGTTCGAAAATCTGAAGGAAAGGTGTACTTATAAATGAATATGGATGCAAGGAAACATAAGTAAATAATTATATTTGAAAATATACAATCATTAAGTAAGCCTGAAAGCTTAGGAACTATGTTAAGCATAGTGACAAAAGACAGCATTATTTGCTTTTAAACCTGGAACAAATTTTTTACACCAAGGAAAATACGAAACTTTTCTAAACTTTGTGTTTCGTTACAAATGAATAAATAAGTAATTAATTGATTTATATTCCGTAAGGTAATAATAAATAGAAAAATTGTGATATATTTATTGATAAAATATTATTTATTAGACAGTTTTTTTTTCACAAATTATTCGTGCTACCAAACAATATTATTTTTACATTTGAAATTGAACTAGGATTTATTAACTGTTACGCAGTTTAAATGTCATATTTTGCACAATATTATAATTTTGTTATGCAAAATGTGAAAAACATATAATAAAATTTTTCTTTGTAGCTTTTTTAATCATTTGTTTTCAATATAGTATATAAATTTTAAATACTATTAATTTAAAAAAATCATAGAACAAAAATTGTTAGGATGGATGTAAAGAGGCTGCCTGCAAGAGGTGGTCAACTAATTAAACATAACCCTGCATATTGTAGTAGATTTGTGTAGTTGCAAAATGAAACAAATACTATTAATTATATATATTTTTTAAATAATATTTTGTGCATATATACATATTCTCAATTTATTAGGCATAAGCAAGATACAACATAGCTTTAAAATAAATATAAAATAAAATAACGAATATAAATGTGTCTATTTTACTACACCTTGCATAATATACCTGGATAAAATATTGTATGGTTTTATGGACAAAGATGAAATGTACATAAAATGTTTATTTTTTAACAAAAAAGCATGATATTATAGCAGGTGACGTGGTACAATAAAGATAGGTAAAAAGTAAATAGGCTAAATGCACCCTTATTTCGAATAATTAAAAGTGCCATTTGTCTGCATGTATGTTTGTATAATATTAGTGTTTAGCCGAAAACAGTTACATTCGTTTCGCATACGCCATCATAAATATAACAGTGGTTGTAAACAACATTTGTCGGGTGTCCTGGGAAAATGATAAATATAACAAACACATACTTAATGGTCGGCTTTTATAACAGCACAATGTGTTGACTACCTGCCACATAAAGTCTATGGCTTCTGTTTATTCAAAGGGTTCGTTATAATTAAAACACTCATTATTGAGTATAGAACTCATTATTAGTATTTAGTGTCAAGCATAAACTGTCGTCAATCTTTGAGACTTCATTTATGATTATTTCTTTTATATTTATTTGTTGCGATGAGATGAGATGAAAGATTCTATTGTGGCTTTGTATCCTATAATTATTAACAGTATTATTCATTAAAATCTACATTATTCTGTATGATAATAATATAGCTCCAAAGTCACATTCGTGAAAGATTTAAAATAAATTACTGCTCATTTCCATTAAAATTATTAATTCATTGAACGATAAATTACACTCAAACCAAATTAAAACTATTCTTTGATTTTCTGTTTGAAGAGCTCAGGTTTATTTAAGAATCGGTTAATTACTTATGTCGGAAATAATTCAAGAATATTGATGCTTTTGTTTTTCAATAAATTCGTTAATATTGCAGATCAATTAAAATCTTCTGAAATTAGAGAATTACATGTAGCTTTAGGACAAAAACTTATTATTTTCAGGAAATGGAGTGATGTAGCTTGCTTCCGTTTCATGTTATAGAGATCGTAATTTGTTTTTATGATACTTAATACAAGTGAGCGAACCTTATTAACTAAAGTAAATGATCTGTACTTCAATTAATTCCATCTGCCTATTATAAACAATGTTCTTAGAGTATCTATTACGCTATGAAAGTATTTGTTCCGAATGCTCCGTCATCGTAATCGAAGTTACAGAAATTGTTTGTCTTAAGACAAAATTGACCTAAATTTCATATTGATGAAGACCTAAAAGATCTAAAAGTGGTACATTAGAATATTATATTCGGTTTTACTATTAAACAGTATTATATTATATTGAAGTATGGAATATGGAAGTGAAGTTCTTTATCGGGGTTGGAAAAAAATTTAGTGTAACATTTTTTCGTTACGGTGACATTTTTCCGTTACGCGCCAGCTTTTTTCGTATAGCTTCATCTCTTTTACACCATGTTGCTATGGAAATACCAAATAATCAAAATGACAAGTATGTAGATTACAACACACAATTTACATTAACCAAATAAAATTAAAATTAATTGTAATTAGTGTATCATTTTCCAAAAAATTATGTCATAAAGAAGTTTCACTTCTTACATGTGTGCACTAATACACACACACACACATGTTTTTTTTAAGAATATATTTTACTTTCCAATAAGGGCTTAGGACACCGTTAAAGGACACAGAAATTTTGTCTCAAATTCCAATAAACTTGTTTTGCAATAATTAACATCTGACAGAGTCTTTCTCTGTTCAACCAGTTCAGTTTCATTCAGTTCATCATTCGTTCAGTTTCCCCATTCAATCCGTTATTTTCTAGTGTGATTATTTTTACTGCCTCAAACGTTGTTTGTTAAGATAAAACAAAAGCTTATTTAGGAATTTTATATGTTGCTCTCCCAGTGAATATTAAATCCTTCTCAATAGTGAGTAAAATTTAATTTAAAGTAATTATAATGTTGAATATTATTAATATGGTTCATAGCTTTAGAAAATAGTATTTACAATGTTCTCTACAAAACATCAATATTCATTATAAATAATTTCACTTACGCGAAGAAGACAACCACTTTTTATTGTAAATTGATGTATACCTATTTCGTACAAACCTCTTAGACCATTTTTTTTTTAAAGGTTAATTGTTGAATCAACTTGGTTGATCAAGTGGCTACTAACTTCAAATGAATTTGTTAAGCTGAAGTCAAATTTTTGAGCTGTAAACAGCAACATTTAATCATACATTGTTTTTTTTTTGTAAAATTTTTCGTATTGAAAACAGTGATGTATGTTAAAATTCATTAATTTATGATAGACACTATTATTATAGGAAATGACAGTCCTATTTGTATTTTTATTATTTAATACCATAATACTATATACTGATATATCTACTATATTTTTTTATTTGCCTTCAATCATGCAAAATTGTATAGGCTCAGAGGCCCCGAAGGAAACAACGGAATAAAATAATAAAATGTTTATTGTTATTTAAATATCAAAGATTGTTATTTATTATATTTAGAGAGTAATGAAAAACCTTCACCTAATTGTAGAAGGCATCGGATTAGTTACTAAAAATAATTTATATTTACTAAATCATGGCTTATGTATGGACCACGACATTAAGTCTTCTATATTTCTTTCTCGAAATCCTAAGTCTTCCAACTTAGTATCTTAACGGAACTAGTAAAAACAGTTGGATAATATTTCGTATTGAAATTGGAAAATAATTCATGTTTATTCAAATCTTTTTATTAACAACTTCTAAATAAAAGAAAGATTTATAGATGGATAGATTAAAAATGAATAATGGCGTAGCAACGCGCTAAAAGATATATAAAAGTAGGTAGGTAGTAAATTAGAAGTAGGTTTCTAATTTTTTCAGTCTAATTTTACTACAGATAAGTTATATTGTATTTTATATAAAATATTCCTCAAAATATTACGGTTTTCTTTATGTCACCCCCTAAAATTGCCGATTCTAGACCGTTCTCCTCGTCGCCTCCTCCCTCACTGGTATCAGATAAATAACAATATACTGTAGTTCATATTTTCTTTTAGCATGAATTGTTGGAAAAGCTTAATTAGCTTTTGACAAATTAAACATAACTTGTTATTATGATATTAGATATTTATATTCCTTTTTGAAATTTAATTAAATAAGTATTATTTATGTTATTTTTGAATAATTTTTGTCAAGAAAGCTATTTGACAAATGTAAATAATATTATTTTTAATTCTTTTTAGAGGTCTTTTTTGTATCAGGTTTTTTTTTTAATTTTTAATTAATTTTTTTAATTAATATTTTTGAGAAAAATAAAAAAATGAAGACTTATAATACTTAGATAATATATTTATAATTGTAGGGATCTACTTAAGTTTTTAAACTTGACGTATTTTTTGCAAAGTTAGAAATCCTTATTAAATCATTTTCTTAAATTATCAATGCAAATAACCGACCTGTGGATTTTTCGTTCAATTTATTATTTATTTCGAACAAAAGTCAATTACATTTTAGTCTTTGTTTTGGCGAAAGATTCGCTTCGCTAACACACATACAGTTGTGGTAAGTTTCGTAATTGCCTTCCATTAGACACATTAGTCCCAAGTTTAAAAGCAAATAATTGTGCTTTTTAACTATATTTTAGTTAAAAAGCACCATTATTTTTCCTTAGTTCTCAGTCTAACCAAGTGCATATACTGTATGTTTAAAATATGATGAGCATCTTATTTTTTCCGGATTAATACTTCCATAGTAGTTTTTGTGTTAGTTTAGTTGTAAGGAACTATATTTCTATTCCTGACTTAAGAACTATTATAAATTATAATTACACATAAGTATCAAATAAACAAGAATTCTTCCACATTTATGATTCAACAAACAAGTTACTCAGGTAAAAGTCAAATAAGTTTTCCGTTTCCCAGTACAAAACACATTTATAAACGTACACTTAAAGTATATTTATATTATATTATGTATAATGTAGCATACGGACAAAACCATATTTTCTAGAAGCAGAGTGATGAAAAATTTTTTTTTTTCTTATATTTTCCGTAATTAGTTTTTTTTATTCTAATTCTTATTTCTTCCGACTTCAATAAAGGTTGTTAGTACTTTTTCATAGTCAACATAAATTAGCCGTACTTTAAAGTTTGATTATGAATTAAATTTAAATTGATATCACTCATATTTAAGTTTAAATAAATCTCATATCTTAGAGTACGCTATAAAAGATTGTCCCGAATGCCTCGTCCTGGATTTCGATGATGATGATGAATGACTCGGGACTAGCATGCCAAATATTCCAATTATGGCCAATATCATCAGAGGAAAAGGGCGCAGAGGAATACTCTTCTCTTCTCCATGTACCTATATTACCTATATTATAAGGTAAGAAAATATTTAACCAATAACATACTGTCTTGCGTATTTATACTTCTCAAACCTATTTTTTTATTTAATAAAAAGTTGAAATATATTAAACGTTTGTTTTTAGAATTATTAAATCCAAGTTAATGTGTGTTGTTGGCATTCAGGTAAGGCCCAGCTGCAACAAACTGTCTGAAACTGACACGGGTTAATTTTACCGAGGTAATACAACTCTCTAAAAGAATGGTTATCAAGATACAAAAAAAAAATTTCGCATCATTAACGGTTCATCATGAAAATCACCCTTGATCTAAATTTTGATAAGGATGATTGAAATTAAAACCCGTTTTTGATTATCAACGCAAATAACAGTTAATAAAGAACAGTTGTAGTTTATTTCTATTAAAAACATTAGTTCTAACTTGAAAAGCAAATTAATTTACTTTTTGTGACTAAATTTTATCTTTTTTGCTATATATAACATTTGTGTTACTAAAACAGTTTAAGTAGATTTTTAAGTATACCTTTGTTTCAGACTTTTAAACTAATAATAGTTTATAAAAATATGTTCGACAGAACTTCGTCTTCGACAGAAGTATAAAATAAATAAGGATTATTTCATATTTATAATTCAACAAAAAAGTTATTATTCTAATAAGTTTTTCATTTTCTGGTACATAACATATTTATCTTAGTTGAAATCTTCGTTGAAAATATAAAATGTAACTTAAGGACAAAACTTTATTATTTTCAGGAAGCTGAACGATGTAGTTTGCTTTTGTTTCGTCTTAAATTTCTTGTTATTTGTTTTTATGATACTTAACACATATACAAATCCTAGTAAAGATGATAGCATATTTTTAGAAGAGTTTATTTTATATTACTACGTTTGATAGAACTCAAATAATTAACTTAAATTTACTGTATTTTAATTCATTCTTGATGATATCTAATTGTTTTTAATAATTCTTGTAAATTAATCAAATCAAATCAAATCAAATCACTAATTAATTAAGTATTTGGACGCCACAAAAATAAAACATCCAAAAGGGTTAACCACTCAGCTTTTGCTGGAGTATATGACTCCAGCACTGATTTTCAGTGGTCGCATTGCCATGACGTAACTAAAAGTAGTGACAGTTAGTCTTATAAAATTCTTTAAAGAAAAAAGATAACAACATTCTTAACCACAACTTAACTAACAGTTATATAATATATTTAAAATACTCATAGCCCAAACACGACGAAGATATTTTGCCTCTAAATAAAGGAAGAAATCAAAATGCAAGTGAGTTACCAAGGCAAATAACGAAATAATACCTTATCGTAGGGTCTAAGTCCTAATTTATTAACTCCAAAAAAATACGTAAAACGGTCCAACCCGTACGAAGCAACTACTTAAATAAGTACATAATAATGTTATTCCTATCCTTTTTAGAGACATTTTTAAATTGGGAGTTTTAAATTTTTAATGTATAGTCAACCTCGTAAGACAAAAACATATTGGTGGTAGACCATAACATCGGGTCGCCGGCAAAGTTACCACCCATCGGGCAAAGTCGTGCCGCAAAGCGACATAGTCGTGTTCCGGCACGTTGCTCGATGAAGCCGTTTATGGGAAATGGGTTTGAACAGCTGCGGTACGTTGGCGAACCGGTTGACGTCGAGTTGGTGTTTGTTTTGTCGGGTGTCTAGTCGAGGAGGGCAGCGGGATCCGAAGCAACGGCTTTCCGCTGGCCGCCCGCAGATAGTTGGGGGCCCAATTAGTGGGTTAGCCACCCACGAAAGGCTGCCCCGCCAGCTGCGAAAAATCCCAGGGTGGCTCCATCGTGCTGGTTGGCGACCAGGCGAGGAGGCCCGATGGCGATCCCTGGGGGGGTTCGGGCGTCCCCGCAGTCTCCAGGCTAGCCTCCCAGCGACAAGGCATCACCAATTTCGAAGTCGGGTTTGATACGTACCGCCTCGTTCAACTGCCATTTCCCATCCCTATTCACTTTTATTTATTTTATATTATGAAAAAGGTAAAAAAAAGAAACAAGTTGACACAGCGGTTGCACTCCTCCTCATACAAAGTGCACCTCACTAATATCAGGGGTTTGCACTCAAATCTTTTAGCTGTCCACCACCACCTGGAGACAGAGCAGCCGCACTTGCTCTTTTTGACGGAGACGCAGATACAATGTCCTTTGAGCGCTACATACTTGGATTATCCCGGTTACTCGTTGGAGCACAACTTTCGCTCACGGGCCGGAGTCAGTATGTACGCGCGGAACGACCTCTGTATTCAGCGTCTCCGTCACCTTGAAGACCCCACTTTTTCTTCCCTATGGGTTTTAGTGGACACAGGAAACGAAAAAATCCTGTATTCCTGTGTCTACCGTTCGCACAGCGGTGACCAGGAGACAACTCGTTTATTTGAGTATCTTAGTGAGGCTGCAGATATGGCTCTGTATCAGTACCCTTCGGCGCAGCTCGTCTTTCTGGGGGACTTTAATGCCTGTCATCAGGACTGGCTGTTCCCGTACCAGAAGACCGACCATGCTGGAAGAGAAGCGCGGAAATTTGCGTTGTCCTTGGACCTCTTTCAGCTGGTAAAGCAAGCGACAAGGGTACCAGATGTGGTAGGCCATACAGCCAATTGCCTGGACCTTCTGCTGGCAACTGATCCGGACAGGTATCGTGTAGAAGTCACCTTCCCCTTGGGAACCTCCGATCACTGTCTGGTGAAATCTGTGTTTACATATTCCCCACCAGCTTTCGAACCTCATGGTGTTAGGCGAGTATGGAAATACAAGTCAGCAGATTGGGATGAGATGCGGCACTTTTTTGCGTCTTATCCTTGGCGGCAGGTCTGCTTCTCTTCTTTGGATCCGTCGAGTTACGCGGATGCTATAACCGATGTGGTGCATCAGGCAATGGAGTATTTTATTCCTTTTGCTGACGTACCCGTCGGTGGCAAAGCTCGCCCATGGTTTAATGCCGAATGTGGTCATGCTCAAGACCGAAAACATTCGGCATATCTCATTTGGGCTGATGCTCGAACCCGCAAAACTCCGGATGTAAGTTTGAAGAAGAGAGCCTTTAACCAAGCTGCCAAGTCCTACAAGAAGGCATTGCGGAAGGCTCGTCTCGATCGAATCGCTAAGAATGGCGAAAAGCTCTCTGTCAGACCAACTGGCAGTCGAGCTTTCTGGTCTCTTGCCAAAGCGATCGAGTCGAACTTCTGCCAACCCTCACTGCCTGCTCTGCTAAAGCCGGATGGATCCCTGGCCCACACAGCAACAGAGAAAGCGAATGTACTTGCTTCTCTGTTTGCTGATAATTCGCATCTAGACACTGGCAATGCTTCTCCAGCACATCTTCCTCACTGCGGTATTTCGTTGCCTGAAATCCGCATCACTAACAAAGAGGTATGGAGAACATTGTGTCGTTTAGATGTGAATAAAGCCAGTGGTCCTGATGGTATACCAGCCATTCTGCTCAAGACATGCGCAGCTGAGTTGTCTCCTGTACTGACACGTCTGTATCGCCTCTCTTTCATGACTGGAATAGTGCCGAAATCCTGGAAGCTTGCTAATGTGCAACCCGTGCCCAAAAAAGGCAGCCGTGCCGACCCTGTCAATTACAGACCGATTTCAATCACCTCCATACTCTGCAAGATTATGGAGCGTGTATTGAACACGCGCCTACTAGCATACCTAGAAGGTAACGATCTCCTCAGTGACCGACAGTACGGGTTTCGCGGTAATAGGTCTACTGGGGACCTCCTAGTGTATGCTACTCACATTTTAGGCGAGGCCATCGAGAAGAACGGAGAAGCGGTCGCCGTCTCTCTGGACGTCTCGAGGGCATTTGACACGGTCTGGCATGCGAGCCTTATATGCAAGCTTTCAGCGTACGGTATATCTCCTGGTCTGATCGGCTGGGTAACGGACTTTCTGAGCCACAGGTCTCTCCGAGTAGTTGTCGACGGGTGTTCCTCGGAACCCTTGACAATAAATGCCGGAGTGCCTCAGGGGTCCGTTCTTTCTGCAACTCTGTTTCTGCTGCATATTAATGATCTGTTGAAGCCCGGTATCTATGGGTAAGCAGACGACAGCACAGTTGTAGAAAGATATCTGCCGAGTACTCGGGCTAGTCGAGATCAAGAACAGTCTGAAAGAGAAGCCATGGTGCAACGTTTGAATGACAAACTTCAGACAGTCTCCGCATGGAGCAATCTTGCCAATCTTGTCAAGTTCAACGCCACCAAAACGCAGACGTGTCTATTCACCGCCAAAAGGAGCTCTTTCACCTTGGCTCCTACTTTCCGGAATGTATCCTTGGAATACAGTGACCGGCTTCAGTTGTTAGGCTTAGAGATTTCCTCGAACCTCAACTTTGGTCGGTTCATTGAGTCCAGAGCAAGAGCAGCAGCAGCAAAGCTTGCCGTTCTTGCGAAGGTTCGGCAGTACTTTACACCGGGACAGCTTCTTGTATTATACAAAGCACAGATCCGGTCGTGTGTAGAGTACTGTGGACACATATTTGCTGGTGCCGCAAAGTCTCATCTTGCGGTTCTGGACTCAATTGAGAGGCGAGCAAAGAGGCTTATAGGCGATCCCGAATTGGTCGAAGCCGACCTCCAAAGCCTTGAACACAGGCGTAAAATTGCTAGCCTCTCAGTATTCTATAGGATACATTTTGGTGAGTGTGCGCAGGAATTACACGAGTTAATTCCCCCGTCCCCCTTCCATCACCGGACGTCCCGACGCACGGCAGGTATCCATTCTTTTGTTGTGGACATTCCACCTGTCCGAACGAAGCGCTTTGCTTCCTCATTTTTAGTGCGTACAGCGAAGGACTGGAACAATTTGCCTGCGTCGGTATTTCCGGCCAAATATAATGTGGGTGTCTTCAAGAGAAGAGTGAATAGGTTGCTAGGGCAATGCGACTTACCATCTATGACTACATTCCACTTACCATCAGGTGGAATGTAGTCAAGCATTGCCCTAGATCATATAAAAAAAAAAATATATATATATATAATTATAATTAGTTTGGAGATATTTGTAGTTGTCCCAAGGCTAACATCTTATTCAAGGGGTGGATGGAGAGGATCCATCATTGTTAGTGAATCGGCACCAACGTTTACATAAGATATTTCCGTTATACTCATAGTGAAATCCACCGACTTGTTTAAATTATTGATTGAGCACAGTTATTAAATGACATAAAATAAAAATCATGGAATAGGCTATTTGAAAAAGCAAATTTGAGTGCAAGGGTTGTCAGTTTTAGTCCGACACAAACCACTCAGACTGAAATCACCAAGCTCGATGTATCTTCGGAAGTATTTCCGCTTGTCCGAGATATGACTTCAGATTATAATGGAGTGCTCTAGAATGTATTTTTTTTAAAAGGAGGATTGTCGAATTTCACTAAAACAGAGCGTGGATGAGTTCATAAGTTGTACAACTAAGCCAGAGGGGAGATTAATTGATGTATCCCTCATTTACAGAGCATTCAATAGCTTTAGACTACTGCACTACAATGTTAATATTTTTTTTTTTTGTTATTCTTCGAAATACACTGGATTTCGTTGTTGGTGGCACGTGACTGTTGGTCTGGTTGGACTAATCATATGGAGCGCGATACATAACTCCCTCTTATATATAAACATTCACACACTTTTTTGTGTATAGTTTTAAGTTACCACTGAGATATTCTATAGTTTATTTATTTGTATACGATAACGTTATTATATATTAATATTTTTACAATAAAAATAACAAATCTTTGTAATAGGTTGAATTATTCTTTATTCAGTCATTCAATCATAAACTCGTTTAAGCTTAGAGTATCCAAAAGAAACAACTGAATAAAATATTAAAAAATATGTTCCTCGTTATCTTAAAATAAAAGATTATTTATGTTTTGATTAGTATTTAAAAAACATCTGACTTATTTTTAGGAGACTTTTTAGGTTCTTAATTTTTTGTGGATAAGTTATATACAATATATTAGGTCTTTACGTTTTACCACCTCTGTTAATTCCCGGCTCTGTAATGTTCTCCTCGCCTCCATTATCCCCACGGCCACGGTACATCACTGTGTTGTGTAGATGTCTGTGTTTCTGGGTTTGGTCGTTTATTAAATATATTCTCAGTATTTATATATGTATTTCTATGTATTTGTATCGTTGTCTAACACCCTTAACACAAGCAAATAATTTGCTTACTTAGGGGTTAGATCAATGTGTGTGATTTGTCCTGATATTATTATTATTATTATTATTATTATCACTGGTATCTAACAAATTGTTATTTGTCGGGTGCCATATACAAGGTACTTTACTTTATTTTTTCTTGTTCCATGAAATTTTTAGAAACGCTCGTAGCTTTTGGTTAATTAAATATGAGTTGTGAACATGACAAAATTGACATTTCTATTCATTGTTGAAGTTATATTAAAAAAAATATGTTTAAGTTGAGTTATTTCTGAAAATAATACAACTAGAATGCTATTTAATAAATGTATGTTTACAAATATAAGCCAATTAGTACTTATTTAAATCAATTCACATTGGATATGATTTATTTAAAAAATATATATAATTTTACTTACTACACCATATTCTGTGTTTAAAATATTAAAGGGGTGGTAAAAAGTTTTTAAAATTAGTGAATAATTTTACTAATATTTAAAATTGTAATGGTAAGATCCATGTTATAGATAAAAGAATTCAATATGTTATATTACCTCTTAAAATATTCTGAGTCACTATTTCTTTGATAATAATGTTGAATCATGAGAGTCGGCGAGAGCGTAAGACGCACACTAGCAAAACACCTCTGGTCTTTAATGTAAGAGGTTTTTACGATGCGAGTCGCTATCAAGACATGTTTATAATCATGGTTTTCTATAATAATAACGGTTTTTTTTTGGTAACATTTTACCAAAGTTTTTAAAAATGTTCCAAAATATATATTCGATAAAGACCTCACAAATCAGCCAACAAAAATAAAATTATACATTTATTTGTTTATAACTAAATAATATTATCTTCATGTCAATGCGACTTAATTAATTGCGCATAATTACTACTATATTAATAAACAATGAAATTATTTACCAAACCAACATTGTTTCATTTAATGTGTACTCTGTCAAAATTTTTAAATGATCCCTTAAATATTTGTAATTCAGTATAATAAGTTCTTAATAACAATCTTTGTTTTTTATTTAATTTACATGTTTGTGTGTTCGTTTTTCTTTGTTATTATATTAAACTGATAGAGTTAATCCAGGTAAGTTTCTTAGTTTTAGTTGAGTTCGGTGGTATTCCGTATAATCAAAACTATTAAAATTCTAGTTCCAATGTCAGTTTTATTTGTTTTTTTATATCATTCTTAAGAATATATTTTTATAGGGTTTTGTACCCAAAGGGTAAAAACGGAATCCTATCACTAGGACTTCGCTGTCCGTTTGTTCATCTATCTGTCTCCAGGTTATTTCTTATAAACCTTTATAGCTACAAAATTAAAATTTTCACATATTGTGTTTTTCTGCTATCGCTATAACAACACATACCTAAACAAAATATAATAAATATTTTTGACCAGCCCATAAAATTTGTATTACTTAAAAAGTTTTTTTTTACTTAACAATGAATTACTAATAACTCACCATGTGAATTAACAGAAATTATATAAGTTATTTTGTTACTATACAAATGTTATTTATACCAATTGTTGTATTTAAGACGACGTATGAACAAATGGCAGTATTTTCTCCCAAACATTAATATTTTATAAGTATACAGAACAACGTTAGGAAATAGGGGAGCACTTATCTATATTTATTGCTCTAGTTCACCTGATATAACATCATGTATGCGTTTTATTATAAAATAAACATTTTAGTTACATAAGTAACCTTTCCCATAGGACAATACAATATTTTATCCAGGCATATGCAAGGTGTGCTGAAAAAGACACATGTAGGTTTTTAACCTTTATATTGTTTTTTACTCGTATTTTTTTTATTATTATTATTTCCACTTCATGTTATATTTGGTTTATGAAAGTTGCAAGTGTGTGTATGTTGCAAAATTTATTGTTTCTCTATTGTTATCGATAAAATTTATAAGATTTGGTCTATCTAATAATTCGATTATGATCATTGCACCAACTTGTATTTTTCGATGTTTTCAATATTAATCTATACTGAAGTGCGAGTCCTATCCGTACCGATTATGATTCATTTATATTTTTAAATTATTAAAATAAGCATTACGTGGCTTATATATCATTAATTTCATATATTTAAAATAATTGGATTGTTAATTGACAACATAATACTATTTACCTAGTCTTGCTATAAATATTGTAACAAAGAAAAAAATATGTTTTTAATTGCAAATAACATTTATTACTTTTACAGTGTGTTAGTTTAATACAAAAATAAAAAACAATTAAAAATGTGCCGATGTTTTGATACCTTTTTCACAAAAATATGGCTCAGTCACTCCTTCATAGCCAACACCCCACCAAACCATCACTGAAGTTGGATAGTGCCCACGTTGCACTCTGTCAACTAATTGGGAAGCTTCCTTAGAGCTTTCAGCATAAATACGGTCATTTTCTTTGCTAAAATATTGCTCCATTGTAAAATTTTTCTCATCAGTAAACAAAATTTTTCTGTGATCTCCCTTTGCGTACCGCTTTAGTAGTTTTTTCGGTTTCACCATCCTATTCATCTTTAATTAACAGTTAAGAAATAACCAGTGTAACTCTTATAAGCTGCAAGTCCTAGGTCATCTCTTAAAATAGCATGTGCGTAGAGAGTTTTAAAAATAGCATTTGGCTCCATACCTGCTTTGTGTAAAGCTCAAATGTAATATTTTTTATTTTTAATTGTTACAGTATTTATGGCCAGACGAAGTATAACCTTTTCTATCTTTATTTGTTTACTTACTACCTTATATTCCTTAAGGTTTTTCCGTTGTAGACACAAATAGCTTAAACCTGGGTGTTTCTTTATTAGTATAATACATACTTATACGTGTGTCAGATAAGAGCGTATAAAAACATAATGAAACCTTAGACTTAACCTACTTTTACTTCACTTTTATTCCCTTTCATGTAGTGTAAATGAAAGCAGAAAGGCATTAAAAGGGAATATTTTTGGTGCGTGGGATGTAGGAGAAACATTAATTTTGATATATATTAATATGTTAACATTTCTTTATATAAAAATATTTCTTTGTATAATAGAACCTGCTAACGAGCCTGTGGGTAACCTGATGAACGCTGCGGTGCTTTGTTGCAATATCAGAAAATGCACATGACCAAAATGCCATCCGACTGAAAACACAAGTGCCTTATTTAAGTTTGGTAAGCAACGTTACTAAGCAAGTAATGTTAATCCTGTCCTGTTAAATGTGGCTATTACCTGTTACCTCTGCCGGCGTCATTAAGAGATAAAAAATCATGTGTCAATGTTTTATGTCTAATGTCAAACTGCATTTATTTCTATTTAAATGTCAGGACCGTCATTGCGCAGTTATACGTTGCAAATATTCGTGCTGCGCTACCACTTGGTAACCAATGGAACAGTTTATCGAAATGGTTAGCTTATATTCATTAAGATATATATATATTTAAAAGATAATAGATTAAATCTAAAAAAAATAATTTCATTAAAAAAATAATATGTGGCCCATGAGGGGATCGAACCCGCGACCTTCGCGTTATTAGCACGACGCTCTAACCATCTGAGCTAATGGGCCGCTATCAAAGTGCGTGAAATAACAGATCCTCTTTAATTTATTATAATAGATCAACATAAAGGAATATAAATGTAAGTTATTCAATTTTAATCTAGAAGGATATTTTTTTATATAATATGAATTCATTTTATATGAATAAATAATAAAAAATAAAATAAGCGAAATAATTAAAATGTAGCCTTAGTTATTGCATCTTTGCCACACGCTGCTTTTGCCAGAAGCTTCTTTAAAATTATTGCCCTTTTTGATGATAAAATTTGAGACTTAGCATCTGCGAGCGCTTAAAGTCAACAAAACAACAATGTTTTGTTGACTTTAAGCGCTCTACTCTGACACAATTTTATAATGTAAATGTAAATTATGCAAATGGAACATTAATATTAAAAATAAAACAACATAATTTTATTTCTAATCTCCAGTTTATCATAAATTTTGTAACATTAAAACCTGAAATATTAATGTTAAGTTTTACTAAAGTTAACTCTTAACACAATTAGCTGCTGCTAATTCTGTTGTTTGTTATTATGTTCCACCTAGTTTCTAATTTATTATACTTCTAGGACACTAAATTTTATTTAAAACGTAACATTTTGTAGACTAAGAGCAAGCAAGTGTTGTCTCTTTAGTTACTTGATTTAATGTATAAAATATTCTTATTATGTATTTGTTTATATTTCTTATTACAAATTGTCATAAGGTTTGCTGTATACAAATTAGATTATATAACTTCAGAAACTTCAACTGTCAAAAAAAACAAAATAATAAACTTACTTTCGTATTGACATTTTTAATTTGACAACAAATGAGAAATGGATTAGTTTAAAATATTCTGGTACTAAGCAAGAATATCCTCATATGAAGATTTGTTTCGTAGTAGTAATACAAAATGAACATAGCCATTTTACTATATAAAATTTCTTGTTACTGAGCACGGGAACATGATTTTTTGACGTATTTTTTTTGTACAAAATACGTCTTTAAAAGAAGCAAATATCCGAGTGTTAAAAATAGGATTTTGTTTTATATAAATATATTCAATAAGAGATATCAAGTAAAATGAAACACTGTTTTAAAATAAAATATAATGAAACTAGAAAACTTTTTGATAAAACTTTACGTTTTTAATTAGTTTTTGCATCTCAAAATAGGGGTACAAATAATTGTAAAACACAATGAATTAACAAAAAATAAACATAACCTTGGTCTTCGTTAAAGTGTGATCTTCAGACCACCAAAAGATTAATTAAACAGCATCATATTTTTTAGATTTCATATTTAATTTTTTTATAAATAAAAATAGAAAACATTATTATTTACTAATAAGATATTGGATTTACTAATTAAACAAATAAAATAAATAAATAAACCAAATATTAATATGTAGATTTGAAACCATTATTTTAATCGGAATATTATAGTCTAGGAGGTTCCATTCGGTTACTATAACATTAAAATCTATTAAAAAATAATAAAAAAAGTTTTCAAGTAAATGTTCCTAGTCCACAATTGTGTACTACCTATACTATATATATTTAAGACTATAGGTTCTATCAAATAGGTTTTTTTTTTTCAGAATATGTTAAAGTTGTTTATAACAAATTTGGGTATGGTCAATATTTGTTTCTATTTAACTTCTTATCGTTTGTTTTAATCGACAAAATTATTTAGAAAAACATTTAAAAAAATATAACAAAACATCACGTTAACCATTACAATTCAGTAGATAATGCAATTATTTTATTTATTTAACAGAAATATCAAAACAAATTGAGTTCTCACTGACATTGTTCAATACTTGTGCTCAAATTGCCGAGCGAAGTAAACGAGCTCAATCGATCCACACTAAATATTTTTGAGCAACTTCCGAGTTCCAACGTTCATTATCGAGTTCAGGAGTCCGTCAAATTTGTTGATTTGGGAACGGTTTAACGCCTGAATGTGGATTTATTGAACCATAACCTCGTCGAGGCTTGCAGCGTTTACAAATAACGCACATAAAGGATGTTATTAATATTCGTCATTATTTGTGATTACGTCAACTGTAATAATACAGTGCGGTGAACTTGAAATAATTAACAGTTTTCAAATCTTAATTAATGGTTATTTCTATAAAAAATGACAAATGTATCCTACAATTTTACTGTCACTACGGTTTAAGCTGTGTGAACTAAGAGCAGAGTAGAAAGAATAAATTATACAGTATCTTGAATATAAACAACGTATTTAAAAGTACTTCTGTATATACGATATTTTTTGTTATATTTTCGTTTGGTGGTAGGAGAGCGTACTGGTTTTCTCCACAACTAGATCTTTATAACGCAACATATAGTTGTCCGTGTGAGAAACAATATAGACGTAAATCTATTCCCACGTGCTTTAGTGTTTGCCTTTGTGATTAATTAATCATAACAGCAAATGAAACCTTAATAGAAAACGGTTTTCTTTTAAAATTAAAAGGTAAATCATTGCAAATCATTAAGCTGGACTAGTAATAAAATATCACATTATTAAAAAAAAATCAGACTATGGTTCCGCTACCCAAATTTGATGGTTTAAGGTTTCTGAGCAAAATAATTAGTATACAAGTTTTTAATTGTAAGCAATGTTTAGGACGGCCACTCGGATTTAGGACGCTAAGAAATGGGTAATGTAACCACATTTTCTTGATCCATTACATTATTCTGGCATTAATTTCATCAACACTACTATTTCTTGCCACCAATATTACCCTTTGGCACATCAATTGACAATCTTTTTGTTCTATTTGAACTACATCTGGGTAGACTTTATAGATAAGATCTTTAATGTAGGTAAGTTTTTCACCTATATCGTTATCAATATGTATTTTAGTTTCATAATGAATCACGTTGTCGTCTCCTGTTAAAGCAAATATGACAGTGATTCCGCTCAAGATTTTGCTAGAGCTTCTAATATATTTAAGAGATAGAGAGGTTTTAGAGAAAGTACCGACCTACTACATAAGAAAGGAAACAAATGTTAAAGGAATAAATAAAACACTACCGAATATATCAAAATACAAAGCAATTTAATTATGTGTTTACAAAGTATCTATGTTGTACTATAATAAGAAATTATTTAAAAATGAACCCAATTGACAAACACGACAAATAAAATTATTTACTAAGATTAATAACTATCTTAAACTATTAAAAAAAACCGTGGACCTTTTTGAAACCTTTTTGAAATGTACGTACCTACCTACTAAATAATAAACAAACAACAGATTAAATAATAATAAAGCAATGCCAAATATAAAAATACTATACAATTAAATTATGTGTTTTGATATGTAAAAAAAGTACGTCAAATCAAACTATCTGCTTAGATAACTATCTCCAACTATAAGAACAAACGTTGAATAAATAAGGAAAACAATCTATAGAAAAATCCTACAAAATAAAATTATGTACCTACATACCTTAACCTTATAACCTTGGTGGTAGACCATAACATCGGGTCGCCGGCAAAGTTACCACCCATCGGGCAAAGTCGTGCCGCAAAGCGACCTAGTCGTGTTCCGGCACGTTGCTCGATGAAGCCGTATATGGGAAATGGGTCTGAACAGCTGCGGTACGTTGGCGAACCGGTTGACGTCGAGTTGGTGTTTGTTTTGTCGGGTGTCTAGTCGAGGAGGGTAGCGGGATCCGAAGCGACGGCTTTCCGCTGGCCGCCCGCAGATAGTTGGGGGCCCAATTAGTGGGTTAGCCACCCACGAAAGGCTGCCCCGCCAGCTGCGAAAAATCCCAGGGTGGCTCCATCGTGCTGGTTGGCGACCAGTCGAGGAGGCCCGATGGCGATCCCTGGGGGGGTTCGGGCGTCCCCGCAGTCTCCAGGCTAGCCTCCCAGCGGCAAGACATCACCAATTTCGAAGTTGGGTTTGATACGTACCGCCTCGTTCAACTGCCATTTCCCATCCCTATTCACTTTTATTTATTTTTATCATGAAGATAAACCAAAAAAGGAAAAAGTTTGTACAGCGGTTGCACTCCTCCTCATTTAAAGTGCACCTCAGTAATATTAGGGGTTTGCACTCTAATATCTTACCTGTCCATCACCACCTGGAGACAGAACAACCGCACCTGTTCTTTTTGACGGAGACGCAGATACAATGTCCCTTAAGCGCTGCGCACCTGGATTATCCCGGATACACGTTAGAGCACAACTTTCGCTCACGTGCCGGAGTCTGCGTGTATGCGCGGAACGACCTCTGTGTCCAGCGTCTCCGTCACCTTGAAGACCCCACTTTTTCTTCTTTATGGGTTTTAGTAGACACAGGAAACGAAAAAATCCTGTATTCCTGTGTTTACCGTTCGCACAGCGGTGACCAGGAGACAACTAGATTATTCGAGTATCTCGGTGAGGCTGCTGATATGGCTCTGCATCAGTTCCCTTCAGCGCAGCTCGTCTTTCTGGGGGATTTTAATGCCTGTCATCAGGACTGGCTGTTCCCGTACCAGAAGACCGACCATGCTGGAAGAGAAGCGCGGAAGTTTGCGTTGTCCTTCGACCTCTTTCAGCTGGTGAAGCAAGCGACAAGGGTACCAGATGTGGTAGGCCATACAGCCAATTGCCTGGACCTTCTGCTGACAACTGATCCGGACAGGTATCGGGTAGAGGTTACCTCTCCCTTGGGAACCTCCGATCACTGTCTGGTGAAATCTGTGTTTACATATTCCCCACCAGCTTTCGAACCTCATGGTGTTAGGCGAGTATGGAAATACAAGTCAGCAGATTGGGATGAGATGCGGCACTTTTTTGCGTCTTATCCTTGGCGGCAGGTCTGCTTCTCTTATTTGGATCCGTCGAGTTGCGCGGATGCTATAACCGATGTGGTGCATCAGGCAATGGAGTATTTTATTCCTTTTGCTGACGTACCCATCGGTGGCAAAGCTCGCCCATGGTTTAATGCCGAATGTGGTCATGCTCAAGACCGAAAACATTCGGCATATCTCATTTGGGCTGATGCTCGAAGCCGCAAAACTCCGGATGTAAGTTCGAAGAAGAGAGCCTTTAACCAAGCTGCCAAGTCCTACAAAAAGGCATTGCGGAAGGCTCGTCTCGATCGAATCGCTAAGAATGGCGAAAAGCTCTCTGTCAGACCAACTGGCAGTCGAGCTTTCTGGTCTCTTGCGAAAGCGATCGAGTCGAATTTCTGCCAACCCTCACTGCCTGCTCTGCTGAAGCCGGATAGATCCCTGGCCCACACAGCAACAGAGAAAGCGAACGTACTTGCTTCTCTGTTTGCTGATAATTCGCATCTAGACACTGGCAATGCTTCTCCAGCACATCTTCCTCACTGCGATGTTTCGATGCCTGAAATCCGCATCACTAACAAAGAGGTATGGAGAACATTGTGTCGTTTAGATGTGAATAAAGCCAGTGGTCCTGATGGTATACCAGCCATTCTGCTCAAGACATGCGCAGCTGAGTTGTCTCCTGTACTGACACGTCTGTATCGTCTCTCTTTCATGACTGGAATAGTGCCGAAATCCTGGAAGCTTGCTAATGTGCAACCCGTGCCCAAAAAAGGCAGCCGTGCCGACCCTGTCAATTACAGACCGATTTCAATCACCTCCATACTCTGCAAGATTATGGAGCGTGTATTGAACTCGCGCCTACTAGCATACCTAGAAGGTAACGATCTCCTCAGTGACCGACAGTACGGGTTTCGCCGTAATAGGTCTACTGGGGACCTCCTAGTGTATGCTACACACATTTTAGGCGAGGCCATCGAGAAGAACGGAGAAGCGGTCGCCGTCTCTCTGGACGTCTCGAGGGCATTTGACAGGGTCTGGCATGCGAGCCTTATAAGCAAGCTTTCAGCGTATGGTATATCTCCTGGTCTGATTGGCTGGGTAACGGACTTTCTGAGCCACAGATCTCTCCGAGTAGTTGTCGACGGGTGTTCCTCGGAACCCTTGACAATAAATGCCGGAGTGCCTCAGGGGTCCGTTCTTTCTGCAACTCTGTTTCTGCTGCACATTAATGATCTGTTGAAGCCCGGTATCTATGGGTATGCAGACGACAGCACAGTTGTAGAAAGATATCTGCCGAGTACTCGGGCTAGTCGAGATCAAGTACAGTCTGAAAGAGAAGCCATGGTGCAACGTTTGAATGACAAACTTCAGGCAGTCTCCGCATGGAGCAATGCCAATCTTGTCAAGTTCAACGCCACCAAAACGCAGACGTGTCTATTCACCGCCAAAAGGAGCCCTTTCACCTTGGCTCCCACTTTCCAGAATGTATCCTTGGAATACAGTGACCGGCTTCAGTTGTTAGGCTTAGAGATTTCCTCGAACCTCAACTTTGGTCGGTTCATTGAGTCCAGAGCAAGAGCAGCAGCAGCAAAGCTTGCCGTTCTGGCGAAGGTTCGGCAGTACTTTACACCGGGACAGCTTCTTGTTTTATACAAAGCACAGATCCGGTCGTGTGTAGAGTACTGTGGTCACATATTTGCTGGTGCCGCAAAGTCTCATCTTGCGGTTCTGGACTCAATTGAGAGGCGAGCAAAGAGGCTTATAGGCGATCCCGAATTGGTCGGAGCCGACCTCCAAAGCCTTGAGCACAGGCGTAGAATTGTTAGCCTCTCAGTATTTTATAGGATACATTTTGGTGAGTGTGCGCTGGAATTACACAATTTAATTCCCCCGTCCCCCTTCCATCACCGGACGTCCCGACGCACGGCAGGTTTTCATCCTTTTGTTGTGGACATTCCACCTGTCCGAACGAAGCGCTTTGCTTCCTCATTTTTACTGCGTACAGCAAAGGATTGGAACAGCTTGCCTGCGTCGGTATTTCCGACCGAAAACAATGTGGGTGTCTTCAAGCGAAGAGTGAATAGGTTGCTAGGGTAATGCGCCTTACCACCTAAGACTACATTCCACTTACCATCAGGTGGAATGTAGTCAAGCATTGCCCTAGATCTTATAAAAAAAAAAAAAAAAAAAAAAGTTGTCTTTAAAAAAAAATGTCAATGCTGCTGTTGTCATTAGCTCTTCTCAGGAAAATATTTGACAATGAAAAAATGTTTTGTTTAAACTGAATTTCGATAAAAAAAAATGATTTGGCATTTGGAAATGAGATATATTTCTAATGCACAGACACGAAAATATATCTTTATTACAACATATGTTATTTTTTTTACTGTTTCAATGAAGGTCATCTCATCTCATGGGCTAAGACGCTGCCGGATCCCATTGCACGAAGACATCAGAAAGACAAAAACACATCATATACACATAGATGATTTCTATTGATTGCAGGCTTTTTTAATGTAGATTCCGGATCTATTTAGGGTTTTTTGTTGTTTCTGGGAATTTTTACATTATTACACACACACACACGCACGCACGCACGCACGCACGCACGCACACACATGTACAGTAAGTGGAGTTTCAAATAAAATCTTAAGTTTATTGCGTACAAATTACTACTTCAACTATTTGACGATACTAATTATTATACCGCTAGTAAGTAAGTAGTACGACACTAACTACTTTATTAATTAACAGAATCTAATAAACTCAAAAATCATTCATTAAATCCTGTATATTTACCAACTGATCCGCCTCTACTTCCTTTGGCCGTAATTTCTGTAATTTCTCTCTTTGTAAAATTCCCAACGAACAAACGTGTTTATTGGTTCAAGCCTTCAATGTCAATTACTAATTCATGAGAACATGTAAAGACAAAACAAAAAATCAAGTCCACCAATTTTAACTTGATTGATTTAAATTTGATTGACTTGATTTTACAGTTTCTTTTTTTAAAACCCGGATTTTAATTTTTAATTTAGAATATAAATGTCCAGTGAAGTTTGTTTAAACTTAGCAGTTGCAGCCGTTAAAGTTAGTGTTACTTGCCTTCAGAATATATAACGTTCAAGAGACTCCTACTGAAATTGGAACAAATATTTCTATATCAGTCACATATTAATATACAAAATACTACGAATATATAAAAGATAAGACTTTATGAACCATGCTCGCTTTCTGTCGGTCTGTCATGTACGCATAATCGTATTTGGGATTCTTCTACGTCTTTTATTACTATATGACACTATACATTACTTAGGCAGTTATGCTGATATTCTCACTAATTAGAATCAAATTGTATTGGTTCACTTTTTTTTTATTATATCAATATATTATAAGTCTACGACTTATTAGTCAAATAGTAGTAATTTATACTTTAGTAAGTATTGTTATCATAATAACTGAGTTTGAAAGTTGGTTATTGGAACAATATTTAATTATAAATATATGTCGCAGATCACGATAATGTAACGATAATTAATAACTCAATTGATATCATTGTAACAATGGGGTGTGAACGCCGTGACGTATTTATTCACGTGATCGGAATCGTTTGGAGAGGCACCGGAGACATTTTAAATACCAGAGAGCATCGAGACGAGAGGATTATTGATTACTGTGAGCCTTACAGTCCGGACCTCCCAAACGGTTCACGAAACTCTGATAATTGTATACCTACTAAGTAATTTGTGATTACCTACATTTAATACAAGTAATTGTCATATTGTGTCTATGTGGTTTAATTGCCTGAGACCTACGCTTCGGATCCTGTACCAGAAGACTCCATCAATACCGAACAAGCCACGAATATACCTCCAATCTCCGACATATATATATATTTTTAAATGGTTTTCATAATATATGTATGTTCTATTTATAGTTCTAAGCTGAATAAATAATGTAGTTTGATTTAATGGTTCAGTTTAAAACTATTTCATTCTAGTTTCTAACACCAAAGTAATACGATATAGATTTTTGTATATTTACGATAACAAATTCTTAGAAATTTGTTAGAGTTTTTTATTAAGTAGATCAACGTGTTACATAAAGAAAAATATTCATTTTAATATACACAATTTGGAATACCTCATTACTTGATGAGGTTTAGTCGATTAGGGTATTCTTGTTTTAGAGATTAGCGTGTTTATCAAACTGTGGACAGACAGACTTAATTACATTAAAGAACTTTTCTGATGGATTCATATTTTATTTTCACACCATCAAGGCTAAAAACGGACGACTTAACAAATTAACGAAAAAGGTAATTACGACTTAAAATTTGTTGGAAATGTTAATTGTATGTGTAAAAACATGTACTACGGAGTTTCGGCGAAGTAAAAGTGTAGTAATAATGAATAAGAAATTAAATCATAAAATGTATAATGTATTGAGTGAAAATCAGCAGAATACAATCGCAACATAATATTTTCAATAAAATCATTTTCTAAATATCAATTATAATCATTCTTAATCAAATTGACGACTCATATTTTTTTTTACATATTTCAGTAGTTAACTTCTATTTGTGCAAAATAATGTCTGTATTTTAAAGGTTTAGTTTTAACCATATTCTGAAATAGATAATATTATTCTGAAAAAGAAAATATAGTGCAAATTTCAACAAACACTAATCCACCTTTTTAACATAAAGGATGAAGGCTGAGCATAGTAACAAGTTCTTAAAGTCACAACTACTTCCGTTGAAGATGAAAAAAAAATCTCAACAACTAAAAATAGTAAACGTCCAGTAGTTTAGTAGTTGTATCAAATACTAGCCTTAATAATAAAATAAAGCATAAAGCTGTACACAGCAATTGAAGTATCCTGTTATGTATATTATATAAAATTAAAAAAAAAACAACAAAACAAAACAAAACAAACAAAATAACAAACTACATTTTAAACTTTTTTACTTTAAAAATGTCTGCTGCTATTTAAACCTGATACAACAGCTGCAATGGGAAAAAATCGAATCACTAAATAAATGTATTGCATGGTTCGGTGAATGGATATTAATTTCACTGCCATTTTTGTTTTCCTGTGAAAAAAATACTAGTATCATTTAATTACGAAAAACATAATATAACACAGTTTGTTAATTTGCAACCAAGTATATCGGAAGGTTAATCACTTTATATAATTTGTTACACCTTTTCCCTTTATAAATAAAATGAAAGACTGATTTTTCTCCCGGAGTCTTAGATCCGTCTACATACATCAGTTTATTTTATTTCATTAGATACCTATTAGACCATTAATTTAATTAGATACCCATTATCCAGAAAGAACTGTCAATACATGTCTCCTCAGAATAAAAATATATTTATAAGGCTGAGTATCTACTGAATTTCAAGCTTCATTCAGTGAGGAATTAAAAGCTCAGAAAATATTTATAGAAGAAGAGGGAGGGAAAATACATTAACAAACAACTTAAAAGTTCTACCGCTTTAAGCCTAATTTTTTTTAGAAAAATAAAATTCTTAATACCGTTTCAGCATATTTTCTTCTAAGACAAACTTAGACAATTAAATTGTATAACAACAATGTGTGTAAAGATTAAATCATTAAACCAATACAAAATTGTGTAGTTCTAGTATCACTTACTACTGTATTTCAAAAGCATAGTAGTACTAATTAATAATATTTCGTCAATACAATGTAGGGAAGTAATGCTTATAAAACTCCATAAATACGTGGTTAAGTATTCTTTGGAAGTACTGTTTTTATTCGGAATTTCCCAAAACCGGTAAAAATAGCAGAATGCTTTGCTTGAGAGGTGACTACCAAAAATATTTTAAACGGTATGTATTAAATGCATGACCACTTTATACCTGTAAAATTCCGACAACGTGACTTAGTTGATATACTTTATTCATTTCAAATTATAATGTCTGAAAATCTCTAAAGAAAACAGTTTTCTATTTCAAGTGGGTAGAAAATAAGTGGATATTTCTTACATTAAACATAGCTGTAATGTATGAACCTTATAAAATAAACTTAATATTTCGGTTTGTAAAAATAGATAAAAGTTTCAATAATATAGAGTAAAAAGATTTCTTCAATTGAGGATTGAATATATTCTTCTAAGGGTTTGTATTTTTTTTACAAAATTATTCTGAATATTTTACAATTATTTCAAATGTGAAACCTAAGAATAATTGCTTCTTGCATAATATAAATAAGCTTTTAGAAAAATATTGTTTAAGTCATTTTTCATTTTCAAATTAAGTTGACTTCTACAAGCATAAAGTACTAATAATTAAGATTAAAATTTAATTTTATAAGAATATATAATGGAACTCGCTTGCAGCATAAAGCGAAATTATTTTTTCAATCTATATTCATTTTAAATTTAAATAATTTCATCATATTTATACACAGTTTTAAGCATTGAATATTAATGAATAGAATACCAGGTCTTTTTATTTTACCATAATATTACAATCAATATTGTACTATCCTATATTTTACATGTCTTAAATAATTCGGACATAAATTCATAGTTTTTTTCGTATTATTTTACGCAAAGAAATAAAATAATCTCAAATATTTTTAATTGATTCTAAAGCTCTTTAATATAAAACTTTATTTGTGCATTATCTCTAAATCCAGCTATTATTAATTAAAAGTACCCCATTTCCTTAAAAATATCAGATTAAGTTTATATAAATATAGAATGTAAAATAAACCGATACGGACAGGGATTCGAACCCGCGACTACTAGGAAACCGTCCCGTCGCTCTACCAACTGAGCTACCATAACGCTGTCCGCCTTGGTGAATTAAGCATTTTATATGTGATCGTCTTAGGTTTATAGAGGTGTGGCGGTAGTGGCATCATTTCAATGTTAATCTATACTGGAAAGTTAGAAACATTTGGTTAGGATTTTCGAAAGAAACCTAATAGATGTCACCACCGTCCCGATAAAGACGATATTTTCAAACAATATTAGAATAATATTCCAATCTTATTATTTACCAATCTGTCGTTCTCAACTTTACTCTTGTTTTTATAGTAGATATTTTTAAAAGTGACGTTTGAAGAAAATAGACTAAGTCGATGTTCAGTTCGTAAAACTACAAAAAGTATTTGTTACATTTTATTGTTAGTCGAAGCGTAAATATTGTAAATAATAATAAAAAATGCAAAAGTTACTTAGCAATATTTTTTTTTTGTAACAGCTATTAAATTCCATAAATATCAAATATAAGGAAATACGGCCCAATAACATTTTTAATATATGTTAAGGGGTCAAACACGTATTTCATAACCACATATTTCTTGTAGATCATATTCAGATATTAAAAATTTGTAAATTATGATTGTATTACTATACTAAAAAAAAAGTGTAATTTTTGTTTATTATTATTATAGTTTATATATTATGGTTCTAGCCGTTGTCATCGCCTTCGTTCTTCTAATTTTTTATATATTTTACTATTTTAAATAATGCCGTATAATCTAACAACATAGATATTTATTTATATCTTACACTAGACTTGAGAAATATCCCTACAAGTAAAGAAGATATTTTGATAATTTATCATCATGAAAAACCTAATTAAAATCAGAAGGCATAGCCATATTATTTACATTGAGAATCGAAGCTATTTCTATAATTGTTATCGAGCTACCGATATCAATTTTAGAAAGCGCTTTGTTTCTAGCCATATAAAAATAATCAATAAAATAGATATTGTTTGTCGTCAAAAGTGTCACACTTTTCTATTATTTTACTGTCAAAACGATAGCGCTATCTATTGCCGCTACATTTTCAAACTTTTCTAAAGCGATAAAAAATATAGAAAGGCTACTTGGCTAAACCCTCAGGTTAGTATTTGAAATGACGTAACGACAACTATTCAACGCACATGAAACACAAATCAACTTCTCAGAAATATTTTTTACACCAAACTTTTCATACCCAATTTCAAACCCTCAGACATTAAAACATACCAGATTTTCCAACAAAATATTCTCTTTGTGCAATTCTAACAAACACACATCTATCCTCTCAAACCTATGCATTTATAATAATAATAAATATAAAGTGTAAAGCTTTAAAATTTGGTTACTTTATAAATGTAAAAACTGTACATCTGTTAAAGTTCAAGTTCATTGCCTAATTTAAAATTAAGTATCCATGCTAGTTCTGATGAACATTCGTTTTTTTAACAAAGACATTAAGCTTGAAATGTTAATACTCAAGCACCCAAAAGTACTTTGAATGTTTTCTTTAGAAATGTAGAAACGGTTTTAATTCTGTTATGTTAAATTAAAAGAAAACACAAATTAAGTGTTTAAACAGACAGTTCAATTGTATTTATATGTTGTAGGTATATGTGTATAGACATCTAGCTATACATCTCAATATTTTGTTTATAATTTAACACAGTTTAAAAAAAAGTCTATTTATATTAAAATCATGTATGTATGTTTGAATTATGAAAGGGCAGTGGTAGAGTATATATATTATTACACGATATAATGTTAATATACCTTTCCTTACCTTACTGAAGAGCAAAGGTTATTCCTCAGAATACCTTTTATAATCTGTCCTTAAACCATAATATTAGTTATTAATAAGGATCTTAAATATAATAACGTAAATTTCCTAACAATATTATATAATAATTACAATACGGAGAACAAGCTTTATTAAGTGTTAATAATAGATTAATACTCATATATAAATAATTTGGACAATCACAAATATTATCTATATTTGCTCTACAATTGAAGGAATGCTTTTAAATACCAAAATAAATAAAAATATTTAATTTAAATATTTTTTTTGTTAGACATTGTGCATTATAATACTCATAATAGATCGAATACAGAAGGTCAGTTTTAAGGTTCAATAAATAAAATATTTATTTAGTACAGTAATAATAATATCATTAACATGTTATAAATTGAATGTTATGCGGTATTACATTAAATTGAAATTGCTTATAGTGTAAGCCATTATATCCTCAAGAAGCGTTGGATGAGTTTTCCTCATCGATCAAAAACCTTTACATTCCTTATTTCAATTTTTCTCTCGAAAAAATCTCGCTCAAATCTTACATTTATATATTTTTGGTACCTTAATTTCATAGTTCGCTATTCTTGCCGCAGCTTAAGTCATGCCCCAGTAATAATATCATAATATTGTCTATATTTTTATTTGTGGGTTGATAAAAAATAAATTGTAATAATTGTAATAATTGACATATCTGTAATATATTAATATTTATTATATTATATTTTTAGTATTATAATCATCACGGATTACGGAAGCTTGAATACAAAAATATTAATATTTCTAACACAAGATATCCAACATCTATTAATTTGCGTGGATAAAAACCATACGAGCAATCTATAGATTGTATCTGAAGCATGAATACAGACAATATGAACAATCTATATGGGGACAATAAGCGTATTGCAAACAGATTCAGATTATTTTCAATTAAGACTGTTTTTAATATCTATAAAATTTTAATGCTTTATTTTCGTTTATAACCGTATTTTATTCGCCGAAACGTTCCCATTGGAACATATATTTAAAAATCTAAGAAGATTTTTCATAAAAGGCCAGGTGAAATTTCGCGTATACTTTTATATTCTTATATAAAATTATTTCACATATTTTTTTGTCACTACATAATGTGACCGACTACGGAGTGGAGCTGTCTGAGTCTATTTACCAAAAAGTCTGGAACTCTTAATGTTTAGTACATTTTAGACTGTGACAATAATATACTGTTTTTTCATTTACCTTTACTACTTTTTTATATTCTAAAAATGATATCTCTATTTAATATATTGAATAAAAATCGAATGTTAAAGTATCAACATACTTTAGCATCAATATAGTTGTGATAGAAAAAAACTTGAGTCAGTTTATTAATAACTTAGAAACTTGTCCGAGAAAATTGTATTTTTTGACCTTCAGAAATAATTTACAATAATAGTTTGTATGAGAAACGGTACAATAGATAAGTAATGAAAAAAAGTAAGTTCAAGTAATGTATTCCGTGGGAAGTTAGTAAGTTGAAACAGCTGTACCTATTATTCTTAGTTACGACTTATTGTGTGTTATTCTGCGGGTTTTTTACAGTTAAGTGGACTATAAACATCGTACTCCGTGTCAAAGGATTCCTTGAAAATTTTTCTTAAGTAAATTAAGGCTCGGTTCCTCTTTGAGGATTGGAGATATATTTTTTTAAAAAGACTAAAAAGGTTTCAACTGTCACATTTATATTTATAATTAAAAATAATTCAGAGTAAACTAAGTACAACCGTTTAGAATTGGACAACATATAAATATTTCTTTATGTATTCCGTATATACTATATATATAAATACCATCATGTCTTTTTCTTAACGGAATAGATAGACATAGTAAAACGCCAGAAGTCACGGTCTAAATAATACTTAAAAAATATACAAAAAATAATTATAGTAAAGGCCATCCGATCTACATCGTTACGATTTGTTTTCATATCAGAACATTTACTTTACTTGTATAACAATTCAAACTTTGTTTCTTCACTTTATTGTAAGAAAAATGTAAGTTATCGCAATCATTACTTCTAGTGCATTAAAGAACGTTCCAACAAGAATTCTAACTCCTCTTTATCATTTCATAACAACTCCTGAACTCAACTTACAAACCTTATGACGTCACGTTATTCAATCTTAACCGAAATTGCCAAAATAACCATAAAAGGGTGCCGTAAAATATAATAATATCAATAAAATATTTATTCATTTTTAGTTTCCTTTGTTTTCTTTTATTTGTGAGGGGATAAATAATATTCTGCTTTACTTTTTGTTTTGTGTTTATTGTTTGTGAGAAGACAAATAAGAATTTCTTGCCTAAAAACTAACTTTTAACCTATTATTATTATGGTAGTAGGTAATGTTGTATTTACATATTTAAAATGGATATAAATTCTGCTTTTTTTAGCATTTATAGTAGCTACTAATTAATAATACTAATTGCGACTAACTGAGGACATTATAATATAATAATGAATACATGTTACTTTATGCAAACCAATCAGATCCTGACTGCAAACTAAAACTATTTACTTAGCTTTAAACTAATCTAACAATATTGTGTTAGTATGAAATTTAATAACATAGAAACAATAAAAGTAATAGTCTTATCGGTCGGTGGTACAATACAATTTCATCCTCCACTTATAAACTTATTTAATATCAAGTTTTGTAAAATAAAATTCAATCAGTATAACCGGGTATAAATGTCAAAAAAGCGATTTTATAGGCTGATATATTTTCTGATATTATTTATTTCATTCGTTTTCAACAAGAAAACCTATAAGATTAAATATCTTTAAAGAATAAAAAATTTATGTATATATATATATATATATATATATATATATATATATATATATATAAATTTAACATTATAATAAACCTATTCCTGTTATACGTTTTCTATTAAAATGAGTTTTAGCGATGTTATATGAAAAGTATGGCAAGACTCTACTTGTTTATATTTCACGGATAGTAAACAAGAGAAATATATTGTAAATAGTTTAAATTTTTAGTTTAAGTTTAAGTGAATCGCAATTAAATAGAAAAAAAAAATTGTCTTGAAGGTTCTTATTGCGGTGCAATTTTTTGGAACGGATTATTGATTAACTGAAACACTATTTAAGATGAAACTTTACTCACTATTGAACTTTATCAATGGCTTTATTTATTTGCAAATTGAAATAAATTATAACTCATCTAATGAACTAAATTACAAGTATTCAGGATGTATCAAGATTATTTCCAACTAGGAACTTTGGAATACTTCTAGCTCTAGACTTTTGTACGAAAATTAATTGAGTTCTTGCTAAAAAGTTTATATTTTAACACAGATATCATCCTTCTCAAGTTTACCTGACTGTTTGAAATATAATGAATTGAATCCTTTACATAAGCAATCATAAACACAAACTTATCTAAATCAATAAATGAAACATAATGTATCTTAAGATCATATTAATCTCTTGATGGTAGAGTTCCCATTTCTCTTTGTCGCCTAAAGTTTGATTTCTAATACTGATTTCAGAGAACACGGGCTTAGATAGATTTCTCATTGATGCCTTTTCTCTTTCATTATTGCATCTATCGAAATTAATTTGTATGAAAGGAATTTACAAATATTAAACTGTCTCGTAACTATGTCTTGCGGCTAGACCAAAAACAAAACATCTTAGAATTCTATATCAAATATTAATGTTAATAAAGATGTTATGTTTCCTTACATAATCCATATACATTTTAATGATATACTTCCTTGGTTAGAGTATCAAAAAGCAGCATTATCTGCTTTTAAACTTGAAACTAATGTTCCTAATGGAAGTAAAATACGAAACTTTCTGAACTTTGTGTAAAGTTGACAAAAGTTTTAGGACAACAAGACGTAAAAAGTAATTGACTTCTGTCTGAAGAAAATAATTAATTGATTTAAAATTAAACCTCAAATAGCATTCTACCATTAAAACCACAGGTCAGTGGTTTGGCATTATCAATTTTACAAAAGAACTTAACTACGATTTTTGATTGCAAAAAAATATATCAAATTTAATAATTTCCTTTCAGCGACTACGTCCATACAAAACTTGAGTAAAAACGTACCTAGAATAATATATATTCAAACCCTGATGAGTCTACAGTTTTTTATTTATAATTATTACTCAAGTCTGTATTATTACCGGCTGACTTACCCCGGGTAATATAAACCGTCAGTATACTAGTGCCAAATTATTTGATACAGCTGGTACAATATTTTCTAACAGCTATTAAATTCCGTAAATATCAAATATAAGGAAATACGGCCCAATAACATTTTTAATATATGTTAAGGGTTCAAACACGTATTTCATAACCACATATTTCTTGTAGATCATATTCAGAATTTATAATGAACATTAAGACTTTTCATAAATATAATTTCTTAAATCAAATATTAAAAATTGTAAATTATAACTGTACTATTATACTTTACTATATATGATATACTATAGATGAAATAGTTGTAAGCTTTTTAAAATTATAGGCAAAAGCTTTTTTAGGAACATAGGTACAGGTACCAGTAGACATTTTATTTTTATTACTTTGGAATCTAAAAACAAACTGACTATTTATATATACTCTAGGTGTATTTTTTTGTTTATTGTTATAGTTTATATATTATGGTTCTAGCTGTTGCCATCGCCTTCGTTCTTCTATTTTTTTTTATATTATTATTTTATAAATAATGCCCTATTAACTAACAACATAAATATTTATTTATATCTAACACTAGACTTGAGAAATATCCCTACAAGTAAAGAAGTTATTTTGATAATTTATCAGCATGAAAAACCTAATTAAAATCAGAAGGCATAGCCATATTATATACATTGAGAATCGAAGCTATTTCTATAATTATTATCGAGTTACCGATATCAATTTTAGAAAGCGCTTTGTTTCTAGCCATATAAAAATAGTCAATAAAATAGATATCGTTTGTCGTCAAAAGTGTCACACTTTTCTATTATTTTACTGTCAAAACGATAGCGCTATCTATTGCCGCTACATTTTCAAACTTTTCTAAAGATCAAAAATATAGAAAGGCTACTTGGCTAAACCCTCAGGTTAGTATTTGAAATGACGTAACGACAACTATTCAACGCACATGAAACACAAATCAACTCCTCAGAAATATTTTTTAACATCGAAATTTTCATACCCAATTTCAAACCCTCAGACATTAAACATACAAGATTTTCAAACAAAATATTATATTTGTGCAATTCTAACAAACACATGTCTATCCTGCCAATCTATGCATTTATGTCGTAATAAGTATAAAGTAAAAAGCTGTAAAATTTGGTTACTATGTAAGTGTAAAAACTGTACATCTGTTAAAGTTCAAGTTCTTTGCTTAATTTAAAATTAAGTATCCATGCTAGTTCTGAAGAACATTCGTTTTTTTTAACAAAGACATTAAGCGTGAAATGTAATTTTTATTTATTCATATAAGATAATTTAATACTCAAGCACCCAAAAGTACTTCGAATGTTTTCTTTAGAAATGTATAAATGGTTTTAATTCTGTTATGGTAAATTAAAAGAAAACACGAATTAAGTGTTCCGCACTAAATATCCCCTAAAGTACCGTTGTAATTGTACTTTATAAATTAATGTGAAATATGTAGGTTTCGTGATTTTCATACCTACTTCCAAAATTGATTTTATTTTGTAGTTAATAATAGGGGTGTCTTAATAAACACTTTAATGTTTAAAACTACAAGATACTAAGTGTACAATATATACAACTAATTTGAATGTCGAATAAATAATAATTACTACTAGAAATTCCACTCTAATATTAATTTTACCTTCCAAATAACATTAAAATGTATAGATGATTTTGAATAAATTTTAGAAGACTTCTATAATTTTAATACTTCATTAAAAAAATCTGATTTGGTTTTAATTAATCAATTGAAATGGCTTTATTATATTATTATACATATAATAGATTATTGTTAAATAATTTAATTACAAAAAAATGCCATGGGTCGGCAACTTTAACCTTAACTGCGGCTTTACCAAACTTAGTAATGACAGGATTTTATTTTTAAAACTTCCGAGACATAGTTTTTAAGATAAATTACTGTTGGTACTCAAAAACTTATGAATAAGAGATATATTATAACATATTATTATAGACTTTTTTTTTTTTTTTTATTAACGTCAGGAATCCTCATGGATACACACCTCCATCAAGGGGATGATGGAGGTGGTTATGTGAGACTCCTACTCACTAAACCTGACGGTTGCCGCCACCGTCATAATGGGACACCACGGGATCGCTTTCGCACTCACCGCGATGCCCCGACGTGATCCACGGAGAGGGCACCCCGCAACGAGGAGCACCCATCCCTTTTTCGCAGGCTTGATAGATCGTGGAGGGATCCCCTTCCCCCCACCCAAGCCTGCTGCCTCTGAAGGGGGCCGAGACCCCCTTCTAGCTGGACTCAGTCTCAGAATCGAGCCAGTTGGACAGACCGACTCGACCATTGACCGTGTCTAGCTCCGCCGCCGGTTATCTCCCCGAGAGGAGACCACCTGTCAAACCCCCTGGAAGAGCACACTCCCATAAGACCCAGTGATGCGCAGACAGCCTCACTGCAACACACTGGAGTCGAACGTGAGTCCGCTCACGTAGGGGGCCCAACGTCGAATATTATTATAGACTGTAAAATTATAATTAATTTTAATAACACTATTTTAATATCATTTTTTATTCATCATAAGAGCTACCTACCTACATCTCGTCTTCTCGTGAACGCAATTGTTGAACGCATTCAAATTTTGAATTGAATTTAAAGCTTATAATGTAATAACAATCCAATTATTCGTGGTTAGACACGTTGAAAATAGTTTTATGTGTATTTGAAAATCTAATAACATACTAATACAATAAATATTTGGGTAAACATTAAATAAGACGAAGCTTCTTAGCAATCCATGAATTCACGGTGCGGGTGCCGGGCCCATCGCGTTGCAAGGAGAGGAGTGCAAGCAGTGCCTGGGACTTGTGACTCAGGAGTAGGTTTAAGGGGCCCCTTTGTTATGCGCAAAAACGCTAACCTTCACCCTCCACACTTCTCTCCCTACCTAACCAAATTTGGAAAGAACCTATATGTGTTTATATTAGTAGGCTGGACACGTAAAAACTAGCTAACGCTACAATTTTGTCAAGCTCCTAGCTCTTAAACAACGGGGACATACTTGCCGTCAAACTTGAAGAAATATTTGGAGTCGTACTCAAATAAAAATATGTAATAATTATGAATTATGAAAGTTTAATAACAAAAACTGTCCAATTGGCTATCTCATGTGTCTGTCATTCATATTTAACCATCTGTTTCCCGAGACCTCGTTGAAGTGGAATTTTATATACACTTATTTGAATCAGATATTGTTTACTATTTCATTAATTTTAATTTGCTTTATGCAGAAATCCTTTTTTTTTTTTCTAAAATAGAGGTTTCCTATTTACTCTTTATTACATCTAGCTAGCCGTCAGTGGTAGTCCTGATGAGATCGGTTCAACCATTTCAGAGATTAGCCGGAACAAACAGACAGACCGAAAACGAAAATATGATATTTTTTTTTATCTGAATACTATACGCATTTAGTATAAAACTTATAATGTGGAATATCAAACTGACCGTTCAATTGTATTTATATGTTGTATATGTGTAGAGACAGAACTATCTATATATACATCTCAATATTTTGTTTAAAATTTAACACAGATTAAAAAAAAAAGTCAATTTATATTAAAATCAGGTATGTATGTATGAATTATGAAAGGGCAGTGGTAGTGTATATATATTATTACACGATATAATGTTAATATACCTTTCCTTACCTTACTGAAGAGCAAAGGTTATTCCTCAGAATACCTTTTGTAAGCTGTCCTTAAACCATAATATTAGTTATTAATAAGGATCTTAAATATAATAACGTAAATTTGCTAACAATATTATATAATAATTACAATACGGAGAATAAGCTTTATTAAGTGTTAATAATAGATTAATACTCATATATAAATAATTTGGATAAACACAAATATTATCTATATTTGATCTACATTTGAAGAAATGCTTTTAAATACCAAAATAAATATGTAAAAATATTTAATTTAAATATTTTTTTTTTAGACATTGTGCATTATACTACTCATAATAGATCGAATACAGAAGGTCAGTTTTAAGGTTCAATAAATAAAATATTTATTTAGTACAGTAATAATAATATCATTAACATGTTATAAATTGAATGTTATGCGGTATTACATTAAATTGAAATTGCTTATAGTGTAAGCCATTATATCCTCAAGAAGCGTTGGATGAGTTTTCCTCGTCGATCAAAAACCTTTACATTCATTAGTTCAATTTTTCTCTTGAAATCTCGCTCAAATCTTAAATTTATATATTTTTGGTACCTTAATTTCATTTTTCGCTATTCTAGCCGAAGCTTAAGTCATGTCCCAGTAATAATAAGTAATAATATCATAATATTGTCTACATTTTTATTTGTGGGTTGAAATAAAATAAATTGATTTACAAGCTACCGCTACCTCTAAAGTAAGAATAGTTGAAAAAATAATGCTTCTAGTAATATTATAATCAGACATATCGGTAATATATTAATATTTATTAAATTGTATTTTTAGTATTATAACCATCACGGATTACGAAAGCTTGAATACAAAAATATTAATATTTCTAACACAAGATACCACCATCTATTAATTTGCGTGGATAAAAACCATACGAGCAATCTATAGATTGTTATCTAAAGCATGAATATACACAATATGAACAATCTATATGGGAACAACAAGCACATTCCAAACAGATTCAGATTATTTTCAATTAAGATTCTTTTGAATATCTATAAATTTTCAATGCTTGGTTTTCGTTTATAACCGTATTTTATTCGCCGAAACGTTCCAATGCAATATATTTAAAAATCTAAGAAGATTTTTCACAAAAGGCCGGGCGAAATTTCGCGTATACTTTTATATTCTTATATTATAAAATTATTTCACATATTTTTTTGTCACTACATAATGTGCCCGACTACGGAGCGGAGCTGTCTGAGTCCATTTACCAAAAAGTCTGGAACTCTTAATGCTTAGTACATTTTAGACACTGACAATAATATATCTTTTTTTCATTTACCTTTACTACTTTTTTATATTCTAAAAATGACAATTTAATTGGTAATTACATTGGAATTTACATGTTTTAGTTCATAAGTTTCAACAGTAGCGCCATCTACACAATTAATTATGGAATGTTATTTAGTATTTACTGTTAAATGTTAAGCAATAGAATTAGAAGCATAGAATATTTTAACATAATGTTTAATCTTTACTAGAACTTATTATAAGGTATAAATAATATCATCTGTAAGTTGGCTATGAAATTGTAAATTACCCTCACCTAAATATTATCGTATTAAAATATTATAAAACGAGTTGTAAGGGCTGCTCTCGCCTATTCTATTACAAATGGTTGTATATTAAACATTGAAGTGCAAGTACTGTGTATTACTGAAACAAGTCTTAACAATATATTGAGTAAAAATCTAATGTTAAAGTATCAACATACTTTAGTATCAACATAGTTGTGATAGAAAAAAACTTGAGTCAGTTTATTAATAACTTGGAAACTTGTCCGGGAAAATGGTCTTTTTGACCTTCAAAAATAATTTACAATAAAAGTTTGTATAAGAAACTGTACAATAGATAAGTAATGAAAAAAAAAGTAAGTTCAAGTAATGTATTCCGTGGGAGGTTAGTAAGTTGAAACAGCTGTACCTATTATTCTTAGTTACGACTTATTGTGTGTTATTCTGCGGATTTTTTACAGTTAAGTGGACTATAAACATCGTGCTCCGTGTCAAAGGATTCCTTGAAAGTTTTTCTAAAGTAAATTAAGGCTCGGCTCCTCTTTGAGGATTGGATTTTTTTTTTAATACTAAAAAGGGTTTTAACTGTCACATTTATATTTATAATTAAAAATAATTCAGAGTAAATTAAAAACAACCGTTTAGAATTGAATATACTATATATATAAATACCATCATGTCTTTTTCTTAACGGAATAGATAGACATACCTAGTAGAACGCCAGAAGTCACGGTCTAAATAATACTTAAAAAATATTCAAAAGAATGATTATAGTAAACGCCATCCGATCTACATCATTACGATTTGTTTTAATATCAGAACATTTTCTTTACTTGTATAACAATTCAAACTTTGTTTCTTCACTTTATTGTAAGAAAAATGTAAGTTATCGCAATCATTGCTTCTAGTGCTGTACAGAACGTTCCAACAAGAATTCTAACTCCTCTTTATCATTTCATAACAACTCCTGAACTCAACTTACCAACCTTATGATGTCACGTTATTCAATCTTAACCGAAATTGCACAAAATAACCATAAAAGAGTGCCATAAAATATAATATTGTCAATAAAATATTTATTCATTTTTAGTTTCCTTTGTTTACTTTTATTTGTGAGGGGATAAATAAATATTTATTTACTTTTAGTTTTGTGTTTACTGTTTGTGAGAAGACAAATTAGAATTGCTTGCCTAAAAACTAACTTTTAAGTTATTATTATTATGGTAGTAATGCTGTATTTACATATTTAAAATAGATATAAATTGAGCTTTCGTTAGCATTTATATAGTAGCTACTAATTGATAATACTAATTGCTACTAACCGAGGACATTATAATCTATACTAATATTATAAAGCTAAAGAGTTTGTTTGTTTGAACATACTAATCTCTGGAACTACTGGCCTGAATTGAAAAATTCTTTTTGTGTTGAATAGTCCGTTTATTGAGGAAGGCTATTGGGTATATGTCATCTCGCTGTGACTAATAGAAGTTAAGTAGCAATGAAAAATGCTGCAAATCTAATATAATCTAATCAGTTCTGACTGACTTAGTTATAGCATACAGTCTAAGCCGCAGGTCGTAGAGATAGTAAAATTGGAGGATACATTTGTTTTTCTACGTAGTGGTGTACTAAGAAAAATTTTTAAATTCCACCCTTAAGGGTTTTAAAAATCAATTTTGTATGGAACTCGGCGGCAATACTAAAAACCATGAGGACGAAGTCGCGGGCGACCCCTAGTATAATATAATAATGAATACATGTTGCTTTATGCAAACCAATCAGATCCTGACTGCAAACTGAAACTAATACCTTAGCTTTAAACTAATCTAACAATATTGTGTTAGTATGAAATTTAATAACAACAATAAAAGTAATAGTCTTATCGGTCGATGGTACAAAACAATTTCATCCTCCACTTACAAACTTATTTAATATTAAGTTTTGTAAAATAAAATTCAATCAGTATAACCGGGTATAAATGTCAGAAAAGTGATTTTATAGGCTGATATAAATTCTGATATTATTTATTTCATTCGTTTTCAACAAGAAAACCTATGGAATTAAATATCTTTAAAGAATAACAAATTTATATATATATTTAACATAATAATAAATCTGTTTACTGTTATACGTTTTCTATTAAAATGAGTTTTAGCGATGTTATATGAAAAGTATGGCAAGACTCTACTCGTTGATATTTCATGGATAGTAAACAAGAGAAATATATTGTAAATAGTTTAAATTTTTAGTTTAAGTTTAAGTGAATCGTAATTAAATAGACTAATTCCTAACTTAAAAAAAAATATTATTTTTTTTGTCTTTAAGGTTCTTATTGCGGTGCAATTTTTTGGAACGGATTATTGATTAACTGAAAAACTATTTAAGATGAAACTTTACTCACTTTTGAACTTTATCAATGGCTTTATTTATTTGCAAATTGAACTAAATTACAAGTATTCAGGATGTATCAAGATTATTTCCAACTAGGAAAATTAATTGAGTTCTTGCTAATAAGTTTATATTTTAAAGCAGATATCATCAGTTTACCTGACTATTTGAAATATAATGAATTGAATCCTTTACATAAGCAATCATAAACACAAACTTATCTAAATCATTAAATGAAACATAATGTATCTTAAGATCATATTAATCTCTTGATGGTAGAGTTCCCATTTCTCTTTGTCGCCTAAAGTGTGATTTCTAATACTGATTTCAGAGAACACGGGTTTAGATAGATTTCTCATTGATGTCTTTACTCTTTCATTATTGCATCTATCGAAATTAATTTGTATGAAAGGAATTTACAAATATTAAACCGTCTCGTAACTATGTCTTGCGGACAGACCAAAAACAAAACATCTTAGAATTCTATATCAAATATTAATAAAGATGTTATGTTTCCTTATATAATCCATATACATTTTAATACATTTTAATGATATACTTACTTGGTTAGAGTATCAAATAGCAGCATTATCTGCTTTTAAACTTGAAACTAATGTTCCTAATGGAAGTAAAATACGAAACTTTCTGAACTTTGTGTAAAGTTGACAAAAGTTTTAGGACAACAAGACGTAAAAAGTAATTGACTTCTGTCTGAAGAAAATAATTAATTGATTTAAAATTAAACCTCAAATAGCATTCTACCATTAAAACCACAGGTCAGTGGTTTGGCATTATCAATTTTACAAAAGAACTTAACTACGATTTTTTATTGAAAAAAAATATTTCAAATTTAATAATTTCCTTTCAGCGACTACGTCCATACAAAACATGAGTGAAAAGGTTCCTAGGATTATATATACTCGAATCCTGACAAGTCCACAGTTTTTTATTTATAATTATTACGTAAGTCTGTATTATTACCGGCTGACTTACCCCGGGTAATATTAAACGTCAGTATACTAGTGCCAAATTATTTGATACAGCTGCACTGGTACAATATTTTGTAACAGCTATTAAATTCCGTAAATATCAAAAATAAGGAAATACGGCCCAATAACATTTTTAATATATGTTAAGGGTTCAAACACGTATTTCATAACCACATATTGCTTGTAGATCATATTCAGAATTTATAATGAACATTAAGACTTTTCATAAATATAATTTCTTAAATCAAATATTAAAAATTGTAAATTATAACTGTACTACTATACTATACTATATATGATATACTATAGATGAAATAGTTGTAAGCTTTTTTAAATTAGAGGCAAAAGCTTTTTTAGGAAAATAGGTACCAGTAGACATTTTATTTTTATTACTTTGGAACCTAAAGACATGGTAAATAACTATTTTTCAAACAAAATTACTATTTATATATACTGTAGGTGTATTTTTTTTATTATTATAGTTAATATATTATGGTTCTAGCTTTTATCTTCGACTTCGCTCTTCCATTTTTTTATTTATTTGATCATTTTAAATAATAGCGTATAAACTAACAACATAGATATTTATTTATATTTAACACTAGACTTGAGAAATATCCCTACAAGTAAAGAAGATATTTTGATAATTTATAATCAGCATGAAAAACCTTATTAAAATCAGCCGGCAATAGCCATATTATATACATTGAGAATCGAAGCTATTTCTATAATTGTCACCGAGTTAGCGATATCAATTTTAGAAAGCGCTCTGTTTCTAGCCATATAAAAATAATCAATAAGATAGATATCGTTTGTCGTCAAAAGTGTCACACTTTTCTATTATTTTACTGTCAAAACGATAGCACTATCTATTGCCGCTACATTTTCAAACTTTTCTAAAGCGATAACAAATATAGAAAGGCTATTTGGCTAAACCCTCAGGTTAGTTTTTGAAATGACGTAACGACAACTAATCAACGCACATGAAACACAAATCAACTCCTCAGAAATATGTTTTAACATCGAAATTTTTATACCCAATTTCAAACCCTCAGACATTAAAACATACAAGATTTTCAAACAAAATATTATATTTGTGCAATTCTAACAAACACATATCCATCCTGCCAACATATGCATTAATAATAGCAAGTATGAAGATGTAAAATTTGGTTACTATATAAGTGTAAAAACTGTACGTCTGTTAGTTTAAAGTTCAAGTTCATTGCCTAATTTAAAAATAAATATCAATGGTCGTTTTGTTGAACATTCGTTTTTTTTAACAAACACATTAAGTGTGAAATGTAATTTTTATTAATTCATATAAGATAATTTAATACTCAAGCACCCAAAAGTACTTTGAATGTTTTCTTTAGAAATGTATAAACGGTTTTAATTATGTTATGTTAAATTAAAAGAAAAACAAATTAACTCTTCCGTAGTTAATATCCCCTTAAGCACCGTTGTAATTGTACGTTATAAATTAATGTGAAATATGTAGGTTTCGTGATTTTGGTACCTACTTCCAAAATAGATTTTATTTTGTAGTTAATAATAGGGGTGTTTTAATAAACACTTTAATGTTTAAAACTGCAAGATGCTAAGTGTACAATATATATACAACTAATTTGAATGTTGAATAAATAATAATAACAACTAGAGATTCAACTCTAATATTAATTTTGGCCTTCCAGATAACATTAAAATGTACAGATGATTTTTAATAAATTTTAGAGGACTTCTATAAATTTAATACTTCATTAAAAATCTTCTGATTTGGTTTTAATCAATCAATTGAAATGGCTTTATTATATTATTATACATATAATAAATTATTGTTGAATAATTTAATTACAATTACAAAAAAAATGCCACGGGTCGGCAACTTTAACCTTAACTGCCAACTGTTTTACCAAACTTAGTAATGACAGGATTTTATTTTTAAAACTTCCCAGACATAGTTTTTAAGCTAATTTACTGTTGGTACTTAAAAACTTATGAATAAGATATTCACTATATTATAATATATTATTATAGACTGTACAATTATAATTAATTTTAATAACATAGATTTATGTGTATTTGAAAGCCTAATAACAAACTAATACAATAAATGTTTGGGTAAACATTTATTATATTAGTAGGCTGGACACGTAAAAACTAGCTAACGCTACAATTTTGTCATGCTCCGGGCTCTTAAACAACGGGGACATAGTTGCCGTGCAAACTTATTTACACTTATTTGAATCAGATATTGTTTACTATTTCATTAATTTTAATTTGCTTTATGCAGATTTTTTTTTTTTTATAAAATAGAAGTTTCCTATTTACTCTTTATTACATCTAGCTAACCGTCAGTGACAGTCCTGTTAAGATGGGTCCAACCATTTCAGAGATTAGCCAGAACAAACAGACAGACTGGAGTACTAAACGCATTTAGTAAAAACCTTATAATTTGGAATATTAAACAGACAGTTCAATTGTATTTATATGTTGTATTTGTGTATAGACAGATGTCTATACACATGCTAGATAGCTATACATCTCAATATTTTGTTTACCATTTAACACAATTTAAAAAAAAAACTATATATATATATATATATATATATATATATATATATATATATATATATATATATATATATATATATATAACTGTATATTAAAATCATGTACTCTATTTGAATTATGAAAGCGCAGTGGTAGTGTATATTCATATTATTACACGATATAATGTTAATATACCTTCCTTACCTTTCTGAGGAGCGAAGGTTATTCCTCAGAATACCTTTTGTAAGCTGTCCTTAAACCATAATAAAGGATCTTAAATATAATAACGTAAATTTGCTAACAATATCATATAATAATTACAATACGGAGAATAAGCATTATTAAGTGTTAATAATAGATTAATACTCATATATAAATAATTTGGACAAACACAAATATTATCTATATTTGCTCTACATTTGAAGGAATGCTTTTAAATACCAAAATAAATAAAAATATTTAATATAAATATTTTTTTTGTTAGACATTTTACATTATAATACTCATAATAGATCGAATACAGAAGGTCAGTTTTAAGGTTCAATAAATAAAATATTTATTTAGTATAAATTGAATGTTATGCGGTATTACATTAAATTGAAATTGCTTATAGTGTAAGCCATTATATCCTCAAGAAGCGTGGGATGAGTTTTCCTCATCGATCAAAAACCTTTACATTCATCATTTCAATTTTTCTCTAGGAAAAATCTCGCTCAAATCTTACATTTATATATTTTTGGTACCTTAATTTCATAGTTCGCTATTCTAGCCGAAGCTTAAGTCATTTCCCAGTAATAATATCATAATATTGTCTATATTTTTATTAGTGGGTGGAAATAAAATAAACTGATTTACAAGCTACCGCTACCTCTAATGTAAAAATAGTTGAAATAATAATGTTTCTAGTAATATTATAATCAGACATATTTGTAATATATTAATATTTATTATATTATATTTTTAGTATTATAATCATCATGGATTACGATAACTTGAATACAAAAATATTAATATTTCTAACACAAGATATCGAACATCTATTAATATGCGTGGATAAAAACCATACGAGCAATCTATAGATTGTTATCTGAAGCATGAATATACACAATATGAACAATCTATATGGGAACAACAAGCTCATTCTAAACAGATTCAGATTATTTTCAATTAAGACTCTTTTGAATATCTATAAATTTTCAATGCTAGGTTTTCGTTTATAACCGTATTTTATTCGCCGAAACGTTCCAATGGAATATATTTAAAAATCTAAGAAGATTTTTCATAAAAGGCCAGGTGAAATTTCGCGTATACTTTTATATTTTTATATAAAATTATTTCACATATTTTTTTGTCACTACATAATGTGCCCGACTACGGAGTGGAGCTGTCTGAGTCCATTTACCAAAAAGTCTGGAACTCTTAATGTTTAGTACATTTTAGACACTGACAATAATATATCTTGTTTTCATTTACCTTTACTACTTTTTTATATTCTAAAAATGACATGTCTATTATACATTGTTAGTCATATTTATTTATAATAATTTAATTGGTAATTACATTGGAATTTACATGTTTTAGTTCATAAGTTTCAACAGTAGCGCCACCTACACAATTAATTATGGAATGTTATTTAGTATTTACTGTTAAATGTTTTAAGAATTAGAAGCATAGAATATTTTAACATAATGTTTAATCTTTTATTAATTATTAGAACTTATTATAAGGTATAAATAATATCATCTGTAAGTTGGTTATGAAATTGTAAATTACCCTCACCTAAATATTATAGTATTAAAATATTATAAAACGAGTTGTAAGGGCTGCTCTCGCCCATTCTATTACAAATGGTTGTATATTAAACATTGAAGTGCAAGTACTGTGTATTACTGAAACAAGTCTTGACAATATATTGAGTATAAATCTAATGTTAAAGTATCAACATACTTTAGTATCAATATAGTTGTGATAGAAAAAAACTTGAGTCAGTTTATTAATAACTTGGAAACTTGTCCGAGAAAATGGTCTTTTTGACCTTCAGAAATAATTTACAATAAAAGTTTGTATAAGAAACTGTACAATAGATAAGTAATGAAAAAAAAAGTAAGTTCAAGTAATGTATTCCGTGGGAGGTTAGTAAGTTGAAACAGCTGTACCTATTATTCTTAGTTACGACTTATTGTGTGTTATTCTGCGGATTTTTTACAGTTAAGTGGACTATAAACATCGTACTCCGTGTCAAAGGATTCCTTGAAAATTTTTCTTAAGTAAATTAAGGCTCGGTTCCTCTTTGAGGATTGAAGATATATTTTTTTAAAAAGACTAAAAAGTCACATTTATATTTATAATTAAAAATAATTCAGAGTAAATTAAGTACAACCGTTTAGAATTGAACAATATATAAATATTTCTTTATGAATTGCGTATATACTATATACATAAATACCATCATGTCTTTCTCTGAACGGAGTAGATAGACATAGTGGACCACCGGAAGTCACAGTCTTAATAATACTTAAAAGATATTCAAAAGAACAATTATAGTAAACGCCATCCGATCTACATCATTACGATTTGTTATAATATCAGAACATTTACTTAACTTGTATAACAATTCAAACTTTGTTTCTTCACTTTATTGTAAGAAAAATGTAAGTTATCGCAATCATTACTTCTAGTGCATTAAAGAACGTTCCAACAAGAATTCTAACTCCTCTTTATCATTTCATAACAACTCCTGAACTCAACTTACAAACCTTATGACGTCACGTTATTCAATCTTAACCGAAATTGCCAAAATAACCATAAAAGAGTGCCGTAAAATATAATACTGTCAATAAAATATTTATTCATTTTTAGTTTCTTTGTTTCCTATTATTTGTGAGGGGATAAATAAATATTTACATTACTTTTAGTTTTATGTGTTTACTGTTTGTGAGAAGACAAATAAGAATTGCTTGCCTAAAAACTAACTTTTAACTTATTATTATTATGGTAGTAATGTTGTATTTACATATTTAAAATAGATATAAATTGAGCTTTCTTTAGCATTTATATAGTAGCTACTAATTCATAATACTAATTGCTACTAACTGAGGACATTATAATATAATATAATAATGAATACATGTTGCTTTATGCAAACCAATTGGATCCTGACTGCAAACTGAAACTAATAACTTAGCTTTAAACTAATCTAACAATATTGTGTTAGTATGAAATTTAATAACATAGAAACAATAAAACTAATAGTATTATTGGTCGGTGGTACAAAACAATTTCATCTTCCACTTACAAACTTATTTAATATTAAGTTTTGTAAAATAAAATTCAATCAGTATAACCGGGTATAAATGTCAGAGAAGCGATTTTATAGGCTGATATATATTCTGATATTATTTATTTCATTCGTTTTCAACAAGAAGTGAGATTCAACAACAAACCTATGAGATTAAATATCTTTAAAGAATAACAAATTTATATATATATATTGTTAGTCATATTTATTTATAATGATTTAAATGGTAAATACATTGGAATTTACATGTTTTAGTTCATAAGTTTCAACAGTAGCGCCACCTACATAATTAATTATGGAATATTATTTAGTATTTACTGTTAAATGTTTTAAGAATTAGAAGCATAGAATATTTTAACATAATGTTTAATCTTTTATTAATTATTAGAACTTATTATAAGGTATAAATAATATCATCTGTAAGTTGGTTATGAAATTGTAAATTACCCTCGCCTAAATATTATAGTGTTAAAATATTATAAAACGAGTTGTAAGGGCTGCTCTCGCCCATTCTATTACAAATGGTTGGATATTAAACATTGAAGTGCAAGTACTGTGTATTACTGAAACAAGTCTTAACAAGTCAGAAGTGTTCGACCGCTGTAGTATTACGCGCCACGTGTCGATATACACCGTTCGCAAGATATCCTGTCCAAGAATGCTGATGAAGATGGGGTGCTGCCACTGCCGTTGAAAAGCCACGAAAATAAGAAACGACGTTAAAGTTACGTCTAAGAATGCTGATGAAGATAGAGTGCTGCCAATGCCGTTGAAGTCACGAAAATAAGAGACGACGTTAAAGTTACTATTTGGGCCTTCTCCGAGTGCTACTGTAGTTACCTCAAGCGACAAGGAGTCGTAGATTTAAAATGATATTGCAAGTGCGTAAGTTTTTATTTTTATTTTTTTTTTTTAATACCCACGTTTTGCCATCTGCTTAGCAGGCTAATTATCTTGCTGGTTATTCGGCAGCATGCTCAATATAGAATATTAATAACTTTGTAGCTTGAAGTTAATAGCACTACTATTGAATTCTATTCATCATATATATCATATTCACTATTAACCATATCCCGTTAAAGTTCAATCATATACGAAATACAATAAGAGCCTGAATATTTACCAAAACTTTACAGTGGTTCTAATACAATATCTCTCCATACATGTTTACATCGCTTGGAGCCTTTGGTGAAGACATACGTCGGAGATGGAAAACTCTAAACTACTACTTGACTGCTAATCTGGAAGGGAATTCGTTGCTGTATTATGAAAATCGACAACATATCAACATCACCTACAGCTACTGGAAGAAGAGGTCAACCAAGTACTTTCTTCCTGATCGCGGGATTGCAGTGCAAGCAAGCAACACTATACAACGATGGACCTGAATCTAACAATAAGGTGACAGATAAACTTTATTATAAGAAACTAGCCCTAGAAAAGTTTTGCATAATGAAGTGACCATCTGATTTATAATATTATTGTTACTACGTATACCAACTTTCAAAGCTTTTAAGACCCAGTTGTAGGTTAGAGACGCGATTTTTATTTTTTGCTTTTATTAAGTTTTTTTAACTGACGCGGTAGTTGAGACTTGCAATATAAACGTAATGTTAGTATTTTAGATTACGATTTAGGCTTTAATGTCTTTATATATGACATAGAAGTGAACACTCTCAATGAAGGGGTAATATTCGGTTTACAAAATGTATGTAGGTTATTTAAAGAACGATTTCTTAAAAAAAGAGTATATATCAGTCGTAAATGATTAAAATATAAAACCCAATATTAAACAAAAAGAAAAGGAATAATGTTAGATATTTTATATATATATATATATATTTTTAAAGTAAAAGCACTTAACATCATAAAACCATTTTCAAATCGTAATGATCCTTTTGTTTAAGATAGTAAGTAGTTCCTTATAGTATACACAATATGAATAGATAAAGTATAATTTTAATTTAAACAAATTAAAATGTACACTTGTCTCCTTTCAGAGAAATTAAAATTCTAGAATTTCTTATAGATAGACTTAAATGAATATGACTCGGTAAATATTGAAACTCTATAAATTTGGTAGGATCAGATCTAAATGGCCTTGAGGACCGTATGGAAATAATAAGCCAATGCTTTGACGCTATAGGGGGTAGATTTAGATATTATGTTTACATTTATTAAATAGGTAAAGATTTGAATTCACGATATTATTTTATTACTTCTGCAACTATATTTTATTTTGTTTTGCTAACTACTCCATAGATCTTAAAATATTTATATTTAATTTTGAATTTGTAAGTTTAGCATCGGGTTGCGATAGACGTTCGTTTTTAAAACCAAGTTGGATACTTGGTTATCCACGAGGATAAGGTTATGCCATATCATGTGGAGAAATTAAATTTTATGGAACCCAATAATATCTATTTTAAGAAGTTTCATTGGTTACTTTCATAAATCAAATTTGCTTTGAAAAGACCATTTTTAGGTGGGTAAAAATAAAGTTTAAAAACGTTTAAAATCTGAACCGGTACTGTCTAAATATAATCCCGAACTAAACAGACTAATTCAATAATAACGCGTATGAATATGAAGCAATGATACTGGTATTTATTACTAAAACATATTTCTATTATCTTTTATTTGACCGTTTAAATTATTTACTGAGTGTTAAGTTCTCAGTAGTAGGTATCTGTATGAATTTATGATCCTTAATTTTGAATCGATTATTGAAAAGGTAAAACGCAATAGGTATTCCGAAATAAATTCGTTAGAATCGATAAATTAATAGGTTTAACATTTAGATTGATTTTAAACTAAACCAGTAAACGCGTACCTACATTTCGTATTAAATTGTAAAAAAAAAATAGAGCAAGCAATTAGGTCTTCTAAATCCCTATTAAAAGAAACTTTAAACGATATGCGTGGCACTCGATTATTTAATTTTCGATAGTATGTTAAAGAAGAAAAGAAATAACTACGATGAATTATCGATCGAGTACGATGATAAATAACACGCGTTTTTGAACTGTCAAATCGAGGAATTATATAAGTCCACAGTAAAAGTTATACTAAACAAGAAATAATTGCATGCCTAAACAATATACCATTATTGACAGTTCAGACAGTTCAAATTAGGTATTTCAAATTGATGAACTTTAAAAAAAATATATAATTTTCTAGATTATGACTGTTTATTACTTAAAAATAGAATTATTATAAAACATGCCTCCTAAATATTCTTATTAGCAATATGAAACATAAACACGTTAGACTTAAAGATTCTGGTAACTTGAACTCTAGACAAGAGAAACATAAGAAAATTAGCAACGAATATATATTGTCGTATCTTAGGGTATAAGAAGTAATATTATATATGGTACGGCCTTATAAAACCCCAAGCCCCAACGCTCTAAATTTCCAAGAATCTTATTATTTTCAGTATAACGTTTGTAAAATTGAATGCAGTTTAATTCTATTAAATAATTTATACTGTAGATAATAATAAAACAAAAATATAAAATACGTTTTGAATAATTGTGTCATTCATTGTTTCGATTATATAGTAAACTAGGTGTAGGTATACAATGTACAAAATTACGATTTCAAACTCGGAATAAAATTAATAACACTTTTATAACATATGATTGAAAATTTAATTGATTTACGTTTTAATGCTTTATAAATAAATTAGTGAATCATTAGATTTAGTGCAAATTAGAACAATTGGAAATAATAATATAAATAGTAAACTTCTAAAGAAATATGCTTGGTTTTATAATGTTGTCCAATTGTATGAAAAGTATCGTTACATCTTCAAAATAAAAAAGAGGACTACAAAAATTTTATATTCCCACTAATGATTATTTTTATTTTTTTTAGTTAAGAATATTTTCAATATTGATACGGACAGAGTCAATAAAGAATGTAAAAATATGAATTTTATTTATATTTATTTATAAAATCTTTATTATACAAAGAAATTTATACAATTGGCGGACTTAATGCTATATATAGCACTTGATGCCTACTAATTATCTAGAAGTACCCTCGACCCCTAACAATATATTACAATTTCTTAAATAAAAAGAAATATCTATTTTATTTATTTTATTTTAAAAACTTATTGCACATACAATTATTACAAGAAATTACAGTAGTAGGATGTTGATACAGTAAGAAATTTTTGTGCAAAGGCGGTCTTATCGCTTAAAAGCGATCTCTTACAGACAACCCTTGATGAGTAATGAATATTTACAAGGTCATAGGACAGTGCAAGCATTCTACAACGAGAATAAGAATTTATACATAAGGACACAATAAAAATAAAAACTATCGTTTTTTTTAATTATATAAGTAATTAAATAATAACGATTATATATAAATATACACATACGCATATACATATACATACATATATCCGTATATATAAATAAATAAAATAAAATAGATAACCTATATAATATATGGTATATACATACTTATGATAAAAATATATATTGCGTAGATAAATAATATTGCTTCAAACGATTTTTGAAAATTGACAGTGATTTTGAAGTTTGAATTTCTAACGGTAGGTCATTCCAGAGTAATATAGAGAAATATATATATAAATATTACAATTGTCGTGAATTTTGAATCGTGTTATGGTTAATAACTAAATGTAGCTTCTTTATTAACTACCGTTAAAGTATTTACATTTTCTAAATTCGGGTGAATGAACATTTTCTTAAGATGTAAAATTTAAAACTGTTTCAATGAAATCCCACATCATTTAAAATTCATTTTTCTTTAAAAAAATATAAAGAAACTAAACAAACATAACAAAACAAACGTAATACAAAGTAAAAACAACCTGCTACTTCCAACAAAACCCATGCATAGTATGAATTTGAAAGTCGTATATCTCTGTAGTCTGATCATTAATATAGCCTAACAAAATGAGCTTGGTTTGCTTTTATTAGTTAAAGATTTATTTGCTTAGAATGAGTTTCAAAAAGTTAAAATTAAATATATGTTCATAACAATGATATTAATAAGTAAATTATTGAATAATGTGTTGTTTACCAAGTTGGTGTGTTACGTGGTAAAAATAAATGTAAGGTACCATGTTGGTGTAAAAATGATAACGTAATAACATGTTTGTGTGTCCCGTAGTAAAAATAAGAAATTGATGCCATGTTGGTGTGTCCAATAGTAAAGGTAAGTATGAAATACCATGTAGGTGTGTCCCGTGGTAAGTAAGTGGTAAGTAAAAGTATAAGAAATATCATCAATGGGCATGTCCCGTGGTATAAAAAATAAATAAATAAGAATAAACTACCACATGTGTATGTTCCGGTGGTAGTAGTGAAAGTATAAGAAATACCATCAATGGGCATGTCCCGTGGTATAAAAAATAAATAAATAAGAATAAACTACCACATGTGTATGTTCCGGTGGTAGTAGTGAAAGTATAAGAAATATCATCAATGGGCATGTCCCGTGGTATAAAAAATAAATAAATAAGAATAAACTACCACATGTGTATGTTCCGGTGGTAGTAGTGAAAGTATAAGAAATACCATCAATGGGCATGTCCCGTGGTATAAAAAAAATAATAATAAATAAATAAAAATAAGAATAAGCTACCACATGTGTGTGTTCCAGTGGTAATAGTAAAATTGAGATATATCCCATGTTGATGATGTGTGTCCATGGGCACCAGATCATAACGTCATGTCCGTTGATCTGGCTTTTCGTAAGCAGCCTGGTTTGTCCGGTGCAAAGAGAACAAGTATTTATGATAAAAAAGATTATTATTATATATTATTATTATATATTATTATTATGATCATAACGGCATGTCCGTTGATCTGGCTTTTCGTAAGCAGCCTGGATTGTCCGGTGCAAAGAGAACAAGTATTTATGATAAAAACGATTATTATTATATATTATTATTATATTAACGAGTATTTATGATAAAAATTATAATTATATTACGAGGACGTAATAAGATGTCAAAACGGCCGATAGTAAAGTTATATGTTGTATAAATGTTATGTTATTTCGCACATTAAAAGTATAATTGGATGTTTTTTTTTCTTGATGCATTGTATTTCTAATGATTTGTTTTTCTCTATAACATTGTAAGATCCTTAATTCAGATGACCATTTGGTCTACTGGTTTCCAGAATGTTTATTAAATTAGAAATTAGTCATTTAATATATAATGGTTGGTAATTAAAGAAATTAATGATACAATTACGAGGTCGTAAGATTACAAATCAGGAAAGGCCGAGTGTTAGTCATATTTATTTATAATGATTTAAATGGTAAATACATTGGAATTTACATGTTTTAGTTCATAAGTTTCAACAGTAGCGCCACCTACATAATTAATTATGGAATATTATTTAGTATTTACTGTTAAATGTTTTAAGAATTAGAAGCATAGAATATTTTAACATAATGTTTAATCTTTTATTAATTATTAGAACTTATTATAAGGTATAAATAATATCATCTGTAAGTTGGTTATGAAATTGTAAATTACCCTCGCCTAAATATTATAGTGTTAAAATATTATAAAACGAGTTGTAAGGGCTGCTCTCGCCCATTCTATTACAAATGGTTGGATATTAAACATTGAAGTGCAAGTACTGTGTATTACTGAAACAAGTCTTAACAATATATATATTTAACATTATAATAAATCTATTTAATTTTATAGGTTTTCTATTAAAATTAGTTTTAGCAATGTTATCTGAAAAGTATGGCAAAACTCTACTGGTTGATATTTCATTGATAGTAGACAAGAGAAATATATTGTAAATAGTTTAAATTTCTAGTAAAAGTTTAAGTTTGTTGAGTTTGAATCGTAATTAAATAGACTAATTCCTAACATAAAAAAAATGTCTTCAAGGATCTTATTTCGGTTAAAATTTTTTAGAACGGATTATTGATTAACTAAAAAAACCTCCTCATCTTGTGACAGATGAATTTAAGATGAAACTTTACTCAGTATTGAACATTATCAATGGCTTTATTTATTTGCAAATTGAAATAAATTATAACTCATCTAATGATCTAAATTACAAGTATTCAGGATGTATTAAGATTATTTCCAACTATGAACTCTGGAATACTTCTAGCTCTAGACTTTTGTACGAAAATAAATTGAGTTCTTGCTAAAAAGTTTATATTACCTGACTGTTTGAAATATAATTAATTGAATCCTTTGCATAAGCAATCATAAACAAAAACTTATCTAAATCATTAAATGAAACATAATTTATCTTAAGATCATATTAATCTCTTGATGGTAGAGTTCTCATTACTCTTTGTCGTCTAAAGTTTGATTTCTAATACTGATTTCAGAGAACACGGCCTTAGATAGATCTCTCATTGATGCCTTTAATCTTTCATTATTGTGTTTGTCGAAATTAATTTGTATAACAGGAATTTACAAATATTAAACCGTCTCGTAAGTACGTCCAAAACAAAACATCTTAGAATTCTATATCAAATGCTAATGTTAAAAAGATGTTATGTTTCCTTATATATTCCATATACATTTTAATGATATTTTAAAGTTAATTGACAATAGCACACAAATATTCGTTCTATAATTATTGTTTAAACTTTTAGATTTTTATTTTTTACTTTACTCAAACATTGATGTTGTTTCCGTGTTGGAATTATGTTCGTGTGGAATTTTCCGAATTATGTTTGACACTTTGTGTCAATTACAAGTCGAGGATCTAGTTAGAGCCACCGGTACTCTTTAGACGTTGCCAAAAATATCTCGTTTTATGGTAAATTTAACAAAATGTCCTATTCTACCACCTGTATATAGTTATAATAGTTATTAAATCAATATGAAATACCTGAATTATGTCAAAAGTAAAACATTCTGTGTTCGAATTCGACGACGTGATATTCGAAACAAATATGTTCATAGCATAATAAACTAAAACTAAAAAACGAAAACGAATTACGAATAATGTAAGACAAAACGAAAGAAGCTACGTGGCTACGTGCCTCATAAATATGTTATGTACTAGGAAATGGATTTTTTTCTTACTTTAGCCTAAGTAACTTGTTTCTTGAATTATAAATGTCGATGTGTGTTATTTTACTTCTAAGTAATATAGCCAACATAATTATTTAATTATATATGAAAACGTACTGTGACTTAATATAACTGCAAGTTACCTACATATATAAAATAGAGTATCAAAAAGCAGCATTATCTGCTTTTAAACTTGAAACTAATGTTCCTAATGGAAGGAAAATACGAAACTTTCTGAACTTTGTGTAAAGTTGATGAAAGTTTTACGACAACAAGACGTAAAAAGTAATCGTCTTCGGTCTGATAAAAATAATTACTTGATTTAAAATTTAACCTCAAATAGCATTCTACCATTAAAACCACAGGTTTTAAAAGTTAATCTCACTTATACCATAATATATTTGTGCACCCATATTGTAAATATCACCATCAATCATTCATTACAGAAACCCGTATCGAGCGTATCTTCTACATCAGTTCAGGTCTCGAGTGGCAAACCATATATCAAACATCACCATCACCCATCACCATCACCCATCACCATCACCCATCACCATCACCCATCACCATCACCATCACCCATCACCATCACCATCACCCATCACCATCACCCATCACCATCACCCATATATCAAACATCCTCAACCAAGATCCAACCAGTTCAACCACTAACTGTCCAGACCTAAAGCATATCCGTGCTATCATCAAATCATGTCACTAGTAACATGGCAAATTCCCAACCTCAGATTGTAAGAAATACCGCATCAGGGTTATCAGCTAGCACAGCGAGCACAAACTTCAACGGTCCGAACGCATCATCACAAAGCATCTTGCTATCACCACCTCAAAGCGCTAGTACTCCAGTGTCGACCCCAGACGTTAGTGGGACCGACAAATCTCCTAAACCAGCGTTACCCCCTAAACCTACTATTAAGGTATGATCTAACTACTGGTCATTACTAATGTCAATCTGTTAAATGTTACTAAAACTTCTTCAATACATTAACGCAACTGTAATAATAATAATAAGACTAATAATAATAATTTAAATTTTAGACTCCACCGAGACAATCTATAAACCACGATGCGGGCTTCAACCAATCTAACGAAACTATTAATATGCCAACAATATCAGTTCCCGATTCATCAAATGACAGTGAATTAGGAATTAGTGACTAGTTAATAAGGAAGCCAATATAGTAAACTATAATATCCTAAAGGAGTTGAACGGTTTCAGGTTCTTAGTGGAGCTAGGTTGCGACGTGAACGCGCAGGACTCTGACGGCTGGACTCCGCTGCACTGCGCCGCCTCCTGCAACAACCTGCCCATGGTGCGGTTCCTGGTGGACAATGGTGCGTACATTACTGTCTCTTCTCATTTCATTGTCCAGTTGTTGCGGCGGCTCGGTCTGCTCTTCAGCAGTCTCTCGACACTTGTTATAAGTCATCTATTATCACTTACCCGGATAAAAGCATCCTATGAGTTAAAAAAATTAACACAGCACCAAATGTCAGTAAAATCCGTCTGGTAATTTTGTCGTACGGCGAATCAGTTTTTGCATTATATGTGAATAAACAAGCAGATAACAAAAACAAAAACTAGTTATTTCAGTTCTGTGTTATGTTACGGAGCATGACTTTTTCCAAAAAAAAATATCTTCAGTTTGTTATCGTTAATATATATATATTTTTAAATTTGTATGCATAGAGTTTAGATGGGCGTTTTTTCAGTGATCTTCGATTTCAAAATGTAATTATTTTTGATAGATAAATTATTTTCTCCAGGCGCCTGTATATTTGCCACAACACTGTCTGATCACGAGACGTCAGCTGAGAAGTGTGAAGGGGACGAGGAAGGTTTTGATGGTTGTTCGGAATACTTGTACAGTAAGTAACGACTCCTCGTTTACAAATTTTATTATAATAGCCATCATTTCATCACTAAGCCACCTGTAATTCATGTTTACATTAACGTAAATTTGAATCCCAACTTCTAATTATTTCAGGCGTTCAAGAGAAGCTGAGTATTATGAACGGCGGCATAGTGTACGCGGTGTTCTCGTACTCGGCGTGTCGCTTCGACGAACTGTCTTTCGAGAGCGGGGCGCGTTTGCAGGTTTTGAGGAAGGGAGACGACCAGGAGCGGGAGTGGTGGTGGTGCCGCGACCACCAACACGACAACGGATACGTGCCCAGGAACTTGCTAGGGGTGAGATACCACAGGACACGACACACGACACGACATTATACACCACACGACACACAACATGACACACCACACGACACACAACATGACACACCACACGACACGACATACCACACTACATGACACATGACACGACACACGACACGATATACCACACGACACGACACCCGACACGACACACGACACGACACACGACACACGACACACGACACGACACACGGCACGACACACGGCACGACACACGACACGACACACGACACGACACACGACACGACACACGACACGACACACGACACGACACGACACACGATTCACGACACGACACACGACACGACACACGACACGACACACGACACGACACACGACACGACACACGACACGACACAGGACACGACACACGACACGACACACGACACGACACACGACACGACACACGACACGACCCACGACACGACCCACGACACGACACACGACACGACACACGACACGACACACGACACGACACACGACACACGACACACGACACACGACACACGACACACGACACACGACACACGACACACGACATGACACACCACACGATACACCATACGACACGACACACCACACCTAAAGTTTTTTTCAATTAGGTATACATCTCACTCGAAACGTCGGACTCTATAGTCTGTTTTAAAAGGCGCGGTTAACGGACGAGAACCGATAAAGAACGACCCCATCACATCACATCACAGTACATCGCATGTGTTCTAGAACTTTATGCCATGTGGAGTTTAAGACTTATTTTATGCAATTTCTCCTTTCATCTTTTATCATCTGTTTAATTCTAAGAAGTATAAATATTATGTAACTTGAGTTAGCTGAAGTTCCTTCAACATCTTGTTTTTATAACTAATAATTAATTTTGGTATTAGGTACATGTATTTACTTTAATTATAAGTAATATTTCTACCATTTCTTTGTTTCAGTTATATCCAAGAGTAACCCCGCAGCAGGAATAATGGTCTAAACCACGGCTTAAAAAATTTGTTAAAAAATAGATATTGTATACAATTTTAAAAGAAGTAATATTTTGTAAATATTGAATTAAGCGTGTAAGTTCATAACGAATGAGATTATATTGTACATTTTATAAATACACGAGTCATCATTGTAATTGGTTATTAAATTTGTATTATTCTAAGGATTTCTGAACATATTGTGAAATATTATTGACAATACAAATAATAATATTACAAGCAATCTGAGTTTATTTTTTTTTTATTTTACCTAATTTTAACTAACATACTCATGCTACTCAGCAATTTCGTGTTTGCATTAACGTAAATTTGAATCCCAACTACTAATTATTTCAGGCGTTCAAGAGAAGCTGGGTATTATGAACGGCGGCATAGTGTACGCGGTGTTCTCGTACTCGGCGTGTCGCTCCGACGAACTGTCGTTCGAGAGCGGCGCACGTCTGCAGGTTTTGAGGAAGGGAGACGACCACCAGCGGGAGTGGTGGTGGTGCCGCCACCACCAACACGATAACGGATACGTGCCCAGGAACTTGCTGGGGGTGAGATACCACATGACACGACACACGACACGACATGATACACCACACGACATGATACACCACACGACATGATACACCACACGACACACAACATAACACACCACACGACACGACATACCACACCACACGACACGATATACCACACTACATGACACACGACGCACGACACACGACACATGACACGACACACGACACACGACACGACACCCGACACGACACCCGACACGACACCCGACACGACACCCGACACGACACCCGACACGACACCCGACACGACACCCGACACGACACCCGACACGACACCCGACACGACACCCGACACGACACCCGACACGACACACGACACGACACGACACACGACACGACACACGACACGACACACGACACGACACGACACACGACACGACACACGACACGACACACGACACGACACACGACACGACACACGACACGACACACGACACGACACACGACACGACACGACACACGACACGACACACGACACGACACACGACACGACACACGACACGACACACGACACGACACACGACACGACACACGACACGACACGACACACGACACACGACACACGACACACGACACACGACACACGACACACGACACACGACACACGACACACGACACACGACACACGACACACGACACACGACACACGACACACGACACACGACACACGACACACGACACACGACATGACACACCACACGATACACCATACGACACGACACACCACACCTAAAGTTTTTTTCAATTAGGTATACATCTCACTCGCGCGGTTAACGGATGAGAACCGATAAAGAACGACCCCATCACATCACATCACAGTACATCGAATGTGTTGTAGAACTTTATGCCATGTGGAGTTTAAGACTTATTTTATGCAATTTCTCCTTTCATGTTTTATCATCTGTTTAATTCTAAGAAGTATAAATATTATGTAACTTGAGTTAGCTGAAGTTCCTTCAACATCTTGTTTTTATAACTAATACTAGCAGACCCGGCCACGCGTTGCTGTGGTCGCTAAGGTTTTGGATATACCTATTACACTTTAAAGTATTTAATTGTTACTTTTTATCAAATTATTATAAATATATTTAAACTCCTTCATCACATTAAACACACAAAACTAACATTCTGTATTAAGAAAGGATTCGTCAATAATGACAAATGTTACCAGGTATATTTTTAAAAATATATAATATAGAAGTGTTCTTTTGATCAATACTTATTTTAAGTTAATGTAAATCGTTTATATACCTATATAACTAGCAAAGAATCCGATCTCCTAAATTAAATGTTTTTAATTGCTATCCAAAATACAATAAATATAAAGAAACTTTGATATTTAAATACCATGAATAGTAATCCTTACATATTCATGTAGTCATACAAATATCAATACCATTCATTAAAATAACAGTTTAGGTCATATACAAGTATTTTATAACATATCTACGTAAATATTTAAAAAAAACTTGCTTGTAAGTGCAATAAATTATTGTAGGCAATGTGAAGCAATTTATATGTTTTTCTACAATAGTTTATTGTAAGAAAACAAATCAATTGCTTCATATTGTTTAGAAACATGGTTATAATACCCAACTAATTAATAAATTATAATTTAATTTGAATTGCTATTGCCTATGATTTCTTATGATACTCAATAATTAATCAAATTAATAAGCCATTCATCTACATACAAAATTCATAAGTTCTTGTTTTATTGTAACGAACAACATTTGTCTTAAATATATATAATAAAAATTATCGCCAGGAAAAATACATAGGTAATTGGAGGCGGATAGACTGATCTGTTTAAGCTGAAATTGGAATTTGGGATAATATTACTCCGTCGTATTTACGATACCCAAAGCCCCTGTTGAAAAGTAAAATATACTATAAATAATATATTACAATATTGCTAAATAAAATAGAATCTATAATTTATTTGTTGAGGATTTAGTAATCCAAAACATCCCTTTGATGGAAAAACGGAATTTAATATCATAATGTACCCCTTCCAAATAGTTTAGATGTTTTTATAATCAATTTGAAATTTAGGTCAACTGTTTCATAAGACAAACAATTTCTTTGACTTCAACTTCGATGACGCAGCATTCGGAACCAATACTTTCATAGGATAATAGAAACTCCATGAACATTTTGTATTAAAACTTAAATATGGCCAGATATCAAATCAAGTATAATGACGTAGGTACACATAATATACGTTGATTATGTATAAATATACATATATTCAATTATAACAAATTCTAATATGACAGAAATATATATATTTATGACAACTTTATCTTAATAAATATATATAATGGATAGGCGATTAGATAAACAGTAGTCATCACCGGAATTTCGGACACTATAATACAGGCCCATTAGCTCAGTTGGTTAGAGCGTCGTGCTAATAACGCGAAGGTCGCGGGTTCGATCCCCTCATGGGCCACGTCTCTTTTTTTGTAATCCTAAATAGAATACTAGCTTTTTAGAAAATTATACACTAATTTCCCACACGTTAATGTTATTCCACAGATCGCAAAATGTCGACATGCTGACGTCTTACACACAGAAAATTTAAAAAAAAAATGAACTTATGCTTTTAGAAGTGTAATAGTATACGGGTAAATTTTATTTTATTAATAACATTAATCTCACTGCAAAAGAACTTTAATTTTTTCAGATAGTTTCGCAAACAATACTGTGAATCAATATTATTGTCATAAAGCATAATTAATAATATTATTAATATTCATCATTTTGGTTAATAATATTTTCAATAATTTTAAGAGGGTTATTAATAATCAATAGCAATAGAAAATTTATTTATTTTGTTACGTTTATAAGTTAAATATTGTTAAGTGTTTAATTGCAAATTTTTATAATGTTATTATGAAAAAGTTGTATAGATGAATTAGAAAACCTTTGCCATTATCGTATTTTTAACGTTTTCTATTATTATTTATAAAAAGAAATCATAAAAAAGTACGTTATTATTTTTTTTTTATTATATACAATATTATAAGGCTATTTTAGCTTAATTGTTTTTTTATGCTCCTTGTGAAACAAGACATGTTGATTTTTTTATTCTCCTAAAGTCTTTGGTGATTAACTTTACTTTAAATACTTGTAGTATTTGATAACAGGTTATATAACATACATATTCCGTTATAACTCATTCATAGTATATCTATGCAGTATGCTTTGATAAATGTTAGCAGGTTTATGATTTAAAAAATATGTAGAAAAAGTATTCTCGTGATCCATACTGATGTTTAGTTCTTCTAAACAATACCACTTAAATTAAATTGTATGTTTTTCATTATTATCTAATATATACAAAATGTAACAAACCTTTGATATTTAAATAACATGGAAAATATTTTTATTATTTCATTCAGTTGTTCCCTGGGGGGATTCAAGCTTAAAAGGGTTTATATGAATCGATTTTTGGATTGGAATTTAAAGATTAAACTACTGCAAAGTTCTATAGTCCCATGTAGAAAGATCTACGGAATAGTTATTATTACATACTCAATTGGTCATTCAAATATTACTGACATTCATTATATTAACAGTCATAAATAAGTATATTAAAACGTAAGCAAATGTTAACTTAATAAAAACAAAAATTCAATATATGATTAAATCTAAACAGCTTAACAACTTTGTCCCACTATATCGACTCATCAAAGAATTAATAAGTAGTTGAGCTAATGAGAATATAAAGTCAAACTGATTCAGTTACTACTTACTGTGAAGTTAAATTACATAAAGATTTAAAAAAAGGAAATGGCCTGTGTGCCTCTCTTTTAAGTCAAATAAATTATAATAAAACATAATGATTAATCTTGTTGGAAACCATATATATATATATATATGAATATTGCTTTTATATGGTCAGGATATATGGTTATAATATCCAACTTTAATTAATTAAAATTTAATTTTACTAGCTATTGGCAGTGTTTTTTTATGCTTTTGTTGAGGTAAATATTTCTACCTTCCAATTGATAAAATTGATAAGCTATCCGTAACATACAAAGTTTGTAAGTTTCTGTTTTTTTTTCACAAACAATCTAAACAATAAAAATAATCTGAGACGGATACGGATAATTCCTAAGAAAAATACGTATTTTAAGGCTAAACTGATAAACTGATTTGTTTAAGCCAAAAAGACGATATTAGTTGTTAGTTATTAAAAACAACTTTTTTGGAATTTGGGAACATTACTCCAATCTACTTAACCAACCTTAAGCTCCTGTTGAAAACTGAAAAATACTATAAATATAATATGGCAACACTGTTTAATATATCACGATCTATCATTTATTTCGTGAGGATTTAGTAAAACATTCCGTTTGATGGCAAAACCGAAAATAATATCCTAATATACGACTTCTAGATCCTTTAGATCTTTTTATAATCAATATTAAATTGAGGTCAATTGTGTCATACGACAAACAATTCTTTAACTTCAACTTCGATGACGCGACATTCGAAATAAATACTTTCATAGCGTAATAGATTTTCAAAGAACGTTGTTAATTGAAACTGTTTATTGAAATAGACATCAATAAGAATGGATTAAAGTACATACAATTTTCGTTAATTATGTACTGTTAGGTTTAGTTTAACTAGCTCTAATTTGAACACATCCTTTTCCAACTTTTCCTTAACATCCTAAAAAGCGGGTACCTAAAAATAATATCGTAATGTAAGTATAAGGAATGATTCTCTCTCTTGCTGCTCCGCCGCGCCCGAGTTCGGTCGATTGTTAAATCCCGGAAGTGTATGTATAGCGGCAGCCGTTAAGCACACGGATTCTTGAGTATAATCAAATCCAGTAATCTACATTTGGAACGAAAAGGTGCCTAAACAGATTGAATTGGTAGCCACCAACATCTTGCACACCGGCGGCGCGTTCTCCGCGCAGGTAACCAGCACTAAGACCGCAGGTAAGACGCTATCCCTATTTAGCCCTAGCTCCTAACACAACATGTACATTCATATTTTTTGGTCCCTTCTATTAAATGTAATCATTAGATATCATGTTTATTAAAGTCGGAAGATGTATTGTATTATAAATTATACCTACCATAAAAGCAAATTACGAGAACTATTAGAAAAAACGTAAGTAAGCTACATCGCTAAGCTTCCTGAAAATAATTTGATCTTGTCCATACGCTATATTTAGTACTTTTAAATCTAATTTACGAAGACTTCCACTGTTCCATCGAAATAAATATGTTATTTTTCTTATGAATCACAAAATGGAAAACTTATTTGAATAATAACTCTCCAACTAGTTTGTTGCATCATAAGTATCGAAGAGTCCTTATCTAATTTATACTTATCTCGAAGAAACATAACTTATAATAATTTGAAAGTCTGAAATAATACCTTTTTTTGCTAATAAATATAAAGTAGTTAAGTAACACAAACACATTAACTCACAAAAAGCAGCAACATTTGCTCTTCAATTTAGAATTAATATTTAAAATAGAAATTAATTATTAAGCAAGACTTCATTATAATGGGATGACTCCATCGGGTAATACAACCCTGGTGGAGTCAGCTCCCATACCAGTGTCATATTATTAGCTGCTTTAAAAATGTTTTGATAAAATCAAATATGACAGAAATATACATATTTATGATGACTTTATCTTAATATATTTATATAGACCGGCGATTAGATAAAGAGTAGTCATCACCTGTATTTCGGCCACTGCTATAGAGGCCCATTAGCTCAGTTGGTTAGAGCGTCGTGCTAATAACGCGAAGGTCGCGGGTTCGATCCCCTCATGGGCCACGTATTACTTTTTGTAATCTTAAGTAGAATACTAGTTTTTTACCATATAAACTATGAGTTATAAAATGTAATTAATTTACCAGACGTTAATATTTTTCGACACATCGGGCTATGACGAACTACTGTCGCCTCACAAAATGAAAATTTAAGAAAAATAAAACCGGAATCTTAGAATAACTTTAAGAAGTGACATTAACGTAACTGCAAAAGAAACTTCGTTTCTTCAGATAGATTCAGACTTTATTCTCACTGCAAAATAATAATAATTTATTCACGAACGTTACTGTAGATCAATATTATTATTATAAAGCATAATATTAATTTAAATTTATACTATTGTTCATATTTTTACAAGGGTTATTAATAATAAATAGCTATAGTAAATTGATACATTATGCTATGTTTCTTAATTTCATATTGAAACAAAAACAAATATTGTTTTAAGTATTTAAATGTACCTTTTTATAATATTATCATGGAAAATTTCTAAATATATATTTTAAAAACACCTTTAACGTCTTTTATTTAAAAAGGGTTTTTTAATAAGTAGGTAAGTAGTTTATGATTTTAGAATTTCCAAAACGTTATACGAATTTAGTTAAATTGTTATTTTCGTTTAAAAACCTCGTGAAAAATGATAAATTTAATCTTTATAGCCTTTGCAGATTAGCTATTTGCAGCCAATTTAAAATGATTAAATACAAATATTTATTATAATTTGGCATATTTATAATATCGCAATTCTAATTTCTAACTTCTATTCTTTGTATACTTTATCCTATTTTATTTTTAATTAGTATTTATAATATCTTTATCAGAATTCTCTTGCTACTAATCTAAAAGTAATAATTTTAAGTATCAAATATCTTTTGCATTCTTATCTTATCAAGTGAATATTATTAAAGCCCCTACATTCATTTATTACCGGTACCGGTTTATCATCCGGATGCTATGTATCCGTATCGATGATATTATGACAAGGACCCATCTCCTTACAGTTATTTTCTTATCTAGGAAGGACAATGACCTTTAATGTTGACCTTGAAAAAAGAAATAGTTGTCATATAAACAGTGTTCCTGAAAATCATTTATATCATTGGACGTTTACTTTAATCTTTTTAACAATAGATTTGAACTATTAGTACTAGCTACAGAGAAGAAAAGTCTATCCAACGAGGAAAGTAGAACGCGTTTTGGGCTCTCTATCACCGACCAATACAAATTATTATAGCCATTTCACGTCTATCATCTATCAAAGGTGACACTATTCCGGGCAAGAGTACCGGATGAAAGCTTCATCCAATTAACTGTAGCTTGGCTCTAGCACCATCAGGTTAAACAATTCTTACAGCAAACGTATCATATATTTCGACTTACACTTTTTTATTTTACATTGCGAAATTTAAAATGTAGTCTTTAATAATTTATTATATTTAATATTCTATTATTTTACTGTAAGAATTTACAAAGGGCTTGTTTAAAATGCAACGTTTCAATTTTATAATTTTAAAGGAAACGGAAAAGAACTGAGCCAAGAAGCTTATTCGCAGCGTCAGTCAAAAGTATTTTCCCCTGGTGACAATTTTGCAATACTAATAGAAATGGTCAAGCAAAAATGAAATATTGAATTATATTTCAAAAGTAAATAATATTACGGTTATTGTCATTGAGATAACGATTTCTTGACAATAATGTATAAGATATATCGGCTACTTCGAACATTAATATCTGCCTCTATTTAAGCCACTATAATACAGGCCCATTAGCTCAGTTGGTTAGAGCGTCGTGCTAATAACGCGAAGGTCGCGGGTTCGATCCCCTCATGGGCCACAACTTTTATTTTGTCAATTGAAGAAAAATAATGGGTTCAAAATGATATAGGAACAAACATAAATTTATTTTGTATCATTTCCACAAGTCCATATTATTTACCACACCGACAATATTGACCTGTTATCATCTTACTGGCAGAAAATATAAAAAGGGTGCTAAACTAGGTCAAGGCTGAGGTTGGAGAATGAACTCTGACAGCATTCGGAAATATGACAGTGGTAAAATATATACGGTTTATAATGATTATTAATAAATGACCCTGTTACATAATTTTTTCAAATAGTTTCATAATTCCGGCTTTAGATTATTATAATTTTCATACACCACAATGTAATAGTAGATTATAATAGTACTTTAGTTGATTTTATTTTTAATATTTTTTATTTTTAGCCATAATTGAGATACAATGGTTATTTTAGAAAGTAATAATAAATTATCTTATTATGTAATATTTATTGTGCAAATAAATAAAAAATACTTTTGGTATTAAATTTTTACCTTATTTTTAAAGGTAAATTTATTTATAAACTTTCAATTTTCAAATATTTTTTTTTATGAAACATGGTTCTCATAACAAGAAAGTACTTTAATGTTAAAAAAAATAAATATTATCAAACTATTGAGGTAGAAACTATTAAATTTCATGAAAAAACTATTAAATTTGTGGTACACAGTAATGAAACAAATTTTGTGATAATTTTATTTTTATATGTTTCGGAGGTAAAAAAATGGCTCCGAACATAAACTAGCCTTACAAAAATATCTCAACTATCTATGACCTATAAACCATTCCTAACTTCTAATAAAATTTTACGGTAGAGTTCTGAGATATTTTATTACGAAGGCAAGTTTTTCTCTGATCTAAAATTATTACGTTTTTGTGTAAAGAGTATAATTTGATTAATTTTGATTGGCTTGTGAGGATTCCATTGAAGCTAGAAACTTACAAAAGCTTTCGTGATTGAAGGAAAATTAAATTTTCTGGACCATTTTTTTATAGAGTAAGGAAATATTATTCTATTAACAAAGAATAACGATTCTCTTCTCTAATTTGTAGTCATAGAAATATTACTAACCTTTGTGGAGAACTATCGAGATTTTAGATAAATAAAGGAACTTTCCTCAACATTCTGAGGATGTTATTATATTTAGAGATAATAGTGGAGGAGAGTCAACTCGTAACTCGTAGAGTATCGTGGCAGTTTATTCAATTGAATATTTTAAAACAAAATGTGTTTTCTACCTCGCTTCTAAGTGAAATTATGTTATGTGTCTTTGAGCATGACTAACCTCATCCATTTGAATTTTCTGCAAGTTCTATGTTATATTGTCTAATTTAAATTAATTATATTATTTTTTTTTCTAAATAAAATTCACTAAAGCAAATAAAAATAATACTAATAGTTTTATTATTTTTAATGAATGAAAAATTGTGTAACTTATAAATTTAATCAAAAATAATAAAAATCTATATAATTTATATTTATTTTAAATAAAATCTGAACAAAAATTGGTTACTTTAATTCAACTACGAAGACTACTTTTCATAGATTTATCAAAAAGAAGTCTGAAGAGCAAAGCAAATGTATTTACACGAAGTATCAATATATGCGAGTTCAATTTGTTGAAAATAATTTGAATTAAATATTTGTTTGAATACTTTTCAAACAACTTAATAACACTCTTTTTATTATTTATTTTCGTGAAAAAACAATCCTAAAACAATGTTTTCTTGACTAATAACTAGTGAAGACAAATGAATTATTGTATGGTATAATTCGTTTATTATATATTATAACACACACAGAGAAATAGTTAAGGTCACTAACCTGATTATTGTTACAATCCTTGGACACACAGAGAAAACATTTGTATTGTCTATAATATAAGTAAGGTCGATTATAACATTTTAATTAAATTAAATTACTGTCATATTAAATTATAGCAGACAAGTATCCCGTCATAATCCTCTACATTTTGATTGAAAAAACGATTTCAAATTTGAAATCAAATGAGCTGCTAACCGCACTAGCGCCTGTTACGAAGGTCACGGCAACACTGCGAATGAATGGAAACTGAGGGCCGCATCTAGTAAACATTCTACAAAATGAATAAAGTACATTATTTGAGGGTTACGAACTGTCATATTACAGCTTAAAATGAAGAAAAATATTACTACATAGGTTTAGTTTGCAATTACTATTGAAGTATGCATCGTCTAAGTATTTCAGACCATTTATTTATAGAATTCAGATTTGGATATAACTGGAGATAAAAGTATTAATACAAAAAATTGGATTTGTTTCCGAATGCTTGCTTTTATGTTTTTTAGGCACTTTTAATATTAACAATATAGATTTAGAAATAGAAAGTAATTATATCTATAAGTTAAAATAAGGTTTATGTACATAATCATTCATCTTGTAGTCAATCCATTAGAATGTCGTAAGTCGTCCGTCTATTAGACTATACATAATATATATTTAATCCGCTGACTAATACGTTAATAGAATTATTTATAAGAAAATGATGTGAGGTATTAATATTACTAATAAAGAATTTTTAAATTTAAGCCTTATTACTAGAGCAAATAATTTATTCTAAAAAAAATATTATAATATGAAAAACAAACTACCTGGTAGCTAGATCTAGTATCGTCATACAATATGGATCTAAAAGTAGAGGATTCGATTTCCACACGGTTCAATTTATGAAATATACAAATTGATGTTTCGACTCTATTTTTTGGTATGCTATAAGTTCTTCCTGATACAAATTGTCGTGCAAGAGTTGTTTATGTAAAAACAAAAAATAAATATGTTACAGACGTGACTTGCATGCTCGTTTCCTTAGTGATGCTAACTGCTGAAAAGTTTCAATAAAGTTTCATAAGACTTGTCGCGATATATGGTTCTGAAAGTTGGGCAAACAAAAAAAAAAGAATGAGAGGAGGTTGCATTCAGCATAACAACGTAATAAGAAGAATGCTAGAAATTAATGTGGAAGGATATATGGGTCAAGGTAGACCAAGGTAGAGATGGATGGACTGAATGAATGATGACATGAGTGAAAGTAGAGTGACTATTGAGATGTCGGTTGATAGGTAAAAATGAAAGGAAAAAACATGTTGTGCCGACCCCACATAACGTGTGAAAAGGCAGAGATGACGATTTATATTTATTTTTTATATCGTTTCATTTTAGATATTGTAAAATACTCAACCTATGCTGCATACCTGAGAAAAAACAGCGTGGAGAGACGAATCCGTTTTTATAATATGGAAACAAGGATAAACACCAGCAGTAATGCATTTATAGCTCATTACTTAGTCTCTACTATAAATTAACTTTATCATCTCTAATTCACGTATTTGATATTATAAAGAAACATAGAACGTCAACATTTTTGCAAATCTGTTAAAAAGTATTTTTCATCCAAAAATTACTTTACATATAAATAAGGACTAAATGAAATTCTGGAGATAAATGTGTTTCAAATAAGATTTGGGGATATTAATGTCTCAAATGGGAATTGAGAATATTACTCAAACGTGTAACATGTAAAAGTGTCAGTAAGTTGAGGGTAAATTAATTTAAACGTATCCTAAATGACATCTCAATGTAGATATTATTGAAAAACGATATAAAAATAGAACAGCTTGCTATTTGGGTATCCCAAAGATTACTAAGATTTTAGATGTTAAAAGATAAGTGGCTACTATTTGCTCTTCTATAAAATTAAATATCATCCCGTGGCTTTTCGTCTCTCTCCAGCCCCGTGGGAGGAGAGGGGAGATGGACCCAGGGCGATGCTCCCTCTTCATGGTGTCTCTCTACGTGTCCTTGGTTGTGCTGATATCACTTGGGATTGTGTCCCAGTTGGATCAAGAAGAGAGATGAACCGCGTACTACCTGGGTGGTGACCCCAGCCAGACCCCATAAGAGGAGGTTAGGATTAGGCGACCAGCGATCAGCTGAGGTCTCAAGAGAAAATTGAATAAGTCAATAAATCAACCTAATCAATTGAATATATCAATATTGAAGAGTGTAGCTGTAGCGACTTGCTCTTACCTTTTATTGAACGAGGAATATCAATGAAGTACATAGTTTTAATTATATTTCTTTCGTGGTTTCTTTACCTTAAATGAAAATATGTATTTTTAGGAATCATGTAGAAATTTAATTTAAAACAATAAGAAGAATTCAACTAAATACGATATTAACATATATCACAAAATTCAATTACTAATCTAACAGTTATGAAGCTAAATAAAATGTTCAATTTAAGTATGAATCACTATTCGCACATAGACATATACATAGCCTCCACTCTCAAGAGGGTATAACACAATAATTTATAAACTAGGCGCTTGTGTTCCTATTTATAGCAATAGCTCCCCACCAATTGCTTAAATGTCCCTCGATTTCTAACAATATTACCACTAAGTTTCATATGGAATATATTCTCGTTGTTATAAGTAACTATATTTAATTTTATATTTTATTATTTTTCAAAGTAAATTAGATTCTTAAATTCATCAACACGAGCAGGACTCTTATCTTCTATGGCATATATAAGATAATAAGTTGGTATATCTTGTAGAAATGTTTTAGGTAGTTTACAAACATGAAATTGTTTACATACACATACTGTTTAACTTCCTTGTGACGTCAGAGCTATCACATGACTAAAAGCGTTTTCAGAATACTTTAGAACATGCATCGTCAATATGTGATATTAATGTTGAATGTATTAAAAATGTTCATTTTTGATACATTCAAGAGAAAAGTGAATAGGTTGCTAGGGTAATGCGCCTTACCACCTAAGACTACATTACACTTACCATCAGGTGGAATGTAGTCAACCATTGCCCTAGATTATATAAAAAAATGTGATAAATTTTACAAATCACAAAGAAATAAAGAGACGATTCCCCAAATCAAATACCTATTATAGTTCAGTTATACAAACAAAGATAAACTTATTCAATCTTCACAACAGATTTAAGGTATTTACTAATTGATCTTTGACATTTTTTTCTATAAGCAGATTATTTTAAGATCTAAATATATCAACACTTTTTATATTATCTTTAAATCTAACCTTAATAATTTGAGGTGTCTCTTTTTGTGCTCAACGAATTCTATGTACTGTTTTGACCACAAAAACCGATTAAGATGGTAAAACTAAAAAAAAACACAAAAAAAACTGTTGCGTAGATATCTGACCACAAACACTAGTTAATAAATATTTTTTATACAAAAAATATCATTATATATAACATTAAAATTTTTGATTAGTATTCTGATTATTACAAACATTAATACATTGTAGATATCTGATAATAACCGCTAGTTATTAAATTGTTGATATAAAATACAATAATTATATTAGACAACTGCTGATGGTCTTGTGTGTAGTTTATATATTTTGCCGCCCCATTGGTCGAGTGGTTAGCGTAGATGCCTAAAGTATAGCGACTCAATGGGGCTCGGGTTCGATTCCCGACAGGGACAGGCATGTGATGAACATAGATGGCTGTATTTCTGGGTTTGGTCGTTTATTAAATATATTCTCAGTATTTATAATATGTATTTCTATGTATTTGTCTAACACCCTTAACACAAGCAAATAATTTGCTTACTTAGGGGTTAGATCAATTTGTGTAATTTGGCATGTATTATTATTATTATTATTATATAATTGGTTAAGATTTGTCTATTTTAGAAATTAATTTTCGGAATTCATAATTTAAATTTTGTATAAAATACATTTCCATCTTTCTTTTGTTTGTAGCCGCAGCTTCAATAAATGAATGAAATTTAATTACCCACTGTTGTTGAATATTAATTACAAATTAAAACATTAAATTTTAATAAAGCACTCGTGTAGCAAACCATAAAATAAAATATCCATATTAATGTCTCTCTGTTGAATCTCTACTTTCATATGGATAATTAATTACTTTTAAGTATAATTTAATAAGATTATGATTTGTTCATTACGATTATATATTATGTTTGTTACAAAAGTTATATTTTTAGTCAGATTACTTACTTTGTTAGTTGAACTTTTTATCAAGTCGGAGTGGTAGAAAATCACTACGACTTATTGAAAATCTTCTTAAGCAAAAATTGATTATATAAAGTAAATAACTTAAATATATATAAATTATGTATAACAACATAAATTATAATAAAAGTTAAATCTGCTAGAAAAATGTCTACTTAAAGATATATGAAAATTACAAATTATAAAATTAAAATCTCAGGCAATATAGGTGGGGAAATCTTTAATGTAAGTATTGTTTAATTTGTTTTGAATCTATATCAATAATATCTGAATAGTTATACGTTCATCATAAAAGTATATACACCGCCCTACTCTATTATTCAACTTTGTTTTAAATTAATAGGGTTCGTGTTATAATAAATACCGTAATTATGTTATTACATTACTTACAATTAAATTGAGGTTCCTGATTGGGGATATCATAATTAAATTGTAAAGGCGGGATTGCCTATAAAGTATGTTTATTTAAATCGCTATTGCCTGAACCAATTATATTAGTTAATTAGGTGAATAAGGAATCCCGTTTGCGTTTCGTTTCACGTTACATTGAACAATTTATAAACCTTATATAATAGTAAATAAATTTTAGAGAATTATTAAAAATAATATTCCTTTACAATGTAGTTAATTATAACTACGTGATAGATATCAGACGGACTTACATCTTGTATTTTCGTGAACACAATCACTGCACAGAATGAAAACGTAAGGTCGGGTTAAATTTTAAGTTTTATAAAATATATAAATAAAACTGTAAATTAGATCTGTTAAAAATATGTACTATCTTTGAAAATACAATAAAATTTAGATTAGCGTTAAAAAAAGACAAAATAAATCTAACTCTGTAAATGTTATATTTATTAAAAAATACTATTTAATATTCGTAATCGATTTCTTCATCAACTCACTAAGGAATCTTTTAAGTAAAATAATATTTTATTAAATGTTAATTTCCTTGATGGCTAGTTTCGATAACTTGTTACAGATAGCAGATTGCTCTGATATATACAATCAATTTCTATCTAACAATCTATAAATTATTTCTCAAGTTGGAGGCACCAGGAAGCAAAAATTGACCTTCACCACGGTCTTAGGAGACCGATAAAAACATAAAAATGTAACGCGCAACGATTATAGCAAAAAATGGGAAATCAGACGTGCAGCAATCTCAAAATCAGATTGATATTGCTCTTAACCTACCATTTAATAGCGGGAGAGTATTAATTCGTTATTGGTTAAAGAAGACCACAAGGTGGCGATATCACAAGCTTTCGGTTATTTCACTTTGTTACTTATGTTTAGGTTTTGTTTCTGATACAGCAGTAAAAATAAACTTAGTTAGATTTAGAAAACATCGATTAGCCTTTAAGTACTTACGAGTTGTACAAACTGTAACAAAACTTCTCAAACTTTTCCTGTAATTATTTGATAAATAAATGATTTACCAAAACCGCTTGGAATAATTGAAATAAGAATAAATAAAAAAATAGAATAAACCATTAAATTCTGTCAAAATACTACTGCCATTTCGTAAATGCTGGGAAGCTTCTAGATAAGTTTGATTATAATGATTGTCATCAAAATTCATCGCTACAATACAGAATGTTTGTTGTCATAAATAAGAAGTTTCTACATGAAGTAGCTAACTTCGCATAACAGACAAACACAGAACGCAAACTATGCCTACGATACGTAGGTTACAATAATGACTTACGTTCAAACCTGCTCTGATAGTTTCCAATCATGTTTGTGTTTCACGTTTAAACATTTTTGTGTTTAATGTTCTTTTTTTATACAAAATCAATAAACTTCGAGGCAAAATCTGATGAGGTTAAATGTATATAAACTTAATAATAGTAATTGAAAATATATTTAAACATGTATATCTACGTTAAGTTTATTTAATGAATTCGAATCCCTGCCAGTTGCGGTTAATTTTTCATTAAAAATGTATTTAAATTTTAATAAAAGTATACAAATTTATGTAAAAACTCTAAATACATAATTGCTTAAAACTGTTATGTATTAAATACCCTACACCTCAAAACTTAAAATGTGGTAAAATCTCGCTGCTGCATAGATAATATGTCATTAGCGCGAATAGGTACATTCTACCGGTAACACGCGATACTTACTTGAATGTGGATAGCTCTATCCCTCATTATTAGTTTTCTTGGTGGCTGGCTACACAACCTGAAAAATACCAGACCTCCATTGACTCCTCATCGGGATCGTCTAACCATTTCGTGGTACGGGGTGTAGTGCGCATACAACGCTCTTGTCGCATGGAAATTAATAGCTTGATACCAAGATTTGTAGTGCCCATAGCTGACAAATTACGGAATCGATTTGAATGCTTGGATAGCTCGCATATCGATCCTCAGATGAAGGACACATAAAAGAAAAAAGAGAATTTTGATTGGTAATGTTTCCAAAATAGGTTTATTTATTGAAGTGAAACTTCTTTACCGACGGAAATGAATGGTATGGACAAATAGATGGATGGGAGAAATTTTATAACTATGTAAAAATTGTAACGTGTTTCTTTAACGCGCCATCTTTATTTATAAGTCACATTTTTCCGTTACGCGCCATATTTATTTAAATGCCAATGTCAGGTACACATTACATTTATAATTATATTAGTTACTATACCAAAACAATTTAAGTGTCTTGCCAATTATAGGCAACCACAGCTTACGACTGTACTGTTTTTATAAAACAGTAAATGAATTTCTTAGATTATATCGGTCATTCTATAATATTCGTAACCTTTTTAAAGCCTTATATCACAAATCCATTGAGCTTTTTAGGTTATCTTACTGACAGAGAAAACCCAATAAGAGATAACGTTCACATTTTTTAACGCCGAGACCGGCGCCAGTTAATGCAGAGATTGAAAAGAGATTAAAAATGCGATTCCAATTTGGTACTGAAATATATGTTTAAAAGCAGTACTGTGTTTTAATAAATGGCTGTGTAACTTACATAACATGGTATATTTTTTATTGAACTTTTATAAAAGAATATTTCACTTTTTAATTAAGTCATTTATTAGAAAGTTGAAACTTAACCTAAATAAGAAAAGACTAACTTTATCTCTGCAAGGAAAGGCCAATAGACATAACATTTGATTTACGGATAGTTTTACTCTACTGTTTTAATTACATATACCATAAAATGTATGTATTTGTAGATAAAAAGTTTAAATAAATTAAGATTTTGTTCGGCTAAACTTTTATAACATTATTGTGACTGGTGATAGTAAATTATAAAAAATAACTACTAAGAACTATTATTAATCAATTTACTACTATAAAATAAAAAGATGTATAAAATATTTCAGATTCTGCTAGAACACATATAAAAAGCACATCCAATGAACAGCATATTTCAAATACTTGTATGTAAATTTTAATCTACAATGTAGCGCTGTATGATGTTTGCCGTGAAAATGGCCGCCAATACTCTACAAAATCATGGTAAACCAGCTTAAAATTAAACCTCCGCCCCCACCCTCTCTCATCCCCCTTCGATGTGCTTGTGTAAATGCAATTGTGCATTCTACCTTTTTATTAAAATACTCAAAAATACTCAACTACTTTAAATGCTATCTGCGTATTTATGAAATGTTACTTAAATGAATGTTACTTAAATATTTATATTTTTTATTTTATTTATACCATCTAGGTTAATGCTTGACTACATTTCACCTGTTGTAAAGTGAAGATGTAGTCATAGGTGGTAAGGCGCATTAACCTAGCAACCTATTCACTCTTCTCTTGAAGACACCCACATTGTATTTGGCCGGAAATACCGACGCAGGCAAGCTGTTCCTATCTTTTGTTGTACGAATTAAAAAAGACGAAGCAAAACACTTCGCTCGGACAAAGGGAATGTCCACAACGTAGGGATGGATAATGGATAATGTAATATTAACAATAATAATAAAAAATAACACATACTTTGATATTTCTGACTAACGACGCCCCGAGCCGAGGTCCGTGTCTCAATCTGAGACGCCCTCGGGACTTTGATATTTATATAATCAGAATTAGTCATTTTAACCTCTCATTTGGGCCGATTAACCGACAGCTACTACAACTGGATTGAGTACAACGAAGAACCATTCACATTATGGAGGACTAAGCTCTGTGAAAAACTACATCCTTTGGCTTTGTGTACAATCGTAGCATCTCTATGAAACTTCTATCATATCTACAAAAGAACTATCTCATAAGCTATTTGATCAGGTTGCTGGCGACTATTTCCAGTATCGCACAATACGTCACTGCCTGCAATATCATTCAAATAACATTCAAAGAGAGTCCTACTCCATAGTCCTCAAAGGCCGGTAAAGCTTTTGTTGCATTTATTGCAATAGATCTTAGGTGACGGTTCACTGGACTTCTTTTTAATATACAGCTTTCATATTTATTTCTCAATACTCATAAATGACCTGCCATACCTGCAATGAACCTGTTTTACCTTAATGTAGATAATTATTTTATTTTTTGTTTTGAAAATTATTTGTACCCCAAATTAATCTACATTAAGTAGTAGTATAGTTTTAAAAGTCTTATGATATTATTAGGACTACTATCAGTACTTGGACTATAATTAAAAACTTCCTGTATAAATTCACAAGATTAGATTTTATTTGTAAATATTTATAAAGATGTTCATGTTAAGCTTATTTAAATTTATATAAATATAGAATGAAAAATAAACCGATATGGGCAGGAATTCGAACCCGCGACCTTTGGGGAAAAGCGACGGGACGATTTCTCAGAGGTCGCGGGTTCAAATCCCTGCCCGTGTCGTTTTATTTTTCATTCTATATTTATAAAGACATTAGATTTTGTTGATCGTCCAGTTGTAAAACTATGCTTTTGTTCTATTATTTTTGATCTTACCGCTTTGAAGAGAAAATTAAATTAAAATATAATAGCTTGGAGAGAGATAGTTACATATTTGTAGCATATTAGTACTTAATTTATAATACACAATAAGTTTTTAGTTTTACATTAAAAAAGCGACTAAAATTAGTATAGTTTTTAATAAAGTCTGACGTCAAATGTAATTCATGATCCGACATTTGATAACCGACGTTTATGCATTGCGTGATTCTATTTACATTAAGATTCATGACTGACGTGAACGTACGTATTTTCTATGACTACATCCTTTGATCATGTCTCGATGTTTTATTATTTGGTATGTTACATTTTTCCCAAAAAAAGTCAATACCAAGAGTTGTCGAAAGATTTCTACAAAGAAATTTCAATCTTATCATAAGGCCATTTTTTTTAGAATAAAATTTACATATACTAAGATCCGCCACTTTGCGCTGCGGGGGTTGAGCTGGGCTTTTTTTTTATGCTACTAAATTTAGCAAAAAATGTTTTATTTAACACTGATGCTAGCGTGTGACGATTTAACATGGGAACTCCAAAAGACAATTTTCTTTTTGCTATAACTTTTTTTCCAGTTGACATTTTTAAGTTCTTTTAGAGGAAGCTTTTTTAGGAACCATCTCAGGTAATCTCATTGCAGGTAATTATGGCCGTTATGATAAATGATCATTATAATTATTATTTTTATTTCAATACTTTTCATTTCTAATCGATTTCACTTCAATTAGATTTATACAGATATATAGATAAGAAATAAATACCGACTTGCTAGATATTCAATAAAAAGATCTTTCCTGACAAAATTTGGTGACTCCTAAGTAATTTCATTTCTCTACATTGCTATTGACGTAAATAAATGTATTAGCTTAAAGCCTGCAATACATATCAGAAAGCAGCCGAGTAACGTAAAATGACAATAAATACATTCATCTTGCCTTGTTCTCACCCATCTGGTATAGTGGTCAATTGCCGTGATTAATCAACGAAAATGGCGAATATGGCGATCGTGATGAATCAACCGTGTGTACCGAACACGATTCGTTATTGTATGTAATTCCTGTTCTCTCCTCGGAGCAATCTGTTTTCTATACAAATCAAGGACACGTTATCTACATCCAAAGATATATCATGTATTCTTTCTCTTTTACAAATTTCTTTTCTGATATTTGCTTAAATTATCAATACAATTTATGTCAAATAAATAAAGCTAACAGTCAAAGCTAACATATTGATTGTCATTACTTAAAGTAACGATGTTGTTTACATGAATCAATGGCAGTACAAATGGAGAGAATTTATTCAATAACGACTTTAATTGTGCAATGAACTTGTTAATATACCAATTTATTAAAAGTTACATGTATTTTGAACGTATTTGGTTACTTATTGGACTGAGCTATACCTATGCAATATTCTGATTTTATAAGGGTTTGGCACTATCATTTATGTCAAAAGTTTGAAAAAGAACTCTAGTTTTGGGTACTTCTTAGTAGTATTAGTATTAGTATTAGTAGTAGTGGTAGTAATAGTAGTAGTGTTAATTAAGGTGTTAATACACACTATGTGTACACTAATGGGTGTACAAGGACTTTGAAATTCAAAGGCAGTAATTAAAATTTAAAATGCTTTTAAACACTATTTTTATACCAGTTTTATTCGTGTATAAAAACTTTAGGTTCTAGTAAAACTTCCATTTATTACTACTACCACAAATGTAAATCCTAAGTGATTTCCATTTTTGTGGTTCAATCTTCTAATAATCACAAGTGATAAGAATTCGATGTCTATTTTTTGTGTGAAATTTTTAAAACAACCTCTTAATAATTTATAAATTAAAAATACAAACATTTTATTAGAGATAATAATATCTTAAGCTAACCCGACCGGTGTTTCTTATCACATAAAATTTTAAACTAGAGTGCAGTTCAATAGTGAGAAATCCACTTAAACTTTAGTACTACAATTGCAGCAAAGTAAACATATTTTTATCATTTACCATATTTCCCAGACTATATTCTACTATACATGATAAGGCACGTAATATGTAAACTGTTTCATGATCTGAAATTCGAATTTAACAATATATATCTTTATATATTTTCAGTATAAAATGTTAAATCATGTAACATTTAAGAGATAATACTTGTTCTAGGTTTAATTTATAGTTCTAGATTCTAGCCCTGTTGTTAGGACCAGAAGGTTTGACGGAAAAATTGTTTTTAAATCACAAGGTATTTACTATAGCACTAGTTTATATCCGCGAATTCCCCCGCTTGATTACAGAATGGAATCGTCACATTTTTGGGAACTTCATGAATATTTATAAACTTATTCACTTCATTAGTAATGATTTAAAAGTAAAGAGCTTGTCTTTCCTTCAGTTGCAATATAATAATGTGACAAGACAAGTGTGTGATTATAGTACTTTTAAATAGCTTATTCATGTTATTTGAAAGAATCCCAGACTGTCCCGGTAGAATTTCTTTACCAGATCTGAACACAATTTCATTCCAATCTCATTTGGAATGACTATATTTGAGGTAGTCCAGTACCTTTAGAACAATGTTAAAGTAATTCGATTCACAAACATTTAGTTTTAATTCGAAATCATAGGATTTAGAATTGTTAAATTGAAAATGTTTTTCAAACTGACGACAAACAGTCTCCATAAAGGTAAAAACAATTTTAAACAAGAACACTTCTAACTACGAGAACGTTATTCCTTCAAATAGAATTTATTCAATTTATTTTCTGTTAAATATTAAAACAAGGTTTGCTTACATTTAGTTTTTAAATGGGTTTCATTCCATTTACTTTTCCCAGCATACGGACCATTAAGATAAATATTTTGTACTAACACAGCCACGATATATTAAATTCAAAGTTTGGTCGGGTTGTACAAGTTTGTACAATCATGATATTATTAATATACATTATATTATCTATTTCGAACTCTAGATAACATACATGGAAACAGGATAGTGTAACTTCATAACCCAGTACCAGTAGCTGAGACCATGCTAAGGCATTTCTCATTTTTATAAATTCAGAAGAGTCATAAATGTGTATCTATATATATAAAGAAGGATGTTTGTATATATGAAATCGATGAACTCAGAAACTATTGGACCGATGATTATGAAAATTGGTATGTATATGTATTTTTCCACGGAGAAGGTTTATATGGTATGCCCATTGATGTAACTCGCCACCAGGCGGCGCTGTCAAATATAGACTTCCGCCCCGTTCAACCGATTGTCATAAAAGTTGGTATGACCATGTATGTTTCCTCGAAGAAAACGAATATGCTATGTCCATTGATGTAACTCGCCACCAGGTAAAGTAAGGGTTAGCCCAACGAAGTGGGCTGGGTTCGCTAGTACTTAAATAAATAACATTGTATTTTATATATATGATGTGACAGTTAATTTAATGATAAAGGTATTTTTTAACTACTATAACGCAAACGAGCTGTCATACTATTCTTGAGAAAAAGGACAGAGTGAAATGGAATTGAACACACAGAAATAGGATACTGCTCCATCCACAAATGTCAGTCTCGAAGCACCTAAAATATAAACTCAACATAGTTATTTTTTTTATTAGCTATTATGTTATGAAAGCTGTGTCTATTATGGTACAAGTACCGGTAGAACTACGTGGGTTACGCGGACTTAAGTATAATATATGCGCACGTGTGAAGAATTCCAGATAGAAGACATACATGTAAGAATTTATTTTTGTACCTTCATTTGAATGTCATACCAAAATGTATTTCATTTTAGACAACTGAAAATGGTTTTTTATCCAATATTGTATATTTTCTGCTGTATATTTTGAAGTATTCAAACGACCTAATCAAACGATATACAATCACTGTACTCCCCGCCCCGTTGGTCGAGTGGTTAGATCAGATACCTAACATATAGCTGGGTTATATGGGGCTTGGGTTCGATTACCGACAGGGGCAGGCATGTATGTGTCGAGCATAGATGTCAGTATTTCTGGGTTTGGTGGTTTATTAAATATATTTTCAGTATTTATGATGTGTATTTCTATGCATTCGTATCGTTGTCTAATACCCTTGACATAAGCAAATAATTTGCTTATATAGATCGATGTGTATAATTTGTCCGGTCATATTATATTATATATTACAACTTTATATTATATATTAAGATCACTGACTTCTATATTATATAAAAACACAAACTCCTGTAAATGGAATCAGAATGTAATTTTTAATTACCGTTAAGTTTTATTTATTCCTGAAATAACATATTATCCAATAACATTACAAATACAACTGAGAAATATCCCAAATTGAATATCAACCACGGCATCTCCAGTGTTGCTACTCAGGCAGCCTACTATAGTATCCAGAACTCTTGTCTTGAGGTGTGCCTTGATCAAACGCACTCTAGACACTGAAACAAAACTATGGATTTGCTAGCTTTTCAATTGTTCTAATATTAGTTAGGAAATCTTGGACGAAACAGAGAAAATTAATTATGAACAAACCAACTAATTGAAAAATTGTACATACCTTTGAAATATATAAAATATAAATACAATGACTTATCCTCCAAATACATATTTAAATAAGACAGATTAAAGAGAAAATAACTACGACAAATCTAAATGTTTCGTAAAACATGGTAATAATGAAGAATACATATAATTTGCTAAAATTCTTTTACAAATAAAATTAAGTGCCTAATGAGGGTTACTTTGTGTGACGACAAAGACGAATTAATGTGTGGGTTTAACGCTTACTAACATGACATTAAAATTATTTTACTCTTGTCATTGGTTACAAAACTATTGGTAGTTTGAACGTACGTACGTTTAAAATGAAAGTCTTTATAAAGCTTTTTCATATTTAATATTTTAAGAAACATTGTGACAATCGAAACCATTTGTAATAAGTATATCGTGACTAAAACCCAGCGTTTAACGTGATCAAAAGAAATAACAAAACAAACCTTATAAAAATATAAACAATTTGAAAATTAAAAAAAATAACTAGAGTCAGATATCTATACTAGTTATTTCGAAGATTTACACAATTTAAATAAAACTTTAGGTTTATTTTTTTTTTAGCAGATTATTTAAATACAATTGGCCTCAAGTTATAAGTGTTAAGCTGTACCCCGTCTCTCTATAAGTCTCACCATAATTAATAAGATCTTCTGATCTCCAAAACCAATAATTGAACTGATAATATTCGGCATGATGGGGTCTTACGTTAATATCATAATCTCTTGTTGGGTAATAGCTAATGCCTGAAGTGGTCTCCAGGGTGTATATTGGTGATAAAGCTTATCATGTATGAAGTGTCACCATTGTGAATCATCGATTAGTATTTTAATTAATACAAATATGACTTATCTATCCTTTGGTCTAAGTGACAGCGTATATATGCGTATATAAATGAAATTTAATTACCTAAGTATTGAACAGTTATTATAAATTAAACTGTTAAATTTTTATTAGTACATAACAAATTATGTATAAGTTAATATTATAAAGCTGAAGAGTTTGTTTGTTTGATCGCACGCACTAATCTCTGGGACTACAGGCCCGAATTGAAAAATTCTTTTTGTGTTGAATAGTCTGTTTATTGAGGAAGGCTATAGGGTATATATCATCTCGCTACTAACTAATAGAAGTTAAGCAGCAATGAAAAATGCTGCAAATTTAATATAATCTAATAGGTTCTGACTGCATAAGTTATAGCATACACTCTAAACCGCAGGTCGTAGAGATAGTAAAATTGGAGGATACATTAGTTTTTCTACGTAGTGGTGTACTAAGAAAAGATTTTTAAATTCCACCCTTAAGGGTTTTAAATATCAATTTTGTATGGAACTCGGCGGCAACACTAAAAACCACGCGGACGAAGTCGCGAGCGAACCCTAGTTATATATAATGTGGAAGTAAATCATAATAAAACATTTGAATATTAAGCCATGAAATCTTATTTTAATATTCTTTATTTAATTAAAGTTAAAATATGATATATCTTTTTTACAGATGTTATATATTTTGTTACATAATTTCCATATTATTATTATTATTATATTTACTCCCATCGATATTTAAACACCTGAACGTATTTTATCTGAAATGTTCTTAATAAAACTTTGATTATTTACAGAAAAATAGATATTTTATATTTTAAATATTGCTATTTTAATTTAATTAATCTAAGATATTATTAAGGTTTTTACATGAATGTAATGGTATTTGTTAAGAAAATTGTTAATAAGTTAAAATATATGATTTAAATCATGTAACACTTGTAACAAAAATTAAATCTGCTAGAAACTTTGTGCTAGAAAACTTTGTACTTAAAGCTAGATGAAAAACATTGACACATACTATATGTTTCCTCTATATTTGTTAGTCTGTCAAAACTTTTTTGTCTCAAAATAAACAACATCCAAAATTTAAAAGTTCAAAATAAGCAAACCTTTAACACGTTCGCTACATTACGAGGTCTATTAGATCTCTTGCGGGACTTTCGTATTGTGCGTGGACTGAAATGCTGTTGTTTCGCTCCTTGCGGGGGGCTCTAACTTGTAAAGTTCTTTATGTATGAGCAAGACAAATATACACATCTGTATCCTACGTGAAGGTGAGTTCATAGACATAATAAAAAAAAATAGGGATTGATTAGGTCCCTAACGCACAGTACTATATTTTTTTTCATTACTTGCGTTAGGGGACATTTTATTATTCGTCAATCGAATCATACGCCTCGTAGACTCAAGACAGGGCGGGTAGGCGGCGCGGGCGCTGCGTGTCTCGTTTTAGTGTTGTTCAAGTATCGATGTGAGGGGACGCGCTCACGTTTCGAAAATAGCACTTGCGGAAATATATCGACGTGTTTATATTTTAAATTGTTTTGATTGTTGTTAAAAACAAAGAGTTACTTTGAAAAAAAAAGTGTAAAAAGTCAATTAATTTTGGTGAGCATTCTAAGAAAGAAAAATTATCGCCGGTTAATACCGCGGCATTATCCAGTAAAATAAAAAAATATTTCCTGAAGGAAGATGTGTAGATCATGTTTTCCAACGAGGAAACAAAAAAAAGACGTTGCGTGGGTTGTTATGAAAAATTATGACGCACGGTAAACAGTTCTGAAGCTTCTAAAAAAACATTTTTTGGCGAGCAGCTAGATCTTTATTATTGTGCAGAATATTTTATACCATATCGGCCGCAAACTGTTAAGTGTGTCATATAATAAATAAAATAAAATAATAATGATTTTCATTACGATTTGCTCACAATGCGAAAAGTCGATGTGCTTGCTTTAATGACAAACACTTTCCTTAGTTTATAATAAATAACTACTTCGTAAATTAAACTTTTTCTATCGACAAATGACATTTTATTTTATTCCTATCACTAGTCACTTCACATATTGCTCTATCTCTGGTTGCGGAACGAGATGCAATCGATTTCTAATTTTTGATTTGTATTTGTGGCTTATTCTTATATCATAACTGCATGCGAACCTAGCAAAATATAGAACAGTAGACTTAGATCTTTGACCCACGAAATTTTTAAGTATATGTCATTGTTTTTGTTGAAGATATAAATTATTTTCAGAATTGTACTTTTAGGGGACTGATTAGGTCCCCAACGCACCAGCTGAAAGTTTTTTAAATATGATGTCGCAGGGAACGTGTTAAAATAAGTATATTTTTTTATATATGTGGAACGTACATCACTTATGTCTAAACATTTATGTGTTCGTCATAAAATGTAATATACACGCACCCCACTACATTATCTGACTTGGTTTTCATGGTTCATGATTAGGGCTCCCGTTATAATAATTACAATTATTATGCTATTAAAACCATTTAATTCTGATTTATGTAAACTTCGTGATTGGAATAAGTAATAATATTGTAAAGCTATTTTGTATTTTCATTTAAATTATTATTGACAGATTTACTTACAATAAATTTGGTATATCGAGAAGTCACGCCGCACAAAAGGGAACTATGAATTAGTTACTAATATAAGTTTAAAATGCTTATCGAACCGTAGAAAAAAAAAGGCACTGCTGTTTGTTAGACTTGTGTAATGGGTTTGGTTGAGTAACATAATAAATATATTCAGATAGCTCTACAATATCTGAGTGACTCTCCGATTTAGGCATAAGTTTTATTACTTTTGTAGTTATTTAATTAATGTAAGTTAATTATTTATATTAATATATTTTTTTCTCTTTGGGATTATAATTTTTTCTTTTGTTTTATAAATTAGATTCAATATTTTATTTTAGTTTTAATTAATATGTGATGTCCAAATGAAGACATTTTGATTTTTTGATGTTGATTTTGATTTTAAAATGGCCTTCCTAAATAAACGTTTTAATACGGAAATCGGCTCAAATTATAATTTTAGTTAATACACCGTCACAAATTGATATATTTTTAATTTATTGGTAACTGTCATGCCTAAATATCACAAAAGTAAATATACACCCACTCCATTATCCAATTTGCATTTAGATGGTTTCATGATTAAGGGCTCTTATTGTAATAATTACCTCCATTATGTTACCATTCCATGTAAAATGTAATTTATGAAAGCTTCGTGATTGGAAATACGTTATTTATAAAAATCTAAATCAAGGTATTTGATAGTATAATTGAGATAAGTTATTAAACCAAGAAAAGAAGTATCTCTAATCTATCTATATATATATATATATATATATATATATATATATATATATATATATATATATATATATATAAGTCTTATATCTTTAACATGTACATACAAGCATAACATAAATAACATCAGCATCACCGAAATTTGTTAGAATGTATTTTATATCTAATGCTTTTACCCTTCCGTTTCTCAAATGCTAGGAAACTTACAATTATAATTATTGTTTCGCTCTGACTGCAGGTGCACAAAATAGGTAATATTTACAGTGAAATATCAATATAAAAAAAAAGTCGGTCGGGGAAAAAGTCTTTTTGCTTAAAGTTTGAAAGAATGTATGGTAATCAAAGAATCTTTGGCTGTATTATTTTTATTGACTCTACAATAAAAATAATACAGCCAAAGATTGATTCTTTAGGCTTTGTCAGGTTATGTTATTTTACGTTACAACAACTACGTTTTTATGATCAGAAGTTCCAAAATTTCTACAACCACGCGATGGTGTCACTACCTACAAGATGGCAAAAAGTTATCGAACAAAATGGTACATATACACTATAAATAAATGTAAAGAAATATTTAAAAAAAAAGGTCTTAACTTTTCATATACATATAATACGAACAATTTTTTTTCCCCTACCCAAATAGTTGTACCGTTAGGCGTGCCAATTATTTTTAATTTTTTAAACATAATATTACAAGTATATAGTAGATGTAAATACAATGTAAATGTTATGAAAAATTTTTATTTTAATTTAGTCAGTTTGTCTGTTTATTTATTCGTGATAAATAAATTTATCCTATATAACTTTTATAAAGTACTTTCAGTACTTATTGCCTAGACGTGTATTATCTTCTATACATATTTTAAACTATACACTGATCGATTTCTGTATATCGAAAATAAAAAAAAAACATAATGTACATACATTACAATTGTAAAAGAATATGTGATTAAAAATAAAAATATATATATAAAAATAAACTAGAAATATTCCTACACGCAAAAAATACTTGCCTGAGTTATTTGAAACTTTGAACGGTTTGAACGGAAACTTTGAACGGTTTCGATAACACCTACCGGTGTTATCGAAATCGAAATCTATGCGTACGAAGTCGGAGGCTCAGCTAGAGTGTAATATGAATGTCCAACCTCTATTGTTTCTAATTACGATTAAGAACACAATTTTTACTTGTACAAAGTTCCACTATATTTAAATATGCGATACAATTTTATTTGCGACCGGTTTCGTACATCAACATCAGACGACTCCGTCGTAATTAAAAATGCAGTTCCATCAAGAATTAACAACATATTCTATAAATTACTCTATTGTTTCGTTTATATTTCGTACGATATTCGAATGTCTTCAAATAATTCAAGTAGAATACAATATGATGTGACTTGTCAGACGTTATTCTAGTTTTAAACTATTGAACCGCGATTCATCGACCTTAATAATAACAGTTGTAATGAGATCTTATAATTGTATCAACACATTTGGTACTAAAAAAACTTATAATTAGTCAGTAGTAATTAAGTTACGTCAATTTATTGGGATTGAGCTAGATTTGCAACTGCTGGTATTTCTTTTTTTGTTTTTATATTTCTGTAGTCTTTAATTTTAATCCCTAATTTTTAACAATACAATTATATTTAATGTTTATTAATAATATAATTAAATTAAATTCATGTTACCAATGGTGATTTTGGATTAAATCTGATTTCACTTTTTTCACATAAATATAGCCCGAAATTTATATATTGTGGTAGAGAAGCCAATGTTCCTCCAGAAACTTGATATTGCTTTGATTATATATATTATTTTATTATATGGATTGATAGTACATATTAATATTACGTGTTGATAGTAATTATTGGTAGTACATATTGGTACTACGTATTGATAGTAATTATTGATAGGACATATTGATAGTATATATTGATAGTACGTATTGATAGTACATATTGATAGTACGTATTGATAGTACATATTGATAGTAAATATTGATAGTACATATTGATAGTACGTATTGATAGTACGTATTGATAGTACGTATTGATAGTACGTATTGATAGTACATATTGATAGTACATATTGATAGTACATATTAATATTACGTGTTGATAGTAATTATTGGTAGTACATATTGGTACTACGTATTGATAGTAATTATTGATAGGACATATAGATAGTAATTATTGATAGGACATATTGATAGTACATATTGATAGTACATATTGATAGTACATATTGATAGTACGTATTGATTGTACGTATTGATAGTACATATTGATAGTATATATTGATAGTACTTATTGATAGTACATATTGATAGTTCTTATTGATAGTATGTATTGATAGTACGTATTGATAGTACATATTGATAGTACGTATTGATAGTACATATTGATAGTATATATTGATAGTACGTATTGATAGAAAATATTGATAATAAATATTGGTAGTACATATTGGTAGTATGTATTGATAGTACGTATTGATAGTACATATTGATAGTATATATTGATAGTACGTATTGATAGTATATATTGATAGTACGTATTGATAGAAAATATTGATAATAAATATTGGTAGTACATATTGGTAGTATGTATTGATAGTATGTATTGATAGTACGTATTGATAGTAATTATTGATAGTACATATTGATAGTAAATATTGATAGTACATATTGATAGTACGTATTGATAGTACGTATTGATAGTACGTTTTGATAGTACATATTGATAGTACCTATTGATAGTAGGTATTGATAGTTCTTATTGATAGTACGTATTGATAATACATTTTGATTGTACGTATTGATAGTACGTATTGAAAGTACGTATTGATAGTACGTATTGATAGTAGGTATTGCTAGTAGGTACTGATAGTTCGTATTAATAGTTCGTATTGATAGTACGTATTGATGGTACATTTTGATAGTATGTATTGATAGTAAATATTGGTAGTACATATTGGTAGTATGTATTGATAGTACGTATTGATAGTACATATTGATAGTACGTTTTGATAGTACATATTGATAGTACCTATTGATAGTAGGTATTGATAGTTCTTATTGATAGTACGTATTGATAATACATTTTGATTGTACGTATTGATAGTACGTATTGATAGTACGTATTGATAGAAAATATTGATAATAAATATTAGTAGTACATATTGGTAGTATGTATTGATAGTACGTATTGATAGTACATATTGATAGTACGTATTGATAGTTCGTATTGATAGTAATTATTGATAGTACGTACAACTTTTTAGTGAATGAATCAATACGTACTATCAATACGTACTATCAACACGCACTATCGATACGTACTATCAATTTATACTATCAATATTTACTATCAATAAGTACTATCAATAATTACTATCAATACGAACTATGAATACGTACTATCAATATGTACTATCAATACATACTATCAAAATGTACTATCAATTCGTACTATCAATATGTCCTACCAATATGTCCTACCAATATGTACTACCAATATGTACTACCAATATTTACTATCAATACATAGATAATATATATTGATAGTACGTATCGATAGTACGTGTTGATAGTACGTGTTGATAGTACGTGTTGATAGTACGTGTTGATAGTACGTATTGATAGTACGTATTGATTCATTCACTAAAAAGTTGTGAAGTCAAAGAAGTCGAAATAGATAATTTTTCAAAATAATAATTTAGATAGAAGTGGAGCTCCCTTACACAACATTCACTTTTTTTTAATTTATTTATACTCAGATCCGATACATTCATTTTATGTGTCTGGCGTATATTAACACCTTCAATTAAAACACAACTAATTTAACATAATTAGAATTTTTAGAATCGACATGTTTCACAGTTCGAACGTTTTTGAGTCTTTGTTTTAGGTAGCCATAAATTCTGGCAAGGATTGTTTTTGACATTGCTTCAGAATGACCAAGATTTATTGCATCAGCTCCATCGTATATTTGAGAGACGATATATATATCTATTATTCCGACCACAAATATATTGGTAGAATTTTTGACGATATGAAATTGGGTTAATAACTCTACTTAGCTAAATTTTAACCAATGTAATTATAAAGTTAAGTAATAACTAATACGTAATATATATAATATATACATACTTTTATATTTATAGAAATAACCATTCCAAAGTTGATTTATAAATATTATGTATTCATTCACTTTTTTCCTATATGGCCTTTTCATTTTATTGTACTAATACAACAACGTCTTTTTATGCTTTCCCTCTATTTAATTATTTACCTGGAAGAAATTGCTCTTCACCGAGTAGGACGTCAAATTTGTCATTTCTTTTGTGTCTATTTTTGTATGATTCAGATGTACAATAAGAACATTATTTTATTATTATTATTGCTAAATATTAATCATATATAAGAATTTAATATCTATTTGGTCGCAATCACAAGGCCTTTAATTGTTATACAAAAAAATATTAAATATGCGTCATTATATAAAGACATTACTAAGAAAAAAAGATACATTGCAAAATTAAATCAACTTGCTTTAATTGTGTTATTCTACAGTACATGTTAAAATACTAATATATCTGAATATAAATATCAAAAAGTCAAGAATGAAATCCTGTTACACATAATTAGAATTTTGAATTGATGTTGTAATTTCTAAAAAAGATAAAAAAGAGAACAGTGGAAAAAAGATTTTGAAGTATTTTATTTAATATCGGTCAAACAAGTCCTAAAATAGCGGAGTGACTGCTAATGTCAATAAATATATAGCCTATTTGTCTTGCCTTGCTCATTATCCATTCTATATAGTTTCAATGGATGTAAATAATCAGAACACAATCTTGTTTTCTAATACTTTTCTCTCTTCGCAGCGATGTTCGTCTTATACACAGGTCAAAAGAACATCGTCTACATCTAAGGGTATAATACTAGAGTAGTAGTATTTTTTCTTTCACTTTCAAAATTTTCCTAAATTTTTATTGTATTAGACTAGCTGTAAAGATTTGCTTACGTTTCAAATAAAGTGTCTATCACGTGGCATAAATGTCATTCTCAGTCTGAAATTGAAAACTGCAAAGCAATATTTACAGAAATAATAGAATATATGTTGAATGTATAGCTAATGTGTCCATTGTGTCTTTATTATCGGAAGCGTACATGTGGAATACCATTACTGAACCTACGATATAGTTTTCTATTTTCAATGACGGAACACGTGGATAAAATTTTTATTCATATTGCATTTTATGACTTTTATATCTCCTCTTAATTAATTATTATTAGTATTAAGTAGTTTATCGATAATTATGTCATGAGCTTATGAAATGCGTTAACTTAATATTTTGTTAAACTTAATATTTTTTATTTATTTTATTATTGTTGTTCTATTTATTTATTATATAAGTATGTGTACTTAACTTATATAAAAAGGAGTCGTTGAAATCTTGATACTGAGGTATTAATAAATTTTTAATATGGATAACGCATTATGTAAGTCACTGTAAGTTGTGCCAAACTAATACTATAGTATTAGGTAATTTCTACAAAGATACAGATACTACAGCTATTTATATGATATTGTATATAACTAAGTATATATATATAGTATATAACTTTTATTAAAAGTAGGTGACCATATAACTCCAGTCCAGTAACACATTCTTTTGTTTTCCAATGAATGAATTATATATTATCAATTATATTCAAAATTAAAAAAGTCTGCTAAAATTATAATATATTTTCAATTACTAATGCGTTAACAGTGAAGTATCCAATACAAATTACAAAAGTAAATATACACACAACCTACTTTATTATCCAACTTGATTTTATATGATTTTATGATTAAAGGGACTTAGTTATAATAATTACAACTATTAAAATATTATTGTAATTACAATTAAATTTATATAAGCTTCGTTATTGGGCACACGTGGGTGATTAAATCATAAAAGTATTATAGGGCCTATATAGAATGTTCAAGTAAATTGTTATTGCTAAAATCAATTACATTAATTAATTAATTATTACGAGAAATCCCGTAATGTTAATATAGAGCTCTTCACGTCACGAACATTAGGTAAGAAATACCGTTTAAAGCCGATTAAAAACCAGCATTTATTAAAAGCATGTTATAAAACTAATACGCTTATATATTTGGTAGCGAAAATGATTAATTGAATTCAAAAGCATAATTTAAATTTTGTTAAGCAATCCCAACTGTGAAAACAAAAGACTTTCGGCATAATTTATCAAATAAATAACTTAAATTATAACAAGGCACAAACAATGTTAATGAGTATTTATTTCAAACTACGAGGTTTATTTAAGTTTAAAAATATATTTACCTTTTTAATATGACATATTATTATATTTAATAAAAATATATTGTTAAATAAAACTTACTTTATTTAAATATATTGGAATAATAAAAGGAATGACTTAGACTAACTAAATAAACTCTGATCTAAATAAACTCTGTAATAATTTTATGCTAACCTTTTACTGCCTGCGGACAAGCAATAGGGAACATTCACGTATTTTTTTTTTGACGTAAATTAATCATTTACCTCTCTATATCGTAGAAAAAAATATTAATGGGCTTGAAAAGATTCTAGTTTTTTTTCAAAGTGAAAATTAAAACATTGAGTAAATTTGACCCGTTTAAACACCGCCATTTTGCGCGCGCTTTGCGTGACGTCAAATGATACATCCAGTGAATGTTTACTATGAACTTTTTAGCAATTTCATAGATATTTTAAGTTTTAATTGCTTTACAAGTCATGGAAGAAGATAAAAATCATCTTACGAGTATTGTATAGTACCGGAGTGCAAAAATAGTATTAGAAAAACACCCGACAAAGTGTTTTTTGTATTCCAAGAGATGCGAAAATACAAAAACAATGGTGTACGGTAATTAAAAGGGATAATATATGTCCTAAATCGTGTTTATATGGTTGTGAAGATCAATTTAACGTAAGTATACTTTATTTATAATAAGTTTAATCTAATAGTTTAAATTTATAGTAAGTATTAAACATTAGAAAATTTGAGTTTAAAATTAACCTAACCTATCTTACAAATTTCAGTATAACTTTCTATAAAAACCGTAATCTTTTTTTGTTTTACGCAATTTTTATGGTCTGTCGATTTATTTCAGGTTAAGGAAGATACAGCAAATTATATTGAATATAATATGTGTAACGAAACAACAAGGAGAAAGATGTAATCTAAGTTTGAAGAAAGGAGTTGTTCCTTATATATTTTTGTGGCAAAAACAACATAGAATGAGAATGTGCATAGTCAAAAGGCAAAGATTGACATCGGTTAATGAAGCCTTTTAAGAGTTAGCTATCAAAAGTAGTGTTTAAAAAAATTGGTGACCTTTACGAAGAAGTGATATAGGTAGTAAGTCCTAGTACTGCCCATACAAATGTCTGTGATATTAATCAGCCAAGACTCAGTACTTCTCCTATTGAATGTGATGATCATAAGGCAGAGCCTTGCTTTTCGCATATTAAAGATAAATTACCAAGTGACTAAGCTGTGCAAGTTAATATTAAACCGAAGTATGGAAGTAAAGGTGTCAATGTAAATATACCTGCTGAAAAACAAAATGTAGCATTGTCACCATTTCCTCATTTAACACACAACATTGTTACACAACAGTTTTAAAAGTAAAACTATCTGTTTTAAAAAGAAAATTGTTTACTGAAAACACAGCTGATAATACTTCTATAGCATCTTATATCTTCTATATCTGCTGATTATCAACCAAGTTATTTATCTGAGTCAAGTGAAGTGAAAAATGATTCAGAGGCAGAAACATTTTAAAAATGTATTGTGTAGTAGCATGCTAACTGCTATTCAAAAAGAGTTTGTAGGTATTTGTTTTGTTAGAGTTGTTTGAGTATTTAGAAAATGTTTTTAAGATTACCTAAACAATTGTATCATTTAATAAAAAGTTTAAGCACGAAAATATAGGTTTAAATTATTAATTTTTCTCAGTAACACTGATACCACAGTATGAACTTCGACGCCGATATATTGAATGTGGTGTCAAATGACGTCACATTTCCTTTCGACCAATGGTGGCGCGATTTGGAATTTTGAATTTCGCTCTCTAAAGTTACACTTTTCATAAATTATTTTATGGCCTTAAATGATTAGTAAATTTAAAAAAAATGATTTTATTATAATAAGATGATAAAAAGTAATGGAAAAAAAAATATTTGAGACCATTTAATTTTTTTTGCATGTTCCCTATTATCACAGCTTCAGTTATGTCCTGTAGACCATAAAAATGTTTTATAAGCGAAACAGAATCATAAGTGCATTTATTTTTATTTGTTTGTATCGAAATTTTTGAGTTCTTATAAGTTTGTCGACAAAATGATGCCTTTTCATTGAAGACGCTTTCATTAACGTTCAACTTTTATTAAACTGTTGCCCGCTCACATAACTTTTTACTTTGTCTAACTCTTTATTAATAATGAGGATTTTTGTATATTTTCATTTGTCCGGATATCGCGCAAAAACAATACAATAGATTTGCACACAGATAGATCAAGACTTCAAAATGGAAATACATATATTTTATATTGACAAATTAAGCTGAATAAGCTGATTAACATTGTTGAGATACTTTATATGAATTTAGCCAATGTAAAAATTTATAATGTTATCATTCTCCAAAAAGTCTTACATTTTCTCGGGTAACAAAAAATGGTTATAATTACCTTACCATATCCTCTGTAATTATTTTAATTATTATTTCATTTATTCATTTACTCTTGTTACCTTTGAGCATCTTATAATCATGTAAGTTAGTACTAATTAGTTATTAATTAATTATGGGTGAATGATTTTGTACTCATTTGAATTGTACAGTTAAGGCCTGTGTAACTACCCTACTATGTCAAGTTTTTATATTTTTAATAATTAATAATTATATACCTAACAAAAATATTTTTAAATAGTAGTGTATCTTAAGTAAAATCAATTTATATCATTTGTAAGCAGAAACGCCCATTTTACCGATTTGGTTATTCAATAAAGTTTTTTTTCAAAATTATTAATGTAAAATAAGTTTTGTCTAAATTTTTTGACAGTTACCAGTTATTAAAGTGATCTCACTTTAGTTATATTTTATTAAATACTTTAATTAAATTTCACTGTCAGGTCTGTCAGAACCCAAAAAGATACAATCATTCATCTTCATAGTATCACTAAGGCTTACTTACTTACTTTTACTTTTTATTCGTATTGTGAAGATTAATAATTGATCATTCTTTTTTATATAAAATATATTCCATTCCTAAATTCAAAAATATTAAACCTTGTTAAATTACAAGATATTATTTCAGTGTTAACGTAATCGCAAGTTCCATTATGTTTGAAAATGTTTAGCATTTTTGTTGTTGATTTGTTCTATAAGACTTTAAAACTTGCAGTAAAACTTCGTCTTGGTCAATCTAGACCTGGAAGGTTATTGATGTTCAATTTAATATGTTTGTAAGCTTTATTTGTATAGTAATTCTGTTTTGTATTCGAAAAATTATCGAATCACTAATCAAAAAACAGAAAACAGTTTCATAAGGGTGATAACGCATCCGTTACATTTTGCGTTATAAGTATCCATATCGGTTGCCAAATGCTCGTTTACGACTTATCATATCACAAAAAACATATTTTTTTACGAGTCAGTTACGTTGACGACGTCATACTTCTTGCACATTTTCGATAAACCATCAAGTATTCGATAAAACCTTTAAATAACTTACACTAATATATATTTTATTATATAAATATTACAAAATACAGCAGTTTAAATAATAAGACCCATTTAATCTAACGTGATATAAACTCTCTGAAATATATTAACATGTACTTTACATCAACTAAATTTTAATTGCTATAGTTTTGCTTTTAAATAAAGTTTAAGTAGATTTGTCTTTAATAAAGTAGCCTTGTGGTTTAAAATTTAATTGGTAAGGGAATACTTTTACGGTTCATAACAATAATAATAATCATTTTGAGCTTTAAAAAGCTTGAACCACCCAAATGGAAATCTAAAGTAGTAATTTACTGTAATGTAATTATATCAGATGTAAAAAATAGTAAACCAATAACATTAATAAGTAGTTTTGCTGTCAACTACGTCTGCCTGAATGAAAGTACTTAGTTCATTATGTGGTAAACTAATATAATTCACTAGCTTTTGGTTACAATGGTGACTTTTACAGTTAAGGCATATTTTGATACAAATTAAATGGTTATGTAAATAATAATGTTTAATGTAATTAATTATTTAAACGTGTTAAAATAATTATTAATTTAGATCACGCAATAGCGGATACAAGCGTGTTCACATTTGCCAGAATTCAGACGAGTGGATTTTAACTCGTACAAAAGTACTACAATACTTTAAAGTGAAAAGGCCAGTTGGCCATTGGTTAATCTATGATAGCAAGATAGCATGGGGAAAAAAATATTGTTAAATATAAATATAAAGCTTCTAAATACTATCGGAAAAGTTGCTTATGTAGAATACATAATAGATTATTTTTATTATATTTTTCAAAAGTTATTTAATATAGTAAAGAATAGTAAGAAAATATGTTTTATTAAAAGACCGGCGATATCCGTCACCGTGACCTTACTCTCGTCACGTATCGATCTCTTTTTCAGTTTCTTCCACACTTTCTTTCTATGTGATATGAACTTTATTCCGTGATTATTGATGTAGTCTTCTGCATCACCTTTATTTTTAAATGGGCAATAGAAAACTATTATTCAACTCATCGGGGATCACTTCCATATAGTTTTTAACCAATACACCTGACTTAATATATATAAATATATATTATATATTAAGTCAGGTGTATTGGTTATTGGTGGATATATGTATATATATCTAAATAAATATGTAATAATCGACCAATCTTAAAATTTTCAATATCTAGAATCACTCTGGCAACAGCATTTACGTTATATTAAAGCATAGTTTCATATTATAATATCGAAAATTTCACAAATGTTCTGGAACATTAAAAATTGCTGAGTAACATTTGAACGTTTTCATTCTCCCAAGGGTATAGAGAGTTATCCTTTGAACCCCAGCAACAGTCAAAATGGGAAATATTCATTCGAGTTAAGTGTGTTAGGAGAAACTTTTTAAATTAAAACAGATATATTCAAATTTGTTTAAAAATGTAGCATTTGTTGTTATAAAAAAAAACATAAGGTAAGTTATTTAAGACAAATATAAAATGAAAATTAAACCAATATAACCAAAATTCGAACTCGCAACCTATGAAAAATCGCCCCATCGCTCTACCAATTGAGCTAACACATCGATACTCCCTTCGGTGAATTAAGACTATCCTATGCTTTTGTCTTTATCGGGACGCACTGCACTGGTTTTCAATTGTTTAATAATCTTCATGCCCCTTTAACTTATATAAAAATATCATACTTTATTAATACAAGTACAATTATTTAACTGTGTTGATAATGGTTTCCTTTTATATTTTTTAAAATTTTAAATATTTATAATAGTAATCATAAGAAGTCAATATATATTTTTAATAATTATAGTACAATTTCTTCTCCCTCCGATGTTTATTAAGTGTTTCTACGGGAACCTTATATTTTAACGGGGTATGAAATAATGTACGTCTTTCAAGTCTTGATCTATCTTTGCGCAAACCCATCCCGTTGTTTTGTGTGAAAAACTATACTGCAAAATTTCACATGTAATATTAATAGGATTATTACGACCAGCTTCGATAAGCTACATACTAATAAAAACATGCAATGATGTTGTAACACTACAGGATAAAAGCGCCAAACTCGATTAAAAGATCTATGAATGAGAAACAGTTTCATAAAAATCGAAAGCTGACAAATGTAAAAGAGACTTCAATGAAAAGGCGTAAATAAAAAGTTAAAAACTGACCAATGTAATAGAGACTTCAAAGAAAAGGCATACTTAAAAAGTTGAACGCTCACCAACGTAAAAAAGTCTTCAATGAAAAGTCATAGTTAAAAAGTTGAAAGCTGACCAATGTAGAAGAGATTTCGATGATTTATTAGAATTTTAGTTCAAAAAGTAAATATAACTGAATAATAATTGTGATTTTATTTTATTTATAAAATATTATATATTTATAGTGCACAGAATGCCTCTGTAATCGTGCTATAATACCTATTGTTCTGCGGGCAGTCAAAGTTAGGTTATGCATAAAATTACACAACGGTCTAAGGTATATGTATGTATGTATATAAGGTCAGCAAAAAAGTAAAGCTCCAATATCAGAAGTAATTTTATGTTAATAATAGTCAAATGAAATTAATGTATCCTAAAAACTTGGTATACCTTTTAACGACGGGGATAATACAGCTGAAAAAATATGAAGGAATCATTTTAAATGTCTATATCATTTCTGCTTTGAATTATGTTTATATATTTAAATCTATTATTGTTTTAACAGACTCTGTAATATGAAAGAACTTAAAGAAAGCTGGTCGGCATTAGCTTTGTTGGTTTAGGATGGTAAATAATTGCTGTATTTTAAAGCTTATGATATCAACAGATGACTTTCCAAGTCTAAAGTCTCAGATGTAGTTTTCGCAGGCTACGGCGTAGAAATCGTAGCCGTATGTAGCACTTGACTTCTGTGGATATAAGAAGTTGTTTCTTTTTTTGTCTTTTGCCTTCAAATGTCTAGAAAAAGAAACAACTTCGGATATTTATGTTATTTTTTATGAAATAAAAATTATTTTGAATGAAAAAAAGTGGGGCTATCGGTTTAAGTTCAACAACAAATACACAGAATCCATACTAGGAATCCATACCATAGGAACCGCGAAACACCTATTAGTAGGGTGTAGGGTCTAGATAGTCTAGATAAGGGTCAATACTCGCGTCGCCACGACAAGGTATTAGAAATTATACGGGAAGCGGTTAGTCTTTCAGTAACAAGAGCGCGGAAGGGTATAACAACCACCAAACGATCTATAGAATTCGTAAAAGAAGGCTCCTCCAAAAAATCAAAAGCGAAGCCTTATTCAATATTAGGCGCGGCTCCTGATTGGATTATCATGATGGACACGTATGAAAAGCATTACAGAATCCCTGGGGATGTTGGTGTTTCGTCATCCAGATCGGTCTTATTCCTGTATTCGAAACATCTGAGGCGCGTGATACTTGTGGAGCTTACTGTTCCTTGGGAAACAAACATCCCAAGGGATCACACATTCAAGCTCAATAAGTATTACGAACTAATCAACGAACTGAATAAATTTATAGTTAGTTTGTACGCGGTAGAAGTGGGAGCGAGAGGTATAACAGCAAAATCTCTCTATAGCCTACTTAAAGATCTTGGCTTTCTAGAACAAGCATCGGTTCATTTCTAGAACGTACTTCAAAGGCGGCATTAGTAGGTTCTTTCCAAATTTGGTTAGGTAGGGAGAGGAGTGTGGAGGGTGAAGGTGAGCGTTTATGCGCATAATAAAGGGGCCCCTTAAACCTACTCCTGGGTCGCAAGTCCCAGGCACTGCTTGCACTCCTCTCCTTGCAACGCGATGGGCCCGGCACCCGCACGGTGAATCCATGGATTGCTAAGAAGCTTCGTCGTCGTCTCTCTTATTATGTATATTATTTTATATTTATATTATATTATATTTATATTATTTTATATTTATATTATTTATTTATATTTAACTACGGATAGATAGCTACAATCGTAGACTTGAGATACTTAAAATGTAGGTAGTGTAATAAATATTATATCTCAATCTAGAAGGTTTTCACATTAAGACAGTTTGAGCCTCATTCATTTTGCATCAGACCTCAAGAAATATGATAAAAGTAATCCTCAGCTTCTGTTGTTTTATTTAAATAGTTCAAGAGCTTCGTTAGCCAGACGAGTAGAATCAGCAATATTTTTAGTTTAAATTTTGCTCGTTACTGAAGAAAGTTTTTAGAGAGCTTTATCTATTTTCAAAAACTTTTAATAAATAGAAAGTCGTGTAATATGTACTCGTACTTGTAAAGATATTTTTATAATATGTTGATTGTTGCTAACACTACCGAAAACGACATTAATTAGATGTGGTCCTCTTAAAATTGTCTGTCTTTGCAACAGATGCTTTAATATATGTTATAATTATATATTTATATATGTGAATATACATATATAATTCAAATATCACTTCATTAAAATATTCTAAACCAATTTAATTATATTATAATAGATTATTTATACTAAACACGAAAACCAACTTATAGAGAACAGAGAACTTATGTAGGAGAGATCTTGCCGGTGTTAATTGTTCCGAGAATATCATAATAAATCATGGTGTAAATAAAAAAATGTTGATATTATATCTCTAAGACGCCTATGTTTGTTTTCACTATAGATCTGTTTTCATAACGTGTTAGTACTTTTATTTTTTCTTTTCTCTCTTTATTATTTCAGTACCAAATTAGAACAGCAATGTGACACTTCTGTCATTCCATGGATTAATCCCACTCTCGTTGGATTAATCCAAGGAATGACAGACTCCGACGTTCTTTGATGTTATTATCGCTTTGAGTAATATTACCGAGAACGGCAATTAATTTATTCACATAAGGTTTCCCCTTGAGAAGATCATTAATATTATATAAATCAACAGAATTCTTTAAAAACATTTAGCTATATGATATTATAAATTAGAAAATATTCAAGAAATCTTTATTTTCCGGAGCCGACAAATTTATTTAAAAGATTAAGGCTTACAAAGTCTTCTCATCGAAAAGTTTTCAGTTCTATTTTTTTTTCCTGCGTGTCTTTTTCAGTTTTATATTTTTTTCCTGCGTGTCTGTCCTTTTTTTCGCTTTTTATTTATTTCGTTTTTATTTTGTAATGTTTGAAGAGGAACTACTCCTATACAACCATCAAATTAAAAGGTCCATTATTTTGATTTGTATCTCAAAAAAAAAGTATCAAGGCTTCATTTCTTATTAGAAAAAAGATCGAATCCACAGTGAATACAATACAACGCATTGCTACCACAAATTACATTTATTTCCATTGTTTATAGGAAATGTATAGACAGTAAGAATAACAGTCTTCGAGATCGAAAATCAATAACGAAATATCCGGAGCTGCAAATCTTAAGCTCAAACACAATAAATTGAGGTCACTGAATTACAACTAAAGAATGGTGATCAGTGAGGGTTTTTTTATATGAAACATATACTGTAATATTTATTTATGTATTCCTTAAAATATATATTATTTAAAATTATTTCAGATATTATTTAAAATAAGTTTTCTGCAGATGAACTGCCACATCCCAGAAATTCAGTAACCTCCGGCGATATAATCGTCTGATTAAATTAACTTATATGACTACTACATTGTCTGTAATATTGTATAAATTAACGAAATAACGGAGATCGCATATACATACCAGTAATAATCTTTATATTTAGGTAATGGGTACTAATAGTACTTTATATCGGTATAATAATAATAATAATAAAGCCCGTTTATTTCCGATCTTACATTTTTCTTACAAGCGTTATAATAGTATTGTACACTTATTACAGTTACACATATGACTTAAAAAAATATATAATAATTTAATTAATTTGTTTCGTTATTTCTTTTTATTTGTAATTTATGCGCTTTCGTTTTCATCTGTACCATTGATCGGAACCCCTTCTCGGGTAAAGGCCTCCCCCAGCTTTTTCCAGGCCTCTCTATCTGTAGCTTTAATTCTCCAATCTCTTCCTGCTATCACTTTTATATCTTCAATCCATCTTTTACTGGGACGCCCTTTTTTTCTTTTTCCTTTTGGTCCTTCCCATGTAATTGTCTCCAATGTCCACCTTTTGTCGGTACATCTTTCTATATGTCCTGCCCACTGCCATTTCTGTTGCAGAGCATGTTGCAAGGCGTCTATTAGTTTAGTTTTTCGTCTTATGTTTTCGCTTTTTATTTTTTGTATTTTTCTTATTTTTAATATGCTTCTCTCCATTGCTTTCTGGCATGTTATTAGTTATAGTTTATTTATTATTTTTGTATTGTACGTCCACGTTTGGCATCCGTATGTAAGAGTAGGTAAGACGCAAGTATCCAAAACCATTTTCTTTAGGTGTAAGGAAAAATCGCCTTTTAATATTTCCTTCAGAGTCCAAAACTTATTCCAGCTCATGTTAATGCGTCGCTCGACTTCCAGTTCTTCGTTTCTGAGTTCAAATGACAATTGTTTGCCGAGGTAAATGTAATTGTTTACATATTCGAGTGGCTTTCCGTTTAGGTGTATAGCGTTTGTATGGCTGTTTGTTAGTATTTTAGTTTTTTTCTCGTTCATTTTGAGGCCTACCTTTTCACTTTCTTCATTTAAAGTACTTATCATTTTTTCAAGTTTTTCATTTGTTTCGGCGAATAAGACAATATCATCCGCGAATCGGAGGTGTGTAAGTCGATCTTGGTTTACTCTTATCCCTTCCGAATGCCAGTTGATATTTTCAAAAATGTGTTGTAGTACCATTATGAATAGTTTTGGTGAGAGTGGATCCCCCTGTCTCACTCCTCTACAGATTGGTATATCAGGACCGCGTGTCTCTAGTTTAACTCGGCTTACGCTACCCTCGTAGATGTTTTTCAGCACTGTTAAGTAATTGTCGTCTATATGGCATTTGTTCAGAGCTTCCCAGATAGCATCATGAGAGATCGTGTCAAAGGCTTTAGCGTAATCGATAAAGGCAATGTATAGGGGTCTGTTAAACTCTTTATATTTCTCTATCACTTGTTGCAGGACTTGTATATGGTCCGTCGTAGAAAAACCGGAACGGAACCCTGCTTGTTCTACTGGTTGGTGGTTGTCGATCTTGGGACTTAGCCGGCTTTGTAGGATTGACATGAATAGCTTGTACACACTCGAGAGAAGACTAATAGGACGATAGTTAGAGATGTCCTGAGGGTCTCCTTTCTTGTATATCAGTATTATATCGGATCTTTTCCATTGAACCGGTACCTGACCTGTGTTCAGAATCTTGTTAAACAGGTGCGTAAGTGGGCGAGTTAGCAGGATAACGCCAGCTTTTAGTGCTTCATTTTGTATGTCGTCAGGACCAGGGCTTTTGTCTACTTTGAGTTTCCTTATGTGATTGCTGACTTCTTGCTCATCCACCGGAGGCAAATCGTTCTCATATTGAGAGACTATTCTATTTATTTTCACTTCTGTTGTACAAGTATTTGTTTTCGCATATAATTGTTTGTAGAAATCCGTGGCGCATTTCATAACATCTTTCCTGGTTTTTATTTCCTTTGACTTCGGTTTTAATTCATGAATCCAGTTTTTGTGTGTGATCAGTTTCTTATAGCTTTTTCTCGTGCTTCTATAAGTATTTAGATTGTTTTCGATTATTCTGCGTCTGTAATCTTTATAGTCTTTATCTATTGCTTTACTTGTAGTTTTAAATAGCGTGCTAAGTTCTTCCTTCGTTTCTTTAGTTTTTTGCCTAATTTTCAGAAGTTCATTTCGTCTCGTGAGAAGAGACCTAATAGAATCACTGAGTATTTTATTAACAGATCTTAGTTCTTTGTTTTCTGGTCTGCATGCAAGGCTGGTTTTGATTGTGTCGGCTAGTTTGTTGTAGAAAGTTTGAACATCTTCTTTTTGTTGTGTATCTAGTTGGTGTATGTTACTTTCGAGGTTTTCCAAGTAGAACGTTATTTCCTCACTGGTTTTTGGTATATTTGGTTGCGCCTTGAATGTTTTTCTCCCCTTTTTTTCTTGTTCTAGCACGTATGTCGCTCTGACTAAGCGATGATCAGATGCGAATCCAAAGCCGTGCAAAACTTCAACATTTTGAATCCGCTTGGGATGATTTGACAATATAAAATCGATTTCATTTCTTATGTTGCCACCAGGGGATACCCAGGTCCACTTGCGGTTTTTCCGGGCTTTAAAAAAAGAGTTCATTATAGATAGTTTATGTTCTAAAGCGTATTGAATAAGTTTCTCTCCTCTCTCATTTCTGTTACCGTGTCCAAATTTTCCCAGAACAAAACTTTCACATTCTTCTATATTTGGTTGGCCAACCTTAGCATTAAAATCACCGATAATCAATACGTTGTTGCCTGCTTGATTTTGAGCTACATGCAGAGTTTCATAAAATGAGTTAATTTCTTCGTCCGTAGCCTTTTCAGTAGGTGCGTATACTTGCATTATTGTCAGCAGTTGGTTGTTGTATTTCATTTTTAATAGCGCAACCCGATCTGAGAAAGCTGAAAAACTGACAATGTTATTTTTATGTTCTTTTCTAATTAAAAATCCAACTCCATATAATCCGAGTGTTTCTCCTTTGTAACAAAATATGTAGTTTTGGTGTTCTTCTATTGCATAACCCATTTTTCTGACTTCTGCCAAGCCAAGTATATCGATTTTTATTTTTTGTAGCATGTAAATTAGTTCTATAAATTTTTTGGTTCTAGCTAGTGATCTTACGTTTAGAGTTCCGATCTTGAGAGTTGGTTGTGATTTTTTTATTATTCTTGTTCTTGTTTTTACAGAGTTTACTGGAGGGTTGTGGTCTTTTTTCCCCACGGGGACCAGCCGGCTTGGGGAAGAGTTGCTTTTTACTGTTTCTTTTTGTTCTGCTTTCCGATTTGTTTTCTGATCTCCGGTATCTAGTTGCTATTGCTTCATTGTTGTTGGAATTGTTGAAAGCGAGTGAGAGCGGCCTCTCATCATATCAAATGCATTTATTCTATTGTTTTTAGTCGAGCTTATTGTTTGCTGTTTTTTTGGCTGTAGTTCAGCTTGCGGTGAAGTTGATTTCTCCCTCTTCCTCTTATCCATGACCCTTGGGTGTTCCTTTATAATAAGTTTATCATATTTTATATACGCAAAGTTTCCTTTTTTCCTTTCTTCTATTAGTTTGGGTTGTAATGACTTTCTAATTTCTAAAGTTTCTTTTGAGAAGTCCTCTGTTATGTAAAGTTCCTTTAGCTTCTTTTTATTTCTCATAATTTCAGACTTTTTCCATCCACTGACTAATGAAAGAAGTGTAGGTCTAGGTTTCACGTTTTTGTTTCTTGTGCCAATACGGTAGATTTTACTTATTTCATGACTTTCTAAAGTCAAGCCTAGTTCATCTAAGAAAACTTTTTTAATGCACGTGATTAGATCCAATGAAGACTGCTCTTGTTCCGGTAATCCATGAATAATTATATTGTTGCCTTTTTTATCTCTCTCTAGAAGCTCCACCTTCTTCTCAAGATTTTCTACTTTGAGTTTCAGTCTTTGATTTTCTTCTAGGAGAGGTTTTAATTTTCCATCCATCTTTTCAAGTATGTTCTGTGTAAGCTCAATTGTTTGGTTCTGCATCTCTAACTTCATCTTGTCGAATAAAAGTTGGAACTGTTCATCCATATTTTGAGTATAGCGTAATCACCCAAAATTTATTATTTTATAAATAGCAATTCAAAAAAGAAATAATAAAAAAATAAAATAAAAGAAACTGGTGAGGTTTGAACTTGCGTCGTTTCGTACGAATCTACCGGTCTAAGCCGCTAGACCAACAACTGTTAGAAACGAGTTGTGAAAAAGTCCCACATATAATGAGTTAAAACACTTATGCAGATCGGAGTTCACTGACCTATGACGAGGTCGAGGTCGTTAGTAGTATGCCGGTTGTGATATTTGAGTATGTTTCAAAAATGAATCGTAATATTTAATGAATATCCACAGAATCACAACAGTCCACGGGTAAAAAATTGCACTAAACACTCACTAGTAAGTTTATTCTTCTGTTCACGTAAAGTTTTGATGTGAAACTATCCTTTAAATCAGTTTAATCAATTATTAAAGACAACAATAACGGCTGCACATCTGCTTTCGACTTTGACGTCTTTGCAACTCCTCGGTATATCGGTATATAAACTAGATAATATTTTGTAGTAGTTGAGTCCTTGGTAAAATATTTAAATAGATTACCGATTTATATTTTTTATTTATTTGTATTTATATATTTATTGTTCAATATATATAGTAGCTTTTGGGTCATGTGCGAACAAACAAACAGATAAGCCGAAAACGGCCATGATCAAAAACAACTACTTTTTTATGCTATGGAGTAAATAGTTTTCAAAAACAGAAAGGAAAATGTACAAATGTTGCATCTAGTTTCGTTATTTTTCGGAAAATAAAGAAGAAAAACATGTTTAATTTAAATCACGGGGTTCTAGGTCAGAACTTTTTTAATATAACTTACTTTACTTCGCAATACTGCGTTATAGAATGTGTATTGTTAATGCAAAGATGAACTAAATATCACGTAAGAAACTTTTACATTATGACGCTAGAATTTAATATACTGTGGTTGAGTGATACGACGTAATTACTCTACTTTCTATTTTGTTGTCAGTTTGTGAACATGTCAAATAGTAGATTGAAAAATTTTAATGGTTAGTGTAAGTAATTTTCGATCTCATATTTCTCAAAAAACATGTTGGATTATCTTTTTAAAGGAGGGATGTTTTTGTGTTAAACTAATTTTGTTACTTTTTCAATTTGCTACTCAAACGCCGCTGAAAGTCAAAATTGAAACCCGGTGATGATGACCTTTACACCCAGAATATAGTTAACCCGAATAAGATTAGATTAATAATATATCAGGTTCAGACCTTGGAAAGTAATCCTTATAAAAGAGTCTTGATTTTATAGAATATCAGAGCTATAATGTAATAGTAAAAAAATAACTGTAATATATTACACAAAATGTTTTAATTGTAATGAAATATTTTAACAAATTAATTGCACATTTAAAATTGGTATATAATATACTTTTTATTTAAAATTAATGTATGGAGAAACTGTAACCTGTAACATGATAGACCTAATGATTAAGCACCCTCTCCCAGTCAACCTACATAGTAAACAGAAATAACAAATAAAGTGGCATAAAATAAACTTGTACACATAAAAAAATAATACACATAATAATAATTTAAAGATTATATAAAAGTAATATCATGCAATAGGCATAACAAAATATATACACGTGTATTATTGATCCGTGAAAACAATATCGTAGTTTCAGTAATGATATTCCACATTTACTCTTCCGACAATAAAGACACAATGGACACGTTAGCTTTACATTTACCATGGATTCTATTGGCAATAAAAACAATTTTTTTTCACAATTTTTGTTTAATCTAGAGACTTGAAAATAAGATGCCACGTGATGAATCATATCGTATTTAAAATGTTGGTAATTGTTTACAACGAAACAAAAGCACACAAAAAATGATAAAGTTTTTGAAAGAAAAAGAATTAGCAATTCTACTATTATTTAATATCCTTAGACGCAGACGATGATCCTTTGACCTGTGTCAAGAGTAATGGCAAGCAACGTTGTGTTCTGATTAGCCACGCCTATTGAACTCTATGTAGAATGGATCAGAAGTAAGGCAAGACAAATAGGCAATCTATTTATTAGCAGTCACTCGACTCACTGAGATTTGTTTTGCCGGCGTTATATCATTATCATAACTTCGTCAATAACAAAGACAGATGGAGATTACCTAATAGAATAAGAACTCTGTGGTAAGAGCATTTTACTGTATAATTAGTAAGTTATCATTCTTGTAACAAATCTTTTGTTATTCTTAAAATTTTTATACAGCTAAAGTATAACAATTAGTAATGAAGATTATTTTGAATTAATTAAATAAAACAAAAAAATTAAATATTTTTCCTTCATTATTTAAATTCCGTGGAAGACTTCTTTACAAAATTGCATCGTCTACGTTTAGTCTAGTCTACGTTTAGGCTAGTCGTCTAGTTATATATAATTTATATCAAATCTGTTCATTACTTATTTGGTTCTCACTTACTTGTATAATAATAATTATTATAATATCAGGACAAATTACACACATTGATCTAACCCCTAAGTAAGCAAATTATTTGCTTGTGTTAAGAGTGTTAAACAACGATACAAATACATAGAAATACACATATAAATACAGAAAATATATTTAATAAATGACCAAACCCAGACATCTATGCTCATCACATAAATGCCTGTCTCCGCCGGGAATCGAACCCGGGCCCCATTGCGTCGTGACACGTTAGGCGTCTGCGCTAACCACTCGACCAATGCAACGGGGCGGTATATGTAGGATTAATGTGATTATGCAAAGACATTGAGACTCAATTTTTGTAAGCGTATCATCAAGACAATTATACAGATACAGAGAGCACAATCCGCAATAAAATAAAAGTTAAAAGACCGACAATATCTCTCTCTCTCTCTCTCTCTCTCTCTCCATATGACTTGAAACTTAGAAGTTAAATATTTGTTTAATTTATGGAGAAATACCAATATTAATAAATTTGCTATCATTTTTTTGGACGTATTATACTTACTATATTTAAATAAAATATTTGATATTATATTGTTTGGTTTGATAAATGGAAGCGATTGTATCTACTTATCATGGGAGCAGCAAACTTTATACAAAGCCCCTAAGATCTATAGTATCATACTCCAAACATACCGTAAAGCTTTGATATCAGCTATGTCACCAACATTTCTGAACATTAAACATTATTTAGTAATATCTAAACGTTTTCATTGACTCAAAGGAATAGCTATTGTTCGACTTCAAAGTATGACTTGCCAACGTGGACGTATATCCGTTTCAGCTATAATAATATATTATATAAAACAATTGTTAATAAATTACCATAGATTTTCATTTAAATAGATCAGTATATCATAAAACAGTTTCAGTTAAAAATAGGGTCTAACGATGTAGGTATATCTATCATTAGGCATCTTTGAAAATAAATTATTGTTTTATTTCATTCATAGAAGGATTACTTAATTATTATTTTTATTATTATAGAATAAGTAAAATGGTAATAGAAGTCTTTTATCGTACTTAATTTACATTTTGACTTTATTTAAATATTTAGATTCAAGAATAATCATTTAAAATTCATTGAATCACGTTCAGCTTTCATTTATAAACCTTTATATTCTCAGCTTATATAAAGATAAGAATGATACAAGAAATATAAGAATAATCGTACCTAGGAATAAAATAGGGATATTTTAAATAATGAAAAATATGGCATTTACAAAGTCATTATTTAAAACGTTAAAAAACAAAATAACCTAAATATCCATTATAAATACTACAATACTGACAATTTAATTAAAATCCTTTATAAAGAACTATATTCAAGTAATATGTAAGTTACGATTCATATAATTTATGACTCATATTGAACATTAATAATATAAAAGTAATATTCTTATTGTTCACCTGAATCATACAAAAACAAAAAACAAAAGAAATAATACAACTTTGACGGCCCACTGGTGAAGAGCAATCTCCAGGTAAACAATTAGATAGAGGGAAAAACATAAAATACTTTGTGAACATGTATTTATATAATAACAAGGACTGAGAAAATCTTTATTTACAAATAATAATATAATAATAATAATAATCTTTATTGGACTCATCATAAGTCATACATAAAACAGATTACCCCGACTCCTGCACTTGCAGTGCTGTGTTGCAGGAGCCAGTATCCTCCCCTTGATTACAAGTTACAACATCTTATGCCCTTAGGAATGAGTTATTAATAATTGTGAAAAATAAACACAAAATAAGTAAATCAAAAAACAAAAAAAAATACAATGTGAAATTTTAACCAAAATTAACATTAAAATATAAACAAAAAATAATAAGATTCGGACAGAAATAAACATTATATAAGTGTGTTCAATTCTTCACTGTTTTTTTTCTCTTGTGTGAGTGTGTGTGTGTGTGTGTGTGTGTATGTGTTTGTGTATGTGTGTATGTATGTGTGAATATAATTAAAGATAGCCATAAACGTAAACAAACGCTTGAATCGTTTAAATTTACCATTATATAATAGGAGTAGAAATAAGTGAGTACATAATATTTATAAAGCTACTTTGGATTGGTTGTTTCTATACATATATAGCTAATTATAATTTGGTTATCCAATCATGATTTTGAAATACAATAAACTCAATTTCGTATTGTCCAAAATTGTACCAGTGTTTTGGTGGTTGGAATAATACCAGCTTTGTAGTCTCTTGAATTGCAATTAATGTTGGTCAGACTGAAGCAATCTCAAAAACAATCCCAACCTCAATTTATAAATAAAATAACTAAATTTATTTCAATAAATACACAAAAAACATTCGAATCACTTGACATGACACATCTAAAAGTTCTAATTAGAGGAAATTAAAGCTGGAGCTGTACAAGTTCCAATTAAAATCTTTTAATATATTTATACACTTAGTTATAAAAAGCTAATAAGGTTATCATAAAAAGAAATGGGGTACTTAGTAATTAAATTTGAAGACAATAGATAGAAGAAGACATAATTATATATATATATATATATATATATATATATATATATATATATATATATATATATATATATATATATATATATATATATATATATATATATATATATATATATATATATATATATATATATATATATATATAATATTATATATAATTATATACATATATATATACTAGCAGACCCGGCCACACGTTGCTGTGGTTGCTAAAATTTTTGATATAACATTACATTGTAGTAAACTATTAAAGGAGTAACGGTATAAGAAAATAGTGATGTGGACCGCCATGTCTTTTGACATAAATGCAATTTGTAAAAAAAAAGACCTCTATAACTGATTTTCATTACAATCTATTATCTATATCTATTATCGATTCCACATATATAATAAAATTGTCATTGATCCATTTCTGTACGTGGAAAATATTAAAAAAAACATCATAGGGGGCCTTTATAAGATCAAGATAACCCAAAATAATGGTTTTTCAGTTTGTCTGTTTGTCTGTATGTCTGTATGTCTGTGCACGCTAATCTCAGAAACGGATTAATCGATTTTGATGCAGATTTCGGGGATATATTGTCATGGGATTCACTTTACATTTTGTTTTCTTTTAACAATCAGTTAACAAATAAAAAAGTTAATAATCTATTATTGTATTACCATTGCTGCTTACCAGTTTGAAGGTTTATAGTTTTTACATACATTGGTAAGTAGAAATGGTACGTTTTATCAAAAACAAAATCTACCCGTACGAAGTCGCAGGCACAGCTAGTAATATAATAATAATTAGAGATGCCCCGAATATTCGGTATATTCGCCATCTTTTTCGCCATTATTTGGCCGAATTTTTCGGTTTTGGTGCCGAATGTATTCGGTTCGAGTATTTCTATTTTTTTAGCTACACGACACGGTAAAGAACTAAAAGACAAAACTTAAATTTATGTCATATTATAAGTCCAAGAAATCTTATAAATGATGTGTTGAAAAGAGCTTAATAATATAATTCAATTTCGTTTCAAATCAATGTTGATTTCAAGCTAAAAACTGTTTATTTCGAAAAATGCCAAGTCAACATATTTAGTATATTATTGCTAAACTATAAATATACAGTATAGCCAACATTTATTTTGAAACTTTATTCAGAATTAATTTTTAGGTATCAAAACCAATAATTTTAAACCACAAATCAGCATATTTTTTCCAGCCAGCAGCCACACGTAACGTACATGTTAGAACCTATTTATTACAAACAAACAATGAAATGGTAAAACGAATAGTTCGGCCGAATATTCAGTTCAGTAAAGGTTAAGCCGAATAGTATTCGGTATTCGGATATTCAGCAAAACTACTATTCGGCACATCTTTAATAATAGTATCAGGAAAAATTTAACACATTGATCTAGCCCCTTAAAGAAAGCATATTATTTGCTTCTGTTAAGGGTGACTACGATACAAATACATAGAAAAACACATTATAAACGACCAAACCCAGAAATACAGACCTCTATGCTCTTCACATGCCTGTCCCCGTCGGGAATCAAACCCAAGCCCCATTACGCCGCTATACATTAGGCGTCTGCGCTCCACCATTCGTGACTCGACCAACGGGGACGTTGAAACACTGAAATTATTATTAACTAAAAAAGACTAAAACGTAAAAGCTAGTGTAAAAATCCACGGGATTGGAATTTGAAGGGGAAGGTATTTGAACACGATTGATCAAAATTATCGTACATATTAGGCAAAATAATTAATTTAATTTTTTTTTTTTTTTAAGATAGTAACAAATGTATATTACAAATTTATAAATGAGGTAGGTAGGGCAGATATTTTACATTTTATAACAATAATATTTATAATTTTTAATTATTTATTTAATTGAAATTTTAATTTTTATTAAATTATGCACTAATCGGTGCAAAATATTTTTGGTTAACACGTGGCCGGCTATACTAACACTAAAAATTAACTTACAATTTAGTCTATTATATAATTAACATTAATGTTTCATATAATTAACAATATATGAAACATTTGTACTTTTAACATTACGCCATCTGTTGAACACTAACTCAATCCAGTCAACAGATACAACACCATCTGTTAAACTTGTTTGGATTCACAGATAATTGTAAAGAAATAATTTGTAATAAAATAATATTGCGAATTAACATTAAGATGTAAGTTATTCTATGTTTCAAGTTGGATCAAACTGCACACGGTGTGCAAATTTGATTAAAATCGGTTAAGTAGTTTAGGAGTCCATCGCGGACAAACAACGTGACACGTAATTTATATATATTAAGATATATATATAATTATGTCTTCTTCTTAATCTTTGTTGAATATATATATACAACAAAGAAGCGACATTCAAAGTGTTTTTCCACAAATTCGGATCGCTTTGTCACAAAATATAATTGAATACAAGTAAGCTTTTTCTTTAACACCACATTGCAATAATCGTAACCTCTAAACAAAACAACAGACTAAAGAGACACTGAACACTGGACAATAAATTGCGCAAAGCGCGCCAAATTCAAAAATAAAGAAATCTATATATATATATATATATATATATATATATATATATATATATATATATATATATATATATATATATATATATATATATATATAAGCTGTGTTACAGAATATATATATATATATATATATTCTGTAACACAGCTTAACTACAATCTAGATCATAATTTTGAAACGTATTCTGAATTCTGTGTTCCGAATACTAGTAATAGATTTACTATAAAATTAGCTAAGTGCTTCAAATACTTCGATCTATTTTTCAGTGAATGAAAATGAAATTAAAGAAGCTAAACAGTCAAGATGATAATAACTTCTTTCTTGAAAAAAAATATATTTCACCTATAAATTAAAACCAGTTTTTTTATATATTTTAAAGATATATTTGTCAATTTCTAAAACCAAAAAAGCAGTTATCACTTAGCCTAGTACTCTACACTCGAATAAATTTATAGATTTTTTCAATTAATTCTCAGTAAGTAGCGTTATAAAACTTGAAACAATTATAACATGAATTTTAATCACACATACCAATGTAAACTAGAATTTCACAATGTGCTAAAATCATGTTGTAAGATGTAATTGATTAATTGAACAAAACATTGTACTAGCTTATAATGAAGTCTTAAGACAGTCGACGTGCGACAAATATAACATAAATTTTATGACATTAACAATTTTGTAATGTGTTAACAAAAGTAATAAATGTATAACTAAATTTGCAATTTGTTATGAACTATAAGTAACTTAACCAAGGTAGGCCAGGCTCTTATTTCTTGACGTTATTTTCTTTTGTAATTCTGGAAGTCGTCATTACCTTTTGTATTACTGGAAACCTTCGTAATTTTCCTAAAATAAATATAGATTTGTCTTATTTATTTTTACAATTCTTTATATTTGTAAAATATATATATATTTTACTTATACAAGTAGAAGTTTTTCGAAAAGCGACTATATATATAAGTATGTCTATTTTTTGAACGGGGTCAATAACCTACAACGAGTGCGAAATCATGTTTTTTTTGTAGTTAAATCATCTTTCAGTTATGTCGACGTATACGTTACGTATACATCTCGTGTTTCCTGTTGCAGCTATAGAGCTATAAATTTGGATGAAAATCATCTTTCTCAAAGTTATCTTCAATTTAGTATTAGCATTTACGATACGAACAGGTAAGAGAATCAAATAAATAGGTAGGTAGATATTTTAATAGAATTTATTAACCTACTCCTGAATCTGATTTTCTGCTATTTTTGAACAAACTTTTAGTGTAGCCTTTGAAAAATCTTTCTTAATAAAATGACGTTTTTTCTTGGTTCAATGCGTATTACTTATGTAACATTCCTCACAAAATTTCCGAAATAAAAATCCCGAAATTTCTCACAGTACCGAACTATTTAATATTATTGAGAGATTCTTCCCCAGCCAGGGTTCTGGCTCCATAGCAGTCGGCGAATTCCCTGAGCCGTCTTGATCAGGCCGCCCTTCCTAATCAAGGGAGCGCTCATAACCGCCCATTCCCAAAGGGCAAACGTTCTATTATCGAACTTTAAATTATCAGCATACTTTTTTTGGATTTATTGTTTTGAATATGTCTCTTTGTAAAACTAAAATTGTATTTATACCAACAGCCTACCTCAGAGTTGGATGCCATAAAACATTATGGTATAAAATTAACTACAATGGAATAACTTAGCTGTAGTTTTGGCAATAAGAGATCTTATTTTACTACTAGGGGTCGCTCGCGACTTCGTCCGCGTTGCTGCCGAGTTCCATACAAAATTGATATTTAAAACCCTTAAGGGTGGAATTTAAAAATCTTTTCTTAGTACACCACTACGTAGAAAAACAAATGTATCCTCCAATTTTACTATCTCTACGATCTGCGGTTTAGATTGTATGCTATAACTAAGTCAGTCAGAACCTATTAGATTATATTAAATTTGCAGCATTTTTCATTGCTGCTTATCTTCTATTAGTCACAGCGAGATGACATATATCCTATAGCCTTTCTCAATAAACGGACTATTCAACACAAAAAGAATTTTTCAATTCGGGCCAGTAGGCCCAGAGATTAGTGCGTTCAAACAAACAAACTCTTCAGCTTTATAATATTAGTATAGATTAACGTCAGAACTAAGTTTAACAGGCAATACAGTGCAGGGATCAATTTTAGAATAGTTGTTAATATTTATTATGTGGGGAAAAGGTTTTTATAGAAGACTAATATTCAGAACGTTACAAAGATCACATTTATTACAATCTCATAAAAAAATAACATGTTTAAATATTTTTTTCCCCAAGCAACAATATTATTAATTATTATATAATGGTTAGGTTTAAATTAATATTATAATAAATGGCTTCAATATGAAGGCAATATTAGATTTTAATACTTACGTTGGTTTGATTTATATTAGGGTTGGCACTCCTTTAAAGTTTCCGAAAGTGGAACTCTCTATTTAAGGGACTAGTTTGGGGAATAGTGCTAATTAACATTAGGATAGACTAATTCAAATAATGAACAAGCTGCAAAGTTATGTATAAGGCAAAGATATTAAATATTTTTTCTTTTATTTATTGTGATATTTTGAAGAGAATATTTTTATTTTTTTTTTTCCGTAGTTTCATTTACCAAAAAATTAAGAAGTAATTAAATTTTCATACAGTAAATTATTACTTAGAATTTTGTGGTTCTAACTTCTCAGAGCCATAAATGGTTCCAAATCAATATCGCTATTCTAACGTAAAGATATTTAGTACATACTTACTACTATGGATTTGATGTTTAAAGCTATTTTTATAACAGTGAATACAATAAACTGTATCTAATACAAAGACTATAATAATTGATATGTATTTCATTGAAATTTCTTTAATAGATTTAGAAAAATAAACCGATTCGCACTGGGATTCGAACCGAAGTGATTACAGGTGGGAATTCTCACATTTTTGAGCTCTTCATTACCATTTTTAATCATTATTCTTATTAAATAGTATAGTAAAAGTGAAGTCCATACTTTGTCTTTCTGAATAAGTTATAAACAAAATAAACTAGACATTCGCTTATTAATATTGTTTGTTTTAATCTTAGAACATAACTTAGACTTATTAATTAAGTATATACCCGTGAAGTCTCGATATTAAAGTCAAGACATGGTTTTAGTGTCGATATATATTTATTTGATACGTACATGTTAAAGAAATACTTCTACTTGGGTTTAAAACTCCGAAAAAATAATGTTTGTTTTTGTTTGTTATAAAGGATTATGTTGATAAATGTAAAAAAATAAAAGTAAAATAATAGTATTTTGAAAAGAATTCATGTTGCTAAATAGTTAATAGTGAAATAATAATAACAATATTACAACTTTTAATGTATGTTTTCAGTATTCAGTATTTTTTTATTCTATCGAAACATATGATTACATAATATTATTTGTAAGGGATGTACCTTACTTAATACAAAATGTAACTGAAGTGATTCTAATTAGAATCTTGTAATTAATAACCGAAACCAATTAGTGAAACAGAAATATTACAATGTCTTCGGTAATTGGTTTGTATATAATAACACCTCAACATCAACGTTTTGAATTTAAATATTTATCCAAGCTGTAACTGAAACATTTGTAATAATTATATTCATTTGTGAAGCAAATAGCGTACTCCTTTACGAATTATACGTAGAGTAGTATTGAATTAGGTCCAGTAAAAGCCTATGTATAATATGTGCAAAGAGTTTATATCTTTATATAATAATACATTTAAAATACGAGTACATACATTAAAGAAAAAGGTAACCCACACAAAAATTCGGCGTATTACACATTATTATTACTTCATTATTTACGTTAACACTGTCACTGTCAAAAAGTAGGTATATTTTTGTTTTAGTATGGTGTCAAACTGACGCAAAAGTATTGATTGTTGGTAGGCGTTAACTCTTACAAACATTAAAATTTAACATTACTGAATTAAATTATATGTTAATAAAACTAAGACTGAACTAATTTTTTTCTTTGCAGGAACCACAACAGTTACAGCCCTGGCCAGGAGTGTGGGACGCCTCCAAACCTTTGTCTGTCTGTCTTCAATATGAACCATTCCTTAAGACTATTATTGGTAAATATATTGTTCGTTTTGTTAACTACTAGCAAACTAAACATTAGAGATAGTTATGACAGAAGCACTCAATTTAAAAAAATTAATATTTAAGATTGAAATTCCACTTCATAGGAAAAAAAAATATGAAGAATTACAACAAAAGGTAAATTCGAATTTTATACTACAAACATATATGAATTTCGAAGTTAAGTAAATTCTAAATTGTGTTTAGTAATTTTATATAATTTTGCAATAGCAAATTTTGTTTTGTAAATTTAGTTTTTTCGAGATGAAACGTCTAGGATATATCCTTTTGATGTTTAATTAAAGAGAGTTTAAATAAAATATATAAGTCATTAGGAACTTGCAAATAATGCTATTAACACATGTTTTATCTTTCTTTTCATTTACATTGTAATTTAAAAATAATACATAATATTATTTGTAAGGGATGTAACTTACTTAATACAAAATGTAACTGAAGTGATTCTAATTAGAATCTTGTAATTAATAACCGAAACCAATTAGTGAAACAGAAATATTACAATGTCTTCGGTAATTGGTTTGTATATAATAACATCTCAACATCAACGTTTTGAATTTAAATATTTATCCAAGCTGTAACTGGAACATTTGTAATAATTATATTCATTTGTGAAGCAAATAGCGTACTCCTTTACGAATTATACGTAGAGTAGTATTGAATTAGGTCCAGTAAAAGCCTATGTATAATATGTGCAAAGAGTTTATATCTTTATATAATAATACATTTAAAATACGAGTACATACATTAAAGAAAAAGGTAACCCACACAAAAATTCGGCGTATTACACATTATTATTACTTCATTATTTACGTTAACACTGTCACTGTCAAAAAGTAGGTATATTTTTGTTTTAGTATGGTGTCAAACTGACGCAAAAGTATTGATTGTTGGTAGGCGTTAACTCTTACAAACATTAAAATTTAACATTACTGAATTAAATTATATGTTAATAAAACTAAGACTGAACTAATTTTTTTCTTTGCAGGAACCACAACAGTTACAGCCCTGGCCAGGAGTGTGGGACGCCTCCAAACCTTTGTCTGTCTGTCTTCAATATGAACCATTCCTCAAGACTATTATTGGTAAATATATTGTTCGTTTTGTTAACTACTAGCAAACTAAACATTAGAGATAGTTATGACAGAAGCACTCAATTCAAAAAGTTTAATATTTAAGATTGAAATTCCACTTCATAGGAAAAAAAAATATGAAAAATTACAACAAAAGGTAAATTCGAATTTTATACTACAAACATATATGAATTTCGAAGTTAAGTAAATTCTAAATTGTGTTTAGTAATTTTATATAATTTTGCAATAGCAAATTTTGTTTTGTAAATTTAGTTTTTTCGAGATGAAACGTCTAGGATATATCCTTTTGATGTTTAATTAAAGAGAGTTTAAATAAAATATATAAGTCATTAGGAACTTGCAAATAATGCTATTAACACATGTTTTATCTTTCTTTTCATTTACATTGTAATTTAAAAATAATACATAATATTATTTGTAAGGGATGTAACTTACTTAATACAAAATGTAACTGAAGTGATTCTAATTAGAATCTTGTAATTAATAACCGAAACCAATTAGTGAAACAGAAATATTACAATGTCTTCGGTAATTGGTTTGTATATAATAACACCTCAACATCAACGTTTTGAATTTAAATATTTATCCAAGCTGTAACTGAAACATTTGTAATAATTATATTCATTTGTGAAGCAAATAGCGTACTCCTTTACGAATTATACGTAGAGTAGTATTGAATTAGGTCCAGTAAAAGCCTATGTATAATATGTGCAAAGAGTTTATATCTTTATATAATAATACATTTAAAATACGAGTACATACATTAAAGAAAAAGGTAACCCACACAAAAATTCGGCGTATTACACATTATTATTACTTCATTATTTACGTTAACACTGTCACTGTCAAAAAGTAGGTATATTTTTGTTTTAGTATGGTGTCAAACTGACGCAAAAGTATTGATTGTTGGTAGGCGTTAACTCTTACAAACATTAAAATTTAACATTACTGAATTAAATTATATGTTAATAAAACTAAGACTGAACTAATTTTTTTCTTTGCAGGAACCACAACAGTTACAGCCCTGGCCAGGAGTGTGGGACGCCTCCAAACCTTTGTCTGTCTGTCTTCAATATGAACCATTCCTCAAGACTATTATTGGTAAATATATTGTTCGTTTTGTTAACTACTAGCAAACTAAACATTAGAGATAGTTATGACAGAAGCACTCAATTTAAAAAAATTAATATTTAAGATTGAAATTCCACTTCATAGGAAAAAAAAATATGAAGAATTACAACAAAAGGTAAATTCGAATTTTATACTACAAACATATATGAATTTCGAAGTTAAGTAAATTCTAAATTGTGTTTAGTAATTTTATATAATTTTGCAATAGCAAATTTTGTTTTGTAAATTTAGTTTTTTCGAGATGAAACGTCTAGGATATATCCTTTTGATGTTTAATTAAAGAGAGTTTAAATTAAATATATAAGTCATTAGGAACTTGCAAAGAATGCTATTAACACATGTTTTATCTTTCTTTTCATTTACATTGTAATTTAAAAATAATACATAATATTATTTGTAAGGGATGTAACTTACTTAATACAAAATGTAACTGAAGTGATTCTAATTAGAATCTTGTAATTAATAACCGAAACCAATTAGTGAAACAGAAATATTACAATGTCTTCGGTAATTGGTTTGTATATAATAACATCTCAACATCAACGTTTTGAATTTAAATATTTATCCAAGCTGTAACTGGAACATTTGTAATAATTATATTCATTTGTGAAGCAAATAGCGTACTCCTTTACGAATTATACGTAGAGTAGTATTGAATTAGGTCCAGTAAAAGCCTATGTATAATATGTGCAAAGAGTTTATATCTTTATATAATAATACATTTAAAATACGAGTACATACATTAAAGAAAAAGGTAACCCACACAAAAATTCGGCGTATTACACATTATTATTACTTCATTATTTACGTTAACACTGTCACTGTCAAAAAGTAGGTATATTTTTGTTTTAGTATGGTGTCAAACTGACGCAAAAGTATTGATTGTTGGTAGGCGTTAACTCTTACAAACATTAAAATTTAACATTACTGAATTAAATTATATGTTAATAAAACTAAGACTGAACTAATTTTTTTCTTTGCAGGAACCACAACAGTTACAGCCCTGGCCAGGAGTGTGGGACGCCTCCAAACCTTTGTCTGTCTGTCTTCAATATGAACCATTCCTCAAGACTATTATTGGTAAATATATTGTTCGTTTTGTTAACTACTAGCAAACTAAACATTAGAGATAGTTATGACAGAAGCACTCAATTCAAAAAGTTTAATATTTAAGATTGAAATTCCACTTCATAGGAAAAAAAAATATGAAAAATTACAACAAAAGGTAAATTCGAATTTTATACTACAAACATATATGAATTTCGAAGTTAAGTAAATTCTAAATTGTGTTTAGTAATTTTATATAATTTTGCAATAGCAAATTTTGTTTTGTAAATTTAGTTTTTTCGAGATGAAACGTCTAGGATATATCCTTTTGATGTTTAATTAAAGAGAGTTTAAATAAAATATATAAGTCATTAGGAACTTGCAAATAATGCTATTAACACATGTTTTATCTTTCTTTTCATTTACATTGTAATTTAAAAATAATACATAATATTATTTGTAAGGGATGTAACTTACTTAATACAAAATGTAACTGAAGTGATTCTAATTAGAATCTTGTAATTAATAACCGAAACCAATTAGTGAAACAGAAATATTACAATGTCTTCGGTAATTGGTTTGTATATAATAACACCTCAACATCAACGTTTTGAATTTAAATATTTATCCAAGCTGTAACTGAAACATTTGTAATAATTATATTCATTTGTGAAGCAAATAGCGTACTCCTTTACGAATTATACGTAGAGTAGTATTGAATTAGGTCCAGTAAAAGCCTATGTATAATATGTGCAAAGAGTTTATATCTTTATATAATAATACATTTAAAATACGAGTACATACATTAAAGAAAAAGGTAACCCACACAAAAATTCGGCGTATTACACATTATTATTACTTCATTATTTACGTTAACACTGTCACTGTCAAAAAGTAGGTATATTTTTGTTTTAGTATGGTGTCAAACTGACGCAAAAGTATTGATTGTTGGTAGGCGTTAACTCTTACAAACATTAAAATTTAACATTACTGAATTAAATTATATGTTAATAAAACTAAGACTGAACTAATTTTTTTCTTTGCAGGAACCACAACAGTTACAGCCCTGGCCAGGAGTGTGGGACGCCTCCAAACCTTTGTCTGTCTGTCTTCAATATGAACCATTCCTCAAGACTATTATTGGTAAATATATTGTTCGTTTTGTTAACTACTAGCAAACTAAACATTAGAGATAGTTATGACAGAAGCACTCAATTTAAAAAAATTAATATTTAAGATTGAAATTCCACTTCATAGGAAAAAAAAATATGAAGAATTACAACAAAAGGTAAATTCGAATTTTATACTACAAACATATATGAATTTCGAAGTTAAGTAAATTCTAAATTGTGTTTAGTAATTTTATATAATTTTGCAATAGCAAATTTTGTTTTGTAAATTTAGTTTTTTCGAGATGAAACGTCTAGGATATATCCTTTTGATGTTTAATTAAAGAGAGTTTAAATTAAATATATAAGTCATTAGGAACTTGCAAAGAATGCTATTAACACATGTTTTATCTTTCTTTTCATTTACATTGTAATTTAAAAAAGGTATAATTGAAAAATACAAACATTACACATATTAATTATTCTTTTTTTAACCCCCGACTCAAAAAGAGGGGTGTTATGAGTTTGACCTGTCGATCCATGACTGTGTATCTGTGCATCAATGTATTTGTATTTTAATCAAAAGCCTGCTTCGTAGAGATGGTTCTTAGCTATGTTTGGTCGAAATAGAAACAGTCGTCTCCAAGATATTGAGGTTTTATTGTTGCGGGTGAAAGGTTCTTATGCAATATTGATAGAAATACTTAAACAAGTGAAAATTTGTGTGACCGTAGGTTTATTTATCACAATAATGAAACCAGTAAAATAACTTTAAAAAAAGAAAAAAAATAAAAATGTATAAATCCCCCGATACGAAAATACCTCTAAAATGAATAAAAATAATATTATTATTTACTTATTGAAAACGTTTCGTTGGAGGACAGCTTAATAAAAGAAAAAAAAAGAACGTAAGTAATTTACCAAGGCTAATGAAGAAATTATATAATCGAATAGTATAGTTAAGTCCTCAATTATAAATTTCGTAAAATAGACACCATCGTCAACGTAGTGTACTGCTTTTTTGTTTCAAACATAGCAAGACAGACAGACAGACAGACAGACAGGGATTAAAAAGCTACAATAATTTATGTCCAAAACTTAAATTCATGCATATAAATGTCTAATGATTTCAGTTTGCCCTAGTTTACTTTCAAAATGAAATAAAAATAAGTGCATAATATTTTTATTTTTATTTCATTTTGAATAAGTGAATAAATATAAAAAAATAATGAATATGATAATAATAAAAATAAGTGTGTATCTTGTAAGATATTATGCACTTATTTTTATTTCATTATTATGCACTTATTTTTATTTCATTAATTATTCTTTCAATAAACACAAGATACGTCTTGTATTTATTGATGATGATTACTACTAAACTTGAATATTCTAACGCAAGGTGTAAAAAATAAACAAAAAACTGCGTGCGCTGCGAAAACGGTGAAAGTTACGCAAAAATGATGTTCTATGAAATTGTTCCCCTTTAAAAGTTCTAAAAAGAAGTCCGCGACCGCCTATATCTAGCTTTTAAGGTTGACTCACTATAACCTTTTATATGGTTATGAAATTAGTTCTAAAATAATATACACTTTCGAAGGTGTTTTAATAATAACGATATTATTCCTTATCCAAATAAATTATTTAAATATCACAGGCACTTAATTATGAACAACATTGCTCTTGAAAGCATTTGAATTTTAACCAATAAGTAAGGAGTTATTTTAGTTTTAAAATAATACGTAATGGTAAATACCACACGTACTTTGATGTGCAGGTGTGATGTGTGGCGCGTTGAGAGGGGAGGGCTAACAATGTCGATAGATGCGAGGTAGCATGCCGCGCGGAACAGGCGCGTGGTCGGCTCCTTACGGAACGGTTGTGGACAGCGATAATATTTTTGAATGCGTTTGTTTGTGATGTGGATGTATGTTATTATTTTCAGTTTGATATCGTAGCAATGTAATGCCTATATATATAAAATTTCCACGGGAATAGGATACTTAAGAATTTACTATAAGTCTATTATAGGTCTGCATAATTGTAGTTTCCACAGATTACGCGAAAAGCGACCTAAACGCAGGCGGAGCCACGGGCAACAGCTAGTATGTAATATTTAAGTATGTAAGTCGAGTCGCTTCCCCAATTGTGCTCAGAGAAAATGCTCTGAATTGGTTCCTGATTCAAGACGTGTATTTTGTTAGTCCTATGAAAAATAAGTAGTAGATAATAATAAGTAGTAAAAATAAGTAGTCAAGGAAAACCACCCTTGTCTATATCCGTATATCCGTTCCCTAAAAAAAGTGGTAGTGCTAGTGGTAGTGCTAGTGAGTGGTAGTGTGTATTTGTTTCGTTGTCTAACACCCTTAACACAAGCAAATAATTTGTTTACCTAGGGCTTAGATCAATTTGTGTAATTTGACCTGTATTATTATTATTATTATATCATGGTTAAGATTTGTCTATTTTATAAATTAATTTTCGGAGTTCATACTTTAAATTATGTATAAAATACATTTCCATCTTTCTTTTGTTTGTAGCCGCAGCTTCAATAAATGAATGAAATTTAATTACCCACTGTTGTTGAATATTAATTACTAATTAAAACGTTAAATTTTAATAAAGCACTCGTGTAGCAAACCATAAAATAAAATATCCATATTAATGTCTCTACTTTCATGTGGATAATTAATTACTTTTAAGTATAATTTAATGAGATTATGATTTGTTAATTACGATTATGTATTATGTTTGTTACAAAAGTTATATTTTTAGTCAAATTAAAAGTAGAAAATCACTACGACTTATTGAAAATCTTCTTAACCAAAAATTGATTATATAAAGTAAATAACTTAAATATATATAAATTATGTATAACAACATAAATTATAATAAAAGTTAAATCTGCTAGAAAAATGTCTTCTTAAAGATATATGAAAATTACAAATTATAAAATTAAAATCTCAGGCAATATAGTGGGGGAAATCTTTAATGTAAGTATTGTTTAATTTGTTTTGAATCTATATCAATAATATCTGAATAGTTATACGTTCATCATAAAAGTATATACACCGCCCTACTCTATTATTCAACTTTGTTTTAAATTAATAGGGTTCGCGTTATAATAATTACCGTAATTATGTTATTACATTACTTACAATTAAATTGAGGTTCCTGATTGGGGATATCATAATTAAATTGTAAAGGCGGGATTGCTTATAAAGTATGTTTATTTAAATCGCTATTTCCTGAACCAATTATATTAGTTAATTAGGTGAATTAAGAATCCCGTTTGCGTTTCGTTTTACAATTTATAAACCTTATAGAATAGTGAGTAAATTTTAGGGACTCATTAAAATTAATATTCCTTTACAATGTAGTTAATTATAACTACGTGATAGATATCAGACAGACCTACATCTTGTATTCTCGTGAACACAATCACTGCACAATGAAAACGTAAGGTCGGGTTAAATTTAAAGTTTTAATGTAAAATATATAAATACAACTGTAAATTAGGTCTGTTAAAAATATTTACTATCTTTGAAAATACAATAAAATTTTAGATTAGTGTTAAAAAAAGGCAAAATAAATCTAACTCTGTAAATGTTATATTTATTAAAAAAATACTATTTGATGTTCATAATCGGTTCCTTCATCAACTCACTAACGAATTTTTTAAGTGAAACAATATTTTATTAAAAGTTAATATCCTTTATGGCTAGTTTTGATAACTTAAACAATCAATTTCTATCTAACAATCTATAAATAGTTTCTCACGTTGAAGGCGCCAGAAAGTAAAAATTTACCTTTAACACGGTCTTAGGAGAACAATAAAAATGTAAAAATGTTACGCGCAACTATTATAGGAAAAAATGGGAAATCAGACGTGCACCAATCTCAAAATCAGAATGATATTGTTCTTAACCTACCATTTAATAGCGGGAGAGTATTAATTCGTTATTGGTTAAAGAAGACCACAAGGTGGCGATATCACAAGCTTTCGGTTATTTCACTTTGTTATTTATGTTTAGGTTTTGTTTCTGATACAGCAGTAAAAATAAACTTAGTTAGATTTCGAAAACATCGATTAGCCTTTAAGTACTTACGAGTTGTACAAACTGTAACAAAACTTCTCAAACTTTTCCTGTAATTATTTGATAAATAAATGATTTACCAAAACCGCTTGGGATAATTGAAATAAGAATAAATAAAAAAATAGAATAAACCATTAAATTCTGTCAAAATACTACTGCCATTTCGTAAATGCTGGGAAGCTTCTAGATAAGTTTGATTATAATGATTGTCATCAAAATTCATCGCTACAATACAGAACGATAGAATGCTTGTTGTCACAAATAATAAATTTCTACATGAAGTAGCTAATTTCGCATAACAGCCAAACACGGAACGCAAACTATGCCTACGATACGTAGGTTACAATAATGACTTACGTTCAAACCTGCTCTGATAGTTTCCAATCATGTTTGTGTCACGTTTAAACATTTTTGTGTTTTATGTTCTTTTTTTATACAAAATCAATAAACTTCGAGGCAAAATCTGATGAGGTTAAATGTATATAAACTTAATAATAGTAATTGAAAATATATTTAAACATATATATCTACGTTAAGTTTATTTAATGAATTCGAATCCCTACCAGTTGCGGTTAATTTTTCATTAAAAATGTATATAAATTTTATTAAAAGTATACAAATTTATGTAAAAACTCTTAATACATAATTGCTAAAAACTGTTATGTATTAAATATATCCCCTACACCTCAAAACTTAAAATGAGGCAAAATATCGCTGCTGCATAGATAATATGTCATTAGCGCGAATAGGTACATTCTACTGGTAACACGCGATACTTACTTGAATGTGGATAGCTCTATCCCTCATTATAAGTTTCCTTGGTGGCTGACTACATAACCTGAAAAATACCAGGCCTTCATTGACTCCTCATCGGGATCGTCTAACCATTTCGTGGTACGGGGTGTAGTGCGCATACAACGAGCTTGTCGCATAGAAATGAATAGCTTGATACGAAGGTTTGTAGTGCCCATAGCTGACAAATCACGACCTCGATTTGAATGCTTGGATAAAGCAGCTCGCATATCGATCCTCCGATGAAGGACACATAAAGGAAAAAAGTGAATTTTAATTGGTAATTTTTCCAAAATAATTTAATTTTTTGAAGTTAAACTTCTTTACCGTCGGAAATGGATGGTATGGAAAAATAGATGGATGGGAGAAATTTTATAACAATGTAAAATTGTAACGTGTTTCTATAATGCGCCATCTTTATTTATAAGTCACATATTTCCGTTATGCGCCATATTTATTTAAGGAATGCCAATGGCCGGTACACATTACATTTATAATTGTATTAGTTACAATACCAAAACAATTTAAGTGTCTTGCCAATTATAGGCAACGACAGCTTACGACTGTACTGTTTTTATAAAAAAGTAAAAGAATCTGTCAGATTATATCGATCATTCTATAATATTCGTAACCGTTTTAAAGCCTGGCAAATAGACATAACATTTGATTTACGGATAGTTTTACTCTACTTTTTTAATTACATATACCATAAAATGTAGGTATTTGTAGATAAAATTTAAATAAATTAAGACTTTGTTCGGCTTAACTTTTATAACATTATTGTGACTGGTGATAGTAAATTATAAAAAATAACTACTCAGAAATATTATTAGTACTTTTATTATCATAAAATAAAAAGACGTATAAAATATTTCAGATTCTGCTAGAACACATATATAAAGCACATCCAATGAAGCATATTTCAAATACTTGTATGTAAATTTTAATCTACAATGTAGCGCTGTATGATGTTTGCCGTGAAAATGGCCGCCAATACTCTACAAAATCAAGGTAAACGAGCAAAAAATTAAAACTCCCCCCACCCTCTCTCCCTTGGATGTGCCTGTGTAAATGCAATTGTGCATTCTACCTTTTTATTAAAATACTCAACTACTTTAAATGCTATCTGCGTTTTTATGAACTGTTACTTAAATGAATGTTACTTAAATATTTTTTATTTTTATTTTTTATTTATACCATCTAGGTTAATGCTTTACTACATTTCACCTGATGTAAAGTGAAGATGTAGTCATAGGTGGTAAGGCGCATTAACCTATCAACCTATTCACTCTTCTCTTGAAGACACCCACATGGTATTTGGCCGGAAATACCGACGCGGGCAAGCTGTTCCAATCTTTTGCTGTACGAATTAAAAAAGACGAAGCAAAACACTTCGCTCGGACAAAGGGAATGTCCACAACGTAGGGATGGATAATGGATAATGTAATATTAACCATAATAATAAAAAATAACACATACTTTGATATTTCTGACTAATGACGCCCCGAGCCGAGGTCCGTGTCTCAATCTGAGACGCCCTCGGGACGTCGTTCATTCATATATTCATTAATATATTCTTTATTGTACACCACAAAATATTAAAAAAAGCAAAACACATACAAGTAGCACAAAAGAAGTACAATAGGCGTTCCCCATGGCGGCCCATCTGGCCCCCCCTTTTAAGGGCGGGTCTCCTGACCCACCAGCTCCCCCGGTGACGCTGTAATAGCCAACAGGGCTATCAGTATAGACAGAACAAAAAAAATACTTTGATATTTATATAATCAGATTTAGTCATTTTAACCTCTCATTTGGGCCGATTAACCGTAGTGACAGCTACTGCAACTGGATTGAGTACAACGAAGAACCATTCACATTATGGAGGACTACGCTCTGTAAAAACTACATCCTTTGGCTTTGTGTACAAACTTAGCATCTCTATGAAACTTCTATCATATCTACAAAAGAACTATCTCATAAGCTATTTGATCAGGTTGCTGGCGACTATTTCCAGTATCGCACAATACGTCACTGCCTGCAATATCATTCAAATAACATTCAAAGAGAGCGCCTACTCCATAGTCCTCAAAGGCCGGTAAAGCTTTTGTTGCATTTATTGCAATAGATCTTAGGTGACGGTTCACTGGACTTCTTTTTAATATACAGCTTTCATATTTATTTCTCAATACTCATAAATGACCTGCCATACCTGCAATGAACCTGTTTTTCCTTAATGTAGGTAATTATTTTATTTTTTGTTTTGAAAATTGTTTGTACCCCTAATTTAATCTACACTAAGTAATAATAAAGTATTAAAAGTCTTATGAAATAGCTTGTTATTAGGATTACCTACTATCAGTACTAGGATTATAATTAAAATCTTTCTGTATAAATTCACGAGATTAGATATTGTTTGAAAATATCTATAAACATGTACAGTCATGTTAAGCTTATTTAAATTTATATATGTATATATAGAATGAAAAGTAAACCCATACGCCGATACCGATGGGGAATCGCGACCGAACGGTTTTCCAGAAGTCGTGGGTTCCAATCCCTGCCCGTATCGGTTTATTTTTCATTCTGTATTTATATAAAAATTAGATTCTGTTGATCTTCCACTTGAGAAACTATGCTGTTATTCTATTATTTTTAAATAAATAATTTAATAAATATATTATAGCTTGGAGAGAGATAATTACATATTTGTAGCATATTAGTACTTAATTTAAAAAAAAACAATAAGTATTAAGGGACTATAATCAGTATAGTGTTTTATAAAGTCTGACGTCAAATGTAATTCATGATCCGACATTTGATAACCGACATTTATGCATTGCGTGATTCTATTTTCATTAAGATTCATGACTGACGTAAACGTAAGTATTTTCTGTGACTGTATGATCATGTCTTGATGTTTTATTATTTGGTATGTTACATTTTTCCCAAAAAAAGTCAATATCAAGAGTTGTCGAAAGATTTCTACAAAGAAATTTCAATCATATCATAAGGTCATTTTTTTAATAATAAATATTAACATGTATTAAGATCTGCGAAAGTTGACCTGAGCTTTTTTTTTATGCTACTAAATTTAGAAAAAAAAGTTTTATTTAACACTGATGCTAGCGCGTGACGATTAAACATGGGAACTCCAAAAAATATTTTTAAGTTCTGTTTTTTTAAGAACCATCTCAGGTAATCTCATTGCAGGTAATTATGGCCGTTATGATAAATGATCACTATAATTATTTTTTTAATTTCAATACTTTTCATTGCTAATTGACTTCACTTCAATTAGATTTATAAAAATATATAGATAACTAATAAATACCGACTTGCTAGATATTCAATAAGAAAGATCTTTCCTGACAAAATTTGGTGACTCCTAAGTAATTTCATTTCTCTTCATTGCTATTGACGTAAATAAATTTATTAGCAAAAGCCTGCAGTATATGTCAGAAAGCAGCCCAGTAACGTCAAATGACAATAAATACATAGGCAATTCATCTGGCCTTGCTTCTCACCCATCTGGTATAGTGGTCAATTGCCGTGACGAATCATTGAAAATGGCGAATATGGCGATTGTGATGAATCTACCGTGTGTACCGAACACGATTCTTTATTGTATGAAACTTCTGTTCTCTCCTCGGAGCAATCTGTTTTCTATACAAATCAAGGACACGTTATCTACATCTAAAGATATATCATGTACTCTTTCTCTTTTACAAATTTCTTTTCTGATATTTGCTTAAATTATCAATACAATTTTTGTCAAATGTAAAGCTAACAGTCCGAAGCGATCATATTGATTGCCATTACTAAAAGTAACGATGTTGTTTACATGAATCAATGGCGGTACAAATGGAGAGAATTTATTCAATAACGACTTTAATTGTGCAATGAACTTGTTAATATACCAATTTATTAAAAGTAACATGTATTTTGAACGTATTTGGTTACTTATTGGACTGAGCTATACCTATGCAATATTGTGATTTTATAAGGGTTGGAAGTTGGAAGATTTTATAGTAGTAGTAGTAGTAGTAGTAGTAGTAATAGTAGTAGTGTTAATTAAGGTGTTAATACACACTATGTGTACACTAATGGGTATACAAGGACTTTAAAATTCAAAGGCAGTAATTAAAATTTAAAATGCTTTTAAACACTATTTTTATACCAGTTATATTCGTGTATAAAAACTTTAGGTTCTAGTAAAACTTCCTTTCATTAATACTAAAAGGGAAATCCTAAGTGATTTCCATTTTTGTGGTTCAATCTTCTAATAATCACAAGTGATAAGAATTCGATGTCTATTTTTTGTGGGAAATTTTAAAAACAACCTCTTAATAATTTATAAATTAAAAATACAAACATTTTATTAGAGATAATAATATTAGATAATATAATGACTTATATGAATCTTGAGCTAACCCGACCGGTGTTTCTTATCACATAAAATTTTAAACTAGAGTGCAGTTCAATAGTGAGAAATCCACTTAAACTTTAGTACTACAATTCAGCAAAGTAAACATATTTTTATCATTTACCATATTTCCCAGACTATATTCTACTATACATGATAAGGCACGTAATATGTAAACTGTTTCATGATCTGAAATTCGAATTTAACAATATATATCTTTATATATTTTCAGTATAAAATGTTAAATCATGTAACATTTAAGAGATAATACTTGTTCTAGGTTTAATTTATAGCTCTAGATTCTAGCCCTGTTGTTAGGACTAGAAGGTTTGACGGAAAAATTGTTTTTAAATCACAAGGTATTTACTATAGCACTAGTTTATATCCGCGAATTCTCCCGCACTGATTACAGAATGGAATTGTCACATTTTTGGGAACTTCATGACTATTTATTAAACTTATTCACTTCATTAGTAATGATTTAAAAGTAAAGAGCTTGTCTTTCCTTCAGTTGCAATACAATAAAGTAACAATTCTATTGATTAGAGTGCATTTTAATAGTTTATATTATTTGAAAGAATCCAAGACTGTCCTGGTAGAATTTCTTTACCAGATATGAACAGGATTTAATTCCAATCTTATTTGGAATGACTATTTTTGAGGTAGTCCAAGACCTTTAGAACAATGTTAACGTAATTCGATTTACAAGCATTTAGCTTTAATTCGAAATTATACGATTTAAAATTGTTAAATTCAAATTGTTTTTCAAACTGGAGACAAACAAAACTAGCGACAAACAGTCTCCACAAAGGTAAAAACAATTTTAAACAAGAACACATCTAACGACGAGAACGTTATTCCTTCAAATAGAATTTATTCAATTTATTTTCTGTTAAATATTAAAACAAGGTTTGCTTACATTTAGTTTTTAAATGGGTTTCATTCCATTTACTTTTCCCAGCATACGGACCATTAAGATAAATATTTTGTACTAACACAGCCACGATATATTAAATTCAATTTGGTCGGGTTGTACACGTTTGTACAATCATGATATTATTAATATACATTATATTATGTATTTCAACTCTAGGTTACTTACATTGAAACAAGTTAGTGTAACTTCATAACCCAGTACCAATAGCTGAGACCATGCTAAGGAATCTTATATTTTTATAACTTCAAAAGAGTGTGTGTATGTGTATACTTATATATATAACATAACAAATAACCTGTGATTGTATACATCTATTATATATATATGATGTGACAGCTCATTTATTGATAAGCGTATTTTTTTAACATCTATAACGCAAACGAGCTGGCATAGTATTCTTGAGAAAAAGAAAGGAGTGAAGTGGAATAGAACAAACAGGAATAAGATATTGCTTCAACCACAAATGTCAGTCACGAAGCACCTAAAATATAAACTCAACATAGTTATTTTTTTTATTAGCCATTATGTTATGGAAGCTGTGTCTATTATGGTACAAGTACCGGTAGAACTACGTGGGCTACGCGGACTTAAGTATAATATATGCGCACGTGTGAAGAATTCCAGATAGAAGACATACATGTAAAAAAATATTTTTGTATCTTAATTTGAATGTCATACCAAAAAATAGTTTATTTTAGACAAAAAAAATAGTTTTTTATCCAATATTGTATATTTTTTGCTGTATATTTTGAGGTATTCAAACGACCTAATCAAACGATATACAATCACTGTTCTCCCCGCCCCGTTGATCGAGTGGTAAAAGCAGATACCTAACGTATAGCTACGTATAGCGCTATGGGGCTCGGGTTTGATTCCCGACAGGGACAGGCATGTATGTGTCGAGCATAGATGTCATTATTTCTGGGTTTTAGTGGTTTATTAAATATATTAGGATCACTGCCTTATATATTATATAAAAAGTTTTTATTTTAAGTTTTATTTATTCTTGAAACATAAAATACTATCGAATAACATTATAAAAACAACTGAGAATTATCCCAAATTGAACATCAACCACGATCTCTTCAGTGTAGCTACTTAGGCCGCCTACTATAGTATCCACAACTCTTGTCTTGAGGTTTGCCTTGATCAAATGCACTCTAAATGCGAAAACAGAACCTTTAAACTTTATACCGCAGTCACCGGTCCTATGGATTTGCTAGCTTTTTCATTGATTTAATATTAGTTAGGAAATCTTAAAACATGAAACAGAGAAAATTAATAGAAAGTTTTAACTTACAATAAAACTTACCTATTATTTTTCCCTAGGACATCACATTTCCAGTTTCTAGGATCTTGTCAATGGGAAAAGAATCTATCCAGTTCAGAGATGCTACGGCAGATCTTACAGATCCCGGAGAGGCTTCGATTTCGGCGTCTTTTAGTATTGATTTGATCCAACCGGCTATTATCGTTCTTGATGCGGCTTTAGGCACTCCTCTTGCTGTTATAAATAAATCCTTTAAGCTAGGTAAACTGTCACGACCTGTCTAGGTAAACCTTAGATACATGTACCAAACGGCGAATCCAGTAGACACAATCTAATAATCTATTAGGATTTGGCATTATTTCCCATCCAGACTGTCTGTAATTTGCATTATCCGTCTTGGATCCGAATCTTGGCCAAAGAATTATTTTATTGCCTTGGTGGATATACTGTTCCCTTTCTATTGTTAATAAGGTAAGGTCATGAACCCTACGTCCCGAGGACAATAGAAGTAAGATTGCGGTGAGTCTTGATACTTGATATAGATTATTTTCGTCCGGAGAATAATTATTCAAATATTGAATAACAATATTCGGATTCCAAATAGGTAGAGCAGCACTTTTCTCCTTGGCTACTGAAATGGCTTTGAGCATGTACTAATAATTTATGTAAACTTCGTGATTGGAATATGTAATAATATTGTAACGCTATTTTGTATTTTCATTTAAATTATTATTGACAGAATTATTTACAATAATAAATTTGACGCCGCACAAAAGGGAATTAGGAATAAGTTACTAATATAAGTTTAAAATGAATAACCGATAAAATTCGAACCAAATAACCGATAAAATGCTTATCGAATGCTTATCGTAGAAAAAAAACATGTTGTAAAAACGAGTTATTAAAAAATATACTTCTATATATCCGCTTTGCTTTGAAACTAAAATCCTTTCATATAGTATTCTATTAGGTCTGTTTTGTGTTCATAATTGTACCCAACATTGGCTAAACTCTAAACTACGTATTTTCTAACTCGAATCAAACTGTAGTACATTATGTTTACATACATTCTTGCATGCTATTTTCAAAGCCCATGATTTAAAATCCTTTCTGTGTTTGAATTTCTATTTATCTTTTAAAAGTCAATATTTTATAGTTAATATGTTAAACTCTGACAGCTTTCGAAAGTCACAAACTATGACTTTTTGGTTGTGATTGTTAGTAAGAGTTCAGTAACGTTTATACTATATCGACCATCATATAGCTCGATCGCAACAACCGCATATCTCTTACTTGCTTTTATGAATTAATACTCATTCTTAAAAGGCACTGCTGTTTGTTAGACTTGTGTAATGGGTGTGGTTAAGTAACATAAAAAAATAATTTCTATAAATAGCCTTCCTCAATAAACCTTTTAATACGAAAATCAGCCCAAATTATAATTTAATATTAATTTTTAATTTATTGGTAACTCTCATTCCCAAATAACACAAAAGTAAATATACACCCACTCCATTATCCAATTTGCTTTTAGATGGTTTCATGATTAAGGGCTCTTATTGTAATAATTACCTCCATTATGTTACCATTCCATTTACAATGTAATTTATGAAAGCTTCGTGATTGGAAATACGTTATTTCAAAAAATCTAAATCAAGTTATTTGATAGTATAATTGAGATAAGTTATTAAACCAAGAAAAGAAGTATCTCTAATCTATCTATACATATATAACTCTTATATCTTTAACATGTACCTACAAGCATAACATAAATAACATCACCATCACCGAAATTTGTTAGAATGTATATTATATCTCATGCTTTCACCCTTCCGTTTCTCAAATGCTAGGAAACTTACAATTATAATTATTGTTTCACTCTGACTGCAGGTGCACAAAATAGGTAATATTTACAGTGAAATATCAATATAAAAGGTCGGGGAAAAAGTCTTTTTGCTTAAAGTATGAAAGAATGTATGGTAATAAAAGAATCTTTGGCTGTATTATTTTTATTGGACTCTACATAATTCTTTAGGCTTTGTCAGGTTATTTTACGTTACAACAACTACGTTTTTATGATCAGAAGTTCCAAAATTTCTACAACCACGCGATGGTGTAACTACCTGCAAGATGGCAAAAAGTTATCGAACAAAACGGTACATATACACTATAAATAAATGTAAAGAAATATTAAAAAAAAGGTCTTAACTTTTCATATACATATAATACGAAAAATTTTTTTCCCCTACCCAAATCGTTGTACCGTTAGGCGTGCAAATTAATTTTATTTTTTAAACATAATATTACAAGTATATAGTAGATGTAAATACAATGTAAATGTTTTGAAAAATTTTGATTTTAATTTAGTCAGTTTTTCTGTTTATTTATTCGTGATAAATAAATTTATCCTATATAACTTATATAAAGTACTTTCAATACTTATTGCCTAGACGTGTATTATCTTCTATACATATTTTAAACTATACACTGATCGATTTCTGTATTTTATTTATTTATTTATTTATGTATTATGGAAACAAACGGTATAATAATATTGAATGATGGAAAATATTAAAAAAAACATAATGTACATTACAATTGTAAAAAAATATCTGTGATTAAAAATAAAAATATTTTATATAAAAATGAACTAGTAATATTCCTACACGCAAAAAATACTTGCAGGAGTTTGATGAAACTTTAAACGAGAACGTTATATCGAAATCGGAATCAATGCTTATTAAGTCGCAGGCACAACTAGTATATAATAAACTAATACTACACTAATTACGTAAAATATATTCAGTAGATTTTGTATGATGCTCATTTAATCAGACATATAATAATAATAATAATAGTAATAATAATGGGCGACAAATTTCAATATTTCAACTACTAAAATTTATTCGTCGGTCTCAATGTAACTAATTATTAAAATATATAAATTATTTCCTGTTCATGATCCTAATCACATACTATATAAGAAAAAGATGAATAGAAAAGTTTACTCAAACCATAAGAAAGACGCCTAAGTAATAAGTGTTTTCAGCGCAAATTGACAAACATACAAATAAAATCTTTTAATTGATAGGCTATTAGCTATGTTTTTTTTTGTTTTGACCTTTTAGCATCTTTCATTAAATTATCATTCACTAAAAAGTTGTGAAGTCAAAGAAGTCGAAATAGATAATTTTTCAAAATAATAATTTAGATAGAACTGGAGCTCTCCCTTACACAACATTATTTTTTTTATTTATTTATACTCAGATTCGATACATTCATTTTATGTGTGGAGTATATTAACACCTTCAATTAAAACACAACGAATTAAACATAATTAGAATTTTTAGAATCTACATGTTTCACAGTTCGAACGTTTTTGAGTCTTTGTTTTAGGTAGCCATAAATTTTGGCAAGGATTGTTTTTGACATTGCTTCAGAATGAACAAGATTTATTGCATCAGCTCCATCGTCTATTTGAGAGACGATATATAAATCTTTTATTCCGACCATAAAAATATTGGTAGAATTTTGGACGATATGAAATTGTGTTAATAACTCTACTTAGCCAAATTCTAACCAATGTAAATAAAGTTAAGTAATAACTAATACGTAATATATATTATACGTAATATATATAATACATACTTTTATATTTACAGAAATAACCATTCCAAAGTTGATTTATAAATATTATGTACTCACTCACTTTTTTTTTCGGTATACCTATATGGCCTTTTCATTTTATTGTATTAATACAACAACTTCTTTTTATGCTTTTCCCTCTACTTAATTATTTACCTGGAAGAAATTGCTCTTCACCGAGTAGGCCGTCAAATTTGTCATTTCTTTTGTGTCTATTTTTGTATGATTCAGATGTACAATAAGAACATTATTTTATTATTATTATTGCTAAATATTAATCATTTATATAAGACTTGAATATCTATTTGGTCGCAATCACAAGGCCTTTAATTGTTATACAAAAAAATATTAAATATGCGTCATTATATAAAGACATTACTAAGAAAAAAAGATACATTGTTAAATTAAATCGACTTGCTTTCATTGAGTTATTCTACAGTACATGTTAAAATACTAATATATCTGAATATAAATATCAAAAAGTCAAAAATAAAATACTGTTACACATTATTAAAATTTTGAATTGATGTTGTATTTTATTTAATATCGGTCAAACAAGTCCTAAAATAGCGGAGTGACCGCTAATGTCAATAAATATATAGCCTATTTGTCTTGCCTTGCTCATTATCCATTCTATATAGATTCAATGGATGTAAATAATCAGAACACAATCTTGTTTTCTATTACTCTTCTCTCTCCGCAGCGATGTTCGTCTTATACACAGGTCAAAGGAACATCGTCTACATCTAAGGGTATAATACTAGAGTAGTAGTATTTTTTCTTTTCTCTTTCAAAATTTTCCTAAATTTTTGTTGTATTAGACTAGTTGTAAAGATTTGCTTACGTTTCAAATAAAGTGTCTATCACGTGGCATAAATATCATTCTCAGTCCGAAATTGAAAGCTGCGAAGCAATATTTACAGAAATAATAGAATATATGTTGAATATATAGCTAACGTGTCCATTGTGTCTTTATTATCGGAAGCGTACATGTGGAATACCATTACTGACCTAAAGATATTGTTTTTTTATTTTCAATGACGAAACACGTGAATAATATTTTTATTCATATTGCATTTTATGACTTTTATATTTCCTCTTAATTAATTATTATTAGTATTAAGTAGTTTATAGGTAATTATTAATTTAATATTTTTTATTTATTTTATTATTGTTGTTCTATTTATTTGTTATATAAATACACAGAAATAAAAAGGAGTCGTTGAAATCCTAATATTGAGGTATTAATCAATTTTTAATATGGATAACACATTATGTGAGTCACTCTAAGTTGTGCCTAACTATTACTATAGTATTCGGTAATTTCTACAAAGATACAGATACTACAGCTATTTATATGATATAGTATATAACTAAGTTTATATATATAGTATATAACTTTTATTTAAAAGTAGGTGACCATATAGCTTCAGTAACTGACATACACATTCTTTTGTTTTCCAATGAATTAATTATATATTTTCAATTATATTAAAAATTAAAGAAGTCTGCTAAAATTATAATATTTTTACCAATACCTTCACAAAGATGTATCCAATACAAATTACAAAAGTAAATATACACACAACCTACTTTATTATCCAACTTGATTTTATATGATTTTATGATTAAGCGACTTTGTTATAATAATTACAACTATTAAAATATTACTGTAATTACAATTAAATTTATATAAGTTTCGTTATTGGGAACACGTGGGTGATTAAATCATAAAGGTATTATAGTGCCTATATGGAATGTTCAAGTAAATTGTTATTGCTAAAATCAATTACATTAATTAATTAATTATTACGTGAAATCCCGTAACCCTTAATATAGAGATCTTTACTTTACGAACATAAGGTAAGAAATACTGTTTGAAGCCGGTAAAGAACCAGCATTTAGTAATAACAGATTATAAAACTAATACATTTATATATTTTTAATGTTATCTTCTCATATTGCCTGAATCTGATCTGAATCTGACCTAAATCTGAATGTGTATTACTTTAGGAACTTTATAAATCGAACGCCTTATGAAATCTTCGATGTCTACGCCGTAGTCTGCTACGAAGGGTATAGCTGAAAGTTTGCATAAAATTATACTCTGATAGTAATTTTATGCTAACCTCTTACTGCCTGCGGACAAGCAATTATCACAGCTTCAGTTATGTCCTGCAGACCATAAAAATGTTTTATAAACGAAACAAAATCATAAGTGCATTTGTTTGTATTGAAATGAAATTTCTGAGTTCTTATAAGTTCATCGACAAGATGATGCTTTTTATTGAAGACTCTTTCGTTAACGTTCAACTTTTATTAAACTGTTGCCCGCTCACACAACTTTTTAATTTGTGTAACTCTTTTATCCTACCTTTATAATTGTAATATTATTGCATGTTTTTCAATATATACTAATCCTTTTAATATTAAAAATAAGAAAGTTTGTATATTTTATTTGTCCGGATATCGCGCAAAAACAAGACAATAGATTTGCACACAGGTAGACCAAGACTTCAAAATAGACATACAAATATTTTATATAGACAAATTAAGCTGAATAAGCCTAATTAACATTGTTGTGATACTTTATTTGAATTTAGGCAATGTCAAAATTTATAATGTTTTCGTTCCCCAAAAAGTCTAACATTTTCACGGGTAACAAAAAATGGTTATAATTACCATATCCTCTGTAATTATTTTAATTATTATTTCATTTATTCATTTACTCTTGTCTCCACCTTTGAGCATCTTATAGCCATGTAAGTTAGTACTAATTAGTTATTATTAAATTATGTTTCATGAATTTGTATTCATTTGAATTCTACAGTTGTGGCCTGTGTAACTAACCCGCTATGTCAAGTTTTTATAGTTTCATTAATTAATAATTATATACTTAACCATTTTTTTTAAATAGTAGTGTAGCTTAAGTAAAGTCAATTTATATAATGTCAATTTATTTTTATAAAATTTGTAAGCAGAAAAGTTCATTTTACTATTTTGGTTATTCAATAAAGTTTTTCTTCAAAATCATTACTGTAAAGTAAGTTCTGTCAAAAAAAAAATCCCGTTACCAGTAATTAAAATGAGATAATTTTACTGTCAGGTCTGTCAGAACCCAAAAAGACACAACCATTAATCGTCATAGTATCACTAAGGCTTAATAATTGATCATTCTTTTTATATAAAATATATTCCATTTCTAAATTCAAAAATATTAAACCTTGTTAAATTACAAGATATTCTTTAAGTGTTAACGTAATCGCAAGTTCCATTATGTTTGAAAATGTTTAGCATTTTTGTTGTTGATTTGTTTCATAAAACTTTAAAACTTGCAGTAAAACTTTGTCTTGGTCAATCTAGACCTGGAAGGGTATTTATGTTTAATTTAATGTTTGTAAGCTGTATTTGTATAGTGATTCTGTTTTGATTCTGTGTGTTTCTGTGTTCACATTTGCCAGAATTCCTACAATACTTTGAAGTGAAAAGGAGAATTGCTGGCAGATGACCGGGAATTGTGTTTCACGTTAACTAATCGTTATACATTACATTTATACTTATGAACAAGCAAATATGCTATCTTGTTATTGCTTTTTGTCCCCCTCTTTGGTACAAAATGTATTCTCGGATTGGTTAATCTATGATAGTAAGATAGAATGGGAAAAAATTATTCTTAATTATACATATATAGCAACTGCTATTGGAAAAGATGCATATGCAGAATACATGATAGATTATTTTTATTATATTTTTGAAAAGTTATTTAATGTCGTAAAGAAAAGTAAGAACATATTTTTTAGTACTGATTATTTTATTTCTATATGCTATAAGTTAGCATATAGAAATAAAATAATTTAGTTTTTTTTTTAATACTTGTGGTAATACATAGTCTTCATAAAAGTTTTGCGTATTTTTTTAATAAACAAATAATTTTCGTAATAAAATAGTGGTAGTAGTGTGAAAACAGATAGATATAATGAAAGATAACATTTGAGCAGATTTTGTTTCTATAGTGACAGATATTCCGGAAAATGAATAAATAAACGTGGAGGTGATTTTATTAGGCTTATGGGCTGTAAGATGGGTTTGAAAGAATACATGGCGGGTGGGATTTCGGTAAGCGTGATTATGAATGTGAGGTATTCTGGAGACCGCTATTGCCTTCGACTTGCCTATCACCAATACTTGGTTTTAAAAATAAGATGAACTTCTAATCACCTACAAAAGGCCGTCCATAAGATGCACATTGATTACTTTTTAATAAGGAGGAATAAAATCTATTCATAACATGTGTTAGCTTGTTAAAAAATAGAGTCTTGATCTGTAATTAATATTGAGTATTTTATAGATAATTATAATTATTTTTATAAAAATAAGTAGTAAATTCTATTAAACGTAACGGTTATTTTGTGAACTTTTATAAAGTTTATATCAAATATTATTTTTAATGTATTTATAATATATTATTTATGGTGAATTATTAGAAAATGTTTTAGTTTATTTAGTAGTTTACTTTTGACTTCCGATTAAAGTGTCAAAATTTCATATTGTTAGTCATTACAAGACTTGTAAATAAAATTTAATGAAGTTCTTAGATTTCTATAGAAGGACATCAGTCTTCGTTGGGCGCGGAAGCAAGTCAGTGATCAGATCCATATATTGATAAGTAATAGTTATTTAAACCAAGTGTTATTTATAAAAATATAAAAGGATCCATTGATGAAGAAACCCTCTTTTATTTTAAAGTGTAAAATGTTAACACATGGGTTCCTCAACAATGGAAGGAAATACTTACTACTATACTATACTAAGCTCACTACATCATTGAACTTTTCGGTGTTTTCACCGACTGACCGGACCAGTGTGCTAGTTAGACTGTACATTGCACTAACCAACTCCACATCTGTGCTAGTTGTACTGTACATTGCACTAACCAACTCCACATCTGTGCTAGTTGGACTGTACATTGCACTAACCAACTCCACATCTGTGCTAGTTAGACTGTACATTGCACTAACCAACTCCACATCTGTGCTAGTTGGACTGTACATTGCACTAACCAACTCCACATCTGTGCTAGTTGGACTGTACATTGCACTAACCAACTCCACATCCGTTCTAGTTGGACTGTACATTGCACTAACCAACTCCACATCTGTGCTAGTTGGACTGTACATTGCACTAACCAACTCCACATCTGTGCTAGTTGGACTGTACATTGCACTAACCAACTCCACATCTGTGCTAGTTGGACTGTACACTGCACTAACCAACTCCACATCTGTGCTAGTTGGACTGTACATTGCACTAACCAAATCCACATCTGTGCTAGTTGGACTGTACATTGCACTAACCAACTCCACATCTGTGCTAGTTGGACTGTACATTGCACTAACCAACTCCACATCTATGCTAGTTGGACTGTACATTGCACTAACCAAATCCACATCTGTGCTAGTTGGACTGTACATTGCACTAACCAACTCCACATCTATGCTAGTTGGACTGTACATTGCACTAACCAACTCCACATCTGTGCTAGTTGGACTGTACATTGCACTAACCAAGTCCACATCTTTAGACATACATTTCTGTTTGAAGCACCACATAACGGGATAAAATATCATAATAAAATATTCTCTCTTAATCGACTAATACTATCCATGTGCATGTTTCTGTGTGCACGTCTATACTTCTTGTACGGACGGAGAGTGAATATTGCATTAGTCGTACCTCATCCAGACACAAAACTGAACTGGTTCTCCATAACCTTACTCTCGTCACGCATCCTTCTCTTTATCAACTTCTTCCTCACACATTCATTCCATGTGATATGAACTTTATTCTGTGATAATTGATATAGACTTCTGCATCCTATTTTTGTAAATGGGCATTACAGAACTATTACACAATTTACCGAGGATCACTTTTATATATTTTTTATCCAATACAACTAACTTAATAAGTAATATATATATATATATATATATATATATATATATATATGTGTGTGTGTAAATGTATATATCTACATAACATACACATCTACATAAACGTCGTATGTAATAATCAACCAACCTTAAAAATTTCAATAGCTTGAATCACCCTGGCAACAGCATTTACTTTATACATATTAAAGCATAGTTTCATATTATAATTTCGGATATTTCACAAACGTTCCGGAACATTAAAAATTGCTGAGTAACATTTGAACGTTTTCATTCTTTCATTCTCCCAAGGGTATAGAGAGTTATATCCTTTGAACCCAAAAACCAAAATGGGGAATATTCATTCGAGTTGAGTGTGTTTGAAGAAACTTTTTAAATTAAAACAGATATATTCAAATTTGTTTAAAAATGTAGCATTTAATTTGATAACGTAAATTATTTAGATATATATATAACATAAAAATTAAACTAATATGGATAGGGACTCGAACTCGCAACCTCTGGAAAACCGCCCCATCGCTCTAACAATTGAGCTAACACATCGCTACTCGCTTCGATGAATATACTATGCTTTATCCTATGCTTTTGTCTTTATCGGGACGCACTGCACTGGTTTTCAATTGTTTGATAATCTTCATGCCCCTTAACTTATAAAAAAATATCATACTTTATTAATACAAGTACAATTATTTAACTGTTTTGATAATGGTTTCATTTTATATATTTTAAAATTTTAAATATTTATAATTGTAATCATAAGATGTCATTATATATTTCTAATAATTATAGTAGAATTTCTTCTCCCTCCGATGTTTATTAAGTGTTTTTACGGGAACCTTACATTTTACGGGGTATCAAATAATGTACGTATTTCATTTCAAGTCCCATCCCGTTGTTTTGTGTGAAAAACTGTACTGCAAAATTTCACATGTAATATTAATAGGATTATTACGGTCAGCTAATAATCCTATTAATATTACGGTACGCTAATATATTACCCTACCATTATAATGGTAGGGTAGGTTACGGAAAGCTGACCAATCTAAAAGAGACTTCAATGATAAGGCATAGTTAAAAAGTTGGAAGCTGACCAATGTAAAAGAGACTTCAAAAAAACGCATAGTGAAAAAGTTGAAAGCTGACCAATGTAGAAGAGGCTTCGATGAAAACTCATAGTTTTACAAACAAATTTATTAGGGCTTCGAAATTTTAGTTCATAAAATAAAAATGGATAACTGAATAAGAATTGTGATTTTATTTTATTTATAAACTAATATATATTTATAGTTCGCAAGATGCCTCTATAATCGAGCTATAATACCTACTGATCTGCGGGCAGTCTAAAGTTAGGTTAAGTATAAAATTATACAACGGTCTAATGTACGTGTATATGTATGTATATAAGGTCAGCAAAAAAAATAAGGCTCCAATATCAGAAGTAATTTTATGTTAATTATAGTCAAATGATATTAATGTATCCTAAAAATTTGGTATACCTTTTAACAGCGGGGATAATACAGCTGAAAAAATATGAAGGAATGATTTTAAATGTCTATATCGTTTCTGCTTTTAATTATGTTTATATATTTAAATCTATTATTGTTTTAACAGACTCTGTAATATGAAAGAACTGAAGGAAAGCTGGTCGGAATTAGTTTTGTTGGTTTAGGTTGGTAAATAATTTCTGTATTTTAAAGCTTATGATATCAACTGTTGACTTTCCAAGTCTAAAGTCTCAGATGTAGTTTTCGTAGGCTACGGAGTAGACATCGTAGCCGTATGTAGCACTCGACTTCTATGTGGATGTAAGAAGTTGTTTCTTTTTCAAGTCTTTTACCGTCAAATGTCTATTTAACTACGGATATATAGCTACAATCGTAGACTTGTACCTCAAGTCTAAATGTAGGTCAATCTAGAAAGGTTTTCACATTGAGACAGTTTGAGCCTTATTAATTTTGCCTCAGACCTCAAGAAATATGATAAAAGTAATCCTCAGCTTCTGTTGTTTTATTTAAATAGTTCAAGAGCTTCGTTAGCCAGACGAGTAGAATCAGCAATATTTTTAGTTTAAATTTTGCTCGTTACTGAAGAAAGTTTTTAGAGAGCTTTATCTATTTTCAAAAACTTTTAATAAATAGAAAGTCGTGTAATATGTACTCGTACTTGTAAAGATATTTTTGTAATATTACCGAAAACGACATTAATTAGGTCCTCTTAAAATTATCTGTCTTTGCAACAGATGCTTTAATATATGCTATAATTATATATTTATATGTATATAATTCAAATATCACTTCATTAAAATAGTCTAAACCAATTTAATTATAATATAATAAATTATTTATACTAAACACAAAACCAACTTATAGATAACTGTTAGGGGGACATAAGTTTTTGTAACATTTGACATCTTAATGACAATGTAATTACAAGTATAATTATAATTGTAGTGTTGTTAGTATTAGTTATGTACGAGAGATCTTGCCGGTATCATAATAAATCATGGTGTAAATAAAAAAATGTTGATATTATCTCTCTAAGACACCTAAGTTTGTTTCGGTATGGATCTATTTTCATAACGTGTTAGTACTTTTATTTTATCTTTTCTCTCTTTATTATTTCAGTACCAAATTAGAACAGCAATGTTATACTTCTGTCATTCCATGGATTAATCCCACTCTCGTTGGATTAATCCAAGGAATGACAGACTCCGACGTTCTTTGATGTTATTATCGCTTTGAGTAATATTACCGAGAACGGCAATTAATTTATTCACATAAGGTTTCCCCTTGAGAAGATCATTAATATTATATAAATCAACAGAATTCTGTAAAAAAACATTTAGCTATATAATTTTATAAATTAGAAAAATATTCAAGAAATCTTTATTTTCCGGAGCCGATAAATTTATTTAAAAGATTAAGGCTTACAAAATCTTCTCATTGAAAAGTTTTCAGTTTAAATTTTTTTTCCTGCGTGTGTCCCTTTTTTCGCTTTTTATTTATTTCGTTTTTTATTTTGTAATGTTTGAAGAGGAACTCCCATACAACCATAAAATTAAAAGGTCCATTATTTTGATTTGTATTTCAAAAAAAAAGTATCAAGGCTTCATTTCTTATTGGAAAAAGATCGAATCCAGAGTGAATACAATACAACGCATTGCTACCACACAATACATTTATTTCCATTGTTTATAGGAAATGTATAGACAACAAGAATAACAGTCTTCGAGGTCGAAAATCAATAACGAAATATCCGGAGCTGCAAATCTTAAACTCAAACACAATAAATTGAGGTCACTGAATTACATAAGGAATGGTTATCAGTGAGGGTTTTTTTATATGAAACATATACTATAATATTCATTTATGTATTCCTTAAAATATATATTATTTAAAATTATTCCAGATATTATTTAAAATAAGGTTTTACTTAACTTGGAAATACTGCATTATACAATGTATATTGTTAATGCAAAGACGAACTAAATATCACGTAAGAAACTTTTATTTTCCGACGCTGGAATTTAATATACTGTGGTTAAGTGATACGACGTAATTACTCTACTTTCTAACTATTTTGTTGTCAGTTTGTGAACATGTCAAATAGTAGATTGAAAATCATTTTAATGGTTAGTGTAAGTAATTTTCGATCTCATATTTCTCGAAAAACATGTTGGATTAACTTTTTAAAGGAGGGATGTTTTTGTGTTAAGCTAATTTTCTTACTTTTTTCAATTTGCTAGTCAAACGCCGCTGAAAGTCAAAAGTGAAGCCCGGTGATGATGACCTTTACACACAGAATATAGTCAACCCGAAGAAGATTAGAATAATAATATATCAGGTTCAGACCTTGGAAAGAAATGTTTGTGTAAGAGTCTTGATTTTTTAGAATATCAGAGCTATAAGTCATAATGAAAAATTAATTAACTGTAATATCCAATAATATTACATTACACAAAATACATCTAATTGTAATGAAATATTTTAACAAGTTTATTGCCCATTTAAAGTTGTTATATAATACACTTTTTATTTAAAATTATTTTATGGAGAAACTGTAAACACGATGGACCTAATGCTTAAGCACTCTCTACCAGTCAACCTACATAGTAAACAGAAATAACAAATAAAGTGGCATAAAATAAACTTATACACATAAAAGAATAATACACATAATAATAATTTAAAGATTATATAAAAGTAATATGATGCAATAGGCATAAAAAATATATACACGTGTATTATTGATCCGTGAAAACAATATCGTAAGTTCAGTAATCATATTACATATGTACTCTTCCGACAATAAAGACACAATGGACACGTTAGCTTTACGTTTAACATGGATTCTATTGGAAATAAAAGCAATATTTCTTTACAATCTTTGTTTAATCTAGAGACTTGAAGATGATAAGCCACGTGATGAATACGATATGTTTTAAAATGTTGGTAATTGTTTACAACGAGACAAAAGCATACAAAAAATGAGGAAATTTTTGAAAGAAAAAGAATAAGCAATTCTACCAATATTTAATATCCTTGGACGCAGACGATGATCCTTTGACCTTTGGCAAGAGTAATTGCAACATGTTGTGTTCTGATTAGCCACGCTAATTGAACTCTATTTAGAATGGACGAGAAGTAAGGCAAAAGAAATAGGCAATCTATTTATTGGCATTAGCAGTCACTCGACTCACTGAAATTTGTTGTGCCGGCTTTATATCATAACTTCGTCAATAACAAAGACAGAATCAGACTTCTTCATAGACTTACAAAGCTCTGGAAAGAACGTTGTACTTTATAATTAGTAAGTTATTATAACTAACTTAAAAATTGGATAGAGTCGTTCTCGTAACAAATGTTTTGGTATATTTCATATTTTGTATACTGCTCAAGTATAACAATTGGTAAAGAAGATTATTTTGAAATAATTTAATTAAACAAAAGAAATTAAATTTAAATATTTAACTTCATTAAGTAACTTCCGTGGGAGTTACCTACTTTTATTTTATGTGTTCACATTTTTTCATTTCCTACGTTTTATATAGCATTATAATTTTAATGATATACTATTTTTAAAAAAACTTTTCATTACTTACTTCGTTCTCAATGTCTCTCCTTATATGTAGGATTAATATAACTATGCAAAGACATTGAGACTCACTTTTTTGTGGGCGTATCCGCAGAGAGCATATTCCGCAACCAAATTAAATGTCAAACGACCAACAATATATCTCTCTCTCTCTCTCCATATGGCTTAAGACTATAATTATACATAAAAGTGTATATTAATTGAGTTGTCGTTACTTTATTCGTATGAAACTTAGGAGTAAGTATTTGCGTAATTTATGGTGAAATACCAATATTATACACTACTTTTTTTTTGGACGTATTATACTTATTAAATTTAAATAAAATATTTGATATTATCTTGTTTGTGACGGTTTGATAAATGGAACCGATTGTATCTGCTTATCATGGTAGCAGCAAACTTTATACAAAGCTACCTTAGTAGCTATGATACTATAGATCTTAATCTATAGTATCATACTCCAAACATACCGTAATGCTTTGATATCAGCTATGTCACCAACATTTCTGAACATTAAAGTTATTTTGTATAAAATTATTTAGTAATATCTAAATGTTTTCATTGACTCAAAGGAATAGCTATTGTTCGACTTCAAAGTATGACTTTATAATTCTATAACAGCCAACATGGACGTATAACCGTTTGAGCTATAATAAATATATTATGTAAAACAATTGTTAATAAATTACCATAGATTTTCATTTAAATAGTAATCAGTATATCATAAAACAGTTTCAGTTAAAAATAGGGTCCGTTAACGATATAAGTATATCTATCATTAGGCATCTTTAAAAATAAATTACTGTTTTATCTCATTCATAGAAGGATTACTTAATTATTATTATTATTATTATTATTATTACTATAGAATAAGTAAAATGGTAATAGAAGGCTTTTATCGTACTTAATTTACATTTTGACTTTATTTAAATATTTAGATTCAAGAATAATCATTTAAAATTCATTGAATCACGTTCAGCTTTCATTTATAAACCTTTATATTCTCAGCTTATATAAAGATAAGAATGATACAAGAAATATAAGAATAATCGTACCTAGGAATAAAGTAGTGATATTTTAAATAATGAAAAATATGACAATTACGAAGTCATTATTTGAAACGTTATAAAACAAAATAACCTAAATACCATGATAAATACTACAACACTGACAATTTAATTAAAATCTTTTATTAAGAACTATATTCAAGTAATATGTAAGTTACGATTCATATAATTTATGACTCATATTGAACATTAATAATATAAAAGTAATATTCTTATTGTTCACCTGAATCATACAAAAATAGACGCAAAAGAAATAATACAACTTTGACGACCCACTGGTGAAGAGCAATCTCCAGGTAAACAATTAGATAGAGGGAAAAACATAAAATACTTTGTGAACATGTATTTATATAATAACAAGGACTGAGAAAATCTTTATTTACAAATAATAATATAATAATAATAATAATAATAATAATAATAATAATAATAATAATAATAATAATAATAATAATAATAATAATAATAATAATAATAATAATAATAATAATAATAATAGGATTACATGGCCTATGTAACAGAACGTATAGACTACCTGAAGCAGAAAGTTTGTGCGTGGGCAAATCGTATCCGTCGTTATAAACAACGTGTAAATAGGTATAAGCAGAATCGCATATTCCAAAGTGACCAAAGAAAGGTTTATAGAAGCTGGGAGGAATCTGCTACGAGTGTGATTGATGGGCAGTTACCAAATATGGAAGAAATGTTCACATTTTGGAAAAATATTTGGTCGGTGCCTATTAACCACAACGATGGTGGCTGGATGCGTGTTGTGAACACCTGCAGCCAATGGGGACTATATTTATAAGCCCAGACAATGTCAGGGATGCGATCCGTTCGACCCATAACTGGAAAAGTCCTGGGCCGGACGGATTACATAACTTTTGGCTCAAATGGCTGCGGTCTTCACACGAACGTTTGGCTGGGCAATTCCAGGAAGCCATCGTGTCCGGATCCCTACCATCTTTTATGACGACAGGAATCACCTTTCTGCTCCACAAGTCTGGTAGTATCACGGATCCAAAGAATTTTCGACCTATCACGTGCTTACCAACAATTTATAAGCTTCTTACATCCATTTTGACTTCAAAATTAAACACACATTTGTATGCAAATAGCATTTTAGATCCCGCTCTAAATGGATGTAAGATTGGGTCTCGTGGTACTAAGGAGCTCCTCCTTATTGACATGGCCATTAATGAAAAGGTTCGCCGAGGTAAGAAGGGTCTCTCCGCCGCCTGGATTGATTATAAAAAGGCCTATGATTCGGTGCCTCATACATGGTTAAGACGAGTACTAGAAGTGTATAAGATTGACACAGATTTATGCGCTTTTCTTGATTCATGTATGAGGCAATGGACAACGGTCCTTTGTCTTCCAGGGGGCGGAGGAAGTCTTCTTACTTCCGAACCTGTAAGGATTGAGCGAGGTATTTTCCAGGGTGATAGCTTGAGTCCTTTGTGGTTTTGCCTGGCTTTGAACCCCTTAAGCACGTGACTTAGGGATTCAAAACTGGGATTTCGCTTTCGCAGAGGGGGTGAGATCATTTCACATCTTTTGTACATGGACGATCTCAAATTATTTGCACCAAATAAAGCAGATCTGGTATCATTACTAAGCGTTACGCAAACATTTAGTAATGACATTAGGATGGAGTTTGGTGTAGATAAATGCGCGGTTGCACATGTGCAGAATGGCCGAGTTGTAAATAGCGAATATTTACAACTCTCGGAGACAATGTCCCTCAGATCCCTCTCTGAAACCGAATCCGACAAATACCTTGGTATGTCGGAATGCTTAGGCATACTAAGTGGGGACATTAAACAGCTAGTGAAGGAACGCTTCTTTAACCGCTTGACAAAAGTCCTAAAAAGTCTTTTGTCAGGAGGTAACAAAGTGCGTGCATTCAACAGTTGGGTAATGCCCCTGCTGATGTATACTTTCGGCATATTAAGGTCGACTCAGACCGAATTAGATGCCCTGGACAGAAAGGCCCGAAAACTATTGACAATGTATCGCATGCATCATCCGCGCTCATCAGTGATGAGATTGTATATTCCACGGAAGTGTGGGGGTCACAGCTTCCTTAATGCCAAGAACTTACACAACCGTGAGGTATGCAATCTTAGAGAATATTTCCTTCATGCTGAGTGTGGAATGCATCGGGACATTGTTGCAGTAGATAAAGGCCTCACACCGCTCTCCTTAGCCAAAGACAACTGGCATAAACCGGTAGTACTTAGCACTGACGACCGTATAAATATATGGAAGAGTAAGGAGCTTCATGGACGGTTCCACCAGGCACTCTATGGGCCTGATGTAGACCTTCTGGCGTCCGTGGCTTAGCTACGATTTGGTGATCTCTTTGGAGAAACCGAAGGTTTTGCTTGTGCAATTGCTGACGAAGTTGTCAAGACGAACAACTATCGGAAATACATAATAAAGAATGGCACTGTTGATATATGTCGTGCGTGCCACCAACCTGGGGAATCCATCAGACATGTTATTTCCGGTTGTTGTCGTCTTGCCAATGGAGAGTATTTGCACAGGCACAACCAAGTAGCCAAGATTATCCACCAAGAACTTGCTCTTCAATACGGTCTGGTACCTTTTGAAGTGCCATATTATAAGTACTCACCGGTGCCAGTTTTGGAAAATGGTCATGCTAAGCTCTATTGGGACCGATCTATCATAACGGACAGGACTATTGTAGCCAATAAGCCTGATATCGTGCTGGTAGATCGGTTAGAGCGCCGGGCATTTCTTGTTGATATCAGTGTCCCGTGTGACGCTAATCTTGTGAAAGCTGAGAAGGACAAACTGTCAAAATACTTGGACTTAGCTCACGAGATTACCGACATGTGGGATGTTGACTCAACAATAATTGTCCCGATGGTAGTTTCCGTCAATGGTCTTATAGCGAAGAGTCTCGATCATCATCTCAAGAGGCTCTCACTAAAAAACTGGATCAAGGGTCGGATGCAAAGAGCAGCAGTTTTGGGTACGGCACGCATTGTGAGGAAGTTTCTTTCGCTGTCGCCCTAACCACCGACGGACTGGTTGTAAGGCCCACGTCGGCGGGATACTGTTTTTTATATTTATATTTATAATGTTGTTTTTTTTTAATGTTATGTGTATAAATGTAAATAATAAGATTAATATGAAATAAATGATAATAATAATAATCTTTAATGGACTCATCATAAGTCATACAGAAAACAGATTACCCCGACTCCTGCACTTGCAGTGCTGTGTTGCAGGAGCCAGTATCCTCCCCTTGATTACAAGTTACAACATCTTATGCCTTTAGGAATGAGTTATTAATAATTGTGAAAAACAAACACAAAATAAGTAAATCAAAAAACAAAAAAAAAATACAATGTGAAATTTTAACCAAAATTAACATTAAAATTTAAACAAAAAATAATAAGATTCGGACAGAAATAAACATTTTATAAGCGTGTTCAATTCTTCACTGTTTTATTTTCTCTTGAATCGTTTAAATTTACCATCATATAATAGGAGTAGAAATAAGTGAGTACATAATATTTATAAAGCTACTTTGGATTGGTTGTTTCTATACATATATAGCTAATTATAATTTGGTTATCCAATCATGATAATTTTGAAGTACAATGAACTCAATTTCGTATTGTCCAAAATTGTACCAGTGTTTTGGTGGTTGGAATAATACCAGCTTTGTAGTCTCTTGAATTGCAATTAATCTTGGTCAGACTGAAGCAATCTCAAAAACAATCCCAACCTCAATTTATAAATAAAATAACTAAATTTATTTCAATAAATACACAAAAAACATTCGAATCACTTGACATGACACATCTAAAAGTTCTAATTAGAGGAAATTAAAACTGGAGCTGTACAAGTTCCAATTAAAATCTTTTAATATATTTATACACTTAGTTATAAAAGCTAATAAGGTTATCATAAAAAGAAATGGGGTTATCATAAGAAGGGAAGATATTATCATAAGAAGAAATTAAATTTGAAGACAATAGATAGAAGAAGACATAAATATATATATATATATATATAATTGTCTTCTTCTTCTTTTTTTTTTGATTGTATATATATATATATATACAACATGGTTTTTTGATTAATTTTTAATGTGTATGTAGGTGGTGATTTTGGAATGTTTCACATTGGTTCCGACGGACTGCGTTACCATGGCAATGTCAAATATTAAATAATATTATATTTTAATTATAGTCTGCCCTGACAGTTGGCGTTGCGATAGAAATAAGAAAAATATTTTAGTACTAGCGGCTCGATACGTGCTTCGCTACGTAAAAAGTGAAATTTAAAAAAATATATTGGAACAAATTCATTTATTCAAACAAAAAATCTTTATTTACATATTCATACGGTATAGATTGGTCGAATTATGATAAATGTACATGTAATAACGTTAGACATTGTGATAACTTTTTAATATACTTTTTTTTAAAGTTTGATTTTTTAAATTAAAGACGCGTGTACAAGACAACGTCTGTCGGGTCCGCTAGTATAACATAAATTTTATGACATTAACAATTTTGTTATGTGTTAACAAAAGTAATAAATGTATAACTAAATTTACAATTTGTTATGAACAATAAGTAACTTAACCAACGTAGGCCAGGCTCTTATTTCTTGACGTTATTTTCTTTTGTAATTCTGGAAGTCGTCATTTTCGTCGTCACTTTTGTATAACTGGAAACCTTCGTAATTTTCCTAAAATAAATATAGATTTGTCTTATATTATTTTTACAATTCTTTATATTTGTATAATATATATATATTTTAGTTATACAAGTAGAAGTTTTTCGAAAAGCGACTATATATATAAGTATGTCTATTTCTTTAACGGGGTCAATAACCTACAACGAGTGCGAAATCATGTATTCTTTATAGTTAAATCATCTTTCGGTTATGTCGACGTGTACGTTACGTATACATCTCGTGTTTCCTATTGCAGCTATATAGCTATAAATTTGGATGAAAATCATTTCTCTCAAAGTTATCTTCAATTTAGTATTAGCATTTACGATACGAACAGGTAAGAGAATCAAATAAATACGTAGGTAGGTATTTTAATAGGATTTATTAACCTACTCCTCAATCTGATTTTCTGCTATTTTTGCACAAACTTTTAGTATAGCCTTTGAAAAATCTTTCTTAATAAAATGACGTTTTTTCTTGGTTCAATGTGTATTACTTATCTAACATTCCTCACAAAATTTCCGAAATCGAAAATCTCGAAATTTCTCACAGTACCGAGTAATTTAATATTATTAAGAGATTCTTCCCCAGCCAGGGTACTGACTCCATAGCAGTCGGAGAATTCCCTGAGCCGTCTTGATTAGGCCGCCCTTCCTAATCAAGGGAGCGCTCATAACCACCCATTCCCAAAGGGCAAACGTTATATTATCGAACTTTAAATTATCAGCATACTTATTTTGGATTTATTGTTTTGAATATGTCTCTTTGTAAAACTAAAATGATATTTATACCAACAGCTTACCTAATCAGAGTTGGATACCATAAAACATTATGGTATGAAATTAACTAGAATGGACTAACTTTGCTGTAGTTTTGGCAATAAGAGATCTTATTTGATTATTAACGGCAGAACTAAGTTTACCAGGCAATACAAGTATAGGGCTTAACTTTAGAATACTTGTAAATATTTATATAAAATAAAACTAATATTCAGAACGTTAAAAAAATCACATTTATTACAATCGAATAAAAAAATAACATGTTTAAATATTTTTTTCCCCAAGCAACAATATTATTAATTATTATATAATGGTTAGGTTCAAATTAATATGATAATAAATGGCTTCAATATGAAGGCAATATTAGATTTTAACACTTACATTGGTTTGATTTATATTAGGGTTGGCACTCCTTTAAAGTTTCCGAAAGTGGAGCTCTCTATTTAAGGGACAAGTTTGGGGAATAGTGCTAATTAACATTAGGATAGACTAATTCAAATAATGTACTAACTGCAAAGTTAGTACATTATAATAACATTATACAACAAGTTAGTATATAATATAAGGTTAAGATATTAAATATTTAACAAAAGGTTCGAAATCAATATCTCTATTCTAACGTAAAGATATTTAGTACATACTTACTACTATGTATTTGATCTTTAAAGCTATTTTTATAACGGTGAATACAATAAACTGTACCTAATACAAAGACTATAATTATTGATATGTTTGACTTTAAATTTCTTTAATAGATTTAGAAAAATAAACCGATACGCACTGGGATTAGAACCGAAGTGATTACAGGTGGGAATTATCACATTCTTGAGCTCTTCATTAGTATTTTTAATCATTATTCTTATTAAGTAATATTGTAAAAATGAAGTTCATACTTTGTCTGTCTGAATAAGTTATAAACAAAATAAACTAGACATTCGCTTATTAATATTGTTTGTTTTAATCTTAGAACATAACTTAGACTTATTAATTAAGTATATACCTGTGAAAAGTCTCGATATCAAAGTCAAGACATGGTTTTAGTGTCGATATATATTTATTTGATACGTACATGTTAAAGAAATACTTCTACTTGGGTTTAAAACTCTGACAATCTAATGTTTGTATTTGTCTGATATAAAGTATTATGTTAATACATATAAAATTTATTATTAAGACTAAGGAACCTACTTAGTTAGTAGCGGTAATTGCTACTGGGTAATAATATGACAACATTATTATTGTTTATTACAGTTCCTCTTTAATATTAACTTTAGAGTTCTGATATTCTAGGAATCCAAGATTGTCCCAGAATGATTTCTTTCCAAGGTCTGAACAGGATTTCATTCCAATCTTATTAGGACTGACTATATCTAGGTAGTCCAGTTCCTTAGCCCCAAGTTTTACATTTTTCCATTCAGGAGCATTTGGCAATTTCGGAATCCTGCATGAATATATAAAAACCATTTTTAACAACATCTTTAGTTTACTGTAAGAACGTTATTGCTTTAGATTCATTCTACATATTAGTTTTCAATTACATTTGAAACTGAAGGATTGCTTACATTTATACTTACTGATATTTACAACAATATATTTGGAAGTAATTAATTATTAATATATTATTATTTCATCCACAAGATATTAAATAAGTACTTTGGTCGTATCGGAAACATTTGGTAATGTTGATAAAAATAGCATAGGTCTTACCCAGTACTAGCGTAGCTGTAAACCATGTCAAGGAGTGCATCTCTCATTTTTATGTCTTCAGGAGAGTCATCAGTGTACGAGAAGTACTTAAATATGAAAATGACGTCATCAGCGTGACTGACTCCTAAAAACCAGAAGTCTAGTTTGTAACAAACATTATATTAATATATGATGTGATGGATAGCAATTGTCACTCTGGACATCTGTAAACCAAAGTGTTAAGTAAAGTGAAAAAGAACACAATTAGGGATTGGGAGATGGTCGGGATGCCGGCTCTGTCGAAAAATATCAGTCACAACAAAAGAACACAAACTCACCGTAGTTATTTTCATTATTAGCCATTAGATTAGAAAAACTGTGTGTGCCGCGGTAAGAGTACCGGTAAAAGTACGTAGGCTGTCCAGACTTTAGTGCGTGTAACTGCGCCATTTTTCCCACGCTTACCACAAATAGACGATCCCCTAGCGCCTGGACGAAAAATTGGATGAATGAAATAAAACAAAATAATCTTAACTTTTTTTACGTTTGGAAGCAGTAGAAAAATAAATCACTTGAATTATTAAATAAAACTTGTTTCGATTGCTAATCATACTTTATGTTATTACTTTCATAATAATACCTGTACTAATTCAGGGAAGGTCTCCTGTCCAATTGGCTTTCCCCCCAAGTATTCTTGCTTAATCTTATTAGCAACACTGCTTCTCATATCCAAGGGCAAGGTGTCGTTATATTCAAATATAAAACTAGCAAGGTTTTCCCATTTCGATTCTAAGTCGGATAAGGCTGTAGGTTCTGCTTGGTAAGCTAAAAAAAATGTTACAATATTTGCGGTCAAATAAGAACTTGACCTTACTTTCCAGACTTTTAAACATAGATGTTATAAATTTTACGGTAAGTGGTAGTAATAATCGGTCCTTGCCTATCGAAAATAGCTACTTTTTTACCTGCAGCGGGATATAGTCCCTCTTCGCTGGTGACGGACGCAATAAGCGGCAGTCGCTGCATGGCTCCCGCCGCCGTCGCCTGATAGGGGTACTCAGTGAGGAAGGGATCCCGAGTGTTTTTGGGCTCAGCGGTCGGAGTGAAAATTGTAAACAAATTGACGTTCCAATCCTAAAGAACACAATTAAATAATGTGTTAAGTAAACAGCGACGCTATATTTATGCTCCTACTATAAATGGAATGAAATTGTAATAATTTCTTGCAGTTTTTCTTAACGTATTTTCATGGTAAAAGTTATTTTGCTCTATTATATCGTGTGATTTTTATAGATAAGAAAATGATTTAAAATTATCAAGTAACAATACAACTTACAAACATCTTAAATTGGGCATCAACAACAACCTCTCCAGGTCTAGTCCTGAGACAGTCCACCATCTCATGGGTGTTGAAGGTCGGGCAGCCCACTATAGCAGCCAGAGTTTTTGCCTTGGATGGTGCTTTGATCGAATGAGTCCAAGGCCCGAGAGCAGAACCACTGAAGGCCATACCACGGTCAAATGATCCTATGGATTAAGCAGTTTTCATTTTGTAAAACAAGATAGTAAAGCAAAAGAGTGAAAATTCATAGCTAATAATTCAACTGGCCCAACGACTGTACATACTTGTATATATAAGATATAAAATTCTATTTATATTTTTACTACAAATCTTACTTCTGTTTTATGGAAAGACTTATTAGTAGTAAATGTTTAAGGTAATGGAACTTGCGACGGCATTAATATTTAAAGAATGCCCTTTAAAAGGCAAATTATTCCTGAATAATTGAATTAGCCTTAAATATATATTATTTATTGAAATTGAACACTATATTAAATAATTAGTGAGTTACAAGCTATCTAACATTAAAGTTATCATCTCACTTTAATCATTTCAGGGTTATTATACAATCGAAACACTGCTAGAAGTATAATATGTTGTAAACGAGCACATGCATATTATACTCTTCATAGAGAAAATAAATTATGATAAATATTACTAAAATTTAAACACTTAATCGGACTGACCTTTAGAAAGTGGCGACAGATAATGATAGTGTACACTAGCGCCTCCAGCGGAGCATCCGGTCAGAGTCACACTCTCAGGGTTGCCACCGAACATCTTGATGTTGTTTCTAACCCATTTTAGAGCAAAGGCCTGATCTTTCAGACCATTGTTTCCGGGTGCGGCTTCATCTCCGGTACTTAGAAAACCTATATTAGAATTACGTAGCAATTATTAGTATCTCGTTTTGTGCACAATAACATAATTCAGAAAGGTAAAAGACGTAGGTAATCTTTATTGATATAAACGTAAAAAAATGGTAATTTTGGCCTTTGAGGATAAATTATGTAAGTTTATAATTCTCACCTAGAGGTCCCAATCGGTAGTTAAACGTGACAACCACCACATCTCGATCCATGATATGATTGCCCTCATACAGAGACCCAGCACCGTACATAAACGCTCCACCATGGATGAAAACCACCACGGGTAAGGATGCCTCAGCATCAAGATTCGGTGTATGAACGTTCAGGAAGAGGCAGTCTTCATTACCTGGTAAGGTACCGTGATTTGTGTTAACTATGTTGTACAGTACATAGGTTGTTCATAGGTTGTTACAATATTATTTTCAGGATCATCAAAATGGTGTATTTATTATAATAAATCAGTTAAATCACTTCGGTCACCAAAATCAGAAAGATATATTACCTAATCGATACGCTCTTGTATACACTTTGGAACTAACTTGTATTAATTTCGGAACTTTTTAAATATATCAGGAAAAACAATCACTTTTTTAAATGATAAAATAGTATAATTAAATGTTACTTTAATGTTTTTTTTTTACTTTGTACATTAACATAACACATTTATACTGCCTTGGTATTCATAAAATTGTAGGAGCAAAAAAATCTTATCTCTATATTTTGTAACAACTCAATTAAATTAGAATGATTTAGTAAGCTTGACTAAGGATAATATAGAAATGTATTTAGTTCAACAACAAAATAATGTTTTTATGCAATATTGATAGTAAATACTTAAACAAGCGAAAATTTGTGTATTAATAGGGTTATTTCTATAACTTTAAAAAAAGAAGAGAAAAACCACTCTATAAAAAAAGCTCTAAAAAGGATAAAAATAATATTATTATGTACTTATTGAAGTCGTTGCGTCCGCTTAATAAAGGGAGAAATTGGATAGTTCCTTTTGAAATAACAATATCGAATCGTGTACACCAAGTCCTCATTCAGTAGCTCCAAAAACTTCGTTAAAGTTCGTACAACGATCTAACAAAAGGGACAAACGATCAAGGTCTTCCCACAGCTTAAAAGGATCCTGATCAAAAACCACACGCTCAACAACTTTTGCGGTCGTCAGCGTATAAATATATATCTGAATAGAAAAACAGGACGCTACATCATTTATGAAAACATTAAAAAACAATGGGCCCAGACGAGAGCCTCGGAAAACGCCTGAAGGTATTACAGATAAATTAGATGAGTAAATATTCATTACTACTTTTGAAGTTCGTTTTACAAGTTAGCATTCATACAATGTATATAAACCTAATGTTTCAATAGATACCGATTCAAAATGATAGACTTTTCCTCCATTGTATATACGCTTAAATATGATTTTGTTAATACTACACCGAAAAGATAGATTAAAATACATTCAGATACCTATAATAACTACAACATACGAGATAATGTAGATTTCCTTTCTTATCCTTATTTAGTAGACTAGGGCAAACAGAAATAAAACTACAAAGAAATAGCTATAAATTTTAAGATTTCTAAGCGTTATGCGATAAACGCGCTGATGTCATCTTCTAACATATAACAGAATACTTTTTAAATAAGTACTGGATATATTTTTAAAGGAACTTAATGTTCCTTTAAAAATATATGCATATGGATATATGGTAAATATTTAATGTTATACTAAAATATGTACGTTATGAAATAAATGAGTTCATATTCATTTCATAACTAGTGTTATGCTAAGTAACTAACCTAAACTAACTCAATTTTACGAGATTAATGTGGAGTATTTTTTTACGCTCAAAAACTTTAATCGCCAATTAATATAACTGTTTCTAATGTAACACGATCAATAAAGCACAGCAATAAAGAACAATTGCCATATATCAAACATGAAAAGCGGTCAAACACTAAACATGAAGATGTATCTGTAATTCAATTGTTTTCTTTATAATAATTCGGTTTCGAATAACTGTAACATTGCAATATACTACCTAAATATAAAATAACCAAAATAAAAATATAAAAATATGTTACTTATTCGAAAAAAATGAGCTACATCTTTAAAATTAAAATGTAAAATAAAATTTTAATTATTCATCACGAGCAGTTAAGGTACTTATTAGTTCCACTGTTATAAAAACAGGATAGTTAGTATGCATTAAGTATCACAAAGTAGAAGCAGATAAAACTGCTTTGATATTGCTGATTTTTTAATTAAATTTTTCAAGTTCATTTTGAAAGAAAATTAATTTAAAAAACTTTTGTTAATTGGATTCTTTGTAAGTTTCTTGTGACTTTTATTTCTTATATAGAATTTCTTTAATTAAACAGCAAAAACAATAAATTCTCAAAGTTACATTTCGGAATTAAAATAATAGAATTACAGAATAATATTGGAATTACAAAATGTAAATAATTGCGAAAAATAAGCAACTATCTTCAAACTGGATTTATTCTTTCGATGCATTAATAATAATAAATGCCACTATATCTGAGATCGTACTTCTTCTCCTCCTAAAGTTTACACACTTTTAAAAAAATATATTGTAATAATAAGTCTACAATATTTATTTTTTGCCTACTTGTCTACTCAAATGGATGTCCATCGAACAATATGCTAAACATATCGGAAAAGTGTTTGTCAAGATATTTTTCTTTTTTATGTTTTATAATTATTAACATAAAACATTTTATAATTTCTTTTTATTCCTTTATAAAAAAATAATAGCTCTTCTTTCACATTCGATCTACATAATAATCTCTGGTGTTAAGTCTACCAGTGTTATTAAAACAAAAAATATATTTACCAATAATAGTCTTAAGGAATGGTTCATATTGAAGACAGACGGATAGAGGTTTGGAGGCGTCCCACACTCCTGGCCAGGGCTGTAACTGCTGTGGTTCCTACAAAAAATACTAATATTGAGAATATAGTGTTATTTACATTTTATTATTAATAAATTAGAAATACAAATACATTCTAACCAGGAACACTAAGGTAGCTTTGTTTAGCTGGACTGTTGACAATTTTTCATTGAATTAAAGCTACTTATTTTTCTTACAGAGTATGTTTTAAGTTTTAATATGCTTGAATAAAAGTTAATTATTTTTTTTCATTATTTAGTTCTTTTTTGAGTCTTTGATAAATTGTCTTAAAAGAATATTTTTTATAGATTATTATTATGTGAACTAATTCCTTACTAGCATTCTTATTAGGAAGGAAAAATATGGTTCTAGAAATTAAAAGCATATATTACATATAAAATTGTATTTTATCCAACCAGCGCTTGAAATAGAAGTTTTATATCTAAAACCCTACTTGAAGCTACCCCACAAGATAAATTAAAATAGTCAATAAATGTACACTAAACATAGCTACAATATATACCAATAATTAGAAAAAATCTATTATCTATTCTATATATGCTATTTACGTAATAAAGTAAAGAGGGTAAAATAATAAAAACGTTTTCTATTCCCGATTTGTTTCCTCTTAATTACTTAAATGAGACTACAATTTTATTAAACCACTACTTTTAATGTTAAATTTTTTATTAAAATTTAATATTGCCTCTTACCCGAAATCGATATTTGCCGATTGGCGGAGAAGCGTAGGGTATTCCTCGAAAACTGGCATAGATTCTACCATTAGTCGATTCCCTCCAAAGTCCTTGTAGTACACCATGGGAAATTTTCACAGTAGGATTCTCATCTTGGCTAGATACTGACACTAATAGCGATAATAAGAGTAATAATCTGTAAGAAGCCATAATCAAAACCACTTGCGCACGCGCAAGCGTTCGACCCAGACTGCCTACTATTATATTCTTAACTAATGTTTTAGCTTTTATATTTTTTTATCAAATGTTTGTTAGTTAATGTTTCTAACAAAAGAGGTTAAAAAAGTTTAGATATAAAAAAATAGATAACCTAAAATGTCAATAATAAAAGATAATGACTGCAAGATAATATGGCTCTTAAACTGATTTATTTCTATTTAGTTCATTGCTCTATTTGATTGATGCTTATTTTAATGTTTATTATTTATCTTAGTTTCTATTTTCTTCATCTATTTCATAACTCTTATTGTTGTTATGCGAAATTCACTATCTTATATTAAATTATTTATGTTCATGTGTATGTGAAAACAACGGGGCGAACGTTATTTAGTTTTTTTCTTTGAGCTATTCCCGCATTTGAAATTGTCGTCCTTTTGTCTCGTTTTTACAATCGTATAAATAACGAACACAAAGGAACGCTAAAATGTACATATCACAATGTAAAGACCACACACACAAACAAAAATACCCTTATTGCAAAAGTACCTACTCACTGTCTTTAGTATAAAAATTCAATTAATGTAATTTTTAAAATAACGTTTTTATATTGTAAATCGAAAATCGTATCGTAATATCATATGAAGTATCGTGAAAGTAAGTTCAGCATCCTCTTAACCTATTTATACGTTTGTAGTGAAATTGGGTAGGTAATTCGTTTAACGAGGTGTTTGTTTCTGGGCCTAAAAAAATGGTCAAACACTTTTGTATCACATTTAACGACGAGTAAAGTTTATATTATATCATAATAAATTAACCTAGTATAAAGTGGGTACATAAGGTGGTGTTTTGCAATTATAAGTAAAGTGAGACTTTGATTTATCTAGACACTTTGTTATATTTTAATTAGCATTACAGTGTTTTTGTAGTATATTAGATAAACTCTCATTTTATTTTTATTGAACCGCTCCGTTTTTTTTTTTACAGCGTCACTGGGGGAGCTCAGAAAGGGGAGGCCAGATGGGCCCCCATGGGGGACGACGTCCGCTCCGTTAGTTAGCGCAGACGCTTAAGTATAGCGACGCAATGGGGTTCGGGTTCGATTCCCGACAGGGACAGGCATGTATGTGATGAACATAGATGTCTTTATTTCTGGGTTTGATCGTTTATTAAACATATTCGCAGTATTTATATGTGTATTTCTATGTAATTGTATCGTTGTCTATCACCCTTAACACAAGCAAATAATTTGCTTACTTAGGGCTTAGATCAATGTGTGTAATGTGTCCTGTGATATTATTATTATATTGTTTTCTTAGAAATTGTTTGAAAATATATCTAATTTGTGTTACATTTTCTTAGTTTTCTATAAGATAACAATTGGCATTTATTAAGTTGTAGCTAGTTGTCCGCTAATTGGACGACAAACAAATGATTTTGTTTCTTTGACCCGTACTAAACTATTTGAATACATTTTCAATACTTATTTTGCCACTCATTTAAGTAAAATTTTAATTAAAATTCTTAATGTCAATTAATTTTCTTATAATATTTGGAATAGAAACCAAAAATGTTAGTAGTTTTAAAGATTTATGTTATTTTCAGATATGTTTAACCTCTTCAATGTCTTTTAATATTTTAATTTTTAGGTAAATAAATCGTTTCTTGGCTTACATATTTTAATCCGACCCTTCTAATGGCTTGCAGCAATCTTATTTAAGGAAAACCGATATACAAATTTAAGCCTATTAATTTGTAACCTACCTCAAATTATAACTCTTAATCTTTAAGGCATAAAGCTGAGGTTGCACATAGAACGCAGTAGAAGTGTCTTTTGGTTGGATTTCACATTTTTCTTGAAAGGATCCCAGGTCCCAAAAGCATGAGGCCTACCTATAACATGAGGCCTCTTGAATCCATAGGAATGGGAAGCTATCATTGCCCCTAATATAGGTACTTACGCTTCCATCACAATTTTTAATTTATGTTTTGTAAAATATAATGTACGATGTGTTGTAAAATATAGTGTTACGACTTTAGAACAAATTACCAACGTGTACACTTCTAAATTTACATTTTATATAATCCGCATCATTATTGCAAAAGGTATAGCAGAAACATTTAAAGATTAAAGAATTTGAGTTAAAATACATGAATAGAGATGATATATACTTATATATATTTAATATAATAGGGGTTTTAATTGAACTCAACCTTAGATTTATACATATTTTAATAACTCAATCATCTTTATTTAAACTTTAAACAAATACCTTACAATATTAATTTACCTCAATAATTAAGTATACACACATAATAAGTTTCCAACTCAAAATCAAAACATGGTTTGAGTTTCAATATGGTATGAACTACACATTCACATATTACTATGTTTAATATTATATAAGTAAAATATAATTTGTAATACTAGATTGCTGTCACTACTAATAAGTAGAGAAAGTTAAACTAGTAATTTAAACTAGCCACCTAATAGGAAGTCATTTCTTTTATAAGTACATTAGAGAAGTTAAAGAAATACTAAAGTGTGTGTATATAATTTCTTGAATATATATCACAGTTTGTATTCATTTATTACAAATCTGAAAACATTTTTTGTGGTTATTGTATTAAAACTGATAAATAAAAAATGTTATGTTCGAATATTCATCAGAGACAAACCGACGCGACGGTAGTAGTTGCAGAAAACAACATAAAACATTATTATTTGTCATTATAGTTCATCTTTAAGATTAACATTATAGTTCTGATATTCCAAAAATCCAAGACTGTCCCAGAAGGATTTCTTTCCAAGGTCTGAACAGGATTTCATTTCAATCTTATTAGGGCTGACTATATCCAGGTAGTCCAGTTCCTTGGCACCAGGTTTTACTGTTTTCCATTCAGGTGCGTTTGGTAATTTCGGAATCCTGCACAAAATTAAAAAAAAACAATTTGAAACATGATCACTATTAATTTTCTGCAATAATTTTATTCCTTTATATACAAATCATGGAATTAGTTTTCTTTGAGGTTTGTTATTATGTTATTTAATTCATTATTTTATTAAAAATATACATTATGCAATGCAGTATCTCGAAATGTCTTATTTACCTTAGCTCGTAACGTGAATAAAATATTTTAATTTCCTTACCCAGTACTAGCGTAACTGTAGACCATGTCAAGTAGTGCATCTCTCATTTGGATGTCTTCAGGAGAATCATCAGGGTACGGGAAGTACTTGAAGATGAATATGACGTCATCAGCGTGACTGACTCCTAAAAAAACATTTGTTCTTCTTGTAAATATTATATTGCTAAATATGTACAGGGTTATTTATAATTAGTTGACCACCTCTTGCAAGCAGCCTCTCTACGTCAATTCAATTAATAGTTTATAAAATTTTAGTTTTCCCATACAAAATGTATTTGTTGCCTCTGAACTGACATTAACTCAGAGCGTAGGTATGGCGCCCGGGCGTTGACCTTTTAAGCATTGAAAAGAATGAGGGAGCAGTTTTTTTTTGTTTCGTGTTTTTCGTGTTGTTTATCGAGATTTTAATAAAGTTGTAGAACAAATATTGTTGGGATTTATGTAGAGAGGCTGCCTGCACGAGGTGGTCAACTAATTACAAATAACCCTGTATATTTAATATATCATATGATAGGTATAAAACGTTATTCTACTTAATTTGGATGAGAGTGGGTTGGGATGCCAACTTCATCCAAACACAAAAAGCACAATACAAACTCACCGTAGTTAATGTCATTTTTAGCCATTATGTTTGAAAAGCTGTATGTGCCGCGGTAAGAGTACCGGTAGAAGTACGTAGGTTGTCCCGACTTTAGTGCATGTAGCTGCGCCATTTTTCCCACGCTTACAACGAACAGACGGTCGCCCAGCGCCTGGGTAAAGAATTGAATAAAGAATAAATTAATAAAAATATTAATTTTTCTCTATTATATTTTTAAATATTTATGTTTCTCTATTCTATTTTTAAATATTCATTATTATCATATACATATATATTTTTTTAGTTTTGTTCATACCAAAGATCTCATATATTTTTTTAGCTAGAAAATATAGTTTTATCCAATAATGTTTAATTTTCGATTTAAGTTTTGAAGCAGTAAGAAAAAATATTATTTGAAACCTTTTGATATATGTGAATTATTTTCATTATTATACCTGTACTAATTCCGGGAAGGTCTCCTGTCCAATTGGCTTTCCATCCAAGTATTCTTGCTTGATCTTTTTGGCCACGCTGCTTCTCATATCCAAAGGCAAAGTGTCATTGTACTCAAATATGATACTAGCAAGTTTTTCATATTTCGATTCTAAGTCGGGTAAAAAGCTAGGATCTTCTTGGTACGCTGAAAAAAAAAATTGTAATTAAGTTTGTTTTTGGTCATACTTTATGAAGTTTCTTTCTTTCTTATCCGTGGATATATACTTTAATTTGACCGTGTAATTTGAGTCAAAGGCTCCTAAGAGTATGTATACTTATTTTTAAATTGTAATATTTGGCTTTGTCTTCGACGACGATTATTGATTTCATAAATCATTCGTAAACAGCAGTCATAGCCTATCGAAAACATAACCCTACCCGCAGCGGGATATAGTCCCTCTTCGCTGGTAACGGATGCAATCAGTGGAAGACGCTGCATGGTGCCCGCTTCCGTCGCGTAGTAAGGATAATCAGTGAAGAAAGGATTCACAGTGCCTTTGGGCTCAGCGGTCGGAATGAACAGTGGAAATAGATTAACATCCCACTCCTAAAGGAGAAATACATTTTTTAATATTTAAAGAATATGATAAAAATGTTCAATTCACAATACAAACTGCAAATACAACTTACAAACATCTTAAACTGAGCATCAACAATGACTTCTCCAGGTCTAGACCTGAGACAGTCCACCATCTCACGACTGTTGGTTGTTGGACAGCCTGCTATAGCGGCCAGAGCTCTAGCTTTAGGGGGAGCCTTGACAGAATGAGTCCACGAAGCCAGAGCAGAACCACTGAAGGCCATGCCGCGGTTAAACAATCCTATGGATTAGACAGTTTTGAATTACTTGAATCCAATTATACAATCTTAGAACATAACAGGGAAAAAATGAATCGCAAAATAATCCAGCTGCTTTAATGATACACATCTAACGAATTAACTTTAAACAGATATTTAAAATAAGAACATGCACCTACGCCATATCGGATTAAAGAAATTAAGTTTTACGCCAAATATGTTTTTTTTTCAACAAGTTATTTGTAGTATTAAATATTTAAAAGGCAACCTCCGATTGAATTTAAAGAATAAATTTGTTTTTAATTATAATAAACGAAAAAACATTTATGAATTGAGGAAATAACATTAAGTTCCTATTATTTGTATCCAATTTTGCACATTTTTTAATTATTTTTACGTTGTATAAAGCAAAGTCGCTTCCCGCTGTCCGTCCCTATGTATGCTTAAATCTTAAAAACTATCAAACGGATTTGGGTATGAGTAATTGCTGCTTAACCAGTAAATTAAAGTTATTTCACTCCAATTGGTTAGGACAATAAACCAATTGGAAAACAAGAATAAATATCATAAGTTATAAACGAATACATTTAACCTCTTCAAACAGAAAGGAAATCTTGATAAAATGTAAGAATACGGCAACATATTAAACGACTTTGTAAATGTGAAACAATAACCGTCTTTATTAAGTTATTTCTAATCATTCTAAAGTATAAGCAGACTGACCTTTGGAAAGTGGCGACAAATAATGATAATGTACACTAGCGCTGCCAGCGGAGCATCCGGTCAGAGTCACACTCTCAGGGTTGCCTCCGAACATCTTGATGTTGTTTTTCACCCACTTCAAAGCGAAGGCCTGGTCTTTGAGACCATTATTTCCGGGAGCAGCCTCATCTCCGGTACTTAGAAAACCTTCAATGAAGTTAAATAACACATAAAGTAAGTCACGACAAGCTGGTAGTGTTAGAATATCTTAGGAAGATATTTGTTGGATTTATAAAACTACATTTGTTTTTTATTTATGAAAAGTATTATGAGACAATCATTACTGGTATAAATATTATAAATAACAACTTATTGAAAGCCTTGCAGACAAAACTTAATAGGTAAAAAATATATCTTACCTAGAGGTCCCAACCGGTAGTTCAAGGTGACAGCCACCACATCTCGATCCATGATATTGTTGCCTTCATACAGAGACCCTGCACCATACATGAAAACGCCACCATGTATGAAGACCACAACGGGTAAAGATGCTTCAGGGTCGAGATTCGGGGTATGAACGTTCAAAAACAGGCAGTCTTCATTACCTGGTAATTTAACATGTTTTGGATAAATTATGTTGTACGGTACAAGGACTAATAATTTCTTGAGGTCTACAATTTATTAAAAGAAATCAAATCAAAAACTGTTACCAATATCGCGTTGCTTTCTTAAAATTAATTATATTACTTTTAATTAAGTCTTACGTAAGACTAGATTAGCAGTTGTTAATACAATTTATTTTCCTCATAGTGGCTAGTTATACGGTACTCTTACACCTTACAAAAAAGAAATTACATTATAAGAATGTATAAATATAGGAAAAGATAGATTGTAATATGTCCCTCTGATGTCGCGTTAAGGATGATGTTTAATATCAAACAACTGTCTGATTATGTTATTGTTTCTTGCGTATTGTATTGGGTATAATTCTTACAATAAATACAAGATACGAGATATTATACACTTATTTTTATTTCATTATTTTCATAATGAAATAAAAATAAGTGTTTAAAAATAAGTGTGTGAAATAAAAATAAGTGTTTACTTTCGTAAACAAGGGCAAACTAAAATCATTAGACAAAGAAATAAGCATCAAATTAAAATTGAACATAAATTATTCTAGCTCTTTAATCCCCAGTTGTCGCGATTGTTCTTGCTATGTTTGAAACAAAAAAGCAGTACACTACGTTGATTGACGATGGTGTCTATTTTACGAAATTGATAATTCAGGACTTAGACTATACGATTAGATATCGTAGTTTCTTTATTAGCCTTCGAAACTTACTTGCGTTGCAATTTCTTCTTTTTTTAAGCGGTCTACCAACGCAACATTTTCAATAAGTACATAATAATATTATTTTTATTCTTTTTAGAGGTATTTTCGTATCGGGGGATTTTTACATTTTATTTTTTTTTCCTTCTTTTTAAAGTTATGTTACTGGTTTCATTATTGTATTAAATGACCCTACGGACACACAAAATTTTCACTTGTTTAAGTATTCCTATAAATATTGCATAAGAATCGTTCACCCGCAACAATAAAACCTCAATATCTTGGAGACGACTGTTTCTATTTCGACCAAACATAGCTAAGAACCATCTCTACGAAGCAGGCTTTCGATTAAAACACAAATACACAAATGCACAAATACACAGTCATGGATCGACAGGTCAAACTTATAATACCCCTCTTTTTGAGTCGGGGGTTAAAAAATAGAATATTAAATTAAATAGAATTAATATGTGTAATGTTTGTATTTTTCAATTATACCTTTTTAAATTACAATGTAAATGAAAAGAAATATGAAACATGTGTTAATAGCATTCTTTGCAAGTTCCTAATGACTTTTATATTTTGTTTAAACTCTCTTGAAATAAACATCAACAGCATATATCCTAAACGTTACATCTCGAAAAACCTAAATTTACAAAATAAATTTGCTATTGCAAAATAATACAAAATCGCTAAATACAATTTAGAATTCACTTAAGCTCGAATTTCATATTTGCTTTCTTATGTTTGTTGTAATTCTTCATATTTTTTTTTCCTATGAAGTGGAATTTCAAACTAAAATATTAAACTTTTTAAATTGAGTGCTTCTGTCATAACTGTCTCTAATATTCTATTAGTAGTTAATGAAACGAAAAATATATTTACCAATAATAGTCTTGAGGAATGGTTCATATTGAAGACAGACAGACAAAGGTTTGGAGGCGTCCCACACTCCTGGCCAGGGCTGTAACTGTTGTGGTTCCTGCAAAGAAAAAAAATAGTTCAGTTTTAGTTTTAATTACATATAATTTCATTCGGTAATGTTAAATTTTAATGTTTGTAAAAGTTAACATTTCCATGCATATATGCATATATGTTTTTCTATAACGCCAACCGACAATCAATACTTTTGCGTCTGTTTGACACCATTTGCGTCTGTTAAATTCGGAGTATTACAAATGTGTAATACTTCGAATTTTTGTATGGGTTACTTTTTTTTTAATGTATGTACTCGTATTTTAAATGTATTATTATATAAAGATATAACCTCTTTACATAGGCTTTTACTGGATCTAATTCAATACAACTCTACGTATAATTCGTAAAGGAGTACGCTATTTGCTTCACAAATGAGTATAATTATTACAAATGTTTCAGCTACAGTTTGGATAAATATTTAAATTCAAAACGTGGATGTTGAGATGTTATTATTTATAAACCAATTACCGAAGACATTGTAATATTTCTGTTTCACTAATTGGTTTCGGTTATTAATTACAAGATTCTAATTAGAATCACTTCAGTTACTTTTGGTTTAAAGTAGTTACATCCCTTACATATAATATTATGTAATCATATCGATAGAATAAAAAAAAACTGAAAACATACATTAAAAGTTAGTTTAAAAGTTGTAATATACGAAATATTGTTATTATTATTTCACTATTAACTATTTAGCCACATGAATTCTTTTCAAAGTACTATTATTATTGTTCAATAATTACAAGTTTAAAATAAACATCTGTATTTATAATAATAATACATCCAACCACCTCTTAAGTAAAATTATTCTATTGTAAATAACAATTATAGCTGCCCTAAATAAGTAGATTTAAAAGATATTACTGATAAAGAGACTTACTGACTTATGTAGTAAGTTTCTTCATATACACGTGTATTAATTATAAATAATACCTATAAACATATGTATATATTTTCATCTTAGTACATTTAATTTATTTTTAGTAACTATACTTTTCCATTTACCATTAGTTTCCTCTTTCTGTAATAAGGCTACAATTTCAATAGATTGGTGACTCGTAAATGCTTAAGTAGGTATCTATTGATAATAATATATTATTTTGTACTAACCCGAAATCGATTTTTGCCGATTGGCGGAGTGGCATATGGTACTCCCCTAAAACTGGCGAACCTTCTACCATTACTCGATTCCCTCCAAACTCCTTGTAGCACACCATGGGCAATTTTCACCTTAGGATTCTGATCCTGGCTACATACTAACACTAATAGTGACAACAAGATTAATAATTTATAAGAAGTCATTATATATAACACTTGCGCACGCGCAAGGACTTGGCGCAGACTGACTCTATATTTCCTTTTAAAACAGCTTTTATATTTTTTATACATTGTTTATTGACTAATATTACTATTGATAAACGTTAATAAATTTGATAAGAAAAAAGAACGATAACCTAAGTGGTCAAAGGTAAAAAGATTATGAGTGCAAGAACATATGTATCTTTTACTTGTTTACTTATATTTAATTTATTGCCTAATTTGATTAATGTTTATAACTTATAATTTAATGATTATATGTAAGACGAGTCGTTTCACCAATTGTGCTCAGAGCAAATGCTCTGAATTGGTTCCTGTCTTAAGACGTATATTTGGTTACTCCTATGAAAAATAAGTAGTACTAAAGTCATGTTAAACCACCCTTGTCTATATCCGTTCCCTAAAAAAGTCGATATTGTTAATGATTCTGTGCGCTTCCTCTCTCTCAGTAGCAGCAGCAGTATTGGTAATAGTAGTAATAGCCAGTGCTAGTTCTAGTGCTAGTGCTAGCGGTAATGTTAGTGCTAGTGCCAGTGCTTGTGCTAGTGCTAGAGCTGGTGCTAGTACTAGTTCTAGTGCGAGTGCTACTGCTAGTGATAGTTATAGTGCTACTGATAGTGATCGTGATAGTGCTAGTGCTACTGCTTCTGCTAGTGATAGTTATAGTGCTACTGATAGTGTTAGTGCTACATAATAAGTTTATACAATGCCAATTCATCACAGCCAGTATTTTTTGTAAGCCTTATCTCGCGATTACTTTAAACAAACTACTTAAAAAATAGAATAGACTAGGTTATTTCTATTTTATATATTTCTCCTCATATGCGTTCCTAGCCTTATCAACCGATTGTGATAAAATTATTTGACCTGCGTATACCCGAGGGACCTAACCAAATAATCTAAAATGAAGCCCCTCTTTTTACATAACATTAATAATAATAATGTACATACTATTTTTACATAATTACATTGTATCATTACATTACATTTAAATAAGTACATGGTATCTATCTAAGTATCTTATATAGGTATCAGTTATTATATCAGATGGTGTCTTTTCAGGGATGTAGGTATAAGTTAGACTTTAGTTTATCTAATTACTTTATTGTATTTCATTAGTATTACAGTGTTCTTTTAGTTACAATATTGATGGCAAATAAACTCGTGTTTAGTATTTATATTATAAGAATATTTCTGAATATGTATGTATTTTTGTATTACACTATTTTAGTTGTCTACAAGATAACAATTGACATTTATGAAATGGTCGGCCGTTAATCCAACGATAAATAAATTTATGTTAATCCGATAAATTATTTATTGAATCTATTTGACCTGTATCTATTAAATATCTCTCTATCTTTATTTATTTTTTGTTCATGTTTTTTATTGTCTCGATAATTAGGATCATCGTCTGATAGCTAAACAATTTAAGTTTGATAATGCTTAGAATAAAAAACAGAGAAAGATATATATGTCCTGATTAGCTATATACTTACGCCTGTATTTTTATATAATAAAATATTATGTACGTTTGAAAAACCTGGAATAAGTTAATTTAGGAATACCTGGGATAGGGTATTATTAATTATTATTTAAAATGAGAGTACCCATAATGTTTATTATTATCTTTAGGGTTCTAAAAATCTAAAGGAAAAAACGAAACCCTTATAGAATCACTCCGTTGTCCATCTGTCTGTGCGTCTTTCCAAACTTAATTCTCAGAACCACGTGGAGATATTAACCTGAAATTTATATGAAATGCTTAGATCTACTGTTCCTTAAAGCTGTGCTTAGAACTAAATGCTTAGATCTACTGTTTCTTAAAGCCAATGCAATCAAAATATACAGCCGTCAATGCCATAAACTACCGCAATTTTTAGAAACTCGCAAGGGCATCAAAACATACAGGGTCCTACAATTTGGTACCAAGCAATGTCTTATATTACAGATAAATAATAGTTGCGAAAACCGTACATATTAAATACATCATATAATATTAAATTGATATAAATATGAGAATGAAAAATAAACCGATACCGGCAGGGATTCGGCACCGCGACCTCTGGGAAACCGTCCCGTCGCTCTACCAACTCAGCTACCGTATCGCTGTCCGCCTCGGTAAATTAAGCATTCTATATGGGATCGTCCTTATCGGGACGGTGGTGACATTTATTAGGTATCTTTCAAAAATCCTAACCAATGTTTCTAACTTTGCAGTATAGATAAACATTGTAAAGATGACACTACCGTAATTAATGTTTGAAAATATCTTTAAACATGTATAGCCATGTTAAGTTTTTTTGTTTTCACCTTTGGAACAGCGCATATGTACATTATAACCTGATGAATTATAAGATGAATGTAACAAAGAATGATTTTCAATTTTATAATTAAATTATACATTTTTGATGTCTGCATTAACTATCGTAAATATATATCTATTTTCTCTAAAAGTTTAAATTGCCAATAGCTAAAATAAATATATATATACACACAGGCGATATATCTATCTGTTCTCTATATAATAGTTCAAGCATAAATTTCACTTACTCTTGTAACTAAACTAATTGATTACAGTCCTCCCTATCCCGGCCTATTCCACAAATGGGATAGTGACCAAATAAATTACTGTTAAGAAATATTATCAACAGTGTATTATTTCTGTTTGTACATATGTATAAAAATACTATTTTTATGTTTATAAATATGTATATGAAAATTCGGGTTAAAACTATAATATATTCTCAGATATATTCGGGTAAGTATATTCTCAACAAAATTCAAAGAGATGACGGAAATAAATGTTTCCAATTCTTTTGAACCAAAGTTTAAAAATTTAAGAATATCACTCATTATTAAACCTACTTATACAATTATTTTAACTAATTAATTAAGTTTATCAACTTCTTTATACCTGACCCATGAAGAGCGTAGGTACTATATTTTACATTTGTACAAAACTCTACATATAAGTGACAAACTCTGACCTCTCTTTTTCTTTTGACTATGTCTCATTATTAACATCATTAAAATATTAAGATTAGTTTAGTTTGTTATATGTCACATACATGTAATTATCTGTGAGTTCGGAGACATTCGACGAGACGGGAACTGAACCTTTAATTGATATGCCTCATAGTTTCTCATTTCATTTCATTTTTACAGTGTTTGTCAGATAAGGTATCTTATATCTTTCATTATGTATTTATAAACGCTCAAAACGTGTTTCAAGTGTCGCTAGTCAGAGGTTAAATGGCATATAATAATTACATACCTTTTAAAGTTGAGACGAATTGACAACTAGAAAGGAATGTGTTTTTATTTATTTTTTACATCTAATCTTTTATTCAAATACTGAAGTAAAGATAAGACGAAGTAATAATTAATATATTAATTATAATTCTGTATTTACATGTAGGTCAATTAAATATGTTAAGACAATATAAAAAATATTATTTAAAATATAAACTATTGAAGTTAGAACAGTTTATAATATTAAGGATATAAATTATAAAATGTTATATATGTAACCAGAAATTACAAGATAATTACGTTTGCGACAGACAGAGGATTGAAAAAAAACCGAAATGATTTAAGAAATTAACTTTAATTAAATTTAAACTTATTACAAATTAGCCCTATGAACGATGATTCCACCTCGATGTGGGAATATGGAATGATCGTTCTTACAAATAATATTAATTATTAAAACTCATGGGAATACAATGCAAATGCTTTATCGACAAATTACTTTATTAAATATAATATTACAGAAACTCAACGTAGGCGGTTTCCATATAGTAGTTCTATGTAACTCCTCCCCCCTAAGAAAGGCGACTATTTCAGTACGTTCAGTGAAAATGTTGTCGGAATGGTTTCAGGGTTGCCAGATGTTTTCAGGATCTCGAGCGATGGCTGCTTCTCTTTTTGTACATTTTTGTTATTTTTATATAGATAACGTCGAGTTGCTAAGGTAATACCAAGTATGGCTGTACCTAATAGTATAGTATAAAATGGTATTGTGGTATGGTACAAGGCATCTTTTTGAACTTTGTCGATTCGGATAGGAGTCTGGATCATAAGCTTGTCCTGGACATCATATAATCCTTGAAGATCAATAGATTTTAGGTGTATGTGAGTCGCTTTGGCTGACTGCTTTAAAGTGTCATAGGGTATTTTCAGTAGTTTTAGGGGTTGTCCTTTAATTTCGTTATAATCATTTGCTATTGTGAATTGCTCTGATTTCAACCGACATCCAGCAGGAATCGTAGCTAGGTAACTTCCCTGTAGTGATGTGTAGTCCTTTTGGTTACAAATCAGTTGCACTTTCGTTTGTTGAGGAAAGGACAGAGCGTAGTGCTTGTCATCGAGTTTCTCCATTGCTTCTTTAGTCAAGGTGACTGTAGTAAATTCACAGGTTTCTTGTATGACTTGATTGATGATCAATTCCTGGATACAATCTGGTCTGTTGCGAATCTGATGATGAATTTCTTTCTCACAGAGATACCAGTTTTTTACCTTCGGGCATTCAGCCTCCATGTACACAAACGATATCTCGATTGTTGCTAGGAAAGGGAAAGGTGGGATAAGAGCCTGGTCGTGCTTGTTCGGTACTACTGATAATTTATAAAAATCATAAGTTTCTTTAGAATAAATTGGAAATTTAAATATAAAAACTATTTGTTTATTCATAAAGTACGACCCTGGTTTGATAATATTATAATATTCCCTAAGTTCTAAATCTAATATTTGCTCTTCTGAGTAAATTGTTTTTAATTTTAAGATCATAGATTCTAATACCTCTATCTCTTCTGTACTAGAAGCCTGGATAAAAGCTAAATTATTTTCTATTCTAAGTAATTCTAAAGATAAATCTTCTATGTTTTTACTAATTAATTCTAGAAGTTGAGCAAAATTTGCGTATTTTGTTAAGCTGTCGTCACTTATAGTCTTATTCTGTAATAATAATTCTAAAGTACTATTTAACATGATTTGGTTATCTACTATTTGTCTAATAACGTTTCCATGTTTTAACATCCACTCCTTGCTTAGACTGATATGACTGTTAAATTCAGATAATAATTTTATTTGATTATTTTCTAATATTCTAATTGCTTCATTATATTTTATCGCATCATCGTGATCTAAGTTACCGGTTAAACTTTTTATCATAGTACCTAAACTATCTATAAGACCTCTTTTTACTCTATTAGACTCTAAAGAATGTAGTTGTTTTAAAATATTGCCAAGCTTATTAGTAAGGTAATTAATTTGAATTTCATATAGGTTATAGGTTATATTACTCATGCGATTTTTACAGTCAAGCAGTTGAGTCTCTAATGAATGAATATTAGTCTCAATGTTATCTAATTTTATATATTGTATGAATGTATGACAATGCGTAGTCAGTTTCATGGATCCGAGTTTGAAAGGTAGTATTCCTGGTCCGTCGTTAAGATTCTCGAGTTTTATCTCCTGAGGTTGAGTCATTGAGAGGTTTGTTACTAGGAGGATTCTGTAACAAATTAGCTGTTTTAGGGACTCGTTTTAGTCGTGATTTGGCTATGGGGCCACGTTTTTTAGAGGTATAAATATGAATTGGTAAGTCGGCTAGTACAGTGTCATGAGTGTATCGTGGAGCAGTCTTTTGTCGACTAGCAGTTGGATTTTTTATAAAAACTGATTGTTGGGGTGCATATTCTTTTTCAGGTTCGCGATCTTTATTTCTTTTTTCTATTAATGCGGTCCGATTTTCAAGTGATGATGAATTAATAATATCGTATACTTGTTTCATTTTATCTTTATGAATTTGAGTGTATTGTTGCAAGAGCTTTTGCGTTATATCTATATCCATCCAATCCCTAGGGTCAAAATGTCCAGTCAACAAATCAAAAGGGCGACATCGTGTGAAACTATGTATGGAGCTATTATAGGCTATTATAGCTAAGGCACAAGGTTTATTATTGGTTCGTCTTTATGTTTCAGTTTAAGAAGTCTTAGGTGTTCTAAAAGAGTTAAATGAAATCGTTCTATGTTACCATTGTTATTAGGTGAATGAGCTAGTATTCGATGGTGGTTAATTTTATGAAGTCTGGTAAATTCCATAAATAATTGATTAGTAAATTCGGTTCCATTGTCAGTAATAAGAGTCATAGGTATACCATGATGGGTACTGTATTGTAATAGAGATTGTAATACACTTAAAGCTGTGCCATCACGAAGATGATAAGCTTGACCATACTTCGTGAAAACGTCAATGAAAGTTACATATTTTTCATTTTGAAGTGTGAACAAATCCATATGAACTATTTTAAATGGTTTAGTGGCAGGTGGAACGATGTTGAATTGTGGTCTAACTGGGTTTCTGTCGTATTTGGCTTGACCGCAAGTGGTACATTCATTAATAAATTTTGTTATTTGTTCTCTCATTTTAGGCCAATAATATTTGTATTGTATAAAGCTGAATAACATTCGTTGATACCACGATGATTTGTTTTACCGTCATGGTAGTGTCGGATGATATCTTGTTGACGCAAGTATTCTTTAACATTCTCTAATTCTTTCTTAACTAAAACAAGGTTATAGGAGGAGCACTTAAACTTATCTTGTAGGATCGGTATTATTGAATACATAGCTAAAGGAGGGTTTATTAACATAGCTGTTTTAATTTTAGGACTAATATATTCCTTAACAGCATTTATCACATCCTCTTCTAAATTTGGTTGAGATAATTGGATACTAATACGTGTATGAGTGTCGAACGGCTTAGTCACTACAGGTCGTTTCTTAACGTCAGTCACAAGGTCAAAATAAATTTGTCTATTAAATTTATTAAGTGGTTCATCAATTATCGGGATTTCTAAGATTGGGTTTTCTAAGCTAGTATGAACTGTTTCCGTAGAAGAGCTAGCTGGGGCAGGAATAGTTTCTGATGGATTACCGAGTAAAGAGTTAAGCTCATCTATCTCTTCTATCAAAGATAGTGCTTCTTTTGTATGGATTTCGATACGGGAGAGAGCATCTGCATTTAAGTTTAATTTTCCTTTTTTATAATTTACTGTAAAGTTATATTCGCTCAGTTTCAGTCGCCAACGTGTATGTCGAGAATTTGATTCCTTCATGCTCATTAACCACTATAAAGGCTTATGGTCAGTATAAATTTTGAATTTTCTTCCGAATAAATAAGGTCTAAAATATTTTGTTGCCCAAACTATGGCTAAAAGTTCCTTTTCAGTAGTACTATAGTTTAATTCGCTGTCATTTAAAGTTCTAGAAGCGTAACAGATAGGCTTATCGGAACCTATGGGTCCTTGAGAAAGAACCGCGCCTAGAGCTACGTTCGAAGCGTCAGTCGTTAAAACAAAGTCTTTTGTAAAATCAGGGTACTGCAATATGAGGTCATTTGTCAATAGGTTTTTACATTTTTTAAAACAATTAGTATACTCAGAATCTAATGTAATTTTATTGTTTTTCTTTAAGCATTTAGTCATGGACTTCGTTAAGCGAGCAAAATCGGGGATGAACTTTGTATAATATCCTAAGAGTCCTAAAAATTGTTTAATTTCTTTACTGTTTTTAGGTAATGGGTAATTTTCAATAGCCTTGATCTTATCTGGGTTTGGTTTAATACCATCCCTGCTTATTATGTGACCAAGGTAAGCAGTTTCCAATTTTAAAAACTCCGATTTATCCATTTGGATTTTAAAGTTGGATTCTCGTAATCTGTTAAAATTTTTTTCGAGGTTAATGATATGTTCCTGAAGGGATGTACTAAATACTATAATGTCATCAAGATAAACTAAACATATTTCATTCTGGAGGCCGCGGAGTACGTTATCCATTACTCGCTGGAAGGTTGAAGGAGAATTTTTTAAACCCATGGGCATACGAAGAAATTCGAAATGCCCATGTTCGACATTAAATGTTGTTTTAGGACTATATCCTGGGGTTCCATCTCAACTTGATAAATTCCACTAGCTAAATCCAGGGTGGTGAAATATTGACATTTTCCTAATTTGTCAAAAACATCAGTAATATTCGGGATAGAATATTTGTCATCTAATGTTTTTTCATTAAGTTTTCTAAAATCCACCACTATACGCCATTTTTGCTTGCCAGAGGTAGGTATCTATTTTCTTTGGCACCACCCAAATAGGTGAGCTCCAAGCTGACTCAGAAGGTCTTATTATTCCTTGATCTAACATTTTATTTAATTGGGATTTTACTTCTTCTCTGTGTACAAAGGGGTATCGATAGTTTTTAGAATGTACTGGTATTTCGTCGGTGGTTCGTATCCTATGTTTAACTTTATCTGTAAAAGTTAATTTTTCGCCATCTATGTAAAATACGTCAGAATACCGGGAGCAAAGAGCTACGAGGTTAGCCTTCTCCTCCAGGTTTAAATGGTCCGTACGTAAACGTGAAATAACGTCTTGTGTGCGAGTCTTTAATTGTTGAGTACTCGTGCACTCAGCGTTAAATAAATCCGCGTGAGCCGGACGATCGAGTGAGAATATAATATCATTCGGTGTCGGGTTTTCAATTTCTAAATAGCAACGATTATTCTTTACAGAAGTAATGCACTCATGGATAGTGCAATTGCACAGTATTTGTTCTTTAATAAGAGCATCACCTTCTAAAATATCGACGGGAACACGAATAATTTTAGAAGTTTCCGCAGGGATAACGTCTTCGTATAGGTTTACATTACACGAGTTATACATTTTAATCGGGTTCAACGCGTTTCTTGTAAGCATTTTTCGGTCTTTTAAATCTATACGAGCTTCCCATTTACTCAATAAATCTAAACCTATTAATCCGTCAAAGTATTCATGAAAATTATATACGAATAACTTGATATTGCTGGCATCATTGAATTCCGCGAAGCATGGCAACGTAATAGAATAATTGTTCCTACTCGTCGCGTGTATGTTGGTTACTTCAAAAGGATCAAATTGTAACGGGAACTGAGCGAAGTACTTCTCGACGGCTTCGGGACTAATAAAAGATTGATTAGCACCGGTATCTATTAAAAATGTTAAATGAGGATTTTCTGTTTGTATGTACGGAAGTTGTCTCTGTGTTTGAAGATTTAATTCTATTTTTGTTTTTGTGATTTCGAAGTCTCCCGAAAATCCTGCTGATCTTGTTCAGTTTCAGTTATTTGAATTCCAGAGTCAAAAGAATTATTGTCAGAAGTCATGTTTAATTCATGAGAAAATCCGGGCGTAAAATCAGTATCGTAGTAATCAGTATAGTAATTGTACTCCGGCTCATAACAATGATTGTAATATGAATCGTCATATGCCGCACATTCATTTCCCGTGATTTAAAATAATTCATGGGATTATTCAAGGATAAAGGTTTTGGTGTAAAATGTTGGACACCACTCATAGGTTGAGGACCTTGAGGTGGGTTATTTCGGGGTGGTAATCTAAAAATGTTACTACGAGGTCTATAATTTGGTGGAGGTGCAGCGAACATCCTTTGTGTATTAGTAAGCATGCGTGGTTGATTATATCCGGTTACCGGGAATTTAAAGGGTTGCAGTGGAGGTCCCATAGGGCGCTGATTTAACGGAGCCGGCCAGTTAGGTACTGGGTTATTATGAGGTTTTGTATGAGTGAATGTTGCTGGTTGTAACGAATTAGTTGGTTTAGGGGTCGTCTGAATTTTATGGGAGTCGCGTTGTTGTAAATACATTACGTTAAGCTCCTCTTGAACGAACTCGAGAGCTTTCTCTATCGTATCTGGGCGCATGCATCGTATGCGCGACCCTAACGGTTCTTTTAAACCCCGTACATATGCTTGCATGGTAACTTTTTTGTAAAGCTCTCGTTTCGCTTGGACTGTGGTGGGCAAACTTTCATGCAAAGTTACGTACGTCATAATGGTGCTAAATAAAGTTTGGCAATGATTGTAAAACTCTTGCGGGGTACGATTACCTTGACTTGCTATAGAAAGGTCATTATATAATGCGGTCTCATCACGTTGATCCGAGAAGTTATTTATGAGGGCTGTTCGTATACCTAGCCAGTTTTCTGGTATACCGTTTGCATTTATAGTGCATGCGGCTGTCCCTGTTATTTTATTTAAATTCCATTTAACAAACATAAATTGGAAAACTCGCTACTAGGATTATCATTAAGGTATTGTGTAGCCAACGAATCGCATATTTTTATAAAACGAGTAAGGATATTTGGATTTCCGTCAAATTCCGGGATTAAGCGGAGGACTTTGAAAATATCGTCTGGGGTATATTGCGTCATTATTACTGGCTTTGATTTAATTTCTACTCCTAAATTATTTAATTTTAAATTGCCTAATCCTATAATATCTCTATTAGTATCCGTTAACTGTCTGCGGGCCTGGCGCGATTCAGGCTCCCGCGAACTAAAGGCTCTGGGGTGATAAATCTTGAAGTTTAAGATTCAAAGGAGCAACACGAGAATAATTCAAGTGTACTTACATATACAGCATTTCTGGTTTTCTCTTCGAATCGATTTTCAGATTCCTCCCCTGGTTTGCTGCAGGTCCGTAGATTCAGGATATCCGGAACGGTGCTTGATAGCCAACCCGGGTGACTCGCGACGCGATTATCGATGTAAGATATGGCCTTGAAGTCTCCCGCGAATATCCTACCGACTGCGCCAATTACGTTTGCGACAGACAGAGGATTGAAAAAAAACCGAAATGATTTAAGAAATTAACTTTAATTAAATTTAAACTTATTACAAATTAGCCCTATGAACGATGATTCCACCTCGATGTGGGAATATGGAATGATCGTTCTTACAAATAATATTAATTATTAAAACTCATGGGAATACAATGCAAATGCTTTATCGACAAATTACTTTATTAAATATAATATTACAGAAACTCAACGTAGGCGGTTTCCATATAGTAGTTCTATGTAACTAGATTAATATTGAAACTAAGCCAGAAAAGTAAAAAAGGTATATAGCTTTTTATGTAACTTTACTTTAAATTAATATTTCAATTTGTTTTCCAATTAATTGGAATAGAACATTTACGAATGCAGACTCGTGACTAGCTTAAAAATTAGTCACGTTCTGAAATAATTTTAAACGAATCATCCATATTCGTGTATTTTACATTTGTCAATGTCATTAAGTGCTTTTTTTTTAATATTTCGCTATTAACCTATAATCTTTATTCCAGATGCTTTTCAATACTGTAGTAAGTGGAGGTCCGAGGACAAAATAATGCTGCGAAGGTATAGCTTAAAGGTGGATTATGTTAATAAGTTATTGGAACGATCGTTATTTTATACTATAGATATTGAGTTTTAATTACAAACAGAATATAATAAAATGGGTAGAAATTTCTCGAATACTTCAAATACCAGCACTACAATAATTACGTTTAATTTACATAATAACACCATCTAGTAAGCTATAATATTATGTAGTATGACCTACGTTGCATAAGTATAGAGAAAACCAATTATCGTTAACAATGTCAGTATTAAATATATATTATTTAATATTTAGATTTATGGTTCTGAGATTCGATTTCCTCAAGATAATTCTTTGTCGTGGGTATGACCCGGTTAGTAGTTAATTCGAAAAAAAATATATACATATATCGGACTGCAAATCAGCTTGCATTAGTTTAGAGCATTGAGAATGTTTAATTCGGTTTTGAACGTATTATTTTTTATAAAAAATCGGGATCATTCTCCCGTTATACACCAAGAAAATCTACAATAATGAAGAAAGAGTAGTATGACTTAGCCAGGACAGTATCCATTAACTATACTTTTATGTAGCCTTTTGGCTTATATGTTTCATTTATTTAATACGTTATTTAGAGGTACTAAACATCTGTAGGTAATGTAATATTTTTTTTAAAAGGAACAGTTAAAATTTAAACGAACTAAAATGAAGAAACATACCTAATGTTGATGTTAAAAAACAATAAATTAGGACAAATATTCCCGAAATTTCGCAATCTTACGAAAATTCACAGGTTAGGAACCTTAAAATTTTTTTTTTTATATTTATCATTATATAGACGTATTACAGAATGTATATCTACAAACATGTTTTATATTATAATAATATACATGTAGTTATTTCTGCCCTCACAAATGTTTTTTCCAAAAACTCGTGAGTAACTGGATGAGATTTGTTTGTAAGGAAAATCATCCTGTGCTTATATTTCTGACTCAATTTTATTTCTGTACAAACTTTGCTATATACAATTTTAGACCCCATGTTGACGACGCGACCGGTGATCAATCACAGAAGAATCAAAAAATGTCCTGTGAGTTCTCACAGACCTCTGGTATGTGTGTAATGAGTTTCACACCAACTCACCTTTGGAGCCTAATAAATATTGTTTATATATGTGGTTATTATTTTATTATATTACCAAATCCAGATAAATCTATAAGCAAATAAATACTGCGTAATATAATATTATTGATAATCATAGGCGTGTCGAGGGGAGGGCAGAGGGGGCAGCCACCCCGATCCCCTCCTGGACATCGAATGAGGTATTCGATGTCTACTACCTTCTGTTGTCAATTAAAATTCTTAATTTACATTACAATATAAAATCAATTAAGTTTTAAAACCACGCAGTCTCATAAAATCAAAATATTTAAATGTTAAAGAAGCATTTTGTGAAAATTTTAGGTTAGTCGAGGACAAGAAAAATGGTTTTTCAGTTGTTATATTAACGATATTCGGTAAGACAAATCACCAACGTTTGCTCTTTCATAGTTACACCATGTTCAGATGATTAAAATTACAGCTCCAAAATTACAAAAATATATTTAAAAAAATCTGTATTAGCCCCTAGCACATAATCTGGGTACGCCCATGTTGATAATGTTAAACATAAAAAATCTAGAAACAAATCGCTATTATGTTTTATTCATTGCTATAGTTTATTTGTATTGCTTAATGAATAATCTGAATCTTGATATTTCTTAATACGAAGCTGTGTTGTAATTTACTTTTATATTTGCATGAATAATCATTAAAAGCAGAGTGACTAGCTTGTCTAGTTTTAATAAATAACCTAACTCCAAGGACTTCGAGTAACTAAAGACAGGAGTAGAATAGAACTAAGTAAAAGGTGAGCGAGGGTCAAACACATTATTATGATGTATTAAAATTATAAAACAGATAATCTATACACAACTTATTATATAGATAATATATATAGGGTATATATTTAAATACATATGGATGGGGGCGAAATTATACTTATTATCTTGTACCGTATAAGAAAAGCTAAGTAGCTGCGTATATTTGTTATACGTACTTGATTATAATTAAATACATATATTATATTGCAATCCTTATTTAATTTCGTACCTGAAGAATAACTTTCCTCAAAGTTTAAATAGTATAAGAAAATACCATATATAAATTTAATACTACAACGACAGCCTTCTATCTAATTATCCAATCATTGTTATAATTTTAAAAAGCATTTTACGCATTGCACCTTATGACATATTATATAGGAAACTTGACTTTATTAAAGTGTGTCAGTAGGCAGTGTGCGTTGAATGAATGCGCACGCGCAAGTAACCTCAACGATGGCGTGTTGTAAATTATTACTCTTTTCATTATTATTTGTGTTGGTATCTAGCCAGAGTCAAAGCCCTACCGTGAGAGTTTCCCATGGCAGACTACAAGGAATTTGGAAAAAGTCGACTAATGGTAGAACGTTTGCCAGTTTTCAAGGAATACCGTTTGCTAGGGCACCGATCGGAAAATATCGATTTAGGGTAAGTATTTTTTTATATTTGATATTTTTAAATCTAATATTCAACTAATTATTGCTAAGATTTGTGCAGAAAGTAATTAGTTAGAAGCAAATTTAGAGGATGTACATTTTTATAATTTTACCCACATCAAGAAAGAAAGATAATATGATAATTTTCGTTATACTGTATTCAAATTTATTCAATAACTTAAAAACTTAAATGACAGTTTCTAGAAGCTGAATTTTTAATAAATATTTTAAATATAACCTTGTAATATAAGTATATAATTATAAGAAGAATTTAATTTTGAAAATACTACCTACAGCTATTTAGCTAATAAATAATTACATAAATCCGTGCTCTTAGTACACGTAATAACAATACAACAACAGCAAAACAAATTTGCAAAAATACAAAATCTTTTAAATATGTTTTATCGACTTAATCTTTAAAACTTTACTGTATGTATTATATTATAAAGGAAGAAATAACCTAACTAATAACAAAATAATTTAACTAAAAACAAAATAACCTGACTTAAAACAAAATAACCAAAGAATAAAATCCAAATAGAAACGCATCTGACTTTCAATACAGATCAATAGATATTATCTAATTAGCTGTCTCTATGTGGTTTAATACAATTCAACATTTACTTCATAAAGAAAACCGCAATTGTTAGTGAATAGCAAAACCCAATTCCCCCTCCCTTTCTCTTGTGGAAGAGGATCACCACTAACCGTTTGTACTCCGCAACATAAATTACCCCTACATTATGTATTGCAATTGTTATCAATTACACTTGTGTTATGCGGTCGTTTCATTCTCCAATCGACAGGGCACTATCTGACCCCAAAAGTAAAAAAGCAAGAGAGTTCACCAATCAAATGGGAGCTCTAGTACACTAACAGCCTTTTTAACCCCCGACTCAAAAAGAGGGATGTTATAAGTTTGACCTGCCGATCTGTGTATCTGTGTATCTGTGTGTCTGTGTGTCTGTCCGTGGCAATGTAGCGGCCAAACGCGTGGGCGGATTTGAGAGCAGTTTTTTTTAATCAAAAGCTATGTTCGTCGAGATGGTTCTAAACTATTTTTGTTCGAAATAGAAACAATGATCTCTAAGATATTGAGTTTTTATTGGTGCGGGAGAAAGGTTCTTATGCAATATCATTAGAAATACTTAAACAACTGAAAATTAGTTTGTCCTTAGGTTCATTTAGTACAGTTAAGAAACCAGTAACATAACTTTAAAAAGCGGAAAAAAGAATAAAATTTAAAATTAAAAAAACCCCTGATACAATAAAACATCTAAAAAGAATAAAAATAATATGTACTTATTGAAGTCGTTGCGTTGGGAAACCGTTTTTATAAAGGAAGAAATTTAAACGCAAGCAAGTTACTGAGGTAAATAAAGAAATTACGATATCGAATCGTATAGCCTAAGTCCTCAATGATTAACTTCGTAAGATAGGCACCATCGTCAACGTACGTAAAACAGTCCCCCGACGCAACGACTTCAATAAGTACATAATAATATTATTTTTATTCTTTTCAGACGTCTGTTTGTATCGAGGGTTTTAATTTATTTTTTTACAATGCGATATTAGTACGCTTTTTGACCTAGGGCTTACGATAAGGAAATGTCTGCTTAATAAACCGCATATACTCATAATTCATATAAAAGATGTTTATTCTTGATTATAAATATCATCTTAAGATAAATAAAAATACAAAATTATAGTATAATCTAATATAATATTATGTCAATACCAAGTAAACAGTAAGTACCAAGTAACTAAACAAATGCAGTATAAATCTTCCTACTGTTATCGGATAGAAAATATTCCGTCATATTTTGCAATATTATAGTATTTTTTATTTTATTTCTTGCAGGAACCAAAGCAATTAAAGCCATGGACAGGTGTGTGGGACGCCTCTAAACCGTTGTCCGACTGTCTACAATACGATCCATTCGTCAGGGCTGTAACTGGTAAAACCATAATAGTATTTGAAACTAGATAACTTTTAATACATAACAATCAAGACTTAAAGATATTATCTAAAAAAAGGAAGTATGTGGAATTTAATATATCTAACTTCTGCCATGATTAAAAATTTTGAAAATACAGTTGCTAGAAAAAGAACACCTACTTTAGTTTTTAATCTTTGAGGCAATTACCAATACTTTTCAAAAAACGCATTGGTATATAAGTAGCATAATATTACCTAATAGTTAAATAACGAGAACATAATTAAAAATACTTAACAAGTGTAGATAAGTTGTTTACATTCTTCGCTTATCGTAAAGCTAAACAATTAGTAATGAAACAAATAATGATTTATCTTAAACACAATATGTTTTTAATTAATTTGATGAATTTTAAGTAGATAAGGTATATTTATAAACCTGTCATTTGTTTAACGATATCGCTGGCACTCCGATACCTACTTTAATGATAAAAAATACGAGTAGATAGACATTTATTTAAATAATATGAAAAGCCTTGGGTTAGAGTTTGCAAAAGGTAATAAAGTAAAAAGTAACGATATTTAATTCTGACTTATACAATCAAAATTAACGTTTTTTTTAATAATAATTTTATTGCAGTACAACTTAAAACCTATTATTTTTAAGACACTTACTATAGTGGTTAAATCCCATCACAATAGATATGTGCAAAATTCAAATAAAATATAAATAAAAATTACAAACGTCACATAGTAAACGTCAGGCAGTATAAGATTAATTTTAAGATAAACCAAAATTTTACGAATGCATCTCCTTACTTGTCATATATTATTTTTCCTCTACTTAATATGAAATAAAAATGAATTTTGATCATGTGCATGGGGACAGGTACAGTTGCTGGCAAAAGCTAGTAAATGATAAACTACATGTAGGTACATATTCTAAGGTGAAATCATATTCAATAATCTTTAATGTAATTATAATTTAAGAAATGTATATAGAAATTCATTACATTATAATATATACAAACCATGTTCAATATAAAATATATTTAATATCCGTAACGAATAACGAAAATTAATGAATGATAAAAAACTCATCGTTTATTTAAGAGACGCTCTCCGGGAACATTTATTATTATTATTATTATTATTATTATTATTATTAATGTTCAAGTACAATAGTAAGAGTAATACAGTTGTATTAGTTAGATAAAGTGTTTATTAATAAATCATTAAAAAACTGTATTAAGTCGTAAAAATCGTTGCTTATTTTGTTACTCATGTAGAGTGAGAGTACATAATTTTTTTCCGACACATTCTGCATGAAGATATTTCTATGATTTCTAATACACTTAATAAATGTGTTCAGGTAATGAAGACTGTCTCTTTATAAACGTTTATACGCCGAAGCTAAACGCTGGAGAACCCTTACCAGTGGTGGTCTTCATCCATGGAGGAGCTTTTATGTACGGTTCCAGCAACCCGTATGATCCAAGCCATCTCATGGATCGAGATATGGTGGTGGTTACCTTCAATTACCGCTTGGGACCTCTGGGTAAGTAAATCGGTTATTTGCCTAAACATCAGATTTATATTAGTTTCATTTGATTTACAAGGATTGTGTATAAAAAAAATATATTAAAACTGAACTGCTGCTAAAAGTTCCCACTAACGATATTATCATTGTATTCTAAGTATCTCTATAATTATAATTAATATATTTTTTATTAAGAAGAACGTATAATAAATATCTCAAAGCATGCAAATATTACCTTCTGGTAAATATCAGTTCACGTCTTGATCCAATACGTTTAGGAACCGTGTTGCTCCTATCAATTGTTCGACAACTATAAAATGTAATAAGGTGATTCTTACGCGTATACTAGTTATTAGAATTTCAATTTATATTTATTATATCTGAATGTATCATGTAAATCCATTGTAGGTTTTCTAAGCACCGGAGACGAAGCCGCCCCCGGGAACGCAGGCCTCAAAGATCAGGCCTTCGCTTTGAAGTGGGTTAAAGACAACATCTTGATCTTCGGCGGTGACCCTGAGAGTGTGACTCTGACCGGATGCTCCGCTGGAGGCGCTAGTGTGCATTACCATTATCTGTCTCCACTTTCTAAAGGTCAGTTAATAAAATTTGGTTTAAAATGGTTACTGATCTTCCTAATTGCATAAACTTATCTAGAACCTAGTAAGTAGAAGGATTCTTTGAAATTATTTGTAGAAGTCCTTTAGCTTTTAACATAGATGAGTTTAGGAGATTTTTTCGTTGTAATTCTAACAGCCATTTACTAATGTTAAAACTAAATAGAGGCTGCAGTCAGGTCAAAATCACACAGCTCCCAGATTTGGACACTACGACTATAATTTTGGTAATTACATTACACCATTAGGTTTTGTTCATTGTGATTTGTATAGGATAAATAAATCTATACTAATATTATAAAGCTGAAGAGTTTGTTTGTTTGAACGCACTAATCTCTGGAACTACTGGCCCGAATTGCAAAATTCTTTTTGTGTTGAATAGTCCGTTTATTGAGGAAGGCTATTATAGGGTATATGTCATCTCGCTGTGACTTATAGAAGTCAAAAAGCAATGAAAAATGCTGCAAAAACGGGAAAAGATTTCTTTTTTTAGAGCTTTCCTCGCGTGCGCTGAGGAAACACTAAAAACCTCGCGGACGGAGTCGCGGGCGACCCCTAGTTGTTAATATTTTGAAAGTTGAATCTCAATTAACGCTCCTAATTAAAACATAGTGAAATCTGAGGATTATCGTAAGCTTAGAGTATGAAAGTTCTGTGTTTAACAACATATTCAAAACAACAAGTAAAGTTATTATATCTTATGAAACGATCCTTACTCACAGTTTAGGAAACTTGAGTATAAAAGTTTTTACCTCACATTTACGCTACTCTCTCCCCGAACTTACTTATATGAATTAAAATTTAACAACGAACTAATACCTATACAAAAAGTGTATTTTGATATGTTTTAAAATATTATTAAAGAATATAATATATGTATAATGTATTAAGTACCATTGTTATCCACAAAGAAGGAGTTGCTTGTTTTGTTTAGTGTTCATAGATTTATGTAGAAATTCATTTCGTGAATAAAAAATTTACACTAGACGACTTACCTACTGCAAAACAATTCAGGTCAGCCATAAATACACCTGAATTTTGAAAAAACATACAACGTTAATTTGGACTCATACAGATAGTTACAAATTATTAACATTGTGCTATTTCTTAGCTGACAAAGTATCGGGTAACTCTAAAAGAAACGGACATAATTTATCGTCACTAAGAATAATAAAAAATATCCCATACCAAGAACCAGTATTTTATGTGTTTCCAAGTCGACTGACACATACAAATTATAAACAGGATTTTCGACCAAATTATGCAACATTACAAAATAGTTTTTTGTTTTTCATATTGTTATGAATTTCTTCCTCATCTTGAACTGGTTATTATTTTGAATTTGGCCCGCTTTTTGATAACCGAAGATTAATTATTTTAACTCATATATAAGATTTATCGTGTTCCTATATTATCTTCTTCATTATTATTCTTATTTTCTTCATAAGCCTTCATCTTCTTATATTATTATTCTTCCTTATACTATCAATAGGTTTTTATAAACTTGTAATAAAATCATATTACAGTTAGTAATCCTAAAATTAAAAAGACTTTGATACCCAAGTAATTTTAAAAATAGAAGAGCAACAGAGTGCTCATTGGCTTAGACCGTAATAAAAAATTCTAGACAGTCCTATGATATACAAGTCGTTTGTGTTGTAAAAATACTTCATAATTAATTAATGAGGATTTCCAAAAAATAAATGATCCTTTCTTACGTTCTATATCGAAATAATATTAGAATAGAAAATGATATTTGAAATTGTCTGTGTGTTAGTCCATGTTACGGTTATATTTTTGTTTAAGAAATAGATATAGAATGAAAAAGATTTTGAGTCCTTCCAGTATTGAGAATTTATTATACATTTTTTATGCTGCATCTCTATCTATTGTAATATTAGAAACATTTGTCAGAGTTTTCTTAAAAATTCCTTATGAATTGACATCTTCTTCCTTATATCCTTCTTCTTTCCACCCATCCAGATAGAGACAATTGAATTTTGTTTGTTTTTCAACATATTTGGAAAATATCAAAGGAAAATACATCATGTCAAAGTATAAATACTCGTTAAGAACTTGTATGTACTAATCCCAATAAAGACGATTATTTTGTTTATTTGTTAATAGTTTTTTCGTTTTTTTTTCAATAATTAGTAAATATAAAAGCTTCCCTGGCGAAGTTTTATAAGATGTACAATTAAAAGCATACTACTAATAGCTTCAAAAGAGAAGTTTGATAGGGTTTGGTAAGATTTAAAGTGTACTAAATATTATCATTTAATAAGGTACATATTTAAACTTTTCTTTTGATTTGGATATAAAGAAATTGTATCTATACATCTCGGGATTCTATTACCCCGTATATTAGTTTTTTTTTTAATAATTGCGTGTATAATTTTAAATATTAAACAATTGTATAAGTGAGTATTAAATGATTCCCGGTTTTTGTGGAAGGAAATAAATCTTAATTAATAAATTTATCTTATATATAATTCTGTGCATCTGTATTCTGTTCCCTTTTTTTATATTTAAAGTAGTCTAGTTGTTCGATGCTGCTTTATTGTAATTCTTTAGACTATAATAATTCTGATAATAATTAATATTACACGATTCTTCAGACATTTTTCGACTATAAACTCCTTTAATGTAAATTTAAAGTTATGTATTTTTTATTCATTTATTAAGTTCGGGGTGAATGACCTCGATTAATTGCAACTTGAGATGTTAGTCTTATCAATTTACATAAAGTACTTTAGTATATATGACTTGTCCCCAAATGTTTATTTTAAGATTAGTTTTGAAAGTTAGTAGTTATCTTTATGAGCTAACATGTACAATGACCTGTGCAAAGTTAGTTAGGATAAACATCCACAGAGAGAGAGAGAGAGTATGTACTTTCTCTTACTATTATCGTTCACAATTTTCTATTTTATACGCCTTATTTCCTTGTCTGAATTTTCCTAGTAGTCTTACTTGTCAATATAATAACATAAGTATTCAACAGGTACATTTGAGCGCGGCATTGCCTTCAGTGGTTCTGCTCTAGCGTCTTGGACACATTCCGTGAAGCCGGCATTAAAAGCAATGGCTCTGGCTGCTATAGTTGGCTGCCCGACCACCAACACTCGTGAGATGGTGGACTGTCTCAAGTCTAGACCTGGAGAGGTCATTGTTAATGCCCAAATTGAGATGTTTGTAAGTTTTTACGTTGTTTCTTGATTGTGTTGACATACGCCATACGTTAAAATCAATGATTCCAGTATGATTAAAGAAATACTTAACCTATAGTCAAACTTATCCCTATACTCCTACCAGGATTGGAAGGTACATATGTTCACACCGTTCACGCCAACCGTGGAGCCTCGGGGAACTAAAGAGCCCTTCCTCACGCGGTACCCCTACCATGCGACGCAAGCTGGTGCTATGCAACGATTACCACTAATCGCATCCGTCACCAGCGAAGAAGGACTTTACCCTGCTGCTGGTGATCTACTGATTTTGATGACATTTTAGCAATAGAATAGATGACCATCACTAATTGTGGGAATAGTTATTGATTTAACACAAAATACTATGATTTTAAAATATTTCTTTTCGAATTTAGAAAATTCCCATACCATGAATACTATCTGGTAAAATGTTTAGAAAATGGAAAAAGCAGCTCAATGTCACATAAAAACCGTTAAAAAAGCTATTAAATAAAAATGAATCATCAATAGAATTCTTTTATAATCCGCCTATAATTAAGAGTCTATAAAGTAAAAGGTTTTCAAATTTATTATAAAGAAACGTCAATATTTATTTAACTTAGAATCTGTCACAAAATTATTCATAGCTGAATCTGAAACTCAAATAACATTAATACAGTGACGTTTAAATAATATATCTCAGTTATATTAAAGGAGTCATTTAAAATGTCACTTTTTTTTCAGCTTATCAAATGGATCCCAGCCTCCTACCGGACTTAGAGTCGAGATGGGAACACCTGGCCAGTATCATATTTGAGTACAACGACACCTTGCCCTTGGAAATGAGAAGCAGCGTGGCCAATCAAATCAAGCAAGAATATTTGGGTGGAAAGCCAGTTGGACCGGAGACCTTTCCCGAATTAGTACAGGTAATATAACCTTTATTTAATTATACTTTATTGTACAACACAAAATACAATGGGCGGACTTAATGCTAAAGCATTTTCTACCAGTCAACCAACACAGCTAACAGAAAATAAAACAATGAGGGTAAAAAATTAATGAACAGAATGGAAACACTTAAAGCTAAGAATATCAATGGTGCTCATATGCTTTATCTAAAAATCTAAAAAATATTATCTTTTCGAGAGATTTATATCGAAAAATCAATGGTATAACATCTACTTCCTTATAAATCAACAGAGACTTATCAATTACCTACTCTCTCTATACAACAACGCTCGGCACCGTGCTCGCACGGTTTAACTATAAATAAACTTTTCATTTCTTTTCCCTTTTCGATATTTAGACTTTTGACAGGAAAAATAATTCAAAATTGCCCTCAAATATCTTATCGATTCATGATAAATAAAAATGGTTCTGTCTTATTATTTTCAAAGGCTCTGGGCGACCGTCTGTTCGTGGTGAGTGTAAGCAAAATGGCGCAGCTACACGCACTTAAGTCTGGACAACCCACGTACTTTTACCGGTACTCGTACCGCGGAACACACAGCTTATCCAACCTCATGGCTAATAATGATGAGAATTATGGTAAGGTTTTTCTAATTTCATTAATCAAATAAAAAAAAATCTTTATTGATAATTAGTTTTATAAAAAACATTTTTTTATTGTTATACCTACCTTAAAATATTGTTGAAACAGGCTCGAGAAGATCTGATGACAGAACAGAATAATGATAATAATAAACTGTGTAACAAGTTCTTAGCTTTGTGCATTCCCACAGATTCGATACTAATTACTTGCCGAGATGATTTATCTAGACAAACAACATTACAACCAATAAATAACCTTATTTTAGGATCCAGTCACGCAGATGACATTCTATTCGTCTTTAAGTACTTGCCGTACTCCGACGACTCGCCTGAAGACATCAAAATGAGAGACGCATTAATTGATATGATCTACAGCTACGCTAGTACTGGGTAATATAATTTATCTTATTTCGGTATATTCATTGATATTCCACGAATTATATAAAAGATATATTGACTCTGGAGCCAGCCTTTAATTAATTAATTATAAATATTTTTTTGAGAATTTGCAAGCTGTTCAATTTTTTTTTTATTTGTAGCTTCCACTATATGTGACAATATACTTTTTTTAATGTTTATTATATACATTCACTGTAAAATATAAAATGGTCTATATCTTAAGCTTTTCAAAATATAAATTTTAGGAACATCTCTGATTTGTTGGGTGTTTATAAAAACCTTAAAACGAAATACCTAATTGTTCTGATCTTCTGACTTCCAAGTTAGGTACTAATTTCTTACGAGATAGGTATGGGTTTTATTTACCTACTCAAGTTGTTTAACATGATGAACCAAGTTTGTTTAGACAAATATTTATAACCCAAAGTTAAACTGGAAGTTTGTAAATACATATAGTGCGTATGCTAAAACCAAGGCTAATATTTACGGTACTTTCCGACAACTGATTCTGTCAGTTTGTTCACGTGGCTAAACTGAAACTTCGGTAAATAATAAATGAAGACATGAAGAAATCTTCCTTAATTCCAAACCTAACAAATTACATGATTTTTTATGGCGGTAAGACCTTTGTGCGTTCTTGCAATAACTTATAAATTTGCAGTTCATAACTCGAACTCTCTTGTACTTATGTCAAGATTCAAAACAAAGACTTATCTTATTAGTCATATTTTATGATGAAATAATGGTTAAATTGTTAATTACGTTATTAATACGGAGATATCAAATACACAATGGTTATAAATAAATGTTTCATAAGCAAACAATGGAAATTAATAACCGATCCATTTTTTTTATACCTATTTTAATACAATCCGTTCCTAAAATTATCAGTCGACACTAATAAATAATAATGCACTTGTGGAATGAATTTTCTAGTAATCTATCAAAGGTTCATTTCAAACTCAGATTGTAGGTTAATTTGGGCCGTAATTAGGCTGTAATTCGATTGCATATTTACCCTCATTTTTTTACAGAGTGCCGAAAATTCCAAACGCTCCTGAATGGACAAAAGTAAAACCTGGTGCTACGGATCTGGATTACCTCGAGATAGCCAGCCCGAATAATATTGTAATGAAATCAAGTTCAGACCTTGGAAAGAAATCCTTTTGGGACAACCTTGGTTTCATAGAAGACCAGAACTATTATGATGATACTATTAAAGATGAATTATAATTGTAATAATAATTAATAGATAAGAGTTACTTTGGTTGCCGTCCGTTAATTTTTTTATAAAGCGTTTATGTTTAAATCATTGCGAAATATTGCCTTTATTTTTAAACATTAAGTAAATCGATTTAAATGTTACTGAGCATGTTCTAAAGGTCCATACGAAGTGCATAGGTACATTGTATACATACCTTATAAAAAATATTGCTTATTTTAAATAAAAATTGTTAAAAATAAAGTTTGCTTTTCAATTCGGAATTAATTTATGATTAAAACTCATTAAGATAGACAGACACGTCACTCATTAAGTAGGTATGTAAATATAAAAAATAATCATATCTAACCAAAATTTGGAATTACTAGATTATATATTGCCCGAGATCCTGTCACCGATTCCAATGATATTTCGAGTATTTTGACGATGACTGCTTTTATTTTCTTACATTTCCTTTCAATTAAAAAAATCTCACTCAAATAGTCTCATCCGTTTGGAAGCCATGATGCCACAGACAGACACAATACACATGTGAAATTTCTAACATATAGAAATAGCACCTCTCTTATTTTAGGTTGGTGGTTAAAAGTAGACGTATTTTTAACAAAAACGTTTACTTTTAGTAAATCATAAAAAACTAGTCGTTTAAATTAAATTAGTATATAAATATTTTTTGTTTTGCTTTTATTACCTTAATCACTTAAAAGCAATTAATGACATTGTTTAATACATTTTTGGTTAAGGTCCAAAGTACAAAAACTTCATAATCACGTTTTCTTAAACTTACCAACCTTGTGAGTCGTGTACATAATTTTAAGGTCATTTTATTGCTATTAAATAAATTACGTAATAAAACAATTTTATTATTTTAACTTATTGTAGATCATTATTTTAGGATTAGGTACATTGAAAATCACTTTTAATGTAATGGTTTTTTATCATTTTCCCAGCAATAAGCCCAGACATTGTAGTAGCTAATTTGTTAAAAGTAAAAGAAATTACGAATTATAATAATACAAAATCAATTAAAAATGTCATCTCCTAAACTTCAGCAATATTCACAGAAGTTGCATTGATTTTTATTGTCATTTAAATTTTGTATTTAATTTTCTCAAGCTATTACAAAATATTGCTTCACCACTTAAGCATTTCTAAGATATGAGATATCCATAAAAATCTTAAGAAATTATTTGAGGTCAATAAATATGGGTATGTGTGGGTAACATTTATAATAAAACTACAAACATAATGTATTAAACTGTCTTTTATTAGTAGATACCTACAAGTTAACATTAACCATTTTAAAAAGCTTAGGAAAAAGACATTGAAAACACTATAAAAACAAATTATACCTTACACTATTACCAAAAAAACAAACACACATAAATAAGAATGGCCGAAAAAAACAAAATCAGACTTTGGCTATGAGAAAATATTGTTTCTCTATAATTAAGATTTCTTAACCCATCATTGAATCTCATTTCTCTTTAGGACAGGCAAAAGTACAAAAATATTACAACAACTTTAAAACACTTTTCATATTCAAAATATTAGTATTTTGTTCAAGGCTTAGTTGAATCACAGCATGACATAAGCATACAAAATAGATGTTATATTGATTAACAGTAATAAAAAGATTAAATTTGTATTGATATTTTAATGATATATGTTCTACTCATCCTTTTTGTCACCACCTGCAATTGTGATTTTCTTCTGTAGCTTGCTGTGTTCTTCTGCTAGTCTATCATATTCACGATTGAGGCTCTCTGCTTGGGACTTGACGGCTTCCTTGTCTTTCTTCTCTCTAGATAGCTCTTTTTCTACAGTTGACAACTGGTTCTTGAGGTCTTCAATCTCCTTCTTGGAAATATCATCACCAGCACCTTGTTTCTCTAAAAGAGCTCTAGCAGCAACTGACGCGCTTTGAGCCTGTCGTAAGTTCGCTTCTGACTGAGCGTACAAAGTAGCCAGTTCACTAATCATTTGTATCAATCGTCGGATAACGACAAGTAGGAAAAGAGCAATACCTGAGATGTACAAATTTCTTTGAGCTCTGAATAGACGCATGTTTCCTTGCATCTCAGCGTCCAAGTGCTGGTGATCTGTCGACTCAATATTGGAGTACTTCTGTATTTCTCGGATTGCATCGAGGAGGCATAGCACCAAAACTCCAATAAGAATGACGAAATAAATAGAGGCTTGTCCAGTCATATAAGCTAGAAACTTCGATTTGAAAAATTTGTTCCATCTTGCAGGACTTGCGATCGGTAAAGTTAGCAATAGCACGAATGCTATTTCGGCGTAGAGAAATGAAGCAATTATAGTCCACTGGAGACTCATGTTGGAATCTTACTTTTTCTTAAACCTCGGTAAAGTGAATAAGTACTAGACACGAACGTGAAATTCAGATGCAACTTCGAAGATATCTCTGACTCAACAATTCCAAAATAAAATATTTTATGTCAGAATTTGACATTATAGTTAATACCTATAGTTTAGAGTGACGTGTACCTATCTATACCAGAGACCTAGATTTAAAACTTTAAAATACTAGATTAAAATATTGCTTAATACTCAATACTACCTAAGAGTTTATTATTAATTGTAGTTATTTATTTATAGAAATCTTATAATTTTAATTATTAAAAACATTTAAAATTTATAAATTTGGTTATATATTTATATTTATCTGCTACGTAGAACAGAACTATAATGTCTGAATTGTCTCACTGACATAATATTTTTTTGACTTTTCATCTTTGGGGCTAGGTAGTCTGACGTCATCTTTTTACTAAATAGAGAAGTTTTACATATAAACTATACAAAAAATTAAAAAGCAACAAAAGAATCATTATAAATAATTATAAATTAAAATGGCAAACCCTAAATACGAAAACCTTCCCGGCATAGTAAGTTATTAGTTGAGACAATACAGGTTCCTAGTTATTGATTTTTAAATGTCTTTTCCATATTTAGAGGTTCTTTTATTTTTAAGGCTGATGACCAACCTGATGTGTATGAAACTGACGATTTACCGGAAGCAGATCAACCAGACCCGTATGAAGAGGAGGAAAATAATTGTATTGAACAACTACACTTGTCTGTAAAGGATTCATTCAATAAATTTAAAGGAAAATTTCTGACTGGGAATGTTGATTTTTCTGATCGACTTAGCCGAAAAAACCGCATCGGATACAGGTAATTGTATTGTGTGTTGTTACATTGTTCCTTATTTTAAAAAACTTGAAATAATATTTTAACTAAGTCAAATAAATATTAACATTTTCAAAAATCTTTGTAATTGTGTTTTAAAATATATGATACTAATAATAATAAAACTCTTGGTGCATGAGATCTTCATAAATATTAAGATTTACTATTTCTTTAAAGTCAATAGAAATAAATTAAGCATTTTGAAACAACGAACTACTATTAGTAGTATTATAGGAATACTTTTAAAATTATTTAAAACATTTGAGTGATAAAATTGTTGAGTAATATTCTAGTATTTCACATAGGTACATGTTTTTGATATGCTTAACAATTTATAATTTAAAGTTCATTTCTAAATTTATGCATAAAAATAAATCTGAAATTATTATTGAGAATAAAAAACCTTGGTCCTGTTGGCATAATTGTCTTAAAAACAATTCATTATGATTAACCCATATTAATATAAAAATGAATTAATAATTCAGGGCTGGTGAATGGGAGCTAGCTGCGGAAGGAGAACCCGAAACAGCCTTAGAACGCTACAATAGGCTGCGCTGTGAATTCTCTGATCTGCTAGAACAAGTCACCGAGCAGGAAAATAAGGCAACAGAAAGTGAAAAAGTAAAGATATATATTTTGTTGTTGAATATAAAAAAAAACGATTAAATTGTAATCAAATGATAGTTAATGTATAATATATAAGGTATTTGTTTATTTATATTTTGTCTTGACAATATTCTAAAACTGTTTTAGGACGAACACACAAAGCTTGCCTCACAGATAAACACGACAAAGAAACTTTTAGAGGAACTAAAACTTGAAGAAGGGGAACATCTTGATCCTAGGGCTGAGAAACTAAAGTAAGTTGTTCTTCTACTGAAACTTACTCTGTTTTGACTGTTAAAAAAGTTATAATTTGTAATACTTGTTTCTTAAACACTCAAAACCTAAATGCACATTAGGTTGGTATTTATTTTATTTGAATATACAATATATACTATAAAAAAAACTACTGAATTATGTGTGGTGGCAGCGAAGGACGGAAGAAAACCCAATTAATTAATTAAAGTTGTAATAAACAGTTAAAACAAAGAAATTAAAATTAATTATTACTAAAGTAGTGTTTTTAGTAAGTGATTGACACCATCTTCACATTATACGAGGAACAGCATCAGCAGAACCATGTGAAATGGATTTAATGTTAAATCTATTGATTTGCCCTGGCTATACTTCATAACAATTATAAAAATATTTACTTCTATATGTGTATTTATAGTGGAATAATCACTTCTAAAAGAGTTTATTTATGAAACTCTCATTGCTTTATTCTATTGAAGAGAATGTCAGTGACTTATTATCTATAGAAAAGAAATGTTAATCATATTGTTACAGGGAGCACTTAAGTGTTAATGGAAAAAAGAAGCAAGGGGATAAAGTTACAGCTCACTTGAAACTCAAGCCTGAAGTTAACTTGGCACAAACGGCCAGGATAGCACAGCTTGAACATAGGTTAGAATGGCATTATACTAATTAATGTTTTATTATATCACTAAAATTATTACCTATTCTAAGTATTTTGTAATATCACAGAGATGAAAAAGGATGAATTCCCAGAGGTTGCCAGTTAGATTTTTGTTTGTGTTTATGATTTTTTAAATGTATTTATATGAATTTTTTATTTAAGTAAATATTACAGGCTAGCTAGTGTATACATAATTAAAAGTATGAGTATTGTTTGTTTATATTTCTAATGATATTTAAATTGCAGGTTACATAAACTTGAACAGGCAGCTGGTGTGAGAGATGAAGAAGCATTCCGTAGACTGCAGACAGCTACCGGCGAGGTAAAAATAGTTATTTCTCATATAAATGTTTGAAATCATATTCCATTTTAATTCAATATTTAAAATACATCTTAGCAATTAATGGCATTTGTGGTACACTTCCCACTAGTTTTTTTTCTCTGCTGATATTGTTACTATTGCAAGAAACTACAGAGTAAACTGGCTTAAACCAAAGTCTTGCTAAATATCGCTTGAATAAAATTAATAAAATTATTAGCGGTCATTTGAAATGTAATATTTATAATTTTATATATATGTATATGACTATATAAATTCATATGAATCAATAGAATACAATCGTCAAATTTAAAATCTAATACTTTTATGTCACGATTAATTGCAGGCGACCTTATGCGGTGCGGCGGCTTCGCTGGCGAGCCAGGCGGCGCTGCTGCGGCCCGCGGAGCTGGCGGCCGCGGAGGCAAGAGTGACGTCACTACTCTCTAACATTGACTCACTCAAACAGGCCGTCAAACCAGCACAGCCTGAGGTGGAGGAGAAGGTATACTATTATAATTAAAATGATGATTCTCCATTATAGACAAAGGAATTAGAAATGTAACACACATTGTTTTGTATATAATATTTATATTCTATTTTCAGGTTAAGGAATTGTACAAACTATTGAAACAAATAGATGGTGTATCACATTCAGAAATCTTAGAGAGAATGGAGGCTCTTGAGGCGCTGCATAACCAAGGTAAAATATTTATTTACATATACAGGGTTATTTGTAATGAATTGGCCACCTCTGGCAGGCAGCCTCTCTACATCAATCCCAACAACATTTGTTCTACAAACTTTTAAAATTAATAGTTTTTAAAATGTAAGTTTTTCAATACCATATTCATTTGTTGTCTCTGAACTGTCCCTAACTCTGAGCGTAAGTATAGCGCCCGGACGTTGATCTTTTAAGTACTTCTTACAAAATAGAGAGTATTAAGCAAAAGCAAACATTTTTTTTTGGGTTTTTTTATTTGTAAAAAGTCGTAAAGGAAAAAGTCAGACCTTTTTTTTTTTTTTTGTTTCCGCGGGGAAAATGCTTTACGCACCGTACAACTCGCGGGGGAAGCGAGGGGCGTGTGTGGGACTCCCAAAAACGGTGTACCCACTAAAAACCCCGCGGCGCTCCTTCCTCGCCTTATTGGCGGAGTCGTGGGTACGGCTAGCCCTTCATCCACGACCCCGCCGGCGACGGCCCGTCTATTGCACGACGGACCCCACCTGCCCCCCTAGCTGAGTGGGGGGGCTGTGGGAGCGACCGGGAGCGCCCGGTCGTTCCCACCCGACGCGGGTGGTGCCATGTTCAATGTGGGCGGGAGTGTCCCCACACCCCCTGCCCACTGGCCACCACCAGGCTGGAGAAGTTCAAATTGCCGTCTTCTCCGGCCCCTTCGACGTCTGCGGTGCGGGGGCGCAAGGGGATCGTCCATGCGCGCCCGCTCCGCCACTTCCTTCCGCGACATTACTTCCTCGCAGAAGGAAGCCACTTCCACCCAGAACTCCTCGCTGCCCAACATGGCAGTGACGAGCGCAGGCAGCGTTAGGTCCGGGCCTACCGACTCCTGGAGTCGTCGGCGCTGCTCCACCCAGGCCGGACACTCGACCAGGGTGTGCTGCGCCGAATCAGCAATCGCGCCACAGTGGTGGCACGCCAGGGTCTCCTCACGCTTTATCCGGTGCAGGAACTTCCCGAAGCAACCATGCCCGGAAAGTACCTGCGACAACCGGTACGTGAGGAACCCGTGCCTCCTATCGGTCCATGCCTCCATGACTGGACCGATGACGTCCAGACTCCACCGTCCGAATTTGACTTCGGCCATCTCCGCCATCCATTGGCGGAGAATGTTCTCGCGGGCCGCCAGCCGGACGGCGGCCCTCTCCTCCGGTGCGGGGCGCTCTCCCCGCGCCCTCTTGTCCGCCGTCCAGTTATAGACGGCGGAGAAAAAGTCAGACCTTGGACAGACTTTTTTACATTCTAGCAGCAAGAAAAAGCCAAATGTAATCATTTATTACATGAAATCCAATTTATCTCTTGTATGAAATAAGGATTTCATAACATTTAACAAATAGTTAAATTAAGGTTTTATATTTCGAATACAATGAAATAGATTACATAAAACAAATGGTCTAGTATGCAATAATTATTTTTATGGATAGTTCCAGGTTGCGGTAAAACTATTTAAAAAAGTGTGTTTTTATTTGATTTGCAGCAAGTAATTTCGGTAAATCATTGACCGAGTTAGAAACCCTACAAAGCACTATAGCCAGTGGCGTTCAGAATAACAAGGAACTACTTCAAGGAGTACAAGAAGTCTTTGCACATAACATTGATAGCCTACAAAAAGAAATTAAAAAGTTAGATGAAAGAATTAGTAAACTAGCAACAGCGTGATAATGTTATATTAGTAGACGCATAAAGAGGATTTATTACCTGTTACCAGGGTTGCTATTTAAAAAATGTATCGACGTTTAATTATTTGAAATGTGTAATATTTCGCTACAAGATTAAATTGTTCTTACTGTTCTTTATAGATTCGCTAATTATAAATTAGTTAATAACATTTTGCTAAATATAGAAAATAATTCAGATAGCAAGATTATAAGTGCCTGTAAAATAAGAAAACATTTGCAATTTTACAACTACAAATCACTTAATATTTATTAATGTAATGTTTCATTCTAGTCTTTGTAAGGATTGAAACATGTTTATGAAGCCAATATCATTATGCATCTTAACAAAGCATCATTTATTTTTCCTGTCACTGTTTAATGAAAACACACGATTTTTATTTTTAATCTCGCTTTATATTTTATATAAAAAAATGCTCTAATAGGTTGTAGTTATGACAGCTGAAATAATTTATTTTAAATTAAAAGCCATTATATCCCATAGTGAGTTTTATTTGTTTTAAATTTGTACCAAATTCATAAGTTATATGAAATGCAAAACATTTAGTTATTATTTGTTATTAGATCTATGTTATAGATCTATATGAATTTTATGTTATTAGATCCTAAAAAATATTTTAGATGTTTTTTGCTATTCATAAAACTGTTAGTACTAAAGTTTAGTGCTATAAGGTTTAAGTTCATTAGAAACATAGTATTATGGGAAATTGTCCTTGGTTGATGGTTAACACTTACAAATAAATATTTCTGAGTAACTAATTAACTTCAATAATCTTTCCAGACCACAATTACCTTTTAAGATACCAATACCCCAATGAGACAAACGAATACGATACCGTACCAGAAAAATGCTTTTAACATTAATCGTATTTGTAGCTATGCAAGTGCCAATAAAAAAATAAGTACATATTTGGTAAATAAGAAATTTGAATTTGAGTGATACTACATTCAATCAGTTACAAACTCAACCAGGAATTCTGCACTAATTCTGTTCCGAACATACACGCGAGAAAAGCTTCGCGATATCATTAATAAGGCAACTAAAAAAATTATAATCTTTAGATCCTTGCTAAATATCAAAATCTGGTTAAATTTGTTATAAACCAGACTAAATTATGGAAAAGATGTCAAAATAAAAGAATCAATGCTTTTTAAACAGTTTATTTAAAGTATGTCTTAGAACCTAAGCTTTTGGAAGAACCATTTGTTCTTTCCGCTCTTGTATCTCTCTTCGAAACGCACACGTGTGTTGAATCGGAGCTTCTTGCGTTTCGCCGGATCCTTCAGGTCCTTTGCACTCAGTTTCTCGAAGCTGAAGTCAACGGAGTAACGTGTTGGCATGAGGTGGTTGTAGTTGACGACCTAAAAATATATATAAGTCTTATTAAGAATTTAAAATCATTAATTCATGTATATTCTAAGCATTTGGTAATCGAAATACAATTTATTTCATCACATCAACAATTAATGTTTTTTTTAATGCCAAATCATTCATCTTATTTATTCATCTTTTCCACTTAGAATCATAAACAGTAATCACTTGTGTATGTCAACATGGAAGTGTCAGGGTGGCTTATTTCAATACCAGATTTATTGTAATAAGCCCTACTGTAAAAGCACTTATAATCTTAATGTTAAAGCGTCAATCAATCATTTGAGTACTAAATCACATATAAAATAAAATGAGTTTTAAAAAAAGCTTGTTTCTTCTTTGATAATGAAAATTTAAAGTTTGTGATATTAACTTAGGCTTTATGTAGTTTAAAATACAATCAACACAAATCACATATAAAAATAAAATGAGTTTTAAAAAAAGCTTGTTTCTTCTTTGATAATGAAATTTTTAAGTTTGCAATATTAACTTAGGCTTTATATAGTTTAAAATACAATCAACACTATTATTGCTGTGGATACAGTTCCAAGATTAAGTATATATTTACTAGTGAAAAATCAAAAAAGTGCAAAATGTAGATTACTATTACATCAATCTCAAGAAATTGTCAGTAAATAATAATAATAATAATAATATCATCAGGACAAATTACACACATTGATCTAACCCCTAAGTAAGCAAATTATTTGCTTGTGTTAAGGGTGTTAGACAATGATACTAATACATAGAAATACACATATATATACTCAGAATATATTTAATAAATGACCAAAACCAACAAACCAGACATTTATGACCATCACATAAATGCCTGTCTCTGCCGGGAATCGAACCCGAGCCCCATTGCGCCGGACAAGTTAGGCGTCTGCGCTAACCACTCGACCAACGGGGCGGTAAAATAAAATGATGACAACTTGGAAGAATATCATATTATTAAAAATATAATTTAGTAGAAAATTGCTAATGTAAAAACTGTAACAAACAATAACTTGTTTCCCAATACCTCCATAGCTTAAAATACACAACTATAATAATAATAATTTCAGTTTGAACCTCAATAATTTGAGATGTTTTGATGCACTCTATAACTTAACTATCTGCCAATTCCAGTAGTTAGTTGAAGTAGTTTCAATTGATTTGTAAGAGACAATAAGTGAATAAAAATATTAGAAATTGCATGTTATTTGGAACAAAGTTTGTTTATGTGTATCCAATCTATGCAATCTACGAGGTTCTCAATCAAACACTATTATGATTTTAAGATCATTGATGTTCTCCCTATTTATCATTGAAATTTAATTGATATAGAAACTAAACTTTTTAACAAAGAAAATTTTATACCTTTTCTTAAAGAAATTTCAATTTTATATAACACATGTGTTTGTGTATAACACATGTGTATTATTTACCATTCTTCTGGGTCATTCGAGTAAAAATAACCAAGTATTAACTCACAACTCAATAAGTTAAAAACTCGGTAACTGTTTTTTTTTGTGCTTCCCTTGCATTTTTTTTTATTAACGTTCTACTGCAAATGCACTGCATAAAACCATTGTTGTTATATTAATTAATATGTCAGGCTTTTCTATTAAAGTCAGAACCATACACAAATATTATTTTGTATCCTAATCACATTTACATTGAAATATGTATTTTTATTCAAATTAGATCTGAACTTGTCTACATCCATTAAAATAAAAGAAATTTCCAGTTCCAGAGTGAGTAAACCAAACTTGATATTTTTTTATATTTCTGTGATGAAAATTGTACTTATTTTTATATTTTAGTTGTTAAAAGCGATTAATTATCCTAATTACTTTATATACAATAACAGTATGAAAATAGAATATATATATTAAATCTATTATGTTCAATTAAAACTTTGTAATCAGTTAATAAACTGATTGTTAAAGCCAACACCAAAAATAATAATAACCACATAAATTTGTGGTATTTTCAACTCAATTTTATATTGAGTTTATGTGAGAAATGTCATTGACAATCGCTATCAGTGTCAAAACATAACCAAGAAAATAATAATAGATTTAAATTACCTTCACGAAAGGCTTGATCTTGGAACGCTTGTGAATTTTGTTTTTGCCCATTCGCTTGTGCACTTTGCGGGGATACCTGTCGATGCCGGCGACAAAGGCATGGCCATAAGGCTTGTCTGATGTGCCTTCGTCGTAATTTTTCACGACGATAGCCTTGCGGCCCGCGTACCGGCCACTGAGGACCAGCACCACCTTCCCCGGCTTCATAATCTTACCCATCTTGGGTGTATCTGTAAAACACAAAACTAACCTTAAAATGTCTGTTTTAAAAACAAATAGTCGACTATCTCACTGCTATTCACTGCGTAGCTAAAACTTAATGCATTATATATTAAACTACTGTGCATTCATTGGTAATTATTTTATTTACTATTATAAAGCTCCACGATCACTTCTTTTATAGAAGAATTATTTTTGAGAACCCACAAATATTTTTATAAAAATATCTTATCCATAGCACAATGTAAATCACAAAATTTATAATGCTTTTAGTTTGGATTTCTAATTACACTCGTTCTCTTAGATTAATTTGGATATATTTTAGTAAAAATTTACGAAACTCACACTTTAGCAGTCGACAAGAAAAGACCACAGAAAAAGGACACTTTACAGATTAAAAATTGACGTTGACATTTGTTAGTATTACCACTTGTTTGTCAAGAATTAAATTAGTTTGAGCGAAACGTCATACCATTTTTTTTTATTAATTGTAGATGAATGTAAGTTTATATTTTATTATATATTATTAAACAATTCAGTTAATTTTCTAGATGTTTTAGATAAATAAAAACTCTTTTTTTTTATTGTTACCGTCTACAGATAATGGTATGCTATCTAGAATATATATTTTGTGAAACTAACTCACGAACGTAACTCGTTAAATGCCCTCGAAATTGCGTATTCAAACCTCCTCACTAGTGTATGCTGCCTGTTGCTAACATTTAAGGCGAAGGACATGGCATTATCAAAATACTTACATAAATGTATAATTATTACAAAATATTTTTTATTTATTTATTATTTATTACATTATTATTATTTATTATTTTGCCTATAGTTATATTGATTTATTACCACAACCACAACCACGAATTGAAACGGACCGTTGTGCCAACTGGATGCGTAATCGACATCTCCAAGTCCATTCCTATCCGCATCATCCATGTTTCACTTCGCAAATATATTGTTTTTCCTATTGCACAAAATGCCAATTTATTGATCTTGGGATAAAAGGGCTCTCTTAAATTCTTATATCTTTTTCCTAGGGATTTTTTTATGCGATTTGAAATATTGTCCGTAAAATTCGTCTACAGACTAAAAAGAAATTTAATACTAAAAAAACCGTAACAACATTCCTTTTATGACAACAAGAATGAAAAGCCCTTCAGACAGGGAAAGCTATTGCATCCATACCTCCTCCCAATTGCCTTAACCGCCGGTCTGTCCAAGAATTTGTCGATTTGAGACAGCTTGATACTAGGATAAAAGTAATCATTTTGACATCTCTGTATCAACATGGAACATACTCCTTACCTCTACATTGTATAATATTAAGTTATCTTAATCTTATATCACCATAAATTATAACAAGAAACGGAAGAAGGATGGGATGGGAGGGATATCGGAGTTTAGTCTCTCTTACCTAACAACTAATTTATGCCGAACCTAAGAAAATAGCATTCCCCGTAATATTAATGTGGTTTAACACAAAAATATATTTATAATTTACTTGACTGTTGTTCATTAAGAATATATACAATTAAAGTTCTTTATATAAGGCTGTTTAAGATAATATTTTTTTTTCTAAAAGGGTTATAAGCAAATCAATAAAAAACAACAAAAAATAAATAAAATAGACTTTCTTTAATCAAACACGGCTTGATTAATTGAGTTTAATATCAATAAAATAAGAAAATTATTTACACAAATTTTATCAAAATACAAAAATAAAACACTGTCACATACACATATGTAATAACTTCTGGGGAGGTTCTATAATGTATAATACAACCGACTGTCCCTCCTCACTTTGAGCTATCGTAATGCCAAAACACTAACTTTGTAACTCTTATTATACTTATCTTACATTGACGAAAATTATCAAGCAATTAAATACTCAAAATATCAATTTGTAGACATTGATATTGTAGACATTGCACAAAATTAATACACAGAATATATACATTGTTAACTGTCATATAATATTTAGACTAGCTGATAGTTTTTCTCTTTGTCATTTAGTCTAAGAGCCAACATCGTTTCAGCATAACTAGATGAAATATCAGATATTTATAATCAACTTATAACATATTCAGTATAAATAAATAAGCGTATGCTAATAAACAATAAATAACAAAGTGACATCCTACAAACTTGTTAGCCCTTAGCATGATGGCATTAGAAAATACAGCGTATGTTAAGTACGCACTTAATAATGGAAGAAGTCTTGTTAAACGGAATGTGAAACATAAGGAAGTAGATGAGTTTTTCATATTGGAAAATATTGTCTTGTCAATCCACATTTAAAATATCAAAAATCATATATTTTTTTTAGGTTTATACTTTATAGACAATCAACTGAAAATAGTTTTCGTCAAATAGTTTTCATTTAAAATAAAATTTATAACAAATATAATCCGAATATGATAAAAGAACGAAAGTCATTATCTAATTTAGATATTGGAAGTGATTTGACGGGTACTGATAAATAAACAATAGCAAAAGAATTATTGTAAAAAAAGTAACATATCTTTAATCTTGTTTATAGTTTAATGAAACACTCATAAAAACTAAAAAAAAATCTATTGATATAATATTTATAATATAAAACAAATTTAGTTTCAAAGAAAATAATGTTATTACTGTTTCAATACCCGTCATGAGAAGAGCTAGTGATATGTCAATAAGATGAAAACTAAACCCTAAACAAACAAACAGACAACATACTTTACATTTCTTATCATAATATATTTACAAACTTAACCTTACATTAATTTCTGTACATTCAAACATACAAAGTTATATTTGTGTTCAATTATCTAAAAGATAACATATACTATATTGTACAAAACCTAAATAGATAAATATGTACAATGCACTTTTAAAAAAATATTAACAAAACAACAAACACGTGTTCTGATATTATATATTTAATAATTAATGACTGTTCACATTATCGGTAAGGTGTAATAAATATCTTATGTACAAAAACACTTCTAAGAAATGCAAATTCACCCCTTTCTTCTGTATATATTTTTTTGCTATTGGACATGCTTCACTTGTACATTGTAATTGGTATAATAATCATAGAATCACTTGAGAATCGGGAAGTTGACGAGAGGTGACTTCAACGCCCTACATGTCGACGAGCGACATGTTGACAAGCGACAAGTTAACTTGCCACAAGTTATGAGCTACATGTTGACGTGCCAGATGGTCGCACAGATTACATAAGAAAATATTTACAATACATACTTTTCCGCATAAGCTCTCCTACTAGTCAATTTTTCAGTTGTCCACTGATTCTATGATTAATGTAAACACTATGTTAATGTTGCCAGTCTTTAACTCTAAATGAATTTACAAGGATTTATACACACTGATGCACTACTTTTAGTAATATATATTTTCATTAAATAAAGTGACAGTGTGCGTAATCCTTTATAATTGCACATACACACAAATTGCTCTGGAATTTATTAATCTTTTTACGTAAGTTTTAAACGGTTTAAATTAAATCTTTCTAAGTACGCAATATTTTTTTTTTGAATTCGGTAGTGAGATCATGGGTCTAATAGGATTTTTTTTTTAATATATTAAACACAAAGATTTATTATTAGAGATATTATTTTAACTGGATAGTGTTTTACCTTTTAAATAGTATGTAGTTATTAAAGTAATTTTGCATGAAATGCCTCTGATTCTGACCATCCCTATCTACAAATTGCCTAACTATATCATTTAATTATGTAAAAATAATTATATATAAAAGTAAGGTAATAAAATAAAAGTTAATAATTAATATTAATGTACTATTGTTCATGTCAGTTTTAATAACATTGTTGAATAATTTTGGAAAAACGTATTTGGTATTTAAAAATTGTTATATTTTATTATTTATATATTTGATATTGTACGTCTTTTAAACAATTATTTGCATTATTCCCTTACACTTTAAATTACTTATATTTCAAAAATGCGTCTATTAAATTCTATATCGTATGGTCGTTCAGAAATTTAGAGATGTATCGTAAATATTTGTACGCAAATGAAACTGATATATTCAGAAACTAAGATATTCGCCTACGGAATATTTGGCACAATTTTAAACAACTATTCAGTTCCCGCCTTCCGATAGGTAAGCTAAAAATGGCAGGCAACAATAACATCGACTTAGCTGCAGACGATTCGAGTCAAACGCTCGATGTCGACTTCTGTCAGTTTCCGTCACGTATCAACAATAACTAAATAGATCACACATAACGTCAATAAATCACAACACTGGGGCTAGGTGCGGAGACTGACCGACGGGCGGATGGCCGGTCACTTGTCGCTCACTATATACACACGCACGAGGCCGCGCCCGGGAGGGCGGAGCTCGAGCGACGGGGGCGGTCCTAAACTGTCCTATCTCGAGAATAGGGAGTCAGAGGCGACGTGTCAGACGGAGATCTCGTAGTTGCAGTCGTAGACGGAGGCGCGGTCGGGCGGCGCGGCGGGCGGCGCGCGCTCCAGGCGGTCCTGCACCTCGAGCGCGCGCACGAACGACAACGGACGCGCAGGACGAGCGGGCGCAGAGGGCGGCGCCGGGCGGGAGGGAGCGGGCGGAGGCGCGGTGGCGGAGGGCGCCGGTGGCGGGCGGCGGCGCGCGTGCGGCGAGCGCTCCGCCCACAGGTAGGTGCCGCGCTGCGGGGAGGCGGCCAACTCGCGCACGTCGTGGGTGGCGGGCGTGGGAGCGGTGGACGGCGCGGGAGGCTCGTCACGCAGCAGCTCTCCCTCGGACAGGAAGCGACGCTGCGGGGAGGCCCGCACGCCGATAAAATCCGGGCGACGCGGCTGCGTGGGCGTGCCGGGGTTGGACCTGTGCGCGGGGCGGGCGCTCACGTCAGGGGTTTAATCGCGCGAGCTCGTCCGAGCGCTCGCTATCGTTATCGTACGGCCTACGGACAGAAGGAGAAGGAGCTGCGGGGGGAAGCGTCCGGCGGCCGCCTCGCGCTCGCGCCGGACGTGCGGCGGTCGGTTGAACAATGTTGGATGGACCCGTCCGTCTTCCTTGCTCCATCTACATACGCGTGTGCGCCGCGGTCCAACATTGTTAAACCGGTAGCCGGGAGCGAATCCGACGCGTCTCCGATGTTCGATCCAGGCGGCCGTCGGTTGCGGGGAGCATGCCAATTCCATGCTGACTGTACACTACGCACAAACTACTACGAGCCTAGTCACCTCAACGCTATGTATCCTGATGAACGTTTATCGTAACAATAATTTATCTTGTTTTTTTATTGTATTTATATTCAAATACTTCCATATTTTCAATGAAAATTATTTACACACAACACAACATACTTTTAGGTAAATGTTGGGTGTCCAAAACTTTCAGATTGTTTTGGTCATTAAGAACTTCACTTATGTTACGACTACTTCGGTTTTCAACAGGATACAAGAGCGAGAGAGCGCTGGCGAGTGAGACGTAAATATAAAATGGCTGGTGTCTTTAGTAATAATTATAATTAAATAAATTTTAGGATCATGTGTAAGTTAAGATATATAAATCGAACCCTCTAATAAATATGAAAGCTGGTCAAAATGTTCGTGGAGTATGGGAAAATTTATTTTTTACATAGAGCTAATATTTATAAACGTCCATTGAAGAATGTCCTTTACTTTTTAAACGGCAAAATAAGCATACAATTTGGAATATTTAGACTTTCTAGTACATATTTTTGATATAAAAACTACGAACCTACTGCTTTGGATAGGCATAGCAGCCAATGAGTTTGCTAACCAGAAAGGCGAGTTAGTATATTTTAAGAATTTCAAAAACGGTAGAAGAGTAGTGACCTGTTCCTTCCTTACATTGTCATTTCCATATTATATTTTTTTTTAAGTGACTTCTTTCATTAACCAAATATTGTGGTGAAAAGACAGAACTTGTCAAAAAAATTTTTAAGGCTAAGAAAAAAATATACCAAAAATTAAAACTATATTCAATTTCAATTTTCACTCCTCTTCGGAACTCAACGAACTATTTGACCTGACGTATACAATAATTATCGTTATAAAAACCTCTGATTTTGAGAGGATTAAAAAAATCTAACTAGAAAATAGGTTTAAAAAATATTTCATGTAAAAGAAAGCATAAAAAAGTACGCAATAATCATGCCGGTAGAAAAAAATATTAAAAAAGAGAGGGTCAATAACAGTGCCCATTACCCTAATTCTCTATTCTCACAAACGGGCCATAGATATTCGATGGTAGTGGATACCAGCCATAGTATATGTCCGCCCCACCTCCGTTTTGGAACAACAGCTAGCAAATAAGAAAAATACATATTTAGTATGTGAAAATTCTGTCTAAATTATGAAAACAAATATATAATATATTTATTAATGAAAAATTATACATTCAAAAATGATTACAGTTTTTTAATATTTTAATGTAGATGAATGGACTGATTATAAAAAATCAATAGACAGAATTTAGACATAAATAATCATCTGTTAATATTTTTTAAAATTATATTACGATAATAAAATACGCTACATGCTAACACTATATAAAAAACAAAAAATAAAGATCATAATAACAACATGCAAGCTATTAATAAAAAATAATATACATCTTAATCTAATATCACCAGATGGCAGCACACGTGCATATACGTACAAAATATGCTTACAATATATATTTAAATAAAATAGACCTAATTCAAAACCTATTCTTTATTGCCTAGTATATAAAAACTCCTATTAAAGGGTGTAATTGTTTCTTTGCATTTATATTGCTCCAATCTCAGGTTCAGATGATGTACTAAAAATTATACACCGTTTTTTTGGAGACTGTAAATAAAATTTAATAAAATATTTGTCCAACAGCCATACTTTTATATACAATTGCGAATTGATGAATCCTTTATGAGAATTATATCCTATAAAATAAAATTTATTTCCTATAGAATATTTTTCATGGATTTATTTCTCTTAATTACTTTATTGATTTATTTTTCTCACTTACTTTATTGATTATTTTTTTTACTTACTTTATTCGTAAGGGTCATTAACCTGTTTTACAATCTAGGCAGATCTTTAATAAATTAACAGTAAGTAACTAAATTATGGAAATTGAATTTTTAATTATTTTAGTACCAACAATTTTAACGACCAGATTTTAACATAACTGAACTTATGTGCTAAATATCAAAATAAACGCTTCAAACATCTTAGCTATAAAATAAAAAAACCAGCTATTCAAAGCAAAAACTCCACACACACAAACAAACAAAGCACAATATAAAACATAAGTTACCGTCGACACATCGGCTTTATGCGTTAGGTCCATCTGCCGCGTAAAAGCGGTAAATATAAATATAATTTATTAATAACGACCACAAAACATAAGTATCAAAAATATTTAATTCTACTACAGATAAATGAAAAGTATCAAGAATTTTAATATTCTTATTTCTGTGGTCGCACTATACACCGATCTCGTCGCAAACTAAAAAGGGTTTTTTTTTAATGCATGATTAGTTGTTAATATATTAAGTACAAGCAGTGTGTGACGAAAGATGGTTGAAGCTGTTGCCATAGCAACGTGTACACAATCACCAATGTATGTTTACACACAGCAAAAATAAACTTTTTTTTATGTGTATAAATAAGCATAAAATGATATACATACATATATAGCCATAAAGATTTAAATTTTGCAAAATATCGTTTTATTTTTGAATTTAGAATTTAAATACAAAATATGTGCATGACCGATTCATCTATACGGCATTTGAGGAAAAAGTTTTAACAATTTAATGTACAGTATATTAAATTTTTAAAACTTTTTATTTTAAATATACATATATTAAAACACAATAAATATCATGTCCAACAAATTATTTCAGTAACAAATAAAAAAAACGCATTAAAAATACAATAAATCTTTTTATAACATATTGTGTTTTATTGTATGTTATATTATTTGTTCCCAAAAAATAATTAAAATCCAACTTAAAATATATGGAGATAAGTTTAACTGATAGTTAAAGCATATGCTTTATATACAATATCCTACAAAGTTATAAACATAAGAACATTTGAGGCGCCTTAACTATACAATGAATACATTTGATTTTAAAACGAAAGCAACAAATGAGATGATAAAATCAAATGTAAACAAAACATTTAATGATGATATATTCCGTTATTAATTTGTGTCCGAAAATTATTAGATATTTTTTTTTGTATGTATTTTATTATTTATAACTCTTCTTTTTCATTTTGTGACAAACAAAATTAAAAAAAATACAGTAAAACGTTTTTTAATATCTCAAATTAATAACGGGTACATTCTAACACCAATGAAGCGATTTACACCAATAGCACCTTCAGATCCAGCAGCCGAGGTATAAAAAGGTAATGGTAGCTAGATCTGAAGGGCACATAGACCGCGTTCCCATAAACAAAACATGGCAAGTGATACAAAACCATTATACATGCAAATAAAACTAACATTTATAAACAAAAATAAGCGATGCTCTATGGACGAGGAGTTTAGTATCTGAAGATGTGTCAGCGGTTAATGGGAAGTGGCCATGAGAGGATATCACCTATAACGCTCTTCGGATTGAGGTCGCCAATTAATACAATAAAACAAATAAGGCACCGAGGTCGAGAGGAACACCCAACATCGAATTTTGTATTAATGTTAAATATTTTAAGAAATCAATATATTATCTGTATGTTCTAGATAGTGCGGTGTCATACCTCCTGACGGGGCTGCTGACGGCGAGGGGTGTGGGTACTCCCAGCGCCTTGATGCGCTGCTGCATGGTGGGTGAGGGCCGCGCGCCGTTCGTCTCGAAGCGCATCGGCTCCATTACCACCCGGTAGCCGGAGGTCGTCGTGCCGTGGCTGTGGGGGGAAATTATGAATGGTGGGTAGTTTTGTATATAGAGGTATTTTTGAATATTTAGATTTCTGGAAAATCTTTTATTTCCATTGCATGAAAGCCAGTTTTGATAAACATTTTAGATTTTGTACAATGGAACACCGCTCAGATGTAGTAGCTAAGAACCGGTTATGATATGAACTATGTAGTAGACCAAAAAAACTTTTGTAAGTAAATTTTATCTTATGTTACATTATTTATTTGTAGGGTAGTCTTCGTTAACAAATACATACCTCACAGTGTATTCATAGGCCATACCTAGTGTTCCTGGAGAGCGGGCTGAGTCGCGGGTAGTGCAGTGCGCGCGGTAGGTGGTGTTCGGGCGGGAACAGGGCGGCGGCAGAGCCCCGGCGCTGCAGCGGCGGCGGCGTGGGCTCGCAGTCCGCCGACTGCGACGCGCGCGGGCCTTCCAGTTCCGCGTCATGCTCCTCACGTCCGGGAGACAACTGAGGACGAATAGACTCGTCACCACTCCCTCGACCCATAGCCAAGACAGCTTTTTTCATTTGCTTGTGTCCATACAGCCTTAGGCCGTAATACTATGTTTCTTTGCCATCTTTCGGTGAATGTTTTAAGTAATATCAGGCTGACTTCGTTGATGATACTACCTTATCTGACAGATTGGATAGCCAAAGAGTTTTTTTGTCAATAGTCAGTTAGTTTGACTGCCGATATCATATTTGTGTGTTACGTCATAATCTCTCATTCATTTATTGGAATTTAAATCTAGTTCAACAGATGCATCGATTAATTATTAAAATCTAAAACGGAATTATGGCTGATAATAAAAGTCTGATAATAATCAGAAAATAAAATTCATATTTAGGTCAAAAGGTCAAAGAAATTGGACACGTTAGATGATTATTTTTAAATATACAGTTAAAAAATGAGTATTTAAAAAAAATGTTTAATTAAAAAGAAGAAAATATGTGTGTAACAACAAAAATATTACTTTCCCTTTAACTTAAAATATCTTAATTGTGAACCATAATATAGAATACTAATATCAAGTAAGTAGAGAGCCAGACATACCATGTCTTCAATTCACATTCAAATGCAATTAATATAAATTTATTTATTATAATATTGTTACTGTGAATTGAAGGTATGTAATTGCTCTACAAGCGTAGTACTAGATGATTGTCTATATGGGTTATGGAAACGTCACTTAACAAGCATGGATTAACACAACACATATAAATTACTGTATCTACTTTTTTTTTAATTATAATTATTCAATACATAATATTTATATATTTTTTAATTGGTTGACATTTTGATAAGACTTTTTTATTATTATTGAGCGGAGCATACACGAAGCCCTTAACCATTCACCTGACCTAAATGCTGACTGATTTGACGTCCACACTAATAAACCGAATAATATGCAAATCGGTAGATGTGTCACGAACTCTCTGACGCAGATTATTAAAAAACAGAATTAAAAAAACATTCACTAGAAATAGTGAAGATTTAGAATAGTTATTGCAAATAGAAGTTTCTCTATGATAAATCCCATGTTAACGCGCATGCAAATGACAGTACTAGAACGTAGGTTTTGTTTAAAAGTATCATAGATCATTGAACATTAACTATAACTTTCCTATAGACATTCACTATCCACCAATGAATTGCCATAGACATAAATTTATTATATTAAATGTGGAATAGGTTGACTAGAATTTTTGATCCTATTTATTTGAGTATACCTACACACTAACTGCTGAATTGAAATGATACAGTGGATTCTTGTAGTGTGTTTACTTTTTATTCCATTTTTACCACAACACTCAAATATAAACTACGCGGACAGTATAGTTGCTAGTGTGAATGTTCGTGATTTCACATTTAGACAGAAACTAGACAGTGTTGATGAAGTGTGAGTAGGTGTCTATTGAACACAATACGATGTACTATACACATCATAAACAAACTATACTATGCAGATTCGTCTAGTTTTTGTAATGAGCATGCCCGTAATTTTATATTGGTATCTCCATACTAGACACAACCTTGTTGTAGTGTGACTACACTTACCACTCACTAACACACATATAACCGTACTATAATCTATCCTACACACACAGTGCAGTCTGGCCCTCACCTTGTTGTAGTGTGCGTGCGCGCCGAGCGGGCGATGCGCGGCGCCGTTGTCCGCTGTGTACGTCTTTACCTGCGCGTGCGTGTGAGCGTGCGCATGCGTGTGTGCGTCCGACGCGATGGTTGATATCGCTGTGCCTTCTCTACGCTTCTTGCCGCCCTTGTATATATATTTTGAGGGACGGACCAGGCTGAAATATTTGTATATTGCTATGTTAAAAAAAATATATTATTTACGACTAATCGTCGATGACTATAAAGTTCGTCGGTAAATATCTATATTCTCAATGACAACTACTTTTAGAGTAGAGGTGGTTAAAAAACAAGGATATTATGTAAATGAAAACAATTTAAGTTAATAGCTACGACTATCATAAAACGATAATCTACTCCATATTATGTCTACTAACTTGCTGAGTTTCTTGTAGGTCATCGTACATCGGTTTCAATGCGTGGATTTATCAACCTAGCAATTAAAAATCACTCACAGAACTGACAAGAAACTCAATAATTAATAAACTAAAAATGTTAGATATTTTCTTTGGATTAACTTTTTCTATCAGCACAAAAAAATCTTTTACTAACCTAGGATACTGCGGTCCAAACTGCGTATAGCAGCAGTTATACCAGCATCCCTTAGAGAAGGGGTTATAGCCGCCGGTGAACTTCCCCGTCACCTGTTCGTTGGTGGTGCGCCCTCGAGACACCAACACCATGTGGAAACCCGTCAAACCGAATATTGGAATCGCCAGTAGTGCGATTATACCCATTATTACCATTCTGGATACGTTTAGGAACATTTTGAACAAATAATGTGAATATAAAAAAATATAAATTGAAAAATCTGGTAATCTTACTTTCATTATGTATTAGTATTTAAATAGCACATTTAAGGATGCGACCTCATGCCAAAGATAATAACTTTTTTAGTGATCTCTTAGCTCACGTGACAGACATGAAACCACACCTAAGAGAATTACTCATAAACACCACAACATTGTAACACACACTTAAAAAGGATACGATACAATAGGCTCGACCTGAGTCAAGGTCTTATTGTTATTCATAATATAGTACAGACTGAGACCGAATATGCTCAGCATATGTATGGAGAGTGAGATGAGAAAGAAGAAGAAGAAGCGGTAGTTCCGCCGCCCTATACAGTTGTTCACCCACGGACAGTGATGGTCGAACGTCTAGAAACATTTAATACATTTTACATATAAACAATTGAGAAGAAAACTATGTGTATAAGAAAATTGCTGCGTTTTTCCCTCGCATCAGTTTAATTTGTTATAATTTTTCGTACACGTTTTAGTACATAACTTACAGCCAATATTAAAAATCGATCCTAATCTATTTTGGGCTTTAAAGATTGAAGTGCTTAAAATTAGAATCCGTTATCTTTCTTTCAAAGTTTAATTTCTATCTCAGATAGCAGATCGATTATTAATATCGGCTGCAAATCAGCAACCATATAACCGTACCTCAATACAGTGGTTGCACACGGAGCAGTGCGAGCACCGCGGCGGCCGGTAGAACTTGCAAGTGACGCACCATTTCATCCGGACAGTTATACCGTTGATCTCGACACTGCGGTACAGTGGCGCTCGGAAATCATCTTCTCTGTCCTCGTCAGGTGGAGCTAAAGAATTGTTATATATTGAAGCTATTGAATTTAACATGCACACATTATCAGCACACATCATCATCAGGAAGGACCCAACATCATCAGCACACATCTTTAGGAACACTTTCGATTTTTTTTTTATATTAGGACAAAAAATGTTTTGTCGGATTATGTAAGAGACGTCTTATATATGAAGTAGGTAAATAGGTTTAAATCAATCATATTTATTATCCTTATAAATTATATTGTTTTGAATATCTATTTAATATAAACTTTGTAATCTATACAGTTAAATGTGTTTTCTGACTTGAAAATATAATATCCAAGATAATGAATTAAAACTAAAACTTAAATAATTAAATACTATGCAGATTCGATTCAATTCGACAATTACATCGAGATGCAAATTCGATTCATCTAATTTGTTAAATCAATAACTGGTAAACAATCACCGCAGTTAATTGTCTATTCTACAGAGTTTCTACCCATGCGTGAAAACAAAGTCGATTTTTTATTGTGTATTTCTATGCACAGTGTAGGAAAAAAATAGGTCATTCGATTTTAATTCGACGACGACTTAATTAACATTCATTTTATGACTTATTCATTACTAACATCATAGATGTCGAGAATGCGGAAACAAACTTAGAGAATTTCATGATATATCATAGTAAATCACCCAAGGTCAAGTTCTGTTTTATGAAAACAGATCGAAGTCAAACACGTGAATCTAACTACGTAAATAAAGTCGCGGGCAATAAGTATTTTTATGTTTATTTTTATCCGTTTTACAATTAAGTCATTGGCATATCAGCCACTATCTATCCCATCACTCTTATCACAACACGCAGGTTACATTTTAATGTACATCCGTTCAATTAATAACACACCATTATTTAAATGATTACGTTACACCTTTTTTGAGATTAATAACAATTAATCAAAAAAGATAAATAAACATATTATTAATGATTTCATTCTTTTATAGGTGTTTTTTTTGTATTAAATTAAAACGATATAAAAAAAAATATGAATATTTATCATAATATTTTTTATATCTATGTAAAAGGTATTTTGGATATAAATTTTACTTAAATAATGGCAAGAGGCATAGACCTCCCGTCGGCTCCGTTGAAATAAACCAATATAATAATAATAAAAGATACACACATTAATCTAACTCCTAAGTAAGCAAATTATTTGCTTGTATTAAGGTTGTTAGACAACGATTCAAATCCATATAAATACACATATAAATACTGCGAATATATTTAATAAACAACTAAACCTCAATATAGACATCTATGCTCATCAAATCGCCTGTCTTTGTAGGGAATCGAACCCGAACACCATTGCGTCGCTCTATACGTTAGAACGATACATATTATACTAGACATACGAATATAATCATATGGTAGTTATTTTGACAGAAAATCCCCAACAGCAACTAGTCTAGTGGGGGAAGAATGACAATAATTAAACAAAGATAACTTCGATTGACACTTTGATTAAAAATTATATTAAATATTTTTTTATAATGCCCAACATCTTTAAAAAAACTCTATTTCCTAACAGAGAAGACTGAACCATAGATACTTTGTTGAGAGTTGGTACAGAACAAAGAAAATTATACAAACTGATAATCTATGAAGTAAAATCATTGACAAATAGATAAACTGATAGAAGCAACAATAAACCAAAACATATATATTTATAAGAAATGACTCACAATACAACAAAGAAATCATTAAACAAACTAAATTATACTTTTCATTCCTTTGTAAACTAATCACAAATCATAATCGGCCCACAGAGACACGGCGGCATATAGTCACAATACCCAGTATCATAATTATTTTGATTTAACCAAATTGGTTATACTACTTAATAAATTGGCGACAGTTGTGTAAAGGTAAACAAAACGCACTAATATTAATGTAGGTAAACATTAAATTAAAGATATATTATGTATATAGAAAAAGAAAATATAAAGACTGTTTTAAATATTCTGTATATAGTAAATCAAACTTTTAACATATCATATGCATTTCATTTTATAATAAGTAAAGAAGAAGCATTGTCATGTGTAAGTATATCATTTAAAAAAAATTATAGCTTATGGAATATTAATATTATGAATTGGATATAATTGTTTGTAACAACAATCATAATAACTTCTTTTAAAAAATATCAAGATAAACAATAATTGATACTTTATCGTTATTCTATCTAAATACCAACCAATAATTAAAGGAAATCTTTTACATTATCCTCTCTAATTGACCAATACAATATCCTCTATTATTTGCATGCATGTTTGTCTTCATAAAACAAAATGAAAAATTACAAAACTAATAATTTCCTTTTATAATAACATCTGTTAAAGATTAAGATAAAATCTTGTATTTTCTAAAATAACAATACATAATTGTTATAGTTTATCTGAAACTTTATTTAATAAAAGACACCTAGTATAAAAAATGTTTGTTATAACCATAAATATATTAAACACAATAGTATCACAGGACAAATTATATGCATTGATCTAACCCCTAACTAAGCAATTGGTTTTCTTGTGTTAAGGATGTTAGACAATAATACAAATACATAGAAATACACATTATAAATTCTGAGAATATATTTAATAAATGACCTAACCAAAAAATACAGACATCTATGCTCATCACATAAATGGCTGTCCCTGTCAGAAATAAGAATAAGGATGTCAATAATAATTAATCACCGTGAAAGAAAACTTCTTAACAATCAGAAAAAACACTATCTAAATCTTATTGCACCTTCCTAAAGATAATAACGTCCATCAAACTTGTTAATTTGATTATTAATATATTCAGTAATCATTATAAATTGTGATAAAAAAATTAGTTTCACTAACCTTTGGGTATCACTCCCGGGTCCATGAAAGTGGCCAGTGTAAAATTGGCCAAAACAAAAAATGTTATGACACCCTGATATGCTGGGACCCATGGGTGTTTGTGTAGATAATACTGGCAACTGCAACCAATTTGAAAATACTTTTATGTTTAGTTCAACAGAAATTATAACATGGTTAAGTTAAGCTTATCTTGAATTTCAATATCCCATATAAATCTTGTTGTTCACAGAATTGCATGTGTAAAACAAGATAAAAAAAATATATTTTATAGTTCACTTTACTTTACTAATTACTATTTTTATTTATCAATTAACCAATGACAATTATGTTAAATTAGTTTTGACTGTTATATACATTTTTGTTTTATAATATAAAATTTCTAGACCATTTTTTTGAAATTATTTAATAATTTAACACTAATTGATATCCATATCACAATTAACATAAATCATATTTTTCTATGGTTTGCTCATGGAAGTATGAAAATTATTATTCACTTGGTTGACTCAAGGCTTTTGTTTACACAAACATGGTCACAGCCTAAACATTTACGGATAGAGATAAATAATGTATTGTGATACATATTCCAATACGAATGAAAATCATTTGTGGTGTAAATAATGTTCAACTGACCATGACGGAGGGATGGTTTTAATAGTAGCTTCTATACAGTAACAGGAAACAGTGTACACAAAAAGACTAATAGAGCAAAGGTAGTCCCAGGATAAAAATAGAAGTAATTCTACTATCTTATGTGAAAGTTGTCAAATCGAAGTGTATTCGCAGCCAATCGACATTATGTATACTCACGGAAAATAAAAAAATAGAGACGTTGTGCCCAAAAGCAAGGTCCAGGCGAATGTCGCTGGGATGTATCTCGTTTTAAGGTCGCATTTGGGCATATTGTGTCAATTTTATTTCCCTAAAAGCAAATTATCTCGATTTTATTCACTACAGTCCAACATGGCCGCGCCTATTAATTTGACAGAAAAAACTGTGTGGCAACTGGCAGACATGAGACAGTTCACAGGCTACAGCTAACAGCACTCAGCTTTTATGACTTTGACATTTTTCATTATTTTCATGATTGACGGTATCTGAATAATACTTGAATGAAAATAATGCAATTGTTTTAAAATATTTCACTAATTATTAAATATTTTTCAAAATGTGAGTAGGTACTTATTGAGTATTAAAACAATAATATTTTATAATAATACAAATATTTTAGATTAATTTTAAAATATGTAATGTTAGTGATGCAATATGACTTATTATAAATGAACAAAAGAATCCCTTAAAATTTTATAAGTTTTACTTAGCAATAGGGTGAATATTGAATTAAATTACATAATATTTCTCATGTCAATATTTTTTAATTAAATATTCCAAATAATGTAATAATACATACATCCATATATAATTTGTTTGAATAAAAGATTTCATATAGTTAAATATTTTCTATTTCTCTATATGTGTAATTTAGCATTTAGAAAATTTAATTTAGCATATAAAAAACCAAATTATTTCATTACATATATTAAATAAACATTATATTAATATATTTCCATATTTCAAAGGTATGATTAAGTAATTGAACAATCAGAAAATATGCTAAAAAGTATGGGTTATCCTCATCGCAATATACAATTTAATGAAAAAAATAATTATGAGATTATCTTTTGATCATATTTATTATAAAATAGTTTCTAATGGGGGGTGGTTGAACGTTATTGGTTATTTTAATCATCTGTCAAAATTCTAGAAATACTATTGGTTAATAGTATTTTTTTGGTCTCGCGGATAAAAATGGCCGCAGTGTTGTCTTCGTGTTTGAATGGTGTGGTATGAGGTTTTCAGAATCTTAAACTTTACGTGTATTTTTTAAATATTAAATAAATTGCTGCTTAGTACAATTTTTCTTAAGATCATAGTTAATCATTTTTTATTGCGATGTCTGACAGTACGAGTCCTAGTGTTTTAAGTTATCTAAGACAATATAGATTTCAAAAGAAACCTACCCCTGGATCTAGCGGGGTTGTAACTGTTTCAGCATCATCATCAAGTTCCCGTAAGTAATGATTTGATTATATGCAGTTCCTCGAAGGTTCGATTCTTACACGTGTAGATGACACAGAATAGTTTCGACCACGTTTAGTGATTCCCGTTTCGTCACGTTTCAAGGTTTTCGTTTTTGCTTATTGCTTTTGAAACCCGGCTCAATTGTATCCTTATCATGACTTGTTTAATGTTTTACATAATGTAATTTATTTTATTTCAAATAAGTAAATGTATTAAAATTTTATGAACATCACAAGACTAGGCGTAAATTAAAATAAGTTTACTATGTTTGATCATAGTTATTATATCGATTTTCCTTCTTAAAAATTATGATTACATAATTTTGCTTTAATTTGACTGTCCTACAAAAGCTGAAGTCAATACAAAACATTCTGTATAACATCTATTTATCTATACATATATATTAACACTAATATTTAAATTATCTTAAAAAATATCTTTGGCACAGTTTTTTAATGTGTTGGTTGTTTAGTTTTTATAACTTAGATTATCGGATACCTTCCCTTTAAAAATCCAAATCAGAATATACACTGACTGAAAAGTCAACTATTTTATTTTATTTAAAATAAATATCTGATACTAAAAGAAGTTTGAGATTTAAGTAAAATATTAATAACTGCTATTCAATTTGTTCCCCAAATTCAACATTAATTACTTGAATAGCTTTCTTAAAGCTGTAAGATTTAGATTATAATTAAAAATAAAATGATGTTCTAATCTATATTTATTCTAAAGAATCTATATTAAATATATTTTTTTTTTCACTAGAACAAATCCGTATGCCAGCTCCAAGCACTGCAAATAGAAATGGCCCTATTGTGTACAAAAGAATCCGGATCCAGGACTCTGATTCTGATGACAACCCATCTCCAGCAAAAAAGCAAGGGGTGGAACTGACAACTGCCGTCAAGGAGAGAAGATTCCGAAACATGCTGGAAATGTTTCCTGATATTTCTCCTTTAGTAAGTTTAAGTTTTGATTACTGCTATCATTGTTCAAAATCCTTACAGTTAAAAACGATGAAATATTTAAGTTTCCTAAATTTATTTACAATATATAATCTTTAATATATATACTCTTAAAAATTGTACTTTATAAATTTAATTTATCAGCCTATTTCCATACAGGTTATTTATTAGAAGTCTGTATTTGTGAATCAATTATATAAGAAACTTAGTTTGAGTACTTGCAAACATACAACTTTATATAAATAGCTATTTCAATAATATTTTATTACACTTGTAATTGTAAGAAATGTGTGAATTTATTCAAAGATTGTTGCATCTAAATATAAATTGCTATACCTAGTAAACTTTCAAGTTATGTCTTTGATCATGTTTTGTATTTAACCAATAATAAAATAATAGTTTTTATATTACATAAATCTGTATGTTCAAGATCTGTATATATCTAAAATAATGTTCTAATCTTTTTAGTTTGTATAAAATTCAATGGTTATTATAATCTATTTTCTATACTTTCAAGCAAATATGGATGGAAGTAAAGAAATTAAAATAAAACATTCAAATATATAGATATTTAAATTTACAGTTTGTTAAGAACACCCTAGTTAGACATGGTTGGAATGAAGAAAGATCTCGTGACGAACTTCTAAAGCATGACCCAGAGAGCAATGAAAAAGCTTCATCCTCAACATTCTTTGCCTCCCGTCCTGGCTTCTCTGGGCAGTTACCCAGATCCAATGGCATGGGAATAGTCAGAGTCACTAGTGGTCCAAGTGTTGTGATAAGAAAACCTTTAGCTGGCAAGGGTGGTCGGGCCAGACGAGGTAGCAGTGGCAGTGAAGACGATGATTATGGTGTCCGGAAAGGAAAGGACGATAGGGTCTATGACAGGTGACACTTTAATACTGAATGTTATGTTATTATAAGAGTTTTTTTTATTTTTTTTTTTTATATTATCTAGGGCAATGCTTGACTACATTCCACCTGATGGTAAGTGGAATGTAGTCTTAGGTGGTAAGGCGCATTACCCTAGCAACCTATTCACTCTTCTCTTGAATGTGACCACATTGTATTCGGTCGGAAATACCGACGCAGGCAAGCTGTTCCAATCCTTTGCTGTACGCAGTAAAAATGAGGAAGCAAAGCGCTTCGTTCGGACAGGTGGAATGTCCACAACAAAAGGATGAAAACCTGCCGTGCGTCGGGACGTCCGGTGATGGAAGGGGGACGGGGGAATTAAATTGTGTAATTCCTGCGCACACTCACCAAAATGTATCCTATAGAATACTGAGAGGCTAGCAATTCTACGCCTGTGCTCAAGGCTTTGGAGGTCGGCTCCGACCAATTCGGGATCGCCTATAAGCCTCTTTGCTCGCCTCTCAATTGAGTCCAGAACCGCAAGATGAGACTTTGCGGCACCAGCAAATATGTGGCCACAGTACTCTACACACGACCGGATCTGTGCTTTGTATAAAACAAGAAGCTGTCCCGGTGTAAAGTACTGCCGAACCTTCGCAAGAACGGCAAGCTTTGCTGCTGCTGCTCTTGCTCTGGACTCAATGAACCGACCAAAGTTGAGGTTCGAGGAAATCTCTAAGCCTAACAACTGAAGCCGGTCACTGTATTCCAAGGATTCATTCCTGTATTCCAAGGATACATTCTGGAAAGTTCCTACTTTACTTGGCAAGGTGAAAGGGCCTTTTGGCGGTGAACAGACACGTCTGCGTTTTGGTGGCGTTGAACTTGACAAGATTGGCATTGCTCCATGCGGAGACTGCCTGAAGTTTGTCATTCAAACGTTGCACCATGGCTTCTCTTTCAGACTGTACTTGATCTCGACTAGCCCGAGTACTCGGCAGATATCTTTCTACAACTGTGCTGTCGTCTGCATACCCATAGATACCGGGCTTCAACAGATCATTAATGTGCAGCAGAAACAGAGTTGCAGAAAGAACGGACCCCTGAGGCACTCCGGCATTTATTGTCAAGGGTTCCGAGGAACACCCGTCGACAACTACTCGGAGAGATCTGTGGCTCAGAAAGTCCGTTACCCAGCCGATCAGACCAGGAGATATACCGTACGCTGAAAGCTTGCTTATAAGGCTCGCATGCCAGACCCTGTCAAATGCCCCCGAGACGTCCAGAGAGACGGCGACCGCTTCTCCGTTCTTCTCGATGGCTTCGCCTAAAATGTGAGTAGCATACACTAGGAGGTCCCCAGTAGACCTTTTACGGCGAAACCCGTACTGTCGGTCACTGAGGAGATCGTTACCTTCTAGGTATGCTAGTAGGCGCGAGTTCAATACACGCTCCATAATCTTGCAGAGTATGGAGGTGATTGAAATCGGTCTGTAATTGACAGGGTCGGCACGGCTGCCTTTTTTGGGCACGGGTTGCACATTAGCAAGCTTCCAGGATTTCGGCACTATTCCAGTCATGAAAGAGAGGCGATACAGACGTGTCAGTACAGGAGACAACTCAGCTGCGCATGTCTTGAGCAGAATGGCTGGTATACCATCAGGACCACTGGCTTTATTCACATCTAAACGACACAATGTCCTTCATACCTCTTTGTTAGTGATGCGGATTTCAGGCATCGAAATACCGCAGTGAGGAAGATGTACTGGAGAAGCATTGCCAGTGTCTAGATGCGAATTATCAGCAAACAGAGAAGCAAGTACATTCGCTTTCTCTGTTGCTGTGTGGGCCAGGGATCCATCCGGCTTCAGCAGAGCAGGCAGTGAGGGTTGGCAGAAATTCGACTCGATCGCTTTCGCAAGAGACCAGAAAGCTAGACTGCCAGTTGGTCTGACAGAGAGCTTTTCGCCATTCTTAGCGATTCGATCGAGACGAGCCTTTCGCAATGCCTTTTTGTAGGACTTGGCAGCTTGGTTAAAGGCTCTCTTCTTCGAACTTACATCCGGAGTTTTGCGGCTTCGAGCATCAGCCCAAATGAGCTTTTGTTCTTGGGATCTCTTTTTTGGCAATTAATAACTGTATTCGTTTTGAAGTTACACAATCATTAGGAGGCCTCAACTTATATAATAAGTACTATTTGACCCGCCTTTCCAACTTCAGATGGAATTTCAGTAATTTCTCTATTTCATGTACAAAACTTCTTAAGAGAACACTATATTAGGACTTAAATGTAGACTTAGGAGGACCGTATCTCTGTAATGCAATCTCTTCCAGATATTCATGAGTGTTGGAAAAGATTATTTGTGATGACAGAAATAATATCTCACTAAAAGAATCCCTTATAATGAATTTTCCAAATGCAATTGTCTGGATTAAAACTTTAAAAACTGACAAAATTTCATATAATATATTTTTTTACCACTTATCGTTATTGTTAATAAATTACTTTGATTATATAATTTTTATTTGCCAAAGTATAGCACTAGATTAAGCTGTGTTGATAATTATTCGGAACGATTTTAAAAGTATAGATAGTTATATATAGGTAGGATAGCAAAGGTAGGATGGGATGGGATAGAGGTATAAAAAGAAAAATTAAAGAACATAAATGTTCAGATATTCCATTACTTTATAATATGATGTAAATGTTTTTTAGTGAGGACTCGGACAATGAGGTAACAGATGACTTAGTAGGTGACAAGCGGAAAGTTTTCGAGTTCTTGAACACGAGCAGTATGAATGAACTGTCGTTGCTTAGTGGCTGTTCTATGAAGAAAGCTGAAGCTATTATGGCACAACGACCATTTAAAGGTTGGGTGGATATGGTATGTATAACCTTTATGTATTTTAAACAAGTTAAAACAATTCAATGACATTGAAATCCAATCTACATGTCTCGACTACTTTACTCAATTGATATAATATGTATATTTATTATTAATTTCCATATTAGGTAGAAAAATTCAACAACAACAAGATGCTCAGCACAGATCTGTTAAATTCAACTCAAGAGTTACTCAGCACACGTAACAATATCCAGCGTCTGATGAAGAAGTGTGTGGGGCTCGCTCAGCAGCTGGAGTCTGCAGTGGCGGCAGGAGCGGGACGATTGACACAGCCTGGGATACTTGATTCTAGGTAATAATCTGTCTTTTTGAATTAGTAAGATAGTTAGTTAAATTATAATGAAAGTTTTAAATAATATATAACATAAAACATAAAGAAATAAATTTTTATTTCTTATACTTTATACCATAGTACATACAATACATTTGAATCCGAAACCCGAATCTAAATTAGAAAAACTATTCAATTAGGTATGTGCGTTCTCAAGACAGTAAACATATAAATAAATTTAACTACTAATAAATACATTTCACTAGTAATAGAAGTCTATCTTTGTCAGAAAGATATTATTTTTAAACTTGATATTTCTATTTACAGTTTAAAACTCGCTCCGTACCAGCTTGTAGGTCTTAATTGGCTAGCAGTGCTTCACAAGCAAGGGGTTTCAGGAATCTTAGCAGATGAGATGGGCCTCGGCAAGACAGTACAAGTGATAGCCTTCCTAGCTCACTTGAAGGAAACCGCGCAGGCTCGGGGGACTCATCTCATTGTTGTACCAGCTAGTACACTAGGTGAGTGGTAAATATTTCTTTAAGGATGAAAATAGTTTTTTGTCTGATATTCTCATACACAAAGTAAGCTGTTCAGGTTTAGATTCATCTTGACTACCATGCTTTGATCCATTAATTGGAATTAGATTACGCAATAATATAAATTTATGACATCACCATTCAAGGCAAAGATTATTGTAAAATAATTGAAACTTTGAGTAAAAGTATATGAGAGTGAAATTTGTATATAGTTTTTAGAAATTCATGTATAATGATCTCTTAATAATAGTCTCACCGCATTTGTCTCAATACTATATGGGTGGAATGCTAAACTAATAAAGGCGAGTAACAAACGACTCGAAAGCTCAGTTGGCAGAGCGAAGGGGATGGACTTCCAGGTCATGTATTCTAATCGTATCGTATTATACATTGTATAACTATTTAAAAATATAACTAACAATGTGGGTAATCTTTTTATAGAGAATATTAAATCCATGTCTGTTTTTAATCAAAAATTAACTCACCTATTAATATATACAAATAACACAATTGTGCAGATAACTGGAGCAGTGAGCTGTCCCGCTGGTGTCCTTCCCTCAGAGTGAGCAAGTACTACGGCAACCCAGAGGAGAGGAGACAACTGCGGATAGAATACTCAAGGGGCTTGGACCAGATTGACATTGTTCTTACTACGTGAGTATTGTTATTATGTAAGAAATTATACAAAATATCACTGCAATAATAATGTGTTAATTTTGAATGAGTCTTAATTATTATTAAAAATAAAATTGGATATTTAAGTATTCGACCCATATTTCAGATACACAATGGTTTCGAGTTGTCCAGAAGAACGTAAAATGTTCCGCATCACACCGATGCACTACGTAGTGTATGACGAGGCACACATGCTTAAGAATATGTCGACGCAGAGATATGATAATTTACTTAAAATTAAGGTATGTTATCAATATTTAAATGAATATACTGTACACTATTCTGTTAAAAAACAAAGTTGTTATATATTAATTGGTTAAATTAAAAATAAAGTGTGTTAAAATATAATAGATTTGATAAGTTAAAAAAATTACATTATGTATTAATGGATTATTAGAAACCTTAAGACAATATTATTTCTATAGCCGGATAATTCATATCTCTAACAACAACTTTTTTTTAGTCGAAACACCGTCTCCTCCTCACGGGCACTCCGCTCCAGAATAATCTGGTGGAGCTGATGTCGCTGCTTTGCTTCGTGATGCCGCACATGTTCTCCGGAAACACAGACGACCTCAAAAACTTGTTCCAAAAAAATGCGGTTGGTTGAGTTTTAGATCTACTAGGCTATTCTATTGTATAACTTTGTGTCATAAAATAGTCGAACTAATGAACACTTCTATATATCAGATCAAATTTTATACATAACATTTGAATCATAATTGATATTAATTACATACATCTAATGATTTACAGAAAGCAAAAACCACAAAGAAAACAAACGGCAAGACGGAAGATGATGTTCCTGCATTTGAACAAAGTCAAATAACTCAAGCTAAGCGTATTATGAAACCTTTCGTACTGCGTCGGTTGAAGCGAGATGTATTACAAGATCTACCACAGAAGACCAATCACACAGAATTATGTCCTATGTCAGAAAAACAACAGAGGCAATATAAGGATCTTATTGCTGGTTTTTCTGCTAAGGATGGCACTGTGAGCATAACTTAGTACTATAATATTTATGTATATGCTCATTTATGATCATATCTATATAATGAGTTTGGTTACCTGGAAAAAATTACTTAATAATAATTAAAACAAAATAATACTACTCTCAGATTCATGCAACAACGGAACAAAGCGGTATATCAATGATGATGGACATGCGTAAGTTGGCGAATCACCCCCTGTTATTGCGGTTCCACTACGACCAGCCCACTACAAAGAAAATAGCGTCCCGGCTGGCACGAGACCCAGATTATAAGGAGAAGAATGAACAGTACCTGTTTGAAGATCTCATGTGCATGTCGGACTTTCAAGTGCATCAGCTTACCCAGCAATATTCTGTGAGGGTTGAATTTATTAAGTATAGCAATTGTAATATTTAGGATATAAAACAAAGTGTCGATTATAGATGTTTTATCTTGTATCTATTTAATTTTCTAATGTTTATACAAGGTACAGTTGTTGTAGGCTTATACAATTAAAATTACTTAAATATGTTGTATAAAATAATATAGTTAAAAACGAACTCTTTTCCAGTGTATTAGACAATATGCAGTACCAGATAACTTAATAGAAGATTCTGGCAAATTTAATAAACTGGACTCAATGCTACCTCAACTGAAGGCTGACGGACACCGAGTGCTCATATTTAGTCAGTTCACGATGATGTTAGACGTCATCGAGCCCTTCCTACGTCTCAGAAACTACCGCTACCTTAGGCTAGACGGCAGTACTGCGGTAAATGAGAGGTTAGTGAGCAATTAAAAGAAAGAAAATATTAACATAAACAAAATGCCTTTGTTAGTACTTAATTGTAATAATAAAATTATGGATCGATTGTCTTAACTGTAAGTGTGCATAAAAGTAACAATTAATAAATCATATTTTTTTTTTTAGACAAGATTTGATAGACCAATACAATGCAGAGGACATTTTTGTCTTCCTGCTATCCACAAAGGCAGGTGGGCTCGGTATCAACCTCACTGCAGCGGACACGGTTATTATACATGACATTGACTTCAATCCATATAATGATAAACAGGCTGAGGACAGGTGAGATTTATATTTGTATATTGAAAGTTTCGTTTGGAAGAAATTTCAGATTAAATTTAGATTGAATTAGACATATATTTTTAAGATTAGGCTAATTCTAATCATGTCATACCAAGATCTTAATTTGTTATGTACATAGTTGTTTTTTTTTATAATTATTATTATACCTTTGTTCCCATACACAATGTTTACATATAAAATCTACTTAGGCAATATTATTTACGAAATTGATTTTATTTATTTTGCTTGTATGGTCCCTATAAGAGTAAAAGTCTCCTCCATCCATCCATCTCCTTCCATTTTTCTTTGATTTTTGAATTTCTATCCAACAATAGTACATATTTGTTTAGACAGTTGTATATTGATCTATAAATTTACCACAGATGCCATAGGATGGGTCAGACCCGCCCAGTTACTATCTACCGTCTTCTGAGTGCTGGCACCATTGAAGAGGGCATATATCAAGTGGCGCAAGAGAAACTGAACTTGGAAAAGCACGTTACCGGAGCTGACGGTAAGTGACAACAAATGTGGATTTTATTTAAAAAAATATTACTTAATATTATATAAATAAAGAATGAAAAAGACGTATCACATAGAGAATGCTTAATTCACCGAGGCGAACAGCGATACGGTAGCTCAGTTGGTAGAGCGACGGGACGGTTGCCCAGTAGTCGCGGGTTCGAATCCCTGCCCGTATCGGTTTATTTTTCATTCTTTATTTATATAAATTTAAATAAGCTTAACATGGCTTTACATGTTTAAAGATATTTTCAAACAAATATTACTTAAATTAACGCTCAGGTCTTATCAAATATGATTTATTTTACACAATATTTTTTAATTTAATATGTACTATACATGAATGTCTTTATTATAGAAAACGAGTCCCAAGAACAAAAGAATGTTGTTCGTTTGTTGTCTGCGGCTTTGGGCTTGACGTCTCCAAATAAATGACTGTCGGCCACCGACAGTGTCATTGTCATTGACTAGTGATCACTGTGCACCGATGTGATCCTTGTGGACTAATGTGATCACGTCAACCAGTGATCTCTGTGGACCAAAGAGATCAAGTGGACTAATGATCGTTGTGGACCAATGTGATCACATGGACTAGTGATCACTTAATTTACATTAGTGTGATGTGATAACTAAAAATAATAAACAAATCACAGTGAGTGAGTTAAAGTGACAGTGAATTTATTAAGTGCGATTATAGTGTAATTTTGGTTTTTCATCTGTATCTATTTTATTACACTAATAACCAATGGGTGCATGTGAGTATTGTTTTTTTTTATATTAGCTAGCCCTTGTCTGTGACTTCACTTCTTCATATGGGATAAGAATTCTCAAAAACTGTTTAAAAAAACCTGTTCTTTGTCCCAGAAAGAGAGTAAGAGTAACAAACTATTTCTTTCACAATACTAATGACTTGCATATTAACTTTTGCTCAGTTACATCGGCAAAAGCCTAAGCATTAAAAAAATAGTAGATAAAAGCAAAATTAGACCTATACATGGCCAAAATACATAGCTTTTAAATTTCTTTTGGATATTAGTAGCTTCTAAAATGAATTGCTTCCAAAAATTTTATATATGGGAAGCTATCATGTGAGTAAACCAATATCAATTATTGCTGGTGTTGCAAGTTCCTGCTTTTAAAACCTTTTTGTTAAACTTTATTCTGCTTTCCTAAGTCTTGCTTAAAACTTTATCACATGATATGTTTCAAGGCACTTGTAATATATAATATGGATTTTTTATGTTTCATTATATTTTTTCTAATGGAAATTCTGGATGAAATGTATATAAAGGGCTATTAAAAACAGAAGACTTAAACATTAACCTGCTGTTATTAGTATAATAATGTTCATGTATAAATAATCTGAATAAATTTATAAATGATATATGAAAGTTTGCTTTTAAACACTGCCTTTTGAAAACCGAATATAAAGACTGGATTTTATTTTGAGATACAATTTATGACAATATAAAAACTGTATATCAATTATATAAAACATGTTTCTTCAGTTAATTATGCCGACATAACTATCAGTAATTGTTAAAAGTATATAAGTAAATATCTGGTATGTGATATGGTATTATAAAATGTGGGTAAATTACAAAATTTATACATAATTGTTCTAACATTGTTGTAATTATATTAGAAGAGAAGGAGATAGCAACATGCTGTTATAATTATATTAGAGGAGAAGGAGATAGCAACATGCTGTTATAATAAAGTGTGTCCATATTCACACACTATCTAAGAAGTAGCAAAGAATTCTTAATGATTGAGCTTAAAATTTATTAGAGATTTGTAATGTCATAAAGCTATTATGAGGCAATTGACTTGAGTTAAAATTCACTATTTATTATGTTCATACAAAATATATAGATAGATAGTTATTCTGGTACAATAATCTAATTTATATTCCAGAAGTAATAGAAATTTTAGTATAAAAATATATTTCCAGGTCTTGCTATATAATAAAAATATTGGAATATGCTTAAATTTTGTAATCTTAAAACTAAATTCTTGAGTGTTATTAATTTGTTACACATTTATTGTACATAACACAAAGACCCTAATTCTTATTACAGAATATATTTTTGTATACAATAGAAAGATGAAAATGTCACCAAAGTGAGAATGTGTAGTAAAAAATATGTAATGTTTAGTTATTTATTATTTTTTTGTTAAGTAGTTAATATTATTTAGTTGATTATTAGCATTCCAGATTCCAGATGTTATTTGTAAATGAGTTATGGCACTTCATCAAGCCTAAGTTATATCATTCCTGGTGTTATCGGAAACATTGGAAGATTTTGCTATGAAATAAAATTAATATTAAAATTTTATAATTTAGTTTTGTCTTTTGTAAATATTTAAACATAGGGTCGATGCAGGTTTATTCTTAGTTGAATACTATTTCTTTATAATTCAATTACCAAACTATTAACTTTTATATTTCAATTATTAATGTCCTGTTGTTTATAAATTTAGTTAATTTACTTAAGTAAGTAAGTAACTGTTCTGCTTTCCTTGTTTTGATCCTCGCCTTATAATGGATAGGTACTGTGCAATTACAAGTATTTTCTCTGTGTTCCTGATTTCAGTAATATTCTCAATTATCCTTCATAGGATACTGTGGTTTTTTTATTGAACATTGTTAACTATGATTATAATAAGACTCAAATTGTAAAATATACACAAAAAAAAATATTTTAATGTGTTTTATTTTTAATAGAATCAACTTTTTTTGGGTACTTATAACGATGTTTGAGCACAGAGGGCATATCTCTTCAACTTTGTTGTCTAAACTACTTATCTTAGAAAAAAAATATTGTTTTTGATAAAAATAATAATGCTTCTTTTAATTAAATCTATTTTATGACTATCAGGACGCTATTGTAACAATTACCATTTTTTTTAATCAGCTAACCATTGAAGAAATTTTAGTACCTGTACAACTGACAGAAAAGGAAATATGCTGAATGGTTTTTTTTTAAATAATTCTTTTTGCTGCAATGCTAAAGTTCTACAGTAACGTGGCATAATTATTAATAGTAGTTTCTTTAAATAAAATATAGCAATAAGTATTAGGATATGTTCACACCACGCCACCTAGTTCAAAACTAAGCAAAGTTTTGGAATAGCTAAAATAATAATTATTTTTAAACGTTAATGATCCTTAAGCATTAATTAGATACATATTACGTATGTGAAAGTCGGACCAAGACTTTCAGTCGTTTCCGTTTCTGAACACCTACGAACGCTCTATGATTTATGTCTTAAGTTTATATAATAAGTATTGAACAATTTATAGTTTAAGCTATTAGGTGCCTTATGTTAAATGCGTTAAGATGTGTATATGTATATAATGCAACACAATGATTAACGTAGGTACAACTATCAAATCAAGGTTAGTAACAATACCATAGAGCTCTGCTTAGCAATTTTAATAGATGGTAATAAACAGATAATTCGTCATCAACTGAAGGTACTGGAAATGCAATATTTGGATATCCAACAAAACACTGACGGTATTAAATAAACCGAAATACACCGTTGGAAATGCAACGACCGTTCGATTTCGTCGATGTAGAGCAAACACTGATTTATTGCCTCAATAGTCACTTCTGTGTTTCAGTTAACAGCACCCAGGTTTAGTGCGAAGGATTTTCGTACGATGAATGTAGGAAGCGACACACATTACAGCACAGTGCTCAGTGTGTCAGCGGTCAGAGAGGTGTTCAGCCAATGGGTGCGCGCGCGGCGTCAGTCGGCACACCGCCCGGGCGGGCGCCACACGACCGGAATCTGCGCAAGCGACAGGCGACGCGAACAAATATATTTTCAGTGAAATAAAAACGCGAATCCGCCAACGACCCCCGCAATACGCACGCGCAAGATTCTGGTAAGTACAATTTATTACGATAACAATGCTGTCTGCGCGTCTTTCGTCCGTTTCTAAATTTAGCTACATATTTTCGGCCGCTGCACCGAAGGAGAGGTTATGCGTTTTACGCGTTTCCCGACTATTTAACTATTGGTGACCTGAAATGTGCTGCGAAATTTTTTCAAAATTAATTTATCTAGCGTAAAATGAAAGCGAGCGCGCACTGCACTTGAGTAGCCAATGCGCCTTGTAGATTTCTACAGGCTAATTGGTTTAGGATAGAATATCTTGTCTGTTCTTCCGTCAAAGTTGGCCTAAATACTTACGCTCCTTACCTCGGCACTTTAAATACCGTTTATAATTTATTAATTAAGTGGTGTAGATTTCATTTATTTTCTTCCACTGCCTCATCCAGATTCTATTTGTACTGAACATTAGGGAACAAAGTAAACATGTTGCTTTCAAGGTCAAATAAACCTTAAAACTATTTCAGCAAAATTTTGTTTCCCCGCATCCGGTCTTGATATCAAATTAGTTTTCTTGCGCTTTGATATGAATTTACTAATCTTACCAATTCTTCATAATTTATCTTTCCTAAAAATTTTTACTATTCTAATCAAACTGGTATTCTTTTTTTCTGGTGTTTGATTTTCAATTCAATATAATGTTTAATTTAAATAATTTTCTTAAAAAAACCTATTTCGAACATTTTTGTATCTGATCATTGGACTATAACATCACTAATCATATTTTTGACACGACAGCTTAATTTCTGCATGTTAATTATTCACACAAGTACATAAGCTATTAAAATTATCACGTTACTTACAAACTTGAAAATATTTATTAATAAAAAATATCCAGGATAAAGTACTACAAACATTACATTTAAAACAACCGGGTAAACGCATATTTAACAATACTTTTAACTAAATTTCAGTCCATTTTGAAGCTGTTACCTTGGTTAGAAGATTCCTAGCGAACATAGGCCATTGAGCGAGGTCGATCACCCCTTAAACCGGCGGCAAAACAAATTACAGTTAATGATCTGAACTTCAATTCTTACTTCGATCTCGTAACGATATTAAAGCTGCAACAAAAGATTTTTTTCAAATTTCAATGTTTATAAAAACTTTAGTTAGGTAAGTAAACTGTTGCTTTAATGTTAACTGTTGCTTACGTTTATAGAATTTAGTAATAGTATTACTGAAACATTTGCACGATATTACTGAAAAGTGATAAAAAAATCAAAGAGTTAGTAGGTACTGTAAAATTATTCCGCTAGTGAACCTTAAAAAGAGTTCTTCTATATTATTTTATTTATTATCTAGAACATAATGCCAGTTACTACTTTATTCCTCAACATTCTAAAAATAAAAAGTGGGAGAAATCGCCCGACTATCATACGAATATCACAATATCATTGGTTCAGTTTGGTATATAAATAGTAATATTTCCCCAATGTTTTCTAATAAACTATCATAATCATCGATTATTGTCGACTTATGAATAATTTTGCTAATTTAGTCTGGATATCGGAATTGCCATGGCCTTGCTTTTACAATACTAGAGCTAAATAAAATGATAATGGATACTATGAACGGAATTGTGTATAATTATATATACATATATGCCTTTTGTTATATTACTACCAAGGGACACTTGGAAGGTGAAATGAATACAAGTTTTTCTAACGTGATCCAATTGACAATTCTATTTTAGATTTTGTACCCATACGGGATTTATATTTGTGAGATCTCTAAATTATAGTACCGAGTTCTCTAATTGAAATATTTGTAAGGTCTGGTAATAGAGTCTGGTGCAAGATTTTTGTAATAGTATTATTATTATTAATACTAATCTGTGGAACAATATGTGGGTCGAGGTAGACTAAAGAAAAGATGGATGGATGGATTGGATGGATTACGTGAGAGATGACATGAGTAAAAGAGGAGTGACTATTGGATTACAGCTGATAAGCGAGGTTAGTAGAGAAGAACATGTGTCGACCCCATATGGAGTGGGAAAAGTGCAGAGAAGAGTGAAAAGAAAAGTGCATAATCGAGATTACTCTTCCCACACTTTAGGGACTCTTTCTCGCTTGTCATGAAGCTACCTGCATAATATTGTGCTTTTGCATTTATCTAACTCCTTGTTAAACAATTTAAAAGATAACTATAAAATAATATAACGTTGTAATGATAGACAGATTTTTTTTTGTAAATAAATAGAAAATAAGATTAGATTAAATTACCAGGTCAAGATCTCTACATGATTGGAACAAGAGGACTGGAAAATCAAAATCAATCGAATCGCAAATCATTTAAACGAAAATGTAATCTTATTAGTGATAAGTTCCTAAGCATCCAATAGACATAAATAAATTCCTGATAAAACAATTTAATTACAAACAACCACGTTTGCAAGAAAAAACCTAATGCATTGATATTTACAAGAAGATGGCGGACTTCGCGTGGGCAACCAAAAAGGCGCGTAACTTCACATTTGAGTAGGTATAGTTTGCACAATTTTACCAAAATATTCTAAAACCATTTTTATTTATTCGAGACTGAATAAAATATTTGTCTTTTCGCTAAATATGTTGTTGATATATTAAGCAACTTCTATTGAAAATATAAGATAAAACTTTGAAGAAAACTTTTAAAAAGAATTATTATAAAATAATTGCAGCCATTGGTTCCGCTAGCTCTGAATTCTGATATCATTAAACTTTGATTTCTAAGTTATTAACTAAATTTATTATTATAAATCATTATTTACCTCGTAATTTGGAATGTAATAAATCTACAAATAGGTTTATTTTAAATTAATAATGAAAATCTACAAGTCAGTAGGTAGCTGAGTTCTGCGTCGCAACAAGTTAGTGAGTCATTTCCGAACGAATATAAATTATAAACAATTGCGAGCTATATGTAAAAAAAACCGTAGCAAAAACGTAGCAAATCATCATGGAAGTCTTGACAAATGAAATAAATTTAGTCATGAAAGTTTTTCACATATTAGGTAGATAAATCTGTGCATTGATCAATCCTTGGCCAAAAAAAAAACATGTAGGTATTTAGTTTTTGTAACCTATAATATAATAAAAAAATACATTTATCAAATTGTAAGTGTTAAATCTAATGTACCTACTGTAAGTTAATTTAAAATATTGATTTTGAGGGCGGCAAAAAGGTAATAAAAATAAAAAAAAAACAAAAAATATATCTAGATATAATAAAAAATAATCAAATTGTAAGTTTTAAATCATATATACCTACTGTAAATTAGGACAAATTTTAGATATTGAAGGTGGCAAGAGGTATAAAAGAAAGAAATTTTATAAAAATATAGGTAATACTAAAGTTCTTAAAGGTAGTGAAAGGGCGGCTTAGTTGCTATAAACCTTCGATAGAGGAAATAAAAGGAACGAAGTGAAAGTGACAGAGAAATTGAAGTCAGGTTTAATAAAGAGTTTATTAGAATAAGGTTTTATTACATAGATAATTTTCTATTTCAATATGTATTTAAAATTAATTAATTTAAACATTATTTTCAAAACTCATCAACAACGGAACTGCGTAAATTGTAAATTCTATATTTACTAATAATTTTAACTAGCTTCAAATGGCTTAGCATGTTTAAAGATTATTTCAAACAATTGATAAATTATAAACCTTATAGGTATTTTTTATTTCATCTAGAATTACCCTACAAATTATGTAGGTATGTACCAGGGTCTGTGGTAGGTATATAATATTAAAATATAAAGAAAAATGTATGTCATATTATTATTAAACAAATGAAGAGTTTCGATCGTTACGTAACTTAGAAAACTTTGTTTGGAGTAGTGGTCTACACTATGGCGGCCTTGTGAGCCTTTTCACGCCCCGCTTAAAAGACCCAGGATCATAGTTGGAAGGAAACACGTGCCGTGGTAGTGAGTTCCACATTTTGATGGACCGACATAAATATGAAGTGCTGAACCGTTTGGTTCGTGATGACAAAAAATCCACTGTGAAAGGGTGGCACTTCTGTCCTGCTCGTGTTGTTCTAGATCGGAAAGGAGAGGATGGGATAAGTTGAAAGAGTTCTTCGGAGCACTCGCCGTTGTGTAGACGATAAAAGACTGCCATAGCGGCAACGTCTCGACGCAATTGTAAAGGCTCCAGGAACCCCGTGGCCTCTGGGCTTCCGATTACACGAACCGCTCGTCGCTGCAACCGATCGAGAGTGTCAAGCAAGTACTGAGCTGAGCCATCCCAAAGATGAGAACAGTACTCCACACAGGAGCGAACTTGCGTCCTATATAAAAGACACAACTGCTCCGGCGTCAAGAAGCGTCTCACCTTGTTCAACACTCCCAGTTTGCGTGAGGCTGTTTTAATGATATAAAGATAAAAAAGCCTTTTTCTCCACAAAGGGAACGAATTCAATGAAAGATTTAAAAATAACCTATTTTTGGGATAATAATATTCTCTCAAGGATCGTGTAATACGGTTCAATTCAATAACTGATTACAGACAAAACAAAGAAGTTACGGAACGTGCCCGGTGACCTAGAACATCTCAATATTATGTACCCAGCTTGCGAGGACGCGTCACGCTAAATTAAACTTTGTGCGCTATTAATAAAGTTTTAATCGCTTTATATTGTATGAGACGACAGTCGGCAAGCATGATGTCATTGAACACCGCCTACAATGGGTGAAGTTTTGAAATTTGTTTAGAGACTTGATTTGCAAGATAATGCATCATAGGACACTAAATAGCACACTATTTATGATTTACATGCATAGTCTTGAAATATCTTGTGATCTTATGAGTTATAAGGGTTGGGTTATGTCATTGTGACGAATCAAGACGTTTCTTGTGTAAAATTGTAATATTATCCAGTTGGAACGTTCTGTAACTTCTTCTATCCAAAAATGTCCCATTTTTTTGTGTAATATGTGATTATGAAAAAGTTATTATAAATAGAGTAGAGAAGCATAAAATGTATCCATCGAATGAAAAGAGAAAGCAAATGAGGCTATCTCTGTCTGTATCTCTTTATTCTCTTTCTCTTTCTTACATGAGTGATTAGATAAAGATAAGTATCGGTCTCTCATCTTGCTTCTTTTATTACTTGTCAGAGACTAACACCCATAAGCCTGCCGATTGCCCCCTATTCTATGTATAATAATTCTATGGATTAAGAACTTATGTATATAAATTTGACACCAATGAGTCCAAATATTTACACACAATCCTGCATTGCTTGTTAAGAGTAGCGTCTGCTTGAATCACGAGTTCTAATTGATTATGTATCCACATTACAAAACACTTAGCAGACTGTTAGTTGTGTTAAAGTGTTTAAGATGTCTGTCTGGTTTGGATGTGTCCTGACGTAGACTATTTTCCATATTTTATATTGTCAGAACCCTTAACTTATATTCAATTCATTTTTGAACATGTATTAAATAGTTTTATTTACTAGTTTGTCCTATAAAAATCTAAACGCTACAAAATAATTAAATGTTTTATTAATAGTTACTCTTACTTAGATAATAATCTTATATAATAATTACTTACCTAGATAATAATTGTAGACCCAAAATACTCTCAAATTCTACTGAATTAATCAATCAATTCAGTCAATCAAATTCTCAAGTGTAGTTTACACTGATGCTATGCTATATGATAAAATAATATTTACCCAAACCAGGTCTGTCCTGTCTGTCATATTTCCTGTATGTAAGTATGTGTATTGTATGTATTTAGTTGTATGAAATGTGAATCTTATCTTCAGAGTTTATTTGCACTACCCGTTTAATTTTGTTATCTTAAATCGTGCAAAATTAAGTTTTATTTTATATACTAGGTATAAAGATATAGAAGTCAAAATTTTAACGTTAAATTTTATTTGACTATTTAAGTATATATCAGAATCGTAAACAACATGAACTCTAAAAGTTAAATGAATTAGCAAATTATCAAATTTATTCAAAAAAGGGCTGAATCCATGACTAGTCTTACACGATATAACATTTTGACTTTTAAAATAGTTAATTCTTGTAAAACTGAGTCAAGTAGAATGAAGCTGTATCAATACCTTAGTTAAAGATGAGTTAACAATAATATATCGAATAATATGTCACATATATATATAAGTATCGGCAGTTCCATCTGTATTTCCGTTAAAATGACGAATGTAACTGTTAAGGAGCAGACGATGCATACTAATTGGATATTACTCGAAGCTATATACTGTGATAACTATATACATATGTATTATGAAGCTATTTCTTAAGGTGAATCACAATCCACATAGCGTCCACATAATTGCGCACAAAGTGAGAAAAGTGTAGTTGAATATTAAACACTAAAATAAACTTAGTTAATAAGTTTTCACTGGAATTTATTTAGATTGTTACGATGATTTGTAATCGATTTTAAATCGTTATTTTCTACACTAGTGAAGTAACTGTATCTCTTTTTGCAGTGAAACCAATACGAGTAAAGTAAACGAGTCCGAGTGCAGATCGTCTGACGGCGCACAACGAAAGAGCGGTGAGTCAAAGATTAATATATATGAATGAGCAATTTGTTTTTTTTTTGTAGACATATTCAACCATAGTCCGTGCGTATTTGAAGTTAAAATCAAAGATTTTATTTTATTAAAATACTGTTTTAAAGTTCGACAGAGAAGAAACAGCAAAAATATTAGGGATATTATAATTGTGTTCAGTCATTATTAACTTTCTCCGCGTTAGTTAGTTTCCACTGTAATTTTGAAAATTCGAAATAAGCAATAAATCTGTACTAACTTATGAAAGTAGTCAGAAGTGTTTTGGCTTTACTGTTAGTAATTTTCAGACAAAATATTAATCAACAACAAAAGTATTATATATAATATGTACATAATTTCTGACAATATCTATCTGCTTTCTAAAAGTTACAATCGAATTGAAAATTAATTTGATGAAAAATCAAAATCATTATTATTTGTAAAATTAACGAACGATTTATTTTTATCTTTAAACAGGAAATTACTTACCAGAAAATAGTCATCCAAAATTTTAGACTTGTTTTAGAATTGTGTATTTATTAATCAATATTATATTATATCAATATACATCAAAATAATACAAAGAAAGTTTTTACTGAGGATTCAGTTTCTTTTTAACATTAGTTATTGAGAAAGTTGGAAAAGTTTTGGTGTAAAGAGGTTCGACAATTTCTTGAATTGTAATAATTATTGACAGGACAATTTCGCCTTTAGAACTAAGAGACAGTTAAGTTTTAACCATAGAGTCGGGAAACCAGCAAGCAAGCAAATAATGCTCCCTATATGTCTCTCTTTCTTGCTTATGATTAGACAAAGATAAGTATCGGTCTCTCATCTTGACTCTTATTATTTGTAAGACACTGACACTCATAGGGCTGCCTAGGTATATTCTAGGTATAATAAGTCTGTGGTTTTAACTCGGTATCTTATGATTTTGGAAATCTCTTAAATATATTTTTTTACATAAAGAATTGTTTATTACTGTACACAGAATATATATTATTAAAAACGATTACACTATCAAATTAGCGAATTTACAGTATTTTGAAACTTAAAATTAACCGTTTTGCAACGAGGATTACATATCAGTTACAAGGTCTTACAGCGGAACCCGATACCTGTGTTCAATAAACAATAGTTATATTTTATTGAAATAAAACAATTTTTTTAGGGATTTAACTGCGCATAGTTAAATTTTAATTTTAAGCCGACGTTTCGAATGTTTTGCAGCAATCGTGTTCACGGTAAGACGAGATAGAGTTGTCTGTCAGTAAATCAGTTATTTAGTCATCTGCTTCGAGAGGTTCCCAAGTTTCCGGGCGTTTATTAACAAAAATAGTTAAATCCTTAAAAAAAAAGTTTTATTTCAATATGTAGTACTTTGTTACATATATTTTATATATTAATCAAGATAATATTAGCTTGATTAATATGAAAACAATATTGTTTAAACTTTAAACCCTTTCGAAATTAAACCTACTATGGCTAAGGTAGACAGTATCATTGATTAGATCGCTAAAATTGTCACGTTGTAAAAAAAAATATGAACCTATATGTATTACAATATTTTTCTTTTTCAGATAAAGGGTCTTGACCCACAACGAAACGAATCGAGCAGGCGCTGGCTGTTGTCAGACCCTCGAAATAAAATCGCTCTGTCTCTGTCAGGCTTGCTCCTGCACCGCTCTTGAAAAGTCGTTTCAAACGAATCTCGAAAACGCCCCCTTTCAGTGGCCACGACTGGGGGCCTAGGTGTATATAATCTGCAGAATAGATCTCTTACGTGACGTCACAATTGCATTGTGATACATTTTTTTAACTTCTCTTAGCTTTTAGCGTACACGATTACGCCTTTGTTTATTGCCCGTTTAGTAAATTGTTTTTTATTGTTATATATTTGTAAATATTTAACCTATTGACATTGTAACTATTAAACTAGTCATTCATCTAGTGTATTTATTTATAATAAATAAGTGAATATATTAAAATATATTTGTTTAGGAAAATAGAAATCATTGAGCGATTACCCAAAGATAAAAAAACCGTCCAGTTGCACATAAATATATTTTAAAGTAGGTATTTATATCATCAAAATGCAAGCTCAAATGGGAGTAGGGGGTGAGCTTCAAAGAAGCTATAGGATGCAGGACTTCGCCTCCCCTGGCGTCATCATGAGAGAACGAAGCTTTATAAGGCCGCAGTCGCACCACAACATGCATCACAACCAGGTATATATATATTAATTAAATATGTTTCTATTTGATTAGAATGCAATATGACATTGCAAATTTGCGTGGGACTGCACAATTCATTTTCACACCTACTAGCGGTTTGTAAAACCTGACGACCTTTGTTATAACGCAATATGTATGTTTACATACTAAAATACATTTTATAAATAAAAATCAAAGGTTATGCCGACTTACTCATGAGGAGTTTTAAGTTAGTCGATGATGTTATTTAGTCTGTATCTTTTGCAAGACTCTGAAAATAAATTATGACAGTCCATCAAGATGTTTCCATAGATTAGAAATCTAGGTTTCATTTTTTAATTAACTTTTTTATGTATATTTTATTCAGTTTTCAAACAATGGGAAAAGACGTAGTATGATTCTGACTAATGCAAAAGGAAAACCAACACTCGAAATTTATAGACCACCAGGTGAGATAAAAGGAAATTATGTTTATAATATATATTGATAAGTATTTCCGATTTTGTAATTCGTCGCATCGGGAAATGCTGGCAAGCGTCACTACGCGCAATTGGCGCCAAAATTAAAAATAAACAAAACATCATATTTGGAACGGGTCGACAGTCTCATGTTTGCTAGCTGTGTATGTCAGGCGTGTGATTATAGCTTCCATGAAATATAAAAGTGGTGAAAAAGGGAATGTCGCGGTGTATATTGAAGCAATCTATTGCGCAACCGGTAGCAACTGTGGCTCAAGTGTCGCCGGTGTCTGTGTCCCCTGTGGCTATTGCTTCTGTGGCTCCTGTAGCCTCTGTGGCTGCCGTAGCCCCTGTAGCCACTGTAGCATCACCGGCCCCTGTAGCCCCCGTAGCCCCTGTGGCTCCAGTGGCTAGCGGGACTCCTTTGACAACTGATGTCACAAATACTGAATGCTTATCAGATGCAACAGGTTAGCGTTTTGGTCTATAATACGATTCTTGAATTAAATATCAATGTAAAAACATAAAATCACAATATAAAACGATATATAAATATTGAATATATTCATAACTCTTTAATTCCGATCTTATTATTTGTTTATTGAGGACTCATTTGTTAATAGATAATTCTGAACTATGAACTTTTATTTAAAAAAAAAATCTTATATTCTGTAACACAAATAATAAACAAATAAATATTTAATCTCTTGTCACTTGAAATGCTGACGTGGTAATTTCATATTTAGTAAAAATATTGTATAGAAACATACATTTTAAAAATATAATCTAAGACTATTTCGGACAGCAACAACGCGGTTAGCTGTAAACGTTGGATGAAAGTTTGCTTATTTGACCGAGACGACGTCGAATGCATCACGCACGTTAAGTCAGCCCAGCGGGCTATGAAACATTCATAATTGTATGGATTATGTATGAATGTGGTTAAAATAGATACATATTAAAATTACTTTGATATATATGTCATTGAGATCATGAATCAAAATGAAGGAAACGTTTTTAACATTCAATATTCATGTAATTCTTTGCTCTATTTATTTTTTAATATTTTTGAAGTCAAGACATTGAATAAACAAAATAAGACATATGTTTCTTTGAGTGTTGTAATTAGTGACACCTAATTCAGGGCTGTCCATTACTTATTATTCTATAATAGATGCATTCATCACCCAAAGTCACCTCTTATATTTTGCTCTACATGCTTAGTTATGAAGGCACACACGTGACTAGAATTACTCATATTTTCTGGTTCATTTCTATTTTTGTCATACAAACCTTACGAAATTCAATAACAATAACAAAACATTTCCATCACTTTTATCACTTGTAGGTCATTATTCATTATATTACTATTTTATTCTGACTCGGGCACATAACTCATTCTTTTGATAGACTTTCATCACGATCTCCACTATCACAAATATTTCTCTTATCATGATCACTAACTTCCATCTAACCTTTCCTATCATCTCTTCTCTTGACGCCCACGTTGACCACCAGGTGTCCGCACAGACGGCGTGGCGGCCCCAGGTGCCTCGACCATCACCCCGGCTGTAGGCAACAAGCTCAATGTCCACGCCAAGGAGTTCACCATGGCCAAGTCCTCTGACCTTCACAATAGGTAAGTGCATATTGTTTATCTCAAATCTTTGAATATCTCAAAAATTGGGTTCCTGACAATATTTGATAGAGTTATTTTACATAGAGTAGGGAGGCCAGCCTAAAAGGGATACATTTTAAAAATCGATACATCGAAAAAAGAGAAAGCAAATGAGGCTACCTATCTGTTTCTCTTTCTTGCATACGTGATTAGACAAAAATAAGTATGGTCTCTCATCTTCCCCTTTTACTAATTGTTAGACACTCGCACTCATAGACCGGCCTATGACTCCCCTACTTTATATGTAATAACTGTCTTAAGTCACTTTAAAAAAAAAATACAACTGAATAAATATATTACGTAATAATTATACAAAATACTATTGAACCGTCATAACAATTAAAGAGTAGCACTCTATCACAATTTATTTACAAGAAAAAAATACTAGCTGTCAGTAAGGAGATACAAATTAGGACCCACTTAAACAACAATGTCTATCTGAGTTCAAATAGTTCTAACAGAATGTTTTGATATAGATTATAATCAGACCTTTACAAAAATTATGTTAGGTTTTAAACTTAAGATAAGAGTTATGCTAAGAGTTTTCACATTTTCCCTAAAAAAATAAAAATATTCATTTAAGATCTTCATTCTCGACCGATTTCCATATTATTTTGTTTGAAAAAAAATCTTCGCGTGTTGTTATATTTTTAGACGTTGGCGAAATTCTGTTATTAGGCAGATTGCTAATGGAGTTTGACCTGATATTCATAAATAGGTGTGTTGACAACCTTAACACCAATGTACTGATTTTCTTTTTTCATTATTTGAATTGTGTATGCTTTTTACACATGTATATCTCGAAATATTCATTCAACATTACAGTGAAAAATGTATTGAGGTTATTCTTTTACGTTGAGCGTGTAGTTAAATAAAAATATTGGCTATCAGCATCGCCATCAAGGAAACGGCGTCGTTGGCGGCCGTCCAAGAGAAAATCGGGAATCTTTGAGATAGTTTACGAGGTATCCGTTCATGAAGTGTATGTGCGTAGTATCAATTGTGTTATCACTCTGTGCTCGGGCGCGGTGACGCGAGCACGCCTTCGCTCCCCGCAGTGATGACATTGTCCCAACGAACGCGACCTGTCTTGTCGAAAACTCGAACGCAATCGAACGAACAATAGTTAACCTTTCGGATAAGTTTTTTGATGTTATTAAACTTTGCTAAGTCGTTTACATAATATAGCTCTTAGCAACAGTATCAATAACAGCGCATTTAAATTCAGTTATTTTATAATAATATAAATAGATATATTGTGAGGTTTTTGTTTCAACAAATTCAAAACGAACATTACTTTTTTGTAAATCATCATGGTTCGAGGAAGATATTCTACTTCGGACGTGTGAGTACAAATGATATATTTTATCATTTACGTTTATGTAAACAATGAATTTAAATAATTATACTTGTAGCTAGAGTGGTTTTTGCAGTGGAGACTTGGCAATTTAGAGTAATTTCGTTGACAACATTGTTATGTTGGTGACTTCCGGTTCCTGTCATTACTTTTTCAGCTCAAATGGGTTCAGTGAACCCTTTGTTTATTTAAATGGAAATAAATGTAGTTGTTGGGCAAAAAGTGCTTGATGAATATTGTATAATAATAAATCCAGTAAACACGTGCGCTGAAGAACCGTAAACAAACAAAGAATAACATGTTCACGTATCTTGACAATGGTGCTATAAAATGAGTATATATCTCAACTATATTTAAACTAAACTTGTATGTCATTCAGGTATGCTATACAGATAGAGACTAACCTTCTAATAATGTTAGTCGTAAATAAAATTAGACCGGACTACAAAAAAGTATTAAAAAATCATTTAGATCCTTTAACGACATTTTTATTTAATTCAAACCACCACAACTCTTACGGGGTTCTTGACTTCGTATTTGTCTGACGCAGATTTCATGTTTATGTCTTTGTTTCTTCAAAGGACTTTTGAATATTCGGACAATCATAATAGTCCAGTTGTTAGACGGTATAAAAAGCTTTAAAAACATATTTAGACACACAGGTCATTCATTAACAACGCCACTGAGCGAGTCGTTAATACCCAAGGTCGTGAGGCAGGAGCTATGATAAATGTTCACAGTTTTCCGCTAGTACATGACTCATTGAAGTATTTACATAAATTTTTGTTGCACCCAGCGTGCAAAAGTTTCTGCCCATCCCAAAAAAAATATGAATATTAGATTTGTAATTCGGTTTGGTTTTGCAAGAATCCTCTTATAAGTTGAGAGGAACATCTGATCCTCCCAGGTTTCCGCCCACCTCTTCTCAAATGATTCATACATACATCAATTTAAGCAGTGTTTGTATGATTAGGCACATTATTCCATTTATCTCAGGAAACATTTAACATTCCTTCACGGATGTGTGATTTAAAGATGATATTTTTAAACTTATTTTAAATTCGGTTTGTTTTAGTCAATCAATCAATAATAAGTATTAAAATTCAGGAATCAGCATATCCTCTCTTACATATATATCTCTCAGAATTCGTGTCAATACTCACACATAATCTAATCATCTTCCACATAATCCATATATTTTGGTCTCCTTTTGACATTAAACATTTATACTCAAGACTTGTCACGTGTTTCTCTTTCAACCACACCACAGGTCCATATCATACCATTTGTAAATTTGTCTTTTATCACAAGACTACTCCAGTACATTTTCTTATAAAACATTTTCTGTTTTGCTGCATGTAATTTCTTTTTATTCATTCAAATTGTGATCAATTCATCGATAACTATCAACGAAACGTTTGTCAATTTCTCATTGGGCTATGCTAATATTTTACTTGTGGTAATTCGATCATTCAGTATTATACTTATACTTCCCGCGTCATAAGTGCATGTCTTTACCTTCATGAGTGTTTTTAAAACACGTGATATGTAAGAAGAAACCTTAAGTCGGTTAGCTGAGCTGTTTTTCTTACAGATATTGCTAGCAAAATTTAATTAACTTATGTTTATTTTTATTGTTAACCTCATTGTTTTTACTTTTGTCAGTTGACGAATGACATTTTAAATAAATAAAACATTAATCAATCTTGAATAGATATTTACAATTTATAGAATAATCAAGCCATATTTATTTGGCATTCAAACTAACTATTACTTTAGAGATTTACCATGATAAATTCAATCTATGTAGCTCAAAATATAGAATTTTAATTGTGATTGTTGTAGTTGGATGTTTTCCAATTCACAAAGTAGGATATGAATATATTTATTATATAGATTTTACCTAAATTGCTTTTATTGATTTCAGTCATATTTACAGAATTAATGTAACGAATAAGTGAGTTCCATTATAAGAATATAAAATGACAATTCACAATATCTATATTATAACTATGTACTACTATTAGGTATATTAAAATAGTCTGTCGATGAGTATAGTCGGTAGAGAGTTGGGCGGACACGCCACTTGTCCTCATTTTACACCTCAACACGCATTGTTGACTGCACAGCTTATTGTAAACTGTGTGAATTTGTATTAGAAGTTATATAGCATGCAATAATCTAATTAAACATCTATTTAGTACAATCTTAATAACATACCACGTATTTAAAATTAAATGTATACAACATCGAGATTTTGCAATATGATATATGATAATAATTGTTGAGTTTCTCACGACTGATTTTGTCATCGCTTAAATTATTTTCGACAATGTCGCGTGCATAAACAATGTTAAGTGCGCACGCGCACGATTCGATGCCCTTAATCGTCTTTCATGTGAGGTGCATGCTTTGACAATCGCCATTGTCTGACATGCTTCCTGTATATTAATAACAAGTTAATTCATCGCTGCCTTTGATAGTTTTAAAGTTCTCATAATATGTATGAAGAAATTATTAGAAAGTATTTTAGTCCATTTCTAAAGCATCGCATGTGATAGCATTTATGTTGTTATTTTATTTAAAATCAATACAATGTTCGATGGTTGTATCAATCATTGTTTTTTTTATACGAATTCTAAACCGCGCAATAAACTTAGCCAGAAAAGAAACAGTAATAAAACTTAAGAATAAAAATATATTTAAAAACATAACAATGTACGATGTTGTTAAACTATTTTTGATTACTATTGATAAATTATATATGGAAGACCTATTGTTTTCCTAATAAATATATCTCTTCAGTTTAATTAATTCGTTACCTGTTAACTGGTAACAAGGATTCTAAATTAGCATCGTAAGCCTTAGAAATATTTATCCTCATATTTAATATTTTTATTTATTTGAGATTAGATTTTTAATCGTTATAGGTTGCACAAAATCTAGGAGAAGAAAAATACAAATAAAGCGCTATAATTAACATAAATTAATTATTGTTATCAAGAGTTTATTCCGTCGTAAGACAACATTCACGATGTGAAAACGAAGTCCAGATAAGATCGTGTGAACTAGTAAACTTATCTCACAAGGAAAATCATTTTTAAATATCTTATTACCTTATAGTTATTCTTTCACTGCTCTACATTTCTTTTCTATGGTGTTTCTTTTTTTTTAAGAAAGGGTGTAATGATAACTAGTAATTCTCAAGATAAAACCCGCTTTTCGTTTCTATAAAATTGAAGCATTAATTTTATACTTGCTGTTGCCAGCAACTTCATCTGCTACCTCCCCCCTAAGTGATAAGTTTTATATCATCAAATTTATACTATTGTATTGTAAAAAAAATTTAAATGAGAAAAATGTTAAAGTAAACGTTGTCACAAAAAATATTTATGTTCCGATTTGACCTCGTTATTTTTAATTATCTGTGTAGTGGTATAATTTGGGGTAATAAAAAGTCTTTTGCCACTTAACACTCATTTAGGTTAGTTTACGATTCTTTAGAGGAAGAAACGTGACAAGAAACTAATTGTAATAACTAATAGTCTTTTAATTTTAACATTATTTTTTTTTTTTTTTTTTTTTTTATATTATCCAGGGCAATGCTTGACTACATTCCACCTGATGGTAAGTGGAATGTAGTCTAAGGTGGTAAGGCGCATTACCCTAGCAGCCTATTCACTCTTCTCTTGAATGTATCCACATTGTATTCTTTCGGAAATACCGACGCAGGCAAGTTGTTCCAATCCTTTGCTGTACTCAGTAAAAAAGACGAAGCAAAGCGCTTCGTTCGGACAGGTGGAATGTCCACAACAAAAGGATGGATTCCTGCCGTGCGTCGGAAAGTCCGATGATGGAAGGGGGCCGGGGGAATTAGATCGTGTAATTCCTGCGCACACTCACCAAAATGTATCCTATAGAATACTGAGAGGCTAGCAATTCTACGCCTGTGTTCAAGGCTTTGGAGGTCGGCTTCGACCAATTCCGGATCGCCTATAAGCCTCTTTGCTCGCCTCTCAATTGAGTCCAGAACCGCAAGATGAGACTTTGCGGCACCAGCAAATATGTGGCCACAGTACTCTACACACGACCGGATCTGTGCTTTGTATAAAACAAGAAGCTGTCCCGGTGTAAAGTACTGCCGAACCTTCGCAAGAACGGTAAGCTTTGCTGCTGCTGCTCTTGCTCTGGACTCAATGAACCGACCAAAGTTGAGGTTCGAGGAAATCTCTAAGCCTAACAACTGAAGCCGGTCACTGTATTCCAAGGATACATTCTGGAAAGTAGGAGCCAAGGTGAAAGGGCTCCTTTTGGCGGTGAACAGACACGTTTGTGTTTTGGTGGCGTTGAATTTGACAAGATTGGCATTGCTCCATGCGGAGACTGCCTGAAGTTTGTCAATCAAACGCTGCACCATGGCTTCTCTTTCAGACTGTACTTGATCTCGACTAGCCCGAGTACTCGGCAGATATCTTTCTACAACTGTGCTGTCGTCTGCGTACCCATAGATACCGGGCTTCAACAGATCGTTAATGTGCAGCAGAAAAAGAGTTGCAGAAAGAACGGACCCCTGAGGCACTCCGGCATTTATTGTCAAGGATTCCGAGGAACACCCATCGACAACTACTCGGAGAGATCTATGGCTCAGAAAGTCCGTTACCCAGCCGATCAGACCAGGAGATATACCGTACGCTGAAAGCTTGCTTATAAGGCTCGCATGCCAGACCCTGTCAAATGCCCTCGAGACGTCCAGAGAGACGGCGACCGCTTCTCCGTTCTTCTCGATGGCCTCGCCTAGAATGTGTGTAGCATACACTAGGAGGTCCCCAGTAGACCTATTACGGCGAAACCCGTACTGTCGGTCACTGAGGAGATCGTTACCTTCTAGGTATGCTAGAAGGCGCGAGTTCAATACACGCTCCATAATCTTGCAGAGTATGGAGGTGATTGAAATCGGTCTGTAGTTGACAGGATCAGCACGGCTGCCTTTTTTGGGCACGGGTTGCACGTTGGCAAGCTTCCAGGATTTCGGCACTATTCCAGTCTTGAAAGAGAGGCGATACAGACGTGTCAGTACAGGAGACAACTCAGCTGCACATGTTTTGAGCAGAATGGCTGGTATACCATCAGGACCACTGGCTTTATTCACATCTAAACGACACAATGTTCTCCATACCTCTTTGTTAGTGATGCGGATTTCAGGCATCGAAATACCGCAGTGAGGAAGATGTGCTGGAGAAGCATTGCCAGTATCTAGATGTGAATTATCAGCAAACAGAGAAGCAAATACATTCGCTTTCTCTGTTGCTGTGTGGGCCAGGGATCCATCCGGCTTCAGCAGAGCCGGCAGTGAGGGTTGGCAGAAATTCGACTCGATCGCTTTCGCAAGAGACCAGAAAGCTCGACTGCCAGTTGGTTTGACAGAGAGCTTTTCGCCATTCTTAGCGATTCGATCGAGACGAGCCTTCCGCAATGCCTTTTTGTAGGACTTGGCAGCTAGGTTAAAGGCTCTCTTCTTTGTACTAACATCCGGAGTTTTGCGGCTTCGAGCATCAGCCCAAATGAGGTATGCCGAATGTTTTCGGTCTTGGGCATGACCACATTCGGCATTAAACCATGGGCGAGCTTTGCCACCGACGGGAACTTCAGCAAAAGGAATAAAATACTCCATTGCCTGATGCACCACATCGGTTATAGCATCCGCGCAACTCGACGGATCCAAAGAAGAGAAGCAGACCTGCCGCCAAGGATAAGATGCAAAGAAGTGCCGCATCTCATCCCAATCTGCTGACTTGTATTTCCATACTCGCCTAACACCATGTGGTTCGAAAGCTGGTGGGGAATATGTAAATACAGATTTCACCAGACAGTGATCGGAGGTTCCCAAAGGGGAGGTGACCTCAACACGATACCTGTCCGGATCAGTTGTCAGCAGAAGGTCCAGGCAATTAGCTGTATGGCCTACCACATCTGGTACCCTTGTCGCTTGCCTCACCAGCTGAAAGAGGTCCAAGGACAACGCAAAATTCCGCGCTTCTCTTCCAGCATGGTCGGTTTTCTGGTACGGGAACAGCCAGTCTTGATGACAAGCATTAAAGTCCCCCAGAAAAACAAGCTGCGCTGAAGGGTACTGATGCAAAGCCATATCAGCAGCCTCACCGAGATACTCAAATAATCTAGTTGTCTCCTGGTCACCGCTGTGCGAACGGTAGACACAGGAATACAGGATTTTTTCGTTTCCTGTGTCTACTAAAACCCATATAGAAGAAAAAGTGGGGTCTTCAAGGTGACGGAGACGCTGGATACAGAGGTCGTTCCGCGCGTACACGCAGACTCCGGCACGTGAGCGAAAATTGTGCTCTAACGTGTATCCGGGATAATGCAGGTGCGCAGCGCTCAAAGGACATTGTATCTGCGTCTCCGTCAAAAAGAAGAGGTGCGGCTGCTCTGTCTCCAGGTGGTGATGGACAGCTAGGATATTAGAGTGCAAACCCCTGATATTAGTGAGGTGCACTTTAAATGAGGAGGAGTGCAACCGCTGTAAAAACATTTTTTTCTTTTTAACTTTCCTCATAAAAAAATAAAATAAAAGTGAATAGGGATGGGAAATGGCAGTTGAACGAGGCGGTACGTATCGAACCCGACGTCGAAATTGGTGATGTCTTGCCACTGGGAGGCTAGTCTGGAGACTGCGGGGACGCCCGAACCCCCCCAGGGATCGCCATCGGGCCTCCTCGTCTGGTCGCCAACCAGCACGATGGAGCCACCCTGGGATTTTTCGCAGCTGGCGGGGCAGCCTTTCGTGGGTGGCTAACCCACTAATTGGGCCCCCAACTATCTGCGGGCGGCCAGCGGAAAGCCGTTGCTTCGGATCCCGCTACCCTCCTCGACTAGACACCCGACAAAACAAACACCAACTCGACGTCAAACCGGTTCGCCAACGCACCGCAGCTGTTCAGACCCATTTCCCATTAACGGCTTCATCGAGCAACGTGCCGGAACACGACTAGGTCGCTTTGCGGCACGACTTTGCCCGATGGGTGGTAACTTTGCCGGCGACCCGATGTTATGGTCTACCACCAAGAAAAATCTACACATTATAAAAATAATAAGTTATTAAATGCTTATCAGGAAACAAATACGTCCCTCATGGAATAAAAAGTAACAAAAAATATATATCAATCATTATGAACTACATAGGTTTATGATGTTGTGATCAGGTCGTCGATAGGCGTGGGGTACACGAGTGTGGGATTGCAGCACTCGCGCTCGGTGGTGCTGCACGCGCAGGTGCCGCCGCACTACCGGCCCGTGATGCCGCCGCACGCATTGCTTACCAGCGCCTCCAGCGGGAACGTGCCGCATGCCAATGTAGGTGTATAGAAAATGTTAATGTATATAAGGGAAAGGTAGAATAAATTGATCACATTGGACTTTACTAGATAAGTTTATTTAGATTTTTGATTTATTTATAATTTTTAAGAATTATTTACCAGATAGACAAAGTGATCAAGGTTATTTGACTGTTTTTCTTTTGAATTCGTCGCGCTTTAATCGCAGACTAATAGCGTGAAGTACTTCGCTTCTAAAAATATATTTTACTGAAGACAAACTATCTACCATTCCAGTCCGGTCCCCGCGTGCACTTCAAACTGCAGCCTCAACAGATCATTCAAGAAAAGAAGAAATCCCCACCATCTTCGCTATCAAATGGCAATGGCAAAAGTATCAGACCTCAGTCATTTACCCCCGGACTCAAACGGTCCAAATCTCTGACTACAGCTGATACCCTCGCCAGTGGAATGGCAGCGTTAGGTCTGGCAGCTGACGCCGGTGATCTTGGGAATTTTCCCCCAGAAATCCAAGAGTGCATTGACAAAGCACTGGAAGGTGAGACAAATGGTTGGTAATCAATTTTTTATCTATTCCAGCACGGTGGAGGATATTGGGATAGGAAGGTAAATGATTGAATATGTATGTTGATCTTGCGTTACTCGTTGCATGAGTATCTGCAGATGTAGCGCTTTGTATTTTTAAATGGCAAATGTATTTTATTTCAAGAGTAGTCATTCCTTTAAGGTTTTAAATTGTCGCTGTAAATAAAATCTGCTTGATTTATATATCTTTTAGTTTATTCAGCTTTCAAGCAATATTGATACAATAGTTTATTTAAGATAATTGCACCATTTTGTAAATACGTACACTAAATTGACATAAAACTATACAGGAACATTTTAGGTCTCTTCGGAGTCATTGTAATAGTTAATAAATGCATATTTATATTGTTATTTATTGTTCTCTAACTCTTAAAATTCAGGAGGAGGAAGTCTACGCTGGTTGTTAATATTACAATTAAACGTCAGTCAGGTCTAGACGCATCTAGACCAGCCATAAGATCAATAAAAAAATATTCCTATAGTTTTGTCTGATGGTTCTTTCCAAAAAAGCTAACAAACGCAGTCATAAGACCGTCATTCGTCCCGTCTCCAGACCCCAACGCGGTGTGTTCCCGCACGCTGATGGACGCGGTGGGTCACCTGGTGTCTCGCGCCGTGGAGTCCCCGCGGTACGCGCTGCCCGCCGCGAGGCGCTGCATCGCCGTCGTCGAGCGAGAGAGCACGGAGACCTTCCTCGAGTCGCTGCTCAACACCTGCCAGCAGTGGTACCACGACCGGGACAAGGTGAGACGAGAAAATTATTATGAATTGCTTTCTTTTGGTTTTATCTTTGATTTTTACAAACTGTACGATTTGGTTCCCGATATTCTTCTCCAGCTACTGGGCACGGTGGTGGGTGGCGGACGGCCGCGCCTCATGGCGTTCCTGTCGTTCCTGCTGGAGATGTACTGCCAGCTGCGACGGCGCGCCATCCAGCGCCGCGGCCACAGCGCGCCCGGCCACGTGCTGCTGGCACTCATCTGCAAGTGCTGCGAGGACTGCATCCGGCAACCCGTGCCCTCGCCTAGCGACGTGAGTCGTTATTATATCTTTATTATTTTTACTTTCTTTTTATTATTACTCCCGAATAGACTCCTTTTTATACGTCATATCCGAACGAAAGACATCCATAGAATTTGCATTATAGTAAAAAATATAATATTATCGTCTGACTTTTTTATATCGATCATCTCATAATACTCATCAACATTAAAAAATCTCCAGACGGAGAACCTGTTCTTCGTGCTGACGTACATCGGTCGCGACCTGGAGACGCAGCTGCCAGGTGACCTGGAGCGCCTGCTGAGCGCCGTGCGAGACGCCTTCATCAACACGGCAGCCGCGCCCTCCATCCGCCGCACACTGCTGCAGCTCATCGAGCTGCATGCTTCGCGCTGGCAGCTGCCGGGCTGCGCCGTGCTCTACTACTACCCCTCCTCCAAGTAGGCCCGATACCGATGTACTCGATGTACACTCGCCTCTACCGTCTCGGTCGACCTTGTAGAGATGTTTCTTTGACATGTCCAAAGTACACTTGACTCTACTCGCTAACGTAGTGTTCTTGTCGTGTCAGATGTTTTCTGTTTTCTCTTGAATATGTAGAGATTTTTTGACATGATGATGATGAGGATATTCGTAATGGTATCGTGATGACCATCCATCTCATGATATGTCAGTATGATAGAGTAAAAGCGGTTCGCTAATTGAAGATATCATGTTAGGGTAATTTATGTTATATACGTAAAAGTGCGGTTATATTTAAACACTTGAATTAAATTAGTTTTTACTACGCATAATGTATATCTAAATTAAATGTCTATTCTATTAACATGAACGAATAATCGCCTTTGAGGATCTGGCATTAATAATTTAGCAGATTATAATATAGCATAGATAGTAATCTATATTAATAATTGTAATAAGGTTTCAAAAAAACATCCAACTACCTAATTCACTGCTAATATTTCTTATGATTGCTATACACGATCAAGTATACCGTCCCATTTGTATGAGATGGCTTGATAGAGTGAGTTTGACAATGACAGGATGACTGTACTTGATGAAAATCCAGTTTATATTCTTTATTGAACAAGTTTATCACTGATTGGATGATATAATTGATCGTGTGTTACTATCAATAATAAATAGTTATATAGTAAGATACAATTTTTAGCTTACCTTTTCCTTTATGGTGACGGGTTTTATGATACCAATACATTGTACGGAAATGGTCTAATTATTGTATGACTGTTATTTGGTACATATAAATGTATACTTATGTAGGAAAAAGAGCTTGTTTAATTTTGGTTTATTAAATAAGAGCAACTGTTATCATCTTTTAATTGTAAAGATGTATCTTCGTGATTAAGTCGTCTATGTATGCAGTAGATTTATAAATTCTCCAAAAGCTGTTAGCAACAATATAGTTGCCATGAAAGATAAAAAAAAATATGTTTATACATATATTTTATTTAAATATATCATAATAAATATATAATATGTACATGATCTTTTATAATGATACCTCTCGTAGTTTGGTAAAAGGCCAAGACTATGTCGAACATGGTAGTTATAATATAGAGTTCCTAAACCGTTATTATATTATTATATGTTATTAAAAATACTAGGAGGAGGGGGTATATCTATCTGTTAAGAAATGATTGTTTGGATGGATTTGAGTGCCTTTAAGGAGGTTACAAGCATTTTTAGTGCGAGTTTGATTTGGTTTGAATTTCTATGTGATCTGATCTTAATTAAGATTTCGTTTTAAGATTTTTCTCATAAGCTCATTTCAGTGTGCCTTAAAATGTAAGCAGAATATTTTTCACGATTTGGCTATTTTATACAAAGATTTGTAATAAATAAAATCTAAATGAGTATTTTATAAAAAAAATTAGTTTAAATGTTAATAATAATGAGCGATATATGCCTAAAAGTATTAAAGAGTACGTAAAATAAAAGTAGTGACAAATCAACAATGTACATTACTGTACGGTGAACGCACAGTACATCGTGCATTGGTCCATTGTCCGTCACTACTTTAGTGTTGCCATTATACAGGCCGTAACTACTTAGGACTATCCATACAATTATTATACATATAGTATGAAAGCCAGCCTGAAATGTATCCATCGAAAAAAAAGAGAAAGCAAATGAGACTACCTATCTGTCTCACTCTGTTTCATGTGTAACTAGACAAAGATAAGTATGGGTCTCTCATCACTCTTTTATTACATATTAGATACTCGCACTCACAGGTCTGTCTAAGGTACCCCTACTTATGTATAATAACTCTATGGAACTATCGCTTGCGTAGTTATTTTAAAACTAATTTTGTTGTTAGGAACTAACATTGTATCCTCAATAATAGCATTATGTGCTTGATTTGGTACAGTTATAGTAAGTTGACTGATGTATGCTGGGATGTGTTTATGCTTGTGATATTGTATAAAAGTAAGCTATTTAAAATCTTTTCTGTCCTAACCAAAGACTGGATCCCCAAAAGTTCTCTGAATATGTCTCGTTAAAGTTGGACCAAATTCTTTGTTTTGATTCTGGCAAATGTTGTAATCGAGCTTTGTTCTTTTAGATCGTATAACCTAATGTCAGTGATGTTACATTCATGTTAGCCGTAATGTGTGGTTAATGTATCAAAATAAACTAATAATAATTTTAAGCGTTAGTTTACGTATAAAGTTATTAAAAAGACCGTAAACTGTTTATCATTAATACATTCATATACATTAGGTTATATTTACGTTTGTATAAAAATAAAAAACTAAAAAAAATGGTGCTAACAAAGAATTGGTGTATTATATTTATATTGTATTAATTGGATACGGGCAATAACGTTATTTCTCGTATTTACTGTATTTCTGTACTATGCAAAAATAATAAAATTAAAATTAAATATTAGGTTTGTTTTATTTTACAAAAGTCGGTACAATCAAGCCGGCTCACTCCAATATTGGTTAGGTATTGTAAACTTCTATTTATCATTAAAATAACAAAAGTAGAGTGCACGAAAACGCATTTTCAAAGTTTTTTTACAATAGCTTAGGTTGTTATGATAACGAACTTCTAATCATTATAGAAAAATCATGTAATTATGTATTACATGTATAATACTAGTTTTTTTTATACATGGTATTTGTAAGACCAGAGAATGTCTTGAGATGATGATGAATGTTTGGGATGTATAATAAATATCTTAATAGGTATATGGGAAAAATTATCAAGACAATTATTAAACATTTCTAAGTGTATGGATCGGAGAGTTTTATGGCAATTTTTATCGTTCCAAAAACAAGGACTTGATAATTTTATTATCTATCTAACTTGTATTAAAACTTGTAGTAAAATGTTTGTGTTAACATTGACGTTGTTACGTTTGGTTTACCGTTTATGTTGCCATGCATACATACAAAAATTATATACCCTAAATTTCATATATAGGGTTATTTGTAATTAATTGGCCACCTCTTGCAAGCAGCCTCTCTACATCAAATCCAATAAAAAAAATAAAAAAAAATATGTGTGTGTGTATTAGTGTACACATGTAAGAAGTGAAACTTCTTTATGACATAATTTAGGATTTTTTTAAAGTTTCCTTATTTGCTTTCCGTCTATAAATGTCTGCAATATCTTTTGCGTTCATTTCTAGTTTCACATTTTTCGATAAATTTATTATCATGTGTATAAGATCTTCTCTAGTCTCGTGTGGTTTCTTGGGAACATTTTTTAATTAAACTTGTTTTACACGATGATCTCTGCAAATCTTCAACCTTTCCTTCAAGGATAGATATGTACTCTCTATCCTTTTTGACCTGGGTCTCGAGCTTTTCAATTTTGTTACGGAATTCTTCATTTTGTGCAATCAGTAAAGAGATTGACTTCTCAATGTTTATGTTTGTCTCCTGCATTTTTTTTAATTGGTACTTATCTTTGACAATTCTCGTCCGTTTTCCTTTTTTAGTGACGTAATCAACTCCTTCCTTTGCTTCTCTAAAATTAGAGAAAAGTGAGGGTGAGACACTATACTCGCGAACTCGCTTATCACGGCGATTAACGTACGAGTGCAGTAGTAATAAAAATAATAATAATAATATCGGGACAAATTACACACATTAATCTAACCCCTAAGTAAGCAAATTATTTGCTTGTATTAAGGGTGTTAGACAACGATACTAATACATAGAAATACACATATAAATACTGAGAATATATTTAATAAACGACCAAACCCAGAAACACAGACATCTATGCTCATCACATAAATGCCTGTGCTCTGCCGGGAATCGAAACCGAGCCCCGTTGCGCCGTGACACGTTAGGCGTCTGCGCTAACCACTCGACCAACAGGGCGGTAAAATGTAGTGACAATCTCCATTTCCTTATCAATTTCGTAGGTAATAGGTTGTGAGTTGGTCCCTGGAGAGGTCATAGATAGTTCCCTAAATCCAAAGTGGAGCCAGCAGATGGAGATAACTAGGACCGGTGAGTTCAGTTAAACCTCTTGGCAATTCAGAGAAGAGTTAAACTTAAAAATATGTTGCTTTTTACTTTTTACTGTGCTAGTCAAAGAGCCTGTCAACAAGTTTCAAGAAATATTTTGCAGTTACGACAGACACGACGAAGCTTCTTAGCAATCCATGGATTCACAGTGCGGGTGTGGGGCCCCATCGCGTTGCAAGGAGAGGATTGCAAGTAGTGGCTGGGACTTGCGACCCAGGAGTAGGTTTAAGGGGCCCCCTTTATTATGCGCAAAAACGCTCACCTTCACCCTCCACACTCCTCTCCCTACCTAACCAAATTTGAAAAGAACCTACTAATGCCGCCTTTGAAATACGTTCTAGAAATGAACCGATGCTTGTTCTAGAAAGGCCAAGGCCTTTAAGTAGGCTATAGAGAGATTTTGCTGTTATACCTCTCGCTTCCACTTCTACCGCGTACAAACTAACTAGGTATATATTTATTCCTGATCAGTTCGTTGGTCAGTTCGTAATACTTATTGAGCTTGAATGTGTGATCCCTTGGGATGTTTGTTTCCCAAGGAACAGTAAGCTCCACAAGTATCACGCGCCTCGGATGTTTTGAATACAGGAATAAGTCCGGTCTGGATGACGAAAATTTGCTATTTGTTTTCTACAGGCGTAAAAGTTTCTTACTTCATAATATTGTGTCACAGTTATAAAAATATTTGAGGGTATGACTTTGCACTTGTAACAAATATTGATTTATTATTTCAAAAATCTCATACAAAACCCCTTTAAATTCAATGAAATACACTTTCACTATGATCAATATCACCACATAAAACAAGGGAACACTTTTACATAACAGTTCAGTATCTGTAACTCACTTTTGTAATTTGTTTTTAGCCAGCCAACTCAAATACGTATTTACTCTTTGACAAGCACCAATGTATGAAATATGTAATGTTTGTATAATTAGTTTAATCAATATTAATTCGACATAAATTTTTATCAGTTTTTTTTTTATATTATGCCTCTCAATTGTTATTTCTATTTAATTTGTCTGGTAAAGTGTGCTTTTGTATAAAGGTCGCCATTTGTACGATTTTTTTCTGAATTAAAGATTTTAAATAAACAGAAAAACGTTATAATTTTCATTAATATTAATTAATTAAAAAGTAAGAAGTGAATCGACTGTTTCTGACGTATAATATTCTCACAGAAGAAACACATAAGTACCATAAAAACAGACAAATGTACACAATCCACTTTAAAAATAATAACTTTAGGCTTCTTAACATGTTGGATCGTCACTATATCACAAATAAAATTATTCTTCATCATGGTTTCTGCTGTTTCGAGTTGTTGTTGTTCGTTCTAGGTATAGCAAAACAGACCTTGTAAAGATCAGGACCCCAATGCTCCATTTCTCAGCCAAAACTCGTATTTCTTTTCATTCTTACTTCTTTTATTTTATTACAATCAATGTATTTTAAAAATATTATTAATTATATTTCATAATTTCTTCTTCATGTTATAATCTTGAATTTATTTATTAGTTTCAGTAGCAAGTCCATAAAATCGTATTGTCCAGTACGTAATTACAATTCGTTATTTAATTATAAAACTCTAATCCGATAATTTTATTTTTGGTTAATGTAAATTGTGTTTTGTAATCCACATACTTGTCATTTTTATTATTTGGTATTTCCATAACAACATGGTGTAAAAGAGATGAAGCTATACGAAAAAAGCTGGCGCGTAATGGAAAAATGTGAAGCGTAACGAAAAAATGTTACACTAAATTTTTTTCCAACCCCGATAAAGAAGTTTCACTTCAAAAATTGTAATTTTTGCAATTTAAGTTTTACCTTTACAAAATTTATAAATTGCCTCTGAACTGCCATTTACTCTGAGCGTTTGTATGGCGCCCGGGCGTTGACCCTTTAAGTACCTCTTACAAAATACAGAGTAATAAGTAAAAGAGTGATCAAGCTGTACGTATTGCTAGTTTTATTATTTAGTTTAGATTTAGGAGTTTTAACAATAAAATTTATAAATTATACACCTGTCACCTGTCGACGTGAGTCGTTCGTGTTACATTTTATATAATTTAAAATTAAGAATATTTTATGCCATCTCGGAATGAATATTATTATTATATTTATATATTTTATCTTGAAAAGTCTTTTATTATGATGGTCCACTGCTGTTGATAACATCCAGACATTCTGTTTTATCCTACCGGTATTTTCAATTGTTTATGAAACCTTAAATTTTATACACTGCACTACTAGCAACATAACACAAAATAATAAGCCCCAAATATACTACAAATATTAAATATACATTGCAATGTTTTAATAGTTCATACTTTTTAGTTTTCAAGTTTTCTGTTCACTGTAACATGTATTTTTGAATTTCCCGCTTTGATTATACGTTGAGGGACGTTCATTCCGAAACCATATTTTTAAATTACTTGGATAATATAAAATAATATTCATATTAATAACTGTGTTACTTCCTTACACTATGCAAATGAAATTCCAAACGGAATGGTATTGAGATAATTTATTAAAAGATTATTTGAAATCATCCAACAACAGAGTATACAACAAGAAGATGTATTGTTTGGACATGACCTAGAATATATTCATAAGAACACTTAAACAAGACATATTAGTTCGCATTTTTTTTAATTTATATTATTAAAGTTTATAAACAAAATAATTAACTGTATTATAAAAAAATCCGAGACAATGTATATAAGGTTACGGAACGTGCCTAACTTCTTATTGGTTATTTAGCTGTCAAACGGTGATGGTTGATAAAGCTAATAACTAGCAACTAGCCAACTGCCAACTTCACATCAAAAGCTGCAACCCGCATTTTGATAGTGGACGTGCGACGCCTTTTACTATTGCGCTACGTCCTGTGTTTTGTATAATGATGAATTCGATTTAAGCATTTTCCTGTCGTTAGTATAGCGTAATGTGACTTTTATATTTTATGTGATATAGTGTTGTTCTGTGATAAAAATGACCTAATGCGTCTGTAATGTGCTTCATGGTTTCTATTGAGTGTTTAGTGTAAAATGGGTTTGATTACCTCAAGGGATCAGACAATGTTAGACGGACCGGTTGGTACTACCAAGAGTCACCATGTTCGGCAGCCGTCCACCAGAAATCGGACCAAACCTCCGATGCCCGACAGAGATGAATTGGAGAGTCGATTCATCAAAGTTCTGGTACGTAAAAACTGCCGGCATTCTTGTTTACAAACACTGTTGTTTACAGCGGACATTTAATTCAATTTTGTTTTTTATTGAATCTACGACATATCGTTTACAATAAAATGCCGATTAAAATCATTTATTTATGTGAAAACATAAAATTAGTCATACGTATTGCAGATGCCCGTTGCGTTGTTTACATTGTCTTTAATGAAAGAACACACCCATTCGTGTGGCGATTGCTAATAAACATAAGATTAATGACCTTTATGTCTAGACTTTTTGAACTACAAGAAATTGTTTACATTTCTTATAAAAAGCGTACAATAGATGACTTTAATAAAAATACGCTTTTTATTTTTTTTCGTGATAATAATAAAGAGATTTAATAACTTAAATATGTTGTAGTATTATAATAATCATCACATCATCATAACATCATGAGCCAAAAAAAAAATATTCCAGGTAATTCATAAGTTGTGCCTTCTAATTTTGTAAATGAAAATTAATTCTAAACATTATCAGGAAATAAACAATCCTTTTATGTTTAAAAATAAAACAATTAAATAATAATATTAAAACTTTACTATGAATGTGTTAGTTTTATGTATGTGAGAAATTAAAGTACACAAATGCATGTGTCCTCTGCCATCCAAGCTAGAATAATGTGTTATGGGAAGCAAAACAGTAATTGTATGTCTTTAGTATTCTACATATCCGGTAGTCTTATCAATTCTTCATAAATCATTGTTAGTAAGTGTCCAAGGAAATCATTAAGATAAAAAGTTATTTCCTGTTGCATGTATATACTCACTAGACAAGAATTTACTCAAGGTTGAATCAATCATATTTTCAGTTCAGTTTAATTGATAGTAAATTTTATGTAAAATAAATTATGATAAATATGACATGGATGACATGTTTGTCAATAATTTAGAATGGTAAACTATGTTTCTTACAATATATTTATCTTATAATTTAAATTAGATAAGTTAGACATTAGTCATTGTCTTCTTTTAGGACTCATATACAGGAAAAGTGTAATTTTGTTGAGGCATTCTGACTTTAATAAGCAAATTACAGTGACTGGTTCATTTATGTTTCATATTTAGGATCTGTGGAATAGGGTCAATGCAACCTTGAGTTTAATCAGTTGAGTTGTTATTAAATGAACATCTCTTCATCTCTTCGTTGAATGAAATTGTGAACAAAATATTACTTTTTAAAAACAGCAACTTATTCCATTACTAATATAATTGTCATCATAATTCTGTTTTCTGTTTTGTACAACTCTTTTTGCTAATGCTGTTTTTCTTGTCTACACCTTGTCAGTATAAATTTAAAAAAATACGTACTTATTTTTTTAAATTGCACCATTATTTGCCTGACACTAACATATTATATATTAACATAGGTATATTTTTAATGTGTGTTTAGTGAACATTAATAGTATACATGGTTCACATACATAATTATTTACTTAAACGGTACAATAATTTATTGTTATTATAAAACAATATTAAAAAGTATTTTTCCTTGGACCTACACTTTCGAACTGTTCAATCGGAGTCTGATGATTCATAACTTAATGATATGCCTATCAGAAATAAAAAAAAAGATCTTTATCTTTGAAAATTTTCACCAAAATCAAATAATTAACCTTCTTATAGGTCATTATTGCCTTATGCATGCTGTCTTCTCAGCTTTTGTATCCTTTATGCTTTAAGAAAAACATGTACTCTTCAACTATTGCAAATTACATGATAGAAATTCATTTGCCACTAAAACTCTAGTTAAAGCTCTAAACACTGGTTAGTGTATAAAACTTTGATTAGTAGTGACGGATAGATAGGTAGTTAATCAATCGTGTGCATCTTGATTGCGTTCTGATTAACAATGAGTATCGTCAGTGCGTCGTCACACTTGGGAAGGGGCCATGATTGTTTCTTGAATGCATGGCTTCTTTGGTCGAGTGGTTAGCGCAGACGCTCAACGTATAGCGGCGCAACGGGGCTCGGGTTCGATTTCTGACAGGGAATGTATGTTATGAGCATGGATGTCTGTATTTCTGGGTTTGGTCGTTTATTAAATATATTCGCAGTATTTATAATGTGTGTTTCTATGTATTTGTATTGTGGTCTAACACCCTTAACAGAAGCAAATAATTGGCATACTTAGAGCTTAGATCAATTTGTGTTATTTGTCCTAATATTATTATTGTTGTTTTCGAGCTTTATATCGTTTGTCTGTCTAAATTATAACTTATATCGAAAAGTAATGTTAATAATATTTCTAATGCCAATTTAAAACATAATCATAATTTGCTGATCAATCGTTCATAAAATTATGGAACAATAAAGTTGTATAACAATAATTGACTCACTGCCACAGAAAATTGTAAAGAAAATATATCTCAAGCATTCCTCATCCTCTCGGAGATCTTGTATTCGATACGCATGCGTAACGCTGTTTACTTATGCGCGTACGCATCAGCTGATGGGACTCGATAAACTATTCCGTTAGTTATATTCAAATAATATTTACCTGTTATGAAATTTATTTATGTAAACAATTTTTATTTAACATTACATTTTTGAGCCAAATGTTTTCATAATAAAAGTCGGTTTATGTTCCCGTGCGTGTGTTGACGCTATAAACATTTATTGCACAAGTTTATATATTGTTTGTATATAAAAAACAATAATATATACCTTTGTCCTTTATACATTATGCAATAGGGTCTCGTTCCACGACGAATCGTCAATTCGCGTCAATGACCATATTATATCTGAATGCATACGAAGTCCGAATCGTATTGTACCATATTTTTAAATTTATTTTCTTTTAATGGCATATTAACAGTTTTTAAAAAAATGTTTTATTATTTCTTACATAATAATCTATATTACACACAATCAGATGTTTGAAAAATCAACTTAATATCCTTTTGTTATAAAAAGTAGTCAAGATTGTCGAAGGTCTAATCTATTTGATTGGGAAGTATTTAATAGTTGAAGACGAATCAATCAATTTCATTTTGTTAACTACTGTATTCATAGTATTAATATTATTCGCAAACCAGTTCATATTTGGGACATATTGATTCAAAGACAATCATTTGTACCATTGAGCTGAAAAGTTTTTATATTCTAGTATAAAGTGTGTTTAAAGAGTTTGACACTTGAGACAAAAAAAGCTGTAGACTTAAAAAAAACTGTAACCATAGCTGGCGATTTATTCAAGTATAATAATAAAAGTACGTAATGGAATCTGGTGTATCTGATAGTAAAAAGTGAGGTGTACTCCACCTTATAATAAAATAAGTATGATAAAACTTAGAAAAAAACATATAATTTTGACTATATTTACGTCTTCTAATATAGCAAATGTATTCTAATATTTTTTGAGTAATATGAGAGTTTTTATTAAAAAGAAAAAATGGAAAACTTTAAATATGTATTTATTATAGTTTACGAGTACAACAACAATTAATTGAAACAACAAACATAAAAGTGAATAAAAACGTCGTTCACATAAATATCTTATAATTTGTATATACAAACAGTTTGATGACCTGTTGGTGTAGTAGTTGGTAATTCTGACTGCTGAACCAAAGGTTGTGGGTTCTATTCCCACACGGGAGTATTCTTTGTGTGATTCAGTGATTGTCGTTCCAAGTCTGGGTGTACTTGTTTCCGTTATTTATGTTTGTGAAGACCTCCGCGACACAGGAATAATATATGTAATACCTAATGCGGCGTTGTCTTTTATAATAATAAAAAGCCAATTAGAAACTTTATTATTTATAATTAACGAAACGATATTTTAACCAAAAAAGTATTTTACTTTGTACCTATTATAAAATGTTTAAGCCCAAATCAACGTATTTCAACCCAACAGAGCAAGTGACGTTAATGGAAAATGAAGTGAGATTTAGGTACTTTTAAAAAGACTGTACACTGACTATACTTTCATGTTTATTTGTATTTTGCATAAACCTTTATAATAAATCAATGATATCACACTTGTATTGAATTGACTCTCCATTTTTTTTCTTGCATTTTGAACTATAGGTGAAATTAATGTCAACTATTCATACTAGTACGCGAATTCGAAATGTTCAATGACTAATTTATTATGATTTTTAACACACAGATATACTGAATTGAAAGCCAGTATTTTTTAACATAACATTTTTTTGCATTTTAACTGTAACATTAACTATTGATACCTGTACGTGAAGTCGGAAGTCTTCAAAGGCATTGTGTACAATTTTTATGTAGTAATGAAAAAACATAAACAAACAAAAACCAAACAAACTGTACACTGTATATGTTCCACTACGTTGCACTTTACATTTAATACTAGTAGCTTAATGAAAGAGACGTGTACGGACAAAAAAAAATTAAAAATGAATATATCTGATTATAAATATATAATAAGCAATTAGAAAATTTGTTATGTTATTTTCAATAACTTAATAGTTACAGATAATTGGAATAAAACATATTTGTAATATATTTTATTAGTTATTTAAATGTAAATAGCGTAAGGATAGCTAGGTAGAATCGATCATAAATCAAGTCAAGTCAAAATATTTTATGAATCTGAAGTCTTTCAAAATATGTAATAGTAATGTTTCCACCATGTTGTGAAACGGTGAACGCGTTATGTAGATGCACGCCAGGTGTCAAGGAATGCAGCGCGACTGGCTCCACGATCTGGTGACCATAGACTCGTTAGAAAACCAATTCAATATATATAATTTTTGTCAAGTCTCATTCTGTTAGTCATAATGGCTTTGACAGGGTTTGGGAAGCATACCGGTTGGTGTGGGCGGATACCAAGAACAACCCGTTAAAAGAGTACTCACTAAACTTTAATGAACGCAATGCTTTTTATTATTTTCTATTTTAAAATAACTTTTGTATATATTTTTCATACAATAATTTATAAATACTACCGCTGTCATTCATTTCGTATTGATTGTATTTAAATTAAATTAATGGTCACCCTACTCAGGTTCTACCAATACTTGATTAATAGAACCTGTAGCAGTAGGTGCATGGAATATTACAGGAAATTACATGGACCATGCTGTATAGAATAGAATAACTGCTTTCTTGTATTGCATCCCATTGTTTTGTCGGCTTGTGTGTCAAGTCACGGGAGATATGCTGAGATACAATAATATTGTATTATTTATCTTGAGTAAACATCTGATGTAAACATATTATGTTTACAAATATACTTGCAAGTTCTTTTATTGCGAGTGCTTGATAATAGTATGTTATGATATATTTTATTTATTATTTCTATAATATTAGTTGTTACCGACAACTTCACGTGCGTAATTTTTATGTTTTCATGTATGCGTAATATTTATTAATTTTTCAGTGATTTTAATTTTGTTTTTGCCGGAAATTTATTGCTTTTTTTAAATAAATGTAACCTAAGTTACTCTTTATAACATCAACTATCCAGTGAAAGTTCTGTTAAAATCGGTCCAACCGAAACAAACAGACAGACACACTAAAATTAAAGAATATTTATATATATATAATATATATTTTAGTGTCATATATATTTTTAATGAATGTTGTAAAAATCTGTTAATATGGATTTACAAACAGACCCTTAAATATTATTTATATGTATAGATTAAGATCAAGAATTCCCTAAATAAAATATGTATTTTTTTATTACTTAAGATAACATTTGCAGTAAACGCGTATACACATATAACTCACGTGTAAGTAATAAACTTGAGCCTGCGCGTGCGCCGTGACGGTCTAGGACACCTAGAGAACATTAATGTGTGCGTTATTTTAATTAGTTTTACATGACGAGGTTATCTTATAATAATACTATATCTATTTTTTTTTCATGAGTGCTTTATTATAATTAATAATTATAATATTATATAATTAATAATTATAATATTATATAATTAATAATTATAATATTATATAATTATAATATTATATATTTATAATATTATATAATCAATAATTATAATAATTAATAAAATAAGAAACATAATTGCATGGAATGCAACAATTACTAACTAAAGGTAGTACTAAAAAATATTACAGTTTATTTATTAGTTGTAAATAATACTAAAATGTAATTAGGTAGGTATTACCATTCACATTCACATTTATTAATAAATTATTCATCAGTAAATATATTGAAAATATTTATTATGGTCAGGAATCAAAACTGCTTTACGCGACTGTTTAATTTATGTTCGTAATTTCTTTCATAAGATCGTCATTAATAATTTATTGAGATTTCTTATGAGTTATTGTGCAATTAAGGCTCTTTTGTTTGATCCTCGTATAACTCTCAATTGTGGAATAACTTTTATGTTTTGACAGTTATATTATAGGAAAACTGTCAAAACAATAAATTGTATTTCCCAGTAAAAAATTATACCTATTTGAAAATTTTTTTTTCCTAACTTATACAGAGTTTTATATACATATTTTTTTTTCTTCTTGCGGAGTTGTTTCATAGGCATATTTCATTGTATATCTTAACAATAGTTTAATTAAGCGGTCGTATTAATATGGTATTTTTCATACCTTTCAACCAGAGGAATTTTATGCACCATATAATATGCCTATTTGAAATACATACACACAAACACACACGTATATACACATATAAATTGAAAATAATGTTTATAATACTCTACATATTTGCCAATATTAAAATTCACTTTAGTGATTCACGTCAGCGTTAAACATTTAACGCGTTGAACTTTTTGGCCTCCTCTTGACATGCTAATGTTCAATTACGTCTTAAACGGGTCATTGACTCTGGTTCTTATAACCAGCTGCGAGATTTGCTATATTTTATAGGGCTTATGATATACGATATAAGGGTTACTTTACAATATCAATACGTTGTTCCGTTTTTTACTCCGAACAATTTTTGATTCGACTGAGCTTACAAATTGAAATGAAAGTAGTAGACATGAAATTGCCATTTTGGTACATGTACTGTATTACCATTAATTTAAATTGCTGATAAATCTTATGTTATTTATTTTTAAAATGTGTTTTTATTGCATATTCGTTTTATTCCATTCACATGGATGCTTTGACATCGGTGTGTGAATATAATATTTAATTATATTGTCATACAAGCCACGTTTTACTGCAAACTGCATACTTCTGTATCCCATAAAAGACGCTATAAATTGATGTTAATACATAAGTCTACACGTGTGGATGACCTTACAGTGATACTGTTTTTTGTTATCTACACGTGTTCTTTACTACCGAGATCGTTTGTTTAATCGTACAATGCTCTGTAATTAAACTCTCATTAATCATATTGATCTTAAATATCATGCGAATTCATGGACTGGCAAATCACTGTACAAATTACACAAATTGTTCTTACCTCTAAGTAAGCAATTTATTTGCTTGTGTTAAGGATGTTGGACAACGATACAAATACATAGAAATACACATTGTAAATACTGAGAATATACATATTTAATAAACGACCAAAGTCATAAATACAGATATCGTCACATACATGCCCTTTTCCCTGTCAGGAATCAAATCCGAGCCACTTTGCGCCGTCATACATTAGGTGTCTGCGCTGACCACTCGTGCAACGGGGCTCTTTACCTTTAATAAAACCCAAATTTACTAATTATTTATTATAACAGTTAGATTTTTGTTTAATAAACTGTTAAATCGACTTCCCACGGTCTATTGGTGTAGGCATCGCGTTACCAGACTAGGCTAGACTGTCAACTGTACCTACTATATTGTAATGTAATAGGAGTGATGAGTTGCTACTAACAGACATACCTTTTAGTTATATATATAGTTTATATTACATGGGACTGACTGGACAATAAACTTCAGAAAAAAGTAACGTTTAAAAATTTAAACTTAATTATTTTGTGGACAAAAATCATATTGTTCTAACTTCTAATATTATTATAAATCTTTGTAAATATCAAAACGTACCAACAGTGGAGTAATATTTTTTGTGACTTTTTATGGTGTTTGAACAAGTGTGTCAAATTCTTGCTAAATGTCAGCTGATCGCCGCAGAGGTAAATGTTTTAGCTTTGGAACAGCAATCTTGACATTATGTTGATCGGATTATAAAAGTTAATAGATGAATTGACATACTTTTTATATTGTTAAAATCGTAACATGATATTTCTTCGGTGTCAGCCCTGTCAAATTAAAATAGATTAAAAATTAAACTTCAGATTAGTGTCGCGTAACCAAGCTTGTAATACTGTTAGATTTGAGATTAAATTTAATCTGTGGTAGGTACATAAATATTACTAAAATCTTGACAAGTAGTTGAATAATAAATATATTTTACTGCATAAACTTTCGTGAACCATGATAACTATTAAATATGTATGTACCCGGCTATGATTACTTAATTTAACCGACAAGTTTCGATCTTATGAATAGGAACCCCGAATGGGTTCGGAACTAGTCGGGCCAAATTTCGATTAAATTACGTGAACATAGCCGGGTAAATATATTTAATAATATTTTACTGTCCACCAAAAAGATTAATAAAAAATATAGCTGGTACGTTGTACAAAAATAAATGACAGATACATTATAAGTTGTAAATGCATCAACCGTTCAGATGCATCTTCCAGCTGACCGATGACGTCACCACATGTGGTCGCCAGCCGACCTTACAACTTCCCTTGTTGGGAACCGTTTGAAGTATAAGTTAATTCAGTTCCCATTGCATTGGTTACATTCACCAAAGGAAATACCAGAGTTGGTTGGTTGGTCTAGAACTTTTCAGTTAACATTTTTATCAAATGTTTATTTATTACCATGGCCAAAATAAACAAAAAATATTTGAAATGCAAAATAGCAAAACGGCACTTTTTGGAACGATATCAGACTATTTCAAACTATAACAATACTTAATAGATGATAGAGATGAATTCTTTATCCAATAATGAAAGAATTTATCTCATTCCTTTTGACGCAAGTCATAATAATCCATTATGGAATTTAAATTCTGATCCCGTATTTTTTCGACGAGAGCTTAAGTCCAGTTACCATATTTGAGGTGGCCAGGAAAGGTGCGACCTTCATGTTTCGTAAACAAACTGATAAAATGGTCTTACTATATTTATATTTTATTTTCATAACAATGTGACCATTTCTTTTTAATAATTAATATGTAAGTTTTATCGATATAGTTAAAAATGCAAACTAAATATGTAAACACAAATGATAAAGTTAGTATAAATATATTACTACAAATTTAATAACTATGCTAGCTCAAAAAGTTAATTTTAGACAATTCGCTATACAATTTAGAACGCGATATCAGATTATGCACCAATTGTTGAAGATGATTTGTCTGTTTCCATTTTGATAATTTTTTTGTTATTTTATACACTATAAATTATATTTAATTTTGGACCAAACACTCAAAATAATTACATTTCTGCGGGTGTATGAAGCAGCTGCTTGTCCAATTTAATTTGCATAATAAAAACCTTGCTTTCAGGCTGTATAACCCAAATAATATGGAAATGACCGCACCTTAAGTAATAAACTTTTAAATCATCTCTAGTTACTGTCACGTGATATAATTTTATTAATTTGACCCGGGCTAATTACAGCATTGCGTGTATACTACAATTATATAACTGACCCATAAACGGTCTATGGATAAGGGCTGTTAAGAATGTACTTGCCTCACTTGCCTCATCTAAATTGCACCGTGACTAAGAATTCAAAACAATTACTTGCAAAATATGATATGTCATCATGTCACGGTGGTATACCATGATGTAATTGGAATTCCAGTGTATTGTTCATACTTAAAATATTCTCAATCGTCATTGTTAAATAAATTAATATTAACATTACATCTATACTTCTATACTAATATCTATACTAATATTATAAAGAGGAAATGTTTGATTATTTTTTTGTATGTTTGAAATGAATAGGCTCCGAAACTTCTGGACCGATTTCAAAAATTCTTTCACCGTTGGCAAGCTACACTATTCCCGAGTGACATAGGCTATGTTTCATTTTCAAAAAATTAGGGATGATTACTAAAACTTGAATATTCTAACGCAAGGTGTAAAAAAATAACCAAAAAACTGCGTGCGCTGCGAAAACGGTAAAAGTTACGCAAAAATGATGTTCTATGAAATTGTTTCTCTTTAAAAGTTTTAAAAAGAAGTCCGCAACAAGATATATCTAGCTTTTAAGGTTGACTCACTATAACGTTTTCTATGGTTATGAAATTAGTTCTAAAATATTATCGTCTATTATATAATATAATATAGTCTATTATAGGTCTGGAAAATTGTAGTTTCCACAGATTACGCGAAAAGCGACCTACACGCGGGCGGAGCCGCGGGCAACAGCTAGTTTTTGATATTTTGGAATGGTTGGAATAATTTTGCACGAATTGCTTTAATTATTAGTATAGCAGTACTATCACTTATGACGTGGTAAAATACAAAATATAGTTTTTTTCTTTTGCTATTTCTTTGTCCCTTTTTTCATTAAAATCTATTTGTTCAATTTCCATATCCCAAACACTTTATATTTTGGCCAGGTCACGTGACCTGACGCTTGTTTAACATTTTTCTCCTATCACAAAAAGTGAACATCGCCAGCAAAGAAATTTTCACTTCAATAACCGTTATCGTTATAATTCATTAAACTATTACTAAACAATAATATATCATTTCTATAATAAAACATTATTTTATTCCTCTACTACTTCGCTTAAGTCTCCAGACATTTAGCTAAATATGCCTATGTCTATGTCATGTGCTAATTAAAATGAATAAAGAATTTAGTTTTAGTACATTGTAAATATTATACTTGTAAAGGAATATTCACAATTGATTGCTTATAAGCAGGATGTGGTAAAGCTAGGTCAGATACTGTCAGCTCAGTGGACGCGGTGGTTTTTACAACTGTGTCAATGTTATTTAAGTAACCTATATGACTTTTATTATAATAAAATACGAATTATTAATAAAATATCAGTTAGAAATATTTGTGTAATTATTAGATTTGATTGTAAATGTTTTGAAGTGATGATAGATCAGCAAGTCTATTCTCAGGAATTGTAACACTATAATTCTGCAAAGTTTCATCAAAATGTATTCCAATAGGTTTTAATAGAGAACATAGTAACATTTGCAATATTATTAATAACAGGTTTTAATTAATAGACTCCATTAAATGCACAAAGCATTTGTAATGCAGACTGAAATTCAATAAATGTTTATGTGTGTGTGTGAGTGTCTGTGTTAGTAAGTGTGTCGGCATTTATTGACTTTTAGGTCCTTCGAGACGGTTAGACCGATGCCCTCATATGGCAGTTACTTTCATGTACAAAAAGGACCTATAATAAATATGATTCTAAAATCATAAACTTAAACTACGAATTCATTATTTAATCAACAAAGCTTTGTTCCAAGTAATACAGAAATGGCTAATATAATTTCATTGATTCGTCGATACTTATTCTAAGGATTGCGACTCATATGACCGATATCAGACACGCACGTTTATTTTTAGATGTAACAGAAAATAACTTATCTACTTCCTTTGTTATTGATATATGGGAGGGTAGTTTGCGTTTATTTTCATCGATTTATTTTAATCGATTATTCGTTTCAATTGATTCAATTTATTTATTATTTTAATATAATCGAATGCGATGTTATGTTGATTTATCGTTCGAGTTGTTAGTTATTTGCGTACTCCAATGATTCAACATATTGCGAAATGTCTGTTCAAGTTATTGTCCCGGCTCTATTCACGTTCGATACTAACTTTGCTTTTGTTATGATCGCCTTTTGTCTCTAATAGTTAATAGTAATTTTATTTATGCTGTTAATACCTTAGTATTATTTATATATTATTTATACTGTTTATATTCTGTGTAAATATACAAATATTAAGGTCACCATTGTTCCTGTTTTAGAATACCTTTTTATTATTTCTAAGGCATCCTGCGTCAGCTGTAACTCTGACAATGGTTATTGGTCAGTAGGTTTAATTTCTATATTCTACGTTCATCCTTCGTCACCTAAATCTGTTACGAAGTGCACTCCAATACCTAGTTTGTATGTATCCCTCGAGGACAATGAAATCAAACGAATTCTAGCACAGTATGAGTAGCGGCGTCGATTCCCTGCGGACGGGAAGGAAGTATGCGGCGTGCTGCGCCTGCGCAATGTAACTAGCTCATAAGCATTTATGATTTTCATTTAAAGTGGTAGCAGAACTGGTTTCGGTCATAATTACCATAAATGCAAATGGTTTCTACAAACATCAAAGGTTTATTCAAATCTCGAAATATAAAGGTGTATAGGTACGCTACTATAAGTTGAACTTTCGAAATAAAAATTTGTTCTTGATTTCAATATGAGCGGCTATTTTAATAAATGTTATATGGTTGTAAAGAAAACTCTATATTAGTAATTTTTAACAAGACATATCATTGTAACATATGTTGTATTGAGTAAATCTACTCCGCTGTCCTATTATAAGTACAGGATGTTTGTTTTGCTGCTATCTTTGTTCCGAATGACTATTTATAAGTGGAATTATTGGAATTGGGGTTTTGTACCACCCCTTGTAGGATGTTTAAAAATACATTAACTATCGTACAACGATGAAGTATCGGGACGAAGTTAGCTGTTTAGTAAAATTAATATATTGTATCAATAAATCAGTACAAACTACATGAAAAAGTCCGTGAAATTTGTTAACATGATGGGTATGAAAAATATAATTGTTTCCGTTATAGTTAGATGTGTTTTGTAGCTCGTTATATTATTTGACCTCGGTTTTATATCACGTTTTGACCTTTACAGTTATAACTAAGCTAAGTGTATGAAATTCTCGATTATATTATCTACCAGTGTACAAAACATATTTAAATTATTACAGTTAATATTTTATTTAATGAGAATACTTATTAAATACATACTTATACATATATACAAAAATAATACTTATGATTCAGCTTCGTCAGATTCTACAAGAAATATTATTCCAACGAAACATGAAAACAACACGTAAAACAACGAAACGAAAAACAACGTAACATTCGGCATCAAGTACAAAAATAACACAATATTTACAAAGTAACAGAATTGCAAATAACAACAGAATATAATATACTTGTCTTAACGTCTCTATATGTTGTTGATTGTTGATGTAACGAGCCCTTTAATGACTTTGCATACTGTCTAAAGATACCTTTATATAATCTTATCTCGAAATGATTACATTTTGTTTTATGTTTGTCATTGTAAATTCCTTCAAAAGTAATTACTTTAACATTGACTGACTATTTTTGGTTATTTCTCCCCATATTAGGCAGCTGGCTCAAACCAGCAATACTCCTTGACCTCTTGCTTGAAATATCCTTTTTTATTCAATAGTTTACTCATTTTATAATTAAATTGATCTCTATGTGGGTCAGTGTATTCATGTGCAAAGTGCGTTCGGTTTTATTTTGTTTTGTTAAAGGACAACATCATTTGTCATTTTTCACGTTATTCATATCAGACCATTTTTCTTTTAAGAACTCATGATGTTTTTAGATTGTTAATCATGTTATTTTTTGTTACTTTGTCTGCTTAATTTTTTTGCAAGATTTTTTTGCAAGATTAAGAAAGTCTGAAAATATCTAGATGTATAACCATGTTAAACCGATACGGGTAGGAATTCATTTTTCATTCTATATTCATTTAAAATTTTATATTTAGAACGGTCTTGGATATTTTAAATTCACAACGGAAATATATTTTTATATCTTAGATTTATTTGCGAGCATAATTTTTTTTTTATTCCTACGTCGATAACATATATCTATATATCTATAGTTCGTAAAATGCATTCAAGTGGAACAGCAATATGGAACCCCCTTTCCATCTCTTCTACTAAGGTCACGTCAAAAGGATAGGAGTAACTAAGTGTCGTACTGAAAGCTCGGTTTTCAGGCGAGCCCACTCAGCGGGGCGATGACCCCGGAGGGTTGTGTGCCCAAGTCACGGCGGGTAACGGGTTTGATAACAGTGGATAAGATTATTAGTTTAGTCAATCTTAATTAATTTCGTTTTTAAATATTTTTTGTTTACTATTTTTATCTCTATATGATTTTCTTTAATTTCTTACTTCAGTCTAACTAACAATGTAAAAAGGAACATATATTTTTATTTTCATCCATCTAAATATATCTTCTTACAGAGACTCTTGAGAGAAAGAGAGAGAGATAGATGACTCTTATGGTGTTGATAACAAAAATAATAAAAGACTTATCTTATTTATCCTCTGAAAACTGAGAAGATCCCTGATGGAATACATGTGTGACTCACCACACACACATGACGTGTCCACACACGGACACGTCATGTCTGAGATCTGAATTATATTTGTATCTTCGGTATAATAATGATCTTAAGACAAATTATAATTCGAATAAAAATAATAGTATTTGTACTGAACTTATTACTATACTTGTATGTGTTATCCTTGTAAATTCGCGTTACTCGTGTAAATAATAAATGTATTCTCGTCCAATTCATCTCGCGTTCATATCAAAACAGACGGACACCCTCCTTGTTTTTAATAGGAGTACCTGACACAAAATATAAATGTATATATATAACCTACCACTTAAGTTCCAAGGAGAGGGTGAACCTTCCTACACAGATAAACTAAAAATATAATTGATGAAAAAATATATATATATACATATAAATATCAAGCTCGTACTTAACAATTATTATTTTAAGTAGATTAAATATTAAATTCTGTTGATAATAAAAAAGTGTTTTTTTACTCGTTACCTATTTTTTGACCTTCCACACTATCGGACAAAATAGAACATATTTACTGGTTTTTAGTACGAGATAAATCACGTTAGTTTATACAATTATTATGTTTTTTATTTATAGTTGTGTGTAGGTACGATAGAATATGCATTTATTTTAGAATATGTATTTAGATATATAGGTATATTCTAAACTAACTGCTCGTACTGAAATAAATTATTCAGTTTAATTCAAAGACTTCCCGTAATAATAATTTTATTATTTAAATTAAATAAATTACATGCATGAGAGTATCTAGATATCATGCATGCAAACAAGAATTCTTGATACATATTCTAAACTAATTGCTATTAGTGATATAAATATTATGCAGTTTAATTCACAGACTTCCGGTAATAATTATTTTATAATTTAAATGAAATAAATTACATGCAATTCTGATTTTAATATTTTTTTTATATATAAATATTAAATAATTGCATGTAAATGGTGTATTTACTGATGTTACTTATAAAATTATTTAAATTAAATAGTCAATATTAAGAGGATGTTATCAAGATGACCTTGCACTGTTAAACCTATAGAATAGGTACTTGAAAGGCTGTGTCATCCGCGCTGTTAATTTAGATTATTAACTAAGACATAACTCTAATAAAGAATGACCCATTTTTATGACTCAAGTCCTAAATAGCGCCCTGTTTCTTGACTCGTTTTATTTTATATATTTTTTTGTATACAATTTTATCTAACGCTTTTTGAATGTTAAAATTTATGACGTTTCTAAAATACATATTCTTACATTAGCATAATAATGTAATAATATCAATTTTTTTTTTAATTGTATGTCTTTGAGTTAATGAGTACAGAAGAAATGTAAGTTATATTTGTATATTCGATTAATAGAAGTTTTACTTTAATATAAAACCAGACAAAAGTAAGTTAATAGATAAATAATTAGTTCAACATCAATGGTTATCGGTCATGTGGATGTAATGACAGGCATGTGGGCCGGGGTTCGATGCCCGTGCATGGATATAATGGTTCGATTGTCATTCCGTTAGACGCCTACCTCCTATTTTATCTACATGCCATACCGAGAAACTACTGGATTTTTAATTGTCTATGGTTTATTAACTTGATGATTTATAGAAACAATATAACCATTTGGATAAAGTTTTAGAAACAGCTACCAAAAAAGCGAACTTTAATTAGTGGGAAATTATAAAAAAAAAAAAAAAATACTTGCTAAATTAAAAGTAAACACTACATATAAGCCTATTAACTATGGATTGATGTTAGCAATTTAAATGCCTTATCAGCTGTACAGTCGACTGACCGGTAACATTGTTTGTGTTAATAAATTAGTTTGGGAAATAATTAAAAAGGTATATTGATTTGAAACAAACTAATATTATATATGCTGTAAATAAAATTGTTTGAAGCTTTGTACATTATGTTTTAACATTTTGCATTTTTTTAGTCTTCGAAATATCAGTCCTTAAAAATAAGCAAAAAGTTTTTATTACGTAGGTACTTGTATATCTTATATTCTTTTATTTTTTGTTTTTTTTTTAAACAAATCTTGTTACTAAATTGATAAATAAAGATAAATAGTTTATTTTAACAAGTATAGGTACTTTAGAAAGCAATTCATTTAAATAGATGATTTTCAATACTGAAGTATAAACAGAACAAAACCATACAGAGTACTTTCACTGGTTGAGACAAATGACCGAAGTTCCGGTACGAGATCGCCCAACCGTTGTATGAATGGCGTTTGCTTTGTAAAGTAATCCCGTTAAATAGTCTATAAAATAATGTTATGTAACTAAGTACTAGGAATTTGTTATTATTAGTTTTGTTTGAAAATATCTATAAACATGTATAGCCATGTTAAGCTTCTTTAAATTTTTATAAATATAGAACGAAAAATAAACCGATAAGGGCATGGATTCGAACCCGCGACCTCTGGGAATCTGTCGCTCTACCAATTGAGCTACCGTATCGCTTTCCGTCTCGGTGAATTAAGCATTCTATGTGATCGTCTTTATCGGGACGGTGGTGACATCTATTAGGCTTCTTTCTTTTGAAAATCTTATCATCAGTTTATTTTAGGATTTTTGTAACTTACTCTTTGATTAATGTTAAATTAATATTATAAATCTGTCTTTATTTTTTTATACTTAAGTTTTAGTCTAGTTTACGATTTAAATTTAGGTTGACATCTGTGTTTTTTTTTATACCTATAAAAGTATATTGTCCTATGCTATTAAATTCTTTATATACAACTTTTTTCTTACTTAACTATATAGTACATACAAGCTTTATGTTTTACAAAGAAAAAGCCCGCGTAGTAAGATAATAAATAATATTTATCAAAAACACAAAAAATTGCGACTAACAGACAAACTTAATAATAATAACATATACGTTAAGTTTTTAATTAAAAAAATCAATAAAGAAATAGATTTCAATACATCCACTATATTATAGGAACACAGTAATTGAATTTGCAACAACTTATGGCGACTGTACGTAGATTACAAGTCGGTAGAGCTGATTAAGCTGTGTTTCCGCTTGTACGGACGGACAGCTCTGAATACTAATTTGTATATATAAAGTAATCGGACACGTGTTGCTTATATAACTTTTTTATTTTACTTTAATATATATTTCATTTAAAAGCTTAATTATATTGTTTTCGAAATTTGAGATGTCTGTAACAGTTATTTCTGTAAGTGTTTACGTAATTTAAGGAAAATTATATACAAAATACGATGAATAAGTGCTAAGAACTAGGGGAAGGTAAACAAGAATCCAATAAAATATTCGTGAATAATTCATAATATGGATTTCCATTTGAACATTTTAATAATATTTATGTGTTTGTAATATAATTATGTATGTGTGTGTAATGTAATACAGTTGCTAGTTTTTTTCTAATTCGTTCAATCATTGTATTGTTATTATTTAATTCTGGTTTCAAATATTATATATGAACAATGTGTGAAATGAAAATCTCTTAAAAACCATAAATAAATATATATGCAATAATAATAAACAAATTTTCCTAGTATTTTATTAAGAATTAAGATATTTTCTTTATATATTTTTTGTCAAACAATCTAAGGACATATATTATTTATCTTGCAAAAAGGTTTTAGTATCGCATTGTTATTCTGTTTAGTCATAGTTATATTACTAACATACATATTAATAGGCATGAATACAGTGCTGTTTTAAATGAACATTATTACATAGTTTGAAATAAAAGTATTCATACGTAATTGTTCACATCGCGTGTAACGAATGCTGGATCTTTGATGATATTTTCATTGAAAAACACAAATTAAAGGAATTTGAACTTTATTGTATCTAAATAAGAAACGCATTTATGTATATTTGTTTCATGTTAAGTTTTCGTGTTGCGAATCAATTTTATAGCATGCAATGTCTTGAAAAGTGCTAGAAATTTCTTGGATGAGCCCTTATCTTTACAAGCTTAATGAATATAATGTCTTTAGATTAGGTTTTATGTGTTTTTAATTGGCTTCTATAAAATAGATAAATTGATGAAAACTGATAACTATTTGCTAAGAATAGAGGATTTTATTTTTGCGATATATTTAACTTTAATACTGAAAACGAAATAGTTATTTATGAAAAATTTAAGTATTAAATTAAATTAAACAAACTAGTATTATTATTATAAATCAATCGAATCAAATCTTTTAACATTTTAATATAAATAAATGTAAATAATAATATATGTAAATCTGATACACATTCAAACATAAATATTTCAGGCACTGCGTAAGAATGGTTTGAGATAGTTCAGACGTCAGTATATCATTATTTTATGTGAATATCTGGTCTACATAGTGTGTTAGAATGATTCATGATTTAGATTTTGATTTGATTCAATTTGCTTCTTCAATTGTGAGTCTACTAATATGTGGTTGTAAATTTATGATTCATTTAATTTATTTATATAATTCTCTTAAATATATACAAATATAAATAAAAAAAATGCTCTTGAGTCCAATCTTAAGTGATATCTTTTTGTGTAAAATATATTGGTATTTTCGTCGGTTCTTTAAAGTTAAAATCAATTTCAAAGGTCGTAATTGACCCCGGTCGCAGACAACAATACACAGTTTGAGGGACTTCCGCAGTGATGTCATGATGATGATCAGATTTTGAAATACGATATATCACACGTTCACTCTTGTCAAAATATGAACTCAATGTATAAACCCCATCCTTATGTAAAAATATGAATAAATGCTCAGAGAACATCATCCTTATGTAAACATATGAATTAAATATGTACATTTGTGACCTCATAATTTTGTACATTTAAAGGTATAAATGCCTATAAAAACCATCTTAACTAATTATTTTTCTGAATATATTTTTGTCTTCAATAGACATTATTATTATCTTTTAATTAATGTTCAATTATCTAGTCAATTATTTATTTTCTAACCACATTTAAATTGATATACAAACATTCTAGTACTATATAAAATGGTTCAAATAAATAAAAATATATTTATAAATACACAAAACTATAAGGATAAGGTTTATGGTTAGGATTTCTTAATAATTTCACCTCGTGACATCAAGTTTGATATGAGTTCTCTAAGTCCTTAAAATAAGAAGTTCTCTAAGTCCTTAAAATCTTTTAAAACGATCTCACCCTTTGTTACGTCCTCCGAAAATTCTTTATAAGGAATATTTGGATCGTGAAATTTTATTAACACCAGCTGTAAACAGAATCAATAAATAAGATCAAACATACCACAACAGAAGCCGTTTAATACGGTGATTTAGTAGCAGTGGTGTCAAGATCGCGATACCACCCGCGGAGATGTAACACAAGCGCAAATAGCTGGTGGGTTTACCATTCTTTGTACTTTGGCATTTGATAGCACTTGGCGTTTTATAGCATTGCACTGTCACGCTATCCTTATTAATCAATTATGTCAATGCTGTAAATGATACTTAATTTTGAAATTCAAGATGTTTATAAAATATATAATCTGGGATGGGATTTCGTTCCTTATTACATAGAATTTGTACTCTTTTCTATGTTTGAAAATATCTTTAAACATGTATAGCCATGTTAAGCTTATTTAACTTTATATAAATATAGAATGTAAAAAACCGATACGGGCAGGGATTCGAACCCGCGACTACTGGGAAACCGTCCCGTCGCTCTACCAACTGAGCTACCGTATCGCTGTCCGTCTCGGTGAATTAAGCATTCTATATGTGATCGTCTTTATCGGGACGGTGGTGACATCTATTAGGTTTCTTTCTAGGTCATTTTCCCCACAACATTTTTTATACAACTTTATTAAAGCTTTTTACTATGTAATGTAAAAGCACTATACAATTCCATTATTAGTTTGTTGAAGTTATTAAGTAAAAATCTCAATGTGTTAATATTTATGAGCAGTAAACACGCAAGCGATAGCGATTGTTTGAATGAAGTAAGCATTCACATAATAAATATAATAATACATAATTGTTTTTTAAGTCCTTGTTATTTATTACTTAATAAGAATCTAATACATTTGCACTGAAAAGGTTTTTCTCTACCAAATTGGACTCTTATTCACGGCTATGTTCAAATTCAAATAAGTTAAGTCAATAGATATATTACTTTGTGAAAATTTATATATGTGTATGAACAGAATAATATAACTTTTTATACACTGTGACTGATAACTATATCAGTTATCATTTTATTTATTTAAAAAAAGGTACAATAAAACTCTTAACACTTTCTAGAAAAGTCGCGAAGCTTGCGAATTCTTAAGCACGTATCCACTTCCTTACTCCAGTCTCCAAGTGTCTTAGATGAAGAGGTTTCTCGGGTCCTTGCCCTGCGAGTGTGTAAGAAACTGTGTTATGAAAAAACTCATACATATTTATTGATAAATATCTATTTTTATAAAGGCAAATGTCCTAAACGTTTTTTTTAATCCTTAGTTGTTAGTTTTAATACCTAGATATTATCTAGATATAACGGTTTCATTATAAACTAATACCAAACTAATTAGTTTTCATAAACATGAATTATTAACTGATATAAAAATATTTTGTAAGCGTAAAAACCCATAACAAAATATAAAGCATTGTTGATGATTTTATATCCTCGCCCGTTGACTCTGTCGAAGGCCACTCTATATTAGGACACGCGGCTATCAAACTGCTGATAGACGCCAGTAACGCTAGTCACGTTCCTTATTAATTATCGATAAATAATAATTTGTCCTTTTTTTCCATCTAGAATGTTTTGTTTTTTTTTTTGTAATTGGTATGTCTATATAGACATGTTTTATGTTTTCTTATACATGTAAAATTGATTAATAAAATTTGATTGGTCGTTATTGTAAATTACATATTATAAAATTCTTGTTAGCAGGAATTTAGATTACTTTCACATTAGCATTAACTAACCCGCAGTAAACTATAATGAGGGATCAATTTCTATACTCTGCAGCACTAAAGAGCAACTTGGAATCTATAATTTAGTTAGTGAAAGCAACTACCTTTATATGGATAATAGAAAATCTAAAATAATGATAATGCTTTGTTTAAATCATCAATTCGAACTTAACAACCTATATCATTAAAAGAATACTAGGTGTGTGTTCGTACTAATGATAAAACTATACAACAACAATAAATCTTACAAGAATATTAATAAACCGATCAAAGCACTTTTTTATAACATTGAGGACGAAAGAGCAGCTGATGATAAAGTGTTTTTGGCCATGTACATCTGTAATATATATAATACAGCAAATGCGTTGCCATCATTGAGGAATCTCATGGAGGAATCATATCATGGTTAAATTACATTTAAAAAGAGTAACTGTTGAGTTTCTGGCCAGCTCTTCTCAGCAGAACAGCATTCCGAGCCGGTGGTAGCTTACTTACAGACTGACTATGCTGACCAATTTAATGCAATTAATACCTACCTACTACTTGAATAAAGATGTTTTGAATTTTGATTTTTTTTATCTCATGAAAACTGGTTCCACTGCAGAAGAGCTGCAGTCAAGTCAAGTTCAGATTACACGTAGGGTGTTACTTGTCATTACCACCTTCCCATGTAATGTTTTATAATTTTACCTCAATCGTATATTTCGCTACATTAATATATTCTAAATAAACCATTATGTAAATGGTGACAACTGACTCCGGCATTGAAATTCACATTAAAATTCTAATCGCGTCTGTTTCAGCCTCTGAATCATCCACAATGACTATCATTGGATAACACAACGCTTAATTACACTTTGACCTTCGCTAGTAAATGTTATCTTGATCTAGTAAAGGAATTTATGTTTTTTGTTGTTATGGAACGATGACTTCGACCCACATATTATCCGGTTTTGAAAATAGATACATATCTAAACCAGATTACGATGATCTCTATGCTGCGTATGATTTTTCATTTGTTTTCTTAAAAGATTCTAAATTATTTTATCTTAAAAGTTGTACTGTTTATACCTTGTTTATTTGCTCTATTCCTAATGTATTTTCCTTCAGAAATATAATAACTGCTTTGTACTCCATGTGAAATGTTTATAATATTTGAATCTTCTACTTATATTTGCTATTTAAATTATAGTGATTAATACTCTAGATATTTATCTAATAATTTAGGAAATAAATTGTCGTCTTTTTTTATCGATATCGATAATTTACTCCCTCAAGTCACTGTGTCTATAAATACACCCCGTTTATATAAGAAGTCATTCAGTGGCCGTAGAGATAATAATAGTTCCTGATTCATATGTGTATTATTTATACTTTAATATAGAAACTTAGTTTTAAGTAACTAACCAGCGAACTGTAGCAAAAGGGAGGGTGGATAAAAATTAAGCTATACGTAGTTTATGAGTCACAGCATCGCTCAGCCTATTGGGATGAATCTTTGTATCTTTTTTTGAGTTAAGGACGGTTACTTTTATCTTTTTTTCGGGACTAAGCTGATTACGGTTTCTTTAATAACTAAGTCCTTGGTTCTTTTTCTTTATTTAGTTTTATATATTCTTTGTTGCATATCATTTTTGCTTGCTTCCACTTGAAATTTGAATAATTCATATTCGTATTTCCTTTTTATATTGAAATTCTATTATATTTCAAACAAGATATGTAATACAAAAATAAAATGCTTCACCAGTCGTAAAGTTACCCTATAATTATAGTATAGTGCTTTTAATCTTAAGTAATATCCTCGATAGCAATGTAGGCGTGGAATCATAAACGTACCTATCATAAACCTGCTATTTTTATTTTTAATCTTACAAAATCACTTATTTGTAACTTTAGGCCATCGTTTTCTTTGTTCATTAAGTATGAAGTCTCAAGATGAACACCCATATCTAATTAACTTTACATATATTTCTCATCAATGATATAATAAATAATAATTAGACTTCCAGTTTTGTGTATTATTGTGATATGTTATATTATTCTCATATTCTCATCTCATATATTATTCTGTTAAGTTTATTTAAATTTTAAATTAATATGGAATGAAAGATAAACCGATATATAACATATATATTGAGCTTTCGAATCGCAGCGATACGGTACACGGAATTCCTGCCTGGATTTTTTTGCATTCAATATTTACTTAACATTTTAGTATCTTGTGAAAAATGAGAAACTTTGCCATTTTCAATTTTTTTAAAAGATCATATGTCAAACGTATATTGTGGAAATCCTTGCGGTTTTTTACAAACCTTTTGTAATAATCCAATGATTATTAAATATATATTTATCCGGCTATGTTTACGTAAATTAATCGGAAATTTGACTTACTTGTTTTGAACCACGAACTCACCTCCGTGCTTCGAGATCATGAATAGGAATCCCGAATCGGTTCGAAACTAGTCTGGCAAATTGCCGAAAACCGGGTAAATAATAATAATCATCCTGATTCAGGAAACTTTAATTAAATAAACCCAAAGCTTGCTAAGCCAAAGCTCGAAAATAACGAATTTCGTATTTAGTTAAATATCAAAAACATTTAAGTCCTTCGATATTCGAAAACCAGATACGAATCACATAATAGAAAATGTCAATGCATACTATTAATACTTTCGAATTCGTGTTCAATGTATACAAACACTAGGGAACAATAGGGTTGTGACCTCTGCTTTCGACAGGACTTAGACACCTTGGGGTTATCGAGATTACCAATACAAGTTTAACGACACTTCTTGTATTGATGGGATATATACTATGTAATAATAATAATGATTTGTTTCCTCTGATGTAAGCGTACAAGGAGGTATTATTCCCAAATAAGTATCCATATGCAAATACGATTTTGATATTTAACATTTTTCTAATCCTTATAAGACATCATAATAACAATAATAATTATATCTAGACAAATTACACAAATTGTATAAACCCTAAATAAGCAAATTATTTGCTTGTGATAAGGGTGTTAATGATACAAATACATTTTAATACACATAAATACTGCGAATATATTAAATAAACGACCCAACCCAGAAATACAGACATCTAAGTTCATCACATACATGCCTGTCCCTGTCGGGAATCGAATCCGAACCACTCGATCAACTGGTCTCGATCAATCACCATAAAAATATTAGTGTTAGATATATTTACACTAGGTTATGAGTTATAAAATATTTTATTTAATCGAAGTAAATAAGGTTTAAGTATAAAGATTGTATTTATTGTTCATGATGATTCATAAAAAGTTAGAAGGAATTGTGAGGTCAGTTTATTAAAGCTTACTGTATTTGTAAATCATTTTTAATATAGTTTCAAATAAAACTAATTCTGTGCATTAGAAGATGAGTCAAGAGCTCATTATGATCCCAATTTAAGTTGTATCTGGAAATTGTTGTAAATTTAAATTATAGTATGGGAATTTAAAAGAATTATAATTCATTAATATTAGTTGGGTTGTTATTTTACTTTAAATTAATCACTGACAAAGAATAAGACATCAATATATTATATCTCACTCTACTTTTTTGTACTTACAGTATATTAATATGTACTATATACTACATACATACACACTGTTTGAGTTGTGTGTGTTTGAGACACACACATACATATTTATACAAATACCTACTAAACATGGTGTTCTTTATTAAAGAATTATTTTAAATTAAATGTTAATAAACACTTAATTGTAATGTCTAATCAATCTTCGTAGAAAAATAGTATGAATTTTATAACTTCTTTGTGATGTCAAGTGATTTATTTATTTAATGGCGGTTTCAGTATATTCGTATTTCCATATATATTTTTATTTTATGATAAAAAATGTTTCCCATAAGTCTAAGTAGATTCTTATTGGTGCAAGCGTTGATTGATGAACAACGATAATACATTTTCGTTAATGATACTCAAGGTCGTTGACCCGTGATCGGTGTTTTTATAAACCACGTGTCTTATTGGAAGTGATAAAAAACATACGGCAATAAGTCAATGGAACTTAATTTTTTATAACGTTTTGATCTGCTTTGGTGAATCATTTGTGAAGTAAAATAATTGCAATTTCATTATAAATTATATCATACAATAGGTTCCTTTAATTGAACTTAACAATCCAAATCTCTGCGGACATCAGCATCTTCATTACCAAGCAATTTATAAAAGTTTAAAGTAAAATAGTTCATAAGGCAATAACAATAGACTTCAATTCCGGTTAATTCTAATTTACTGATGTTATTTTGAACTTAAATGGTTAATTTATGCTTGAAATCTCGACGGATCTCAATTTGTCTGTTTAATGGATTTACGACTATTATAACTTAAGTAACTTAATGTTAGGAAATTATACTCTCAAGTAAGAATAAATAATTTTAAGTATGTGTTTGTCATGTTGTCTATATCACGTGTCAATATAACATATTTGAGAGTTAAGGTTAAGACGATCACATATAGAATGCTTAATTGAGACTGGTAACGATACGGTAGCTCAATTGGTAGAGTGACGGGACGATTTCCTACAGATCGCGGGTTCAAATCCCTGCTCGTATCGGTTTATTTTTCATTCTATATTTATTTAAAATGAAATAAGCTTAACACAGCTATACATGTTTAAATAGATTTTCAAACATATTTGAGGGTCTTACTGTCGTATTACAGAAACTGTCTTTTAACGGCTTTTCTGTCTTATGTTTTATATTGTACAATAAATACTTAAACAAAAACCTCGTCACAAACCATATAAGTTTCATACAATTAGAAGTTTCACATATTATTAAGCAAATCTTTAAAAGTGTAAATATATCTTGATCCTGACTCTGATACGATTTGTATAATTTGTGATCGACAAAGCCCATTTGATCTCATTAGACCTATCGAAAGATAAATAGCTCAGCGTTGAGATAGACAGATTGTATTTGAGAAGCAGCTTCAGGGCTGTACATAAAGACGAATTTATAAATATTTAATGTTTGTGTATTTATGTGCCAGATTTAGTAATAAAAATTAAATAGGATAAACTTTAAAGATTTTAATAGGCAGAAATAGATACACCCTACATATATAATAAAACTGTTTACTCTGTATATATAACATAATAATGATTTATTTTTATATGTAGGAATTTGAAAATAATCTCTGCACAAGTACTTATTAAAGACTGTATTTATAATGTTAGAAATTTGCATTAAACGGTAAAAAATCTTTAAATTGTATACAATTATCTAATGAAAATTCCAACAAGCAAAAATATTATTTCACTTCTAAATTTTATTATCTTATAATTAATCCCTTTTTATATGACCACAGAAAATTACTACGAACATAAAATATACTTCTTATCGTATTGACTGACTTAGATTTTTATTACGTGTTTCTTGGAAGTAATGTGGACTATAAGTGTTCATAATACTATTCAACTTTATAATTAGTTCATTTATATATAGTAGTTGTTTGTTTGAGTCACATGGTCAAGGTCAGTGAGTCAAGAAACCAGTCTAATAGGAATAACTTCTAGTTAAATTAATGCTGGCTAGATTTATTTTATAAAAATAATTGGATCAGGTTTTTTGTTACTTACTTGGCAAATAATATAATCATTTTGAAACGTAATTTGTTTTCAATATTTATACTATGATAAATACAGTTTTATTTTTTATCGATAGTTTTGTAATTAAACGGAAAAATATACTTTTCTCTTAACTCCGAAACGGGGGTACCAATTTTTATAGGTACCTACGACTTAATTGTTCAACCACGTGATTGTTATCTAGATTGTAAGCTATTATTTTTTTAATGGTTTTTGTTGTAACGAGTATGTAGATAATACTTGTGACGGTATTGTTAAATATTATTATAAATACAGATTTCATTCACATTTAATATGAGAACAATTAGAAAAAAACAGTCATTAAAAGACAGACACGTCCTAAAGACGAACAGTCATCGCTACGGGCTACATTGTACTAAGTTTTAATATTCATACGATATTGACTCAATAAGAGGAGTATACTCAGTATGAGGTTTAACTCTAACAAAATCCCCCTACTTTACGTTTTACATAATCACAAGATAACTTGTTTATTTAACAAGTAAAGTTATCGCTTAGATAATAAATCGCTAACCCTAGATGTGTTAGTTTTTGTACCGTTAGCGGAGTAACTGGTTCAATGCCAGGCCACGCTTATTTAGATATGCCTCTCGTTGTATCTGTTCAAACATTTTATGAGTTTCTGTTTGTCATGCTTTATCATTTTCAATATGTAATAATTAATTTGTTATTTTTATTGCCCTTTTTATTTTTTTTTTACAAAGAGCGAAATGAATGTCAAATGTCAGTTACTTCTAGATAAAATGTATGTTGAGAAACAGAAAGGCGTCAAATATAGTAATAATAAATAAGAACATTAATATGTATATAAACATTTATACGTATATATACTTAATACATAAAGTTGCATAAATATACAATTACCATACTATACAAATTTACATATTTCTACATATATACAATGTGCTAATACCTACATATTATAACATCGTGTTTCTTAATGTCAAATAATTTTAAGTTGCGTATTGATTAAATCGATTTCAAAAAGTGTTCTCTTACAAGATTTTTGAAGGTGCTCATGGATGTTTCTAATGTTGTAAAAAAAAATAATTATTAAATAATTGAGAAAAAAACATTTATAAATATAATAATTATTCTCTTTATTGCTAAACTTGTAAAACCATTAATAATATCGATCCAACTTTTCCAGGCATCCATGGACCTACCACCAGATAAGGCGAAGTTGTTACGCAACTACGACCTGGAGAAGAAGTGGGAGATCATCTGTGACCAGGACATGGTGCAGGCAAAGGATTCTCCAACTCACTACCTCAACAAGCTGAGAACATACCTCGACCCTAAGGCGTCCAGAAGTCATAGAGTGAGTTTAAAAAGTTTTTTTTTTTTTTTTATATAATTTTTTTTAATTTGAATATAGAATATTGCATCAGTCAAGCCGACAATATCAAACGTTACGAATTTGGCCATTTTATTATAGTTTTTGGTGATTATTTAAACATGATACCATATGTACGTAATATTCGTAAGATAGTACCAACCCTTCGTCCTAGATTACAATGTTTGATCTCCGAGCATGCTCCACTAAGCCCCGTTAGACAATGTTGCATATAGCACAGCCACAGGCAGTACTCTGATATTGTATAGCTAGTTACAGCCGACTATAGATGGCTTTTGGTACAATTCATTAGAACTGTAACTAATAGCGTAATCGCCAACCACAGTAATTTTGTATTTCTGCTTTAATATTTATTTTTTACTTTAATAAATTTTAAAAGGTTAATGAACTTAAAACAAAAATGACATTCCATTTTTAAAGACTTAATTATTTTTTATTTATTTTTTTATTAAAGAGAATTCCCGTACATGATTATATTATTAATACTTTGGTACCATATCGTGTCTATGACTGTATGTTATAAATGTCTTTGTGATGAGTCAATATATATTATTGATGCTCCGTGAGATGGTTGCGTCATCGCAATTGTTTCTCGTTATATTGAACAAGCAAACAATATTGTATGGGCAATTGTTAAACATTTAATGGAAGCCGAGGGTAAAATAACGGAAAAACAAATATAGAATATATTTTTTTGTATTATAAATGGTCGTTTATTAAATATATTCGCAGTATTTATATGTATTTCTATGTATTTGTATCCTTGTCTAATACCCTAAACACAAGCAAATAATTTGCTTACTTAGGCTTAGATTAATGTCTTATGTTATTATTATTATAAAAGGTATTGTAGAATAGAATGTGTATAATCAAATAGTTGTTTTAGCGGTAACCACAAAGAGAACGACTGCTATTCGATAAGTAGGATTATATTGAAATGGGGTCGCGAGTTCATAGGCCATGTGCAGTCTCAGCTCTCAGAAGATTGTACTCCTCACTCACATCTAGCGTTGTCGTGGTGATTACTACAAGTTGTGTGAGATAGCGGGTTTTTTTCATAGATATACAATAAATATGTATGTATGTAAAAACATTCAATACATATTATTATTGTACATATTTAAAACCTCTGTCGAAAGACAAACTTTAGTACGAGATAGTGATCGAGGTTGACTGAATTAGATAATTATTTTTAAACGTGTTTTTTTTTCTTAAGATGTCTAAAAAGCTTCATAAATATTTTTAAAAGCTTGCATTCTAATGATATACAAGTTGTAACGACAACTGATGGAGGAACACTGCATTCGTTTTGAAACCGACTATAAAATAAGATTTGTTTTTACAACTACTGATGAAAAAAATATCTACATGTACAGCAATAGATTCTGCCACTTTAGCGAAACATTGCTCGTCCTGCCCGTGAATGACAATGAATATGTAATTAATTTTATATTTATTAAAAAAAAAAACTAACATGGCTAACATGTTTATAAATTATAAACAAATTGAAATATTTAGTTGTATCCTAATTCATTTAGTGAACAAACATTTGCAATATTTGTAAAAATAATTGTTGGTATTACCATCGTTTTTATAGTTTTTCAAACCAGATCAATAATAATAATAATATATCACCTATCACTTAAACCAATCTTAAAACGTAGTGGGCGAAAACTCTGAGAACATATGATAGGAATGTCTGTCTGCTTATAAGGACGTGCCCCAATATAGTGGTCTATGACAGTTAAGGAACCGTTGTAGCACTGGTTCGTGATACCCAAAAATACCAACTGATGTTCTGCTTAGATTGTGTACCTCTGATTTAGCTTAGCATTTGCTATGTAGGTTTTTAAAACTTGGAGGCTACACTTCTTTATATTTAGTTTTTATAACTTATACATTCCAACATTGTCAATGTTCTTTATAATGCTGGAATGTATAAGTTATTATATCTTGAAATGGAGTCTTATTTACAAGTAACTTTTTCTTATACAAGAAGTTTATTATTATTGCTTTCTTTTTTAACGCCTTCTTGTTATCACGTTTGATTAACGTAAATATAATATGTACATCGAAAACCCTGTTTCACGATTCGTAAATAATTAAAGCTCAAAGATAACTTATTTATGTCCTAATTCATATAATGCTTCTTTACCCTGGAAATATATTACTATAATACATTTTTTACCCTTTCAGTGTAACATTTCAATAGAAAATGATATCATCATTTTTTTTTTACATAAATTTTTACTCCTTATAATCAAATTTTTTGCCGATAAATCGCACATCATAAAGAAATACATAAGGTTTTGATTTACAGAAAAGAAAAATGGTTGGCGACTCCACATCCACACAAGTTTTGAGAGATTTAGAAATATCACTACGAACCAATCATATAGAGTAAGTATATAAAAAGAAATGTCAATGACATATATAATCTTATAAAATTAAGAAAGCTTTATCACATAAAGATATTAAAAATATATTTATATATAATCTATAGATGGGTTCGCGAATTTCTGAACGATCAAAACCAAGGTCTAGATGTGCTGATCGACTACCTGAGCTTTCGTCTCAGTATGATGCGGCACGAGCAGCGCATTGCACTCGCCAGGAGTCAGTCCACCGATGCCATCAATCAGGGTATATATTAAACTGCTGTTGCAAAACCATTTGAGTTTTGATAAAAAAAAAAACGAACATATTTAATTAAGCTTTACTAAAATATTCAAAATATATATAAATAATATTAAAAATAATATAAATTAGTAATTTAAGTTCTGACTACAGTGAACACGACGACGTCGGACTGTAGCGGTCCTGACGGTAGCACACTGGGAGCCACGTGGCGGCGACGCGCCCGGTCGGCCGACTCCGACGGCGAGCCGGGCTCCCCCGCCGCCGCCAGGAGACGCACCAGACACGCCGCCAGGCTCAACATGGGCGCCGCCACTGACGACATACACGTCTGCATCATGTGCATGCGTGCCATCATGAACAATAAGGTAAGAGGGAGAGAGAGGAGGGGGGGTTACCTTAATGCTTCTCAATAGGTTTTGTAGTTATAAGGTGCATGAAAGGGTTATACTACTTTCAAGAGTATTAAGATGTTTGTCGTTACTGACGATGTGCATGTGTGCATCGCCTGGTTGTACGCCATCTTGGATAATAAGATAGGGGGGATACCACTGAGCTTAGTTTACTATTATAGAGAGTAGTAAGGGGGGTGACTTCCTTCTAAGATTAGTATATCATTAACAGAAATGAAGTGATTTGAAATAAACCATTGAGTTAGTAATTACTGTTCTGTAATCCACTCCTACGCAGTTGTGGGCAACACTAACTTATATAAATGCATTTTTTTTTAATCATAATTTATTCGCCACTTCCATCCCCAGTATGGCTTCAATATGGTGATCCAGCATCACGAGGCTATCAACAGCATAGCGCTGTCCCTGGTGCATCACTCACTGAGAACGAAGGCCTTAGTCCTGGAACTGCTGGCGGCCATTTGCCTGGTGAAGGGCGGCCACCAGATCATTCTGTCCGCGTTCGACAACTTCAAGGAAGTGGTCGGGGAGCCCAGGCGGTTTCACACCCTCATGGAATATTTTATGAATTACGACACCTTCCATATTGAGTTTATGGTGAGTTGTGTTTTTTTTTATTCTAGCTTTTTATGCTAATTAAGTATACTATAGAAATTGCAAAAAATATCTCAAAATTGAAACTTCAACTTTGATTACCTTATTTATTTCCTTCAGATTTCTCTGCAAAACTTACCTCTCCCAATGGAGTGAACGGATTTTCTCAAAAAATAGATCAATTTAATTAATGAGTTAAATATTTTTTTCCACCGGTTTAAATTATGCATATGCTTATTCAGTTTTTCAATTTATTTCGGTAAAATATGAATGGTTTGAAAACATGTGTTGTGTGTTCATCAGGTGGCGTGTATGCAGTTCGTTAATATTATAGTTCACTCTGTGGAGGACATGAACTTTAGGGTTCATCTTCAGTACGAGTTCACTGCCCTCAAGTTGGACGACTATCTGGAGAGGCTGCGGCTGTGTGAGAGCGAAGATTTGCAGGTAACAACAAAAACATTTATAAATCTACCGTAAGTGTAGTAATTGGCGATTTTATCATATCAACACTACTAAACGATTTGTCCCAGGTTCAAATCTCAGCGTACCTAGACAACGTGTTCGACGTGGCGGCACTCATGGAGGACAGCGAGACCAAGACTGCAGCGCTGGAAAAGGTCAATGAACTGGAGGACGAACTGGGACATGTACGATACCTTTAAACAGTTACTTAGTAAAGGGCGACAGCTCTATTGTCAGAGTGGCGGTACAATATCAATATCACAGCTTCGAGTCCTGTGTGTGCTGTTAATAATTAACGCCGTAATTATCTGAATGATAAGCGATTCAGAAAAATTCTAATATCAAAGATATTATCATATTTATTTTTCTTCTAATCATGGTTTTCCCCCAGGCCCACGAACGCCTCACCTCCTTGGAGCGAGAGGCCATTGCGAAGCAGGCCACACTGGAGTCCGAGCTAGCACAGGTGCGGCACGAACGAGACCAGCTGGCGGAGGCAAGGAGACAGGTGGTGGAGGAGGTGGGTACCAGTGGGGCAAGATTAATTTATATGCGGTTGATGGATAAATATAACATTTAAAAAACAAAAAAATTACCAGGTGTCAACCCTACGAAGAGCACAACAGGATTCTCGAAACCGGCAATCAATGTTGGAGTCTAAGGTGCAGGAGCTCGAGACGCTGACCAAGTCATTGCCTCGGGGCGCATCCAGTTAGTATCCTCAATTAAAGTGTGATTTCAGCTATAGAAACCCTAACCAGGGTTGTCAAAATCAATGTTGTTCAATATGTGAGTAATGACATATATTTTCAGTGGGTGCTATATCGACACACGCGCTGTGTAACGGCAACGGAACCACCAACGGTCACATCTCCCCGCCCTGCGGCACGCTCACCAACGGCGACCTCCACCTCCACTCCAGCCCTCCCTCTCCCCCGCCGGAGCCCGCGCTGCCTCCCCCGCCCCCCGCGCCTCTCCCTCCTCCTCCTCCTCCCCCGCCGGTCATAGCCCCGCCGCCGCCCGCTCCCCCCGCCCCGCCCGCGCCCGGCCTCATGGCTCCCCCGCACCACACAGATGCTATGACGATCAAGAGGAAGGTAGATACGAAGTATAAACTGCCTACGCTCAACTGGATCGCGCTGAAACCAAATCAGGTATGTTTATTGTTATTAACTATGGTATACTTAAATTTTGTTTAAACGAATATCTCTATAACTCTAAAACATCAACAAAACTTTATTCAAGTTTGAATTAAATCGACAAGTAAGCATTTGATATATTTGTTTTTTTATACTATATCTCTATCTTACTTTCAGGTGCGTGGTACGATCTTCAACGAGTTGGACGAAGAGCGTCCCCGGCGCCGAATAAACTTCACGGAGTTTGAGGAGAAGTTCCGCATCGGGGGCTCCGGGCCGGCACGGGAGCCCGACGACCTTGCCTCCTTCCCCAGCAAACGTTTCCGAAGACCCGACACCGTGTCGCTATTGGAGCATGCGCGCCTTAGGAATATCGGTGTGTAAATAATCACGCTTTTTTAAAACCGCAAATACTCGCACACACAGACGCGCACGTATACGCAAATCCACTCGCACACACAGACATACCGACACTTGTACAGACTAAAAATATTAATACAAACAAATTCTTCCGTACAGCTATCTCGCGTAGAAAGTTGGACACACCAGTTGAAAAGGTCATCGCAGCGATCCTCAACTTGGATCTGAAACAGTTACCGCTAGAAAGTGTGGAGATTCTCCAACGCATGGTCCCCACTGAGGCCGAACAAAAAGCATACAAGGAATACGTGGCGGAGAAGAAGAACATCAACCAGCTCACAGAAGAAGATAAGTTTTTGATGCAATTGGCCAAAGTGGAGCGAATATCCGCAAAGCTGTCCATCATGAGCTACATGGGCAACTTCTTCGATAATATACATCTAATAACGCCTCAAATACACGCTATTATATCCGGTTCATCATCGGTTAAATCCTCTAACAAATTGCGTAATGTTTTAGAAATTATATTAGCGTTCGGTAATTACTTGAACAGCAGTAAGAGAGGTCCCGCGTACGGATTCAAACTGCAGTCTTTAGATACGTTAATGGATACGAAGTCGACTGATAAGAGAGTGTCGTTGTTGCATTATATCGTGGCGACAATAAGACAGAACTTCCCCGAATTGCTCAGCTTCGACTCGGAGCTCATGTACATCGACAAGGCAGCCCAAGGTGAGAATTATTGCATATAAATTTAACAATTGTTATGAAAAAAAATATGTAATCAATTATCAAATAATTATCTTAAACAGCATAATTCTTCCCATAAACAAGATTATAATATATTAAATGCCAGTCATACAGGCAAGTAACACGGCTCGTTTGAAAGTGCGTTCAGGATTGCTTCCCTAATATCACAGAATCGAAACCAGCTTGTGTCGATATATTTACGAATTCATATTTATTAGAAAATTTTAACTTTATTAATAATAATTCACTAAAACCTGCTCTAAATAAACAACTCACGTCATCTGTTTCGTCAGTGTCGTTGGAGAACGTGGTGTCGGACGTGTGTGAGTTGGAGCGCGGCATGGAGGCGGCGCGGCGGGAGGGCGAGGCGCGCGGGGCGCACGTGCTACGGGACTTCGTCAACAACGCGGCTGACAAGCTACGACGGCTACGAGCCGAGACCAAACACGCGCAGGTGAGGCGTAGCGACGTAGCGAGACCGTGGTCAGTAGTGACGTAGCATGACATAGGTCAACCAGAGCACAGATAAAAACACCTTCTATACATTAGCTACGAAATGTATTCTAAAATGTATTTTTTTTTATTCAGGACTCATTCGGTACGTGCGTCGAGTACTTCGGCGAAGCACCACGCAGTTGTGACGCGAACGCTTTCTTCTCACTGCTCGTACGATTTACGAGGGCTTTTAAGGTTAGTGACAATTATACATTAATTAATAATTATAAATATACAATCTATATTTTATAGTATACATAAATGAATAACATAAAATTTATACAGCAAGCGGACGCTGAAAACGAACAGCGACGCCGCCTGGAAGCCGCACACGCGGACGTTGACCCCGCGCGGGCCAAAATAGCGCACAAGAAGCAACAGGTACAAACACATACACATACACACGGATTGACCCTACTACACATTACAAACTATTAAACTACATTTATTTCGTAATATTGTTTATTATATAAATCATATTTACGTACAACACCATTTGTGTTCCATTTATAAATTTATTTAATATGTACGTACACAATACCTCATATTTATGTATAGACGTCTTAAATTTTACACTATTTTGTTATAGAACACACAAACATAATTGCAAATAATATTTATTATCAGATGTAGCAATTATTATAGTTTGCGCTTTATGGCTACATAACGCTTCAGTGGTGAATGGAGTCGCGCGTTGAAGTAGTCTTTAGTTGCATTACGTTCATTATATTATAATATCTTGTGTTACCCTTAGATTGGTCCAGTGAAGATACTAAGTGTTACTGGCGTTTTAATTTAACTAATGTTTTTCAATTATTTGAGGATGTACTAAAAACTAAATACTTTTAGCTAATAATGAATAGTATTAACAATATTAACTGTATATTCTTAAATAAGTAGTTAAATATTACTAAAAAGTATTTAGTTTCGCCATCTTTTTTTAAATGTTCGACCATCATGATAACTTGGTGCTGGATATCATGTTATGGAATATTATTAAATATGGCAACATTGACAAAAAAAATATATAATATTTAACGCTTATAATTATATTGTACATATTTTTTTATATCTATAATATAAATGTTGCCACATTTAAATAATAGTAGCGGTGATGGTAACACCACGATTTCTCGCAGAGGTTTAACTACGCGGCCGTCAGCGCTGGGCTATTGCAGCAGCACTTGGCTCAGTTGAGGCACAGCCCAGACCTAGCCTAGCTAGCCTAGCTAGCCTAGCTCTAGCCTAACACGACTAGGAGTAAGTCGTTGGAAGTTTCAAAATGGGGCCTACTTGATGTGTTTACTAACCTACTATTAACTTTTGCTTACATTGATTGGTGTATAACTTAATAATTAAGTTTCAATTAGATCGAGTTAAAGTTTAATTACGAAGGGTTTGAATTTTATATACATAGATATAAATAATTAAATATACATATAGTTAGACACCAATTGAATAAATTCCAATGCGGTTGAACGAGATCACAGCGACATCCTGGACGCATGACTCACCCCTGGTTGTGCCAAATAAATTGTATACTATGAACAATTGCTTTAAAACATTTCCATATTAGAAATAAAATTATCATTGGATCCAAATGGTATATAGATACACCAGATCCTAACATCTCAAGGTAACTTATAACAAATAGATAATATATAGCAGGTCACAAGTAGTTCAATCGATCAAATAGAAATCACCTTCCCCCACTTATGCTTAATACCATTGTAGTTAATAAAGTTAAGAGTTTTAATTAAATTCTCTTATGTTTTGCGACGGCCGCTAGTTAAACGATGCGACGTCTACTAGACACACGGTAGTGTGGACGCCAAGTTCTACAAAATAATAAATAATAATCAAAGTTATATATAGGACAACTTTTTTTATTTAGCTTGTAACTTTTAGCTTTTAATAATATGCCAAATTTTATTAATATATAAAATATTAAATTTATATAATAATTTCTACATAATGTATTTCTCCCTACGCTGCACTGTGCATGGATAAAACAGGGCATGTGTTTTATATCTTAACGCATAAGTAATTGCATTTTTAATAAATTTAAAGTAAATACTTTTCCATATAAACTGCCAGAATTAATATTTTAAAGGCTTTTCTATTTTCTTTTTATTTGCCGTTTGCTTCTGTGTGTGATTTATGTTAGCTTATAAGTATTTATTTTCTATTAAATTTAGTTTTGGTGTGTATCTTTTATTGTCTGTTATATGTAAGTATATTAGCTAGATAGAAGTTCTGTTCATATTGTACTTCCATTACAAATACCTATGTCTTGAAATTTATGATGTATCTTGCTAATAGGATGTTTATCCTATATAACCGTTTTCTGTTACATGTATTGCACTGTTCCAATACGAACGGATAGACTATATAATAAAAAATAACGAACGATTAAATTCCAGGAGGCAGTAATAAACGAACTGAAAACGAAATCCCAAGCCGTGGAGAAGAAGCTTCTTCATCAGGACGAGGTTTACAACGGAGCCCTGGAGGACATTCTCCACGGTCTCCGCTCGGAGCCCTACCGACGCGCCGATGCCGTCCGCCGCTCACATCGTCGACGCATCAACTCACACCGACTCTCCAAGGGGCTGGAGGAACTCGACGTATGATACGAACCTTCCAGCGAACCGCTGGATTTCTCAGTACAGAACGCCGTAATGTCCATCGACGCCAAGTGCGGCTTCTTCACCGCCAAGAAAAAACGGAAGGATTTGGAGATGGTCCACAAGAAACCCATAGCCATTTACAATATCGAGGATAACATCGATTTTCCCAGTGATATTCCGATCAGGAAGCCCAAAGCGTCGATGTACAAAGTGGCGCCGTCGGATTACGAGGTGGAGGGGGGATGTGAACTCATCAAATCCACGTACGACGTCATATCCAAGTACACGAGGGCGATGTTCGACAAACAGAACGAGACAGTCGTCTAACGTGTCCAGACCGCACATACTTGCAGACATACATACGCCTTGACGATATGTCATCTGATTCTACGACAAACATTCAACTTATATAAATCAGAAACTAGCCTGCTGTCTGTCGTCCATCCACGAGACATTTAACCCTAAATGATTACTGTGATGTAATTTTACCGGAATATTGAGCGTTCAGTGCTATTTTGATAAGATAAGTGCAATATTAATAAAAGACAAGACTTTAATACGCCCACAATTCATTCCACACAACGATATTTTGCTAAGACAAATTTACTAAGTTTTTTATTTGTTTACAAAAGCTTAGCTTACGGTTTTTTACACAATTTTGCCGCAGATGCCGAACGATCGCACACATGCAAATTGAGGCAGTATGGAATATAACCATTAGTATCGCTAGATTGTAAACATGGCCTTTAATATACACGCACAATTTTTAACCGATTTTTATATAATCCATGTAATTTTTACACGTTTATAATCGTATTACCATAGACTAGCAGTTTAAAAATGATACATTATAAGTGAATAGTAATTATTTTGTATCAACTTAAAATCCTAAAGATAATTTAGTTTAGATTATGTGCATTTAAAATATTAGCATTTCATAGCATTGTGATATTAAAACCCTTATTTGACAATGGCAACACTAGATGAACTTGATTGTTCATTTACAAATTAGATTTTACGTTTTTTTTGTTCTTAACCGTCTTTAGCCGGTTTCAGACTTCATGACAATTCCTAAGTTTCAATGAGATCTGCTAGATATTATATGTGTTTAATATTATTGAGTTTTAAATATTATTTTATTGTTGTAATTATTAATTTATATTAATTGTTTGGATACAACTGATCTGATTAGTCATTGACAAACCAATAAATTTGTTCATTTGTACATAATGTTTTAATAACGTTATTCATTGTAAATATTGTATTATTTCTAACTCAAGATGCTTGAGGTAATTTAATAATTCATTCGATAATTAAGTTTTTTATCCTGAATTGATATTGGCGTTATAAAATATAACTATTGTATGGTTAAGTAAAATAATATATATTTTGTACTGCCCTTTAGTTTCGAACCTTCGTACATATTTTTTAAATTCTGTAATTCTTTGAAGTAATTATAACATTTTACTACGCGTTTTTGGTATGATTTTAATTTAGTTGAAGTGCTTTTAAAGGGTGCTTAATGTGCACCAAGTTTAGTTTTAATGTTATTTATTATATTCCAATTACATTATTGATGACAAAATTGAATAAGTATTGTAACAGGGTTGCATTGATTTGAAAAAATAAAGCTAACATTTTAATATAAGAATACTTATATTTTACAGTTATTTCATATTAAAATATGTAATCTGTATTTATGTCTGATTATAATTCTTGAAAAGAATTTTTTATTCTTTAAATTTTGTGAATGGTTACAGATATGTTAAAACATTATGTATTTATTTGAAAAAATACCTATTGGGTAAATATACTTTTAGTACATTAATAAAAAACACCATTATCAAAATTTTGCAACTTAAATAAAAATAAAATTGTAAGCTATTGTGTATCAAATAAATTTTCAAGTTTTAATTGTTAATTTTTCAAATCTGTAACCAATTTGTGATTACAAAATAGAGGTCTAACATTTCCTTTGGGTAGTTAGTATGTTCATGAGTTGATTTTGTTTGTAGCATGTATGCTGGCTTAGAAACAGTATTCAGTGATGCAATAAACATTAACATTATTATTATGTTTTATTTTTAACCACAAAATAATCTTTGAGACAAATATAAATTCAACTAAACAACAACAATCTTCCCTACTTCCTTTTATAATAAATATATACAAGGGCAATTTATTAAATTATAATACTACTAGAATAATTTTATTATAACACCATTTAAATTTTCATTTAATTTCTATGTACTACAATAAACATCAATATTCTTTAATCAATCATACTACTATCAGCTATGGTCTTTATTCTCTGCACAATATTATTTAACTCAGCCATAGCTCCCATACCAAGATCACCGCACATCAGCTGCTTCTCAATCGGTGCAATCTCTTCATAACCCCAGCTACACAATGTTGATATCTGATTAGCAGTGACAGGGTGACAGAACATGCGAGTGTTCATAGCTGGACAGAATATCAAAGGCTTAGCATGGTTCCAAGCCCGTACTGTGCATGTTAACAAGTTGTCACAAATACCCTGAAAATTTGTTAAATAATAGATATTAGTAACCTAACACTAAACAATAATTAATAAATTATAATAATTGCTTGCCTGAGAAATTTTGGCTAATGTGTTCGCATCTAGTGGAGCAATAACCAACATATCTGCCCACTTCCCAAGTTCAACATGAAACACAGGATCCCCTCTACCATTCCAAGCATTCCACTCAGCAGCATCGTCTAACAACGAGCAGGACTGTGGTAAATCAGTAATTTTGATGAAATGCTTTGCCCTCTCTGTGCATATTATCTGTACCTATAATACAAATTAAATTAAACAGAATAATATTGGTATTAACTTTTATCAGATCATTAGTTACCTGGAAATTATATTTCCTTTCTTCATTGTTTAGGTTCATCAAGCAATCAATTAATATGGGTAACTTTATTGTAGCTACACTTCCAGTTACCCCAATTATTACTTTATAACTCTTCTTATCCTCCATTATGGAATAATTGCCAATAAGCAGCAATGTTGTTTTTACCTTTCAATTTAATATTTTTTTAGCCTTCAATATTTATAATTAATAGTAATCTTGAATGTTGATAAACAAAACTTGTAAACACTACACAATGGATACTGACAGCTGACAGAAACTTTTTTTTTTATTATTTAAAAACAAGCAAAGGTTTTAGTCCTTCACTTACGATCGTACCGCTTTATAGATTTTGTCTTTTGACAAAGAAGTTTGAAAATGTATACCGCATAATATTTATATTTATTGTATACTAAACTTAGAATCTCAATATAATATTTTGATCAGTTCATATTTTGCTAACACTTTAACAATTCAGTATCGTCAAAATACGAACATTCAATAAATAATAAAATATTACAAATAAACTTAATATCCTAGTCACGTAAGTAATTGGAATGGATTATAGAAAGTCTAAAATGACATCTGATAAGTGCTACGATGTCATTTGACATTGACATTTATACAGACATTTGACGCCCAACTCAACTTCCAAGCCCAAAGGCCGAATCTATAAATAAATTCAGTGTTTTCTAGCATGCGAAGTGGGGAGGTGTTCTTCGTTTTTCATCTTATAATTTACGATGACATAAGCTAACTTTTAAAACTTTACTAAATTATTGTGTTGTATTATTTCGTATAATGACAAAAGTTAGGTGGGTGTTTTAGTTAAAGTTTTTGTGATTGCAATAATGATGGATGGTAATTCAAAGTATTACGAGGGCTGCGGACAGGAAGGGCCTATTCGGTGTATTTTTCTGTGTGAATTTCACCCAACCGCAGGGCCGAGGATAACCTGCCAAGTACCCGAAAACTACATTTCCAAAGATATATTCGATACTGTTAGCCACTACATAATACCCAAAGTGCAGCTTCAAAGATGCACTTTGACAGTGTAAGTTTATTTCGTCAATGTTTTAAAAAAACAAATTATTTGTTATGTTTATATATAGATAGTCAAATATTTAATGTATGTATGATTATGTTATGTTATGTATGAGTATGTATGATTATGTTAATATCTCTAACATATCTTTGTCTATTTTTCACATCCCATTTTACGACTTGTTATTTATAATAAACAAGGTCACCTATGCTAATGAATTCTATTTATTTACAATATTAGTGTTCATATCTCTATTTCTTTATTGATTAGCCTAATGACTTTCCATTATATTAATGATTGTTAACATTGAGAATATTTCTATTAATTAATTTTTAATTACAAGAATATCATTTATTTTAACAAATATACCATAATTTACAATAAGGTATATAAAAGCTCATATTTTATAATTGAAATATATCAAAAATTTTTCAGAACACTACTGGGTTCAAAAATTTTAGGGTTTCCAGTAAGAATTGACAACAAAAAGTATGCCCGGAATGCATACTACTTCAACCTGTGCTTTGTTTGTGATGCCTGGGCTCGCACAGTACACCTGGAACCACTTGTTAAGAAACTCACAGAATATCTTGTAAGTACCTATTTTAAAGAAATTTCTAATATTTAAATATCAATCAGACTGTCTGCAATTCCAATAAATAACAACCAATTGTTAGAAACAATTCATTTTATGTTGTTTTGATAGATGTCAAGGAGAACTTGCATACTCATATAAATTAGCTTGTAAAATATCAATACCTTGGTTAAATATTTTTTGAGTTTTATTACAATTATATGTTCAACATAACTGTAACTAAACAATGAACAATTATATTAAAACAAAAACCTTAGAAACATGTTTTTTCGTACGATGTAGGTGTACATGCATCATAGAAAAAATCTTTAGCATTTTATTTAAGCATTGTCTAAAAATATATGTTCAATTCATTGTTCCTATGCCAGACGTAAAAATTAAAGTTGAACATCAAGACTACAAACATATCTATAGAACGGGTTCAGCTGATAATGGTTGCTTTTACGTCTGTTCAAAACCGGCGAGCGAGATTGGTGGGCGCAGCTAGTTCCATCCCTTCTAAATAATTTGAATAGCCCATAAACGACGTTAATCTCTGTAGTTACACACATACTATCATAATCTAGTTATTTTGTTTTGGCAATGTTTTGGTACTTGCAAGTTGTAAACGGAATCTTCAATTTCAACTTCAATAAGTCATCTTTAATTTTCATTAATTACTGTATATTGACCATCTCAATGTCAAATTTTACAATTACAAACTCAAATATCTATCCTTATCAGTTATCTATGGAGCTGGAAACGGAATGGCTTTCGAAGCAGTCTATGTCGGGGGACGCCAAGGCACTGAACTCCCTGATGATGCAGGTGATGCAGGATATCAACAGCCGAAGAATGTGCACATTAACTGGTAACTATTATATTTCAATCTCATATGGTCACGGGTGTATACTATTTGTCTTGTGTACAACATTTTTCATTTTTTTTTAATTTCTTGACAATTTATTAATATGTTAGTATTATCATACCGAGCCCGTTTCGCCCGTTTCGTTTAATATAACGATATATTCATTTGATATACATAACAAAAAAAACATTAAAATTATAAGATTGAAACCACCGCAATAATAATTACGACTCATCGTGAGTTTAATTTTCTTCAACTCTTTTCTCTAGCTGGTATACGGATTGATACTGGATTATAACTGACCTTAGATACTTCAATGTAAAAACAATAGAAAATCGCTAGAAAAAAAAAACAGTTTAGAAAAATGCTCCTATTGCCACCAAAATACAGAATTATTTACCCGCTTGTTAAATCTAAAGAATCTCTGAATATTTCGTTTAAATCGGTCCAGCCGTTTTGGTGTTTGTAAGGTACATACATACATACTTTTGCTTTAATGTCTGACTCACACTGGGTCAGTTTTTTATTTCAATAATTATCACATCATCCGTTCTCTTATTTACGTGATTTTTTATTTAATATTTTAACATTTATAAATTGAGATATTAAACAGGCTATTACAGCTATGCGATGAAAATAGAGGGAACTTACATACATGGTTAGATAACGCTTGACCTAAACAATATTTCGGCAGGATAAGATTTTAACATTCCATAATACTCAAGTTGAAAATTCCTAAGTAGTTTAGCTTTGTTGAATTCATATTGCGAAAGTCGAAGCGGTTAGCTACAATAGCAATGTGAAGGAAACGCCCTTCCCGTCTTGTGATTTTCAGATTATTATAGTTTAATTTATTATTACGTTTATTTAGCAATAAACAAATCTTTACAGTTTGGCGTAAACGCACACACCGAACTTAAATTCCCTACGCTTTGACCACTCACCTGTGTGTAACATTTGTGGATCCTGAAACACGAGTTTCGGTCACACGTGACAACACAGAATACGAAAAATATGTGTATATAATAATAATAATAATAATAATAATATATATATGGATGTGATAATTATATATACTAATAAAGTCATTAGAGGTAATAAATTATTACCCGTTAAAAGCGTAATCTTAAAAACCGTTAAGCTCTTAATGGGAGGCTTATCCCTTCTAACACAAAATCAAACAGTGATACCAATCTGAAAAGATAATCCAGTACAAACTACTTGATCTGCTTGATTTATGTATTTTAAAAGCGAGCAATTTTATGTTAAGTATCTATATAATAAATATACTAGTCAGGGTCAAGTGCGAGGATCTAGTTATGTCTCGGAAATTCCATTTCATTATCCAATCTACAGCGCACTAATTGACCCAAAAAATCGAGTAAGAGTTTCCAGCAATCAGGGTGCCTAGAGCTAGTTTTTGTACCAATTCGATCGCGTTTGAGTAAACTTAGATTTGTTTAAAAAAAGAGCAACATCCACTTATTTGAGCCAGGAGATCAAATTGAAGTTTAGTCTAACTCTAGCGAACTGTTAAAAAAACCCGCACTAGGCACACTGATATGAGCAGTAGCTCACTAACAACCTTTTCACAATACGATATTAGTACACTATTTGAACAAGCGCTTGGATAATTAATGTTTGACTCTTTAACCGATGAGGATAAGTCTTAGGGTATTAGTCCTAGCGTTCTTTGTCGTCGGTTCCCAAAGTTTAACTAAAACGAGTCTTATAATTTTTATGATTCCCTTAATATTACAAATTTGATTTCTTTCTTACATTTTGGTATAAAAACTATTTTATATTTTGGTTCTTTAAAATCTAATGTGCAAAATTTATTTCTCAAAAATTCCGTAATAAGCGACAATACGTACAACACATACATAGAATTACACAAACATACATAGAAAGTTATAGCTTAAAATATTGACATATATATAAATTTGTTCCTGAGATAGCAACTGATAGGAATGAGGAAAAACATTATACGACCAATCTTAATGTGATACCTATTGGTAATAAGACTCCTGGTATTAACAGTCTTTTGTTTTTATGTCTAATATTAATTGCCTTTGCAGTTATATCACAAATAATATAATTTTATTTATAGGTTATTGTATTTATTTTTAACTAAAAGCAATTTTTATGTCTTTCCCTTTTTTATTAAACATAAAAAATATTTTCATGGTAGAATAATTAGTCCAAACCTCCAAGAGTTCACAAACAGACACAAAGTACACCCAGACTCGGAATTACAATCTGTGGATCTGGAATCGAACCTACTACCTTTTGTTTGATAGTCAGGGTAACCAATACACCCACAGGCCTTCTACTTTTCGCTTGAGATTCTAAATAAATATTTGTTATAGTTTCAAAGTCAAAGTCAATACGTAAACACATTTACGTTGTACAACAAAGTTTACGTTGTTAGTAATTGGCTCACACGTATATTTTAATATTAATTTATATTTTAAGATATACAATGTCTTGAGGAATGTACAGCTTATGTTATTATAATGAATTATTGATTATTCTTCTCGTTATAGACATTTAATTACAACATATTTTCTTGTCTTAGTTTTACTCACGTAATTGTGTTTTTAGTGATGTTCTAACTAAATTAACAAAGTATGCAATTTTATAGGGTGATAAAATAATATTTATTTTGTATTTCTGTCTCAGACACACAACAATTATATTACTACACACATAAAAGTAACAGATTGTTTTATACTCCTGTAAGTAATAAATATATTTTGAAAATCATGATCAATTTTCCATCCTGAAATTCCTGAGAATATCATAAATTCACATCACCCTACAGACTATAATTCCTACTTTCGGTAAGATTTCAACTTATAATAGTATACAATAACCCTCGTATTAAATTATAAATATAGAATTATACACTTTTAGTTACCTACCAGATTTATATGAAGTGAAAAGATTTAAGGGACATTATAATCTATAAATAAAATAAACAACAAAATCAAATTATTATTCAAAACAATTTCTTATTTGCTTATATTATAATAAATAAATATATACAAAGACTAAATTATTTATGATAAAATATGATAACACAATCTGTTTTCAAAGCAGACGACTCGATAATAATAGCGACTTATCTCTATATATTCAGAGATAACAGTTACTAACACTGAATATTATACATTAATAATTGGTTGGTATAAGAATAACTAATTAATATTACATCTTTCAGAATACAAAATAACGATAACAATAGATAATAATTGTAACCAACAATATTACAGACAACAATACCTGTAGATACTTATATTTAATTAACAGGTTTTATACCATGCATTTTTATTATAAACGATAATAATTATTAGTTTATCATACATTTTTTTTTATTATAAACTTGACAAAGTATAATATTGAACAATACTAAAATAATTATTATCAATATATTGTAGTGAATTATTGTAAGAATATTCTAAATTCAAAAGCCGGAGTGACGTTGCTCTTAATTCAAAATTGATTTGCTTTTGTCGAGATATGTATATGAATATATTTCATGTAGTTTTCTTGTTGCTAATAATATCTGAATGGACCACAACATAATATTCATTTCATTTAGTAATTTTTTCGGCCGTTAATATCGTTGTGGTCTTAAGACCTATACATACGGCGACTTTAAGGTTAAGGACTTTAAGGACTATAAGGTTTGAATATTTTTTTTCAGCTGTTTGTATTATGGTGGGTTTGACAACGCTGCTTAGTGATGAAATCTGTCAAAAACCCTTTTTTAGATTATCCAAAGAGTTTATGTGGTGCAACATAGTTCGCGACTGTAGAGCAGAGATTGGACTTATCACTGTTAAAAAAAAATGACACGATTTAATGAACATTATAAATATTTCCGTTTTTACATATGTTTTTTTCATATTAGTTGGTTAAAATAAATTATTTTTAAGTCCACCATTCAGATTAATAAAGAGTATTCACCGGTCTTGCCACTATTCTACACGGTGTTGACTGTCACGTTAACAAGCTATTACCAAATTTATTCGTCGTTAATAATTTGTCGTAGAAAAAAAACATGATCAGTTCGGACTTCACTATTTAGGCAATGCATTTCCATAAAAATGATTAGAATATAACAGTTTCGCAAGTAATATTATAGCTACCAAAAAATTAAATAAAAAATAAAAAAAAACCCCGATACAAAAATACCGTTGTAGGTACGTTGACGATGGTGTCTAGTTTATGAAGTTACGAGGGCTTAGACCATATGATTCGATATCGTAATTTCTTTATTTGCCTTGGTTACTTACTTGCAATTAAATTTCTTACTTCTTTAAACGGTCCCCCGAGGCAACGACTTCAATAAGTAAATAATAATAATATTTTTATTCTTTTTCTATTGGGGGTTTTTAAAATGTATTTTTACTGTCTGCTTTTTAAAGTTATGTCACTGATTTCTATATTGTACTAAATGAAGCTACAAACACACTGATTTTCACTTATTTTGGTATTGACTGTCAATATTGCATAAAAAACTTTCACCAACACCAATAAATTTCAATATCTTGGAGACGACTGCTTCTATTTCGACCAAACAGCTAAGAACCATCTCTACGAACCAGGCTTTTGATAAAAAAACACACAGATACATAAAAACACAGATACACAGGTCTAACTTATAACAACTCTCTTTTTGATCCGGGGGTTAATAAATAAGACAAGTGTTATATACAGGGCTATTTGTAATTAATTGGCCACCTCTTTTTTTATCATACCATCTAGGGCAATGCTTGACTACTTCTTGCAGGCAGCCTCTCTACATACCTGAGAGAGGTGGCCCATTAATTACAAATAACCTTGTATGAAAGTACAGTTAAGAAGACAATTTTTTAATTACTTATTTTTTGTATTTGTTGTGGGATCCACTTTGGAAAAAAATAGTTGTTTTTGTTAATATTATAAACATATTCTTTAATCTAAGTGTCAATTGTCACCAGTGGGCACAACAACTACACACCTAACAGTAGTGCGAGTCAACGGTGACCCTGCACCGGTGAAGGACCACCAAGTACCAGTGTTCCTCTACAGTAGACAGTCGTTCGTCGCTGATCAGTGGGACCTCACTACTAACCAGGTGAGTCACAGTAGCTAGATTCAAAAATGACAAGTTGTAGCATTGTAATTATAAATAATGGCCTGGTGCTAAGTATTTAAAGTTATTACTCATTATTAATGTATTTTAAAAACATTTGTTAAAACAGGTGTGCAAATGTCAATTTAAGTTCATTGCGCTATTTTATTTTTGGTTAAATAATTCTTCATATATTGTGTTATTGGTTAAATTATTTTTCATTTTAAATAATTCTTCATTATGACTCAAGCGGTAATAATGAAAGAAAAATTAATGTTTATTTGTCCGGTCTGCGTTTCTAAATTCGTGCTGAAACTTTGAACATTAATTATTATATATTTATGATTTTTTTAACACATGTTCATATAATTCGAATTGAGGTTAAATAATGACATTTGTATTGTCAGTTGACATTTAACAAAACAGTTATGTAGAAATAAATCTTTTTAAAATAAGAATCATTTATCATGTCATGTTATTTGTTACATTTAAAAACAAGTTACTGTTTTATTCAACAGAAAGATAAAGCATAAAAGGAAACGTGTCTGTAGCCTCTATCTGCTTATCTGAGATAGACATGAAAATATATTGTAATAACAATTTACATCTTTATTATTTATTTCTTTTTAATTAATTTTAAAACTGCAAATTGGAATAGATTTATATATTAATTCGTATCATTTTACTACTCGTACCATTCCAAATAGTTTTGTTGGTTTTGCTCTTTCGACTTTTGAACGTCGATTATTAAAAAAAGAAACTATTTTTTAGAATTTTTATAAAAATATTACTATTTATTATAAAATAGTATATATATTTAAGAGTTGTGGAGATTAACTCAACCTATGACCGATTCTTGGCGCCTAAAACGATAAAGACAGACCCCCAAATTGGATGTCGTCCAAATATATTTTATGATCATAATTACACATTGTATCCGTTTTAAGAACAGAAAACTTATGACGTTAATAATATCCAAGTGTATTTTGAAACGAAGTTTAACTTGACTTTGTCACTATTATTTTATGTCAAAACAATGCAATCGTTGAATTTCTCTTTCGATCTCTCTCTCTCTCTCGCTTCTCTTTCTATCTTCTCTATCTCTCTTTCTTCTCTCACTCTCTCTCTATTTCTTTTCTTACATTCTGTCATTGTCTGTCTTATTAACAAGTGTCTTATAATATAAGTCATGTCCCTTCCTAGAAGAATGATACACAATAAAGTAAAACATTGTATTTGATAGTACTTTCGAGAACTGTGATTGGCTGTAACGGTTAAGTGAATCGTCTGCTCATTAATCACTCACTAAATAAAATACGTTAGACTTAGATATCTTATACGGTTATGGAATCCCCTTTTATCTATAGTGATTTGAATTACTCGCTCCAGGGAACACTCACAAGTCGTCGCGGATTACCGTCTTCTATTTATGAATAATGCATTGATTATTTTGTTAATGTCATTAACCCCTATAATTTATATTTTATGCTTAATATTATCATGTTTACATATTAATCAAATTTATTAAACTAAAGAAGGAAAATATTTTATTATACCAATTTGTTTTGAATGTACCAATTTAATCTTCATTATTATTAATAATTGAATATTGTTTACATTTACAATTTACATACTACAATGGAAAAGGGATCTATCTGTTTATCGGCTTATAACTCGTTAACTGATTTTAATTATTCTTAATATAATGTAGAGTTTTGTTGAACAGAGTTAACTATTTTATTACAATCGGTCAGACGTCTATTTGAAACCCCTTATTTTTGCGTTGGAAAAATCCGTTACGGGTACCCTAGTACCTACAAGATGACAAGGTGATGACCGGCGCGTTATATGGGACTACCCGATAGCACAGCGGCTGCTACCATTTTTAAGACTACCCACTTCAAAACGAACTGTTACCCTCATTGCCACAGTGGGACACTACGGGATCGCTTTCATTACTCACCGTGACGAACTATGTACAAGCATTAGATTTACTAAAAACTATTTTATTATACCCTATAAGAGCGTGGAGAAGCATAGTAACACGCGATACCAATGCATGCATGCCGATTACATCTAAGGAGTGAGGGGGGAAGGGGGTTATCACAAAACAACCACGTATGAGAGCTCGCGTTCACAGCTAGTATATAAATAAATATAAGTTTTATAACATTACTGATAAGAACATTAAAATGATTACAATCATTCGCTTCTAAAGTAGTTTTATATTGAATAATTTTATTCAGATTAATCATTTTTAAATAAACAATATTACAGTACCTATGTATTAATGGTCAAAATGTTTTGTTGATACTTTTAACGAATTTAGTTTCTTTCAAGCGGGACTATTTTATTTATTTAATACAATTATAAATGCTTATTATTTACGAATTGCTTACTCGACTCCGTCGAAGAAAAGGTAATGTTATTGTAACTATTCATATGATTCATATGTGTTTTTATATGATTTTACTTAATTTAGTTTCAGTAACAATAAATAATATTTTGTATGTCCTGAGTAACATTAATAACTGTGGTTTAAAAGGTTTTAAATATTATAATACAACAATAAAATCTCTTTATACAAGATCTTCATGGTTTTATTGTAACAGATAATGCTACATATTAATATTATCAGTGGATTAGAACGACTCATGAATGTTAATGATTTCATTGTTAAGTGCAAAACTGCTTGTTGCTAGACGCGTCCGATTTACTTGTTATTATTACGGATGGATGTGTATAATGTGTATGTATGTGTGAGTTACCTGTCAGTACTGCTACTACTAGATGCTGGTTCTGGGTAAGGAGGTAGCAGTTAGGTCGAAATCTTATTATAAAAAGAATCTGACTGGAAATACGTATACATTCACTTCTATTAATGTTTATTCTACATTTAAATAAGTATTTGTTTCTCATAAAATATTTAAATTTATTTTAATTATTATTGAATTTATGTCCATTAAAAATAAGAAAAACTCTAAAAGCCAGATATTAGGAGACATAGGTGTAAAAATATTTAAAAATTTGCAACAACAAAATCGCTAGACATAAATTAATGTAGAGTAGCCGAGAGTAAAAATGGTACAGCCAATAATAACGAAGATAAAGAGTGCGTTGACCTCTGATATATGTTATATTTAGAGCTGAATATTTGTGCATTGTTTTGGTACATATCACTACCCATAACTCTGTCCTGTCATTTGTCGTCTTGCCAAATAAAAGTTAACAAGCCATAGACTATAACTTAATTTCCTTATATTATATTAAAGATAACGTCTTTATACTATTTTTTGTATAGTTCTAGGAAAATTCACGACTTTGGTATCCAAAAAGAAAAATGGGAAAAGAAAGGAAGTAGAAATAATTATTCTCGTAAATTTTTTCACAACAGCGATAATATTTTTAACCTGTGATTTGTAAATGCTCGTGTCTAAAAATAACGAACGTAACGTAGACATTGTTTTTCCCGCGAAATGGCGCCTTAAGAAAATATTTATACAGTAATTGAATTAAGTTATTTTAAAACTTACCACATAGTGTATAACACATTCTATACCACCTAAATGTAAAAGTTTTAGATCATTATTTTCTTATTTATATATTTTAATATGAATTATAAACTTAATAACCACATCCTCCATTTTGAATTGTTGATGAAATGTTTATTTTTCTACATATTGAAACAGCTTTTTTATTATCTGCATAGCAAATGATAGGTATATGAGTTGTTTGAGATTCAGACGGAAATAACGGATATTTTTAAACATTTTAGTGTTTTGAATTGGTTTTTATTATTTTAGAAAAGGTCTTATAACCTGAAATGTAAGGTTATGACGGTACGAGGATTATTAAACCTACTTCTTGTTAATAATTGAATAGATACTCTGTTCAGTTCTTGTAGAGAATAGTAGAGCAAATAAAGTATGTACTCGGGTTTACTTGGGAAATGAGACGTTTAAAAACTTTTTAATTTAATACAAAGACCACTCTTATTACGAAGCATAAAACAAAAGTTATAAACTAAGCCATTGTTGTCAAAGTCATTAAAATGTCAAGTTTTTTTATCTATGCTAATTTTATAAGTGAATATCAAATAAACAAATATTTTTCAAACTTTAATTTTATTAATGTTATATTTGACAGTAAGTATCGAATTTATTGTCTTTACTTGAGACGTAAAAACAAAACAAGTTTTTTTATATAAAAATTTAACGATTTTACGGTTTCAGTTTTACGATTATTAGTTGTTTTTAAAAACAACTTACCTATTATTAATTTTATTTTTTACAATGAATTATTATTTGAATAATTAAGTAGGTATAACATATGTTAAAAATTCCATATATAAACAACAAAAAATGGCTTAGTTTAAAATATCATTTCATTCCAATTTATACTCAAGAGTGCTAACAAAGGAAATATTTTTTATGACTTCTTTATTGGTGTTAACCTTGATACTTAAATTAATGTCCCTACACCACGACATCGCTCGTGAATGCCCAAATAGGACCGATTCATGCGCAGACGCACCCGTTTAACTATGTCACTATATTCCCACTTATTTTTTTCTGGAAAAGAAAAAATAATAACTATAACGCAAATAATAATTCTAAAAGTTGATGTAACTTCAAACTATTACAAGCATGAAGGTTTATATAAATTAAAATTCTTTCCAGATTATTTGCCTGTAACTAACAAAACTATTTACACTGAGAATTTAATAATAGTTGTATTGAACTCGATAAAAACTTGTTATTTTTAATGTATATAAATAATAGAATATTAGTTTATAACATTACCTCTTATTAGATTAAAAATTTGAATCTGAATGTCTGCGGTATTTTTTTTTAAACCAATTACTTGCATCGAATTGTCTGTTATGTAAATATAAATCATTTTTAGAATGGTTTAATAATTCCGATGCATAAAGTGAATCAATATTTGTAATGGAGTTGTAAAAACCGTGGGATCAACGGCCATGCACCAGAGCACGGCTTTCTTTAATGGTACACATTTTAATTGAAACATCGTTTCTTGCCAGTCGATAAAAAAAATCCTTCATATCTATCGTTTATTGTTGTTCAATTTATAGTTTATTTATCTTCCGAGCGTTTTTGGTCACAAACACAGAGACACACACTAAAAAAATATACGTAGACATTCTCACAATGTGTCACATTCACATACTCTCAATGTATACATACATAGAGAGAGACCTCACAGACAAACACATACACATTGACAGACACATATACCCCATACACACATATACAGACACCGTGACCCTACAATATGTAATTGCTATTTTTCTCCTGCTATATGAAAACAAACACATACCGTTTAAAGATATGAAACCCAAAGATATTAAAGATATGAATATCTAACTCTAGTCCATGCCATTTAAGTAAATAATAAAACCTGTATAGCCTTTTATAGATAACCTACATCGGAATATTATGGGAAAGTTGAGAAAGTGCTTATAACTTGCTTGCCCTTACTTGGCTTGCCCTTTCCACGTGTGCTTACTTTACAAATATTACCAATTAGAAATTGCCAAATAGATAATATTTAAACTGGATGAAGATTATATTCTTTTAATTAAAGACATAAGTATAATATAATTTATTAGCTGTAATAATTAATGATTTATATATACCTACTAAAAACAAATGCCCGCATTATTTTGCTGTGATGCCGACTGCCTAGAACTATATTAATACGAAAAACAGTTAATATCCTTGAAATAACATTATATGTATACTATATATATTATTTTTTCCATGTATAATCTTGATATTAATGCATTAGCATTATATAAAGTTTATTTATATCGAGAAGTGTTTTAAAATAATTTATACAGTTGCCAAGCGATCAGACTAGAGACAAGAATATAAAGTGTCTAATAAATTCTGATACCTCTAAATGGATAAGTCAATGAATAATTCAGTACTATCGTATCGTAATTTATTATTTGATTTAACATTAAGTACACTTGTGCGCGAAATTGTATGCTATATTTGTTTAAAGTATACGGAAAATTCTAGGTATATTTTTTACGTTAATAGTAAGACACTTGTGTCGGTGAATGTACATAGAAGTAGGTATATGATGTTGTGTTGTCTGATGAGAGTGGAACACTACGTCATGTGAAGGAGAAATAAATATGTTAGAATTTTTATTTACTAGTATTTTCTATACTTGGTATTTTAACGTCATTATTAAAATGTTATTAATATAATATATTTAGCTAAAATATATTTTTTGGGTACTGGAGTTCATATTTATTTTTGTAATATTTTTTTATTTTTGGCTCTAAACCTATTTATCGACAATAATTGCACTCGGACGCACATAAAAATATTTATATTTATTTCTAAAGTGTATAATAATAAGCATAATAGTTATTAAAAATAAAATAGTATTTAATATATCTGCAAGATAACAACGGTATTAGTCTGTTATTTAAAATTTTCCTAAACAGCTTGGTAAGTAAAAAATTTGACCTTGAGGCAAGCGTTGTTTACGATCTCGGTTTCGTTACTAACGGTCCAAGACTTCACGTATTAGAGCAACGTTTTTTTAATGTTGTTAGGTTAGGTTTATAATTGTTTTAGGTTAGTCTAATTGTAGTGCTATTTTTTTTTATAATACAGATTGTTTTTTTAATGAGGTTATTCTAGATTTATGATTGAGTTAGCCTAACTCACTAACCTAACTCAGTTAGGTTACTCCAAACTTTTAGTGCTAAGTTCTACTTTTTTTTTAATATTATAGGTTGGATTTTTTTAATTAGGTTATTTCGATTTATAATTGTAACTCAATTGTTAGTCCAATTGTAAGTTCTTTTTTTTAAGTTTGCCCTAAATTTTGAATTATTCGATTGTCGCATATGTCGAAATTTGATTTACAAAGAGTTATAATAATACAAGAGAGAGTGCAATAGAGATTTTTTTAATGTGTATCATATTTTTGATCAGAAGTTATTTATAGAACGAAAAGGTTCTACTAAAAAAAAATCTGATAATTAGGTATCGGAGTTTCTATTTCGAAATAAATTTCCCCGAGGAATAAAATCGTCAGGTCAAATATCAATATAAAAGAGATCGCTCGCTAGTTGTTTTTGGACCAACGGTAAATGTTATTAAATTTTTATAATACCTACGCTTTAATTAATACAATAAAAACATTTTGCTCAAAATAACTTATAATTGTTCATTATACTTTGAATAAAGGATAAAGTAAGATAATATTTAGTCTTTATGTAAATAATAGTATAATAATAATGTTTTTTATGTCTGTCGTGTTTTGTCATTGACTGTTTGTTAGTTACTTGTTTTTTTAGTTAGTTACTTGTGTTGTTAGATAAGTTAGTCCTTCTAAACTAATAAAGACTTGGTCAGAGTTGGCAAAGAATTCAAATCATTTCTGAAGCTAAAGTTGCAAAAAGTATAAATAATAAAAGAATTCAATTTCTGCGAAGACGAACATTTAAAGTTATTTATTGACCATTCTTAAATGTCCACAGATTATCTAATGTAAAATATATTCTTATTTTTTTTTGGATGTCATTGACCGTTCTAAAATCAAAATGTCTAGATAAAATGATAATCAGATAATGGTGTTGATGTTTTACTTATCAATGTATGTTTATGATAAAATGTGTGTCAATACTTTATTGAAGCTACATATTTAGTGATGTCGCCACGCTGTCTCTGATATCTATAAGATTGATCGAGATTATGTTTTAAACCTTGTTATTAGAGATATTACAGAAGCTAATATTCTGTGATGGAGCACAGATTACACATATTGTCACAGATTAATGATTAAATCAATTGTCAAATATTAACTGTCAACAGCCATAATAATATATTTATGTTATATTACATATTACAATAATCACCTCCATAAAAAAGTATTATTTAATATTCAATCTTCTTAGAAAAACACTTTAAATCTCACTTTAAGGAAGTATTGTAGGATATTGAAATATTAAAAAAATATAGATTCGCGAAGGTTTACGTTGCTACTGAAATAGATTCTTTTATATAAAGTAAAATTTCTAGGGTATTTTTTGCCCGAAGATATATTTATTAAAAACTCGTGACATATTTATGAAGTAACGTGTTAAAAATCGGAAGCGATTCCGTGATTAAAAGCAGGTAAATAATATATATGTATTAGAATTATAAAATTTTACAGAATGTGTTGTTTTTAAATTATAAGTTACGACACCACTCTCGAATGAATAGATATTTCAGACTCTGGCAGACCAACCCAGCGAGGCGATAAATAGTCTAATTTGAATCTATTATGAGATAGAAAATGCCAAGGTTATATTTATTATAGCTAAACAAATACTTGATATGAAATCACGAAATATATAAATAGTAAACACGAGTCCATATAAATGTAAACATTACCCAAACAAAAACAGGATAACTCCAGCTTTATGTGCCAAATAATTACATGCTTATAGTAAAACGTGTATGGATTTTACGATAAACATAATGTTATTGGCAAACTATATTTACGTTTAAAACAGTGCGTGCGTGTGATGAAAGACGTGAAAATATAGATCGAGCGCAACGAACGCGAGAGTATAAACGATCTCACTTCATGTGTACTATCTTTATATTTGCACTAGCTGATCGCACGCGGGTTCTGCCGCACTTAAGTGGTATTGATTTAAAACAAACTTGTCTGAATCCGCTGGTTCGCTCACGGGAGAAGGAGATAGAGAACTTAAAAAATAATAAATATAAAAACTGGCAGCATGTGATTTTAGTAATTAATTTGATAGGAATCGGCCATTTTTATTGAATTTAAAGTATTTTGTATATCTGTGTGTAAAATACATGTCCATTTTGCATGATTATTAAATACATACAAACTTTCACATTTTTAACATTAGTAGGATTTCATAATAATATTTAAGTGAACCTGCGCTGTTTCAAGAAATAATAGGTAAACATTTTCCAGTGTTTTTTCATCAAAGTCATTGTTTGTTAGAAATAGAAGATTTATGATAAGTCCCACTTTGAACTATAAAAAATTATACAAGTTAAAAAAAATGCTTTTATATAAAAAAGTCAGTAGATACTCTAACTTAATGAATGGATCCTGACATTTTCTGTTATAAGATATTAAATAAATATAAACAAGACCTACCCAGACAGTATGTTGTTGTTTATTTTTTCTTAAGTGCAATAAGTGCGGATAGCAGCTTGTGTTAAAGATATTTTTACTCTATTTTTTTTTTTTTTTTTACTCTAGTTGATATTTTATTGAGTACTTTATTCACGACTGAGTAGGTTTACTCTCCATATCCGATAAGGTTGGTTGTTGCTAGGCGTTGCTCCTGTTTTTGAGCACTCCAGTACTTTGATGTAAACCACTAATGAAGTCAAGTACAATAGTCCAGTCAAAATGCAAAAATACGGGATCCTAAATAGATCATTACGTAATCCAAATTGCAACCATCTTGTGGTCTGTCGATGTCCATCGTAGGAAATGAGTATACGTCTTTCAATAGAGTCCATTACAATAGTGTCTTCACTATACCCTGAAGAGACCATTACAACATGATATCTTTAACCATTTGGATGGATGAAGATACCATTAATTCCTCCTAGATACCCTGGCTTGGGTGGTATCTGCTTATAGCAGATGATATAAGCAGAATATGTTTAGATGAATTTAATGAGCTTAAACTCGATTGTTTTACCAATAGGCATTCCAGGGGCCCATTAGTGAAAATCCAGTTCCAACATCTTGTCGTTAGGAGTAAAAAACAGAACTAATCGAGACGAATCGAATGACCCCAAACTCGAATAATTTACTATAAGACAATCGAGAGTTTCGTCTCCAATAAACTCCATAATCAAACCAGCTCTGTGGTACCATATTATTATAATATCATTTAATCTATATGTAACTGCCAGGTATCATGATGAATCAAGAGCTAAAAGAGGCGGAAATTCAGACTAGAATTAATTATATTACAACTCGAGCGTGTTAATTATAATAAATATATGTATATTTATAACATGTTTTTGATGTTTTCGTTATCATATTACTGTTTAAAAGTATAAACATGATTATTTTAAATGTTATTAAATTATCTTAAAGCAAAAACAATTTATACACATTTACTAAAAGTGGTCTCAAGTCGTTTCACAGATAACATTTAAAGTGATTTCTATGTATTGCAAATAATGCAAATGTACTTACCAAAGGTTATCAAGACTCAGTACTTGATTTGTTGAAAGTAATTTAACAGTTGATAAAAGGTCGAATGTTACCGATGTATTGATTTATAAGAAACATTATACAATATAAAAACTCATATTTTCATCCCTTTTTGGTATATTTTTTTATAATCCGATGCATATTTATAAATTATATATAAGATGTATAATCTACTACAGTTCCATTACTCTGAACCTTCGCCTGTTTTATAAAGAAATTTACAAAAAATATTTCTATTAATAAATTGGCTGAATGCACAAAACAAAAAAATAATAATAAATTTCATCCGCGCATTCAAATATGTAGCTTGTTTATGAATTTATATATATGTATATGTATAATTATTAATGTCTTTGTTATTATGTTACAACTCCACGTGTAAGACAGTAAGTCATTACACAGGCTGCATACATTAGCTCAAGCAGATTGTTATAATTGTTAACGCCATTTAAATACAGATATATACAATAAATTTTAAATAGGTAGGTATACCTATACTGTGTGTTGTTTATATTCTGTACTCGTTTGATCTACTATTTGTTAGTATATTTTTTTACAGTAAAAATCTAACAGCTGATTGTCAAATATCGAGTAACAACAAAGGTTCTAAATTGAATAAATTCCTGACTTCGTCTCTAAGATTTTAAACACATCAATGCCTCCTACATGGTATTGTCATGATTTTGAAATAATTGTGACATTTTCAAAATATTTGAAGCCATTTTACCGCTAAATTACACCATTTTACTAAGTTATTGAATATCATACAAAACTTAAGCAATTTAAATAATTAATTATCAATCATCATTATAATTTCAATCGTTTCAAAAGAAATAAATATTGTTTTTATTTAAACATGTTTTGACCTATCAAACTTCATTACTCCTCAGTGATGGCGCCAAACATTTGTCACGATTAAAGAACGAGGAAGGAACTTTAAGGTCACGTTTACAAATAGTTTCGGCTGTTATCAATACTGTTTACTATATTAAGCCTGCTTGGTACTATTTTTAAATACTTAACTTCACTAAAAAGGTTTCCATTCAAAGTTTATAGATAAAAAACAACATTGTAAATAATAGATTAAACGCTTATGCTTATCACGTAATATACCGATGTGCAACACGTGTACTTAATTCAAGGTCAGCCCGTGCATCTCATTAAATTAAGAAAACATTTATATAACAAACAATATTCAAATTTATTTACTATGTATTAAAAATCTAGTCGAATATTAATCAGTAAAGTGTCAAAATTATTTATTGCTTTTGAAACTAGATCAGCACATTCTTGCATTTATATTATGAGATAGGTATGTTGCAGGAAAATTTATAACATATTTTAGCAAACAAAACATTGTTTCGAGATTAAAAACAAAATAAATATATGGGTGGCATTTAACGAGAAACAATTGTTGTTTTACAAATATTTTTTTTAGTTTTATGGGACTATTTTCGGTCACACATCGAGTTGTACATACAACATATTAAAACTCTCTATATTTTGTCATACCTTATAAAATACAATGGTAAGGGGTATCCTGTTTTCGTATTATAAACTGTTTATTCTCTTCTGGTTTTATTAACCATTTACCAATCTTTTATTTAGGCAACATCAAATGGTAAAGAAATAATATAAGAAGATAGATTAAATGGTATTGTTTGGCCCTTTGAAGTTCAAAATTTCATCAATTCTAGTAAAATCGTTATTCGTTTCAAGTTTCTTTTGTCTTAAGAATATAATAAATACAAGTAATATGTACCACAAACGATTTGATCTTTATTATTCATCGATTTAAAATATTATGCATATAGTATAGTCTATAACCTATAAAATCCATAGAGATATTATTATGATAAAATCTGTCAAATAAATTAAACCACAGATCATGTAAACAGAACAATAAACAATAAAACGAGTTATCATGTACTGGTTTAACTGCTTCCAATGGTCGCGTTAAATGTCGTTTTTATTTCTTTTTGTTTTTTTTAATAATTATTTAAACAAGATTTCAAAGCGTAGGTTTTAAAGGTTATAAAAACGTGGGCTTATCTTTGAATTAATAATTTCATTCTAAAATTCGTATATAGAAAGGGTGTGTAATGTGTATTGCAGATGTTTTGGGAATTGCTTCGGGTTAGCAAATTTGCTTTATGATTGAAAGCTCAACAAACAATATGTTTTGGCAGGCCCAAACAAACAACTCCGACTAAAGAGTTTGCATACATAACTCATTTTTGTTTGAACGTTTTATTAATCTTTCACCTTAGCTACTATTTTTTTGAAAAAAAGCTCACATAGCAACAAGCGTTTTTTATAATTTAAGAATCCAATATATAGCAATACAGTTTGAGTCATAGACCAATAATTAACACATCAGCGAATTTAGCGCCAAAAATGTATTATTCAAATATCGTGTTTCTATTTGCTTACAAAGTGTCCTTGAAGATTACATAGTACGAATGTTCAAGCAAGCTTATCTAGATAATTTTCCAGATCCTGCCACACATAGATGGGTTCAACCACGTGGCTAAGATAGCAGCCTTAACAGACGTGGAGATCAGTCTGGTGCGTGCGTGTGTGCAAAATCTCGTGTATTATGGAGTTGTCACACTAGTGCCTATCTTCCAGTATTGTGCTGTGAGTATCTAAATTACAAGCTTATTATATAATGTATGATTGAGTAAAGATGAATTAAAAAGGCTCAGAAAATAAATTCTTTTATATATTTTTTATGTATACATAATACATGTATTATTATTATTTTTATATATGTATATTACAAGCCCTTAGTGACATTTAGAAATGACAAAAAATATATAATTTAGAGGTATTGTCGCTATGTTTATAAATAATGTATAATTAGTAGCTCTAATGAAAGCAACAGTTAATATATTTTTTCAATTTTTTTGGAATTAATTTAATTAATCAACTTATAAAGTATTCTCTTCATGTTGCCTTTCTGAAATCAATTCCAAGTTTTTGTCTATTGGCGTTAGTTCGAGATATTACCTAGGTACCTATATTAGGCATCATGTAATTAGTAATCACTATTATGCTTAATGTTTAATATTAAAGTCCTTTAAGTCCTTGTAAATGTGAGATGGTCATTTTGTACTACACTTTGTTAGATTTCGCATATCAATTATGACTGTAATACCATAATACTTATTCAATATTATCAATATACGTATTAATATTAAATTACATATATTATCAATATGTGTAAGTTAATATTAATTGATAATAATAATACCGAATATTTCTATTTAATATTAATTAATAATTCGTAGTATTCTTATCAAGTAGGTAACTCCTATTCTTATAAACAAATTCTTATTCTTCCTGTAAAAAAAATCCCTTTTTCTTTATGTTCCTAATTATTTATATCATGTATTTTTTATACTAGGTTTAAAATCGTGGGCCCTGTAGCTATTACTATCCTTTTTATAAATTAATAATTTACATGCACAAATATCTACAGTCAGCCATTAAATATATTAGTATTGTGAACTTTGTCTATTTTTACCAAACGTTGCTCGTTTGTTTCAAAATATTCATTCCCCGAGTTCACGGAAGCCGTCAATTATTGTAGGTATACAGTGCGACGCCCAAGTTGAGACAGCTAACACGCTGTGCGGGACTCCAGCGGCAATGTGTCGAGTTCTGTGCCAGATCTCGTAAGACTTACAATTATTTATATAAAACTGAAAATATTTATATTAAAATTCTTAACACTTCCCCTATTCAGAGCCATTATGATCAATTTATTACGTCACTGACTCAATTTTTTCCACCAGCTCGTCAACTCCCCAAGGTGTCGGATCTGTTCCGCATGTACGCGGGCATGTCGTACGGCAGTACAGTGCGCGACCTGTGCCGCCGTCTGCGCCCGCAGGAGCTCGCCATCAATGAGCGGAAACTTGTGCTGTTCGGTGTACTCGAGGGTCTCATACGAAGAGTATATAAGGTATTTACGAAATCTAATAGTTGTTTTTATGTACGGACCCTGTTTTGTTACAGAATTTAGAGTAGTAGTACTTCTACAAATAGCGTAAAAACGTTGTAAAAACTTTAATGGATAACACCCAGCCTAAGGGAGGGCCGGGATGATTATCTGGGACTCGCTAAACTTCAGGATACCCACTAAAACCCAACGGTTACCCTCATCGATATAAAGAAACGCCCCAGGACAACAACACACAAGAACCGACACAAACAAGAAACGACAGGACGTAAAATACCTAAAATAAGCTTCGTATGTGGGAATGTCAGCAGTTCAAAAGCTTTTTTACTTGTGTCCCACTGGTTATCTAACATCCCTCTCTGCTCTTTAAGCATGGCAACGCATTTGCAATTAATGTCTTATTAAAGACTATAATATCAACAATAATATTAGACTGGATTACCAATGTCGGTTTAATTGACATTGTCCTTTCAGTTCACGCCACATACCAAGGTTCCGTGATCCGTCACTTGTCAGTCACACTTGTTGGACCTCTCCCTCGTTGTAAAGTAACTTGTAGATTGATCTATTAAAGAGAATTTTAAATCCATCATGATGAACATTTACTCGATAACTTTCTACGAAAACTCAAGATTCAAGTTGAACCATATTATTATATATGTTCAAATTGTTATACAAGTAATTTTGTATCCTCAGTTCCCCGTGACGCTCAGCGACGACAGCGCGTCCGTCCGCAGCGAGCACAGCGCCTGCAGCGCTCGTACTTACAACGGACTGGTGTGCCTCGACGAGCTGTGCTGCTCACAGGGACTGGCCGCCTCGCACATAGAGGAGCACCTCGAGAGGGACAGTGACGTCATCTTTATTGTCAAGTGACGTGTGGGGCCCGCTTTATGTTGAAGTGACGTGTGTGGTCTCCCTTAAATTTCAAGTGACTTGTGATCTTCCTTAAATTTCAAGTGACGTGTTGGATCTTCCTAAAAAGGTGTGTAGCATCCTTCATTTTGCGTTGCCAGTTTTATAACCGAAGAAAGTTGGTAGGCACAGAGATGGCTTTATCTTGTGCGGATCTCATCGCATACTTCCAAATTCTAGATATGTCATAGTTGGACAAAACAGTAAATCTTTGTTCAGGCTGAGTATTCAATACACTATAACGCCCGTTACGGTTTTAGTAATGACACTCGTATATAAATTATATTATTATTAGCATTAGAATTAATTTGTTGTTAACTTTATATCGTATATTAAAATTAAAGGACATCTTATCTAGACTGAAGAATTTACAATTTAAGTTCAAAATAAATCAAACCCTAGCTGCAACAGTTTAAAAATAATTGTAACCATAGAGGTTAAAGAGGAGGATAACGATTGAGGGAAAAACAAACATGGCGCTGATGTCGCTAAAATGACGTGAAGATGCGTGCTTGTTATAATTAACTGAGAGTTTAAAATATTTACTATTTCTGAAGCTACATAATGTATATAAAATTCACAGACATTATATTGTATAAACAGCTTATCGTAGGGAATATTATTTGTTTTCATATTTTATTCTAACTAGGTAACTATTTACAGTCGTTAAAAAGTTTATTGACATTTCCTACATTGTAGGTTTAACATTAACGTTCTTTTACACATATTGACATTTCAAAACAAATATGAACGAACTAACTGTTACTAGCAATTTCACCATCACGACATACAGTTACATTTTAATAATAATCATACAGTTTTAAATTAAATTGTCTCTAAAATAAATATGAAATTTTCCGCTTAAATGAGATATTTTCGTAGTAAAAATATCCAGTGAGATGTCTCAGACAATCTCCTGAATAAATTTGATTAAATAACCTCTCAAAAACTTTGTGTCCTGCTAGAACAAACACTTGAACATTTATAATTTATGATCTGTATCATGTGCTTAACACGTGGCAAACAAATTTTAAATTGGAAAATTTACTATTTTATTATGACTATTTATTTTGACCGTTTATTTATTGTGACCGTTTATTTATTATGACTTTTTTTTTAATGAGGCTATTTATTTATTGTGACTATTAATTAAATAATAAATTGAAAAATCTGTTAATGTTAGACCGTTCACCCTTCTCTTCAACCTTCATAGTTTTTAATTTAAATCATTTGTAAACTAAAATTGTGTTCAATGTAAATGTTAGCTCGTAATTAATATAGTAATTGTAAATAATCGTTTTCTTGGAGCTTGGACTTCCTCGAATGATAAAAATTATATCATTTGAAATATTTTTAAAAGTCACTATTTTTAAGTACAAACCATACATAATATTAAATTTAATACTGTTTTACAAAATTATATTATCAACTTTTATAATCTGTTTTATATTATTTTTATAATGTATATCTGTGCTTTTATATTTCAAACATGTACAATATATTCATGGAATATAACTGATTTCATAAGATATTTATAGTTACATTTAAAAACTGCTCAATATTTTTAGACATAGTTTTATAATTGTTTACAATGTACATAGTATGAAGGTGCTATATTGTTATTACATTTGCTGATATATCCAATACCAATTACTATGCAGGTGTTAAAATCATATAATAGGGGAGCCATAGGTAGGCCTATGAGTGTCAATGTCGTACAAATAATAAAAGAGAGAAGAGAAGAGTCTCATACTTATCTTTCTCTAATCGCACGTGCAAGAAAGAGAGAGAGGTAGCCTCATTTGCTTTCTCTTTTTGTCGATCGTCACAATTTAGGCGGTTTACCCTACTTTATGTATAATAAGTATGGTTAAAAAGACTACTTGAACATCATTTGGGATAACTTCAAACTCAATATTGTTTTGATAATTTTTATAATAATGTTGTTGATATTTATTTTACTTGCGTATGTTAAAAAAAAATATTTATATCGAAGGCTTTATATTTGCTACCCACCGATTAATCAAATAGAACCGGTATTTTAAAACGTTAATACTGAATAATTTGTTATGTATGGATGTTGTTGTACCGGTTTTTCTCAATTTCGATATTAATTCCTAGTCGATTTTTGAATTGTCAAACAGGACTAGCTAGTCAATAAGCAGTGCCTTCTTATTACACGCATAAATATTTTACTAATGGACTGTAAATCTATGTACTAAGTAATTTTATATGTGGTTTTGTGAATATTGTTTGTTTATATATATTTTAAGAGATTATATTTCCAAGCTGTTGTTGACACGTTTAAATACAATATAATACGTTTATTCAAATAAGTAAATGTTATTTCGTCTCTAAGTTTATTAAATGAATTATTTTGTATTTTTTGTTTATTATCCACTTTCATATATTAATTAACTAAATATTTAATAAAAATATATTTTACTGTTAACAAGAAAATACTTTGAACTTCAAACAATAATTGATTACCTAAATCAATAAATAAAAGTCATTATCAAAGACAGTACTGATTTAATATATTCTTATATAACATCATATAAGTTACAAAATACATAAAACAGTATGTAGGTAACGAAACACTTGACTAGCGTTCAGAGACAAAACAATTTGTAGAAACGTGTTCACAGCGTGCTACCAACGACCAGATACTTAACTTACTTATAAAGTTCGAGACTTTATAGAAACCTAATTTAATTATTACAATCCAATGCTAATTTTAATAAATATCAATACATAGTCACATCCGTCGTCCGTAGCACTTAGGAACTATACAAAAATAGTACCTTTATACTAAATTTGATTCAAAGACAATTAAACATGTGTAGGCAAATTTGTTGGTCTGTATAAAACTAAATTACATTTTGGCACGGCTTATATAATAGAACGGTCTGTATGTACATAATACTTTATGTTTATACTTGTGCAACTTTATACAGCTTGTTCGGAAAATACTAGATATACTATTTTGCTACAAATAATTGAATTTTATTTCAATTATATTTGTATATACAGCAGCAAAAGCTAAGTAATAATATGTTATTTAAGTATATATGCACAAATATAAACAAAACTTAAGAAACAAGAGCGATTTTTAGCAAAAGAACTGAACAAATCTGTGACTTAGACAGGTAGGCGTCCTGTATTCATTATGCCGCTCAAGCCAACATCACACTGTTCGAAAATATAAATATATTATTATTATTATTATTTAATACGCAACCACCATAAAGACTATTAAGCCAAGGAATTATCAGTTATATACATATGTTTAAATAATAAATGTTATCCTATTGAGACGTGGTTGAATATCTACATTTTTGCGCTTAAAACACATTTAAGATATATTTTATATATTATTTATTGACTGTTTGTACAGAATTATAATCTCCTCTTTTATATAAGTTGCCAAACTAAAAAAAATATTAACATAAATCTATATCAAATAGCTACCAAGAAAAAAGATCAAGCAAGAAAACAGGTAATAGTCTGGTGTAATCATAAATCAATATAAGTTCCTTACTTGCACAAACAGTCAAAGCTGCACACACTTAGTTCTGAATTTCACAGTATATTAAACCATACTTACATATATAAAAGGCACAAAATATTTGGTAAGTCAAATAATACATAACTTAGGGCTACACTCAATGTTATAGAAACGATTTTAATACACACATACGCAATAATGTTTAAAAATTGACAACCCTGATGGATTGTTTGTGTTTAAACATATATTTTCATGATGAGAAATATTGAGCTGAAAAATAAGAACCTATATATGTATTAAAGTCGTTTTCTTAATTATGATAAATAATAGCATTACCACAAAAGTGTTTTACTTCAATCAGCTGAAAAATAAAGTTTTTTATAATAATAACAAATACTTTCTTATTTTGTTACTTTGTATGTTAGGCCACTTTTAATATATTTATCATCTAGATACATAGGTAAATAAGTCGATTGCCAAAATATATACACCTAATTATATAAAGCCGTCTAAGTTGTTCTGGGTAGTACATACGGTTGCTATATAAATATATTGTTGAGACAATAATCCGAAGCTTGTCTTTACATTCTACATAGAAATTTGGGTAAGCCATTACTTACTCTACGGGGCACTTATTTCATAAAACTCAATGAGCACATACAATATATATAATTTACAGACCTCTATATATAATCCAGAATATTCCATACATAAGTTACTTAAAACTATTGATACAAGGAATGGCCTAAACCCAATATAGGAATATATCACCAAAATTTATATATTTATAGAGAAAAAACATATTTCATTAAATTAATTATTATGACAGTTATTAAATAAGAAAAAACTGTATAAAATACTGTAAAATAAGTATACTTTATTTAGATTTAAGTAACCTGTAAACAAGTTATTAATATATTGTCAATATTTGTGGATAAGTTCTTAATTGTTGGAATTTTATTAATTTTAGATTTTTGTTGATTACTATGATATAAATTTATAACAAATTGATAGGTTTCACACAATAATAATCACATTATTGCATAATACAACATTAATAAAAAAAAATGTGCAAATATTAAATCGTGTGAACATTCCCTAACTAGGGAATACAACAAAAAACACACTGGCTAGACATTTTTTCTATTATAAATCAACATTTTCACACACAAAATCAGTACTCGTTTTAGATTAAAAATACCGCATCCAAATAACATCCGAATTATAGAGATTCGTACACCGAAGTGTAGTTTGAGATGCTCACATTACATATCTCAGCCGGAACACATCTCGGAGTGGTCATCCCACGCTGCCACCTGAAATATTTAATAATATTTCTAATAATAGATGTATAGTTCAATTGTTACACTGCAATTGTGTATGTAAATATTATTAAATTTTTGCTGTCATATCAACATCTTCCATACATCTCATACCTAATCTAATGGTTTATCATCCAAATGGTTCCTTTACCTTTAATTAGGTGTTTCTTTTTTCATATTTCTACACACTAAACCCAATAACTACTTTCATAACATTACATGTAAAGTTACAACTCTAGAAAATAAAATCGAAACAGAAACCGACTGCACGAACTGACATCATTGAACTTACTTTATATGTATAAAGTACCGTTCAGGTTTATCACTTAAAAAGTAAAACATGAATGCTATCCCGCGTATATGCTATGTAAGTTCCAGGGTCATCACCTGGCAGTCCCGCGAGCAGTACCACTGGTTGGCGCAGCCGGCGCATACGAACTGCGCAAGTCGTGAGCGGCAGCCCTGACATGTGGGCGCGTCGTCGGCGCCCTCGTCGATGACGAGGCGGCCGGACCCCGACGCGCCCGACCCAGCTGAGCCCGAGCCCGCAGACTCCTCCGACGCGCCGCTCTCCTCCTCCTCCTGATGCATTATTTCATATTTTTATGGATTTTAACACTAATTCTGACTTTTGACATCTCTTCCCTCTCGTCAAATATTAATATTTTTAATTTAGATTTTCCACTTTTCGTTTTTAACTTAACGCTTTTATATATATATATATATATATATATATATATATATATATATATATATATATGTCAGTGAGACTAGGTAGTTTGGGTTTATGTCAGTCAGCTTATCCTGTGTATAAGTATAATTTTTAAAACATCCTTTTCACCCGGCCGTAGCCGGGTACTTTGTTAGGCTAAGACCTTTTGCTATACTTAAATGTTATGTAAATTGTTTTATATTTTATTTACAGAAAAAAAAAGCTTTATAATAAACAACAATCTTTATTAATAATTGTTATTATCTTGTACTACAAATCCAATTTGAAAAATAAAACCAGTTCAAATCTAGAGGAACATAAGACTTTGATCTTTAAAATCATTATTAGTAAGTTTCTTCTAAAGTGTTTAAATATTCTAAAAACATAACAAATATACTGAAAATGATATTTGTTGGACAACTCGTGTATAACGGTTTAATACAGCTAAGGGAACGTACCCAAACTACGTGGCCTATTTATGGGGGGGGAGGGTTCCTTAAAATATTACGCTGTGTCACAGAAGCGAGGGGGGGGGTTTAGATTATTGTCACGTAGTCGAATTCTAGAGAAGGCAATTTAAGCTACTAACATTTAATAAAGTCTGCTTTTCAGGGTTCTTTGAAGTCGTGTGATACATTTTTGTGCAATAAATGCCGTCCCAATAGTAACAAACATTAAACATTATTTTTATTTGTTTCATTTTCTGCGTTTGGGATGATAAAAATTTACCTTTGCTATACTACGTAACATTTGGGACGGGGGGGGGGCAGGGGGGTTCTTATCACATACTACGGATGGTCACCGGGGGGAGGGAGGGGGGAGGTTGGTCGAAAAATTGAAAAATATAGATCACGTAGTTTGGGTACGTTCCCTAATATACAGGGTTATTTTTAATTACTTGACCACCTCTTGCAGGAAGCCTCTCTACATTAATCCCAACAACATTTATTGTACGACTATTTAATTTTAAACAACAAAAAAAAACGAAAGAAAAATGTTTGCTCCCTCTTTTACTTATTACTCTGTATTTTATAAGTACTTAAAAAGTTAACGCTCGGGCGCCATACCGACGCTCAGAGTTAATTCCAGTTTAGAGACAACAAATAAATTTTGTATGGGAAAATTAAATTTTAAAAACTATTATATTTAATAAGTCGTAGAACAAATGTTATTGCGATTGATGTAAAGAGGCTGTCTGCAAAAGGTGGTCAACTATAAAAATAGTTACGAACAGACAAACACTCACCAACTGCACCACTTCTGTCTTTTCCGCCTCAGGCTGCGCGGGTTGTACCGGAGTTATCGTGATCTCGCCGCAGTTCTACGCACATACATACATACGTTACATGAGTATTAGAGAACGGCTTGTCACAGATTATATATATAATTTTAGATTTTTTTAGTTTAGGTAAAACTTCTATTTTATTATACTTAATGATTTATTTCTAACTTCACTTACTGTACAGCGTAAATGCATTGCGATAACGTCTACATATTCAATATTTACGATAAACCCAAGTTACTAATTACAAATGTAGGTTTTATGGTAATGAAGTGGCATAACTAATAATGAGTATTGCCATCAATTTCGAAAAACCGCGAAACGAACATTCACCCAGTTAAATACACTGGCTGAATGCTGAAATTAAAAATAAACTTATACATAAATTTTGAATTTGGAATAATCTGAGGCCAATCAGGACACCAATTGTGTAATCTCGTACAATGAGGTGGTACCTTGGCCTGACCGAAAGTTGGCAACGGTGGAGCGCTCTGTTTCCGTTCCGGCGACGTAAGCAGTTTAGCCAACGTCGGCGAGTAACACTGAGACGCGGGGGACGCCTGCTGGAAGGTTGGCAACACCCATTCAGAAGCTAGTTTAAATTATGCGATGCAAAGCTAATGGGGATGGACGTGAACTAGGACAGTGACGTCTAATACAAGTCTATATACATACACATATACCATACATACACGTATACCTAACATGGATGACATTCCTAAATGCAAACATTCTAAATTTGAATTTGCCAAATGAATGAATTTGATAAGTTTCCAGTAATAATTTTGAAACCTTTTTATTCCATCCCCACAAGAAGCCCAAGTCTCAAGCTTTATAAAACTGCAAATATACATACAATAGACTGGATAGACTTCATAAAACACCCAAAAAAAAATCTTAGCACTATAAAGTACCTTAGTCAGTATTCCATGGAGCAAGGAGTTCTGATTTTGAGCGGTATCCTGACTGGTTGTGACCGGCAGTAGGGATATTTCCGGGTAAGGCGGTGGTGGTGGTAGCCTTGGACTCGATGTTGCCAACCTTTCAGTTTGCTTCACAGAAGTGTGGGCTTCTTCGATCCTCTCATGGCGTCTTCTCTCCGGTCTGATGTGGTGCTCTGGTCGATTCAGCTCCATGGGTCTACTCGGCATGAGATTCGCGTTGTTTTGTTGCATGTTCGCAAACTGTACGAGGACATCTTTGAATGACAGCCCGTTTGGAAGACCCCCCGCTTGGATTTGTTGGAGACGTTCTATCATCGCTTTTTGATTCTGAAATCAGTGTAATTAGTTTTAAATATTATAATGTACAATATCTAACAACACAGTCTTGACAAACTTGTTTGGTTAGGCACAGTATTTGTATATTAGATCATTTTTAACTTTCTTTGTAAAATATATAGAGAATGCATCAACACGGCAACACCAGCAAGAACTTGAACCTGCCTTGACTTGAACCTGCGACCTCTGGGCAATCGCCCCTCATTTAGGTTTGTGTAAGAAGGTAAGTTTTAATTGTTAACTGTTGTAATTAATGTTTTAAGTGTATTAAAAAAAATTTTGCCACTCCACCAAAGGTTGCAAGTTCGAATCCTACCTGTACTGATTAAATTTTAATTCTATATATCAATATAAATTTTAATAAAATTTACCTCAGTTTTAATCTGGGTTTAAAAAGTACTCGGACAAATAAGAACTGAAGAATTTAAAATCTCGGACCAATAAGAATTAGGTATCCAAAAAAACATATTCTTAAGAAAACGAACTACAAATTACAAAAAAGAATCATATGACGGAATCGATTCCCAGCAGTTACAAAAAATCGTTCAAAAAGATATGTGTATATTCTGTGTATAGCTGCTCAGTGTTAAAATCATTTTGGGAAAACCAAGCCATAAAAACTTATAAACTAGATGAAATTCTGTGATGTTTACTAGTTTACTATATATAAATTACATCATCAGCTATTGAGTAATATTAATCGATATAAAGAATATAAATTAATCAATCAACATCGATGTTTATTATAAAGTGTAGTCAACATTTAATAATAAAATAAAGTGTAGTCAACATTTAATAATAAAATAAATCCTAGACGTATTTCTAACGTAGTAAGCCTTTAATATCGACAAACAGTAGCTGACAAACTAATTCAATTGATAAAACAACCGCCTTGACCTCATTCAATTCGTTCTCATTCGATACTGAACTCGTTACTATGTAAATAAGTGAATGAAGTATATTTTATTGCTTTTAGAAATTTCGGAAAAACTGGAAGTGAATAAAACTCTAAATATTTCTAATGTAGACTTTATCAAGGTTGGGATGTTATCATAGAGTCAATGATAATTGAGAATAGTCAAATATAATAAATTATTATACGTAAATTAAATCTCTTAATTAAAGCTTCTCATTTGTTTCTATTTAAAACTTGTTTAGCTGTTTTTGGTATAAATATAAAAGTTACTTACCATATCCAAATTGTTGAATAACATATTGAGGTTACTCAAACTGTTCATACTATCCACTTTGGGAGCGATCGGTCTTGGAGTATTCATCATGCTAGGGTTGGCGATGGGCTTCATTCGTCTTCCTCGACGAGGAGTTATTTCGGGATTCCTTTGTCTATAATCGGCTATAATTGATTTAACATCCTTAGTCGGCCCTTGACGACCCATAGGCATGCCGTAACTGGAAGGTAATTGTCCATTCATATCTCTTGGAAAACCTTGCAAATGTCCTGGTATCATCATCCCTTGGGGGAAAAGCTGGCTTGGTTTAGGCATGGATTGCAAATGAGCTGCCTTATCATATGGCGGTGGCAGCCCTGACATTGGATTGAAATGTGACGACACTGGCATGATGGGCGCTTGCATGATGGGATTGATCATCGCAGAACCAGGCTGTTTGATGGCTAAGCCGGATATCTCGTCACTCTTGTCGATAGCCAAGTGTTTAGCTTGATTAAGATAATCGAATGGATCTGTTCGTTCGCTTCCGTTGACATCAGCGCTTTTCTCGAACGACAGCACTTGCTTTCGCCTTAAGAGCCGGAGTAAGATTTCCTCTTTTACTTTCTTCAAATGCAGAATATTATTCCATTCGTGTTCCTTCTTCTGTGCCAGTTCACGCAGCGTCTGAATTTCTGATAGAAGTTGTTCCGTATGCCTTTGTATTTCGTCTACATTGTTTTTGGTGGCGGTCTGTATGTAGTCATTTATCATAACATCATGTTGGGGGAACGTTTTCTCTACTTCAGCGCAGAGCTTCTTCAGGGGAGATTCAGTATCTACTTCTTGGCTGGCCCGTCTTTTGTTCAATTGTTCCTCCTATAACAATGTATTGAAAATTGTGGTAAAATCACTACGAACAAAATTAATAATATTTATTCAATGCATGTGTTATAACATTCAAGAGTTTTTGGTTGATCGAAATGTGTGGAACTTGGGTCATTGACTCATTTGCAGGGTTGATGTTATAATTTATAAGTCAAACATTGTTAAAATTTATTTAAAAAGAGCAACTGTTGAGTTTCTGGCCAGCTCTTCTAAGCAGAACAGCATTCCGAGCTGGTGGTAGCTTACTCACAGACTGACTATACTGACCAATTTAATGTAATTGACGATTCAAAAGTGTGTGTAAATGCCTACTTGAATAAAGATATTTTGAATTTTTTTAATTTTTGTGCTTTTCAATGGAGCCATATGCTTGTGTTTATCAATCAAGCCATATGAATGATTTGTAAAATAAAAAAAAAAAAAATGCTAAAACTCATAATATAAAAACAGAAGTTTTCTTTAAAGATGTTGGGGTTTGAAGTAATGGACATATCTGTAATCTTCCACCATCAATCTAAATTGTGATCTTATCTTTATAAATATGAAATAGAATCTCGTAGGTCCGGGATAAAGTTCTCTGTCTTATTAATTGTTACATATGAAATAAAATGCTTCCATGGCTATGTATAAAAATGTAGCCTGCAGTACCTGAAGGATCTTCAAGTTAGCGATTGACGAATGAAAAATCGCTTGCAGGGGGAAGAGCGAAATGTAAGCTGGTTTTATAAAGTAGCGAGATATTTTTTGTTATAAATCTTTTATTCTACTTGGAAAAATCCAGAATCGGTAGAAGATGTAGGTCACTCTATCCCATTTAAAACTAATTTGATCGATGTATTTATGAATATACATAATACTTAGAATTACCCTTTCTTATTGTTGTCTAAATAAATCACACATAGAAACAAATGAAAGTTCACACACAATACCATAACACAAAACTATTATTAAATATATTACCTTAGAGACATCCCCATTAATAGTCTGTGTAGGTTTAGGTTCCTTATTAATCTGATTAACAAGCTGCACTTCTGTCATTTCAACATCAGGGGATGCTGCCTTCTCTTCTACTGCTAACTGCACTACCTTTTGACTATCCTCAATTTCAATAGCTACCGACTCTGGCTCCTTGACTATAATAGGCTGCTCTGTAGCCTTCTCAGCAGGCTCCTCATTTAATTTGGGTGCCACAATATTATCTGTAGCCCCATTCTCTTCTGTGTTCTGTGGGCTCTCTTTTTTTAAATCATCTGTAACTATATTAGTTGATTTAAGTTAAATTATAATAAACATATATCTTTTTTTATATTATGAAATGTTGAACATTACTATTAACTAACCAAATATGATATTAGTTATAAGTAATATAAGGTTTATTTAAATAATAAAATACAAAATAATTAAGTTACCTAAATTATACAAGTATAATTAAAATACTTGGGAGTCAGTTCACAATATTATGTAAAAGCTTTTTTTTTTTAAACAAACAAAGTATGGACATATAGAGTAATGTTACATAAATCGTAACTGTTTAAAAATATTGTTCAAAGATTCAATAAAACACAATTGCTCACTAGCAATAATCAGTTGCATGACTATTGACCTTAATTTAGGCAATAAATTTAATAAAATTAAGATATCTTAAAATTTAACCTAGTTAAGTTCATCAGAAGTGAATGTAAAAAGGACTAAAGTTAATAACAATTATATATTAACTTTTAATAATTTCATTAAATGGTTTATTTCTAAATTTATGTATTTCAATGTTTGTAATTTCATAATTACCTATTTACATTAATAATAATATAGTAATTCAATATACAAATAAAATGGACATATAGTGTTGATAAATGTTTATCAATTTGGGGAGTGTTCTTAAATTATTCATACAAATTAATCTTATTTTATTTTTTTATTAATTTTTATTAGTTACTTGCAAAGAAGTATCAGAATCTTAATTATCTATCTATTACCTTAATTATGATTTTAAAAATCCAGCATAATTATTATGCCATACAGTTGACAAAAAAGGTTACATAAGATTTTACTTAGGTAAGAATTTTGTATTACAAAGTAAAATTTCACAATTACTACATCGATGTTAAATAGAAAAATAAAAACTATACTCTGTTATAACCTATAATTGTAATTAATTTTGAACAATATCTAATCTCGTTGTAACTAATAAATTACTACTATGTAGTTTTAATGAATCATGAGAATCTAGAATATTTTTAATGAAAGTATATGGAGTTACCTTCATTACTTTCAGCTGTCTCTAAATGATTACTTTCCTTTTCAGGCTCAATTACTGATTCTTTGGCATTGTCATCACAGATTTCATCTTCTCCCTTATCGGGACTTTCGTCAGGCAGTTCAACCTTCACACTCACTTCCTCGTCAATTGACAAGGGATCTATTTCATTTTCGTTGGCTACCTCCGACGCAGGGGATACTTCGACTCCTACCAACTGCTCTTTCGGAGATTCCACTAACTTAATATCTATATCGTTCATGTTTATTTACATACTTCCGAATCACAAATCACAATGTCAGCATGCCGCACAGTTCATTGACTTGATAATCATCAAACTAATCATTATTACTTTTATCTTCACAACACCTAGAGAAAATGATATACTTTGGATATAAAATTTATAACATAACAGAAAAGCGAGCACTTTAAATATTCAAAATTTCTTATCCATATTGGGAGACTTCACCGTTCAACAGCAATTGAAGCCATGAACTTATGGCCTTAGGGTCAATATGACCAGTTTGACATGAACCTAAGATATTACATTTAGAAATGAGATTGCACTGTTCGTGTTACATCTCTTTATTGTGTGGAAAGTATTCGTTTTTATATATTTTATTAAATATTTTTAGAAAAATATTCCCTTCTCGAGAAGGACGCAACACGCAATCACAGATACAAAATGTCAATTTGCTACTTTATTTTGGCTATAAGATAAAAAACTTTCATAATTTTTTTTTTCATTATATATAACTTAAATCAAGAAACCATATTTAAAATGACTTGTTATTCCAAAAACGAATTAATTAATGAATTATTGTTCATTAAATAATAATATTATTATTTTCATTAAAACTCGTCTAAGCTTTAGTGTTTGAGATGTCCACAGAAATTCTTATTATTTTCGGTTTCCTTAAATTAAATTTATTATTTAACCTTCATCAACGTTTCATCGAAACAGTAATAAGTAGAATAGTATATCCAACATTTCAAAATGTAACTTTGCCGTTAATAGCTTTTATGAGAGGAAAAATCTATTTTTATTTTTTGTTTTTCATATCATACCTAAATTTTATTTTTAAATTACCTATTATTTGAATTTTATAATAAGGATCTTTATTTTGAGTACGGTTTAAATCGATTAAACAACGCTAAGTAATCAAACAATCGATTTTCATCATATTTTTTATGCAGGCCACACTGACGTTATGATGATGAAATTTAAATGAAAAAGCAAATGGCTGACTAGCAATCGACGTTCTCGAATTCGCATTTAAGAATCCGATGTAATTACATGAATTATGCGCAATCTATGATCATGATTAGCAAAATAGAGCTACTAAAGCAATAAATAATTAGAATAATTATATATTGTTGGCCAAAAGCCACTGAAATCTATCAAAAAATAATCCTACCTAACCCGAATTAGTATTTTGCAAAATAAGAACCGTGCCTTCGACGGATCCATGTCCGTTTTTTGTTGAGGTAAGTTCTTTTGTTTATTTTGTCAGTAGTATTTTGTGAATCGCTTCATTTTATTGTAAGGTGATTTGTTATTACAATTTATTTAATTGGTATTTTATTTATTTTTTTAATTAACTGGAACCCGTGAACCATAGTGACCTTTAGTGTAATATTTGGTAACAGTATTATATAAAAAAGTGAATAATCTAAATAAGTATGTTCCATTTTTAGTTGATGTGATGTGAAGAAACTTCTGGGCGGAAGCCGCCCTCAGCTACGATGGAGCGGAGTTATGAGAAAAGGCACAATAAGCATCACAAGGAGAAACACAAGAAGCGCGCCCACAAGAAGTACAGGAGCCACTCCGGTACACACGAACAGTCATATGCCACTAGTAACTCGGTGAAACCCTTGGTGGAGTACTCAGATGTCAGTTCAGAAGACCTCTCGGCCCCGGAGGCCGGCGAGATAGAGAGTGAGGCTAGTTCCATAGGCCGGCACATTGCCGACGACCTGGATAGAACCAGAAAATCCCACTCTATACGCACTTTCCTTGACAACAAAATATCTGTGACAACTACGAATCGAAGGGTTGCTGAGGAATATGCTCTCGCTCGTGATTCTTCTTCAGTAGCAAGGAAGAGGCGTGGGGTAGAGTATGAGGAGACCGTACCGGATTTTGATGACCACTCCAGATATAAGAAGAAGAAAGAGAAGCGTAAAAAAGACAAAAAGAAAAAGAAGAAGAAGTCCAAACATAGATCTCGGTCGGCAAGTCTGGAGAGTCTCTCTCCTGGTGATATTGTACCAACTTGTACACCAATCCGACCAGTGAGTCCACAACGGTACACCCAGGTGCCAGTTAGTGAATGGGAGAAAGGTTCCTCTCCATTGCGGAATGGATCTTGCTCCCCTGTCTCACCCTCTACACCACCATTGCGGCATGAGGTCTCCCCTCGACACCGCCCCATTCACCGCGAGCCTTCCATGCATACTGCTATTCCGTTCTCACCACATCAAGAGAGGTCTCCTATTGTCAGGTGAGACCAATCTATCAATATTAGTTACATCAAAAATTATTATCAAGACTGTTATTGAATCGTGATTTCTTAAAAGGTTTAATTTAAAAATAAAAAAGTAACATTTAAATATAAAAAAAAAGTTTACCAATCATATACATTCTTATCTCTTATATTATGTAATAAATGTTTTTAAACATATTACAAACAATTAATATAACTATCTTTTTCCTGTTGCTTGGTTGGTTTGTTGTTAAATTATTTTTTATCATGAGTTTCTCTTCTGGAAAATAACTTTTAATATTTAAGACCATGTTTTAACATTTGAAAAGTCAACCAAGAAAGTTAGTAAAATTAAGTTATCTTTATATATGAAGTTTTATCTTACTGCTTAAGATAGTGTCATTTCTAATAATTTGCACTTTAAGAATAAGATTACATTGCATTTATATATTTAATTTCAATGTTTTAAAAAAGTGAATACCTATGTACAAAGAAAAATGTTACACTTAAAAAAATATAAGGAACTAACTCCTAAGATCTGCTAACTTCAGGATCATTTTGGCATGATATCATATTATGGTTATTATTTGTAAATATATTATATTATTGTTTTAGCATAAGTGTATGTATGTATAATAAATGTGCTATTTTTTTATGCTAACAGTATTGATTTGTGGTGAGTCAATAAAATAATGGAAGTAAAAATTACATATAATAATGATATTTACAATGTATGTAGATGATTTAGTGTTAGCATTACATTGCATTACTCTAAGTTATCTTAAAGATGTTATTACTTCTCTAAAATACAGAACAAGTTTTTTTTTAATATTGTATCTATATTTTATTAATAATTTTAATTTTATTAATTAGTAGCCATAGAATGTTATACAAGCAATGTAAAAAATTAAGCAATGTTAAAAATATTTAGCAGGAGAAGACCAAAATCAACCACACCCCATACTCCCCTCGCGCCTCCCTACCACGAGACGGTGACCATCGATTCCGACACAGAACAGGACTACGACCGACGACGTGACTACTGGCACGAACATCGTGTGTCCACTGAAGTTATGGTTATATCTGGTATGTTTAAATATTTAGATTTTTTTTTTATTACTTCTTGAAATTTCTTTACAATAATAGTTTTTCCCACATTATGTAAATAATTTATGTTGAATTGATTTACAAATGGTGTTCGGACCTTAAGACGTGTCGGAATGCATTTGAATTATCATCTGGTCAGACGTTAATAAATTACATATTCCTTGTGCATATTAGAGTGATAATATAAACATTAAACGTTTTTATAATATCTGTAATATTCTGTTTTAAGTTTGGTAATATTTTAAATTTATAATACAAAGACTACACAAGCTGAATCCTCCCTAGACTCCCCGGTCCACGAACCCCGCTCCCGGGAGTACAGCCCGCGGCGCCATCGCCGCCGCTCTCCCCGACGCCGCCGCAGCAGGGAGCGGGAAAGACACCGGGAAAAGCCACATCATCGGTAAGTTCGGATTCTTTAGGGTTTGTTGTGGAATTTCGTTGTTATAGCATAATATGTAGAATATTAATATTATAAAAGCATCAAAATGTGTTCGCCAAATTGGTGGGGTTGAAGGGGTTTATTGTTTTTAAAAAGATATATCTTGTATGGATTATAAAATACTATGATACATTCCAGGTCGCACAGTCGTAATTCCCTGAAGCGTCGTCGCTCGGGGTCTCGCACCCGGCGCCGCTCGTCGTCGCCGCCACGACACCGTGCACGACATGATCAACTCCCCAGGGATAGACATAGGTTAGTATAAGGCTGAGATAAATTGTAGATAGATTTTTTTAAACGATTCAAATCTATATTTTTATTTATAATTTTTGTTGTAATATGTTCATGGTCTTATTATATACGCCTGTAGTATAATAGATATTTGCAAAATATGTTAATATAAGGGAACGTACCCAAACTACGTGGCCTATTTATAGGGGGGGGGGGGGGGGTTCCTTAAAATATTACGAAGCGAGGGGGGGGGGGTTTAGATTATTGTCACGTAGTCGAATTCTAGAGAAGGCAATTTAAGCTACTAACATTTAATAAAGTCTGCTTTTCAGGCTTCTTTGAAGTCGTGTGATACATTTTTGTGCAATAAATGCCGTCCCAATAGTAACAAACATTAAACATTATTTTTATTTGTTTCATTTTCTGCGTTTGGGATGATAAAAATTTACCTTTGCTATACTACGTAACATTTGGGACAGGGGGGGGGGGGTCTTATCACATACTACGGATGGTCACCGGGGGGGGGGGAGGGTGTCGAAAAATTTAAAAATATAGGTCACGTAGTTTGGGTACGTTCCCTAAGACATCACAGTTAGTCAGTTATAAAATAACTAGAAAAAAAGTGTTTAAACTATACCATTAACTATAATCTGATAAAAAATAATAAGCAATGAATATTTTTTTAATTTAAAGTATAATGATTAATTTAATTAGTATTACTATTCTTAAAGTAATGAAAATAATGAAATTAATCAAACAATCTTCTGATTCTTTTCATTTTATGAACTACAGAGTTAAACACGAGTCCCCGAGTCCTCCAACAGTGTTGCAACGTAAAATTGACTTTAAGGAGAAGATTAGTGATACAAGCCTGTTTGCGGAACTAGTTAAGGACAAACATAAACGCGCCAAAGTTAGTAACACCTTTTTTAATTGTTTATTTTTCACAATTTTATTTTTGATTGAATACTAAAAAAAAGAATCGCCTCTTCTAAGACCATAAAATGAATACATACAGAAATTACAAGAAATCCTGGAGCAAAAAGAAGAGTCCCAAGGCGCAGCTTCAAGTAGTGCGTCTGTTACCAATACGGACGCGCCTACGGACGACTTGACAGACATGCCAGATAGCACACAAGTAATTGTTATAATAATACTTAATGTTTATACATTGTCTGTTGATTTTAAGACTGTGTTGAGCCTATGTTTCTATAGTTATTAGAAATAGTACTTGAAATGTAGATAAACATGTTTATTTAAATATCTATTCCAATCTCAAAAAACAATCAATTCTTGTTTTATATTTTATACTAAATATTTTCATACAGAGTTCAAAAGAAAATGGCGAGAACTCCAAATCGGATGTAGTTGACATTCCGATGCCAGTACAGAGCTCAGATGAATCCAACCAACAACAACCTGAACCTCATTCACTGCCTCAGGAACCAGACCCTACTCCAAATGGAGAAGCCACTGAAAGTAATAGCTCAGAGGTGAGATAGGTTTAAAAAAGAATAAAAAAGGTCTTTAAGAATTTGAAAACATAGTTTGTTTTTAACATCTACTTGATACGACACGACACGACATGAACTCTCATCAAAATATGAATATGTCTTTTATCTAGTCACAACAGAAGGCATCAGTCACGCCGCCTGCTCCCTTACCAAGTGCCACATCTAACCTGCCGCCATTGCCAAAGGTAGGCGGTAGCGTGGTTGAGGGAGTCTTCATGAATAGCCAACAACCCCCGCCGCCCAAGCCTAAGAGCCTTACAAAGCTTCCTATGCCGCCTAATACCCAGGTACTAAAGATTTTAATTTGACTTATTAAACAGTTTCCAGTTACAGTTCCTAACTCTTGGTTACGAATACTCGGGTTCTTGATAAAAGCTTAAAAAAATATTTTGAAATATTAAGTCACTTGTTTTAACCCAAAGTATTAAAAAATAAAACATAAATTGTTATAAGAGAGTATTTTAATTTTCAGGTCGAGGACTTAAAAACATTAGCCAACGATAGTCCTTTAAGCACGCCATCGCCCAGTCCCGTAAAAAAATCGGAAAAACCAAAGAGAACTGGCATCATGAACCTGCCAATGCCACCGGGTGAGTGCGATGATCCGTATATCAATAATAATAATACAACCTAGCATCCTGGTGTGGATCTTTAAGTGTGTGTGCGTGTCCGCAGTGATTCCTGGTTCGGAGGAGTTGAGTGGCGACGAACTGGACGGGTCTACGCCGCCCGCGCGCCCGGCGCACCGCGACCAGTACTCACACATGTTCAGCGCGAGACGACACAGCGATGTATGTGACATATTACGGACGCACTTGATATATAACATTATAATTATTTAATGTTTTAAGTCTTCTGAATCCATTTAACTCTGATTCCCAAATTACATTTAAATGACTACTAATTGTAATAGTATTGAAATATTGATTTCAGATAAAATAATCTGTTTTCTGATATAGTTAATATTGATGTTTATTTGTGTACTTTTGTAGGCGGGATCCAAACTGAAAAGGCCTCGTATTCTAAAGCGTCGTGGTTCCAAGGTGGTGCCGGTGGCGACGCCCACGCACCACGCCAAGGATTGGGGAGAGAAATGTGTTGATGGCTTCCAGGTAATATATTGAATTGTAAAAATAATAATAGTAATTTCTGTATATTTAAAATTTAAAGTAAAGTGTTAGACAGTAAATATTCTGTTAAACTTTTCAGGTAATTACTCAAATAGGTGAAGGAACATATGGTCAAGTTTACAAAGCTCGTGACAAAAATACGGGCCAACTTGTAGCACTTAAGAAAGTGCGGTTAGAAAATGAAAAGGAAGGTTTCCCGATCACTGCGGTCCGAGAAATTAAGATATTAAGACAGTTGAACCACAAAAATATCGTAAATTTACGTGAAATTGTTACCGATAAACAAGATGCTATGGACTTTAGAAAGGTAAAATTTCTTTATTAATAAAATTGAAAGATAGTTAATAAAAATAAGTATCACCGTTTTTTTTCTTCCTTCCAGGACAAAGGTTCCTTCTATTTGGTGTTTGAATACATGGACCATGACCTCATGGGTCTATTAGAATCAAAGATGGTGGACTTCACCGAGTCACACAATGCTTCTATAATGCGGCAGTTGCTAGACGGACTCGCGTACTGCCATCGTAAGAACTTTCTTCATCGGGATATCAAATGCAGCAATATATTGATGAATAATAAGTGAGTTTGTATCAGTTTACATTGACCTGTTTTTTCCTATTACATATAATTACATACTTGTGTGGCATTGTAAATTTTTATTACGTAATTATTTAATTATATGTTAAAATAATGTTTTCTGTTGTGTCTAAAATTTGTTGTTACAAACATTACAGAGGTGAAGTGAAGCTAGGTGATTTCGGTCTAGCTCGTCTGTGGTCAGCGGAGGACCGAGCCCGGCCCTACACTAACAAAGTGATCACTCTTTGGTATCGACCGCCCGAGCTGCTGCTGGGTGAGGAGCGCTACGGACCCGCTGTCGACGTCTGGTCCATGGGCTGCATACTAGGGGAACTGTTTCTAAAGCATCCATTGTTCCAGGTATTTACTACTTATTCTATAAATATATTCTTAATGGGATTGGTATATTGTTAATATTGCAATACATTTTTATAAACCATTTTTTTTTTTTATCAGAAACAAGATTTTTTATGGAATTTGTAATATGTACTTGTGTGAAATATAACATTTATTTTTGTACATTTTAAGGCCAATATAGAAGTGATGCAACTAGAAATGATATCGCGAGTCTGTGGCACACCGGCCCCCGGCGTGTGGCCCAATGTGGTCAAATTACCCTTGTGGCACACACTACGTCCGAAGCGATTCCACAAGCGCTGTGTAAGAGAACAGTTCGCCTTCATGCCGCCAACTGCACTGCAACTATTGGATCGTATGTTGGAACTGGATCCAGACAAACGCATTACAGCCGAAGATGCCTTGAAGAGTGCCTGGCTGAAAAATGTGGTGCCGGATCAGTAAGTTTGAATTTTAAACTGATACAAAGTATTGCAAATGATAAAAATGTATTTAATGTTTTCAAACTTATTTTAGAATGCCGGCTCCAGAGTTACCAACCTGGCAGGACTGCCACGAGCTTTGGTCAAAGCAACGCCGTCGACAGCAACGGGAGCAGGAACAGGCGTCCAAGCCGAAATCCTATTCTTATTCACAGGATGAAAATTCCGAGTCTAGTTTCAAAAGTGAACTCAAACCAGAGACTAACCAAGAAACTGTGGGACAGGTTAAATAGTATTTGGAGTATTATTATTACGGTTATTACCGGTAGTGGAGTGCTTTGACACTCAGTGAAGTGTTTGGGTCAGGTACTGTTTGGGTCAGTTGGTGTTTTAATAGTGAGAAGAAACTTAAAGTGCTTGTGCTTCAAGACTGTGGACTGAGCTTGTCTCTGCTTTTAAAGACAGCATGCCATGTTATTTGTAATAGTGGCATCTCGTCGTAACATTATTAGTGAGAATATAATATATTATGCTGATTATAATGATGAATGTTAAGATAAAAACAGTAAAATTGTTTCAAGACCATAAATACTGCCACAGATACAATATATTAAGTTTATTAAAAAAAAAAAATTAAGTTTTAAAGTTAATTTAATTGTTCACCTGACTAAGGAGACATTTAAATAAACCTTTTGCTTCAACATGTAAACAAACTGTGTTTATTATATTTTATTTAAAGGACCAGTGCAGAAATAGCGTCTGAAATTTTCAGTGGGTTGCATTTTAATATTTTTATAAATGACGTGAATAATTAGATCGCAGCATGCTCTACTAATATGAATAGAAATTGCATAAAACATTGATTTTAGAAATCGCATTGCTGTAAGAACCAAAATTGTATGATAACCAAAGGATGAAATGGCGCTAGTTACCTTGAAAATGTCAAACTGTATAATAGCTTTTTGTATATAATGATGTAAATATATTGTATAATTATTAGTTAAGAGCAATTTTGTTATTGGTAGGAAGTTATTCTTTGCATCTTGTTGTATGTTAAGTTATTGTGTTGTTGGCTGAAGTAAATGTTATGAGAGAAAACATTGATATTCAAATCTATTGAATCATGTATTGAAAAACATTATTTTAGGAATTTCAGTTTAATAATATCTATTTGATACAATATTTTTTGTTTTATGGTTCCTTTCGTTCTATTTGTCCATTAAAAATGTCTCATAAAATTTGGAAGACATGGAGTCTATTGGATTTTGTTTGACATTTGTTTTGTACAGGTTATGTTAAACTAAATTTTCTAGATTAATAAAATATATTTCACTATCTTAGAACAATAATTAATTATTGTTTGGGAAGTATGTAAAAACATTGAAAGTACTGGATTTTCCTACATAGCTACTATGCTATACTTATACTGTCAGAATAAGTAATAATTAGAAGTCAAATTAATTTATTACTAATAACAAATATTTTATCACATTGTATAAACTGTAAAATTTGTGAATGTATATATCATAATGGAATTGATATAATTTTTAATTTTTTAAACATTAAACCGATAATAAAAATGTTTCTATGAACTGACTTTCCCTCGGCTTTCAGTCATGTTTCTACATGAGATACAAAAGAGTTAATAAGTTAATTGAGAAGAAAAAAACAATCATTCACAAGAGAAGAATTATACTTTTATTATTAGATATCAACTTATCTATTTGACTGGGAAAATGTATTTTTAATTATTTTAAAATATAAAGAGATTCTTAAGTCTGCTGTGTGCATATAAAAAATAATCTTCCCGAATAATTTAATTATATTTTAGGTTTTTTTTTACAAGATTAAAACCTGTTCTCTTCCAAGTGAATACAAGTGTCTTAAAATGGTCCATTTAAGTTAGAAAATCATGCAAAAGTAGCAATAATATATAAAAAATGGAGCCACAACCTTGTCCTGAACAACATAAAAGTTACAATGAAATTGCTTTTAAAAAACTGAATTGTTATAAATGTTATATAGGACTAGTAATTTATAATTTTGTGAAATTCTCTATAAATGGCATAGTTTAACAAAAATAATATTCATAGTCAAATCTAAATAAATTGTACAATACAATAATGTTGTTGATATCTTTTATATTGATTGATTCTCTTCCATAATTTGATTCAAATATCTGAATCATTTAGTTGAAATAAAACAAGTTCCTCATATAACCACATTTCTCTAAGACTTGTGTTCAGATAGCCGTGTATATATATAATTATGAGGCATCTGTTCTCAAATAATCCGGAGTTTGGAAGATGCTTGGAATTTGAATAAATTGGAAGTCATGTAGACAATCTTGTAGACAGTAGCTAAATATATATTTTTATTAGATTGATAGATATATTTATATACAAATTAGAGTATCATTGGTGGGTAATGTGTACAAACTTGGTATCATAATACTGTGACCTTTGAAAATAAGACATAATATGTTGGCTTTGCCATTGTATATAAGGCAGGGATTAATTGATTTTTTATCGTAAGACTGAAAGTAGTGTCGCCTAACTCTGGATTGTTTTGTAAAAATGTACCTAATTTTTTTATAAATAAAGTGCAATGAATTATGGCTTTTATTTATTTTTTCCATTGTATAAAACTATTGGATGGTAAAATGTTATATAGGGGTATGGCACAAAACGAAAACACAACATATTAAAAATACATATATTTCATAAATTGCCTACAAAGGAACTGGCTTAGAATAAATAAGGCACTGGCCTTGCATCTACTTATGGCCAATTGAATGAAATATACATTTATTTGTATACTAAGTAACAAGTTCTGGTAACCCTTTTTGGTTATAAAAATCACTTGACAATAGTCTAGAAGCTTTATTTCTACACTTATTTAGGCACCTTCGATTCAGCTTGCTAAAGCTAATGAGTCTTTAATGTTTCGGATTTATTTAAGAATCATCGTGTTTATGGTAATAAATTTTGTAGAAGTTATTTTCATTCATTAAAATATATTCGCATACATATTTAATTGTAATTATTAACACATTTCAATGAAACATCATGAATTTATGGCATATATTATACTATGTAAGTACTTTGTACGATAATATTATTACTAATTTTAAATAATGAAATATATTATTTTTTTAAATGGAATAGTATAAAAGTCAAGCTATTACATAATTTAAACAATCACTGTTAAATGCTGCATTTAATAAAAATAATAATAATAATCAACCGTTTATAAATGACCATGAATGACAAGTATTTAGGAAGTTTTTACCTATTATTGTATCCTAAATAAAAACAAGTGACAGTTAAACTTTTCGGACGCCATTCGTAATTTATTGCTAAATATTCTTTGTGTCCAAAAAGTCTCACTTCAAATATACATTAACTTTAAATAAAGTAAAAAGACACTTGTCCATGGCAGTTACAAAAGTTACGAAGTAATAAGAATAAAAAAACATTTAATTTAAGGATTAACGGTGGCTATCCTGTTAACTTACTTTATACCTTTTATACTTCAATACTGATTTCTACGGAGAGGCCACCTGGAAAGTAAACAAAGGTAAAGTAAGTTCAGCTGGCGAATTTACAAGATTAGGAATCTATGTGAGAAATAAATGTTTGTTGTTTACGAATGTAAACTACTGCAACCATAATAACTATAATATAAGCAGATGAATGGGGATAAGCTACAAGTAATAAATAATAAAAAAAACATCAGGGCTGCCAACATGCTAGACTAAAATAAGAGTATAATGACTTACTACGAGTAGGTTGCCGCTCTTGGCGCGCTGGATGGCGGGCTGCGTGCCCTGGGTCACCTCGATGGTCCCACCTTGCTTGCCGTTCACCAAGTTGTGTGCAATACTGAATCATTACATTTTATCAGTTTGAATTACCATTAAGGTCTCATATAACGTATATATTTTGAAAGAATATAAATATAATTGATCGATGAACTTACGTCCTGGTATCCACGATCTCAATCATATCCGGTTTTTTGGTGTAGTCAGTGACAATAGTTAGCGCTTCAATCAAGTGCGTCACGGAAATGATGAGGTCACCCTGCGAATAGGAAGATAGCTATGTAATTTTAAGCAAGAATCGTTTATTCATCGTAAAAAACTGTACGACATATTTCTTATACCGTTGAAAATTAGAAACATTATTTTATTTTTCAATCAAATTTTGTTAAGCCCAGCTTTTAATAATAAGTAGGTAAATATTTATAAAGCGGATGACGCGCATTACAAGTAACAAGACAGATATAATATTGATACACCCCAATGTTTAATAGTCCAAATAAAGAAATTGTTTTTTATTTGACGATAACATATTTAGACATGTGCCTCCGCACGTTAGCTTCCCGACTCACCTTATCCTTCTTCAAGTCTTGCGGCACCTTGACGAGTAACAGTCCGTCGCTCTCCGTGGTGACGACGACCCGCAGACGCTCCAGCGGCAGACGGTGCTTCAGCTTAAAGGTGCGTCGCGAGGTGGCGTCCAGCACGTACAGCGCCGCGCGGGACGCGAGCAGAGCGCGCGCGCGGGGCTTGTAGCCGCGACGGTCGTACTTCACCGCCGAGCACGAGTACTGGGGAGGGGGAGGAGTGGGCTATGAGGGCCACAGGCGTACGCAGTAACTCTTTGATGTTCTTATTTAAATGTTTTGTTTTGTCAATATATAACATTTTTCACAAAGAGCAAAATCCGACTTTTGTTTTTATGCTCTATTCGAAGAACGTGCACGAGGATGCTGTTGGACTCAAGGAGTTAGGCCTTCAATACTCACGATAAGGCTCTCTGTGGCGGGCCAGGCAGGTGAGGCTAGGAAGGTGTCTCTGAGCACGCGCTGCTCCTCTGTGAGTCGGTCGTTCACGAAGCGCTCTGCGATACTGCTGTTATAGCTGTTCTTCTTACCTAAGTATCGGTTTTGTGTCACATGATAATAAAAATTAATTAATTATTTTAGATTATCTATAAACACAAAATACAATTTAGAAATTTAAGAAAGCATTTACTCGGGCTGGGTGAAACTTAGGACCTCCAGGTGTTCGACACTTCCAACTGAGCTATCGTGTTTGTAGTCGGTTTTCATTAAATGGATGATAAATTACTTTTATTGTCATTCAAAATGGTATTCGGCACTCTAAATGAAATCCATTACTACTTTGATTGTACAACTTACCCTTAAATATTTTTTCTGCCAAAACTTTCAGCTCAAACTGCTTCTTGTTCTCAGGCGACAGAGCCAAGCGGTACTTCCTGCCCAAATGAAGTCGGTGAAGCTTGTGGAGCTGTCGTGAAGCGTCCTGACAAGTGGCGGGACATATGGGCCACGACATATCTAGAAGTTTCTTAGGCAACTGGGTTGAGATCCTCTTCAGCCAATGAACCTTCGCAATGGCGAGGAATCGACGATTCTCGACCGTTTCGGGGCCGTTGCGGGTGATAAAACCTGTACACAAATATTTTTCGATCGCTATTTTTGTTGTAGAATGCAATTTCACGAACTTTTTATAATATTCCATATGAAACAATTCGCTTCTAATTCTCTCCAAAACTGATAACTCGATTAAAATTTAAATGCAAAATATTTATCATAAATTTAATAAATAACCGATCTATATATCGGAGCACAAGTAACCTTTGATGAAGGCCCTGATGACATCGGCGGCCTTCCTCCTGCGTTCCTTCAGTTTTTGCGCCAGGAACCTCCTCACCCACTTTTGTATGACGATGGCGGCCGCCCGCATGGCGAGGTACCGCCGTCGTTGCTGGAACCCGCGCCAACGACTCTGGATGATGGTCGCGATGTCGTTCTTCTTGAGCTGGTAGGCGTCCTCTGTGTCGAAGAGCGTCTTCGGGAAACGGATGAAGATTTTCGTGCTGAAATTGATTTTGAGTTGCTTAATGTTTAGGTATTGACAAGAACGGGTCTCAGTCTGAGTAATTATTTCACATGAACTTATTGATAATCATGATTATTAAGAAACGAAGGATATTTTAGTTAAAGAAAAAAGGAAGAATCGTATATTGAATATGACAAACAAATAGTTTAAAATTAGATGTTATCTTAGACAACAACTGACTCTAGTCGCTTTTAATATGATAAACAAGATTATTGTGTTTAATTTTATATATCGCTATTAGGAGCCATAAAAATAGGAAAATATAATAAAGCAATTAATTATTTAAGGTGGTCTATAAATATGTTACCCGTGATAAGATTATATACATTTTTAAATACTATAGAATGAAAAATCATCAACTCTTTTTTAACTTATTTGATTACTTTAGGATTTATTTATGGATAGGTACAGGCCAGCGAACGGTGGGTACAGCGAAAGGGTGGTACAGTTATGTGGGATTCGTCGAACGTAAATAGTATAGCTAACTCCATTTCAACAAAAATAAACGTTACCTAATATAAAAACAACCAACCGCCCCGTTGGTCGAGTGGTTAGCGCAGACGCCTAACGTGTCAATGGGGCTCGGGTTCGATTCCCGGTGGAGACAGGCATTTATGTGATGAGCATAGATGTCTGTGTTTCTGGGTTTGGTCGTTTAATAAATATATTCTCAGTATTTATATGTGTATTTCTATGTATTTGTATCGTTGTCTAACACCCTTAACACAAGCAAATAATATGCTTATTTAGGGGTTAGATCAATGTGTTTAATTTGTCCTGATATTATTATTATTATTAAAAACGAATACTGACAAAATTCATATCGAATCAAAGTCATATACCTAAAGTAAATATAGAACTGTAATAGCCATAAAATATTGCAAAATGCAATAACTGACAAGAGCCAAATCCAAAACTATTACAAAGAGATGAGGGCATCGTTTGAAGACAAATAAGAAGAATATTTAAAAGTAGGAGTTAAACAGAAGAAATAAACATATGGAAGAAACGAGAAAATGGTAAACGATAATTATACAGGGTTATTTGTAGTTAGTTTACCACCTCTTGCAGGCAGCCTCTTTACATCAATCCCAACAACATTTGTTCTATGACTTTTTAAAATTAATAGTTTTTTAAATTTAAATTTTCCCATACAAGATTGATTTGTTGTCTCCGAACTGGCATTAACTCTGAGCGTCAGTGTGGCGCCCGAGCTTTGACCTTTTAAGTATTTTTTACAAAATACAGAGTAATAAGTAAAAGAGGGAGCAAACATTTTTTTGTTTCGTTTTTTTGTGTTGTTTTATCAAGATTAGTAAAACTTGTAGAACAAATGTTATTGGGATCGATGGTGAGAGGCTGCCTGAAGGAGGTGGTCAACTAACTAAACATAACCCTGTATAAATATATTTTCTGAAATTATAAAACCACTTACTTGCCCATCCTGTATTCTTCCTTCTCGTAATGCAGCGCTTCAACCAACTTCTTTACTCCATCTCGAGCTGGACCTCGGAAATTGGGCCACGTCGCGGGGCTCAGGCACTTGTACCTAAAAATAACACAAAGAACTTTGAAACTGTACTATGGAAAAATTGTATATAAATTTTATTTTGGGGTTGGTTTGTCTTGGAATATAGGTATTAAAATTGCCATATAATGTGACCCTGACCTCTCCAAGAAGGCGTCGTACTGCCTTCTGTAGGCGAAACCCGCGCGCCTCACGCGGAGGTTCTCCATCAGTCCGAGGTATTTCACCTGGTGGGACACCAGCTTGTCGTCGAAGTTCACTGTCAAATTTTGGATTGGAGAATATAATATGTTAACGAGTTAACATTATTGTTGAAAATGGACGGTTTGTTTTAAACTCACTTGGCTTTTTAAAATCATTGGGTTTGATGCATCTGATGTAGGAAGGTTCCTTGCTGCTGAGGATCTTGATGAGCTCGTTGAGGGAAACCTTGAACTGTGTCACAGCTGTTTCAGGACGCTTCTTGCTCGAGAGGTTCAGGTCCTAGAAGGTAATTGGAAATTTGAATTTTGTCCGACTGCATTGTAGTTTAGTAAGATATGACATAACTTCTTGATTTTGATTGAATCATCAATCAAAGTCATCAGACCTTGAAGCATAGTCCCACGATGTTGTTTCCACTGGACGCCATGACGCTCTGGAGGTCTCGGAACAACAGGTCGTTGTTCTTCTCTATGAAAGTGTTCACGTTGTAGGTGACCTCGCCAGCGTAGTGGACTAGACAAAATTCCTAGTGGAAAAAAATCAGTGTAAAAATTTACGGCGAAAGAAACTTAGTGGAGTGCCCTCTTATTACGATACTGGCAAAAATTCGAATCTGCGGCCTTTGGGAAACCGTACAGTCCGTAAACCGTATACTATTTGAGCTACCGTAACAATTTGAAGAATTTAGCATAGCATTTACGGGACCATTTGCTTGTATCGTTTTATTTTTAATCCTACATATTTATTTATAACAATTAAGTTCTTAATTAAATACTAATATAAATGAAAAATCTTACATCTCTACCCATAAGTTTCTGTGTTTTGGTATCGACTTTCTTATGTGATTTGTAATGCGCGTGTCCATCCAGTCTATGCGATAGCTTATCCAAGAAACTTAGATCATTTGAATCCCCGGGACGAAGACATTCGTCATCCAGAATTGATATGATACCTGCAAAGGATAATATAGTTGTAGTGGTACAATGGTAGCGAAGGTAATCAGAAATTTAATGGTTGATAGTTACATCTGTTGTTCTAATATATTCTTGAAGTATAACTGCGTTACGTATATAGATAATCAAAGAACTGTTATCCTGATATTTGGAATTATTACACATATTTCTCATCCTATAAAAATAATAATACTCCATATATAGATGGCCTAGCAGTCATTTCATTGCAACTCATTTATAGATTTGTTTGACCAAGTCAGTACCATTCTCTCATAGAATATCAAATATTTTAACAGCTATTGTAGCTATGTTTTGTAAGGTGTTAGCCGCTAGCCCAATTACCCACCTTTCCCCCCTCCTTTTTCTTCTCAAAAGTGGCAACTTCCATAAAAACAACTTTCTTGAAAGAGATTTTTGCTTTACTAACCTCTATGCCTCTCCTCGATAAGGTCGCAAATGATGATGTTATTGAAGTACTCGACGGGCTCCCACTCGATGCCCTCCCGCAGATACTCCTCCTGCTCCGACTTCAGTGTGAGCTGGATGAAGAGCTGCTGCAGCTTTTCGTTGCAGTAGTTGATGCAGAACTGCTCGAAGCTTGTATGAAGTGAATTAATTTTAATTAATGTAAATTAATATGAACTTATAAATTAAACAAGCATTTGCAGCAGATTTTGTCTGTCTTAAACAAGGACACAAACATGTTTACTGGAAAAAATATTATCCTACCTATTCTTAGGGAAAATTTCAAATCCATAGATATCCAGGATACCGATGACTGAGGCCCTTGGATCTTTATCTTTGGGAGCCAACGAGGAATTGAGTCTGGAGACCAGCCAGCCAAAGTGTTTCTCATATACAGCCTTGGCCAATGCGTCTCTTGCATACTGTGCTTGTCCCAAGTCTAAGGGCGTGGTAACCACGTCCGAGCGAGCCTCGATGGTTCGGCTGGTTAGGGCTTCACGGAGCTTCGTGGTGTTTACTTTCAGGAGCTGAAGAATTTATTATAATGAAATATATTTTTTTTAGTCAAATATTAATAAAATTTTAATTACTTACATCAGCAACATTCTGGCTGTTAGGATCGTGATTAAGTATTTCGGCGTAACCCTTGTCGTTCTGCACAAACTTTATGTTTCCGAGATGCAAAATGCTGGCCACAATATCGAAAATTTCTCTTTGCTCATTGTCTCCAATCTCGATTACTTTCATCGCTTCCCGAACTACTCGGAACTGGTCTGAGTCATTTATTTTCTGGTTGGTTGACATCTGAGTGGATGGATAAATTTCAAATATTATTAGGTGTCGATTTATTATAAATATGATAATAACATGTGGTTGAAAACTCTTCTAACTATATTAAAACCTATAAAATACTTTTCCTACTTACCATGTCAGCTGTATATTTGTACACTTCTGGTCTTCCTTGCAGTCTCAATTTATTCAACAATTCCTGATCACCACCGGCTAGGAGCTGGTAAAATATGTGAAAGTTCCTTTCTCCAGACATTTGACTAATGACTCTAGATTTTTCTAGAAGGTAGTTTAAAATGTGACCGCCTTCTGGCGCACCTTCGTAATTGAACTGAATGTCCATGTATTTGCCGAAGCGACTAGAATTATCATTTTTGTTGGTTTTGGCATTTCCAAAAGCTTCCAAAAGGGGGTTGCTTTGAAGCAATTTATCTTTAACTGTTTCCACATTACGTAAGTGATTTGTTCGTGCTGCGATGTACTCGAGCACCTTTTTGGAGGCTTCAGTTTTTCCTGAACCAGATTCGCCTAAAATAAATAAATAAATAATATTTTATTTCTAAATTAGGTAAAAGATATTATCATTGCTTTTATGTTGATTTTTTATACATTTTTATATATACCTGAAATCAAAATGCATTGTTCTCTGTGTTCATACACCAAAGATCTGTACGCATTATCCGCGATAGCGAACCTGAAAGAAGATATCAATATGAAAAAAGACAAGTGGGTAACGTATAAAGTTTTAAAAGTGTTTTTACATTAAAAACCAGTTTTGGATGTAAAGTTGTGACTGTAATTAATTTAGTCAGTCTTTTAATTATTTATAATGGACCCTGGGTAAGGAAGTCATTAATTTCTATCCATTTTCTAGTAAGATAGAGCGATGTCCTCTATCAATGGGGATGAGGAGGGGGGGGATGAGGTGAAAATCTCTGTGTATATGTATGTGTGTTTATTCTGTCTTGAAAGTGTTACCGATTTGCTAGGTAGGGGTGGAGGGTGGCAAATCAGATTTCTTTAATATATTTTTGTAATTTAAAATTTTTGAGCATGGTTTAACATTGAAAGAGCAAACGCTGGTGATTTGTCTTTGCCGAATCTCGCTTCTAATGAAGATTTTAGACTTTAAAGTTTTTGCTAAAAGTTTTACTAGAGAATTGTATTTGTTTGTAATACATAAATCTATAACAACTGAAAAGCCACTTTTCTCGTAACCTCCTTGAAAAAGCATTTAAAAATCTTCTTCTATTTTTAAAACTTAATTGTTTTTTTTTTTTTTTACAATAGAAGGTAGTAGAGAGGTATACGATGTCCAGGGGCGGGAGAGAGGGGGCAGCCGCTCTCTCCCCCCTGTCACCTCCTCGGTACGCCCATGAATATCCATATAGTACGAATCTATCTAAAAACATTTATCGTATCATATATTTATAACTGCGATTATCTAAGATAGGATAGAAACGGCGAGGTTAAGTGGACTGAAAGTACATCGTGAAAAAAATGAATTGTTTGCTAAATATACCTACAGACACAAGACGTCCTTGGTATTACCACAATTAATGTATATATTTTTATCGAAGATACTAAACTTTCGAGCATTGATAACGCGATAACAATGTATAAAACAATCAAGATGTAACAATTTATGTTGGACTCTATATTAGTATTGGTAATATACGATATCATTTATGATTCGTAATAAAATATAAATAATATAATCCTTATGTTATCTTTAGTTTCTTTATTAAAAACTTGTCTATATCATGATTTTATTTGAAATAGACTATGTATAAAAGTGTAATGCTGGACTTTACCTATAACTTCGTGGCAGGTGTACCTACACGTAGGTACGTGCGTTTAATTTTTCTTTGTGTGAGTATTATTATAATCGATAATAATTACGGAGAAAGTCGATGATATCTTTATAATCGGTATCATTGCATAGCATTGTCATGATGTAAGCGTTTCAAAGATATCAGATATTTATCTTTCGCCATAAAATTATATTGTTCTGGTATAAAATTTTATAAGATACCTATATACTTTTGAGAATGCATTTGGTAATCCAATTAAATAAATATTCCGTCATGTTTTAGTTAATAAATCCACAATTAATTTACGAGCCAAAATGTTAATGGACCAGTTAAGTATCACGTAAAGGTAATTATCGATTTGATAATTGCTGTGACTTGTACTTATATTTATCATTGATAACATTGTTTTAGCATGAGGCTTGAAGTCCTACTTTGGTTCTGACTTGACAAGGTAGGAGATAACATTGAAACATACAAACACTCTTCAAGTTCGCTACTGAGAATAGCAATGTGTAGAATTGAAGGAGGTTATTAAATTGACACAACTTTGTTGCTGCTGTTGCTACCTAATATTCAATTTTATAATTTTAAACAATGAATATATGTAACCGGGGCTTTGACAAACACCTATATATAAATATATTGTTTTTTATTCAGTCAGATAACAAACCTCTTTGCGATTATTTGGCAAGTTGACATAAAATTGACATTAACAGTGTCAACCTAAAACAATAAAGCAATGTGATATATGGTGTGTAATGTTTGCGTAATGTGTGTATTTTTTAAATACTTTAATGTATTTCTAACGCATTACTAATTATATGCAAGTGCACAAATAATTAACAAGCCAAATTTATACAGCCATACAAACATCTGCGTATATCTTGTAACAAGGCAAAGATTTGCTTCTCGTATTATACTGCTTTCAGTAGACAAGGTGTGTTAAGAACTTACACATGCGGTGGAGCCTCAAAGAAGGCTTTTTTGTAGTACAGCTTTTGCTTCTCTTCCGTGTAGATGGGCAGGTTCTTGTAGGGGTTCACGGATATTAACACGTTCCCGATGTACGTCTGTTGATAAAGAAACAAAGATATATTTTCTAATCAGCACGCTAGCGGGGGTTGAGCTCCGCCCTTTGTCTTTTATAAAAACAATTCTAGTCAACTTATTCCATATTTAATATAATAAATAAGTATATGTCTATGACAATCCATTGTTAGATAGTGATTGTCTAAAGGAAAGTTATAGTTATTGTCTAATAATCTATACTTTTAATCATAATAGTCAATGTCTATTGCGATTCTGAGACATGGGTATGCAGCTCGAAAATTCCGTGATACAAGATGTTCCACAATGCCGAACATCAATCTTTGTAAGAGCATTCTGTCAATCCTACCCGTCTTTGAAAAACCTACGTTCTAGTACTAACATTTACATGCGCATGCATCGGCTAACATTTGATTTGCCATAAACTTCGTTTTGCAATAACTTTTTTTCTAGTTAAGTTTTTTCAAATCTGTCTTTTTAATAATCTGCGTCAAAGAGTTCGTGACACATCTGCCGATTTGAATAATGCGGTTTATTAGTGTGGACGTCAAGTCGGTCAGCAATTAGGTCAGGTGAATGGTTAAGAGCTTCGCTAACGCTCCGCTCAATAATTGCCATGAAAATCAAACCACCAAAATGTTAAACTGAACTTACATAAATAATATTTTCATTGAATCGTTTCTTTAAGTTGTCGATAAACGCTGCTTCTGATCGGAAGTCCTCCAGCAGTACGAAGTCCTGAACGCCGACACGGTCGCGGTGTTGCAGCGCGTGTTCCATTACGCCTTGCACGGACACCGGCCGCAACAGTCTGGTCAAATAAATATATACATTATTATATCATATATGATAACATACACTTTATATAATCTATGCTTTATTATATAAAGTTGAAGAGTTTGTTTTATTTTTCAGTGAAATATTTAGGAACCTTAGGTCATATTAGTTTTTTTTACGTTTAATATATTAATTGAGCAAGGTCAGATAAATTTACACTACCCGCTTAAGCAATATCAGAGCAAAATATCACAGAGTATTCCAAGACAATTCTGCAAAAAAAATATATTTTTTTTTTGAATGGTCTTTCAACTTATGTTTCTTACAGGATTTTGGTCAGTATTTCAAAACTATTGTCCTAAAAATTTTATATAGCCTCCGCGGACGGATATATGAATAATTCTAACATATTATAAATGTAAAAGAAGCCTAGATTTATATTCTACACATTAGATAATAGATATCTTAAAAATAAATTGTAGCGTAGATTACTCCTAGTTCCAACTCTATGTCTGGGTCTTCCAAAAGAGTATAATGTCCACATTAAATACAAATTCTGTATATTGCACTTCTGACGTAGGCGTGTCTACAATGACACCGCTAAAACATTGATAATATACTTGTTTTTATTTTAATTGCGGTCTATGATCGATTAATCATCATTCACTTGTCCAATGAAATAAACACTTACTAATATTATTATTGTTTAAAAAAGTGTTTCCGTAAATCTAATAACTATATACTCCTGGAATCTCATTTCTCTTAACACTCTCTATGTCAAATTTGATCAAATGATGCCGTTTTCAACAGCTACTTTTATAAAATAATAAAATATTATAATAAAATCTAATTATACGATATATTAGATTGGTTAGTTTTTATGTACTGTGAATATAACACTCCAAATGTTCTCGTAAATGTATGTGTGTATGTACCGTAAGATAAGCATTTTCTTGGAACATTCATCTCACATCCGGTTTTCTAATTTGATAAGATTTTATCACCACTAAAATAAAAAAAGACATATGTATGTACGTTTTATAATAAAGGGTTGGTAAAAATAATCAAAAATAAGATAATATTTTCAAAATAGTTGAATGTAAAAAATATATGTTTAGTCCAATAGTAGAGTTTTTTGGGAAAGGTAATAATGTAAATTCGCTCAGGTAAGAGCCGTTTGGGTAAAAGATAAAAGCATTGCCTGAGTATCACACAAATATGAATGGGAAGATATTGTTCACAAAAGAAAAATATCTCTTAAGCGTTATAGTTATAACATAAATAAAAGATAACGCAAGTACTTAAAAACTTTTAGTAAATTAAAAAAAAAAAACTAATTTTAAAACTTACCGTCTTTTTAATATCCTAAATAATAGACCACAATCCACCTCATTGTATCCCATTTTGACACACGAAACCTCTAAGGTCCAACGGGAGACTACTCAATAACTATAATTGTCATTATTAACTATACTCGGAAACATTATTAATGCGGTCATTCACGGATGTGATAAGCTTTTTTGCAATATTCATCAAATAAAAATAAACTCTGATAATGACTTGTTTGTTTTTATATTACTGGTAATGTATAAGCATGACAAAAGTAATATCAAAACATCTTTTGTTTAGGATTTTATTACCTAATGTTTGTTTGACAATCTTAAATCATTTGTTCTTGGTGTTAATGGGTTTTACAAATTATAATTTCATTTGTATTATTAAATTATAATTTCTTTTGGATTATCAAATTATATTTTTCTTTTGTATTATCATATTATAATATCTTTCGTATTATCAAATTATAATTTATTTCATATAATCGATATAATTAATTTTTTGGCGTTAAAGATTGTTCTTATAATCTGTTTATTATCTGTCACCTGTCGATTAAGTTTGTATTTTGCCACCGAAATGTTTGTTGTTAATTTCAACCAACAACATTAAAATAGAGGCTAGCTCCCTCTGATCAAAAATCAATGAAAACTATCTTTTTAATTTTTAAGTTAAATCTGCATTTAAAGGAGCCTTATTAAGAATTATACTATTAAATCTTTTTATTAAATATTAATATAAATGTTGTGTAGTGTTGTTATGTCTGTCTCCTTAATACGTAGCCATAATATTTAAATATAAAAATTACTTTGTTTATGAAAACTATTTATTATAAGGTTCTTTAGATAATGAAAGATAAATAGCTACTGTAAGTAAATTCAGACAATATTAATATACCATCCGAGACTTTCTTCAATCCTTTTTAGGATATTTTAGTTATTTTTTTAATATATAATAACATATTTTACAGCCCCGACATTTTTGATATAAATAAAAAATATCTATTAAGCATCTAGTCAGGTAAAGCTTATTTAAATCTGAGACAACAAAAGTAGCGGATTCAAATCAATGTCCGTATCGGATATTTTTTTATTCTATATTAATTTAAAACAATACATATCTGTTATTCACTTTTCTCTATTATTTATATATTATATTTTAAAGATATACTAGGGTTGGAAACCCTGCAGAAAACTCAAAGTAATTATAAGTAGAACACTAAATTCCGTAACATGTTACGTACACTAGTTTTGCTTAACTATTAGTTATAAATTGATAAAATATATAACGTAATATTAATTACGTTAGTGGTAAGTAAGTTTTATTTTAATTGGTACCAATTTAACGCATACTTATAGCACTATAGGTATTTATAAAAATATAGGTAAATTAAACTGTTTTGTCGGTTCCCTTGAGTAATTAAGCTGTGTTAGTTATAAGTTATTACTTATTGCTATACAATTTTAATTAAAAATGTACACTTTGGTAAATGACATGATTGACTAACACTTTAACATTTATAATTGTTTTTAAGCTTTCGTAATCCATAATTAGGTACTATTGTATATCTACATTTACCCAATTTTAATAAGTTCAACAACATAATCGCTATGTTCCGAGCTCATGTACCTACTTGTACTACAAAAATAATTTGGGAAATTTCCATTTCATTGTAATTTACGGTGACTTAACAAATCTCAAAAACAAACATTGATTTGAATTGATTATAATGCATTTTTTAAATTAATTATTCATTACGAATAATATTGGTTATAATCTAATGACATTTAAGTTATCGTATGTGTTCCAAAGAATAAAAGCGATAATCTTCAAAGCTTTTGATATTTACCATAATGTCAAATGGCTGGCATTATACCAAATACCACATTACATGTCTTACTTGACATATTTTTTGGCTTCTCCGTTATATTTTTTGGCAATGTTAAAGTGATTTATGGGTTTTCAACGAAATAAAAATATTTGTATAAAACTGCACATCGGTTTCAACTTGATTTATATTAAAAATAGGGTAAGATTATTTAACCGGATAAACCAATAGCGTCGGAGGATTCCTTTTCTAAAATGGCGTCTTGAACAGGACATAATGTCGCAAATTTCAAATCCTACAATGTTTCCTATACTGCGGTAATTACAGCTTTATTATATTTTTATAAGATATGATCTTGACTCCATTGTCTGTGACATAAGCCTCTTAAAGTAACAGCTAACTTTTAGTACCTACACCTAGCTTTTACTGTTAGTAAATAAGTTTTTGCTCGTTACAGATTCACAGGAAGATTTAGAAGATATAAAGATTTCTATAAGACCTTCTTGACGTTCTTTTTTATTAATATTAATTGAGCGATTCTTGACAGTTAGCAGAAATTTGGAGAGTATGTTTTTGCAATTAAAATATGTCTTTCTCTGTGTGTCACGAGCAAAAACTTATGTACTTTAGAAAGCTTATGTCACGGACTCTTTTACCTAAATCTTCAATTTTAATCAGAAATTATCATGCGATGCACGTAACCTTTACAGATTATCTTACTAACGAGATAACTACGGCTTCATTAACTTGAAAAGGTATTAATATCTAATTAAGGACATTTGAAAACAGTGGGTCACCTACATTAAATTCCCCTGCACGTATTAGTCGCTTAATTATCGGGAAAACTTCGAGGTTAACTTTAAAATAACTGGAAATATGCATAATGGTTAAAATATTCAAGTAGAAACTTCCTCGTACGGGACGTGCGATCTATCCAGGCTATTAGGTCATTGCTACATGCGCTAGTGTGCATCGGAAGGATGATAAATATTATGAGTATTATTTAATGTCCGCTCGCGAGGATTATACGTTCAGAAATATATATACATTTTTTTTAATGTAAGTATTATATTTAATTACATTATGCCTAAAACAAAAAGTTTTGTTATTAATGTTAAGGTGTGACGTTATTCTTTAATGAAAACTGGACTCTTACACGCGATGTTACCCTTAGTGTATTTACATTTTTTTGTTATTGATAACTGGATAGAATGTGCACGCTATCGGCCACGCTTTGACCAGATAGCCGACATTTTAACAAATTAATTTCTTAAGATGATACAAAATAATAAAAAAAAATAATGTAACATGAAAAAAATGACAGTCATTATGGTGATTAGAAGTTACTGTACAAAAAAAAATATATTATAACACAAAAATATAACGAAAAAATAAAAAATCTAAAAATATTTTTTCATATAAATTCAAGCGCACTTAGTATTAACCGTGAAAGAGCGCTATTACAATTCGCTACACAGGCGGCTTTAGCTCTATTTTAGTATTAGTAACCAAAATCACAAGTCAATCACCTCTCGGTCACACGCTCAGGAATACGTCGGCAAATGCCATGTGTTTATTACAAAAAAATAATCTTATTAACATAGCATCATATTGTGTAATAATCTTTTTGTTTATCCGTCAAAGAGGGAATATTTTCTTTTATTGAACTAAACTACTTTGAGTAAAAAATAAATATAAATTTGTTTGAAAGTTTTTAAATATTTATATAGTTTGTATCTATTTAAATTATTATAAAAGTCAAGTCCAAGTAATTTAGCGCATGTAATAAATTTTAGAACGTACCTTTCTAAATTTCTAGGTATTTTGACAAATGTCCTTATTTGTCACATGTCAAACGGACTTTCTTTTTTTTAAACTAATCAAGAGGATTACGACAGAAGCCGTTTAAAAAACTTATGAATACAGCTTAAAATTATTTATACAAATATTATACTCGTTAGTTATAGGTATTTGATTTATATATTGAATCAATTAGCATAATTATTCAGCTGATTCAGAATTTAGTCTAATATATATATATACACTTTATATGTAGTTCTTATACTACAATTATATTCTGATACACATTTACTATAAATTATGCTTGAAACATCAGACTAAAATTTTATTAGTCCAGAAAAAGCGATCCTCTTTTAATAGTTTGCAAATTCAAATTCACTTTTAATTACATTTTGATACACATTTACTATAAATTGCGCTTAAAATGTCAGACAGAGTAATACCTACTATTCCAGAACTAGCGACCCTCTTTCAATAGTTTCCAAATTCAAATTAGTTTTTGACAACCGTTATTCCTGACACATTTTGGCGTCGCTTGCACGCGATGAATTTTAATCGTTGAATTCAATTAATGTAATCTATAGATATCTTTTATTGTTTAATAGTCGCCTGTTATGTTCTTGACCTCTGCCTGTATTTGGACTTGCCTGACTTCAGTCGTGTGCATGTTAGGTTTATACTGTGACTTATTCGACTCAAGTCAGAATGATAGAGTCTTATTTTATCTTATTATATTTCATTGTCTCCATGACGATTATAAATTTGTTTTTTTTGGCATAACAATATTATATAGTAAATATTCAATTTTATCTTGGAATATTTTGTTCGAATATGTTGTATCGAATTCAAAATAAAATTATTAATACTAATGAACATTTTTAATCCATTAATAATATTAATAACATTATTATTTTACTTAATCAAGTTGTAAAGATATTGGTTATATTTTATGACCTAGGGAGTGTGATACAAAATTATTCAAATTATAATTAATTAAAAAAGTTCGAAATATTTCATTATATAGTAAGGTAAAAAACATAGAGTTATTTGCAGAGAAATAAATAAAAACTTTAGAAGTTTTTTATTAAATTAATTAAATTATAGTAGAAATGCTTTTCAAGTTATAAAACAAGCTTAGGACTTGTCAAAATAAATTCAAACAAAAGAACCAACAGACATTCAACGGTAAGTAAACACGTAACATAAAGATCGTTTGTCACCGACTCGCTTCCAAACAAAGGGGATCTATTGTGGTATCTACCTAACCAATTTGAGTCCAGTACCGTATTATTTGAAAAGACCCTGAAGAATTTGTAATAAAACCTTTTTTTGTATAAACAATATTCAATATGAAAGTATGGCAGGAACGTTGTATGTGAAAGGACCGCGAAGAGTTTGTATTAAAACCTTTTTCGATATTCACAATATTCGCTTGGAGCTGTAGTGTGTTAATTTTTTTAGTTATACTATCGAAATATGTCGTGTGGTTCGAGAATAGTATATAGGTCTCATGTGTCATTCGTGTCGTATCTAGAATCTAGATTGACGTAAAGCGCCATATCAAGACTTAGCTTGGACTTGAGTGATTCAACCTTTAATCGCAAGAGCTAACAGTTTACCTTGTTAACAAGAACTTTATAAAATGCTAAGTTTATTTCCTGATGACACAATCATTTATAAATATGAAATAGACGTAAAGATAATGTATAATTGCATATGTTAATTATATAAAGAAAAAAATGAAGTCATATTTGATCGTAATTATTTATCTATAAAATAGAGATGAGTGAAAAATAAATGTAATAGGATAAAAATAGCGTTGTATTTTTTTAAGTATTGAATTTAAAAGAAATGTTTTATATAAATTTTAAATAAAAACTTTCTGATTTAGATTTAACCGTCCAGAAACGGATTAGGTATACCTAATCTAACCTTGAAGTGTCCGTAAGTTCGACATGGGCTTTCCAAAAAGGCAAGATGGCGTCAGACCGAGTGAGTAAGCACGACTATACGATATGTTCTGGAACTAAATGACAGATTATATATTTTTATTACTCAGTATAAGTCATATTTTAAGATCCTTAAAGAGATAACAGCTATAGTTATATAAATAAGAAACAATTAATTCAATTTGATAATCTTTTGTCGTAAATTATACATCAATAAATATTTGGCTGTACTAGTGTTGAGTTAGAAGATATTTTGAATACACCGACCATTTTAATATGGTTCAGTTATAGTTATTTCGTGGGTGGTATATTGATTCATAAACTATTAATATTGTGACTCAGTGTTTGATATTTAAAAAGCTATTCACAAAGATCTTAATTTTGATTGTCAATTGAACTACAAATTGGTATATTTGAACTAGAGTAAAAAGATAATAAATAATTATATTTTATATAAGTTATAAGCATTATTATAAGTAATGAAAGAGTTTTAACGGCTTCAGTTCGTAAAGTCAAGGTGCGGCCGGGCGCGGCTGTCATGACCCACATGACAACTTAGCTTCCTCCACTGAACTTAGAATTTGGGTTTTTTTTTTATTTTGTGTTGAAACCAATGTTTTATGTTTAATAAAGGAGATTGTATAGCGGGTTGTACTTTAAAGTATGTACTTTATTTATATTGATGAAATGTTTTCGGTTTTAAATAGAAATATAGTTTTATTTGTACTTCATATGATAGGGAAAAGAACATAATCTCATTATTTAATTCGTAAGGGAACAAAGTTTAGAGGTACCAAGATTTTCAATACCCATGAACAGGCTGGACTCACAGATACTAAAAAAAATTATGATAATAATATATAAAAAAGACGTTGTTTTAATGTTATTACTTCCCGCTCATTTACCGTCAATAAGTTTATCTGAGAAAGTGTATTTACCCAGAAAGTGTTCCCAGTATTGTAAGTGTGTGAAACCAGAACAATAACGCGATCTGCAACACGTTACTTGTCTATTACATGCACTTGTTTTTTTTGTATAGTCTATGGTTAGAAATTATCATGCGAATGATTTTATTATAAAGATAAAGTTGTCTCTTGCGTGCGTTATATTTTCTAAATATATAAAGTTGTTAATTTTATTGGTTGTTTTGCTAATCTCCAGTTAATAATTTGATTGATATCAAATCAATCAACTTATTAATTTGTCGTGATGTACCTATAGTTCTGAGAGTTAAACAACCAAAGAGATGGATGAGAAGAAATTGAATGTGGTAGAGATGCGAATGTTGAGATAGATGTGTGAGATGAATGGATGAGATACGAAATAATGACATCAAAGGCTGTTTGAATTTCCAGTGACAGACAAAATGAAGAGTAAAAGGCTTGCGTATTATGGACATATAAGCAGGAATTATGCCATGTAACAATAAGAATGATTGTGGAAGGAGATGTGGGTCGAGGTAGATCAAAGAAGATGACATGAGTAAAAGAGGAGTGATTGTTGAGTTGATTGCTGACAGGCAAGAATAGAAGAAATGAACTTGTGTTACCACGTAGAGTGGAAAAAAGGGCAGGGAGATAAAGAATCAACCAATCATAGTGCTCCTAAAAGTATCAAATTATACAAGTATAAGTATAATTATACAATGATATGTACATACAATGTATGATAAAATCATACTTGTATGATTTTCACAATTAATTTATGGATACAATTGACCTTTTTTAAATTTTAAACTAATATAATATCGTATAATACATATAAATTAAACAATTGTTATCATATTGTACTCAAGTCTCAAACGCATCACTCGTTATTTGTAAAGCTGAGCAAATACTTGACTCATAAGGATCGTAATAATATTGTATATATGAATCTATAAATATACTAGCTGTGCCTGCGACTTCGTACGCGTAGTTTTCGATTTTGATAAAACTTTGTACCTACCAATGTATGTAAAAACTATAAACCTTCAATCTGGTAATCAGCAATGGTACGACAATAAGAGATTATTAACTTCTTTAATTGTTAACCGATTGTTAAAAAAAAAAACAAAATGTAAAGTGAATCCCATAACAATATATACCCGAAAACTGTATCCAAACCGATTAATCCGATTCTGAGATTAGAGTGCACAAACATACAGACATACAGACGAACAGATAATATGAAAAAATATTGTTTTGGATTCTCTTGTTTATATAGAGGTCCCCCTGTATGAACTATTGAAAATTATAATTTCTCGTGTTGTGTGCACAACTAAAAAACAAACAGATAAACAGATAAAAAAATAAAAAAAATCGGAAAATTTATTCTGTGAGTTGTCACTTCACAACCTGGTATATATTTTTAATATTTTCAATGTACAAAGACAGATTTATTACACGTATAGAATAAGATTTGCATGGATTATTATGTGATTGACATAAATTGACATAACTTTTTATTCCTTAACCGATTTAGATGCAATAACACTAAATGTTAAGTGAAGACTGTGATAATACATTCCTGAAAAGCGCATTCAAATTGGTTAAGCCGTTTCTGATATTAGCGTGCACAAACATACAGACAAACTGAAAAACTATTGTTTTGGGTTCACTTGCTCTTATAAAGGCCCTCTATGTTGTTTTTTTTTAAATATATTCCATGTACAGAAATGGATCAGTGACAATTTTATTATATGTATAGATATAAGTATACTAATTTTATGCTCCGTCTTGACTTGCATTGTTATCGAGGTATCAAGCCTATTTATTTTTTTTCCAGTGTATAACTTTATCAATGATGCAATTTTTATGATTGCATCATTGATCAAATTATAAGTCTTTAGATAATAGGATTATATTACGTAATAACTATAATATTATCCAATTAGTATATTGAAAAAATATTTGATATTGCCTTCATATTTTCTAATGTTATAAAGATACATATAGTTTTTTTTATTAAAATTGTAAAGAGCGAACATGCTGATTTTCAGAAAATAAAGACCATAATTTCTAAATAATTTATTGATTGATTGATTTAATGGCTTTCAAAATTTCTAAAAACAATTAAGTTCTTTTTGTCTTTCATAATTACTGTGTGTGATATATTTTGCAAAAATATCATCACACAACCTCCTTGTCACCTCTGCTGACGCAGAGGTGATAAGGAGGTTGTATATTATAAATAAATTAAAATAATCATAAGGTAGTATTGTATAAATTAACCAAGTTTAATTAAAGCAAATGAGCTATTCAGTTGACAAAGCTTAAGCTATTAAGTCCTCATGTAAACACTAATACTCTAAATGTAAACAAATCAGAGAAACGTTTTGGATGTCAATAATATTGTTGTTTACGTATTTACATATATTATACTATTGTTATATTGAGTCATACTGCTGTAAGACATTATTTATTTATTTCCTCACGTTTTTATGATAACTGGTATCGGGTCAGCGACGTTTTATATTAAATATATTAAAATTATATTCAAGCTCGTGTTATTTATTATTTGACACTTTCTTAAATAATAATATTAAACTTTGAGGACGTCGGTATTGTCTTATAATAATATTAAAATAAAACGCAATATCATCGTTATCGATTTTAATTGTATGATTGATTATTACACCCAATATGTTTTATTTTTTTTTCTTTATGAAAGGACCATTCACTTCACACAATGAGTTAGTATAGTAGTTGTAATTTCTAAACAATAGTGTTCGAGTATCAATAATTATCAACAGACGTACGGAATTACATCATCAATTATAATATTTGCTGGCATGACTCTATTGTACTTTTAATACACATATTTACTGTCTGTCTGATACCTTTCTTATAAAACTAGATGATGGAAATGGCCTAATTTCAATCATTACATAAAAATATTGAAAAAACTTTGACTTGATTGGGGAATCGAGCCTACTGCTCGGCTTATGTCAATAAAATCGCATGCCAGCTTAATTTTATTAAAGCTTAAATTAAGATTCAAAGTAAATGTTGACTATACTAAATACTAATTGTAGGTTAGGAATAATAAAATACATATGTTGATTTGATTTGTTTCGAAATAAAAGTTGATTTGAAGCTTAATTGCTTTATACTATTAAGCTTTATTCACAACATTATTTATAGGAATTCTTTGACTGACAATATCACATAAATAAATAAATTTAGTTTTTCACCGTGTCGAGTAGTCAAGAAAATAGAAATACTCGAACCGAATATATTGCGCACCAAAATTGAAGAATTCGGCCGAATACGGATACCGAAAAAGATGCCGAATACCGAATATTTACCGATCAATTGGCCCCTTTCTAATTATTTCATTATATAACAAATTTACTATTTTTTATTGTATCACCTTGACGTTATGACATATGTTTGACGGTGCTATAGAGTTTCAGTTTTTATTAAATATATTTAAAACATGAAAAAAATATTTTGTATAGATAAGTGATTTTATGACCTGATTCCATAAAGCGATATATTTTTTATCTTATCTGATATATTCAGATAATATGTTTTCAGTATGTCATAATTATTTTGACTATACATATTTTAATAAATATGAAAAATTATACGCTAATATGAACTCTAGGACTTCTTAACGTTATGTGTTAATGGAGTAATAAACTATAACTTGAATATATAGAGCTATTCAAACTAATAAATGATAGATTATTATACAAAAGAAAAAAAAAAATAAAATTACAGCACGACGACGAAAAGGAATATAAAAAATACAAATTCAATTTCCAGAAAGAAAGACAAATTAAGATGAATAAGTCGCCGAACCTAAATACGTTGACATGAATCATGTAACTTTGCTCGTGTGTAAATAAAAGGAAATATTTTTGAAACAGGTTTGTGGTTGCAAAATGATATTTGTAAATTAAACAAAAATGTCGTACATTAAGTACCAACTGTTGCAAAAAAAAAACAATTATTTTATTACAAGTGCTTCGAAAGTCAGATTAAGATTATCAGGAATCTACAAATTAGATTACGATAGATGTGCCCCAGTTGTCTTAATGAGCAAGGCCGGATATAATTATCATTTGTTTGTTTGTGTGTACTTAGCTATATATAAGAAATTTGTATGAACTTTCGACATCATAACTACGTAGACTTTTAATACGAATTGGAATAATGTTTTAAATTATATTATTCAATGTTATTATGACATAAACTTTTTTTACCTCTAGAATTTAGTACTTGATAAATCGAATATCGTTTTTGGGCAGTTTTTAAACATATAATGCTTTCTTTGAGGTAGAGTTTAATTTTAAACGACTTAACAATTGGAAAATTGCATAAATAAGATAAATTAGATACATAACATAAAAAACAGATTATTTAACCTATAGGTAATTAATTAAATTAATTAATTAACTTCTGAAAATTTAATTTAATTTTTATATTGTTTGTCTGCACATCGAAATCAAAAATGTTGTCAGTATTCCTTATACTAATAGTTTTATGATAGATATAAAAAGGCTTTATTTTTAGTAATTTATGTTTTTTTCGTTTACGGCCAATACAAAGAATATAAATGATGTATATACATATATATGTTAAACATATAAGGCAGAACACGTCAGAATAAATCCTCCTTAGACCTTAATTTTATGAGGATATAAATATTTGCTATTATAAGTAATGATACATACTTAAGTTTGAGCTTTGGAGGTTTGGAGTTAGATGAATTGTTTTGTTCAGTTAAAAACGAATGTTAATAAGGAAATAATTAAAAGGTTTCAAATTATTGTAATTTTAATATTAGTTTCAGCTTTTCCACTTATATTTAAATTTTTAGAGAAGTCATAAAATATTACTCCAAAAATTTAATTTAAAAGAAGTTTAAGAAATATTTTTTTTAATAGTGTACATTAAAAAGGCCAGTAATAACTATTCGCGATTTGTTTATACCCACCTTAATTACCGTTAGCAATATCGTAATATCTCCGACGGATATTAACAATATAGGTATTAAGCTCGTGTTGCTAGTTTTTTGTATCGCTATTTTTGAAAACATGTTGTAAATGTCATCGACCCCTTTCATGAAAAGACTCACCTTGTTCAAACCAAAACTCGATTATAATCCCACATTCGACAATGCACATTCCGTCAGATGCATCACAAAAACACAAACTTTACTTCTGCATATAATATCGATTTTTTTATCACTTATCAAACACCTGGCCAATGACGTAACTTAACGAAACAGATAAAAAAACTTAATTAAAAAATATAATTCAAAAATGGAACGTTAAAATTTGACGTTTCGCTAACGACCAGTGATCGAAGTTGACATGAAGTCTTTGCAAGCGTTGGCGGTAAACTGGCGTCAGCCACAGACGGCAGACCGGTCAAGTGAGAGCTCGTTGTGTCATCGCTACGTTTTCCAACTAAAAACAGAGTTAGACACAGAGTTTAACTTACGCTGGCTGATCCGCAGGTGGTAAGATAGCAAGCGAGTAATGACGTAACAGAAATGTAATATTTTCCTAAAATCGCACTTATGGAAAAAAGATAAAGTTAAAAATACTTTGGCAACTTGTTGTTATTTTAGAAGGCTGTTGGAGGTCCTCAACAGTGCACTATAATTCACGCAAGTCAACGAAATATTTATATCAAATTAAACGATTCGCGCTCTTATTTCCATTCGATACACGCCAATAGAAGATGAAAACATTTTTGTAAAATTGTTTTCAACCTCACACCGCGAAAGTAATTTGAAGCCTTATTTCAGGTCACAATAATTTTTACACAACGTAATTCAATATTATTAAAAATGAACCAACACAATGGTATTCTCAAAGTTTTATAATCGACTTTGTAAAGTGGTATTATAATAATATAGAGTATTTTAAAACAACACAACATTGCTATTAATCAAAAAAACATGTTGACAAAAGAAGATCCAGAAGCCATTTTAAACTCAAATTTCATTAAAAGATACCGTCAGAAAAAAAAAATTGCTGTATACATTGGCTATAACACTTTTGTTTGTTTGAGACAACTTTTTATTCTAATTCTGTGATTGTTATGGGTTTCCTATTTTGATAGAGTCTGACAATCAGTCTATCAATCAATCAGTGAGTCCGAAACTCTTATAAAGCTGCAAATAGCATAATCGTATAAAATCAGACTTTATTCACAGATAAATAAATTAACATACAGATTAGACAAATATATGCTAGCATTATTAAATTCTTAAATACAAGCAACAAACAAAAGGAAGAGGAAAACTATTATCCTTCAACTATCAGGAAGATCATAATTGAGACGTTACTGTATAAGCGTTAAATGTTTTTTTTTCTTCAAAATAGTGTTGTTTTTTATCAGACAGTATTTTTTTTATTTCCTTTATGTACACTTTTTAGTTGAAACTTTGCTAGTTTTATTTATTAACATAATACTTTCTGTAAAATGACTTTTTTGGTTGTCGGTAATTAAATAAAATTAGAAAATATAATAGTATATACATATATGAATAAAACTTTAAATCAGATTTATTGTGTTATTCGGATAATATTGTTATTTCCTGATTATATAGTTGGATCTATTTTATACCTAATATTAAGTCAGAATTTAATGAAAATAGCAACAAACAAAAGATAAAACTACAAATACAAGGCAATTATGAGGTAAATTACCAAATCAGTTTATCCTTATTCAAATGAATTCAGCAACAAGTACATTATAATGGTTTTCACGTGTTGCATCGAAAGGAGGTTTATCAAGGAGATGACATTGCTGGGTACCTATGTATGCATCTTTGTATGTATGCAGGAACGCATGTGTGTATGTGTGTATGTACGTGTGGTACGTGGTACGTGTGTAGGTCTTTTATTGATAGATGTTTTCTAAATTACAAATAAATGTATGAAATTTATATTTTCTTATATCAATGTGTTATAAATAATGTTACATACTTTAGTTATATTATAACATATATGTATTCAGAATACATCACTTTCGATGAACACAATTCAATCTTATTAAGAACGTAAATCCAGGGTTGTACATAAAGAGCATTACTCTTTGAATTATCCATTAATATTTTTATAAAAATAAATAACAGCAAATTAAATAAAGTTCTATTAGTTAGTTATTGAAAAAAAATAAAAATTAAAGTATTATACACACTGGTGTGTATGTGTATTAGTGCTAGTGCACTAACACACACCTGCACATACACCCATATAGATGTAACATCCTTGCATACGTAATCTATACATATAATAAAACTGTCACTGATCCACAGTGTTCTTTACAAACGCTAATCTCAGAAACGGCTTAACCAATTTGAATGTAGGAATATATTATCACAGTCTTCACTTTACATTTAGTGTTTATTTCATCTAAATCGGTTTAGAAATAAAAAAGGTAATGTCAATTTATGACAATCACGTAATAGGTACCATGCAAATCTTATTCTATTTTGATTTTGATGAAGTTTTAAGCAATATATTGTAATGGGATTCACTTTACATTTTGTTTTTTTTCAACAATCGGTTAACAAATAAAGAAGTTAATAATCTTTTATTTTGTACTTATTATGTGCTACTTATCATTGATTAAACATTAAAAATAAACATAAATAAACTAGAAATACTCGTATAAGTACGCAAAAACTACTTGATTGAGTTTGATGAAACTTTGAAGGTTTATAGTTTTTACATACATTGATATTTACAAAGACTACGTTTTATCGAAATCGAAATTTACGCGTACAAAGTCGCAGGCTTAGCTAGTATTTAAATATATCTATGGCACAAATGTAAATTGTAAATTGACAACCCTTGATTTTCTAAATGGGTTCTCAATTAAGATAAATTAAACCTTACAGGGTATTTATTCTGCATATTGATATTATTACGACTAGAGATGCGCCGACTAGTGGTTTCACCGAATAACCGAATTCCGAATATTATTCGGTTCAACCTGTATCGAACCGAAAACTCGCCCGAATTATTCGTTTTACCATTGCATTGTTAGTTTGTCATAAACAAGTCCTTACATTTACGTAATATATGGCTGCTGACTAAATGAATGAATATGTTGATTTGTGGTTTAAAAATATTGTTCTGAGGAGTAAAAATAATAATATACATTAATTTTGAATCTTTAATCAGCATTTATGCTGATTAAAGATTCAAAATAAATGTTAACTATACTAAATACTAATTGTAGGTTAGGAATAATAAAATAAATATGTTTACTTGAAATGTTTTGAAATAAATGTTGATTTGAAGCTTGATTGTTTTATATTATTATTAGGCACCAAAACCGAATAGTTCGGCCGAACCGAGTCTAATATGCCGAAAACCGAATACTCACCGAATATTCGGCGCATCTGTAATTACGACCACATAATTTACACTTATTTTAACCCATATTTTACTCTCATGTTCAATGCAAAGTTTTTAAAATTATGTCAATAACAGTTCTTTTTCTATTTATTAACTAGCTGTGTCTGCGGCTTCATACGCGTAGATATCGATTTTGATAAAAAGTACCCTTTGTACTTACCAATGTATGTAAAAACTATAAACCTTCAAACTGATTTAGATGAAATAAACACTAAATGTTAAGTGAAGACTGTAATAGTATATTCCTGAAAAATACATTCAAATTTTTAGAGATTAGCGTGCATAAACATACAGACATACAGACATTCTGAAAAAAACATTGTTTTTGGTTCTCTTGCTCATATAAAGGGATTATGATATTTTTTTTTAATATTTTTCTCGTCCAGAAATGGATCAGTGACAATTTTATTATATGTATAGATTTATGTCAACTAATACTTTGTCTCGACAAATAAAATCCATTACGTTTATCTTTAATTTATCGGTGCTAATTAGTTTCTTTCAAGAAACTTTATCCTTATTTAAAAAAACTATTTTATTTTTCATTTACCTCAAAGTCATGATGATATTACCAAAGCTATTTAAGCTCCATATACAAACTAAATTTATAAACTTATTTTTACTTTAACAACGAAGGTTTTGTAAACATATGTAGTCTATTATAGTGTAGATAATATTGATTATTAATATGTGTTATTAACGTAAATAAAATACAAGGTGTATAAACTTCTTAATATATTTTTTCTTTACAAGAGTTGTATGACATACCTATTCTTTCTTACTTTTTTTTCTGTTTAATAAACTGATTGTGGAATTACTAAACTGTAAAGTTAAGTGACGACTGTGATAGTATATTCCTGAAAGAGGCATTCAAATTGGTTAAACCGTTTCTGAGATTAGCGTGTACAAACAGTACAGTCATACAAACATACAGACGAACAGACAAATTGAAATAACATTGTTTTGGGTTATCTTGCTTATATAAAGGTGCCAGATTATGAATTTATGAAAATATTTTCCATGCACAGTTATCGATCGGTTACAATTTTATTATGTGTATAGATTAGTTATGTGATATACTCTAATATCAACATTATTTAATCAGCTAATATCTTAATCAATGTATTATCGTGAGTCTACATCCTAGATTTAAATCTATATCTGTATAAGTTTATTTACATCCAGACCAGACCAGACTAAACCAAAACCTAGCAATTTGTCATAAATAAATTATAAAATACCATTTGAAAATATCTATAAACATGCATAGCCATGTTAAGCTTATTTAAATTTACATAAATATATAATGAAAAATAAACCGATACGGGCAGGGATTTGAACCCGCGACTACTTTGAAACCGTCCCGTCGCTCTACCAACTGAGCTACCGTATCGCTGTCCGTCTCGGTGAACTAAGCATTTTATATGTGATCGTATAATAATGAATGTATAAATGGCAACTATTTTCGAAAGAAACCTCATAGATGTCTATTAGGTTTCTTTCGAAAATAGTCGCGGGTTCGAATCCCTACCCGTGTCGGTTTATTTTTCATTCTATATTTATATAAATATAAAATACCGTTCCAAACAATATATAAAGATAGAAAGTTTGTTTGAAAATTCTAAATATGTGAAGTACATAATGATATGCTCGTAGAAGACGGGTATAAGACCCATTGACTCTACGTCAGAGTTTCTCAAATTTTTGGGTGAATGCAAAAGCGATCCCTTGGCGTTCGACTAAGGCGATGAGGGTCTCCGTTGGTATTAATGGGTAGCCTTAAAAATAGCAGTGTTATATACGCTACCAGATATTCCCACATAAGCCCCGTCATCACCTTCTTGGCCTTTGAGTATCCGTAACGAATTTTTCAAACGGAAAAGGAAAATAAAATAAAGGGTTTCTCAAAGGTAGGTAAGCGTACCACTGACTCATTTAGTCAAAACATTGAAGTAATGGAAGTAGCTAAGTCGTGACAAAACATTTGTGAACATATTTCTATCTATTGATTTTCTTATTTTTTCAAAAATAAAATGAGTAACAATAAATTTTAAGTATTTTTTAAAAAAGAGTTCGCGTGGTCTTCTAAATCTAATAGGGGTTTGAAAATATCTTTAAACATGTATGGCCATGTAAAGCTTATTTAAATTTTGAAATAAATATAGAAAGAAAAAAAAAATGTAATACAAAAAGACGTCTAAAAAGGATGAAAATAATATTATTATGTACTTATTAAAGTTGTTGCGTCGGGGGACCGTTGTACTTTAGTTGACGATGGTACCTATTTTACAAAATTTTCGGAGCTAATGAATGAGGACTTAGACAATACGATATGATATTGTTATTTAGTTATTGGCCTTGGTTTTTAAATTATTTTTTTTTTGTTTGATAATATCTATAAACATGTATAGCCATGTTACTTATTTAAATTTATATAGACATAGAATGAAAAATAAACCGATACGCGCGATTCCAACCCGTGACCTCTTGGAAACCGTCCCATCGCTCTACCAATTGAACTATCTTATACGATATGATATGTATCAGCGATAGCTCAATTGGTAGAATGGTGGAATGATTTTTTAGCGGTCAAGGATATTCTTTACCAGTATCGATTTATTTTGCATTTAAAATTTATTTAAATAAAAAATGTTTGAGACTAAGTAAACCTGTAAAAACAACTAGATAAAATATTTATCGTAACCATTAAAAGCTTTACAACTTATAAGTAAATATGATAGGCAGATTAGGACTTACGTAAATGACAAAATATCTCTGATTATATTATATCGATAATAATTTTATTACTAATTGATTTGTAATAATTATAATCAGGAAATATATATATATCTGAATATTACATACTTATGATAAAATTATTAAACAAGCTTTTATTTTTTTTTTATTGGTCCTTTCGGACAGGCTAAGGTTTACAACCATGCTGCCTCCTCTTTAGTTTATTTTTTTTTAAATATTTTTCAAACGTGTAAGTATCGATGAAATTTCATTGCAGTTATTCTTTAGTATTATCTTGCCATAGTTAAGCAAAAAAAAGTTGTTTTTTTTTTGTATTTTTTCAAAGACTTAGATAAATTCCTTTCAGGCAAGTAGTATCAATACGTACTTATAAAATAAATCTATACAGATAAAGAATCCGATTACATTACTTCAAATATCTTACAATACTTACTTATCAGCGGGAGATAAATTGTTAGATGTTTCTCCATGACCGTTCACTATTATCACTCCTGCTGCCGCAGGTCCAGCATCTCCATTTACTAAGTCCTTCATATTTTTACACTACACAGTTATATTTAATCTGTATGTCCTTCAATCCCTAAAAAAAATAAAAAAAAGATTTTCAAAAAGAGATAGATAATGTGAAAGAAATACAGATTAAATATATTTATCACTATATTTTAAGTTTAATAAATTAAGAACCCGGTTTTCGTCAATCTCACGAGAAATCCGGACTCGGTGTGATATGATACAATTTAATCAATATTGTTTTATCATATCTACCAGTAATTGTTCGATATATTAATATAATTCCATTCTTCAGATATGATTAAGTGAGTTAATTGATTAGAATTAAGTGTTGATTCAGATTCAAATACCTATAATAAGTAAATTATAACATTTATAACATATAGTATTTTAAGAACTTAATATTTTAAGGATGAACAACAACTTTGGATTCAAAACATTAACATGAGCCAATTTTTTTATATCTGAATAAATCAGAACTATTAAATTTAAAAATGACGCCATTTTTTAATAAAAATAAACGGTAGTTCAGCAAAATGGATGTCAAATTGATCAATAGTAATTTAAAAACTGATAGTAGCGACATCTTTAAGGAACTAGTCAAACTTATCAAACCATATTTAATACTACAATGTTTTGACATAGAGGGCGTTTACTTATAATTGTAACTGATTATATTTGCGAATATTATTTTGTTTGTTTGTTTGCTTTCCACATTAACTACTCAACCACTTCTCACAAATTTTAATTACAGAAAAATTACAGAAGAATAAAAGACTTCACTGTCTGTTATTCTTCTGTATATCTGTCTGTCTGTCTGTATATCTTCAGGCTGTATCCCACGACGTTTTCGAAGACGATGTATTACTGTTGGCGCTATAACAACAAATAATAACCATTTTTTAAATGACCGTTTTATAGATATAATGGTACGGAACCCTTCGTACACAAATTTGACTCGCAGTTGGCCGGTTATTTTCATCTACACAGTCTACACTAAACGTAAAACATATATTTTTTATGTTTAGTATTGAGGGAATACGAACTGTTATATAAGGTTATTTGGTTTTTTTAGTCTGCCTTACTCTTCAGCTTGAGTTTTTAAATCTCGGATTACTTTTTACACCTCTCATTGTCATTTACATTACGCTAACGAAGGGAATAAAGTATCTACTACATTATACTATTTACTAAGGCTAGGTCAACTTGTATACTAATTTAGCATTGTGTAAACGCAGTTAGTGAGCTAGTGCTCCCATTTGATTGGTGGAAACTTTTACGCACTATTTTTTGAGGTCAAATAGTGCGCTGTTCTAAATGATTTTCCATTATCATTACGATGTACCTAAACTGAACTTTAAGCCTTATTGCCATGATAGGGTGTAACTGGTTGGACGATAATCTTGTAGAAATTAAAAAAAAGCTTTAATATCATTGTACAAAAATACTTTAATTAAAAACATTAAATTACGATTCCTTAGGAATTAGCAAATCAAATTATAATATATATTTTATTACTAGATACATTCCAAAAGTTTTATTCATTATTTACTAAAATGTATTTGTATTAACATACATGATCTTTTTTATGTTAAAAAAGAACTAAAATGGCGCCACAGTAGTGTCAGTTTTAGTGACGTGTTTGTCATCTCGCTGGTGTAAGTAGCTGGTTGCGAGTGTGGTGCTTTGGCTGTAGGTTGCTGGTTTGTGTGTTGGTTGGCTTGGTCCTGGTTGCCGGTTTTGTCCGTACGGGTTTTCCTGTACTACCCTTGTAATGGTCGTGGCCACCCCGCTGTAATGATTTTGTATTTATTTATATATTGCTTAGTAAACTATTCATAGAAGTTATTTGATTATTGTTAGAGACATGATCATTATTACTTATACACATATTAGGATGGAAAAGCTATATCTTTAAAAACCGTAAACACATGGATAAGCTCTAAAAAGGTAACCCTTAACAATTTAACTTGAACCCTGACTTAGCGTAATAAGCAGAATGTAGTAAATAACAAATTAATATGAACTATAATTATACACAAAATGAGTTTGAAAATAATTTAAAATGGAGCCATAACCAATTGTTACTAGTTTTTATTTTTTATAATCTTACAGACTAATAAATAACTGGCAGTAGTTTAAAGAACACGTATGGGTACTAGCAGCGACTGCTCCTGTAAAGAAAACTAGAAATGCTGTACTTTTTTAAAGCTATATTCGGAATCATGAAACATAAACCTATTTTGATCATTTAAATTGAAATAACTAAATTAAAAAAAATATGATATGAATAAAAAAAAATATAGTTTTCGACTCAATAATACTTGAAAAGCTTTCCATTCTTAAAATCTTTCCAATCTTCACACTGACCTCTGGTCTCTATAAGGTCTTCGCTCCCCAACATTACGCCATCCGCTGGATTGTCCGTAACCAACGTCCTGGTATCCATCAGCGTATCCAGATCCATACCCAGATCCTGAACTGTAACCCAATCCAGGCGCATAAACCGAACCAGATCCGTAACCTGATCCAGAGCTGTATCCCAGTCCAGATCCATATCCTAGACCAGATCCATATCCAGCTGATCCAGAGCCATATCCAGCTGAACCAGAGCCATATCCAGCTGATCCGGATCCATATCCAGCTGATGCAGATCCGTATCCCGTGGACCCACGGTACACCTGATCCCTGTATCCATTGACACCGTTGGAGTATCCAACATTCTGCCACCCGCTCGAAGATGGTCTGGAATTTAATATTTAACATCAATGTGTATTTGCCTAAAATATTTTACAAGAGTAAGAATAGTTTTGAAAAATAATATGTTTTTAATCTAATCTGAAGAACATTAATACTTGATATTTTATTACTATGGCTGAGTATTTATTATTTTATTAGTCATGTTTAAAATATCATGCATACTATTCATGATACCTAGAGTACTCTCTCTGTCCCCAGGTAGAGTCTGGTCTCCCGGACGCGAAGTAGTAACCTCTACCACCCGCGTCCCATCCGGCCTGGCCACGATACGTTTCATCCCACGGCCGGAAACTGAAATATCAGTTTAATTACTCTTTTATATAATCTAACTTTCGTGAAAATTTTATTTACTTAAAAATAATTAGGAATTGCTTTTAACAAGATTGTTAATGAAAAAACATAACTAGATAATAAAACTGAAAATAATCTATATTAATATTATAAATGCCTAAGTTTGGATGTTTGGATGGATGGATGTTTGTTACTCAATCACGTCAAAACTACTAAACGGATTTTGATTAAACTTGGCTATAGAATTATTAACTTTTGCACATGGGTTTTGTTTGTGATATAATAAAGGTTTTAGTGCGATTACGTAATTGACAAGGGAGAACCTGTTCTTAATAGTCTTACACTTCAAAATTTCCATGCAAACGGAGTCACGCGTAACAGCTAGTATAAAATTAACTCTATTCTCAACACATCGAAACGATAACTTAGTGAAGAAATGATCGTCCTATGACATTATCTCCAAAGTGAAGCTTATAAATGGATTTTTAAATTAAAGAATTGTCACTGTCATTCAAGAGAAATCATAATTAGATCATCTCTAATGCAAATGACAGTTGACATTAAACACAGTTCCTTATGATCATAAAACTAACTTTTAATTAACATCGCTCTGAAATTTAGAGAAGCGAAAGTGATAAATACAGATTTATTTAGGTTTTTTATGTATACATCATATCTATAAATTTGAAAGCTTTAAAAAGTTTCTTTATTGATTTGTGATTTAACATGTTTTTCTAATTTCTAGTATGTATAACTGAACGAATGTTTGAATGAACGAAAAATTCTTACATCATTCAGAAAATTCCTAACAAGCCTTATCAAAGTGATTGATATATTTACGTTGTTACGTTGTTGCACTGTTAATTAAGTAACTTCAAATAAACCTGTCAAGAATCTCACAACAAATTGGATAATAACATGGAATTAGCTATATTTATTTTCAACTAATAGAGGGTATTGTTTGAATAAATAAGAGAACACCAAGTTAGCTTCAGTTTTTCGAAATTGTAACATAAATTATCTACGTACATAACGGATATGAAACTACTAATCAATGGTTAAACCTGACTCGGTCCTAATAACCCATCCATGTATTTCGAACTTGAATGCCAGGATGTTGAACCGTTATTTCCTATTATCTCGTCATTGAATATGTGACCAATATTGTGGTGAAAGCGTCAATTCTAAATTTAATACAATTGATAGGGAAATAAATTATGTATTGTAATTTGTATTTGGAAAATTTTACTTTTTATCCATAATTTGTCATCTAGTTAATAGACTTCGTGCAGGTCAAATCCATGGACAGTTAGCAAAATTTGGATACAACATATCTTACTTGGTGCTGCTTAAATCGGTGGAGGTGATGGAGTTTTCAAATATAGGAACAATTTCCTAATATTTTATTGGTACATTAAGATTTTTAACATAAGTATGAAAATGTATAAATTACTTACCTAAAAAGACATACGATTGATTATTTTTACATATTTTGTTTCAAAGTAGTAAAAAGTACGTAAGTTGTACAAAGTTCCCATTATTGGGTATAAATAAATTTCTAGGAATAAAAATGTTTTGAAAGCTTACGTATCGTGGGGTCCTCTTCCCACTCCCGGTCCATATCCTCCATAAGAATCACTCGTTCCTCTATCATACCGATCTTCATAATACGGTCCTCTATACCCAGAGGTCGAATAGGGATCATAGCGTCCGTAATCACCATATCTATCATCATAGCTAGGTCTTCTGGGATAAGGATCATCGTAATACCTATCCCTATCATATCTATCTCTGTAAGGATCCCTCAGGAATCTATCGTAATAATCGGGTCTATATTTATCCCTGTCGTCATATCTATTCTTGTTCTTATCCCGCCTCCCGTGATGTCTATTTTTATCTTTATCATCATTGGGACGCTTCTTACCATCACTATCATCATCAGTGCTATTTCTGTTAGAATTCTTTCTATCATTATCGTATCGGTCATCATCCTTATCATTTCTGTTTCTATCATTTCTGCTGCTATAAGTCGGTCGATTGGATCTGCGGTCATCATCTCTTTCTCGGCTTCTATCGTAGTCATCATCATCATCATCATCGTCATCACACCGGCGGCATCGTGATGGTCTGTAGTCTCGGTCATAGGGCCTCCCGTAACCGTAACTTCTCCCTTGACGTACAGTGTCTGGCGTCAGTACCGATGATAGTACAGTCTCTCCTTCTCCATTAGATTGACTTGCACAAGTTAATATGATAACAAAAATCTGTAAAAAGGTACATTGAGATCAATTAAAATAACATATTATAATTAATAAAATTAACATTAAAATTATATATAAATATGTTCAGAACTCGATCTTATTTCTATCATGGTCTTATTGATATGACATTATTAAGGTATAATTCAAATGATTTGAACGTTGCATATCCGCCCCGAGTCAGATCCCCAAATGGTATCGAAACTGGTCGAACAGATTGAAAAAATTTGATATAATTGACGGGAATACCGGTAGGGTTAGGTTAGGGAAGCCAGCCTATAATGTGTCCATCGAAATTAAAAAGAGAAAGCCTATAAGACAACCTATTTGTCTCCCTTTTTTTGTGTGATTAGACAAAGATAAGTATGGGTCTCCCATCTTCTCTCTTTTATAATTTGTTAGAGACTTACAGATCTGCCAATGGCTCCCCTACTCTATGTATTATAACTCACTAACTATGTAGTTTAATGAGAAATAAAACAAAACACATTAAGATAAATAATCTTCTATTTGTATCTTATTTTAAAAAATAATAAATATGTACATTAAAAGCCAAAAATCCGTATTTTAGTCATTTCCAAGGTTCAAAGCCGGTGACGTCACACTATTGTTTATCGAGGTTACAACAACGAGTGCAATTGTAGGGCGTATATGTAAATTAGGGACAATTAGCTAATAATTATAAAAAAACAATAAACATTTCACCAAAATTATGCATGAAGATAGATATCTGAATACATTACAAATATGGAAGTAGATTCATTTATTTTTACCGGTGAATAATCTGCATATTTATGCAGAGTTTTAAAAAGGACAATAAATTAATTATATATTATTTAATATGTATCATGTTTAAGTGTCTATACTTATCACTTCACTGCTGGAAGGCTTAAAATCTTGCGCAGTATAAAACAACCTACACAATAATACAAGTATGAACACATCCCAGTACATAGAAATAAACTACATCCTAAACACACATAATATTAAACAACTTACACAATAAACACACACAGTGTAAAATAACATACACCTTAAACACACACAGTATGAAACAACCTACACAATAAACACACACAATATAAAACAACATATACAAAAACACACACAGTATGAAACAGCATACACAATAAACACACAGTGTGCCACAACCTACACAATAAACACACAGTATGAAACAACCTACACTACAAACACACGTAGTATGAAATAACATACATATACAATATACATATACAGTATGAAACAACCTACACAATCCAATACAAAAAGTTACATACATACACAAACTAGTTGAAGTTGAGCAATTAGTTAAAACTTCTGTGTTGGAACCAAAAAATAAAAAGCACAATTAAACAGAAAAAAACATGCGAGAAAGTAATTGTAAAATCATTCAGGAAGTACAAAAAATAAATATAATATATTATAAATATATTTGAACAAATATCTTTTAACATAGATATAAAAAAGCTGCGTTATTCACTGTTCATTGTAGTATTCTAATGACGTTATAATAACAGTGTTCAAAGTGAGGTTGTGGACAGTTTGGACAGTCGGAGGTTACATCCCTAATTATTCGAAGGTCCTTTTAAGGCCTCTCTGTATGTTTAGTAATTACGGAAATGAGGTTATTTTATTTAAATTGCAATTTTTGGAAATCGTTATGAATTATTATTGCTTGTTTGCAAGAATTCAGTTATTTGGTTTAGAATTTACGTGGTTCAAGTTTTTCCTTCACTTAGCAGTTATCTAAACTCTTTTATAGTTACTTATCCATTTAAAATTTAAATATGTTTTTGCATCTTTTGGGAATCGTTTTTGTATTTTGTCTTATCTGTCGATTTTCTCGAATTTGATTAGGACATATGTGCTTTAAGTTTTAATTTAACTTGGAAATTGTATAAAATCCTCAGTTAGCAGAATGGCCCTGTCAACAAAAAACGCAAAAAGTGCTTTGTTTATTTTGTTCATAGATTATTAATAAAGTTTATAGATAATATAGAAAAAAAAATAAGATATCTTTCAGTTAATTAATGCATTTTCTTCACTTACATTTATTAAAATATTTCGTAATAACGTTAGTATGTAATACAAATTTTCGACTTTTGGCGATGGAACATGGAACTACTGTCACCATCACCGTAAATTACTTTTCTTTATACACACAAGATTAGTTAGAAGGTATCATCATAGAAGAGATCATACCTTTACCGTCATCGTTACCTTCCTTATTCATTAGCATAGCTCCCTTTCACACATACACACACCAACACAAATTCAGCTCTATGTATAATGTTTTTTCATGTAACACCTAATATGCATTTTTTTATTTAATATGAACTTTATCTCTGATGTCATATTCCTTAAAAATTTACGTAATTTAACGTATAAAAATTGGAATTTAATTAAATATGTAAAATAATTATACATTTTTCATAATAGATACATGATAAAATCATATAAGTTTATTTATATTAAATAAGAATAAATAGTTTGTGTCATTATAAATCTATATTTGTAATAAAAGTTGTAAATTTAAGACTAAGTATTTTTTGTACCTAAAGCGTAAGTATTACAGTACATTTCAAATATACTTTCTTATACTGGAATAATTCCTTATTACGAAGAATAATTTCTTATTAAGATCTATTTACTATACAAACATATTTTATACACAAAGTGCGGTAATTACAGTAATTTTCTAGTTTAATTTGCAACAAACAGACAAATAAAAGCAATTATAATAATTTACTATATTACAAGATCATTGTAGTAAAAATAAAACATATTACTACTTCTTACTTGATTAAAACTGCTATTTCAAAAAATCTCTGAAAATAGGTTTTATTGTCCTAATTATTTTTTTTATTTAAAAAGTTAACTAAGTAGGTTTACTTACCGAAATAATCAGTAGCTTCATTTCTAAAAGCCAAGCGCATCCTTCTTACAAACACTTCGCAAGCCACTGACCGCATGCACAACCTGTTTGCTATTAACTTCAACTGGCATGCACTGTTTTCTTTATGGTCTATAAAAAAAAACTAAAAAAATATATTTTAAATTAAGAATGATGTTCGTTTCGCGGCAGAGTGTAGTAAACTGGGCAGTGGTGCTTGCGTCCGGTACTTATAATAATCATGGCGATTGTTTTTTGTTAACCCACTGAACCTATAATGGACCTTTGGAGGTTATGGAGTGGTTGTTTTGGGTTATAGTTTAAGGTTTGTTATGCTTCGGTAATTATATTTCGTACAATAGATGAGCTTAACTTATAAAAAAAATGCGAGTTCTTAGCCTATATCAAATCTTCTATAGATACATACAGTAAGTTTTGCAATTACCAAAATATTGGAGGAAATTTTTATAATATTTTTTTAAATAACTATTAAAATTAATATTTTTTTTATTAAAATAAAAATTATTATAATTCTATATTTTGTATGTTAAAATTATTTAAAAATCATTGTAAATTATTAGCAATTGTTTTTGAAAACTAAAAAAATAATAATTATGGCTTTCCAAGAGTTTCCCATGAGTGAGTAGATAATATTATTTTTAATGTTTATAAAAGAATTGCTAATAATATCAAATCTCTTTGTTCGTGAGATTACTTCAAGATATCAGCTAATGTATGGGATTTTTCTTGTTTGCTTTTGTTTTACTACTAACGTATTTTACTATAAACTTGACATATATAATCATTCGAAATATTATTTATTCGATAATGTATAAAAAAATGTACTATATTCATAACTGTTATGTAATTAAAAGTGTCTAATTTGACTATAACTCATATTAAAGAAGCTACATACATATATAGCTATATAGGAAGAGGAAGTTCTATTGTTTCTAACTAAGTGTGTGTCCATTGCTTTTTTTTTTGTTAATAGATGTTCAATATTTCCTCATTGCAACAATTAATTTTTAAGCAATGTGTTAGTATAGGAGTAGTTTTATTTTTTGTCATTGCAAAACTGTCAAATTTCTATTTTACCATTTAATTCAATCTCATAAAAATAAAATCCATAAGAAAAAACTTCAAAATTAAACTAAAAAAATGCATGCATGTAACTTATCATAATTTTCATTTCAGACTTTTTATTAAATATGTATTATTTTATTTCAATGTTCACAAATTGCTATTTTGTAATGCTACTGAAAATATACAAAATTATATATATTTTTGCTACAATTCACAATAATATACTAATCAGGAAATATGTTTCATATACATATTTTAATAGAGAACTGTATTCATTTGACCTTTATTTGGTAAAATGGAAACACACGGTAAGTTTAGCGCTGAACCAAAATATACGAGCACCGAACCAAAACCGACACGTCATTCTGACCTACGTAATGTATTGCATTATTATCAAAATATTAAATATTCTCTTTTTATAATAAATCTTTAATACAAAAAAAAAAACATGAATAATAAATCAAAAAGTCAAATTACTCAAAACGTTTTTGAAAATTTTTGAGACTATCGGAATGAAGGAGAATATCGAAATACTATTTTTAAATTTATTACTACAAGGACAAAGTCAAAAAAAAAGTAAAGAAATTAAAATAAAAAAAACCTTTGAAAAAGGTTATATGTAATTAATATTGAATTTAGGACAATAGTAAAGAGGTCATATATAACGGGATAGTAATGTAATTTCGCAAATTGGTCTTTATTCGTTAGCGTAAATAATTTAACCGCCAAATTGGTAGTTATCAGCGGATGACAGATCGACGTTCCCGCCCAAACATACACGGTCGTTGACTCGGAAACAAAAACATTACTAACCCTGTAGTGGTTTTAGTTAACAGTCTAGTGTTTTATTTATATATTTATAATTATGTATACTAATATATTATAAATATATGTAGCTGTCTACTTGAAAAGATTCAGAATATATTTGTCACAGAACTACACAAGAGTCAGCACGAAACTCTCTAAATACTTTTTAAAACTATTTTTTTTTTTTACATAATTAATAACTCTTTATTCATACAAGTCAACTCCAACACCCAGACAACTCCAACATTAAATATTATATTACCCCTAGTACGCGGGAGCTTCACAAATATATAAATAACATATAGAAAGTTCATCTGACAACAAACTGAACACAAAGAATTGTCTCGTGTAGAAATTGAACCCACAACCTTTGGTTCATCAATCAGGGTTACAGACCTCCTCACCAACAGGTCATCAAATATAAATATGGCAGGAATTTCTTACTAAGTACTGTACAAAGTCATTAAGTATGACGATAAGAAATTAATTATAAATTTATTTATTAATATGAAAACATTTCTCCCTAATCTTAAAGTAATTGAATGGTTTGTAACATGAAAAACCTACACGAAATAGCTCTTCGGAGGTAAAATGTCCATATAAAATCGATTCACTACTCTGATTAAATTATCGATTTTATTTTACCGTTACATCGTAATCATGGCACTATTGTGATTTGACAACTGTTTTTGTGTTTGATTTTAAATACAGGAATTTAATGAGGATGGTTTTACTAAAGTCATGCTTTATATGTTGTAATTGTATTAAGTATCTATTATATCCATAGAGATAGATAAAGTATAATACAAAGAGATATATAGAATTAATAGAATAGAATACATACATGGAGTAGGGAAGCTAGTCTAAAATATCTCCATCCAAAAAAAAATAGATAGCAAATGTGGCTACCTATCTGTCTCTCTTTTTTGCATGTGTAATAAGAAAAGATAAGTATCGGCCTCTCATCTTACCTCTTTTATTACTTTTCAGACACTCATAGGCCTGCCTATTCCCATTTACTCTGTGTATAATAATCCTATGATAAATCAAGGTCTTAATACTTCTTTCTTGTAATCCTTGGTATTTCTATGTAAATATATCAAGAGTATCATTATATACTTACATTATTATTATATATAGTAATGTAACTTAAGCCTTAGCGTATTATATTAGACCGAGATCAATATAGACACACTAAAATTTAACCTTGAGCTAACCATTTATGATTTTCAGCTTGTCTACGACGCCCTTGTCCTGTATTTACCAATTACAAAGGTTATCAAAAATTCTATATTCCAAAGATTTTATTATCGTTTAGAATTAGACGTTCTGAAACCAATTTACATTTACAATATAGATAAATTTTTCATTATGATTAGACGTTTTTTACATCAACTAGAAAATAATAATAATTCCTTAATTATTTTTGTTTTGAATTATACAACCATCTGTTCCCGATGTAATGTGATGTTCCAGACAAGTAGTCTACATATAATATATATATATATATAAATTAATAATGTGTAAAACATAATAATAATAAATTAACTACCTTCAAAAACCTTTCATATTTTAATATACAAACAAACATGTGTCCATAACATATATATATCTTGCAGGCAGTCTCTTTACATCAACCCCAACAACATTAATTGTACGACTTTTTAAAATTAATTCTTATTTAAATTTAACTTTCCCATACAAAATTTATGTGTTTTCTCTGAACTAGCATTAACTCTGAGCGTCGGTATAGCGCCCTATCGTTGACCTTATAAGTACTTCTTGCAAAATACAGAATAATAAGTAAAAGAAGGAGCAAACTTTTTTGTTTCGTCTTTTTTGTGTTGTTTACCAAGATTTGTAATAAGTTGAAGAAATGTTGTTGTGATTGATGTAGAGAGGCTGCCTGCAAGAGGTGGTCAACTAGTTAAAAATAACAGATTAACAAACGTACAAAATGTTTTATTTGATGAGGAGCAACCTTTTTCAAGTAATTATTGGCTAATAAATTTGAGCTATATACGTGGTTTTTTGATTATGAATATCCATATATAAGAAATATAGTACTTATATGTGTTTATATATTATATTTACGCCCTGTTGGCCGAGTGGTTCGCGCAGACGCCTTACGCGCAGCGGCGCGATGGGGCTCGGGTTCGATTCCCGACAGGGACAGGCATGTATGTGATGAATATAGAAGTCTGTATTTCTGAGTTTGGTCGTGTATTAAATGTGTTCTCAAACACTTTCTGTTCTTAACACAAACAAATAATTTGCTTACTTAGGGGTTAGATCAATGTTTGTAATTTGTCCTGATATTATTATTATTCTGGCTTCTTCGTCTATATGGTAAATATAGATAAGGTTTCGTGGACAAAAGTACTTCCTCTAATACACAAACAAACTTTACCTCTTTATAATGATAGAGTATTTATAATTAAGTATTTCGATAGAGAGAAATAAATATCAAAAAGTTAGTATTATTAGCAATGTAGTAATTTTAGCAAGTTATACAGGTACACTTCACAGCGGACATATATGTGGGGTTAACACCCTTTACCCTAGTATGGACACCCTTTTGATTTCATTACATGATAATTAATGTTGTCTTCAATTATATATGTATAATCAGAAAAAAGTGGACATTCTTAATATTAAAAAAAATGTTATAGAGATTTATTCTATTTAAGTATAATATAGTTTCTGCAGCATGGTAATAGCGCCTACTTATTAATATTTATTGTATTGTATTTGTATGTATTTCGACTTTCGTCAACCATATTGACTATTCTACCTAAGTACTGGCGGTTTGGACCTCTTTCCGCCGAGCAGCAAGTATGACGCTGCTCGACGGTGAGATGGTCCGGGCATCGAGGAAGGAGAACATAGGTCCTCCTTGCGGGGGGTCAGCTGCGGGGTCGCTTCTGGTATACTTCTCTGATAGAAGAGTGGACTGTGGAGTGGTCCCGTGGCTGTATGGGGAAGGGTGCGCGGCGGTCTCTTTCTTGCTAAGGGAGAGGCCGTCTGCATCCGCTCGCTCCACAATCTTTTAAGCCTGCGAAAAAGGAATGGGTGCTCCTAGTTGCAGGGTGCCCTCTCCGGGGATCTCGTCAGGGCATCGCGGTGAGGCAAGCAAAGAGAAGTCACAAAAAGTTTTGTTTACGGATGAGATTTTTTTTTCAATTGAGCAACATTTTAACACACAGAATGACCGTATTTAAGCTCTAAGGAAGCTTCCCAATTAGTCAACAGAGTGCAACGTGGACATTATTTGACTTCAATGATTGTTTGGTGGGATGTTAGCTATGAAGGAGTGACTGAGCCATATTTTTATCTAAAAGATATCAAAACATCGGCACCGGCACGGTATCAAGATTTACAATATTTATGGCAAGACTAGGTATACCGACTAAATACACGGCGTTTTTATTAATGAGTATGGCGGACTCGCAGCATGCAAAATTCACAAGTTTCGAAATAAGTCTGGAAAATTCAGATTTCATCACGATAGCATCATCATCATCTACTTGCCCTTATCCCATTGACTCCATATCATCACACCATGTCATTCACACAATCCATTCTTCTTTTTTCAGCCGTCCTCTTTTTTTACATCCCTTAACTTTCATATCAAACACTCTTCTTATAACAAATCTTTCATACCTCAGAACATGCCCATACCGACACCGAAGTACATCTTCTTTCTGTCACTGGAGTCAATTTCTAATACACTAATTTCATAATATCCTAACCATTCTTGTTACCCAACAATGTGATATGAAAAAAAAATAAGGGTGATAAATACGAAGTTAACTACACTACACTAAACAAAACTTAATTATATTTGATATAATTTCTTTATACAGTAGACATAAGAAAGTTTGAAACTAAAACCAATACATGTAGCGTGTTTAATATTTTATTCATTGCAATTAAGGAGAAGTGTGAAAGACAAGTCTTTTTCATTATGTATATACGAAACTCAGAGGCAGTTTGGGTAATTTTGTTTAAGCTAGTGTAAAATTACCTTAATTAATCTCAGCACTTAAAGATTAACTCTAATAGTCTGATCTTAAATACTTTTTAACCGACTTTATTTACATGTTTATTTATAATTTAACTTTTAACTGACGTCAGACATACCTTGTTTAGAGAAATACGGTAAGACCCTCGGTACCTACAGTAAGAAAAAAAAATGTATACGATTTTATAAACAGAAAATATAATTCAAATAACAAAATTCTTAATCACACATAAAATAAATCAATTGCACTCTGTTCGCTAACTTAATGTTCTATATAATATTCTATCTAATAAACCTATCTACAATATCTATAGTTTCACTATTATGTTCACACAGCGAGCGACACAACCCTCTACATATTGACGATTACAAACGTATGTTAGGGGAAATTGTCAGTTCATTATCAGCCTGAAAGGTATTCAGTATTCAGTCAGAACTCGTGTGTTGTTGACGCTCGTGTCTTTGTTCTGGTTTGCGTGTTTGTGTTTGTAATAATCTAATTGAAACCATTAAATGAGTGTGATATTATGTTCAATAATTTTTAAAGTAAAGTGAATTAATATAGCCATTAACGTTATATATTGATAACAGTGTAACTAAACAATAAACTGTTTCAACCCGCATGTAGTTAGTGTTATAAACGGTTATAGTGTGAAGTGAAAACCATGATTGTATCATGGCGATGAACCTACAACTGTTCCGTCCTGTGGTCGACATGGTGTACCATCACCGCCAGGGTACTCCCATGAGAGCCCCGCCAACTGCACTCTCTAGGAAATTGTCTAAGAGTGCTGAGACTTTAGTAGCGACTACCAGATGTGGTAAACTACCATTATAAAATATTTTATATTTTTTTAGTGTTTTTTAAATTTTACATGGTTGGATTCAACTACAAACAATTAAACTATGAGCATAGGGATTTTATAAGAGTTATGATGACGTGGGCATGTTGCGAATTAAAAAGAAGGTTTTATAAAATCCTATTTTGTTTAAAGAAGAATTTCATATTGAAAGTTTATTTGTTTATTCGTGACAAGTGGCTTAACTGGTTAGAAACGGATAAAATATATTTTTTTATAATTTCGATTTTTTAGGCAAAGAACTGAGAGCCCGTAAGGTGCGCAGCACAGAACAACCTGGAGCAACTCTAGTGAAAGGATCAAGTTCGGTTGCTCTCCCAGCGCTGGGAAAGTGGGAAGACAATGACAGTCTCAAAAGCAGGTCTAGGAATGGCAGGTAACTTAGATAAATGGTGTCGTATGAGAGAGTACGATGTAGTAGAAATATAAGAGACCCATAGTGTATTCTTTTCTATCACCTCTTATTAAGAAAATAATAAAGAGAGTCAAATGGTACTATTATATTTTAAAACAAGTCTGCCCCATTAGTATAAGACGACATAGAGTATTCCATGAACAAATAGTTCAAAATAATCTAAATATGTATTTAGTTAAAATAAATGCATCTTCATACCCCTTATAATATATACAACATTCAGCACTAATAAGTCATAAATTAAATATTAATCATAATAATCTGCGTTTAATTAAGATTTTTTTTAAAACTATAATGGAACAAAGAGAACCGTCCCCTTTATCCATTAAAGAATAATGGAAAAAAGGGGAGTCACAGTAACGGAAAATAATAAAATATCATTTTAATGGAAAAAGAGTTAACTCCCGTTTTCTTCAGTGTAATTTATAAAAATATTTTTGTTTCAGTAGACATTTAAATTTAAAAAATCTAAAGTTAATACATGTTACAAACAATAAATCTTTTATTTTTATTTCGTACTAGCCGGAAGTCAATCCACTTACTTTAATATTTAATGCAGCAATCAGTTCTCGAGTTACCACCACCTCACGCGATTCAAACTTACCACCAATTCTCCCAATGTTAATCAGAGGGTTAAAACTTGACCTTGCTGACCTTTGCTGCCCTAACGAACCCAGATTATAAATATTATAGATATAGACTTACTTATCAGAATGAATGCTACAGAGCTAAACTAAACTTCTAGTAGTGATTTTTTCTGCTAATATAAATACAAAAACAAAAAAAACAAATAGCTCATAAGGTGCTCTCACTTGCCTCTCCGGATAAATGGTATTGAATATTTTTTTTGTGTTCTAATAATAATAATAATATCAGGACAAATTACACACATTGATCTAACCCCTAAGTAAGCAAATTATTTGCTTGTGTTAAGGGTGTTAGACAACGATACAAATACATAGAAATACACATATAAATACTGAAAATATATTTAATAAACGACCAAACCCAGAAACACAGAGATCTATGCTCATCACATAAATGCCTGTCTCCGCCGGGAATCGAACCCGAGCCCCATCGCGCCGTGACACGTTAGGCGTCTGCGCTAACCACTCGACCAACGGGGCGGTTCTATAACATAATAAAGTCTTCTATATTCTTTCGTGATTTCATAATACTTTTGTGATGACAAAAGTATTATGAAATCACATTCCTTAATCAAAAAACATTCCTTAGGTTTGTTAGTTATTGTTTTAAAAACATAACTAAGACAAACATATCTTAAAAAATTAGCTTTTGTTAGGTATTAGTATATCTATTCTCAGTCACTAGATTATTTAAATAATGCTACTATTTATAACTTGCTAATATTTTATAACAAAATATTAAGTTTGGACTCTAAAACCAAAGAGTATTTATTTATTCACAGTAATAATTATTACAATTATTCACAGTAATAATTAATTACACAGTAATAATAAAATCCAAGAAACACGCGGTACTAAAAGTAAATTACCTATGACAATGTGTGATGATCTCACAATAATAAGGCTATAGGATTCTAACTTTAAATATTCGAAATTATAATAATTATACAATGCCTTATTAAAAAACTAATTATTACATTGATTGATCACAATAAAAAATACCTGGTTGGTTTTTTGTGTGGTTCTTTTCAGACCAGCTATGTTATTCTGTAAAAACAGAACACGAATTCGAATCTCATATGAGTGGCAAAATTCCCTCCCTCGTATTCTTTCTATTGCTTCAACATAATTTAACTAATTACACCTTCTGAATATTGTTCTCAGTACTAATTAAAATACACATGATTCACTTAAAACATCACGCGATGTTTTAAGTGAATCCAGTTAAAGTTTCTGAAATTGAAGCATTACACATACAACGAACTAAACACTTCTTAGAACCAACGTATTTAATTGTATTATGAAATCAGAGCTTACTTACATTTATATAAGTGAATATCAAAAATAAAGTATGAAATCAATTATATTATTAAAATCAGTAACATTATTATGTTTGAATCTATTAAATAGCGAATCGTACCTTGAAAGGATTTTAAGAACAATAAATAAATAAAATTTAAATTAATCAATCAATCAATCAGAAAATCAATCAATTTTAGGATTTCATTGATAAATTGATTCGTGAAGTCTATAAAACGTTTTCTTTGAAGTTTATCTTTTATTTTCGGGAATAAATAAAATTCGCAAGTCGCGAAGTCAACACTATACGACGGGTGACCCAGTAATTCCATGTCTTCAATTGTTCGCCCGGCGGCGTGCGACGAGGCGTTTTCGTGGTGAAGGACGATTTTACTGAGGTAGTTTTTCCCGAACCTTTTTCATGACAAAAAGCAAACAATATTTGGTGTACCACCCAGCTGTCATTGTTTTTTGATCCTCTAAAACTATTGTCCCGCAATAACATATCCTTACAAAGTACGAGCACACCATTTTTTTTCCCACACTTCGACCTTTTTTCACTTTCAACTTTGGTTGGAAACTCCTTAGAAGGAAATACCCGCTGATCTGTTTGTCATTTGGTTTCCGGATCATAAACATAAATCCGGTTGTCGTCACCCGTAAGTACAGCACTTGAGTCACCTCCGTTAAACATTTGAAGCAATTCACGGCACCAATCAAAACGACGTGTCTTTTGGGCTTCCGTCAAATTATGAGGTATCCACCGAGCATAAAGCTTCCTGACCGCTCAATGTTCATGGAAGATTTTGTACACTTGACTCATACCGATGGCTAAGCTTATCCAAATCTACTGATTAATCACTCTTTGGTCCGTATCTATCATACGCCATACAACACTGATGTTATTTTCAATCATCGCCTTAGAAGGCTGTCCCTCACGCAGTTCACCGGTGAGATTAGTGCGACCACTTTTAAACTCATCAAACCAGTTGTAAAAAGTGACACGAGATGGGGCTTCATCGTGAAAGACCAATCTAAGTCTATCATAACTTTCTTGTTGATTTAAATAACATCCATATTCATAAAAGGCATTCTACGAAAATTTTCTAGCGTTAAATTCTTACTGACGTGATACAGGCAATTTTCAATTTGCCGTCAAATCTTAAAACAAATGACAAATGAACTCAACTCAATAATATAGGCATAGTTCCATTTTCAAAATTAAACTTCTTTTATTGTAGTGTTTACAATTTGCCAGTTCTAAAAACTTTCAGTTTGACCCTCGTATAGCTACGTTTTCTCAGTAATCTTCTGTGAGAGTTAGATAAGTAAAGGTCTACCTTTCTCTAGAGTCTACTCTAACTCTTGTTATCTAAACCACTCAGTGGCGTAGCGTGAGTGTCGGCTGCCCGGGGCGGAAGACAATTTTGCCGCCCTCTTATTTAGGTATTTTATTTTAATGTATACTATGCATTACATACATTAATTATAGAGAACTTTTCGGAGAGAACAGTCATCATTATTTTGTATTATACAGGCTAGATTTTAAATAAAAAACAGTTTATCTAAGTTTTACAATCACGTTTATTAATACAAAAATTCTTTTACTTTAACCAATTAGATACATTGATTTAACTTAGGTACCTATCACTTAAGATTAGGTACACCTTGAGGATCGACAAGATTAAATAAAATCAATTTTTATTTAGAACTAGAACGATACTATTATATAACATTTTTATTTTTATTGAAAAGTAATATGAGTATTTCTTAAAAAAACAAAACAAAACTTCCGTCTTTAATTAAAAATTTATACGTCTACTTTTTTTAAGAGCAAAGTCTTTTATTGCACCGTCAATGTCTATCGCATCACACACCTCTTGCTCAATAGACAAAATAGCCAAATTAGTTAGTCTTAGAGTACTCATTGTCGATCTTAAATAATTTTTAATCAATTTCAATTTTGAAAAACTTCTCTCACAGCTGGCATTGCTTATAGCAACTGTGAAAAATATTCGGAACATTATTAAAATATTGTGCAGAGTATCTTCCAGCTTGGATTTAACAATAAATTTAAATAACTCAAGTGAGTCTGCATTAATCAATTCATTTTCGTTGCCTGTAGCAACAACGAAAGTCCGCAGTCGAAGTCTTTCCAGCTTGAAATCCTGCTCGTCAATTTCGTCAGATGCGTAGTCTAGATTACATTCAGTGTTGTCTGGATCTAATAATATAGCCGGTGTTAGATAAGCAAACTTATCCCTTAAATTCTGTAGCTGTTGAAAACGCTCACGAATTTCTGCAATAACTCTATCTAACGAAGAAAACAGCTTTCGTCTCAACTCATTTTCACAAGACAAGTTAGCATCTCTAGTTCCGTCATCAAAAATATGCTTTCTTGTTATGCGCCTCCGAGGTTTTATGGAAATTCCAAGTTCTTCACACATATTTTTTGCATAACCTACAGCGCCATTTGCCCATTCCTCTCTTTTCTCTGTCAATATCATCTGCAAAGCATTTACTTTCTGAGCGCACAATCTTATGTCAAGTCCCCTTGTTTGTAAATATTTTTGTGCATCATTCACTTCATGTAGCACCGGTTGCCACAGGCCCAAAAAACAAAGAAAGGAAAATGACTGCATCGAAACTAGTAAAGTACCTGCATCTGTCCTAGTGTTTAAGCTTTCACCTGCCTCCGTCAGTTCTTCCAAAGTGACGAGAATATCTTTGTAATGATGCCATGTCACATTTACGGCATCGCCTCTTGCACTCCACCGCGTGTCTTGAACCCTTTTTAAGCTTTTGCCTGTAGCTGTTATCAGAACTTCCCAACGATGTGTCGATGAGGAAAAAAAAGAATAGCAACGTTCTAAAGTGCCGAAAAAAGTTAGTGAATCCACCTCAACTGAGGCAGCGTGTAAACAAACTAGGTTTAACGAATGATTTGAGCAAGGTACGAATTCAGCTTTAGGGTTTATTTCTCGAATTCTTTGCTGAACTCCTGAATACTTTCCAGCCATAACAGCAGCATTATCATATGCTTGGCCTCTACAGTTGCTTATATCTAGGCCATCAGCTTGAATTTTGTCCAAAATCATCTTTGAAATTCCTTCAGCAGTTTTGTCTTTAGTTTCAATGAAATCTATAAAAGATTCCATTACTTTTACTTCCTGATTTTCAATTACTACGTATCTTAATACCTGACTTGTTTGATCTTTATGAGAAAGATCTGGAGTGCTGTCGAATATAATTGAATAATACTTAGCCTTTTTTATTTGTCCGATGATATGTTGGCGAACTTTATTTCCCAAAATGGCAATAAATTCGTTTTGTATTTGTGGTGACATGTAAGTGATTGAAATTTTGCCAGATATTTTAGACCTTACAAGATGTTCACGAAGTACAGGATCGTATTTTGCAATTAAATTAACCAATTCTAAAAAGTTTCCTCTATTGGTACCGGTGTCGTTTTCTATATGTCCACGTAAAGCCAAATTTTGTTTGGCAAGGAATCTTATAATATCAAACATTCTGATAAGAATTTCCTGCCATTTCTTTATTTCTTTTGCCACTATGTCTTGCTCTTTTTTGTCAATAGTTTGTAATTTTTGAAGTCTGCTCTCCAACTCCTTCCATTTGCAATAACTTTGGATGTGTAGTGCACTTGATTCGTGACTTGAAACCTTAGGATTTAATTTCCACCAAGTATTAAATCCATCAGATGAGCAAAATTTAGATCCATTCGGTGTACTTACGTTCTCAAATAAACGACAACAAAAGCAAAATAATGATGCTTTAGCTGGAGAATAAGCCATCCAAGTACGTAAAACTTTTTCGCCGTTAGTCAATGTACGATAAAACCAATCCTTAGTAAGCCTTCTTGTCTCTCCTTTTGATTTTAAAGAGAACGAATCTGAGCGTGTTACTGTTGACATTTCAGCGAAATTAGTATCAATATGCTGAACAATTTCCTGTCCTTGCTGAATGAGATGCAATCGAATATTGTCGTCTATGTGTTCAGGCCATTTTCCAATATCGTCGAAATTTTCCTTTCGTCTTTGGTACTGAATAGCAGACAATGATGATGTTGTATCAATCTCTGTTTCGGAACTATGCATGTCCATGTCTGAACATACAGATGGAGACACTAATGCAGTGGATGTTGTTGGAATTTGATCTTTAGGAACAATGTCAAGTTCTTGTATTTTTTCAGCTTGTTCTGGGTTTAAAGGCCCAGTTGTCTGTGATGAATTTAAGCCTAACGAGGAATCTGACGTGTCAGGAACAACACTTTTCACATATTTAAGTAAAGCTCCTTCATTTGCTCTAATATTTTCCAACTTAGCTCTTCTCTTATTACGGTAAGAAGCCCCACTTTCTTTTACTCTTTTCATTTTTGATGCTAAAATCAAAAAAATATTAAATGAGAAAAGTACAAGTTAGTGTTGTAAACAAAATTATCGAACATTTCAAAAGAAGTACCTAGGATATTAAAAAAAAAACCTTGCTTTACTGAAATTTTCCGTTTTTAGGGTTTTGTACCCAAAAGGAAAAAAATTGAGCCTTTATCTATCTTTACTTTTATTAAATCATTTCATTGACCGTCTGTCTGTCAAGACCTTTTTTCATAGGAACGAGTACTTACTTACACATATTAAATTGAAATTTATATCACAGTTTCCGATCAAGATCCCTTTGAAATGTGAAAATACTTTTATGCAATTAAAATTTCTTGGTGGTAGACCATAACATCGGGTCGCCGGCAAAGTTACCACCCATCGGGCAAAGTCGTGCCGCAAAGCGACCTAGTCGTGTTCCGGCACGTTGCTCGATGAAGCCGTTTATGGGAAATGGGTCTGAACAGCTGCGGTACGTTGGCGAACCGGTTGACGTCGAGTTGGTGTTTATTTTGTCGGGTGTCTAGTCGCGGAGGGTAGCGGGATCCGAAGCGACGGCTATCCGCTGGCCGCCCGCAGATAGTTGGGGGCCCAATTAGTGGGTTAGCCACCCACGAAAGGCTGCCCCGCCAGCTGCGAAAAATCCCAGGGTGGCTCCATCGTGCTGGTTGGCGACCAGACGAGGAGGCCCGATGGCGATCCCTGGGGGGGTTCGGGCGTCCCCGCAGTCTCCAGGCTAGCCTCCCAGTGGCAAGACATCACCAATTTCGACGTCGGGTTCGATACGTACCGTCTCGTTCAACTGCCATTTCCCATCCCTATTCACTTTTATATTTATTTTTTATGAAAAAGTTTAAAAAAAAGAACAAGGTTACACAGCGGTTGCACTCCTCCTCATATAAAGTGCACCTCACTAATATCAGGGGTTTGCACTCAAATCTTTTAGCTGTCCACCACCACCTGGAGACAGAGCAGCCGCACTTGCTCTTTTTGACGGAGACGCAAATACAATGTCCTTTGAGCGCTGCATACTTGGATTATCCCGGTTACTCGTTAGAGCACAACTTTCGCTCACGGGCCGGAGTCAGTATGTACGCGCGGAACGACCTCTGTATTCAGCGTCTCCGTCACCTTGAAGACCCCACTTTTTCTTCCCTTTGGGTTTTAGTAGACACAGGAAACGAAAAAATCCTGTATTCCTGTGTCTATCGTTCGCACAGCGGTGACCAGGAGACAACTCGTTTATTTGAGTATCTCAGTGAGGCTGCAGATATGGCTCTATATCAGTACCCTTCGTCGCAGCTCGTCTTTCTGGGGGACTTTAATGCCTGTCATCAGGATTGGCTGTTCCCGTACCAGAAGACCGACCATGCTGGAAAAGAAGCGCGGAACTTTGCGTTGTCCTTGGACCTCTTTCAGCTGGTGAGGCAAGCGACAAGGGTGCCAGATGTGATAGGCCATACAGCTAATTGCCTGGACCTTCTGCTGACAACTGATCCGGACAGGTATCGTGTAGAGGTCACTTCCCCCTTGGGAACCTCCGATCACTGTCTGGTGAAATCTGTATTTACATATTCCCCACCAGCTTTCGAACCACATGGTGTTAGGCGAGTATGGAAATACAAGTCAGCAGATTGGGATGAGATGCGACACTTTTTTGCGTCTTATCCTTGGCGGCAGGTCTGCTTCTCTTCTTTGGATCCGTCGAGTTGCGCGGATGCTATAACCGATGTGGTGCATCAGGCAATGGAGTATTTTATTCCTTTTGCTGACGTACCCATCGGTGGCAAAGCTCGCCCATGGTTTAATGCCGAATGTGGTCATGCTCAAGACCGAAAACATTCGGCATATCTCATTTGGGCTGATGCTCGAACCCGCAAAACTCCGGATGTAAGTTTGAAGAAGAGAGCCTTTAACCAAGCTGCCAAGTCCTACAAAAAGGCATTGCGGAAGGCTCGTCTCGATCGAATCGCTAAGAATGGCGAAAAGCTCTCTGTCAGACCAACTGGCAGTCGAGCTTTCTGGTCTCTTGCGAAAGCGATCGAGTCGAATTTCTGCCAACCCTCACTGCCTGCTCTGCTGAAGCCGGATGGATCCCTGGCCCACACAGCAACAGAGAAAGCGAATGTACTTGCTTCTCTGTTTGCTGATAATTCGCATCTAGACACTGGCAATGCTTCTCCAGCACATCTTCCTCACTGCGGTATTTCGATGCCTGAAATCCGCATCACTAACAAAGAGGTATGGAGAACATTGTGTCGTTTAGATGTGAATAAAGCCAGTGGTCCTGATGGTATACCAGCCATTCTGCTCAAGACATGCGCAGCTGAGTTGTCTCCTGTACTGACACGTCTGTATCGCCTCTCTTTCATGACTGGAATAGTGCCGAAATCCTGGAAGCTTGCTAATGTGCAACCCGTGCCTAAAAAAGGCAGCCGTGCCGACCCTGTCAATTACAGACCGATTTCAATCACCTCCATACTCTGCAAGATTATGGAGCGTGTATTGAACTCGCGCCTACTAGCATACCTAGAAGGTAACGATCTCCTCAGTGACCGACAGTACGGGTTTCGCCGTAATAGGTCTACTGGGGACCTCCTAGTGTATGCTACTCACATTTTAGGCGAGGCCATCGAGAAGAACGGAGAAGCGGTCGCCGTCTCTCTGGACGTCTCGAGGGCATTTGACAGGGTCTGGCATGCGAGCCTTATATGCAAGCTTTCAGCGTACGGTATATCTCCTGGTCTGATCGGCTGGGTAACGGACTTTCTGAGCCACAGATCTCTCCGAGTAGTTGTCGACGGGTGTTCCTCGGAACCCTTGACAATAAATGCCGGAGTGCCTCAGGGGTCCGTTCTTTCTGCAACTCTGTTTTTGCTGCACATTAATGATCTATTGAAGCCCGGTATCTATGGGTATGCAGACGACAGCACAGTTGTAGAAAGATATCTGCCGAGTAGTCGGGCTAGTCGAGATCAAGTACAGTCTGAAAGAGAAGCCATGGTGCAACGTTTGAATGACAAACTTCAGGCAGTCTCCGCATGGAGCAATGCCAATCTTGTCAAGTTCAACGCCACCAAAACGCAGACGTGTCTATTCACCGCCAAAAGGAGCCCTTTCACCTTGGCTCCTACTTTCCAGAATGTATCCTTGGAATACAGTGACCGGCTTCAGTTGTTAGGCTTAGAGATTTCCTCGAACCTCAACTTTGGCCGGTTCATTGAGTCCAGAGCAAGAGCAGCAGCAGCAAAGCTTGCCGTTCTTGCGAAGGTTCGGCAGTACTTTACACCGGGACAGCTTCTTGTTTTATACAAAGCACAGATCCGGTCGTGTGTAGAGTACTGTGGACACATATTTGCTGGTGCCGCAAAGTCTCATCTTGCGGTTCTGGACTCAATTGAGAGGCGAGCAAAGAGGCTTATAGGCGATCCCGAATTGGTCGAAGCCGACCTCCAAAGCCTTGAATACAGGCGTAAAATTGCTAGCCTCTCAGTATTCTATAGGATACATTTTGGTGAGTGTGCGCAGGAATTACACGAGTTAATTCCCCCGTCCCCCTTCCATCACCGGACGTCCCGACGCACGGCAGGTATCCATCCTTTTGTTGTGGACATTCCACCTGTCCGAACGAAGCGCTTTGCTTCCTCATTTTTAGTGCGTACAGCGAAGGACTGGAACAATTTGCCTGCGTCGGTATTTCCGGCCAAATATAATGTGGGTGTCTTCAAGAGAAGAGTGAATAGGTTGCTAGGGCAATGCGCCTTACCATCTAAGACTACATTCCACTTACCATCAGGTGGAATGTAGTCAAGCATTGCCCTAGATCATATAAAAAAAAAAAAAAAAAAAAAAAAAAAATGCACTTCGGCGTTTCTTTTTTTTTTTTAATAAATTAAAGTTTGAAGTTTGAACAACATATCAGATAGTCCAACATACAATTAGATAAATATAATATTTAATACTCACTCAGTTGAAAGTTGTTCAATAATTTCACAACCACTACACGCACTTATTTGCACAAAAATCACAATTTGGAAAGCGTAACATAATTAAAATACGAGACAATGTGAATTGGACAACTGACGATCCATCAATAAAACTTTCTTTGAATTGTCAAACTTTGTCAAAGCACGTAATTCCCCGTACCTTAAAGGGGCTTTCTCGTACGTGTGATAAACTATATTGAACTTAATATATATGTAATAGAAGTCATTCTCGCTGATTGTTAGTCATAAACGGGGAATTCCCACAAGTCAGTATAGACGTTGTTGCCAGTCGCTACAAAATATCATTCAAAGAAAAGGAATTCCCCGAATTCGTCACAAAATAAGTAATGAAAAATTCCGTGCTCCTTTCAATCGGTCCAAATTTGTAGTTACGATAAAAATATATATATTTTATTTATTGTTAAATTTTGCCGCCCCCTATAAAGTGCCGCCCGGGGCGGGCCGCCCCCGCCGCCCCCACTACGCTACGCCACTGAAACCACTACTAAACTGTTCTTTAAGCTTTCTTATGTTTTTTTTTAAGGAATCCTGTATTCTTTTTTCAAACGGTGGTAAAAAATTGTATTTTACTCAAATTCAAGAAAATTAAAGTACATCTTTTATACTTTTTGAGTGTATTTATTTTATAGGAACTATTAAGTCAATATTAATTAAATTAACAGTTCATTTTTATCAAATAATTAGATGCTCTATTCCGTTATGTTGTTGTAACAGTGTTCGAGTAACAGTTAATATAAAAAATCTGAAAAGTTGTATTAGCGCTGAAAATATATCATTTTTGTCATGTATATTTAATTGTATAAAATATAATAAGATACTAGGTATATATAAGGGTTTCTACCATAGTAAAGTTGGTAAAATAATAAACAAATTGGAGGTTGGTAACAAAATGAAATGAAGATAGAACGTTTAGACCTCATCTCGTTAGAATTTAAATCGATGTTTTAAAACATGAAATAAATCGGTAGAAAAAAAATATAAATTTGTAAAACCGGTAAAATATTTTTTTTATCTATGCGACGAAAGTTAAATATATGATTTACGATCGAGGCTTTTAGACCAAATACAACTCAAGGTTTCTGGATACGTATGGACATTATTCTTTTGTACCAAAGACTAAATTAGTTAACTAATTGATGTCCTTGTACAGAAAATTACTTTCATTAGTGGATTTTTGTTCACAATATAGGAAAGTGTAAATAATATTGTTTTAAATATAAATATCTAAGAATACCTAACAAGGTAGATATATATTTTGGAAAAGTGATTTTGCGTTTTACTAAGTGCATGGTCCTAAATAATTCTTTTAAAAAATATTATAAACATTTCCGGCTGTTTGTCTTCATATTTATTTATGCATTACGCCAAAACTACATGACTTTTTATGTTGATTATGTTATCAGAGTTTATGTAACATATTTTTTACTTTGTTAAAATGATAACTTCATTATTTTCACGTCCAAGTAGACTTTTTTTGACAATTATACAAGGCTTCACCTACCTATTCTTATTCTATATTCACAATAGAGCAGCTTACAATTCCATAGAGTTTCTAAGGTAGATAAAAGTGTAATATCTTATTAATTCCCATAAGTCGTTATGTACATTTTGATGTTTCTAAATTCTAAATATCTAAACTATCTTTATAAATATCTAGTAAGAACTAGATGTATTTCAAATAATCAATATTTCTGGAATATTATTTATACATTTTAAAATAAAACTATAAATATAGGCTATAATGACGGCCGCTTCGATCGCATGCATAATATATGTACGCGAAAAGTGAAGTGCGGGTTCATACATATTATTTAAAAAAGGAACGTATCTTTCTTTAAAGATTATATACAATTACAAATAACATTATGTAGACACTAAACTGCCTTATATAATATCTTATAATACTAAATAGACAACCCTGAAGTTTAGGACCTTGACATTCGCCTGCCATTTTAAATTTAAACAGTAGACACTTCAAGCTGTCACTGTGTCTGTTGAAATGTTTGAATATTCAACGGTTAGTTTGAAAATGTCCGAATTATTTACTGCTTCCGTTTTCTACAAACGTTTTTTTGACATTGAATTATACGAACTAAATTCCTATTAAAATGAAGTTGTTCAAATAGTTATAATATTAAATATTTGTTTTAATATTAATATTGTTTGTTGTTTTGTTGTCGTAATGTTTAAAATATAGCCAAAATGTTATCTTTAAGATCATTATAGCACGTCAGTATAAAGCTTTAATATACAGGGCAATATTGACATCAAACAAACATTTAATAATCTATAGTCCATAATGACTTTTCGGAATTGGGTTTTGTGTGGACACAATCAGTGTAGAAACCACTGTTTAAAAATAAAAATATTTAAGAATTATTAATCACATCATTACAATGAAGCAGACCATAATACCATGGAATATAATGTTTTCATTAAAATATTTTGATTGATTAACCAACATTTATATAAATTATCAAAATTTATATAATAGTGACAAAAATAACTTAATCGTATATCAGCTGTTAAAATGACTAGTTAACACAATTACGGTTTTAATACTCTATTTTTTTTTATTCTGTTTCGTCTGTGCACTATTCCTCGAGAAAATAGGTGTCTACAATCCTTTCTACTTCTGATAGCTTAGCTTCATCCTTCCTCTTCTAGATCATCACGCCAGCGGCCATTCTGCTTTTTAATTGCAGTTTCTTTGATTTCTTTATCGCCATGGTTATTGTTACCTATTACTAGGTACAGTTAGGTCTCTTAGGATACCGGATCATTTATTATGATCTTTTTATCTCCTTTTTGTTGATGTGTTTTTATAAGTGCTAGCAGATTTTTTATTTTAGAGTTTTTTTAAGATCATTGTATTTGTAACTGATGATTATGAAAGAATATGAACCGTAATACATATTTATCCCATTTATTTTGTAAAGAGAGTTTAAATGTGAGTTCAGAAGTTTATTTTTTTCTTTAATGACCACTTTTCTAGTTGCAAATTTTCTAATTGCTAAATATTTAGATGTGCAACCAATTTTTAATTAACAACAGATATCTCCGCTCAATTAAACGTGAGTTTATCCTATAGCGCTCTTCAATGCCCTCAAATATGTATATTTCATTTTAGCGTATTTTTTCATATAGCTACTACACTATCTAACAGAATCTTTAAATTACTTCTATTGTTCGAATGTTTTATTTAAAACATCTATTTATAATAAGTAATTTATCTAATAGCTATATTTAAATGTAAATAGCTATATTTAAATGAAAATAGTTATCTTTTAATGTAAATAGCTGTATTTGTTTAAAATAATTGAAAATGGATAACTATCTGAAGAACAGCAATGGCGATAGTGAGCTACCCTGAAATACACCGCGTTTCATAAAAATCGGTTTAGTTGTAATTGATTCGTGGGTACTACGTACTGTCATGACTTTTCAAAATGGCAAAGTCATTTGAAGGAGTTTTCTAATGTTAGCGTTGATTGATATCAAGCGTCGTAAAATGCCATTCGTGAGACACAAGCCTTGCGGTAGTCCACGATATTCTCAAATATTTAGAGATGTATGTGCGTTTTCTAATATGCCTTGCTGACCATGAGATGATCTTTTCGTACACCGCGGTGACATTAGTGTTGTGGTATCACCAAACTCTATTATCGATACAGTGACTATTTAAGACGCTGGCTAAAACTGATTTTAAAAGTTTATACATTCTGAACAAATACCCAAGGGCTCATCGGTTTTATATCTTTTTGTAACCCATTTTTTTGGTTTGTTAATACGACCCTGACCTAACACTGTCTTCAAGAATTTGGGAACCTTGAATTACTATCGCGTTTAATTTCACGAAATATCTCAGTGTTGTAGTTAAATATTTCAAGTGGGTACTTAATATATAATAATAAGTCTGATTTTATCTATTCCCGGCAGTAACGAGTTATTTAACTTTCTATATGATTTTTTGCTGTTATGTCTTCTCGATCAATATATACGGTGTAACCTATTTCGTTTCTAAACTTTTCTGTTTTCTCGTGTTTTTTTTTATTTTTCTAAGCTTAGATGGTAGGTAGCCTGTTTTATTGTGTTTCTCGCTTTATGTGGCATTTGACTATTGTTGTACCAATCACCTCAAGGATGACAAAATAAGGATTTTTTGTGATGAACTTATTATTATTTTTGTGAAAAACTTATTTTTAATATATTAGAAAAATATTTATTTTCATTTATTTCTTTCTTTGAATGTTATGTAATTTATTGGTTTCTTTGAATTCTCATAATTTTTTTTGCTCTCTATATCAATTTAATACTTTTGGCTTATCTATCTATTTATGATTTACATAGATTTCTAAAGTCCTAAGGTCGGCAGGTAAAGTTGCATTCTGTTAATGTATTTTTTTCATGTCTCCTCCTTGGTATATTCTCTTAACGTGGGCTGAACCAACGGAGTTAGTGGGAGATGTCCCTTGAGGGGGTAACATCTGGGGCTTCCTTTCAACTAAGCTGCCAGATTCCAGGCCCCCTACACAGCTAGAAAATACTGACTGATCGCAAGCTGCGACGTTTAACATAATTACAAACATAATTATGCTCAGGAAACGGTCCCTTAGACGAATTACTAAAAAAATATTTCTCCATACTTGGGTTGCCATTGTCTTTGTTAAATTATACGTTTTTACATTTATAAGTGTCTCCTTCCTGCCTAGTTAACAGGACTTGGCGAGATAAAAAAAATCACACATTCAAACATCCACAGAAACTTTTACATAATATTAAATTAAAAATAAATTGTTAAAAGTTACATATTTGGGTATTTAGTATTTTTATTGCATTCGATGTTGTGTTCATGTGTCATCGCAAAACGTTACATTTAAGGGCAAACAAATACCATACCATATTTACTCGACAAGTTATAAATATGTTATGTACTAAATTTTGTGAACTGCAAAAGTACTGGTAACAGACAAAATTACTGACAGATTAAATTAATTTATAATGAAAAATAATCGATTGAAACGGTGACCTCTGGAAAACCGTCCCGTTGCTCTATCAACCATCAGACTGAAATTGGGAGACCAAGAAACAATATTTGAACACAACATACTATTTATTGTTGAAGTAGGTTTTGTTGTTTGTTTATTGTTAAAGTAAACATTTTGAGGATTTTTGTTTGTACAAAACACGTTAGTACATAAAATGTAAGCAAAACAACACACAATATGTTTTTTGTCTGTAGTGGGAGCAGCAGAACGGGCAGCGTGGACAGGAGCACCCAAGGCTCCAGCACCACGCTCAGTGCTGACGAGGATAACATTAATGTAGTTGTGAGGTGATTACCAAATAATTATATAAATAATTATATAATATATACATTTTGATGGTGCATATGCATAGAACTATTATATGCACATAGAATAGGGGAGCCATAGTGTCAAAAAATAAAACAGGCAAGATGACTGATACTTATCTTTGCCTAATCACACATGTAAGAGAGAGAGCTTAATTTACTTTCTCTTTTTTTCGTTGTTATATTTTAGGCTGGCTTCCCTCTATGTAGGTATAATAGATCTATGTGCATATGACATATCTAAAGTCTTTTCTACAATAACTATTTTTAGGTTCTATCTAATTCCATTGTGTAAACTATTCTTATGATATTTTTTTAATAATTTGTAGAGTCCGTCCTGTAAATGATAAAGAACGATCCCTTCGAGAACAGCACATGCTGGAGTTTCCCGGCAAGGGGCAGATTATCTGCCACGGGTCCGCCCCTGGACAGAAACCTAAAGTGTTCTCATATAACGTCGTCTTTGAACCGGCTGCCACCCAAGTAAGATTTTTTTATTAGATTAAAAAAAAATACACCTCATATAAATTATCATTCAAATTATAAACATTGCCATTTTCCAAGATTAAAGTAAATATTTTTTCAAACGAACTTCATTTTTTCAAAATCAAATTAGTTGATGATCTAAAATTTCTGAAGACGGTTGATTCGCCGACGGATGAACTATTGTTACAGGGGGATTTAAATTATCTTGTCTTATGGTGCGAATCAAACGGTATGAGCTATATATGTACTCTGACAATTGCAACGTGGTACGATTTAATAGAAAAAGGAGCACGTTTACTACATTCTATTGTGTTGACAATGTGCAACTGAAACAGGTCGGTTACATAAACGACTTAGGTGTTATATTGGACATTTGCACATTGATAACATTTTGAATGCAAAATGTTAGGTTTCGTCCAACGCAATTGCAGGGAATTCAAAAATCCAAGTGCAAAAATTTAAATCTATAACGCTTTTGTACTTAGTTGTCTTGAATATTGTAGTGTTGTATGAAACCCTTACTACGACATATATAAAAAGTGTATTGAGAGTTGTCCAAAGTGATTTCTATATAGTTATCTATCTACTCTATATAGTCTATCTATTCTATATAGTCTATCTTATAGTTGCCACTTGTCGAAAATGATCGTTATAACATGAGCATGTTGTGATAATCGCTTGCAACAATTCCACATGAAATCGCTGACCGCCGGAAGATGCTCGATGTCATGTTTCTGTTCAAGCTCATTAATGGTCACCTTGAAGATCCTGATGTTTTATGATATATACATTTGGATATTTCTAGAACATTGGCTAGATAAATGGAATACAATCCATTCGTCCGAAAACTAGCGCGATCAAATCTAGGTGTATATTATTGGTATTTTTGTTTTATTAGATTAACCATTTTATATTTGTTATTTAACTGTTTATACATTTTTTTATAGATTTATTTCACTAATTGCTTTTAATAATCTGACATAATTTGACATCTTGAATATAGTAATGTAATTTATTTTTATTGTTTTTTACTAATTAATTAATATGTTTAATAATAGTTACAAATAATATTTATGTTATAATGGTATATTGCTCATATCAATGTGATTTGCTCTTAGGTATATTTGAGATGACACTTACCTTTTTAATGTAGGTTTTTTCAATGTTGTTTGCAATAGTGATTACCTTGTTGGTGCGATTAATAAATGACTAAGAAATTATATTTAAAATTTTTAACATATATGAAACCTACTTGCAGGAAGACGTCCTCGAGTACTCCGGCATCAAGCGCCTGCTAGAGATGGCAGTAGAGGGCTTCTCATGTACTGCCTTCTGCTACGGACAGACCGGAAGTGGGAAGACTCACACACTTACCGGACCACCCGGTCTTGTGAGTTATAAAATATAACTTAATATTAATTATAATAAATCAATAATAAACTTATTTGTTATTTTAAGTTTGATTTAAAAAACTTTAAAATCGTTTATTTTTAGCATTTTTATATATAATAATTATCTGCTTTTTTAATGTGTTTACCTTGACAAGAGTTTTTCATACATTTGTGAGTTCAACAATGACGTATAATTACGCCAACTTTAACAAATATTTGGATATCATTAATTGGGACGACATCAAAAAATCTAGGGTCATTTCAAAGAAGGAGCATTGGTGATTTTACCATTATATAAATTGAACCTTGACCTTGACCTCTTGATAGTCCTACCAAATAGCGAATTCTGTTTCATATATAACATATCAAAGTAATAAGCCTTATGACAACATGGGTCAGTTGGATCGATACGATTATACATAATTGTATATAAAAACGTTTTACTCGTCCGTCGAGCTTGTAACGATGACGTCATCAATATTTATGATTGAATTTCATACCATTTCAATTCAATTTTAAATATATATATATGGTGTTGTCTTCGATTGCTTAATATCTGAACGAATGTACAGATTGATGGATTGGGCTTCGAATCACACAACACGCATTACATATCTATATTATAATAGTTACATTTTATCATCATTAATCATATAAATAATCATACATATTTCACTCACTAACTGACACAGGAAGGCAAATTTTACATAACTTTAGTAGCCATTGTTCTAAATCCCTGTTTCAGAACTGAACAGATTTATCATTAGTACAATCAATCACTATGGACGTTTGTTTGTTCATAAAGCACATGGCGTGACGTAATACGTGACACGCTAATTGTGTCGTGTCAGTTGTCACTACGGTTATTATGAAATATACTCGTAAAATTATCGTGGAATTATTTGTTATTATAATTATAAATCAATATTTATTAAAAAAAACTGAGTAGGTATAGTGTCTCCATTTTTACCAGGCCAATTTAAAAAGCCACTTGTTTTTTTTTAATAAGGCACTAATAGACTTTGGACATTGACAAATAGTCTATTTATGTAGTTAGTTTATTTCACCCTAATTAGTAATTAATCCTCATTGCAATGAGTAATGAATACCTCATCAATAAAAAAACAACTGATTGTTACCTACCCGTTTAACACTTTTAATGTTAAAGTTGTTTTAATACAATTTAACAAATGTAATACCATTACTGTCACACTTACAAGTCGCGAATAATTGTTATTGTAAAAATGATACTGAGGCATATAGGGTCATTTCGCCTGTTTGCGTCCATTTAGTGGAGTTGCTGACTTTGAAAGAGAAAATAAAAATGATTTAGCACTAGTTTTTAATAAAAACTTATGTACAGTGTTAATAATATAGTCTTTTTTATATTCATTTAAAGTTTTGGTGGAAAGATATAACGATTAAAATATAAAAGTGATAAATATCAGATTTGGACGATTTAGCCAGTTTGCGTCCACTCATGTCCAGTTTGCGTCCACCAACTTATATATATAGAGTGTAGGGGAGATTTTTATTAATGATTTTAACAATTTATTGTTTTATGTCTAAATATTTGACTAATTAAATTTTAAAATATTTTTAATAACAAATATATCATCTTATATATTTGTCACAGCCAATGTTTTCATCGCCGTCTTCATCTACATCTGATATAAGTATGTCATTACATTCAGCGCACTTTGTACTATCCACGGCTGGTAAATTTTCTTTTCAGAGTATCAGTATCTACTGTGACTTTAACAGGAAGTGTCATTTTCCTACGTTTTGGAGCAGTTCCTTGAAGTTTTTTTTCTCTATTCGTTCTTAATTTATTTTTCTTACTGCTTTGTTTTTTTTTTCTTCATCTGCTCTTTATGTTCATAATACTTTCTCGATGCAGACGAAGATATGGCCGCTGGAGTTCTTTGATTAAATTTTCTTGCTATGCTAATAATTTCAGCCAATATCAGGTGGGTTTTAAATGGATCAAAGGTTTCTGAATGTGAAATGCCTTGAATAAATAATGAAGATGATTGTAAACTAGGAGGCTTTTCTATAGGTAAAATAGATGGTGATACAGTTGATGCTAAATGAATAAAAGCAGTCGGAGGGGGTTTTGATATTTGTTGCTTAGTTTTCTCAAGACTTGGTGTAGTATGAGTTGCCATATCTTCTAGTGGTAAAATAAGAACTTCATCTGAAGACACTATTGAACTAAGCTACAGGTAACTGCCAAAAAGGTGTATAGGCAAAATCATTTTTATTCGTGTCATGAGTTTCAGAGTTGCACCTTGATACACTGTGATTTCACAATTTCTAATTTGTTCAATCAGGAGCCGTTAATAAATTACGTTATTTTTTTTTTTATAATTACATTAAGATATTACTGATCGTAGGTATATACAATTTTATTAAATTTAAATAAGCTATACATTTTTAATTACTTTTATAAATAGATAACAAGAAAACAAAGGTGGACGCAATCTGGTCTGTCCTAAATAATAGGTCATAAAATTCGCGTCCACTGCGGACGCAAAGTGGAATTTTTAAAATTTGTATGTACTAGTTTGCGTCCACCTTTTTTTAACTGTCAACAATTAAAAAACTTAAGTAAATTCATAATTATGTTTTTCCTTTCTTTATTATTAAGGCCTAGAAACATCTATGTATCCTTAACTTCACATAAAACAATGTAAAACTAGCCGTGAGTGGTGGTGCTGCTCACTATTTTTTTACTAACATTTAAGACATTCGCAGTCTTTTGTCCCGTGGCTCAGATAAATTATTTTTTTTTAAAGGGAAGGATTGAGCTCAAGGAAATTTTGTTTATGACTGTGTATCTCCTATATATTGAGGTATTGGCAGAAATTACATTTGGTTTTGTTAGAAAGTTCATGAACTTATTTTCGAGTATTTAATGAAAGGATAGCCGTCGAATGGACGCAAACTGGCGATGGACGCAAACAGGCGAAATGACCCTAATTCAATTCTATAAAACTTATAGTCCAAAAAGCAGTTATTGAAAAGTATCCCCTACCATAGAATAATATTGGATCGTGCAGGTGGAGAGTGGTGCGAGTCCGTTCGCGACCGATCATGGGTTGGTGGTGCGCTCGTTCGTGTATCTGTTCCAACTAATCAGGGACAGACCGGAGTTTCACTTTGTTCTAAAAGCCTCCTTTCTTGAAATATATAATGAAAAGGTAAGCTAGCGTCTTTCCAACTCTAATATAACTTTTGAACTATCATGAGAGTAAGTCTGTTATTGATTTATTATAGGTAATTGATCTACTGAATCCAGGCAGTTCGAGGAAGCCCTTGCAAGTGAGATGGTCTAAAGATAGCCGAAGTTTCTACGTAGAGAATCTCTTCACAGTTGACTGCGAACAACTGGACGATCTATTTGCAGTATTGGAAGAAGGTTTTTCGAACATCAAGTTCCAAATTATGATAATTGATAATTCTCATACTCTTATAAAATAGAAAACGCTATAACGCATAAGTACTAACCTTATGAACATTTTTTTTTTTATACTATAATGAATATTCTGTTGAAGACATGAAACTTTAATATATTATATGACACCTAGTGATGAAGAATGCAGTTCCTACTGCAAACAGTAGAAAATACAGAATATGAGATTTTATACTCACACAGTTAACACACACTTTTACTCCACCTATACATATATATATTTAGTTGTCTGCAACTAAAATAGAACTATTTTTACGGAATTACCTCGCGTATACCTAACTAGGATCCGCCACAATGCGGGAGTTCAACTGAGCACCCTCCCCCTTTTTTATGCTACTAAAGTCGGTCTATACCGTGCCCAAGGACTTCCAATGAAGTTGGAAAGGTTAAGAGTAACGATTGGCGAGCGCGCGCAGGTTCTGTTAAGCTTAAGTCTATGGGAGATTCAGTTTTTTGACCATATCTTTAAAACGAAACAATATTTTTTTATTCTGTTTTTTGGAAAACTAGACCAGTCCTGGTTTTCCTGTGATGTTGCCTCAAAAAATTGATTCCCAAACGGTTAAGAGCTTTGCTTATGCTCAGATCAATTAAATTTTTAATTTACCTCCAGCGGTTCCTAAAGTTAAATCGGAGGTAGATGACTAATTAATTAATTTACTGACAAAACCTCCATCTCGTTAAGACGATGTTACGGTGAGCCGTAAACACGATTGCTGCAACACATTCGAATTGGCGGGCTAAATTACAAACTAAATTATACGCGAGTTAAATCCCCAAAAATAGTTTTGTTTCAAAATGAAATAGTGAAAATCTTATTAAATACTATGTATATCCCAACTCCCAACAAATTTGTACAGGGATGCGTAACCGCGCGGTCGGTTCTCACTCCATGAACGCACACTCGTCTCGCTCGCACACGTTATTGAGTGTACGAGTGAGACGAGATGTCCGATCAGCGCGTGACGTGCAGTGCAGCACGCACGGAAAGATCAACTTCGTAGACCTCGCGGGGAGTGAGATGACGAAACGAACCAATAGTACGGGCAAAACATTGGAAGAGGCTAATAATATTAATAGGAGTTTGATGGTTTTGGGTAAGTGAAGTTCCTCTATGTGGTTGCATTTTTTTTTTTTTTTGAAATTACATAAATCTCCCAAGACTCAACGAGTCAACTTGCGATAATTTTAAACCATTATATTATTTACATTTTCAGGGATTCTGTTCGTCAAACTGAGGTTTCTTTAGAAACTAACTATTTCTGTGCTCTCAGGTTACTGCATAGCGCAATTAAGTGATGGAAGGAAAAAAGGTCACATACCGTACCGGGACAGCAAACTAACTAAACTATTGGCTGATAGTTTGGCCGGCAACGGCGTCACTTTGATGGTAACTAGAGTTAACAAAACTTTTGAAATGAAATATAACAATAAAAAAAAATATATAATAATAATTACTGTGCAAAGGAGTCACTGATATATTTTTTAAGATACCTGTACTAACAGATTCCTTTTTGAGCATGTAATCTGACAAATACGGACTTAATGTAAAAAGTGCACGGGCGCCGTGTCTGTGGAAAATTTAATAAAAATATATATATAACAATGATAAAAAAAAAGATTTTTGAATGCTAGATTAATTCTGATAAATAATCTTCTATTACTCTCTATTAAGATCGCATGCATAGCGCCCACGAAGTCCAACTCCAGTGAGACCATCAACACACTGCGGTACGCCTCTAGAGCCAAGAAAATAAAGTCCAAACCAATTATTAAAATGGTAAGTACCGTGTAACCGAGTAAATCAAATTCATTAAAAATATTTATTATTCTTTATCTGTAGATAGATATCCTCTACGAGATAGGTTTAAACAAATTAAAGTCCCACCGTTCGCCGGTTAATAGGTATATTTTTGAAAAACCATAATAAATTGTTCATCTGAATAATGAATATTTTAAGATAAGTCATGTACAGAATATAAATACGAGAAACAAACACAAGCATACATTACCTGATACTCGACTTAAAAAGTGAGAAAGTCTTTTAAGGGGGCAAATTTCTTATTTTTATCTACTTATAAGTATATTTCTGATGCGTTTGCGTCAATGACCGTCAGTGTCACAAATCCTCAAGTAACGATCGGATTTCAAATACCAATATTACAATCACGTAGAGAGTCTCGTAATGTTCGCGACTATTGGATAGCGTTTTATTTTTTTACCTATACTCAATTATTAACAATTTCTGTTAAATATTGTCAGTTAGTATTTCTAAGACATTTCTCAATATTTTTTTGTTCTATGAGTTATTTATTACGAATTAAAATAACTCCTATAGGGGACTAATTACATAGGAGTTCCTCTAGGTTCTATCTTAGGTGCTTTTCTGCATCTTATTTATATAAATAGTCACTCCGTTGTCACACTATATTAATAGCTACACATTATCCACGAGTACAATACTTTGCTAAGAATATGTTGCCGGTTTTATACAAAAATAAAATAAGGGTAACCGTAATGAAAAAAAAAATAATAACAAAATGTCACAGGACGCTCGCGACGCTCTGATCTTGAGTCTGCAGCGCGAGGTTCAGGCGCTACACGCAGAGAACGAACACCTGCGGACCGCGCTGCACGTGCATCTGGACTACGACGGAGAGACTTATAGTATGACACCTGATATATATCAGAGAAAACAGTACATAACAAATAGTTTATAAAAAAATAATAATATAAATTATATTCTGCCAGGTCGAAGAAACCGTGGCACACCACAGATAGCTGCCAACCAATTGTACACGCTGCCACAGACTGAACTGGTGGAACTTGTTCAACTACATATGGAAGAGAATTCGGCTTTGAGACTAGAAAATTCTGAACTGTTTGTGGTCCGAGACCAACTGCTGAGAGACCAGGAGTTACTGAGCAGAGAGAATGAAAGACTCTTGAAAAAGCTAGAGGATGTCAACATGTAAGTATAAAAAGATATATTAAATTGTCTATAAACATTTTAGTTGTATTGAGTCTATATAATTTTTTAAGTAATTTAGTATTAAAAAATCAACAACAACAAATGAACAACATTTTAACCAGCAAGCAACCTTTACCCATACCCATTGCTGTGCCAACTGAGCTCTTGTGTCTCTATCCATGTTGATGGGTGTAGCATTCTAAATACAATCATCTTTTTCAGTAAGGAGGCATTATTAAGCTTCTCTCAATCTTAATCAATGTTTCTAACTTGGTAGTAAGAAGAGTTACTTTAGATTAGACAATAATTTTCTTGACAAATGATTATTTAACATGTAATATCTTTCTAAATAAATTTAAGAAGATACTTATTTAACATAAATTTAATAGACACTTAGATACACTTGAATAGTTTTCAAATAAAGGAAAAAAATATTATAAACAATACTATTATTTATAGGACTTATTTGGACTAGGCTGATATGGCTGCAGGTCAGTGAACACATGCACAGGTGCATGATGACACTGCATGAACTATTTAAAAAAAGCATCTATAACCATGAATCCTCCAATCAGAGGACAGGAACTTTTAGTTTTATTATATTTATTATTTCAGTGTCTGTACCCGGTCTCCAATAATACCAGCACGGCCAGCATACTCAGATGTTGGTTCAAATGATGCCAACATTTGGACCAACCCCACCAGCTCAACAAATAGTATCATAAGTGGTGGTAGTTAGATTTGACTTCCTTTTGATACTTTATATTGGATTATGTGTAACACTGTCCATAAAAAACCATAAATATTAATATATAATATAGCTAAATTTATTAATAAATATTTAAAAGTGCTATAAATTATTATATTGCTAATTTGTTCTAGGAGTCTGGACTATAAATATTATGTAAAATAATAGAAGTGACAATAAATGATATAAATAATTTAGTAATAATATTATATTTATGAGTAGTTTGTGTTGGATTTGGGGAAAATAAAATAAATATTTTTAAAAAAACCTTGTTTTTTTTATCTGACTGCTACTACAGAATGTTGTTTCTGTTTGTCATGAAAGGTAAGGAGTTGTCATTAAAGAAAAAATACCAATGCATACTCACAAACATACACTTATATTATTGAGAAATTAGACATTATAATAACTCTTAATGTTCATAGTGACACAGCACATTGCATTAGTGTCACTAAAACTACTGCTAGTGTCTTCGGAATCCATATTTCTTTCTTTCGTAGAATAAGTCTGTTTTAGAACTTCCTAAGTTGACAATCTTTGGACAGCCATCTCGCTGAAAATAACCACAGACATGAGGTTACAGAACTTGAATATAAAACAATACTATAATTAGGAAATTATTATGAAAATCAAGAGAAAGGATAATGACCATATAAGAAGTTGATGACAGTCTTATCAATACCTACTAAAGAGGATATTTTGATAGTTATTTCTTATCGAATTAAATACGTACGTCTTTTTCCTGTGTAGTACATTCTTTACAATAATATGCATCTGACACACCGGGGCCTCCACAAATAACGCATCTGCCTTGATAGGATCCATAGTTACATTCGTCGCATATTCGGACTAAAGTACAGGGCCGTACATATGAGTCGCATATAACGCACTTGCCGTCACATTTTTCACACAAACGACCTATGGCTGTAAGATATAATTATGTATTATAACAGTAGTTTATATGTATCATATGTTAAACAACCCTCTTGTTGTAAATGATTTAATATAAACTCGATTATTATCCAGTTTGCTTACCGACGCCGGGTTGTTTTCTGCAAAATATAAGATCGGGATGATGCTTAGCCATATTACAGTCACTATATATTTAATTCTTTTAAATATTTGACGAGTTATTTATACCAGTATAGTAAAATATCTAAATTTACAAATAAAAATATAATTCCTTATAACGTAGTCATCAAACATAACCTTTATTTTTTTAACTAAAGTCAATTGTCATTTGTCAAGTAAAATGTCATTTGCCAAAAATGGGATTTTTTTTTATTATTGTTACAGAAAAATCTAAAGGACAGAAAACGACAACAGTCATTCCATGCATATACCCCAGATGTTTGTTTGTCTTAAGATACACTTAAATGCAAAGCATATTATTACTTTTGAGTATTGGCCGATAAATGTTATTACTTGTCGATTTTATGGCGTGGAAATTGAAATAGTGTTGGTGTACTATAAAAGGAACAAATTTTTGGCAAAAAATGAAAATATTTTTATATTCAAATAAATTTATTACGCTTTTAATCGGTTTTATTGTTGTAATTAATGTAACTCAAGAATTATTTTTGCTGAATTATACTAATCTTATTTTATAGTACTAATTTTATGATATAATTTAATGGCTTTTACCTATAAATTATTATTATTTTAATATGTTTCATTAGTCCTAGTTTATGTTAGTTATCTAATGCTAAAAAATAAATGCATTTACTTGTGTGATTTGTTGTGGGAGTATTTTGGTTATGTAAATAACAATCACGTTATAATCCACATAATATTTTATTAAAATCAAACAGTCCTTTTATATCCCTTTTTACATTCTTAGTTTGAATTTTATGTTTTTTACTTTTTTACAAATTACCACAAAGGTAGAGTGATGTGCTAGTGGCCTATGTATTAGTGGCCTGTATAAAGCATGTATACAATTTCAACACTCCTCCTCACATCACTATTTACAGTTGAGTGAGTCCCATTCTTGGTCTGAGATTAGACAACCGTGGTCCATGCAATGCTTTTGTCAAAATATCTGCCTCCATGTCTTCTGTTGGTAGATAATTAACATTAATATGACCATCTTGTATGCAATCTCTTATAAAATGCAACTTCAAATCAATATGTTTCGATTTAGACGAAACTATCGGGTTCTGACTGAGTTTCTGTGCTGCTTGGTTATCGTTCCAAATAATAATCTTGTCTTGATTTATGCCCAAATCATTAAATAGAGATTTTAAATGAATTGCTTCTTTTGCAGCTTCAGTCAAAGATACGTATTCGGCTTCTGCTGTAGATAATGCGACAGATCGTTGTTTTCTGGTTGTCCAGCTGATACAACTACCTGCATATTTAAAACAATATCCTGAAAACGATTTTCTATCAAGTTTACAGGATCCCCAATCAGCATCTGCCATACCATAAAGTTCTTCTCCTGTCTTTTTAAAATTAAGACCTTCATCTTTTGTGCCTTTCAAATATCTGAGAACTCGCTTAGCACACTTAAAATGTTCTTCACCATAACTGTTGTTAAATTGAGAAAGATAAGTTACAGCGAACATAATATCTGGCCTGGTTGCAATAGCTAAGAACATAAGAGAGCCGATTAGATTTTGGTAAGGTAAGTGTGAATGTTCTTCTTTCACTGGTTCTAGTGCAGTGCTTACTTCGAGTGGAGTACAAGCACTTTTGCAGTCTTCCATTTTAATTTTTTTCTAAATTGTTTCAACATAAGCAGACTGACTTAGTTTTGTTTCGTTTTTTCTTACATTTATATCAATACCAAGTAATCTTTTTGGTATACCCATGTCTTTCATATCAAATGCTTTTTTCAAATAATTTCTTACATTATTCAATTTTCTGTAACATTATTTTAGTTTTTTCAGTCAATTCTTTGTCTTGATTTTCTTCAAATAGTATTTCTGTCAAAACATCTTTTAAATAGTTAGGGAGTATCATAGCAATTTTTTCGTTTAAATCTCCGTTCAGATAGGCTGTAGTTACATCCATTTGATGTAGTTGCATGTCTTTTTCTACTGACATTGCAATCACTGACCTCACTGAGTTTAGTTTTGCTACAGGAGCAAATGTGTCGTGGTAGTCAATACCTTTTCTTTGGCTAAAACCACGAGCTACTAATCTCGCCTTTTTTATTTCTTTATTTTCGGAACTTATTTTCTTTTTTAAAATCATTTTAAAATCTAAAATCTTGAAATCATTTTGCTTCTTTGTTATTTCCCATGTACCATTTTTAATATGTGCTTTAATTTCTGATTTAATCGCTTCATGATAATCTTCATTTTCATTTTTTTCATCATCAATGCATAGAGATGAAAAATAATTTTCTTCTTCAGATTCAGATAATTCGTAATCTTTTGTCCATGCTGGAACCTTTCTGTTACGTTTAGGTCTTCCCTCGGTTATAATTTCTTGATCATTTTCATTTATTTCAGGTGAAATGATTTCGTTTAGAGATTCGTCTCTATTATTTTCGTCATCCGGGTAAATTTCTGAAGGTGATTCTTCTCTATTATTTTCACCATCAGTGTTAGTATCTGAAGGTTTTGAAGTTATGTTTTCTTCTTGAAGTGAGACTTTATTTTCTACGCTATCTATAACTATTTGTAGTTCTTTTTCTGATATTTCTTTTGTCTCTTTATCTTCATAATGCATTTTGTTTAATACTTTGACGTTTCTACTAACTATAATTTTATTATATTTATGAACCCATATTCTATATGCTTTAGCCGACTCCGAGTACCCCATGAAAATACCTTCAATCGCTTTGGGATGAAATTTTCCTCTCCTCCTATCATTATTTAAAATAAATGCTCCAAATATATGTAAATGTCGAGCTGAGGGAGTTCGATTAACCCACTTTCTGTAAGGTGTGTCTTCAATGGTTTGGTTGTGCACTCTATTAGCTAAATAATTTGCTGTATTTATAGATTCGGCCCAATATTTTTCAGGCAATTTTGCTTCTATTAATAAACAGCGGGCTTTGTCAAGGAGTGTGCGATTTTTTCTTTCTGCTACACCATTCTGTTGCGGTGTATATGGCGCAGATAATCGTCTTTGAATCCCACAGTTTTTCAAAAAATCTGTGAACTCATTATTTAAATATTCTCCTATGCCATTATCACTCTGTAAATATTTAATTCTCTTACCTGTAAAGTTTTGTACTTCATTTCTATATTCTTTAAAATACTTAAAAACTTCATTTTTCTGAGCCATAAAATAAACCTTTGTATACCTTGTATAATCATCGGTGAATGTAACAAAATATCTTGCGCCTCCTGGTGATATCGTACGCATTGGACCACATACATCTGTATGTATGATTTCTAGCGCTTCAGTAGTTCTGTTTGCGTCAGATTTAGGAAATGGAGGTCTGGAAAATTTACCTTTTATACAGGTTTCACAATTTCTTAATTTTTCATTATTTTTCAAGGTAAAACCTTGAAAAAAATTGTTTTTGCTACATATTTTTAAATCATTTTCATTAATATGTGCCAGTTTTTATGCCATGTTTCTGTATTATTTATTTGATCCTCATTTTCTGAACAGGCCTTAACACTGTGTTTACATTTTTCGTCAACATAATAGAGGCTATTTTTCTTCTTGGCTTTTAAAATAATTTTACCTTTACGATTTCTGACAATGGCTCCTCTTTTATCAAATATTACTTTTAATCCTTTGTCAGTCATTTTTGATACTGATAGTAGGTTTGTTTGTAAATTTGGTATATGCAGCGCGTTAATTAATGTTATTGAATAGTTATTCGTTAATTTTATATCAATATTACCTTCACCTTTTATAGGTGCACTGTTGTCAGAACAAGCCAAGTTTATTTCTCCTCTCTCTTGTGGAAAATATTTTTTAAATCTGTTTTTATCTGAACACATGAGCTGTGCTTCCACTGTCTAAACACCATTCTGTATGTTTTTCGATTCCTGCCGTAAAACTTGTGTGGACTAAATTTGATACAACATGTGTTTTTATTTTATCTTGGTTATTTTTCTTCTTCCAACAATTTTCTACAGAATGACCTTTTTTTCGACAAATTTTACAATAAGGTATGTGCTTATTTTTCTTTTTTGTAAAGAATGTTTGCTCTTCTTCTGTTTTATTTTTTCTGGCTTCACTCTCTTCTAATATCTTTATTTTAAGATCTTCAGGAGTAGGGAGAGTGTCTCTAGTTTCGATTGCGACTCGAAAATTTTCATATTTTGGACTAAGGGAATACAACATAATAATACTTAGTAAATCTTGATGTATTTCAATATCCATGTCTTTTATTTTGTCGACTACATCCATGAAATTATTTAGGTGACATCGAACATCGTCTGAGTCTTTCATTTTAGCCAAGACAATTTGTTTTAACAAATTTGCTTTGCGAGTCGGTCCTTTACTAGCAAAAACGCTATTTAGTGTATCCCAAACATCTTTTGACGTCGTACAATTTTTTATTTGTTTTAACTCACTGGGATCTACTAATAAGATTAATTCGCTTTTAGCACTTACGTCACCTTGTAGCCAGATCTTGGTATCTTCAATATGTTCTGGCGATGGGTGAATTTCGGTGCCATTAACGTATTTCCATAATCCTGTTTTGATTAAAACTGCTTGCGCTTGAAGCTTCCACGTGTCGTAGTTATGCTTCTGCAATGGCTCTATTTTATAATATGAAGCCATATTATTTTATTTTATTTTATGCTGCGCGCAGTTTAGGTGGACCTGGGCCCATAACCTGTTGTGGGAGTATTTTGGTTATGTAAATAACAATCACGTTATAATCCACATAATATTTTATTAAAATCAAACAGTCCTTTTATATCCCTTTTTACATTCTTAGTTTGAATTTTATGTTTTTTACTTTTTTACAAAATACCACAAAGGTAGAGTGATGTGCTAGTGGCCTATGTATTAGTGGCCTGTATAAAGCATGTATACAATTTCAACATGATTATGTACTGACGTGTAAATTGTATGCAGTGCCCTTACAGGGCTCTTGTTAGATCTAAAGTCTGAACCATTGTTATATTACTTATTAAAACCATTGCATACAACAAGAATTGCAGATATAAGTATGAGTATCTTTATCACTAATTACTTCTACAGTGTCCACATTAAATTGCATTGCTTGTACTGTATGGGGATAAAATTCATTGTGTAAAAAATTATATTTCTCTTTTATTTAGTCATGGTATGCCTAAATAACTACCAGATATTTTTAATTAATTTCTTTTATAATTGATGCAGATAATTGCTCTCGAAACGGTCTATGTTTATATTTTGTACTTACTCTTGAATATTTCATGATAATTAATTTAATTAGTTAATTGCATAATTTTTTGTCACACACATTGAAACCAAAATTTTTCGTAAACAAGAATAACTTTTGTGTTCTAGGTAAGGTAGGTTACTTAGACAAGTATTAACATTCTTTGTTTACAGGTAATTAGCAACATTTGAAACATTCTCTGTTTATAATAAATACACTAAACCGTAGACAGAGAACAATGATTATATATGATTTTAACCTCTCCATTAGTCGAGTGGTTAGTGCAGACACCTAACGTATAGCGACGCAATAGGGTTCGGGTTCGATTCCCGACAAGGACAGGCATATGATGTGCATAGATTTCTGTATTTCTGGATTATGTCGTTTATTAAATATATTCGCAGTATTTAACACAAGCAAATAATTTGCTTACTTACGGGTTAGGTTAATGTGTGTAATTTATCCTATGTTATTATTATTATTATTATTAATATGATTAAAACCATTTTTATAAAAAAATAGAACTATATGGTTTTCTTGTTCTATTCAGATAGCGGTTTTTTTTTGTAACTCATCTTGACATAGACGTGCGAAATAAATATTAATTTATTTCAAATGTAGTTGAAGAGTCTGCAAATATAGGCCCTATGCCAAGAAATGAGGAGTGGTGGTAGGGAAGACGACGCAGGGAGGAAAAAAGAATTGTTTTATCAATTTGATTTACTTTACGGTATCAGAAGCTATTAAAGAATTAAAAAAACCTAACTTGTATTACGAGGTATATGAGCTTCTCCCTATTGTTAGGCTTACATATATTCTTTAACTTGAGTGTAGTTTTGTTTCTTCTTGTTATTCATCCAACCACACATTTCTAGACTGACTGATCTATTGATACGCAGTCTCAGCTATTGTAATTAGAAATAAAGGCACATTTGTTGTAAGCTATTCATAAATGTAATTCGTAAATGCCTACTCTTAGCCAGTAAAGTGAAAAGAAGACAGACATTTAAATTATTTTTCTAGAATATTAATCATTTAATTTAATTAACATGTAAAAGAATCCATTTCACAATGTTGGATATCCTATTAAACTACGTGTATTTCATTTGAAAGTTAAAATTTACACGTCTCACAATCATTCTTCATCATACTACATACTTAAAAGGCCACGCTAGCCGTTAATCTATGCTTTTAACTTTAAAGCATTCCTTGTGAACGCATTAAACTTTTGGCACTTTGGTAACAATTGTCACTTGGCACATGACTGACTGATGACAGTTGTCATTTACGTTTTGTAAAATAAAAGCATGGCCATGTGTTGATTTCATTTCTTGTTTCTGAAACACATCTAAATCATATTTTTAATAATATCTTGTTAATTTCGACGAAATGACGGCAGATAGTGACAAAAGTGATAGTGAAAATCAAGCCTCCGATGAAGAACTAGTTGAAGAACAAATTGATCAAGAAAAAGAAGAGGACACTGGAACGTTCAAAGAGCTTGTAAGTTTTAAATAACCCAAGATATTCATTTATGTGTATAAAAGTACAAAATTTATCTGGAATATAGCATTGATGTGATCTTATCACTTGTTATTACTGTTATATCACAGTTCTGTAGGTTGAACAGTAATTTTATTCTTTTATGCTTCTTTTTTTAGGGAATAGTTGATGTTCTATGTGAAGCATGTTCAGAGTTAAAATGGAAGAATCCTTCCAAGATTCAAAAGGAAGCTATACCTGTAGCATTACAGGGCAAAGATATTATTGGATTAGCAGAAACAGGTTCAGGGAAAACTGGTGCATTTGCTCTGCCGATACTACAGGCACTATTAGAAAACCCTCAAAGATATTTTGCTCTGGTACTGACACCCACAAGAGAACTGGCATTTCAAATATCAGAGCAGTTTGAAGCACTAGGTAAAAAAATTATAAGATATTTTATAAATAATACCATTAAATTTGTATAGAATGTATAGAATGTAGACAGTAACAATTTCAAGTTTATCATCAAACATATCAATACATATGTTAATAAAAATTTATAAATACAATATTAGCTATAGACAGGGACTGTAGAAGTTTCTTACATATTGTGAGTGTTAATTCAAAATTACCAATCAAATACAGGTATGAAAAAGAGTGGAATGGTTTCAATATCAGTCTTGATATCTAAAGCAAAAATATTTTTTGATTCAGACTGGTAGTTCTAGAGATCAATGTGTTAAAAAAAGTAGTTGTTGTTGTAGTATAGTCTCTATAATTTATAAAATTTTGTATAAGTATTTATCAAACTCATTTTAATTAGGTGCAAGTATTGGAGTAAAATGTGCAGTTATAGTGGGAGGCATGGATATGGTAGCACAATCACTGACTCTGTCCAAGAAACCCCACATTATTATTGCCACTCCCGGACGACTGGTGGATCACTTGGAAAATACAAAGGGTTTCAATTTAAAAGCACTTAAATTTCTTGTAAGTATTTTTTTTTTTAATATTAATATTTTTAGACTCTTAAGATATTTTGGACAATTGTTCCTTTACTGTCATTACATTTGGAGGAAGGATGGGGGTGTGTCGAAATTTCTATCACATTTGGATTACTGTATAATGTGATAGAAAGCCAATCATAATTCTTGACAGTAGTATGAAATCATTTTAAAACCGCTTTCACTCTAAAAACCAATCCTAATAGATTTATATTTATTCTTTGAGATAATATTAACTAAATATTACAGGTTATGGATGAAGCTGATAGAATACTTAACATGGACTTTGAAGTGGAAGTTGACAAAATATTACGTGTCATTCCTCGCGAGCGCCGTACTTACCTTTTCTCAGCAACAATGACTAAGAAAGTTCAAAAGCTACAGAGAGCTTCCTTGCAGGATCCTGTTAAAGTTGAAGTGTCTACCAAATATCAAACCGTGGAGAAACTGCAGCAATATTATATATTCATACCTGTGAAGTTTAAGGTCTGTGAAGTGGACTCTTTAATATTGAAATTAGAAAACATTACAATATATAATCTCAAGAATGAAGGAATTACCCTGTACATGTGCAAAATAAAAACAAATAAATTTAGCTTAAGTATTATATTGTAGTATTCCTAAGTCTCATCACAGTCATGTAATAAACACAATTACCTCCACAGGACGTATACCTGGTCCATGTATTGAACGAGGTGTGTGGTGCGTCGTGCATCGTATTCGTGTCGACGTGCGCAGGCGCACTGCGCGCAGCATTGCTGCTGCGGGCGCTAGGCGTGGGCGCAGTGCCGTTGCATGGACAGATGTCGCAACAAAAGAGGCTAGCTGCACTCAATAAGTTCAAGAGCAAAAGTCGCTCAGTGCTGATTTGTACGGATGTTGCTTCCAGGTTGGTTATATAACCATAAAACTTTAAACAACACTTGCAATGAGTTTGTCCAATGTTACTGTAGAATTTTGATATTAACTGTAATTGCCATTGCACATACTCAACATTTGTCTGGAATTGCTAAGTTATATCATATCTATAACAGTGCCAGATTTTAAATATATGGTTTGGATGATGATGATGGTAGGGATTGATTCAGTACATATAAGACTTGATCCACTACATGACAACTCCACAGAGGTCTGGACATCCCCCATGTGGATGTGGTGGTAAATCTGGACATCCCGTTGCACAGCAAGGACTACATCCACCGCGTCGGTCGGACGGCGCGTGCGGGGAGGGCTGGGAAGGCCATCACCTTTGTGTCGCAGGTAAGTTATTTATTCCAAATGTTTTATTTACTGTCAGTCAGCAAATATTATTAAGGTATGCTGTATATTAAGATATAATAAAAAAAAATATTTGAATGATGGAAATAGAGTTCACAATACAGGATACTGTACTTTAAGATATACATAAATAGTTTTATAGATTATTCATGGAGTTTCTTACCAGTTTTCTCTATAGAGCTACATGCGTCAAACATTTTTTCTTTATAATAAATATTTAATGTCATGATATATTCCAGTACGACGTGGAGCTGTACCAGCGCATCGAGCAGCTGATCGGCAAGCAGCTGCCGCTGTACAAGACGGACGAGAGCGAGGTCATGGTGCTGCAGGAGAGGGTCGCGGAGGCACAACGACTCACTAAGATTGTTAGCTATTTATCAGTTTTTTATTTTACCGTTTTAGTCCGTAAAATAATTTTTATGATAGATACATTTGTCTATATAGATAACTTTATCTTTTATAATCTACAGGAAATGAAAGAACTAGAAGATAAAAAAGGGTCGAAGGGTAGGAAGCGTGGCGCCGACAGCGACGATGACACGGAGGAAGCCCCAGGAGTCCGACGACGTATCAAGGGAAAGAACAAACACGGCCCTAAGAGGAAACGATAATTAAAGCTTTGTTTTATATAAAGAAGTTTTATTTTACATCTTTTAGTATTCGAGGTAAAATGATATATATTTATTATTTATTTTACTAAATTCCTTGTACCGTGAGCAGTTCCACGATCCAGTAGTAGTAGAATTTGTATATTTAAAATTGTTAGTCTTAAATTATCATAAGAGTAGGTCTGTTAATATTATTCATATAATAAAAACACAATTAGTAAGTTATATAACCGAGGTTCAATGAAAGTTGCTTGTGGTATTGTTATTTAAGGACACGCTCACAAAACTGATAGGTAGCAAGCAAATCGCATCACTTCACAGATATCTGAATAAAAAAATTTTGATAGTTCGAATTTACATATTGTTTCTCGTATATTTAAGCTTTAACTATTATTTCTTTCAAAAAAAATTATATTATTAATGTTTTAGTATGTATACGTTAAACACGTGATAAAATTGCATATTATTATTATTATATGATTTTTTTTTGAAATTGTTCTTTTCTTTTATTCAATTTTCTTTTGCAATACTAATTACATTAAAAACAATCAAATTTGCAAACTATTAATTTATGTAGTTTTGATGTCATTACATCTCAATGCGAATATTAAAAGTTTTTTTAAGAACTTATTTTGATATTCCCCTTTGTGAGCCTGAGGGGCCCAGGGGGCACGTCTGTCTCAAGGGCGCCTTTAATATTCCGGATTTTGAGACAGCGTATTTATAGGATAGGTATATTGACACTAACGCCCCCCGACGGCAGAACGTCGAGGCAGCGTGCGTTTGGGGGTGTGTGTATTAGTGTAACCTAAACGTCTGTTGTCAGTTGTTAGCTTTAGCTGGGTCGAAAAGAATCGACTTGGGTCTTATTTTAAATGTTAACGGGGTAGTGCGAGGCTGGTAGGTAGTCGCTTCAACCACCAGTGGGTTCGAATGTATCTCGGCCCTATCGAAGTAGCTCTGAGAGAGCTCTTTGAAATGTTGCGCCATAGTAGGTAAACTATCCTTATACTTATAATACTCTATGAGGTAAACCTAGGTCTCTAAGGAGGTCTGACTTGCGTAAGTACCACAGCGAAAAATATTATTTAAGCTGTCACGCACGCAATATGTTTATAACGTAAGTTTTTTTAATTTGAAATATTTAGGTAGTATATTTTGTAATAATTACCTACTGAGCGTATTGATTAACATTTAAAACTTGAGCAATAGAAATTCTTTGATAATTATTACCAATACTGCGGACGGAATGCGACTGGAAAGCCGATTACAAAATGCGACTGGAAAGCCGATTACGAAATGCGACTGGAAAGCCGATTACGAAATGCGACTGGAAAGCCGATTACGAAATGCGACTGGAAAGCCGATTACGAAATGCGACTGGAAAGCCGATTACGAAATGCGACTGGAAAGCCGATTACGAAATGCGACTGGAAAGCCGATTACGAAATGCGACTGGAAAGCCGATTACGAAATGCGACTGGAAAGCCGATTACGAAATGCGACTGGAAAGCCGATTACGAAATGCGACTGGAAAGCCGATTACGAAATGCGACTGGAAAGCCGATTACGAAATGCGACTGGAAAGCCGATTACGAAATGCGACTGGAAAGCCGATTACGAAATGCGACTGGAAAGCCGATTACGAAATGCGACTGGAAAGCCGATTACGAAATGCGACTGGAGAGTCAATCGGCGCTACGAATACCGGCCCTTCCTTCCTCTCGGTCCCCTCAAAAATATCTAACTTTTGACTTTAACGCAATAACAGTCACCGCTAGTATCGTGCTACTACTTATAAATACAAGCAGATTTGCAATGATTGTCTGAGCGTGGGCAAGCAAGCAATTGCTTAGAAAATAGGCAATAAGCTTTTGTGAATTGTGGGTATGTATGTTTAACCATGGGTTGTATAAGAAAGTGGTTTGCGCAGATGCCTAACGTATCGCGGCGCAAAAATATATTCTCAGTATTTATGTGTACTTTTATGTATTTGTATCCTAACTGAGAGGTTAGATCAATTTGAATAATTTGTCCAGTGATATTTTTATTATTATGTACTCGAGTAGTGGTCGCATTTCTCAACCAATTTAGATGAATCTTTGCATTCGTGTTCTAAAATTGCAAGCTCTACGATGGTGACAAAAAACATAAGACCCATAAATAACGTCTAAATTCAGTTTTAAAGTAAAAAAATATATATATTAATTCACTTGTACTTTTTTGTTATTCTTAATGTTAAGCACCTTTTTTGATCTAAAAACCCTTTTTTAGACCTTTGAAGGTCAGTGTCAATTACACATCTTCATTCTTGTTTTAAATTTATTACCAAATGTATAGTGTAACTTTGTGGAGATAAGGGTCTAATTGTATGTGAGTGTCATTACTAGGGTATTATTACTACTTACCATACTTTTGGAGGATAGCTTAGTAAATGTATGGATGTCGATGATGTGCAAGCAAACAAAATGTTTTAATGCTTTCTTACAGTTTATTCTACAAAGTAAACAGTCATCTCTTTCAAATAAAAAAATAAATAAAAAGAAATGCGATAAAACGCGCCCCAATACGAGACGACGCCCTAAACCGACGCACTTACACTAAGCGTTAAGAAGAAATCACAACATGGTTTTTAATGTTTAATCGTTATTTATTATTTCTATACAAATAGAACTGTACAGATAATTTTTTAAATTATTATTTACCACATTTCATCTTCTCTCACGATAGACTTTTTACAAAAATGAAAACTATCAACACCACGCACGGAATAAGGAGATCGCGCGCTCTCGCCGCTCACCGCCCGACCGCCCGTCCCTCGCGGCGCCTCGCTCCGTGTGCTCGAGCTCGAGCGGCCCGGCAACAGCTCGAGCCGAACACGCGCCGCCGCGCATTGCTCGAGCCGCACCCGGCTCGAGCTCGAGCACACGCGCCCGCCGCACCGCGTCCCAGTCACTCACACTGCTCACATTAGGAATATTTCACTTATAGTCCGATCGGCGGTATGTACCATCTGGCAGCACTATTCCGTTAACATAGACATATTATACTCTTTCACCTCGCTCTATACAAGTTAATATCACAAATAAATAAGTACGATCCCAGCAATCCTATTTACTTTTTCCGATACACTATATTATATTATAAATAAAATACACATGGCAGTGATTATATACACGCTCGAATAGTTTATATCAAATTTTGTTCAATTTAAATGCACTAAATAAAGATTTACAATAATGTTATACTAATGTAGTGTCGGAGGTGAAAAAGTATATTAGTAACATCATTCTGGAGATCTAGCTATGGGCAGCTTTGACTAACGAGTACCACATTTATATTAATTGAGAATTTCTTATATATTATATAACAAACAAATAATGTATCAGGTTAGGTTATAATTTATCCAGATTCCTTTTAGGAAGTTATTTAGGCACTTTAACATAGCCACGGCGTCCTCAAATAACCTGTTATATACCATGCTTTTAAACAAAGTTTACGATTAGGCAAGTGACACAAACAAAACTATCTAAATACAAATGAGTTTTACAATGAAGTAGACATCAAATACATGCACATTTAAATACAGGACATCAATAGACAACAGTTTAACAAATTACTAAGTGGTACCCGAAAGTCAGTTCTTAAAATAAATTCCAAATTAATTCCAGTCGCTACATAAGTTTAAAACAAATCTCCCGGAGCGCTATCGGATTGACGCCTGTACGTCGGGTACACATTAACGGTACATTACTCTTAACACAAAACTAAACGCATCTCTGCGACCATCAATATGTACCCGGCGCTCTGCCGATATACTATGACTAGCATAATTTTATTGGACTCTTATTCTACCTAATACAATACATATTGCTTCCTTCAGAGGTACAGGGTATAATTAGGTGTTGTAAATACAAAATATGTCTTACAATTTATACATTCGATGTAAATTTTATTATACGACACTCACCGTCGATGTATCCGACAAATGAGGTTCTCAAGTCCTATCTCATAACTGACGACTCGTCTTTGTGACCTCATCAAATCTTATAAAATTGAGATTCCATATAAAACATGATTTAATATGTAGAGGGACATTTACATTCTTAGTTAACAATAATTAGCAGCTCAAAAAGTCCAATAAAGTGTAATGAGCGGGCGCACGGCATCCGAGTGCGCTACGGGTGCCTATATCGATATCACAATGTTCACTAAACTTATTGCATCACATGATATCTTTCGCTTCATCGTTCGCTTACAAATTCGTTATTCCTCTGCCAGAAGAGTGAAATTATGATACAAAAGGAGCCCGCAGCCGTCGCTGAGTAGTCTTACACGATTAAAGCGGGCGCAGTTCACCAATCATCACAGAGATTATCTGAACCGTCCATAAATATAATACTCGGTAACGGAATGACGGAGAAAAGTTCGGCGACCAGCCGGCGCCGGGACCCGCCGGTCGGCTGGCGGGGCCTCGGGAGCCGCGGGGCCCGGGGCTGGCGGGGGCCCGAGATCCGCGGGGGCCGGGGGCACGGGGCGAGCGCGCTCAGTTCAGGTCGCGGTCCTCTAAGTACTTATACTCGAACGTGAAGCCCTCCTTCTTGCGCTGGCCCCACTTCTCGTAGTCGAAGTATATGTATGTGCCCTGCACAAAAATAAGGTATAAATTATAATCTTAGTTTTTATAGCATTTTGTATTCTAATTATCTTTACTGACCTGTTCATATTCCTCATTGATAACCTTTGGCTCCTCGTGCCTCTGGAACCACATCATGTACTTAGTGTGGAAACGCCAGCTCTGTTTCTTCAGAGCTTTAGCTGCTAGATATTGCGCCTTGGTTCCCTCCATATAATAAAATACGAAGAATAGTGTCTCTGTAGATAACCGCTGGAAGAACTCCACGGAGTCTGAATGGGGTAGTAGCACCTGCAGTAAAAGTTATTTTTCCGTTTGAGATATGTTTTTTGTAAACAAAGGTTATTTGGAAAATGGTTGACTAAATCGTGTTTCTGTGTACCTGGTTGTAATACAACGGCGTCTGACATATGTTCCTAGGCAAGTAGACTCTCGTACGTTCAGAGTCGGACGGATGAGGCATGTGGTAGAATGCAGCCTCCATCATCTGGAACTGCACCTGGTGATCCTGGAGATATAATTTTTTAAAATTATTATTGCAAATATGCCTATAAATAACTACACAAAAAGAAACTAAAATACCCATTTAATAATTTTGGCGACTATATAGTAAGGCATTTAATGTTTCGAATCATATCAACCATATTGTCATTTTATAAGCCATGTCCCCGTCCGTATTAGATATACATTACATTGTTAAGCGGCAGCGGTCCCAGCGGTGCGACGCCTAGAATGGGTGGTATGAGCGCCTGCGAAAGCGCTGTGCCCCGCCGCGTGGCGCCGGCCACGCCGCCTAGCACGGAGCCCACTGTGCCCGTTGCCTGGAATGACAACTGTTTATGTAGTAGTATTTGTAATGTGTTTTACCTCATTAACTGTTTATGGTTTGTATGGAATAGGAACGTGCCTTTAGCAAATAAATTCAAGTTTCCAATTTAAATATTCTTACAATTTAATGACCTAAGCTCGAAGGGAGTTCTTACGTGGTTCCATTTTCTAAAACTTGGTATGATATAATCAAGTCGACCAAATTTGCCAGTTAAGAAAAAGCGACAAAATTGTCGAGTGATTTTTTAATCTATTAAATAGATATTAATCATAGAACATAGCATAAGATAACATTATTATTAAATTACTGCAAAGATTTACAGAGTTATTTGTAATTAGTTGACCACCTCTTGCAGGCAGCCTCTTTACATCAATTCCAACAACATTTCCACAACTTAAATAATATTTTTTAAAATTTAAATATTTCCCATACAATATTTAATTGTTGTCTCGGAACTGGCATTAACTCTGAGCGTCGGTATGTCGCCCGAGCGTTGACCTTTTAAGTACTTCTTACTAAATACAGAGTAATAAGTAAAAGAGGGAGCCAAACACTTTTTGTGTTGTTTATCAAGATTTATAAAAAGTTTTTGGAATTGATATAGAGAGCCTGCCTGCAAGAGGTGGTCAACTAATTAAAAATAACCCTGTATATTTAAAGCTATGCACATTATAAATAATAAATCAAGTACATATTCTAAATACAACTAGGATCCGCCACTTTGCGCTGCGGGAGTTGAGCTGAGCAAAATAAGCGGTCAAGAGCTTTGCTTATGCTCAGCCCAAAAAATATGTGACTAATAGTTTTTTCTTTGTATTAGCAGCAGTTGATTCTTGTAATAAAAGCGTCATGGTGGTACCGTATGGTGGTGGTCGAGCCCCGCACGCTGCACAGCCTCCTGGGCCATGCTCTTGAGCGAGGCGGTGCCGGTGACGCCGCTGTCTGTGCTATTGCTGGTGGTGTTGCTCACCACGGGTGGTGGAGACAGCACTCTTCCACTGTTGTATAGAATGATATGATATAATCATAAGCCATTGAATAAACGACAACATGCCATCAAAACGATATGAGAATTTGGAATTAAAATATGAGCTTTTTGAAAATAGACAACAATTTAATTATTCAGTTTACAGCATACTACTTGACTCCAAAAAATGTGTTTCCACAAATCAGATGAGAGCACTAGGTCACAATAAGTCTTTGTTTTATTAGTACCCTATTTGAACTAGCACTTAGTAAATTGTATATCAAATGGCTGCTTTACTTATTGAGTAGAAACTATATGTAGTGCTTCATGATGAAAGAATGCGTTATTGAATATAACAAAAATATCTAGTTAAAACAAATCCCTTTACCTAAGAATACATAAATATCTTATAAATTAAAAAAAAATAACGAATAAATTACTAAGGATTGGTAATTTACTTAAATCGACATGAATTCAAGATTTGTTATAAAGTGATTAAAAACAAAATTTTCAACATACTAGTAATGGATCCAATACTTACTTGTTAACAACATACTGGGAGTGGTCCTGCGTAACGAGCGCAGGCAGCGAGGGTCCATTGAGGGCCGGCGCGGGGACGGGCGCGGGCGCAGGCGCGGGGGCGGGGGCAGGCGCGGGCGAGGGCGCCGCCGACGCGCTGTGCGAGATCGAGTTCACGGCCGGCGCGATCGACACTGCCGACGACAGCGTCGTCACTGACGAACTCTTCGACGTCTGTTGGAATAAGGTCAGTTAGATCAATTAGATGTTTATATTATAATATAACGTCCACATTCACTAATAACTGTATTACAAATAATAACTTTATTATGACCGCGATTATTATTTATACTAAATATAGAATCGCTGTGGTGACTAACCATCGCGGTACTTGATAGATAACTGTTTACTTTGAATAATTTATCATGTACAACTGTTTATGACACAATAAATAATTATGTATTTTCAATATACTTCTGCCATAACTTAAATGTATAACACGAAATAAATAGCACTGATTTATTTCAAACATATCAGGATATCAGTATATCTTGATTGCACATATTTATGTTATTAATATCTGCTATATCACACTGTTGAAAATAAATAAAAATGCGACAATAATATAGGCGTTATTACTTACATCAGCGCACGAATCGCACGTTACGATAACTTGTGTTAAACAACCCATTATCTATTAAAATGAAGTTATTCAATAATTATACGATTACATCCGAAATAAAAAGTTACCGATCTAGCCGATAATAGAAGAAATGAGAATAAAAACAAACAGGTAGAAAAACAAAAGTGTGAAAGCTCTAAAAGTCAACACTCAACAGATTATTTATCGATGGAGTAAACAGAATATATATAGATTTAATAAATGCGCGGGAAATTTAAATTTTGAATTTAGTTGATACACTTTATTATTATTTATTTTAATATTTTTAGAAAATTTAGTTTTCACTAAAATAACATTTAGATTAATATAGATAGTTTTCCAATAAAATAGATCTTTTGTTGTAAAGTATTATTTTAAACTTTTATTTTATAGTCGAAGTCGCGGACCCAGCAAGTTTATAATAAATATTAATTAGTAAAAATAAATATATTAAATACATAAATAGTAAGTACATATTATAATTTAAAATAGTTTTCTTAATTGTTCAATTCATTTACTTACTTTGATTGCAAATCCAATAATTTCTTCGAAGTTTGGTAGCTTGTAATAAATACGAAATGTAATATTAAAATTTAATTTATATTCAAATATATTACAGTAAGGATTTTGACACTTATAGTCTATGGTAAATTTATTATAACAGACTTTGAAATATAGTATATTAAAATTATTCCAAATAAGATTATCATTGGTTAATATTATTAGGGCACTACAGACTACTGCTTAATAGGATTTGCGACCAGATCTGGTGTAACGGAAGATGGCCCAAGAATTGGTGAATTTTCGTACTACTCTTGCACAAAAAAGAATCTACCAGAAACTGTGATAACTAGGTACTAACCCTATCACTCAAATCGCACGCATGCAAAATATTACTTCCTGTACTTCACTACACAACTGCATCAGGCCTACCTCGACTGCGGGTTTTTTAAATGGGAGGGCACACGTGAACAGAATTTGAAACGTCAGAAACTTACAGAGAAGGCTTACGAGTTTGACACCCTCTTCATAATGTGCTTGGTCGACTACAGTAAAGCCTTTGACTGCGTCGACTGTATTTGCCTATGGAAAGTTTTAGAGGAGATGGGAGTTCCGAAACTTCTTATAAAACTGTTGCAAGGTACTCTATACATCCAGCATAGGAGAGTTGTTTATGTAGATAGGATGACATCGAAGCTCTTCTATTTTCATAAAGGTGTCAGACAGGGATACAACTTATCACCCATACTGTTTAATATCAAAAACGCATTACTCGAAGGACTTGCATGACTGCGAGGCGTCATCCATAAATTACGTCACACCTTAAAGGGGAGCAGGGTTTCACCAGAATGTGTTGTTAGAAAGGATCACAAGCTTTGTGACGTCACATGTTAAAATTTAAAAAATACTCCGCGAAACTTATATTCAAGTAAAAAACTTTGAGTAATTATAAAAAAATTGCTCCTGAATTGTTTTTAAATATATGCATAAAATTGAAAAATGTGTGACGTCACATCAAAGGTCCCTCCCCCTCCACATTTTTTGTTCTGAAAATGTGATAACCTATGACAAGGACGGGGGTAGGGGTTAAAAAGTCCTGAAATTAGTGTGACGTAATTTATGGATGGCCCCTAATGGCACAACGATAACGATATGCCGACTTTATCTTTTTAGCAGCAAACGAGCATGAGATGCGTTCTTTTCTGATCAAAAAGAAGCCAGCGAGCACAGCACTGGACCGTATATAAACATATAAACTGAGATCATGGTTACAGATCACCTGGAAATTTAATCTGGTTAAGAAAGTTATGTCCTAATTTGAAAAGAATTTAAAGAAACCGTAAGACCTCTTTGAAAACAAAGAAAATGATCGTCAACACACTAGTGTTACCCATTTTCTTAAACAGTGCGTGGAATTTAAAAACTACTGACTAAAAGCACTTAGAAGGGTGTTTATAGATATGGTACTGAGGAAAAACACACAGAATCCCATGGAGAGCGCAAAGGACCGATAAATCGATTCTACAGCAACCACAGATAGAGAAAAGACCCCTCCTAACAAAAGTATGCATGTATGTTAACAGCATCTTCGCAAATCAGAAAACAATTTAGAAAAGCTGATTGTGAGCTAAAGTAATTTAGTAGCAAATGACCGAGGAAGATGGAGGTCCATTATGAAGAAAAAATTCTCTCCATTACTGAATGATAATTTCAATACCCCCACTACTAAGAATACATACTACAATTGTCATGTACTATATATTTATCAATATGTATATGGATTTTTGTGATTCCTTCATTAGGGTAAAGATTCTGATAGTGTTTCATTGACATTAACAATTGTATTTTGAAAATCTATTATACATTTGACAAAAATCCATAAATTATACATTTTATTTACTAATATAGGCTGGTAAAAAGACAAAAAAAATCTATCCATACCAACTGATGAAAAAAACTAAATTTAATATTAAATAATATTAAATATTTCGTTATACACTTGAAACTGCCCATAATCATGACATAAATTTTACAGTTACTAACAAGACTGCCTGTAACTTAAAAACTTAATCGAAGGAGTTTGTATAGCTTAGATCGAGTCGGATCTCTTTTGTTACTTTATATGATACCAGGTTCTTAATTTAAAAATTACAATGCGAATATAGATTAAACAAAGAATATTGACTAGTATACTCACTGGCGCGGGTGCGGGCGGCGGCGCGACGTGCGGCGCATGCGCGAGCACGGGGTGAGGCGCGAGCTGCGCCAGCAGCGCACTCGACACGGGACCATTCTCCACTACTTCTGTTGTAATATAATATTTGTTAATGTGGTGTTTAAATTTATATAAATATATAATCAGATATTAACCGTGGTGTTGTTTACTTTTGTGCGTAATTTGATGTTAATGATTTGTTATATTTTATAATCATAGAAAAAGGAAATTGAACTCGATTTATTTATATGTAAACCGCTTAAAAGTTTTTTCTTCAGTTTCCTTATACGAAAAAGACACCATCTTTTTTTTTAATTGAATCCTACTAGTCCAAAAATTTGTGTAAAAGTATGATATTTTCTAATAAGGATATAATAATATTTATTTAAACGACGACTAGAATAAGAGATTAACATCTCTAAACCTAATAAGTTAGTAACTAAATTGTCAACATGTCATCGTAGACGCCTTATACGATTATATAAACATATGTTTTTACTGAGTGACTCATTACTACGCGCGTGACATTGACAGTGAATTATGTTTTATTAACTAGAAACAAGGTCGGTATGCATATTTCGCATTCGTTATGCAAAATCTATATTTGAATAAAAACTAAAAATCACTTACGTAAAATTATAATATTTAAATATTAGTAAGTAAGCTTATTTAAAATTTAAATAAATATAGTGATGTGGGCAGAATACGTCTAGGGAATCGGAGTTAAAAGTAAAGAGAATTTGGCGAAATTAGGGGATGTAAAGTTTGTATGGTAGTTAAAAAATATTGTTATGAAAAGATTCGAAATGTTCTTAAGCGACTTTGAAAAAAACCTGTACAAAAATCATTTTAGTTCTAGGATAACCATTTGTTTTATAAAAATATAGAAAATACATTACTTATAACCTACAAATAAAAACATCATTGAAACGAAATTTTAATATAATTTTTGTCTAGCAGACCGAAAAGATATTAATGTAATTAAAATATATATAAAAGCTAAGCTATAAAATATATATATTATATAGCTGTACAATTTTAAGATATTTATTATATTTGTATTATCTTTGCTTAAATTGGGTTTTTTTACATTTAAAATTAAGAAAAATGTTAAAGAGATTATAATTACATAAATATTTTTAATTTATTAGAATAACAACTCAAAGTTCAGACAAGGTCAGTAATATTAATTATCTAAACTTAAATTGGCAACTTATTAAAACCGGTCTATATTTACAAACAAACATCCACGTGGCTGTCGTGCAGTTAGATAACTCATAGTGCAAGGTCAATGACACTAACAGGAAGTATTAGTTAACCTCCTAGTATGCGGTAGGTATTTTGATTTTTGTTTATGCACACAATATAATTTTATCAGATCGTTTAAGCATCGAATTGTGATAAAGAATTAAATTAATTAAAAATAAAATAAAATTGTTTAAGTTAGGAGTGCGTGTATTCTACAATTTTGTATTTCAAATTGCTATCTCAGTACAATTAAAGTAATTATTAATGCAATGATTTTTGAATAATGAAATGCACAGAACAAAGAATTTCAAATAATATTTCCATAACTTCATAGCCAAAGGACGTCACGTATAACATAACTAATATAATAATCTAAAAATATCTTACGAAATTTGTTCATATATTCCATGTGCACTCATGTTAATCACACAAACAAAACATTATATAATCGCCATTGAACTTCATAACTGCGCAATTTATAATGTCTTACAACAATGCAATGTACTTCAAATGCATACCATTGTCCATATTTATCCAACATTAGCGCGGGAAAACATATCTTTTTTTTTTATTTCATTTAATCACACTCAGGTCGCTTCAGATAAGGTTTGACGACTGAACGAATACGCAGTGTCATCATATTGGGTACTTGCCAATATATCCTTTGCAATATATACGTGCAATGTTTAAGTCGTATTTAAATCTGGACAGTATTTTGAGGAACTTAAAGATTATATTCGCATGTGTACTTACTGGACCATTTGTAAGAGAATTGGCGTCGTGCCAATGGAAGGCAAACGTAATGCCGGACGATTGTTCCATTCACTCTTTGATAAGCATTGTTGTGTAAACAACGCGCGACTATCAGTTAGTGTTTGATAACAGATTGTTTATGATTTATTTTAATTTTTACGTGACATGTAAATCCATTACTATAATAACTTTCCTATTAATCACGTATTGCTTATCAATTGATAGAATGATGTCAACTTCGAGATAATCTCTGTCTTAACAATAATACAAATTATATTTTGTTTATTTAAAATACGACTTTATAGGTTTTATGGTTGTAATATAGAAATTGTTTTTATATAAGTACATACATTTTAAAGGTGTCTCATATGTGTGTTTGCATGTTTGTATATTCGATGCTAATGATAATGAAGTCATTTAATGGATATTTAAACCGTAACAGCGGTCTCTATGTCTAACTCCAAAATAAATATACATAATAAAGGTTATTTATATTAAAAAACTTGTATCTGTGTGAGGAGAAATATTACAATCTTTTGTAAAATAAATCTTTTTTTTGGTTTGTGTGCGTGCGTGTTTTGCGTGTGTGTATGCGCTCACCGGGTACCCGCGGCACTGGGTAGGCGGGCGGGTGCGGCGCCGGGTGTGGCGCGGGCAGCGCAGGGTGTGGGGACGGCGGTGTAGGTTTGCTGGGGGTCGACGCCCCCGACAGTGACGTCACCGACGTCACAGAGTTGTTTATACTGCTGAACGGTTTGTACACTTTAGTATTGAATAATCGATCTGTTGAGTGAAGCAATTTCTGCAAAATGTAATACTTATATATTTGTTATACAATTAATATGCTAAGTATAAACATAAAAATGTGAAGTGAGATTGAAGTGAATTTTTATTTAACCTATTTATTTTCGTTCTAATATAGAATTAATCTGAACAGTCTTAAATAACAACATTACATAAATAATAAAAGTTTTTTGTAACGTACGTTCAAAGGACTGCATCCAAATTGTACAACAATAAAAGGATTAACAAATATATGAAAAGAACGAACCTATTGGATGCGACGGAGTTATTGAGCAAGGAACTAACGTTAGCCGGACTGACACACGTCACCGCTCGGAGCGGCAGCGGCTTGATCGGCTGCAACAAACATCACACGACTTGCACTATTGTTTTGTTAATTTGGATAATAACTTTAAATTTACAGCTAAACTTTGACTTTAAGCGCTTTCAGCACTTTATATTATTAAATGTACAATCAAGCAACTGTAAATGTAAGTAAATAGAATTACTACATGTTACATGTTCTTATTGATTGGACTAGTTGTGTTAAAGATGAAACTTTACATACTTACGTGTTTAGGATTACTTATTTAGTGCAAGAACAAAAAACTAACCGCAACTAAATTATTATAAGAAATCTACATCAATACTCCGGAACTACAACTTTATAATATAGTATAAAATTGAAGTAAATGAAATGATATAATAAATTTAGTATCACACAGAGCATTAATACTCACTTTAGTTGTGATTTCTTCTTTTTTCTTTTTATCTATGTCTATGGAATCTGCCGTGTGGTTGTGGGCGTCTAACGCCGGCGACGTCACGGGACTTGTTCCTAAAGAAATACATTATGAGATACATAATTACGATACTATTTATTGAGGTTGAATATTTCTCAAAAACAAGAATTCAGAATTTTATTATCTATTGTATTGAATTGTACATTTTCATCTTTATAAATAATATACTGAATATCATAACAGCTTTGCTATATTTAAGTACCAAATTTTACCTGATAGTATACTTGTGGGTGATCCAGGTGAATCATTACTGTTATTACTATCTGTGGTTGCAGACGAGGGCAGGCCAACTCCACTCAACTCAATCTCATCCAAACCATTGATATCTTCATATATGTATTCATTCTCTTCATACCCTGGCTCTAGTGAAGATACTATGTAGTACTCCACATCCTCTTTTATTCTCTTTATCTGTAACATCAAATTTGTAACATTTTAAGCTATATAGAAGTAATACTTCTTGATTGGGGGTGATATATAGCATTATTGCTTTGATCAGATTACTATACAATATAATCAATAATTGAAATATTGTATAGACATCTTGAATAAAGCATATTATTTTTCTAGCATTAAATTACATGAATCTCGTTGAAAGGTAGCATAGGTTGAAATGCTAGTTTGTTTTTCATAACATTCACAATGAACAATGTGCATATTAAATAAAGAACAAAAAATATAGCTGGGATAATAGCAATTCTAAGAAAAATTATTCCATATAAGTAAACAAACTATATGTTTTGCATAACCATTTAATAGAGTTTAAAAATCAATATCATTTTTAGGTTTACTTTATTTTTATGTTTGATCAACACATTTCAAGTTATTAACTTCAAATAAGGAGAATATTTGTCATGTTATTATTTTGGGACTATTAAATATATGTTGCTAATCAAACCATACCAAATATAATATATCCTCACCTGTTCAACTTCCACAGACATGTTGTCTAGCATTCGAAGCAATGTTTCAAGTTTTTTTATATGGAACCTGTGCCTCTCCAGCTTTAGTTTTAGTTCTTCCATGCGGTCCTGTTTTTCCTTGTCCAGACGTTTCTTCTTACCGACTAACAGTGATTCCACTTCAGACTCAAAAAGATCAATCTGGAAGTGCAGTATAGTTCTTATACATCTTATACTGCATTATTAGAATAATTTTAGAGTTTCTTCAAAAGATGGAAGTAATGCAGAACATGTGATGAAACCAAGATGAGTTTTTTCAAATATAATTAAAATTGGTCTCTATAAACCTTAGTTGTGTAAAATTGTATAAATAAAAACAATTTTATATTTTTTTCTTTCTTGCTTTATAGGAATGATATAAAAAGATAGGATGGTTCTAAAAGACCAAAACTTTTCATATATAATATATTATTTTAAATATAATTTTTGTAATATAGTACAAATACAAATAATATAATTTTTGTACTATAGTACAAGTATAGTAAAATTGCTAAGTAAATTTTGAATTCACTTGGTACCTGTAAATTAAGTGCATCTATAGAGGATATTAGCCATGAGGACATCTCCTCCCGCTCCTTCTGCGCTGGGTCCAGCTTTTGTGCTGCACCAAGGCCCTCTTTAGAGTATGCTTTTGTTTTTGTTTCCCGTTCCACCACTTTGAACCTCTCCATTTGCTGGAAAACATAAAACATGGATTAAAATTGTGTTATATTTATGAATGATTATTGTCACAAACTATATTTTTAATTTATAAATCAGTCTTAGTATAAGAAATCAAAGCTCAATCTTAATTGGTCAACATGGATACATACTTCTTATAGTTATTTTTCTATAATGTTGCTGTTATCTTTTGGCACTATGCACAATTATTTTGTGAGTAAATAAATAGTATCTATGGCATATCAAGAGTTGGTGAACAATGAATACTTTGAGAATAACAAAGTTTGATTTATAAGTATGTAAATTATTTGTAGGCTATATTCAATAAAATAAACTTTTCCTTGAATAATTATTTTCATATTTCATGAGTGAAAAGTCAGTTATAAGTTTTGCTAAGTTATGCACAAGGGTAAGATAAGGCAGGTATAACATGTACCAGTTAGTTTACATAATCTTATCACAAAATTTAACAATGCTATGGAAAAATCATGAGATTAACTGGTAAAATTTTTTGATTGATAAGTGGATTATTCCTTTACAAAAGACCTTCCCTAAAAATTGTTTATATTTCTGTCATCAACTTTAAATAATTCTAAAAGCAAACAAAACAATTTTTAAAATAAGTTTTCAATGTCTTCACTTATCTAAGGTTAAACAACTTTTACACCACCGATAGTACAAAAAGATACAAGATGAAGTAATAGTCTGACAAAACAAAAATTGTTACTTATAAATCATATTCTTTAGCTAGAAATAAGTTTGGTCGGTGAATTTAAAGTAGTTATTTTTGTGTCAACTGCATGCACTTACATTAGAAAATCTTACTATGACCCATTTACACTTCCAACTTGAAAGTAGTTTGTTTATTTTACTGAAATAGATTTAGAATAATGTTTCAAGTATAAATCAAGATATATTAAAAGCATGTAATCAAATGTTAATTCATGTGTAATGGAAAATCTAGTTTGTAATAAGGAGCCTATCTATCTCTTTAAGTAAACATAATAGACTCACCGTTTCAATTAGTTTCCTATATTCTAAAAGTGTACTCTTATCCTTAATTTCGCCCGAGGCGATCCATGACTTAATCTGATCTCGTAGCCTCTGAAGCTTTTTAATCTCCTTCTTGAGATCCGCCTCATACTTCTCTTTTTGATTACTGTTCGTCGCATTGTGTACCTTTTGCCAGATGTCCTCAAACGTCTCCACCCCTTCCGTGACCTTTTTTAAACACCTGTCTATTTCACCTGCAACAAACATTGCCACTACTAATGAACTGACAAAACCTGTTTTACAATGAAATTTCAATAAAACGCGCAACTATTCGCACTGTACACTGTTTACAGTCCTCTAAACACGTACTTTATTGCTGTCCGTGTTTTAAATACATCAAATATCACGTTAGTGAGCTAGCAAAAGAGAACCCTATGTAAAGGAGCACGTAATGAGAAATCGCACTGTCAAATCTCGCAAATACCGTCAAGTATTTGTTAATATTAAAAGCCTTTGATAGTTACAAGGTAGTTTTTAGTTAGGTCCACAAAGCCGAGGTCCCTGCGGACGGACAATAGAACTCTAGAACACGTATCTACATAGGTTGGGGTCAATCAATCTCTAACCTGATAACATTGTGAATTACCTTGTAATTTTCTTGTCGCAGCCATAGCTATTTACACATGTGGACGAACGTTCCGTACATATCCTAAACATACAAACTATTTACAGTAAAATGCACAAAAATTATTGATAAACAGACAAACTACACATCTGAAGCTTTGTTCGTATCCAAGATGGCTACCGTACACCGCTCGAAATGTTAGTGACTGAACGCATCCAGGCTGACCGTCACAGAATAATTCTGTCTCGCGCCTGGAATGGTAATTAGCGCGAAGCTTTCATAAATAATTATGGATAAGTTGTCACTAAAACAACAAACTTCAAATTTTCCACAATATGATTTTAGGTACGTCGCGTAGACCATCAGTCAAGTGCGCAGGCGCAAAATAATAGAGCAAGGCATAGACAAAGTAGTTCTAAATTGACATATTGTTTGCAACTTTTCTTATAAGCATTATTGTTTATTCCTAAGGTTATTGACATATATTTTATAAAAACTAATAATTCTGATTATTATATTACACCAACTACATTTTTGTTATAAATGATTTTAAAATTTAAATATCATTATATGTTTACATATCACACAATAGATGGTGCTGCCTCAGATAATGTTTTAGCCAGCTACCTCTAGATAGCTCTTAGCAATATTTCTTAATCCTCATACCTCATTTTTTGTAAATAATGTTTTTTTTTATATCCAGTTTGCTTCTTGAAGTAATTATGACCATTTTAATTTATTTTTATTTGTAATGTAATATAATGCTTCTTTTGTCGATGACATTTATTTATATTATTTTCGTAACTCAGCAAATTGTCTATATATCCCTTTTAACGACATTTTTTACAACATTTACTTATGTTACAGGAGTAAATGTTGGAAAAAAAGGTATATAATGTCCATTGAATCACTTCAAAAATATCATGATTTTAACGCAGAAGTTTACTTTTCTATGAATCTAAGGACTGAAATTATTCTTAATTAATTTGATACGTATAATTTAAAACATCATTTATATTTTTATACTTTTTAAAGTATTCATTTATAAATAGGTACGTAGTTAGTAGTTACAAATACTAAATCGATCATAATATGTAAATTTATTGATATTGATACCATATTTATTAATATTGATACCATATTTATTAAAATAACGCGTAGAAATCCACGAATGTAATGATGATTGATGATTGATTGATTGATGAATGATTGATGTAATGAGTCCCTATTTAGATTTTTCTATTACTTGATGTCGATTTTCCAATACAAATTAAAGCTTTTATCTTTTTTATTTCTCGACGTTTCTACCAAATTTCAGCACCCATGCTTATTATTTTTTCAAACAGTTGCCGTTTCCTACCGTTTATTATCCGAATGTGAGAAAAATATTTATATATTTATAAAATTAAATTAAATATTTTTGTGCTGAAATCTTACTCTTTTTATTGCAAATCTTGTCATGTCTTTCGATTGTAGATATTGGTTTACATAAATGTATATTGCATTTTTAGAAATTTATGTGACCATAGATAGTTCCAAAAAGTGAGTAGGTTACGAGTTACTTTATTGATTAACAATGTATACATATGTATACAATGTATCCATGAAATTATTTTTTAGCTTTAAGTACATTTATCTGCAATATAAAACCGTTTATCTTTATGTTTTTTTTACTTTTTTTTATACGTATGTCATACATTATACATATATTTTTTCAGGTCTTAAGTATTTAAAACTCGAAAATCATTTTACTGCTAGTAAATAATTAGTTCTTTCAAATAAAATTTACTTCTTAATCCTTTTCATGGTTTATAATTTAATCGGAGGGATTAGATTTAAAATTATTATCATTATTATATTTATTTCTATTAAACCTTTTTATTCCTAAAAGCTCTTTAAGCTCTCCTTCTGTTAGAATATTGTTACTAACTAACTTCTAACTCTGGAATTAACTAATTCTAACTTTTGTTAGGATATTGTTAAAAATTTATAGAGTTTACTAAAACCATATAAATAAACCAATTCTATCCAACTTACACTTCTGAAAAAAAATTGATATTATTGAGCTCAAGTGTTATATCCACAGACGAAGGAATTTATTGCGATCTATTTTTTCCGATCTATTCTAATAGATAAATATACTTTTAACATAAATGTAATAGATAAATATACTTTTAACATAAATCATTTTATGCAATGTTGTTACAGCTTCACATACATACATATATTATAATGACGTAGGTACATCAAGGCTCAATAAAGATTCAACAAACTAAAACATTGTTTAGAAACTGTTGAAGTCTTAAAATAGCTTTCTTCTTCTTTCTTTCTTTATTCTTAATTTCATTCATATTATAACATGAACAAGATATATGTGTATCTATATGTCTTTGTTTTGTTGTATCGTTATTATTATCAAAACTTCGGAATCTTTAATAAAATCCATATAAAACAATTATAGTCTATATAACTAAAAGTATGCAAGTATACTAAATTTATAAATACAGAGATGTGTCTGGATCTATTTTAATATGTAACAAGCTACGATTATATTCAAGAAAATAAATAAAACAATAAATATTTTAGGTATATTTTAGCAATTTAAAGTGATTCGTTGGACAAGTGGAGTTAATATTTTTCGTTATCCGGTTTTGGCAAACATATTTTTCTGAATCTGGTTTAGAAACGTATAGTAGGTACACGTATATATACAGGTAAACGTATAGTAGGTAATTAACAGACTTAAAATAAACAAATTTTAAATATTTAAATAAAAAAAAAATGATACCGAAAAAATGTGTTAAAATGAGAATAATGATAGTTACGAATCAGACATTAGGGACTGCATTTTCTGTACCAGTTGGTAAATTCTAGGTTCTGTTTTTGAAATTGTTATTATTAGGTCGCTATCGACATGATGACGATTTCGCTGTTTAGTTTTGATTAAAAATAGAGCAGAAAATCCTACCTCTTACAAATAATTTAAAGAAAAAGGAACGAGTTATCGTTAAGCAAGAGAGTCAAGTTTACAATTAACAGGCAATATTTTAATCCAAAATTTCTGCAAGGTGAACATATGAAAGTCATCTTTCATAGACCGCCTTCATTTCTAGAAATTCTTCTTGATTTTCTTGTGGTAATTTTAACACATAGACAACAGATTTTCGATTTCTTGTCATGTGCCATTGAAGACTGCATTGACGTCTCGATACTATTGGTAAAATTCGTCTTCCAGCGCTTGCAAATGATTTTTATGTTATTTTTAAATTTAAGTCTAGTATGTTATTTTTAATAGCTTCGAACAGCCGAGAAAAAGATACAAGATTTTCAGAAGACACTTTTTGATTCTAAAGCTGAAGCTTTGATATGAACCCCTGAATATATCATAATTACTTATTCTAGTGCCGTTTCTGCCTGAAGTTTCAAGCTTAGCTCATTCAAGACATCAAATAGGTCAGATTAAATATATCTTCAGCTGTAACCTGTATAGTATCTGATGTCAAGGATTGGGAGTACAAAATCTCTTCTTCAATGATATCTCCGCCGACGTAACGAACATAACCTACTAACTGTGTCCAATTAACGATATCGGTGGATTTATAGCAACTAATGGTAAAAAATATATATTTTTACTTTGTTAATTATTTGTGACTTTATGTCTACTGTAGACCAGTGTCATCGACTCAACGCTTGACTGTGTTATTAGAAAAAGAAATAGACTCATTCTTGCTCTACATCTTCTCCTAAAATTATCTGCGTGTCTTTTAGGAAACATGGTTTTATTAATTCTTCATCGATAGTATCATTATAGATATTTCACATGAAGCTTTTGTTGTTCCTCTACACCTGTGTGATAACTTTTATCCAACGTATCGTCTTTTTATCCAACGTATCGTCGTGCGGGTTTCACTCTGTGACTTGTCTAAACTTTGAAACTGTGGTTAACAGAATAAATGAATATGATATTTAATGTCATTAATTTTATGGAGGTAGATTAAACATAACATAGTAAACTTATTTGTTAATGTGGTTCTTTAATATATTTTTTTAAAATGCAAACGCTTTCCGCCCCCCTGACATTTCTCTATGCTCCCTTTGGGAACGGCGGTTACTTGGTAGGGAACTCCTGGTACATAGGAACATAGTTCAATTTAATAGTTCGCTACAGTCAAGAAAGCCTTTTATCAGTCGCCTAGGGAAGCATACTAGAATTCTATATATATCTAAATCTCTTAAATCTATTTAAATATGTAATTTGCTACGGAATATTCAAGAAAATAAATGAAATAATAAATATTTTAGGTATATTTTAGCAAATTTTAATGATTCATTGCACCAGTGATGTCAATATTTTCCTTTATCCTGGTTCGAGAATTAGTAATGGCAAAAATATTTCTCTGAGTCTGTTCCACAAATAAATGTATAAAACGTAAGGAACGTATGGTGGAGATTTTCGTAAGAATCATATTTTAATATAACTAAAAGATATTTCACCAGAATTGCTTGCTGAAAAGACTAATGGGCTTATAGTAGATATTTTTTTCAGTAAGATTAAGATAAGATTTGATTGAAACAAAATATAATTTCCTTGAAAGAGTCTATAAAATACATTCTATAAATCAATAGTTTATCCACTTGTGTGCACCAGCATACTCTATTTGTCTTATGAGGCTGGTTTATGGTTCATTCTCTACAAACCATGTTATTGCTTATGACAAATTCCACGGACATTTAAATTTTAAACGATTTCTTAATTATTAATATCACCACACGTTAACGTACATATTTCTTCAATAATATTATCATAATTTTGAATTTGTATTTACGTCGGTACAAACTTTGAAGGACTGCAAACAAATTATTTAGCACGTCCAAGAACGTGACTGTATCTTTAGACGCCCACAGCCTACTTGACAAAAGACATCTGCTTGTCACATTCCTTAAAATTCAAAATTTTATTATTTTGTACTTGACTGTTTGCTTTTTTAATTTAATCTGTTTCGTGGAATATGGTTTTTAATTTGAAAGTTAGATTATTAAATATAAAATATTTCTACTCAACGTAGGTAGGTAGGTATGTATTCCCAAAATAAAACAAGTTCTTGTACTGTAGTATGTGGTACTACGCAAGGCATAAACATTTTTTTTTCTTATAATTTCTGTAACCTGGCAATCTGTGTAGGTACACAAAAAGCCATTTTGTTGGGGTTTAAATGTGTTGGTATTAGCGGGAAAACCTTGTCCGAATTCCTGTCATTTATTGTCAAATCTCAAGGCAAGATTAGGCACACTGTGTCGTTTCAGTCTGGAATGTGTCACACTTCCTGTGCCTTAGTGATAAACATTCAAAAACTATTTTTTTTAATATTTTTCTAGTGTGCATATCGAACCCACGACCACCGGCCCAATCGGAGTTATGACAACTGCGCCTATTAGTATTGTAGGTATAAATTAAGTTTTTTATATTAATAATCTGAGTATTCTACATTGAACATTTATTTATTAAACTATTGACCGTTAGCATTTTTTTAGGTTACTTATAAGTTATAAGTTATAACCTATTAATAGTGACAGCAATTTAACCTAAAAACTGATTAATTAATCCGTAGTTAATACAAAATATTGTATAGTAAACCATAATTTAACTGAATAACAACAAACGAATCTCATTTTATAATAACAACCGTAAATAAAATATACCTACGTAATCATGGGCGTACCCAGATTCTATGCTTTGGGCAAACAAGATTTCTTTAATATATTTTTGTAATTTTGGAGTTGTAATTTTAATTTTGCGAGCTTGGTTTTTTATTTTTTTTATATATATACACTCGGCGTCACAAAAATCGCACCTTTTAAAAAAGCAACTTCAAAATAATTTTACTCAAACTTTGTGAATTGTAAGGATATGATTGTAGGATATCATTGGAAAGGTAATTCAATTGCCTATTAGAAAATAAAAAACATGTGTATGCATTTTAATTCTTTAATAACAAAAAACTTAAAACATGACAAAGTGACAAAAAATAAAATTAATAACATCATAAAAAATTACAAATAAGGCCTTAAAATCTAGTGTTTCCACCCCTTGCTGTGATGGTAGCTTCCAGCCGATCCTTCATGGAGCTCACGAGGGTCACCACTCTTGCTTGGGGTATGTTGTCCCATTCGTCTTTCACGGCATCCTGGAGCTCTTGTAGAGTGGTGGGAGCAGGATCTCGTGCTCGTACGTGCCTCTTTACATCGTCCCAGAGATGCTCGATCGGGTTCAGGTCTGGACTTCGTGCTGGCCACTGCATAACAGGGATCTCAACCTCTTCCAAATAGTCCCGCACAGCAAACGCAGTGTGGCAACGGGCGTTATCATGCATTAACATGAACCCATCGCCAACAAAACCAGCATACGGAACCACATGGTCTTGTAAGATCTCCGTTATGTACCGCCGAGCATTCAGCGACCCTTGCCCGCGACCACCACCAGTCCGAGAGACGCACACAAGCTCCGTTTTCCCTTCGACGGATATGCCACCCCAGAACATACAGGAACCACCTCGGTATTCGACGGATTCCTCTATGCAAGCCTGGGCAAATCACTCTCCTCGTCTTCGGTATACTCTTCTGCGTCTGTCGTTGCAGAAAAGACATACTCGTGTCTCATCGGTGAAGAGAACGGCTTTCCACTGTTCACTCGTCCAGTTGACATGCTCCTGGGCAAATCGTAACCGCTCTCTTCGATGCTGCACGGTCAATTTTGGGCCCCTAGCAGGTCTGTGAGCTCTCAATTCCTTTTCTTTCAGTCTTCTTCTAATCGTAGAAACACTCACAGACGTTCTGCAAGCTGATCGGAGCTCTTGTTGCAACTCAACAGCATTGCTGAAGCAGTGCCGCAAGGATGTGGAAACAACGAAGCGGTCGTCTCTTTCTGACGTGCAGCATTTTCTTCCGGATCCACGTCTTCGAGTATAGCCACCAGTCTTAAGGAACCGTTGGTATATTCGTCGAACTGAGAATCGGCTAAGGTTCAACTGTCGAGCAACGTCAACCTGTCGCAGTCCTGATTGCAATAGCGCAATGATTTAAGCGGCTTTATCAGGAGTTGTATCCATCTTCAGGTACTGTTCTCTTGCGTATGTTGTTCCGGTGCTTTCACTCTGAAGTCTGAGTAGCGACTGACCCATTTTTTACCTTTACATGAGCTTTTATACCCTTATAAGGTAGCACAAGTAGTGCTCCTTAAGTGAGCATTTTTTTAAACATTTTTTTGATTGGTCCCTGGTTAGAAATGGTAATTGTTTTTTTAATGATACAGGTAATTAATATAAAGGTATTGAAGTGCACTTTAGAATGATATATTTTTTTCATACGTAGTACTTATGTGCTAGATTCTAGGAGCGATTTACTGAAAAAAACATAGAGGTGCGATTTTTGTGACGCCGAGTTTATATATATAGAAGGATGTTTGTATATATGAAATCGATGAACTCAGAAACTATTGGACCGATGATTATGAAAATTGGTATGTATATGTATTTCTCCACGGAGAAGGTTTATATGGTATGCCCATTGATGTAACTCGCCACCAGGCGGCGCTGTCAAATATAGACTTCCGCCCCGTTCAACCGATTGTCATAAAAATTGGTATGAACATGTATTTTTCCTCGAAGAAAACGAATATGCTATGCCCATTGATGTAACTCGCCACCAGGTAAAGTAAGGGTTAGCCCAGCGAAGCGGGCTGGGTTCGCTAGTATTTTATAATTTTTAAAACTTATTTGTTTTTATTTTTTAATTATTACAATAGAAGGTACTAGAAAGATATACGATGTCCAGGGGGGGCCAACTGCCCCCTCCTTCGGTACGCCCATGTACTTATTAATTTTGTCATCATTTGTTTTTATTTATAAATATGACAGTAAACGTCATTTTCACTAACGAGCAGCAAGTGATCTTTTAGAAGTGATCTAGTAAAAACGATTTGTAAATTACAATTTTTTTGCAACCCTATCCTTAGCTTTTTAAGAAAATATGACTTTTTTGAACTCAACTAGTGCTCTTAGCTCTATTAGCTTTTACAGTCACCGGATGGATCGGCGAGTGCCAAGACCTTGAAAAGCCCGTAAAATATCAATAGACTTAACAATTTTAGAACCACTTACAAATATCTTAGGATTATGATAACTTCAATTTTATAATAACAATACAACGAAATAAAAACCCAGGACAATTTTATAACTAAACTCGTATATTTTTTTTTTACGATATTAACAACCTGTTTGTTTTCTATTTGGTATAACAAAAATCGAAATGTAATATTTCCTGTTGGTTACAAACTACAATTTAACTCCCTATACTCTGTCTCTAATAGCCGAAATAAATAATCGATCTACAATCCGAGACAAAAATCAACCTTTAGCTAATTCCTAAAAATTCAATCCACAGGTCGGTTAATAACCAATGATAATTCAAGAAATGTAATTTCAGTCTTTACTAAATATAATAGATTTGATCTTGTTTGAATGCTAGGTACCTACGTATTTAAAGAGATTTTATACCACATATAGACACATTAAACGCCACAGACAAACACAAACACAACAAAGGATTCAATCTAACATCCCTTCGTTTTATTGTCGAGGGTTAATAAATGGAAGTAATTAATCTATGTCATTGATTGTGCGGCCATTCACATTGATTTTCAATTAGCCTTGTATATGTACACCCACACTCCATACAATTACGTAATACATATACTTACGGATATATACATACATATAGATACTAGCACAAGCGCGTATGTACGTCGTGTATTATTTAATATAAAAAACTAAATAAAAGGAACGATCAATAAAAGAAGATTTCAAAATGCTAGTAAGTATTTTTTATCCTATTTAGACGTCTTTTTGTATCGGGTTTTATTTTTAACTAGCTGTGCCTGCGACTTCGTACGCGTAGATTTCGATTTCGATAAAACGTACCGTTTGTACCTACCAATGTAGGTATACAATATAACCCTTTAAGGTTTCATTAAACTCCGTCAAGTAGTTTTAGCGTGTATTTCTATTTATATCTTTGTGTAATTTTTAATCACAGATATTATTTTTATTAGAAAGGGTATTATTATTCCCTGAGGTGAGAAATACTATTTTAATTTTGAAAAAATGTCTTACCGCAATGGTACGAAAATAAGAAATTATTAACTTCCTTATTTGTTAACCGATTTATATAAAAAACAATATATTCCCGATAACTGCATTCAAACCGGTTAATCCGTTTCTGAGATTAGCGTGAACAAACAGACGAAATGAAAAGCATTGTTTTGGGTTCTCTTGTTATAAAAAGGATTTTAATATTTTAAATGTACAGAGACTACTCCTCTACAGATTTGTTACATGAATAGAACAAGATTTGCATGGTACCCATTACGTGATTGACATAATTGGTATAACGTTTTTATTTATTAACCGATTTAAATAAAACAAACACTAAATGTTAAGTGAAGACAATTACAATATACTTGTGAAAACCGCATTAAAATTGGTGAAGCCGTTTCCAAGATTAACGTGCACAAACATACAGACATGCAGACATACAGACGTACAGACATACAGACATACAGATATACGGACATACAAACAAAATTAAAAACCATTGTTTTGGGTTCTCTTGCTCTTATAAAGGCCCCCCTTTATGTTTTTTTTTTTATATTTTCCATGTACAGATATTGCTCAGTGACAATTTTATTATATGTATAGATTTAATTAAATTTTATTTTCTTCTTTTTATATTTTTTTTTCTATGTTGTATTAAGTGAACCTACGAATACACTAGTTTCACTTGTTTAGGTTTTTAATTTTTACCAATAAAAGCACCATATCTTGGAAACGACTGCTATTATTTCGACCAAACATAGCTAAGAAACATTTCATAAAACCAGCTTTCGATAATAAAACCGTATTCAAATTCGTCCACACGTTTGGCTGCTACGTTGCCACAGACAGACGCGTAGATACACAGATACACAGGTCCAACTTATAACCCCCCTTTTTGAGTCGGGGCTTATACGAACTAGCTATACATATAATAAAATTTTCACTGATCCATTTCTGTACATTGAAAATATTAAATAAAAACATCTTAGGGGCCTTTATACACTACAGTCAAATCATATTAATGTTTATAATATACATTTTTTATAATACAATTAGGTAAATGAATAAAAAGATGCTTTATTAGTTATTACTAATGTGTCGTTGAAAAGTTCTCAACTTAAGGCTTTATCTTCATATAAGATGAAATAAGTATAACTAGTGTCTGTCAATGGAAATATTTATAAAATATATGATAAAGATCATTCATTCATCAGTTCATTCGTTTACTATTGCATGGCTGTCTACACCTAAAACCTAAAAGTTTGTGGATATGCTTTGCGTTCCGAGATTTTTTTTTACTTATAAACGAATTATGTTTATATTTTATTACTATAAATACATTTTGTATAAGTTTGACTCGTCATTCCTGTAAAGAAAAGCTATAAGCTGGTATACTTTGAAGTTTTATTAAAAGCTTCTATGTTACGACTAATGGAAGTCGACTTAGTGTATCAATTTTATTTTAATTTATCCCTTTTTAAATTTCAAACAAAGGGTAGATAAAATAATAACTACTTTTTATTGTAGGTACTGTTGACTGAAATGTGATTGAAATTGTATTTTTACGATTACAGGAGTGATTACGGTTATTAAAGTCAATTCAATTTGTCACTGAGGTCAGAGTTTATTCATGTATGTGTGTATAGGTAATAAAACGTCCCTTTTTTATTATATCACTAGCTTTTCCCCGTGGCTTCGCACGCCTTAAATTCGTAGCAAAACAATTCCCCTTTCCCTTTTTTTTGTATTGCTTCTATATGACTTGTTTTAAGTGATACAATCAAAATTACGACATCGGCAGACATGGCTCACTGTCAAAAATCTATTTAAAGTTTTTAATAAGGATACAATATTAGATACTGTTTTTTTTACACTTCTCTTGTTCTTACTTTTACCATGTAACCTTGAGGAATCCTGAGCTACACAATCGACGTTATTTTGACCATCAACTTGCAGGCATGGGCGTACCGAGAGAGGGGCAGGGGGGGGGGGGCAGCTGCCCTCCCTTGGACATCGTGCACTTCAGTACTATCTGCTATTGTAAATTAAAAAATAAACACTAAAAAACATTAAAAAAGCCCAATTAAGTTTTAGAAATTGAAGGTTTACAAATGATTTCTTAGGAAGGTTAGTCGGGGAAGAGAAATGTGGCTTTTCAGTTGTTATAGATCTATGTATTACAAACAAATACAATTCTCTAGTAAAACTGTTAACAAACACTTTAAAGTCTGAAATCTTAATTAGAAGCGAGATTCGGCAAAGACAAACAATCAGCGTTTGCTCTTTCATTGTTAAACCGTGGTCAGAAAATTAAAATGCTGTAATTTTAATTTTCATTTCCAAAATTCCAAAAATATATTAAAGAAATCTGCTTTGCCATCCCCCCCAGCTCCCCCCGAGCACATAACCTGGGTACGCCCAAGCGTGCAGGTCTGGTTTATTAAAAAATATATATATTTTAAACACTAAATAATATGTATTAGACATTCTGTTATCTATTTATTTATTTATTTAAATTTTTTTGCACATATCCTGCAAAGGCAAGCATAAGGCCACAAGCATTCTCTTCCAGCAAGCCCTCAAAAAAACAGTACATACATCAAGGTGCATAACAAAACCAAAATAAAATAGTAGTCATATATAAAAATAAAAAAAAAAAAATACTAATCTAATAACAAAATTTTCTAAGCAATAATAGGATAAAACATAAAGTTAAATAAGAAATTTTTACAAAGGAATAGCTTGAGATAACAAATGGTTTTTGACAAGGCATTTAAAAATATTTCTGTTAGGAGCTTTCCTAATGTCGGTAGGTAATGCATTCCAGAGTTTAATAGCTTGTGTAGTGAATGAGTTGAATTGAAAGTCAGTGCGACAGAGAGGCATCCGAAGTGTTAAATTTTCAGTGGAGCGAAGTTGACGGCTATGAGTATCACCAAGAAAATGAAAACGAGATTTTAAATAATTAGGAGAACATGGATCATATAAAAGAGAAAAGAGAGTGCACAAAATTCTTAAACTTCGGCGATGTTTGACAGAAAGCCATTTAAGTTTAGAACGATAGTTGGAGATGTGATCGTATTTGCGAAGACCAAAAATAAAACGTATACAATTATTGAGAAGACGATCAAGTTTATTTAGCAGCGAAACATTGATGTCAGAGTAACACACATCCGCATAGTCAATAATCGGTAACAATAAGGTCTGCACCAGAAGTAGTTTGGTGTTTGTAGGGAGAAAGTTTTTATGTCGGTACAGAGTTCGTAGACCAGAGTTCACTTTCTTGCATACTTCGTCTACTTGGGGTTCCCAAGAAAACGAACAGTCCATATGCAGTCCTAAGTTATCTATGTGTATTAACAAAATTTTCAATACTGAAGATTCACAGAAACCATTTTTGAGACGGTTTGCAAGGTTCCGAACCACAATGCGCAGGCCAACCGTACAGACGCAAATGCGATGTCCCTATATTTTTAATCTGTAATATCTTCGGAAATATTCATTTAGATTACATGCTGCAAAGGTTTTTATTGTTCCATATTAAATGTAAAATGTATTTAAGTTACTTTATTAGATAAGGATTAATGCTATATTGCTTAAAATCGCTTCGTAAAAAAGCCATTATTTCTCAAAAAGTAAAGGATAAAAATTGGCTATTGTGGGTTATCCCTAAGAGATAAACATATACTTTTGAAATGTATACAATACTTTAGTACATTATTTTGATCTATCTCGTAGAGTTCAGGCAGCGTTTGCAATGTAAGCGCAAAACAATGTGTTTTATATGAAGCATGTTATTATAAATATAAACCTTTCTCGTGGATCACTCTATCTATCAAAAAACTGCATCAAAATTCGATTTTGATAAAACGTACCCACCAATGTATGTAAAAACTATAAACCTTCAAACTGGTAAGCAGCAATGGTACGACAATAAGAGATTATTAACTACTTTATTTGTTTACCGATTGTTAAAAAAAAACAAAATATAAAGTGAATTCCATGACAATATTTTCCTGATAACCGCATCCAAATTTATTAACCCATTTTTGAGATTAGCGTGCACAAACATACAGACATACGTACAGACGAACAGACAAAACATTGTTTTGGGTTCTCTTGCTTATATCAAGGTCCTCCTGTATGAATTTTTGAAAATTATTTTTTTTTCGTGTTGTTTGCACAACTAAAAGACAAACAGATAAACAGAGAAAGATTTTAAAAATGCTGAAAATGGATTCTGTTAATTATCACTTCACATGCGGGTATATTTTTTTAAATATTTTAATGTACAAAGACTATTTCTCTACAGATTTATTACATGTATGGAATAAGATTTGCATGGTACCTATTACGTGATTGACATAAACTGACATAACTTTTTTATTTATTAACCGATTTAGATGAAAATTAACACTAAAGGTTAAGTGAATGTGATAAATGTTAAAAAAGTGACTGTGATAGTATATTCCTAAAAAACATAGGCAAATTGGATTAGCCGTCTCTGAGATTAGCGTGCACAAACATAGAGACATACAGACAAACGGACAAACTGAAAAACCATTGTTTTGGGTTCTCTTGCTCTTATAAAAGTCCCCTATGGTGTTTTTTTTTTAATATTTTTCATGTACAGAAATGGATCAGTGACAATTTTATTATATGTATAGATATTTTTTATACTTAACACATAAGATATAAAACAGAAAGACCATTTTGACCAAGACTGTTTTTGAATTTTTATTTATAATTAAATTTCATCAATTTGTTTTATCTAAGTTGTAAAATAAAAAACATGAAAAAAAAAATACAAATATACAAAGTGACAAGGAATCTATAATTAAAAAAAAACATTTTTTACAGCTATGTATATGAAAATACGACCTTTATTAAGTTTTACCGCAAAGATAAAAAAAAATAGATTTTGAAAAAGTATAAATACACAATTATCATACAATTACAAGCAATAAATATAGATAATTGTATTTATGGGCAACACGCGGCTTGCGGATGAAATGCTTGCTATCTTAATCCAGAGATTAGCTTTAATCTAGCACTAAATATTACAATAATACGCTTTGTTTGTTGCTAATTGAAATATTTTTCTCTTTGTTAACCTTTTATTGAGGATAAATAAAAGTACGTACTTATGTTTAAATTACTTTATTACTCTTTAGTGGTCATTGATATTTGCTCATAAGTATTCCACGTACGAAAAAGGAGGGATGAATCCATAGACTTTTTTTTTTTCGTTATGATTCGGTTTTTGATATCGCTGAAATTAAGTTTATAGGTGTGGACCTCACGTGTATTTTGCCTATTTACAGTCTTTTTCATTCAATATTCACACTGCATCTGTAAATATTAGATTGTAAAACACAAACATTCATGCCTTATTGTTCAGCAAAACAAGTTTCTTTAATATATTCTTGTAACATTTTGAGCTGTAATTTAAATCCGAATCTCGATTCTAATGAAGTTTTTGATTTTAAATTGTTGGCTAAAAGTAGTACTAGAAAATTATATTTTTGTAATACATGTACTAATGTAAAATATATATATATATATATTATTTACCCGGCTTTATTAATATTAACTAAGCTGTTGGTTAATCGCAGGGAATCCTGAAGGACTTGTAACTGAAACTTAAAACTAGGCTTGTAGGTACAAGGTACAAAGTTTCAATGTAGCTGACGTGAGAGTCGGATAAACATACCTATATATTTTTATTGGGAACCAACAAAGATAAATATTGCGGTATAAAAGTGTAAATTCTGTCAGGTTTGTTTACTTTGTTTTAACTCGTGATTCAATAATAAACATCCAAATATTAACACAATAAAAATGTATTAGATTTCAACACAACTGTTATACTTGCTAAAACAAAAAAAAAAACTGGTTTATTTATTTATATTACTAATAATCCATGTTTTTCACAAGCGATGATGGTCCATATCTCTATTTGAGATTAATAAAAGGATTTGCCCACCACAGGTGAATATTCTTTGTCAGTACTGATTACACAATGTTAAAAACATTATTACAACAATTAAATTGTTATCTTGAAAACATTTATTACAGGATAGAAAAATACACGTCAGAATTACGAAAACAAGCCATTGTGGTATGTACGCGTAAATAGAATGGTAAATGTAATAACAATTAGAATAATTTATTACAGTTTTGATTTCATGCTAAGAACTTTTACAGAACGACTGAATGTCTATATCATATATAGGTACTACATACATACATATATACATAGGTATATATGTATATATACATAATAATAATAATAATAATAATAATAATAATAATAATAATAATAATAATAATACAGGACAAGTTACACACATTGATCTAACCCCTAAGTTAGCAATTTATTTACTTGTGTTAAGGGTGTTCGAAAAAAATCCCAATACATAGAAATAAACATTATAAATACTGAGAATATATTTAATAAACGACCAAATTCAAAAATACAGACATCTATGCTCATCACATACATGCCTGTCTCTGTCGGGCATCGAACCCGAGCTCCATTGCGTCGCTATACGTTAGGCGTCTGAGCTAATCACTCGACCAACGGGGCGGTTACATTTGTATATACATATATAACGAAATTTAGTGAGGACCCAAATTATGACTGTGTTTTGGGAAAACCAGGTATTAGAAAACAGCGTCGACAGCCTACTTCAAACCAACTTTACCTCTACTTTACCTCTACTTAGCAACATAAGAACATCAGACTTACGACATACAGGTCTTCAGTGCCAGTGGAATCCATTCTACAGAATCCGATATTGATATTCCTTATTATCAATTCAACTCCATGTCTCACCACTGGTTTAAAGCACAAAACTATCCTGTATCACCAACGACTTGACTGAGTCCAAAACAGACCTTCTTTGAAGAAGTAAAAATGAACGAAGTCCTGTAACTCTTTGTGCTGGAAAGAAGCATCATTCACTATACTCTGATCCGCAAGTCCTTTGACCTCATCATCAACGTTGTTTTTTTCACACATCTTTTTAACTGAAAAAATAAATAACAACGTTAGTATATAGTTAACATCCAGCAAGATTGATTTTAAAACTTAAACATATTTTAGTTAGTCTAACTAACCTATATGTGTATTATTTTTATTTTAACGTTTGATTCTATGTATAATAAAATAAGCAATGCCCAATAAAGCTTATTAAAAGTATGATTCATAGTAACCTGTTCTTATCTTAATTATTTTAAGCAGAACTGTTAGTTAATCTTATAGGTCTTCTCAGGGTTCCTTTTAAAGCGTTATTATACATAGAGTAGGGAGCCAGTTTAAAATGTGTCCATCGAAATAAAAGAGAAAGCAAATGAGTCTACCTATCTGCCTCTCTTTTTTTGTGTGTTTAGAAATACTATGTATGGGTATGAAGATGGGAACATCTTCCCTCTTTTATTATTTTTAAGACACTCATAGTCACAAGCATGCCTATGACTCTATGTATAATAACTCTATAGTTCTTTCTCCGCCATATTGTTTTTACTTTATTTATGTTTTCTTTGGTCGCTCTCTTCTATAAACCTAACTATTATATTGTTATTGTATATATATATAACAATATATATAAATGTATAAATGTATAAATATATGTATAAATGTTTTGCTGCTGTTAAACCGGCGGGGTTATTGACATAGATGTTACTTAATTTCTTATATTTTTCCAGACCATAATTATTCCTTACCATAACTATTAAATGAATAAAAACCTTAAATTCGTAGTAAAACAATTCCCCTTTCCCTTTTTTGTTATTAGCTTCTATATGACTTATTTTAAGTGATACGATCAAAATTACGATATCTACAGACATCGCTCACTGTCAAAAATCTATTTAAAGTTTTTAATAAGGATACAAAATTAGATACTGTATTTTTTTTTACCTCTGTTGTTTTTACTTAAACGTTAATTTAAATACTTTTTAACCCCCGACTAATAAGAGGGGTGTTATAAGTTTTACTTGTCGATCTGTGTATCTGTGTATACAGATGTATATCTGAGTATCTGTGTGTCTGTCTGTGGCAATGTATCGGCCAAACGCGTAGACGGATTTGAATGCGGTTTTTTTTAATCGAAAGCTATGCTCGTCGAGATGGTTCTTATCTATGATTGGTCGAAATATAAACAGTCCTCTCCAATATATTGACGTTTTACTTGTGAAAGGTTCTTATGCAATAATTAGCTGTTCCCAATGAGTCTAAAGATAAAATATTTTTTTAAATCGGTCCAGTAGTTTTGGAGCCCATTCAATTCAAACAAACAAACAATCCAATCTTTCCTCTTTTTAATATTAGTGATGATAATGATGACGATTATAAAATATAGCCAATGTTCATCAGGGATAATGTAGATACTAATTCTAAAAGATTTTTTTAAATCGGTCCCGTAGTTAAAGAAACAAACAAATCTTTTCTCTTTATAATATTAGGATAGATTAACAGAAATTCTTAAACAATTGAAAATTTGTGTGTCTGTAGGTTAATTTAGTACAATTAAGAAACCAGTAACATAACTTTAAAAAGCAGAAAAAAAAAATATTAAAATTAAAAAAAAAACCCGTTACAAAGAGTCCTTTAAAAAGAATAAAAATAAAATTATCACGTACTTATTGAAGTCATTGGGTCGGGGGACCGTTTAATAAAGAAATAAATTTAAAGGCAAGTAAGTAACCAAGGCAAATAAATAAATTACGATATCGAATCGAATAGTCTTCGTAAAATAGACACCATCGTTAACGTACGTACAACGGTCCCCCGACGCAATGACTTTAATAATTACATAATAATATGATTTTTATTCTTTTTAGAGATTTTTCTTTTTAGAGATTTTTCGTATTGGAGGTTTTTTAAATTTTTAATTTAATTTTTAAATCTGTAATATCTTTTAAAATATTCATTTATGCTGTAAAATGTAAAATTTTATACTGTAAAGAGCTATATTGTTTAATATTAAATGTAAATTTTATTTAAGTTACTTAATTAGGTAAGGATTAAAGCTGTATTTCTTAAAATCGATTCGTAAATAAGCTATTATTTCTCGTAAAAAGAAAAGGATATAAATTGGCTATTTAATTGGTTATCCCTAAGAGATAAACATATACCATGGTGGACTTTCTTGTAGAACTCTTTAGGGTATACAATACTTAGTAAATTATCTATCTCGTAGAGTTCAGCCAACGTTTGCAATGTAAGCGCGAAACAATGTGTTAGTTTACGACTTCGCATTAGAAATCTTGAAATTATCAGTGGTTCTCTAATATATTAAGCATGTTATTATACATATAAGCCTTCCTCTTACATTACTCTATCTACTAAAAAAACTGCATCAAAATCCGTTGTGTAGTTTTAAAGACCTAAGCATACATACAGATATAGGGAAAGACGCGAAAAGCGACTTTGCTTTATACTATGTAATGATAATGACTCCGTAGTAAAAGAGATTTAATTAACTAAATGATACCTATGCTATAAATTACTACCGCCATAGATAAAACAATATAGGTATACCGGCACAGAACGTTAATTCAAGAACATTTCAGCCTGAAAAAATAATGCAATCAGTTTGGCACGCAACTTCGTAAGAGACGCACGCATTTAGTGTTACGATAAATATGATTAACTATACGAATGAGATACTTCCTGATAAATAAATAAAAAATATATTATGACTTTATAGTGTCTGGAGTTTTAAATATAAGTGGTTTAGTTGTTTTTATTATATTTTAGTGTTTAAAGAATGTGATCTAGTTAAAATATAAAATGAAGACAATAAAAATAAAAATGGAAGATATTATTTTATTTACAAATAGATTTGTGTTTGAACTTTTATATAAATTACATAAAATGCTTGCTTTTTGGAAAACTATGAGTGTCATGTATCTGCTATTAATGGGTGAGTGTAATCTAAAATTTTTAAAGTCCTTAGAATAAAAAGTTTTTATTGAATAGGTATATTAAAAAGTATTCCTAGAAGTTCTTCTCGGTTCTTTGCCGGAACTTCGCAGCCGTGCAACTCGAGTCTGACGTTTTTTTTTATTATTTCTCCGCATTTCCTGGGAAAGGTAAAGGCAAGCTGCATGGCTACGCAGCCATAGTCTTACGTTTTATAAATAGTATAAGTACTTAATTTAAAATATTAAAAAAAACTAAATCTTTTTTCAAAATATTTTTTATTAATATCTACAACATTGTACAACATAACAAAGACATGTTTTGACACGTTTATTAAATAAACGATCAATAAATAGTTATGGACCATTGTGACGTCTACACACATTTGGCTATATTGAGAAATCAACTACTCTTTGAATACTAATTAGAATTTATACATATATAATTATACCTATATTATTAATATATTTATTTAATTTTTGAAAATATCTTTAAACATGTATAGCCATGTTAAGCTTATTTTAATTTATATAAATATAGAATGTAAAAAACCGATACGGGCAGGGATTCGAACCCGCGACTACTGGGGACGGGACGGTTTCCCAGTAGTCGCGGGTTCGAATCCCTGCCCGTATCGGTTTTTTACATTCTATATTTATATAAATTATATATTTATTTATTCAAATAAATAATTGTACGATATGCGGAATTTAGTCATACATAATTAATAAGGTTGTTTGATTTTGAACGAGGTAAACAATTAAAAAACAATGTTTTTTATCTATAACTCAATTTGCTGGCAGAAAGGGGAGATGACCGGTTTATAATAACTTTAAATAAAATCTGTTGTAGATTAAAAAAACAACTGTGACATAGTTATTCTAATTAATTACTTATTTCAAGCTATCAGTATCGGTAAAATGTTTGAAACATTAATTTCGTGATTTTAAACTCAGTGAAATGAAAATGCGTAGACTACAACAACCTACTTGTAAAGTATAGTGTACCGGCGAAATAATGATATACCTAGAATAAATTCCATACTGTGTCAATAATAATAAAAAGATAAATATATATATTTTTTATATAGGTATATATTTTTAAGATTCATTTATAACTTGTGTAATGCATATTGCACTCACATTTTTTATTTATGATCACCAAATTTCGATTTGTAGACAAACTAATAAAAAATACAAATAAGGCTAGCTTCAACAATAGGACCTACCACTATTATAAAGATAAAATTTTTTTCTTTAAATAACAGTAAGTAATAATAATTCCGATATTATAAAATAATTTATTCTTTGTCGTGGATTTTTTCACTGACATGAATAACGTACACCAAGTAAACCCTAATAATTTTGAACAACAACAAAGAATTACCCCATGTGGGAATCGAACTGGGGCTCAACAGACCGGGTCACTAACCTCTAGACTAATCGGGATTTTGGTTTTGTAAATATTAGTCAATGAATGCATAATTATTCTAAAAAAACGAACTAAAACGATTTGGCGACTCGAAGTTAGATTGGGATGAATGTTATATCATCTTCAACTCACAAATTGCTTTACAATACAATAAAGTTCTAAAGCTACAATAGATAGATACCTACCATTAAAGATGGCGGCCAAGTTATTTATTCCATAGCAAACATTTTGAGACGTTTGTTTATTTTAGTCATATATTTTGATGTCACGTCGTGTTTGATGGATTACTACATTTATAATTGGATGATAATATAAAGTAACTGGTTGTGATAACAGTTGGCATAGAACAATAAATACGAATTGAAAATAACTTCTCAAGAGCCGCAGTATCGTCGTTTAGTGGAAGTAATACTAATTATATTTACATATTATGTATGAAAAAAAAAGTTACTTGTTATTGTTATATCCATTTTAGATATATATAATTAATTTCAAAACGTTATTTGAATGAATGTTTTATGTTGTGTTAAATCAAACGTACCAATAAGTTTTTTGTAATAAAACCGGTAAAATCTTTTCTCAAAATGCTTGAAGGATTTAAAAGCAATACAAAATGATAAGTTAATATTAAGTAAAAGAAATATTATAAAATAACTATGGAAGCAAATAATAAGTTAATAGTAAACATTAAAAAATACTTCAAACTAAACTGTCATGCATGTAGTTCATTTATCTAGGTGATCTTTAGATTGCTAACCTTATTTACCTCCATAGTGATGTGATATTCCGACGAATAGCAAATATTTGAGATCAGGTCATGTCTAGTAGCTGCAGCAGCTTTTGAGCAAAGTGAAAGCTTTGGTCAAGAGGTGGTGCTCTAAATAAGGGATTCTAGAACAAGCTTTCTAGTTCTAGGTTCGATTACCACACGGGGCTATTCCTTGTGTTGTCTATTGATTGTGCTTCAGAGTCTAGGTGTACTTTGTGTCCGATATTCATATGCTTATTACATATGATAACACTATATATGTCAATTTGTGAATTACTTAAACTCTGATGTGGGAATTGTTGAAAAAAGTAAAAACAAGATAAGACACATTCGTCTAATTCAGAGATTCCCAAACTTCCTTCATCTAACGCCCATTTTAAAATCAGTTATTTTGTAACGTCCCTAATTTTTTTAATCTTAAAAAAAAGGAATGGAACAGCTTGCCTGCTTCGGTTTTTCTGTCCGAATATAATGTGGGTGTCTTCAAGAGTAGGTTGCTAAGTTAATGCGCCTTACCACTTATGACTACATATAGAAATAATTTAGAAACTAAAAAGTTTAATAAGTGTTATAATAATGTAATAAGAGAATACCGACAGCAAGGTCGTGATGGTGATAGAAAAATCATTTATTGTAAATAATAACTTAAATATAGAATAAATAATAGTACAATTATTTATCACGTAGTCCTTTTAGAGTTACACTAAACTTAGACCAACACTACACCTACAAGGAGCCGTGTTCAGAACACGTGCGCTTGATTTTATAAATATATCTATATAGCAGACTCACAGCAGACACATGTCAGACCGACAGCATTGTTATATTATTGTTTATTTGAAATAGACATTTTTAATAATACCTAAAAATGTAATTCAATCAGTGCATCTTCTCAGTGAGTCTCAGTCAAAGAGGATCAGATTTTATTAGTATTATTCAACTTACAAACTGTTCACTTACAAAACTGTAATATCATTTTAATTATTATATTTTTATACATATTATGTACTTGTATTTGGTTGTTAATTATTAAGGAGAAATCAAGGAATCTTCCAGAAGAAGGAATTTCCTTTGTTAAGTGTTAAGCAGAAATCGAGGGATCTTCCTGAAGAGATCTTTTTACATTTAACACTTTATTTCAGAATGGTATATGTTTTCAATTATTAATAACCTAATTTAATCCTAAAGAAGTGAGCTATAATAATAAAATAATAATACAATAACAAACAAAGATAAAACGGATTATACAGTTTAATTACGTTATGTTCATTACATAATAGCATAATATATAAAACAATAACATTTAATACAATTTGAAACCTAACACAAAATAATACAATTAACGAATTACTTAAAATTACAATTTTAATTCTTGATGGACTTCAGACGAAGAGTAAATATTCTCAAGGCAGAAGTTCGAAAGCTTTCTAGAGGCAGAGTCGAAGGTATCACCATGCCCCTAGAAAGCCTCCGGACTGCAAACCATATCCCGTATTATAATTTGTATTCTTGATGGACTTCAGACGAAGAGTAGAAGATATTCTCAAGACAGAAGTTCGAAAGCTTTCTAGAGGCAGAGTCGATGGGATCACCATGCCCCTAGAAAGCCTCCAGACTGCAAACCATATCTTGTAATAACATTTCGATTCTTGATAGCCTTTAGAAGAAGAGTAGCTGTTCTTGAGGTAGAAGTCCGAAAGCTTTCTAGAGACAGACTCGAAGGTATCACCATGCCCCTAGAAAGACTCCGAACTGCATCTATATCCGGTATTACAATTTGGATTCTTGATGGACTTCAGACAAAGAGTAGATATTGTCAAGGTAGAAGTTCGAAAGCTTTCTAGAGGCAGAGTCGAAGGTATCACCATGCCCCTAGAAAGCCTCCAAACTACAAACCATATCTTGTATTACAATTTGAATTCTTGATGGACTTCAGACAAAGAGTAGATATTGTCAAGGTAGAAGTCGGAAAGCTTTCTAGAGGCAGAGTTGAAGGTTTCACCATGCCCCTAGAAAGACTCCGGGCTGAAAAAAAATATCCGGTATTCTAATTTGGATTCTTGATGGACTTCAGACGACGAGTAGATATTCTCAAGGTAGAAGTTCGAAAGCTTTCTAGAGGCAGAGTAGAAGGTATCACCATGCCCCTAGAAAGCCTCCGGACTGCAAACCTTTTCCGGTATTACAATTAGAAATCTTGATGGACTTCAGACGAAGAGTAGATATTCTCAAGGTAAAAGTTCGAAAGCTTTCTAGAGGCAGAGTAGAAGGTATCACCATGCCCCTAGAAAGCCTCCGGACTGCTAACCATTTCCGGTTTTACAATTAGAAATCTTGATGGACTTAAGACGAAGAGTTGATATTCTCAAGGTAGAAGTTCGAAAGCTTTCTAGAGGCAGAGTCGAAGGTATCACCATGCCCCTAGAAAGCCTCCGAACTACAGACCATATTACAATTTGAATTCTTGATGGACTTCAGACGACGAGTAGATATTCTCTAGGTAGAAGTTCGAAAGCTTTCTAGAGGCAGAGTAGAAGGTATCACCATGCCCCTAGAAAGCCTCCGGACTGCTAACCATTTCCGGTTTTACAATTAGAAATCTTGAATGACTTAAGACGAAGAGTTGATATTCTCAAGGTAGAAGTTCGAAAGCTTTCTAGAGGCAGAGTCGAAGGTATCACCATGCCCCTAGAAAGCCTCCGAACTACAGACCATATTACAATTTGAATTCTTGATGGACTTCAGACGACGAGTAGATATTCTCTAGGTAGAAGTTCGAAAGCTTTCTAGAGGCAGAGTAGAAGGTATCACCATGCCCCTAGAAAGCCTCCGGACTGCAAACCATTTCCGGTATTACAATTAGAAATCTTGATGGACTTCAGACGAAGATTTGATATTCTTTAGGTAGAAGTGCGAAAGCTTTCTAGAGGCAGAGTCGAAGGTATCACCATGCCCCTAGAAAGCCTCCGGACTGCAAACCATATCCTGTAATTTAGTTTCTTGATAACCTTCAGATGAGAAGTAGATATTGTAAAGGTAGAAAACTTAAAGCTTTTTAGAGCCAGAGTCGAAGGTATTACTTTGTCCATAGATAGCCTAAGGCTGTATTTTCTATATAATATGAATAGTGAGCAGACTTCAGACAAAGAGTAAATATTCTCGTAGTAAAAATCATATACAGGGAAGAGGTTAAGAGGTAGAGTTGAGGATAACCTTCAGCTCTACCTCTGAGAACCAGCATGTTCGTTTAGCAGCCTCAAAAGTGTTGCCTAATATTATTTTATGCTTTCCAACAGATATCGACAATATTCAGGTGTAAAATAGATATTCTAGACGTGGAACTTGGAATGTCAGATGAATCTCCTATATTGTAGCCTCCATTTTCATCTTTCGAGACTGATAAAGTAACTGCTTGTGTTTTAAATATGCTAAATTTTGTACAAAATAATAAGATCATTTAATTTACTTTAGATAGATGCTTATATGCATATATGTTGGTGGGTAAGATTGGTCTTATCTTTTTAGGAAGTATTTATAAGACTGTTTATCTCGTTCTGGGATTATAATAACGAAGCCACGGGGGGTTATAAGATGAATAAATGTCATTGAACATATGTATTTCATTTGCAGTAAATAGTTTATAGTTTCATTATTTACTATAGAAAGTATATTTATGGTATGGTATGGTTTTGTGGTAGTATTGCCATAATAAGAACACCCATTTGCTGCAATGACATGCTGGGTGTATTATGGAGCATTTGAATCAAATTTCTAAATTCGAAGTACGTAAATAAGATTGGTTTTTGTGGTGATTATCAAATAAATAAAACAAAACTGTAAATAAATAAGTAAGTAAGCAGACATATTTATATGGATGTTGGCCGTCATCTGTCTTTTTGAGATGTTAACGTTATAATTATATTAATATTTTCTTGACAGTTAAAACAGATGAAAATGTTACTGTTCAATATTTTATATTTACTACTCGTATTCCGCGTCTTCGCTTGCACAGGTGTTTTAGCAAATCTCGATTTTATTGCTTGGTCTGAAAGATCGAACGAAATATCTAACTAAATAATTAAGTTTACACAATTATGGATTTACATAACAAAAAATGACTAAATCAACCAATTCGGTAAAGCTAAAGTTCTTAAATCATAATCTTTAATGCATTAATTTTTATTTATAAAGATATAATTTATTGTGTATTTTAATGGTCGTTATGGAAGAGACATAAATAACGATTTAAAATAAACTTAAGAGTTTTTGGATGCTATATTGATCAGAAATAATGTTAAAACAAACAAACAATGAACAGTTCGTACTTGTTGGTAAAAAATGACTTGTTTACTTCTTTATTTAATAAACGATGTTGAAGGTAACTAACTGTGCTCATAAATATTTTTCGTTCAATAGTAATTTAATAATTTGTACATGTACCTTAGTATCAGCTTTATTTTGGCAGAATATTATATAAATGTTTTGTAATTTTTTACTTTTTTATCATTGGCTGGGCTTCTTTGAATAGGATTTAAGTAGAATTTTATCGAATACCGTGTGTAATAGCTCAAAGAAAGTGTGTCTAGAGAAGTATGTATCCCAAAAGCCTGGGTTGATAGGTTTAGAGCATAATCGTAGTAAAAAAACTTAAACATTGAAATTGTCAGTCTCATTGTCATAGAAAGAGAATAAAATCTAGTTTCTGGATGGAGTGAACTACTCCCTTAGCACGTACCATTGCGCTCTACAAGACGGTCTTGAAGTTTATCTCTGATGTATCAATCAATATCTTCATCTATCGTATAAGTAAATATTACTTATATACGTAGTTAAAATATCATACATTAAATTTATATGGACGAAGATTCATAGTTTTGGCAGACATCCAGACTGTATGTATTCAGTATTTGAATAAACAGACAAATACTTTATGACTTGTGGTGAATAAAATGTTAAATATCCGTCGATTTATTTCATATAATGCACATAGTTGTCCTGAACACGCCAATCAATTAATCAATTTATTAAATACTACTTATAAGTTTACTAGTATATGTAGCCCCCCATCCCTTCTCCGGGGACTGTGAAAGCCAATGGTTAAACATAACTAAATATAAAAAAAAAAAAAAAAGAAATGAAGAACCTACAGTTATGAATACATAAGAAACATAGATTTGCTAGTTGCTCTTGAAATCCAGAATTATATCGATAACGCATTGATAAAATTATATTTATTTACTTATTTATATCTTTTCCACTTGAAATAAATACCAGTGAGCACTTGTGTTTGTGAAATGGAAGTGTCAGTAGGGCTATTTATTATAGGCCTATGAGGCATATTTTACTAAGAAATTACAACTTGAGGATACTCAAGTATCTATCAATACCGATTCAATTTTATTTATTTTTGGATGCATAATATTTTTATATATAGATATACTGGCTTATTTATATATGTTTTTTTAAATACATAATAGTTCCTTTTGCTATCGACATCGCGTTTAAGAAGAAACCTTATATTAGGAAAAGTAGTGGTGACACAATTATGATTTAACTATCTATATATCAAAAGTATATAGACATACATCAAATACATTTAAGTGACAGAAAGACCAACAATTTTTTTTTAATTTAAAATGTTAATGTTGTCCAGCTGCTGATCTAATTTTCTGTTTATGAATCTTAATAAACTAAATTCTTCCCGATAGCCTTCCTGTTATCACCACAATATAAAATAGTAATAAAATGATGCGGGCAAAAAAATTCAAAGTAAATATTATTGTAATCGTAAATATAAACGGAATGAGGACAACGCTGAAAATATTTCTCATTATTATAAAATACCATAGACTAGCACGACCCGGGCACAGATAACATAATGAAATGAATGAACATTTCACGAAAAATTTTATAAAAAGAAAAATTTTTAAAATATTTTACCTACTAGGCAAATGATACTTTATGTTTGGTTAGTGTAGACGTCTAACGTATAGCGGCTCAAAAGGGATCGGGTTCGATTCCCGTCAGGGACGGACATGTATGTGATAAGCATAGATGTTTGTATTTTTAGGATTGGTCTTTTATTAAATATATTCTCAGTATGTATACCTAATGTGTATTTGTTTTTATGTACATATTTGTATCGTTGTCTAACACCCTTAACAGAAGCAAATAATTTGCTTACTTAGCTACTATGCTCTTATACTATACTACTTAGCTCATTGTGTGTAATTTGTACTGTGATATTATTAATTAATGAAAAATGTGGAATTATAGCATGGTGACCTGATTTAATCTCCGCACTTTAAATTGTAGAATAAAACATCTACTATGTAAAATTATCTTTTATTACAATGAGTTATGTAATATAAATATCTTTTGAGGTAGGTAAGCTAGTGTAATCCATATTTTCAATCCTTGTGTAGATAGTAACATAACAAGCTATAAATATGATTTTATTTGTATCTGGCAAATTTTACAACGTTATTTTCGATGTTCTTCTATCAGACTAGACAATTTCTATTCCTGTACTACTAATCCAAGTTTAGACTTTACGAAAACTATGACAGTTTACGAAGTCGTAAAATTAAAACATAGAATTAAGTATTATACACTCCCTGGATCAAAATTAATTGACATATTTAAAATAATGAGTTAAAATTATATTTATCCTTAATTATAGGATTACCTATTTATAGAATGATTGTTCAATAAAGAATCTATAGATTGCTTATTTACGATTTCGAAAATTTTTCATAACGTCAAAACTCATACTAGGAATACAGAACTATAATGCAATTATGTCAATTTTATTTTTATTTTCTTTAGGTTATTGACCTTGATGAATTGCACTATAACATTCTCCTCTTATCCCAGTTCTTTTTCAATTTCTTCCACGGTCTTCTATTATCTCAGTGCATACGAGCGTCTTTGCCAGATTATTTTTCATTTACTCCATTCATGCCTTCTTCGGTCTATTTTCTTATTACCATCCTCATTCACATTTAAAGTTCTCTTCTCGTTATATTCTTTACTACATTACGTAACCTTACTAAATGTTCCAAAATAACATATTTTAGTATAATATGTATGTTATAAACCAAAATGTAATACAAAGAAGAAACGAAAAATAATATTATTTTTTAATTTTAAAGTTTTTTTCTGATAATATACAAGATTATCATATATTTTAATGATAAATGGTTTGGTGTGTTAAAAGCATAGAATTATTATACATAGACCAGGGATGCCAGCCTAAAATGTGCCCATCGAAAAAAAGAGGCTACCTTTTGTTTTGTGTCTCTTTCTTATATGTGTGATTAATCAGAGACAAGTATGGGTCTCTCATCTTCCCTTTTTTATTATTTGTTAGACACTCGCACTCACAGGTCAGCCTGTAGCTCCCCTTCTCTATATATAATAACTCTATGGTAAAATAAAATCATTATTTTATAAAATGTTTGTCATAACTCCACAGCTACGTAATGTTCAAAGAGGCCGAAACATCTCAAACATCAATCTGTTATCAGTAATCATCGTTATCAAATCTGAAGTAGAGTAACGTCTTAAATAACGCTCAAGGTTATACCTTGAATATGTTATAAATATTAAAAGTTTATTTATTAATTAATTATTATTGAACTATAATTTACAAATGTATTGATTAGTTTTCATTTATTTTATACCATAAAATTCTTTAAATCATATTAATGTACAAAAACCTACCGATTATAATAGTTACTTACAATTCCTTGATATACTTGTAAAATCTTCCAAATAAGTTTAATAATTTCCTAAAACAAAAAAGCCTTTTTTTATATATACCTACAGGGTTATTTTTAATTAGTTGACCACCTCCACCACCATATAGTCTATATTATTTATATCAGTGTATAAGATATAAATTCTAGGCAAACTATAATAGTATATAAATTAAATACGTTAATGTATATACATATATAAAATTATCTATTTATGTATGTAGATAGACTTTCCAATTAAACTTTTTATCATCACTTCATGGCTTTTACTGGCTCTTAAAATTAATGACTGTAAACAAGTTTATATCGCAGATATCTAGGAACATAAACAGATATTTCAATTAAAACATAGCGAATGTTATTATTTAAATAAAAATTATTAAAAACAAACTCTTAGAATTGATTCATAAATAATCATACAGGATTAATAGATAAACAAACACACTGATCTATTTAATAAACAGTGTAAATCTATACCTAAAAAATAAATTTAAAAAATAAAATAATAAAATTGTTACTGATCGAAAACTGTAAATGAAAAATATAAAAAAAAATATGATGGGGGGCCTTTATATGGGCAAGAGAATCCCAAACAATGTTTTTTTCATTTTGTCTGTTCTTCTGTATGTCTGTATGTTTGTGCACGCTAATCTCAGAAACGGACTAATCGATTTGAATGCAGTTTTGGGGAATATATTGTCATGGGATTCATTTTACATTTTGTTTTTTTTAACAATCGGTTACCAAATAATTAATAATCTCTTATTTTCGTACCTTTGCTGCTTACCAGTGATTAAACATAAAAAATATTCATAAATAAACTAGAAATACTCCTACACGCAAAACTACTTGATTGAGTTTGATGAAACTTTGAGGGTTTATAGTTTTTACATAGATTAGTAAGTACAGAGGGTACGTTTTATCAAAATAGAAATCTACGCATACGAAGTCGCAGGCAAAGCTAATAAAATAATATATATGTATACCTTGAAAACATAAAACATATATATCTACTTATCTACTTATACTATTTGGAAAATTATTCGAAAATAGAATTGCTAAATATTTTTTTAGCAAGCTTTTAAGGAATGTAAACACATTTAAAAGGTTTATTTGTGAACTTCGTCACAAAACATGTGTATATTTTGGCTGACCCAGCAGACAGTTGGTGGCCTATAAACAATGATAATGTTTCTTGAAATAAAATTAGTTTAAAGACTTTTACTTTGTATAACATTTTTATATTTTAAATGTTTTTGCGTATATTAAGATTGAGTGGTCCTATTTTTTTTTTTAACTTATTATGTGTATAAAAAACATATTTTGTCAATAAAAGGGCATTATTTCTTTTGCGAATATAGGTACTTAAGAATTTTCAAGTTTTAATTTTTTCAACTTAATATTTTTATTAAAGTTAGGGTAAAATATATTTATTAATATTAGAGGAAATTTTGGAAAAAATAGTAGAAGCTTACAAAAATATAAAATAATTAACATTTAAAATATAATATAAAGATAGATACTAGTTTCCATAACTACATTGCGTATAAAAATAAATAATTATTATTTATCCAAATGAATTATAAAAATAATAGAAAGAGATAAAAAGAGATGGAAAGCAAGTCTATATAAATAAAGTAAATTAAGTAGGCGATAGAAGAGTAATTGATGACCTATATTAGGAAATGATAAGACAATATTGAATACAATATGATATGTATGGGGATGTTTTTTATTAGTTCAATTATCTATGAAGTGTGTTATTCAACACAAAGTATATAATATTATAGGTAATTGATCTGTCACGTCAGTCGCCGCTAAACACTCACGCCAACAGACTGTCACGCTCGAGATTTGAACCCGGTATTTAACTAGCATTGAGTTTATATATAGCACATAGATACTTGACAAACTTTTAAACCAAATAATCCAGTTCAGAAAAAGAATTGACATTCTAGTATATTGTTCTGATGAAGGCAACACGTGGATAAATAAGATATTTAAGAGCCATGTGGTTATGAATTTTAAAAATAAATATTAAATAATTTTCAACAGTAAGATCAGGCTTTGAACTTGAAACCTTAAGTACTTAATGGACTGTGTTAACTGAACATACATTACTGGACAAAGGTATTATTCGTTAGATTGCATGAATGGGCAAAATTGGTGTTCTTGGATACATTTTTACGAAAAGCAAACCTTAATTGAATTGCCCACGTCAGCTATGGCGTTCCATTTCTTGGAAAACTATTAAGAAAATTAAAAGAACGTCTCTCGTGTCCTCTAGCCATTCGTTTAGTTATTAAAGTCAACAAACACCACTCATACTTGTACTTCAATATCTTATGAATTTATATGTTTATTTTTTAAATAACTTTTGTCTTTACTTACCTTATACTTTTAATTACCTAACTGTAGAATTTAGTTCGTATCCGGACTAACTTTATTTATTTATTATTTATTTTAAATCTTTATTGAGCCAAATAAAGGTTCAAAAGGCGGACTTAATGCTAAAAGCATTCTCTACCAGTCAACCTGAGAATCTAGTAAAAGATAACACAAAGAGGCGATATACTAGTGTCACTTAAATAATTAAAACAAAATAATAAAAAAAAGAAACATTGGAACAAATATGTGAAACTAAGAACGTGCACAACAAATATAATGTACTATTTAGATTACAATGTTGTTAAAAAGAAAATAAACTCAAACATATATATACCAATAATATACATAAATAAATAAAGATATAGAAATAATATATAATACACAATATATACACATACATATAAACACACACACATATAACTATAACTTTAACGGAAGATCAGCGTAAAGTTGCTGTATCTGTTATGGTTACATTGCGTTTGAGTTTAAACCGTTCTTTCTTCTCCGAGTCAGGAGCAGAGTATACCTATACTGCTCCTGACTCCTACATCCTTCAAGAGATTTGTATTTGCAAGATTACAAAATTGAAAATTTTAAATTTATAATATTGAAAAGTGCAAATGTTGTTCTTGGAAACTGACACATTTTACCATCTAGTAGATCTGTTAGTCTGCACAACTTGTATAATGACTTGTTCGACCCTAGTGCGTCAAAGCTTTTACAAAACAATAAATTTATCTATAATAGCTTCTTCACATGCGATAAGTATGTTAGTCCTAGTCCACCTCTATCCCTGTATTGTATTCTATGGTATTACTGTATTCTAATGTATCCTATCTCCATTTTCCTCAAGAACGCAACGCATCTCCAACTCTCCTTTTATCGTTTAGACCATTTTAAGCGATAATAAATATTTTAAATCAGGCACTGCTAATTCTCTATATATAATTACACACACATACACATTATAATATATAACATTACAAAAAAAAATATTAATAGAATATAGCGACGGACTTATCCTTTGAAGATATAATCATAATAATAACTAAAACCACTTGACAAGAAAAATATTGTGGACAAAAAATCAGCATTCAATCGCTATAATGAATAATGAAGACTTAGAAAGCTCTAATTTATTTCAGTGATTCGTATATTTGGAACATAATTGAATACTGTTCATGTTTTATTATAGGGCTTCAGGGGTCGTAATAACATGAAAAGCAGTCGAAATACTGAATAAAACATAAATATAATGTTTGGTATATAATTGAATAATATTTATGATATTGTAATAAAAATGATAATAATAAACAAATCGATTTTCTGGTAACATTACTAGGTAACATATAATTGAACTTTGTTTTTAATATTCGTTGAAATTACCTAAAGAGTGATGTAAAAGCTTAGTCATACAGACTTTCAGTCAGTCAAGACTTTACCTAATACGATCTGATGATTTGTGAAACAGACTTTTCAAACAAACTTTTATGAAAAAAAAATACTTGTAAGAATGCAATTAAGTAGGTACTGTCTGTTTGCATATCCCGCATTACGCTAAAACTATGAAACGTATTTTAATACAATTTTGTTATGATGATTATCTACTTAACTATAATAACTACAATAATTGTAGAAATGTACAGATTTCTTAATAATATGTATCTAATGAGAGATGGCATAAGTCATAATAATGATAATAATAATAATAATAAAGGATGGCACTGTAGATATATATCGTGCGTGCCACCAACCTGAAGAATCCATCAGACATGTTATTTCCGGTTGTTGTCATCTTGCCAATGGAGAGTATTTGCACAGGCACAACCAAGTAGCCAAGATTATCCACCAACAACTTGCTATTCGATACGGTCTTGTACCTTTTGAAGTGCCATATTACACCGGAGCCAGTTTTGGAAAATGGTCATGCTAAGCTCTATTGGGACCGATCTATCATAACGGACAGGACTATTGTAGCCAATAAGCCTGATATCGTGTTGGTTGATCGGTTAGAGCGCTGGGCATTTCTTGTTGATATCAGGGTCCCGTGTGACGCTAACCTTGTGAAAGCTGAGAAGGACAAACTATCAAAATACTTGGACTTAGCTCACGAGATTACCGACATGTGGGATGTTGACTCAACAATAATTGTCCCGATGGTAGTTTCCGTAAATGGTCTTATAACGAAGAGTCTCGATCATCATCTCAAGAGGCTCTCACTAAAACACTGGATTAAGGGTCGGATGCACAGAGCAGCAGTTTTGGGTACGGCACGCATTGTGAGGAAGTTTCTTTCGCTGTCGCCCTGACCACCGACGGACTGGTCGTAAGGTCCACGTCGGCGGAATACTATCTTTTATATTTATATTTATAATGCTGCTTTCTTTGTGTTATATATATATATATATATATATATATATATGTAAATTATAAGATAAAAATGAAATAAATGATCATAATAATAATAATAATATTATGCGGAGAGCAGATACAGTCATTGGCAATAACTAGTTCATAATCACGAATGACAAGAGGTCCCACTTTCAAGAACTTAAACTGTATATGGCGCTACTATACAGTATCTCTTGATAACATTAGCATACAGTGTGTAATAAAACGGATATTCTATGGTATTATCTATTAATTCTTATTTACTTTGATTATTGTCTTTTATATTACTCATAAAGCTAACTTAATAACATCTTTCGCCATTAATATATTAAATATAAAATATTAAAAAAAGTTGTATTTTGGAAAAAACACAAAACAAATAAATTATCTGTTAAAATAGTTTATTTTTATTACACATATTAGATTCAATTTAGAAGCGTAAACTTTGATGTTGAATGTAAACAATAAAATCTTAAATGTGCTACAATTAAATAAAAAAATATCAAATTCGAAAACACAACACCAAAAACCTTTTGTTATATAAATTTTTTTTTTTTTTCAGTTAAGTCAAGTATAAGTCAAGCAACAGGTCCAGGGGTCTCAGTAGTGTTGCTACACACTAACATCACGCGACTCACAGCGCGGGCGATACACACCGCTGGGTACCATCTTCACGAAGTCGAACATTTGTAAGCATTATTCACGGATTTGAAATCTTTTATTACCCGACTTCAAAAAGAAGGAGGTTATCAATTCGGCTGTATGTTGCTTGTGTGTATGTTACGCGATTACTCCTGCGTTTGTGGACGGAATTACAAATATTTTATAATACTTAGACTACATTCCACTTACCATCAGGTGGAATGTAGTCAAGCATTGCCCTAGATTATATAAAAAAAAAAAAAAAAAAAAAAAGATAGAAGGCGTGAAAATTGGCGAAGAAGTACCATAGAATTAATATACATAGAATAGGTGAGCCACAGGTATTCGTATGAGCGTCAGTGACAGACAGTTAAAAAAAGATGCAAGATGTCATACTGTTTCTCTTTGCCTTATTACGCATGCGCAAAGAAATATTCATGACGCGTTTTAAAAATTTTCGAAACATTTGTGTAAAACATTTTTGACACTACTCAACAAAAATGACAGTTGCTACGAATTACACTCGAGACGACGACGAAGAAGCACGAGATCTCATAAAAAGTTGAGATAGATAGGGTTTTTCGATCTACCTATCTCTTTTAAGTTCGATGGTAACAATTTAGGCTGGCTTCCCTACTCTATGTATAATATCTCTATGAGAAGTACTCCATTAATATAACTTATGTTCTAAAGGCGTGAAAGAGATGGACATATAGCCCTAAATAGTTGTAATAAAGACAGGTGGATTCTTGAGAACATATATTGCAAACTTAGAGCAATTTTTCCCGGAGTTGATTGAAATCTTCATGAATTTGTTCATTATTCTCGGAACATAAACCATCTTTAATATTTTTTGATATTAAAGATTTTGTTTAAGTGCACTTATTAAATGTCGTATTAGGCTTTTATTTACTAATTAAGTTATAAGTCTTTTATAAAGCCATGACATCATGTTCAGTGACGGCCGCGCAGTAATTACATAGCAAATAAAGGTTTATTAGGTCTTCAAATAAGTTAAGGGACTTCTATTTAGATCTCGTATTTGTATAATCTAATCCAATTACATCTTGTTTGTATAAAATATACATTTATTAAACTCGTTGGTCAGTGGTTAGCGCAAACGTCTAAGGTATTGCGACGCTGAGGGTCTCATGTTTGATTCCCAACAGAGACAGGCATGGATGTGATGAGCATAGATGTCTATATTTCTGGATTTGGCCGTTTATTAACTATACTCTCAGTATTTATAATGTGTATTTCTATGTATTTGTATCGTTGTCTAACATCCTTAACACGAGCAAATAATATGTTTACTTAAGAGTTAGATCAATTTGTGTAGTTTTTCCAGTGTTATTATTATTATTAAATGTTGTATAATTCTGGATATCATATAATATATTATTATAAGTTATTAATTTCATATTTTTCAGATCAATAATAGATGCTCCCAATTTAGAGCATGTTGCCGTCGAAGATCTGACGAGAATGCCATATTTGAAGTCATTGTAAGTTATATCATTAATTACCTACATTGTACAAAATGATGAAGGTACAAGAATAATAAAATATATTGTTATATGTTATAATATAAATATAGCTTTAATATTAATGTATATAATACATATGTCACATACGAAGACATGATTTTCAATGACAAATCATATATATAGATTGTTTTTACGATTATCTTTGGATTGTAGGAGTGATTCACTTGCAGGTTGATAACATCATTTGATAAGGAATTTATAATTAAATTACATGTATTGAATTACTTGCTAAAAATATATTTGTTTATTTCACCTGATTGATAATTGTTACTTGCCGCATTTAATCAATTTAATCTATGGATAATCCGAGTAGGTTTAAAAATGTACTGAATCATAAATGATAAAATAAAAATATTAGAAAGATCTAGAGTTCTCGGACAAAGAGCCATAGAATTATTATACATAGAATAGGGGAGCCATAGATAAGCCTATGTCTTTATCTAACACACATGCAAGGAAGAGAGACGGATAGGTAGCCTTTTTTGATTTCTCTTTTTTTTCGATGGACACATTTTCGGCTGGCTTCCCTGCTCTGTACAAACACCACGGACAATTAATATTCTTTAAAGTAAACTGTACTGCCAAATAATGTTAGTTTTTTAATAATTTCTGTTAATAAATTTTAATTTTAATTCTTGCAGATTTATATCGCAAGCCCCACTCTTGCATAGACTGGCTCCACTACCAGCGTTGCCGGAACTTCGCACATTGTAAGTATGTACTTTTTGCCAAATAAGTTAGTATGAAATGTCTCTATATTACTATTGGTAAAATACAAATTATTTATTTTCTTCACAGTATAATAACTACGTCGGGTCTACTGGAAGTGCCGAATCTGAGCCATGTCCATGATAATAATAGGCTGAATACTTCATTGTCCTATTTGCAGGCCGTGTGAGTCTTATCTTGAATATTTAATTGAGCAGAGCGTAAGCGTAGCTCTTAACCGTTCACCTGACCTAATTGCTGACTGACTTGACGTCCAAACTAATAAACCGAATCATTCAAATCGGTAGATGTGTTACGAACTCTCTGACACAGATTATTAAAAAAAACAGAATTGAAAATTCGAAATTAGAACAAAAATTATTGCAAAACGAAGTTTCTATATGTGAAATTCCATGTTAAGCGTTTCACGCACATGAAAATGTTAGTACTAGAACGTAGGTTTTTCAACGCCCGGTAGGATTGGCGGAATGCTATTACAAAGATGGTTGTTCGGCATTGTGGAACATCTTGCATCACAGCATTTTCAAGCTGCATACCCATAGTATCTAAGAATCGCAATAGACATTGACTATTATGCTTAAAAGTATAGATCATTAGACTATAACTACAAATTTCCTGACATTCACTATTCATTAAGAAATAAGGAATATGTAATGAAAAATCTATACTAATATGAAAATAAAGAAAGTATATAACTGTGTGAAAGATATAACGGGACTATGTGTGTACTGAAAGTAATTATTTTAATGTACATTGATTGCTTGGAAAAATTAATGATAAGACTAGAGAATGGACTGTCGATACAAATTCGATGATTTTGAGAATCCCTTGTTGAGCTGAGTATCCATTAAAGAAAAGTTGTAAACAAATGTTGACGAGCATGTTACCGTTTGGCGGTAAACATCAACATCATCGATTAGGTGTAAACTGTAAACAAAGTTGAAACAAAAGTTGATGATTTTTATAGTAAATTAGAAACGTTTAGAAATATTAAAGTTGCCAACAATTTCGATGGAAACGCATCTTTATAATTCATGTAATAATGTTAGTAATTTCTAGCGACCTGGAAGGCAACCACATCAAGCGGCTACCTGCGCACGCGCTGCGTATTCGTGCTGACCAAGTGTAAGTTATAGGTACATGTTACTTTGTTTTTTTTTTTTGTTAATTATTTTTATATCTTTATAGTTTGTATTGTCCATTTCGAATTATTTTTTAAAGAACAATTGATAGCGGAAAGAAGAACTTAAATATACATATATATATATGTATATATAGGTACTATTATTTTATTTATTTTGTACATCTGATTGTATGACAATATATTTATCTAAACATTGCAAATGAGACTATCAGTCAAAGATTATGTGGTTGCAGGTCATTGAACTACAACTTGATCGAGGAGGTTCCGGCGCACGCGTTCAAGAACTCGCAAATATCCAAGCTGTGAGTAAATTTTATTTAAATAAATTATTAACACGAATGACTATACAGACTTTCGAATATTGTTACCGCTATATAATAAAGAAAGTTTTTTTTTTTGTTAGATTCTTACGTTTAAAATAGTATATACGTTGCCATCTAGTGTTTGATCGTGGAAATAAACAAACATATCAATTATATTATTACAGCTGTTTTAATTGTGCTAATTTCTATTTTTTTGCACATTTTTTGTTCAGGAGCTTCAAAGGGAACACGAAACTAAAAAAGTTGGATGATCTGGCTTTCGCAGGAAATCTTTTATTACGTCAGCTGTAAGTTTTATTAGAATATAATCCTAGGCATTGATTTTATTTAGAGATGCGCCGAATATTTGTTTGGTATTATCTTATTCGCTATTTGTATTATTCGGCTTTGGTGACAATTTTTAATTATACCCAAAGTTGTTTGATAATTATTTTAATAAATCACATTTGACACTTCATCAAAATTCAAGCAAGCAACCTAACCTTGTAACGGAGTGCATACAATATTATTTATTTTTTAAAGTTAGAACTACACCATTGCTTTACGTTTTTCACTAAAAAATACATATTCATTGCAATAATTAACAAGAACTGCTTTTACGTTTTACTTTGATTAATAAATAATTCTTCAGATAAACAAATTTTTATTATATTTTTCTTACATCGTCACATTAGTGAAACTTTTTTCTTTTAAAGACTAGGGATGTTAACCAAACGGTATGTTAAATTAAATGTAATAATTACATGTGTAATATTTGGCCAATCAAAACAAATTATTATTTTAATTTACTAAAAAGATACAAAAAGTAGATTCAACTAAAATTATTGATGTTATACTATGTTTTACCGTACAACTAAATAAAAATTTATCACATTAACAGCATTAGATTGAACACATATTCATGAAATCCCTATCGATTAATTGAAGATTTAAGCAGGTTACTTCACTATGAATCTCAAACTGATAGATGTCAAACGTGATTTCTTAAATTGTTTACATTAGATACGTTTTATTATCTGTACATTCAATGGAATAAATATCAATCAAATAAAACGCTCGAAATAGAATTGAAAATTCATTTACCTCACCCCTACCTCTGGATGGAATCAATCCCAGCCACCCTAGACACACCCTTTCGATCTATGCCATAGACGAGGGCTAACAGCGCATGTCCTAATTATTAACTTCAGTGTGATTGGTCTGCGTCTGATAAATTTGCACAGATTTATTTTACAAGGCTTTCATTACTTGCAGTCACAAAAGAAATAAGTTTACGAGCGTCCATTTTATGACATTTAACGCTTAAGTAATGGGAAGGTTTATTGCAATAACTTCTATTTCAGAGATCTAAGCAACACAGCTATCACGTCATTACCAACGAAAGGTTTGGAAAAACTGGAAATTCTGCGGATAGAAAAAACTCCATCATTGAAATACATTCCATCAATATACGAGTTTCAAGTGAGTTTAAATACTTGCAATTATCCCAACATATTACAAATATATAATAACACTCAAAATACAAAAAAAAATATATACAATATTACCTACACAAAATAAAAGTATCATCCTCGCTGTCGAGGCTCTCTCTACGGTATACGCGCTCACGAACTAAGCTTGCAGCATCTAGAGCGGGCTCAGTTAACGCACCACTTCCATTGCTGCGCGTTCGCCTTCCCCGAAAGACATGACCCCGCAAGACACCAGCTGTACGAGACACAGCTGGCTATCATGGCGCAGGTGAGACCAGGTTTAATAAACGATGGAAACTACTCAAGATTATGGTTGTGTTTTCAATTAGATAGAAATTATACACTTAACTTCACTTTCTTGGATTTCAGATTAAACTTAAATTCAGATTAGATTAAGATTTAGATAATTTAAATTAAAGGTTACTTTAAATTTATTTACTGACTGGCCGTTTTATCAATTATTTATCACTACATTTTTGAGCACGATATTTTTGATCACGATATTTGTCCTACACACAACACTAACGACTACCCCTGAGAGTTAGATATTTTATATCAGGGTTGGACTAGATAGAGGTAGAAGGTGTGGGGGGGGTGTTCCTATGGATGCCAGTCGCATGCGCTTTACGATATGCAACCCCAAAATGCAATTCAATTTCATGCGCACTACCGCTCCCCTTTCCAATGATCAATAATCTATACAGGTATACAAGTACAGTCATACCCCACAGATATACATAATGCAACCCCTATATATCGATAGAATCCAATTAAAGCTCTTCCCTCCCTTCAGGAGTTAATTTCACGATTCAAAGTGCTCCCCCCAAACCATCCACCCAGTTGTCAATAACTCCTACAACTATGCACATGACGAAAAAAAAACATCAAAAAGGTTGCATACCTTTTAGGACAATAAAATCTTAACTTCACTGCATTTAAAAATGTAATTTTTCTTTAGTAAACAAAAAATGTATACGTAAACATAATAACTGTATAGACAAAGAAAAGAAGTAACAAATGCAAATAAATTATCAATTCGCATAAAACATTATTTTAGCAAAAAAAACAGCAATAATAACATAAAGGTAGAAAAAATTCATAGAGCACATTTTTTATAATAATAAAATAATATATTTATATATATCTAATAATGTAGTTATATCAATCATTAAGATCCATCCAAAAAACAGATACTTTATAATAAAGACAAAAAAATTAAGTATTAGTTATGACTTTTCCCTAATTCTAATTTTAAAATCAAAATGGTTTAAAAATTCTCTATTTAAAACTGAGTTCGAATTCTATAATTATTCAAATCATAAATCAAACTCACCGAATCAGGTAGACACGACCGGTGACGTCGTCAGGACGAGCAGTTTAAAACTGAATAAATATAAGGTGTCCCAGTACTCCGTAGCGTATAGCGCCGGTGCAAGGAAGATCAATACATTCGTCTGGCGTCCAGGGATATGAGTATCGATGATTTGATTTGTACTCATTATGAATAATTGTCAATATTAGGTTAGGTTGGGTATAGGTACCAATTTAATAATAATTATGAATTAAAAGCTACCACAAGTTTTGTATTAACATCTCGAATCAAACTTTCTCGAAAAATAATTAGAATAGGACTAATAAATACAATGATTTTCAAAAAGAATTAAGTACATACAATAAAGAAAAACATACGGTTTTGTTGACTCAAGAAAATATGTCACAGTTTTTTTTATATTATGTTAATATTAACTTAATCTTGATTGTAAACGTTGCATAATTACCTACTAAGTTTGAGAGATTTCATTGAATTTTAAAGTTAAAAGAATTAGAGGCGATTTTTTATTATATTTAATATATGTTAAGCCATTTGGTATAAATAATAATATATAAAATATTTCATAATAAATGTTTTCCAAATGTAATATTATTTTAGTAAAATATGTATTTTTTTCTGATGCCAGTAAATGATTGAGATGGACAGTTCAGAAAGAGAAATTAAATAACAAAGAATATTGTTATTTAATTGTATTATTTAATTGCTTTGTAATATTTAAAAGTTTTTATAATAGTAGTTTCGTGTTATAAATTATAATTATAATAATTATAGCCCAAACAATGGCTTACTCTTCAAAAAAATAAATTTCCCAGAATAAAACAGATCCTTTATGGCCTGTGCAATAATATATGGGTAGCTATACTAAATTTTAATATTATGTACGTAACAAATATACAATACATTTTTAAAACTACAAATTTGTATGTCGATACACGAACACGCAGAAATTACCTACCTATATTATATGTTTAAATATTTGAGGTAAATAAATAGAGTAGTCAGTGCCCGAAGAATGATTTTTCAGCAACCTTTCACCCCTCATTTAAATAAATCCTATATGAGAGAGTATTTATTAAAGATAAGTTGCTGTACAAATTGCATGGAGATCTAATTATGTATGCTTGGCGATGATGAATAAGTCAGTCTGCGAGGACAACTCTGATGTAACTTTTTTTTAATAGAGATGTGAGAACAATGAACCAAAGAAAACACAAAAACAGAGAAAACGTAGAGCCGTAAATTTTAGTGAAGACACTCAAAGAACAACGACTGCATCTGAGTAAGTCAATTTTTTTCCTATTAACCAATCAATGTCAACATTCGATTAAATGTATCATAAAATTTACAATAAGACTTCTTTATTTAGCATTAATGACTCCACGGTTTCGGCCGAAGATTACGAGCCGTGGACCAGCGAGGAGTACTTCGCGGACTCCGGTAGCTTCGAGTACGACGAGGCTTTCCACGAGATCGTCAACAACACCATCGGGGTGCCTTACTTCGCAGAGTGCGGCAACTTTAGTTTGAGGTAGCTCAGCTCCAAAAGCCCAGTGAATTTTGAAGTCGAAAGGAATATTAATTTTCCAGAAAAAAATTCAATATTATATTACAAGTACCATTTAAAGTAATGTCTTAGTGATTTCTGTCTTTAAAGTAGATACGATATTTTACCTATAGGTAATCCAAGACACGTTATTTTCCATTTTAAACTGTCCATGTCAAAATTCATACGGAGTCGGATAGGAATTTCGAGGTAGTAATCCGGAATTGCCCGATGCCGATCCCGATGTCTACCCTAAAAAATGGAACTATCAAAACATTAGTGCTTTTCAAAAACCCTAAGATAAACCCTCTGTGGCAGGCGTCGCTCGGTATGGTGCACGCCGCGGGCGGACGCGCTAAACCCGTGCGAGGACGTGATGGGCGCGGCGTGGCTGCGCGCGTGCGTGTGGCTGGTGGTGGGTGCGGCCGTGGCGGGAAACGCGGCTGTGCTGCTGGTGCTGCTCGCCAACCGCGCCGACCTCACCGTGCCGCGCTTCCTCATGTGCCACCTCGCCTTCTCTGACCTGTGCACTGGCCTCTACCTAGCCATGCTGGCGGTCGTCGACCTCAGATCCTACGGCGAATTTTTTAACTACGCCTACAACTGGCAGTACGGCGTCGGGTGCAAGATCGCCGGTTTTCTCTCCGTGTTCTCCGGCCAGCTGTCGGTCTTCACGCTCACCGTAGTCACCCTGGAGCGCTGGTTCGCGATCACGTACGCCATCTACCTCGAGAGGAGGATCTCCCTGCCGGCGGCCGCCAAGATCATGACCGGCGGCTGGCTGTTTTCCATACTGATGGCCGGGTTGCCTCTGATCGGCGTGTCCGATTACTCCTCCACGTCTATATGTTTGCCGGTGGAGAGCGAAAATGTCGGAGATGCGGTCTATCAAGGTGGCCTGTTCCTGACCAACGCGGTTGCCTGGGTGACCATCGTCGTATGCTACGTGCAGATTTACAGGTCACTGGGAGGCGGAGGCGAAAAGTATGGCGGGAGAGGGGCGGCGGCCGCGGCGGAAAGAAAGATGGCCAACAAAATGGCTCTCCTCATCGGAACCGACCTCCTCTGCTGGGCGCCGGTGGCCTTCTTTGGGGTGACTGCCCTGGCCGGTGTCCCGCTAGTGGATGTCAGTCACGGCAAGGTTCTCCTGGTATTCTTCTACCCGCTAAACGCGTGCGCAAACCCGTTCCTTTACGCGATACTGACAAAACAGTACCGACGCGACCTCATCACGCTGGTGGCGCGGACAGGGCGCTGCGATTGGTTGGTGCGGCGCTACAAGCGGACCGTACCCCCGCCCACCGCACACACGCACCCGTCCGCGCTCCCTCTCGTGCACTGTGTTCCCCCTTACAAGGAACAGGAGCAAGATACTCCCAAATTATATTAGTTCATATGATTTTTATAGTAATTTTAATAATAGTATTATTTATTCTCATATTGTTTTATTGATCCCATTTTTAAAGAAATACCTTTTAATTTCTAATGCATATAACATCTTGGGTTAGGAAAGAAAACAATATCATAAAGCAACTAAATATATTAATCTATTCCACTTAAAAATATTTGAGCAGACTCTTCTAAATCACATAGTTCCTTACTATTTACATATTCTATAATTAACTTATCTCCTTCAAGTAAAACCTCTTTCTTTAACAACTCTGATATTTCAATCTCCATTTTCAAAGGACTTATACAATAACCATCCAACTGGCGGAATAACTTCAACTTTGTGTCACCGATTTTGTTATTATCATTGGGTACATTGCAAGTTTCACAAATACAATCTATAGCTCTTCCCAAACTCCATTTAGATGAGATAAAGATTGGAATGGTATCCTTCAGGTCTGGATTTAATGCTAACTCAATGTTCTTTATATTATTTATGACATCTACACTTTTTACAATATTTATGGCTTTTGCATCTGGATTACTTGGTTTTTTGACAGCAAAATATATTCTGTTGCTAGCTGGAATAGATTTTGGACCAATTGCTTTTTGCTTTATCCTCATTAAATGTATTTTTGTTGCTGTTTTTACTTTTGATGAGGATTGTAATGCTTTTCTTATGTTTTCAGTGATCTGTAAAAATAAAACCAGGTTGAACAAAATAAGCTGAAATAAATATTTGACTGCCCTCAATAAACTTGTTATTAATTCAAATATTTAACTATTGCTGTTAATAATATTGAATACTTATTTTCATCATATTGAACACCATAAATTTAATGTTATGAATAATACATAATATAAATACATTAATCACTTATTTCTCTTACTTTATCCTGTAAATCTTTATTGGCTTCTCTAAACTGTCTTTTTGGTGCTTCTAATTGTTCTATCTTGGCTGCCATGGTTTCATCATCTATTTCTGGACAGGACCTGATTTAAAAATTATGAATTATTTGATATTTATAATATATTTATAACTATTAAAACCGATACAGCATTATAATCGATAATCATAATTCAATTTAGGTTTCAAACTAGCCACAAAATTTAAATTTATAATTTAATTATTTCTATACCACACGAAAAATTTACACATAATCGTATATTTGTTTTACACTTACGGATGAAAACGATGTTCAATACAGAAGTGTTTTGAGCACTTATTACAAATCATTTCATGTAGATTTCCTTTCCTGCAGCCATTTTCCGAACATTTGAAAACTTTATCATGATTTTCGAAATTAACTTCACGAGGTTTAGGTGCCAATTCACAAGCACCAGATAGACAATGATCATTAAAATGTTCCCGGCAAAACGTCTTTCCGCATTTGCATTGCAGAGGCAAGAAGTCTATTTGATTGCAATTTTCATTCTGGCATTGCTCACCCAGAGCTGGAAATTCCATGTTTTGTAAATTTGAGCAAGCTTGTTTATTTTGATAATATAAAAGTTAACATGTATGACAGACACTTTTTATTTGTTAAATATAATAGTGTCAGTTTGCCTGACAGCCCCTGTACCTGCCTTAGATAAAAAGGTTTTAGCGTGGGTGTGGTTAGTCGATTTAACTTTGTTTTAATTATAAGTTTGACCTTTTTATGAAGTATTGCAAAAACACTTTTTTTTAATACAAAAGTTGCAAGATTAATAGTTTATTATCTAATGATAACGTACAGAACTAAATAATGTTATGGTATTGAAATGATACTCATTCCAAGTTGTTCACATTCTATTTTATTTAACAATATTATTTGGTAACGCTTCATTCATAAAAATATGCAATCATATTCATTTAATCAAACTATACAGTAAGGCGCTTCTATAAATATTTATATAGCTCATAATATCCATAATAGTTATCACCAAAGAAATGTTTAAGCTATTTACAATACATAAGATTAAAGTAATAAAACAAAAGATAATTATTATTACCAATATAAACGCTAAGCTGATGTCTGTTACGTTAGTATTCATAAAATATATATGTTTTAAAACTTATAATAGATTTTCTTCACTGTCAACCATTCTTTTGTCCACCGTCTTGTTTTCTTGCAAACAGAATCCCAGAACTATGCATCGAATGATTAACTTCTTGAGACAAAACACTACAGCTGAGAGAAAGGTTTAGTGGAAGCTAATCGTATATACTGCATTATACATACTATATAACGCGCAACGTACTCCACATTTTATTAAATCTCTAACATTAGTAGTTTTACTTCTCAACATCATCATTCAATGTCAATATCAATTGAAGTAAAAGTTTGTTGTTAGCGTTTTCATCTACTACACCAGTCTAATAACCGTCCAGTGTATTTTGTTAAAAATACATATAGGTATATATTTAAATATTTAACCGTCCTATTGGTCCAGTGGTTAGCGCAGACGCCCAACGTCAACCGACGCAATGGTGTTCGGGTTTGATTCCGACAGGGACAGGCATGTAGGATCAATGATGTAGGTCATGAGCATAGATGTCATATTTGGTCTTTTATTAAATATATTCTCAGTATTTAAAATGTGTATTTCTATGTATTTGAACCGTTGTCCAACAAACTTAACACAACCAAATAATTTGCTGATTTAGGGGTTAGACCAGAGGTTCCCAAACTTCTTTCGTCCAACGCCCACTTTGAAAGTCAGTTATTTTGTAACGCCCCCCAATTTTTTTCATCTTAAAAACTTGAATAACAGATTAGATTTGTTTCCTTTCTGGTAAGATAAGTCATCTTACCAGAAAAAGCAATATTAATGCAACCTTACAATAATTAATGTATTTTTGATTAAAAAATTACATTTAATATTGAGCAAAAGTAATACAACTTTTCATAAAAAAAGCATCTTTTATAAAAAAAATAACAACAGTTAAGATTGATCAATAATAATACCACTTTTCACAATTAAAAGTTTTCTTCATCGTCTTCCTGGTTTTCATCCTGACGTATATCAAGGTCTGTCTTCCTGATCAACCTACTCCACTTTGCACGATTATCGACATCCATCCAGCACTTCCGAGAGATCTCACTCCATGGAAAAGCCTTACATCAAGGCTTTTCCATCCGACATATTTCATAGACGGGCGCGCAACGTGGCCATACCATCTCAGGCGTCGATCTTGGACTACTTCAAATGAATGTTTTACGTATGTGGTCAGACCGCGTAACGCCGCACATCCAATTCAGCATCATTTCCTCCCTCGTCATTCGGTCAGTTATTTCCGTGACTTGAATTTCCTGTGTGTTCCGAGATGGTACTGGCAAACATTCGCTGCCGTATATAAGAACCGGTCTGATGGCGCTCCTTTTTATCAGCCCCTTGATTTTAGGCGATATTCTGCGATTACAGACTACACCAGTCCAGGCAGCGCTTATCCGGCCTTGGGAATCGTAATCGATGCCTACAGGCTTGTACATAACAGATCCAGGTTACCTGAACTTTTCCAACTTAACGGCTGGCTCTGGACCTGTATGGATAGTAGTTGAGTCTGGGCTCCTGCAAGCCATGTACTCAGTCTTCGATATATTTAGTTTAAGACCACCGTTCTCAAGCGTACCCTTCCATAGGTTTAACTTACGCTCCAGCTCCGTTCGGTCCGTTCTTTCTGCAACCCTTTATCTGTTGTACATTAACGATCCGCTGAAGTCCAGTATCTATGGATATTGGTATCAGGTGAGAGCACAGTTGTAGAAAGATATCTGCCAAGTTCTCGAACTAGTAGAGATTAAGTACAGTCTGAAAGAGAAGCCATGGTGCAACGTTTGAATGACAAACTCCAGGCAGTTTCCGCATTGGGAAATGCTAATCTTGTCAATTTCAATGCCATCAAAACGCAGACGTGTCTGTTCACCGCTATAAGGAGCCCTTTCATTTTGGCTCCTACTTTTCAGAATTTATCCTTGGAATATGGTGACCGGCTTCAGTTGTTAGGCTTGGATAACTTGGCGAGAGGGGGGAGGCGACCTCTCTCGTCATTGCACGGGCCTATGACGTAGGGGTATACTGGTTGCCCAGAGTAACCTTATCGGGGGGGGGGGGGGGGTTCCGCCGGGGCGTCACGGTGAGTGCGAAAGTGATCCCGTGGCGTCCCATTGCAGCGATGAGGGCAGCCGTTGGTTTTTTAGTGGGGTGCCTTAAAAATGGCAGCGTTTCCTATGCTGCCGGGTGCCGCACATACCGCCCGGTCATCGCCTTCCTGGCCTGGGTGACGATGCGGAAACGCATTTTTCCGACGACAAAAAAAAAAAAAAAGGCTTGGATAACTTCAACTTTGGTCGGTCAGTGCTTTACACCGGGACAGCTACTTGTACTATACAAAGCACAAATTCGGTCGTGTGTTTAGAGTACTGTGGTCACATATATACTGGTGCCGTAAAGTCTCATCTTGCGGTTCTGAACTCAATTGAAAGGCGAGCAAAGACGCTTATAGGTGACACTGAATAAGTTAAACCCAACCTCCACAGCCTTGAACACTGGCTTAAAATGACTATCCTCTTAGTATTCCATAGGATACATTTTGGTGAGTGTGCGCAGGAATTACACGACTTAATTTCCCCATCCCTTCCTTCCTTCATCACCGGACGTTTCGACGCATGGTGGGTATCCATCCCTACTATGTGGACATTCCTTCTGCCTGAACCAAGCACTTTACTTCGTTTTTTTTAGTTCGTACAGCGAAGGAATGGAACAACTTGCCTGCGTCGGTATTTCCGTCCGAATATAATGTGAGTCTCTACTAGAGTAGCGTGAATAGGTTGCTAAGTTAATGCGCCTTACCCCCTATGACTACATTTCCAATATCCATCAGGTGGAATGTAGTCAAGCAATAACTAAGTTTGTATAAAATATAGGCCATTAGATGATTCTTATCAATGAGTGCTATTTCATCGGCATACACCATCAACCATGGAGACTGGTCTTGGATGTGAGCCCAGAGTGAATAAGAACGGACCAAGGGCTGAGCCCTGGTGAACCACTACTGTTATCAGGAAGGGTTTGGTGTCGCCAACAGAGGTCCTAACCATAGGAGTCGTGGTACATGTCTCTGATAGTCTCATTATAAGGATGGATGGATTTTTTAAAATCACAATGTCCACCAGATACACTGACGAGGCACACAGCCAAAAGCCTACTGCAAATTTAAAAAGATTACGCGCAGAGCTCTTTTTTTTCTGTATACTTCAGAGTTCTGAAGACAAAAATAGCGTCTATAGTAGCTGAAATCCACATTGAGACTCAGAGACAGTGCACTTTTGGCGGAGCCTGAGGTCGCTCATGTGCACGAAGATCTTCATGGCTCATGACTCTTAAGCTTAATGCTCTTATAAGCTTAATACCCTTATAATTACCACAGTCTTGAACACTGCCTTTTCCCTTGTAAATAGGTTTAATAAAACTATGTCGCCACTGCTTAGGCATCTTTCCAGTGTTCAAAATGTGGTTAAAAAGGTCAGTAAGCGTTTCGTTTCGGTCTTATGTCTGTTGGTGTTGGTTTCGGTCTGTTGGTGTGCTCGTACCAACAGACTAAACGATATTCAAGCTTCTATCCGAAGATCGTCAGGTCCTACCATTTTTCCGTTCTTCATACGTCGAAGGCAATCAAGAGTTTCGTCAAAGGTTATTAGGGTAAGTCCGAGTTTAGATGGTAGGTCGGGTAGAAGCCTGCACGGATGCTGACTGACTGCAGTATAACGACAAAGCAGCGTACCCTAAATTTCTGACGCAAATACATTTTGCGATATCTCGCGTCGCTTCATCTCGAGCTCGTGCCATTCTAATTATATGTTATAAGGTTAATTTAATATATTTTCAAGTTTTATTTATATAATAAACTAGAATATTAATGGTTTATAAATAATTAAAAACTTGTATAACTATTGAAAGCGTATTCTTTGTAATAAATATAGATGAAAAATAAATCGATACGGGCAAAGATACGAATTTGGGACTTGTGGGAAACTGTACCTAGAACGGATGTGTTTCGGTAACCATGTATTTTTCATTTTACATTTATTTAAAATTTAAAAACATTAATAAATGGATGTTGTGTAGTAGAAGGATTTAATTTTTTTGTGAATTTTCAAATATGAATAAGATAAAGTTACAAATCATCCATCGCCCCCCTAAATGACACCAGCGTCCCCCAAATCTTTCTCGGTCCCTCACCGCCCCCCTCTAGGGTTCCAGCGCCCACAAGGGGGCGTTATCGCCCACTTTGGGAAAGACTGGGTTAGACCAATGTGTGTAATTTGTCCAGTATTATAATTATTATTATATCTTATGATTCAAACTACCACAAAATAAAACGACCATTTGAGAATAATTTAATGTATTTTCTTATTATGGGACACAATTAATAGTACAATATATAAAAAAAACATTATATGTTGTAGACCTTTAATATCTTATGTTTTTCATACAAAAGATGAGTATGAGTGATGAGCAAATACTTGAACTTATTAAATTAGTCTGTGGTGACTTTGACAAGAAAGATTAGAAGTAAAATCGTTGATCATTTATTATTTTAATACCTTTAACAAAAATATACACAATACTAACACTTAAATAGTTAAGTAAATGCAAACATACTTTAGAGGTAAATAAAAAATTTTCAATAATTTTTTTTAGAATCTTCTAAATTTACATAAGTTTCAAAGTTTCTATAGCAGCTTCTAGCCGCTCAATTTCTCCTTGAGAAGTTGAAAGTTTTTCTGAGTTAAGTTTCTGTACATCAATCGGTACTTTGAGTGTATAGTCGTCGGCCGCGACGGCTTGCTGTAACTTGTTTATAGTTTGTAACAGGTTTTCCTTCTTCTTTTCCAATTTAGTAATCTCTTTTAGAGGATCGACAAGTCCCTGTAATAAATTAGATTAAATGGGTTAATTAGAAAATGGCTAACATACAAAGGATAGTTATATATATTTTTAAATAACTATCCTTTGTATGTTACCTTTAACTTTAACCTTCACTTAATTTTAAACTTCCACAAAAGTAACAAAATATTTTTTTTTCATTAAACTAAAAATTTAACCCACAAAATATCAGATAACTATATCTATGGGCTGAACATTTCATATCAGGAACAATTTTTATATACAAATATTATTATATATACTATAATATATGGTTAGAGTTTTATATAGGAAAATCTTAACCCACCTTGAGAACTAAATGCACTTCAATCTTATCAGATACAGTGAGTATGGAACAGCCAATGGGAGGACTATCATCACTTAATTCACTATTTGCCAGAGATTGAACTTTTCTAAACAACTCTTTAATTTCGTTCAATTCGGTCACTAAATGAACGGTTGTTTTCTGTTTGTTCGCCAGATTATATTCTGAACGTGTTGAACGAATGAGGTGAACGATTTTAAGAGCCGTCTCCACATTTGCTTCTAGTTCTTCAGATCGCCAGGGTGTAGTTGCTTCCTAATGATATAAATACAACTTAGGTACAATAATATCTTTAACAGCAATAGTGTATTGTAACAATATACATATATTTTATAACTTATTATGTTTATTTTGCTGAAATATATATAACGTACAAAATATAAGTAACACATTCTTGATACACATAAAATGAGTAATCAACACTCACAGTCGGATACTCCGCAACACATATAGAGGGGCAGCTAGTGTCCTCTCTAGGCAGTCTCTGGTAGAGCTCCTCTGTAAGGAAGGGCATAAACGGGGAGAGTAGCTTCAGTCCTAGTTCTAACGTCGTGTATAGCGTCTGTCTTGCTGCCTCCTTCTCAGTAGAGCTGCCTTGAGCAAACACTGGCTTTAAGTATTCCTGGAATTTCATTTCTTATTAGTGGTTAAAGTAAATTACCTATATCGTATTAAAAAGACAAAAAATTCTTTTTCTGCGAAAAATTTGAATAACTTGTGTATATATATTTTTTATTACAAATATGGACATCGCATTTTTAATTTAAAACATATTAGGAGTATTGAAAGACTTACTAAATAAACATCACATAGATCATACAGCCACAGGTTATAGCAGTGAGTGGTGGCGGACGGGAAGTCGTAGTTCTTGAAGCCGTCGTTGACTCTCTGCACAGCCAGCGACACACGAGACAGCATCCAGCGGTCCAGAGATGACAGACATGAGGCTAGGACGGGGGAATGCGGCTGTAAGGATAAAATGGAATTATTATAGTATTTTTTCTTATCTGAATACACTGATCTTTGAAAAACTACTTTTACAACTAACTTTTATAGCAAGTATTGAAATATGCCTTTTTTTTTATAAAAACGGCAAATAGTGTCTTATTTCTTGATTTACTCAAAATTTCTGAACTGAATAAATCTTGGGCAAAAGTTAGTATTCAATTAATTAAACCCATAGCCACAAGTACTCCTTTTAAACATTAGGTCTACCTTATAGACGGTATCCTGTGGGAAGTATAGCATGGCGAACTTGGCGGCGTTCCACAGCTTGTTGCAGAAGAAGCGGTACCCTTGGACGCGCTGGATGTCAAGATTCAAATCCCTTCCTGCCGCCATGGCACATAGCGCGAACCTATAACATATCAATGATTATACTATTTTCAGAACAACTTGTATAAGAAATTAGGGAATAATTGTGACTTAAACATTTAATTCTACACAGTAGAGTAGAAATGCTTACCTTAAAGCATCAGTTCCGCACTCCGGGATGCCATTAGGGTAGTCCTGTGTCTGTCCGCGCTTGGCCTTGTCCACCTCACGAGGGTCCAGGTTGGAGTCCGCGAGCGTGAGGTGTAGCTGTTCCAGCGTGATACCTTTCACCACATCCACAGGGTCGATAACATTGCCTAGGGATTTAGACATCTTGCGTCCGTGTGCGTCTCGTACCATTGGATGGAGATAGACTTCTCTGAAAAAATAGATTTTAGTTTGATTTAAATTAGCAGATTTTTTTATTGTACTACTTAAAGGAACAATTATATAATTAAATTACTTGAAAGGCAGTTTTCCTAGCAATCGTTTTCCAAAGAACACCATCCTCGCCACCCAGAAGAACAAAATATCATGGCCAGTCTCCAGCAACGTTCCAGGGTAGAATGCCTAAAAATGTTGTATAACTTCATCATAATAAATAAGCTTAAATTATTAAGAACATTGCTTTGTATGTATAAGTTATTTTTGTGGTTGACATTATGAGACTATTTGCACTTTTGCCCTCACATGGAACAACAAAAACTAGGCATACCTCCAAGTCCTCAGTCTTATCAGGCCACCCGAAGATCGAGAACGGGAACAGTCCAGAGGAGAACCAGGTATCCAGTACATCCTCATCCCTCGTCAGTTTGACCTCTTCGGCTGGAATATTTAGTTTTGCTGATGCTTTGGATATAGCCTCTTCTTCCGAATGAGCGGATACCCAGTATTCTTCTTGTCGCTGTAAATTCATGTATTTATTATAAAATAACGTAAGATATTTTAAAGAAAAAAATTAAAAGAATCTATTAAAATTTACAAATTGCAGTTTTTATATAAATCTGAAAATTCAATATCTAAACAAAATTTAATTAATATTATTTTGAATATATAGATCCTTTTAAGATTTTATAAATATTAAAAAAATATATAAGATTCATACAACATAAATGATATGAAACATTTCATAATGTTAATTAATGATTAAATACAAAACGATATAATTAAAACATTTTCAATTTTCTATACATAAACAACATCTATTAATAAAATATTTACAAATGATTTATAAGGTGTAAAATTAAAACAAAAAACGCTGATAAAAACAACAATTAAAATAATAAATAAATATAATCAGGGAGATATAGTGCAGATAATCATAATAATCTAGGTCTAATGCCAGGACATACGAATGCAAGTACACGTGCAGGGGACACGGACAGGGAAAAATAATGAAGACCTAAGGACAAAACACACGAATGCTGTACTGGGATACGGAAAGGATTCCAAGGAGGGACAAAAAGAACAATACGACAATTGGGTCAGGTTGAGAACACATAAGTGTTAATAATGATTAATGGCGGGGAAAAAAAATGTTCCAAGCTGTAAGGGAGGGACATACGAATATTGCTACTAGCGGGAGGGGAGGAGGTCACTATCGTACACACGTACTGGCGGCAGGCTGCGGGCGGCGGGGCGCTTCCTGCGGCCGCTGCGCGTGCGACGACGACGAGCGACCGGCGCGCGGACGGCCTTGCGGTATATATACATACATACATATATATAAATATATAGGTATTTACACACAGACATAATTGACAGACAAAATAGCCAGGTACAAGTAAAAGACAAATTTACAAATTGTGAACGAATTGTAGATTTATATTATTTTTATAAGTGCAATGTATTAACTTATATTTTACATTATTTTCATCAATATATGCCCATTTTAAACAGAAACATAGACCTTGAGAATATTGGAATATTATTTAAATAAATATATCACGGGCGGGACGAGAACCTACGACTTAGAATGTGATTACGGTATCCCGGAGGATGCAGGTTCAACTGGGTTCATCATTAGTATTAATACTTTTAGTCAAAACAGTAATAATATATATCAAAATAATCTAAGATATCTATGGTTTTTTATCCCACCACCTGTCCTAAGACCCCCTACCTCCGCAATCACTAGTCTGTAGGCTGGTATGCGGTGTCCCCACCACAGCTGCCTGGAGATGCACCAGTCTCGTATGTTATCCATCCAGTGGTACCACAGCTTCTCGTGTACTTCCGGTATTATCTTGAGCTCCCCGGTCTTCACTGATTTGATCGCCTCCGCCGCCATGTTGTCGCAGCGGATGTACCTGGTGTCATAATTAAAGTCGTGATATATTAAGTATCAACTTATACAAGTCCCTCTGCGGGCACAGGCCTCATATGTAGAAGAGCTTAGCTCTCTATGGTAATTTACTGTATACATGTTGTTTTGTAATTAAATTGCCAACTCTTGTAGACAGCTCTCTATATCGATCCCAACAACATTTGTTCTACGACTTTTTACAAATCTTGAAAAATAACACAAAAAAAACGAAACAAAATATTTTTAAGACATTTCTGATACAAGATGATCGTCGTGATATAATGTAAGAACATAATATTACATAGAAATCAGAGATCCTATTATGTACATTGCATTGTAATATTTTTTTTATTGAAAACACAAATTGTTGAACAGCAGATAAGTATAACAATCATATATTGTAATCAAAAATATAGAATGAAAAAATCATCAATATAGGATTTTCGTAAAATGTCTAGTAGATATCGCCTCCGTTCCGATAGCAATGAATATACCTAAAAAATACGTTCAACTGTCAGAGCCATAGCGAAACCACACAGTGTAACTTTAAAACATTACTAACATAATAAAAATAAACTATGCACCCTAAATATATATATAAACTAACCACTGCGGTCTAAGCATGGGTTCCACTATGTCCTTGGAGCGGCTGCAGAGTGGTACCACCATCGCGTGGTCTTTAGTCTCCTTGTATAACTTCAGCTGATCTAGACTCTGTATGAGCTCGCGGCGGACGTCGAAGCGCTTCTTGCCCTGAAATATATATACTCATAGAAACATTATATTTTGATATTGTCTAATTTGGGGGGTGCAGGTTAATATAAAAAGCTACATCTGATAATTATCGAATTTATTGGATCTTTTTGCTAATATACTTCATTAGATAGATAGAAAGATCAATTTATTAAAAGGGTATTTTTTTTCCTAATTTGTGTCAGACATTTTTTGAAAAATAATAATAATGTGAATGCCAATTTGTTAATATATACTCACAGAGAAATTTCCGCAGTTATCCAGCATTTTTCCCTCATCATCGAATATAGTGATGAAGGGTAGGTTGTGTCGCTTTCCAATCTCGTAGTCGTTGGGATCATGGGCGGGAGTGATTTTTACAGCACCTACAAAATATTATATAAAATGGCGCTAGAACACATTTGGAAGTTTGTTGTGTGGTTTTTCTCAAAACAGGGCGCGAAGGGGTAGCTTTAATTTTAAGCGAGTCTTGGCAAAAGGCCTTATTTCGATAAGTATGGTGTCAAAATCATTTTGTAACACTCCTCTTTGACATACACAAGTGATATCTGGTATGGATTCAAAGTGGAAAAGATATAAAAATAAATAAATAATTGATTTTGATAATAGTCTACAATTATAATTTTACCTGTCCCAAAGTTCATGTCTACATAATCGTCAGCAATCACTGGTAGTTTCCGTTTAAGGAATGGATGTAAGAGGTTCCTTCCTATTAGATGTGTGTATCTGAGAAAAAAGTAAAAAATTACAAAATTATTGAATCATAATAGTTAATAGTTTTAGGGGATCTTACTCGTGTATAGTATTTAGAAATTTACATTGAGAGATTCAATTCATCCAAAAGACGAAATGTTAAGTAAAGTTTTATATAATAGTCCGGTCAAATTAGACCAAAAAATCAGTAAACCCACGACAAATTCAGGGGAAGCTGAAAATTCTTAAAATTGTTTAAATTATAATTATAAACATTGTCTTAAAAGTCCCAACCGATCCCATGTAAGGAAAAAATTTTAGCGGGGTAATAAGGTCCAAAAAATGAGTTTTTCGCGATTTTCTTGAAAACGGTAAGTTTTATCGCAAAATTACCCCAGACATAATTTGTAGATCAGGGAATTTCCTATAAAAAAGGTATCAATAATTTTTTCCCTAAAAGCCACCGCTTCTGAGATATAACGATGCAAAAAATTGCGAGCGTCATAATATGCCTAAGTACCTCACCCATATACTTTCTGTATCTGTACATTTTGGTCCCAGAGCTACTGTCGTATTTGATGGCTATAATGATTGCACGACAAATATTAAAGCAGCAGAACAGCGTCGTCGAACTTTGGCAACATCTTCATCTTCCGACATTTTATTTGATGAATTTATGACAGTTCCTACTAGTCAACAGAAATTTTTGGCAAATACTCACAACAAGTCTCGATTTATTTCAATGTTAAAAGAAAAGTTTACTGCTGAGAATATACTGGTTAAACAAGCTCATAACGACGCCGATGTACTGATTATCGAAACAGCAATAGAACAAGTTAACATGACAAATATAACGACTGTTGTGGGTGAAGATGTAGATTTACTCGTGTTACTCACTGCTCGAAGTCCAGCTGAAAAAACTATTTTCTTCTTAAAACCAGGAAAATCTCAAAATCAATCAGAGTTTTATTCATCAAAAAGTTTGTCGACTTTTGCAAAGTGTCGAAATCACATACTATTTTTACACGCCATAAGTGGCTGTGATACGACATCTGCATTTTACAGGAGGGGTAAAACAACTGTATTCAAAATGTTTGAAAAGCAAGACTTACTTGCAACGGCTGAAGTTTTTAAAAAATGTAATTCAACTCCAGAAGAAGTTATTACCAACGGAATTCACTTTCTTCTTCGTATGTACGGAGCTCCTAAAAAAACTACCTGCTTAGACAAGTTTCGATATGCATCTTTTGTCAAAAATACTCGAAATAAGAAACAAGTACAATTAGCTTGTCTTCCTCCAACCTCAGTCTCTGCTCATCAACATCTTCTTCGGGTATACTACCAAGTTCAAGTGTGGCTTGGTTATCAACTAAACCCAACAGATTGGGGTTGGAAGTTGGTCGATAATATATTAGAACCAATTCAGACTTTGCTTCCACCTGCGCCGGAAAAATTGCTCAACACTATCTTTTGTAACTGTAAAAAAGGATGCAATGCTAAATGTGGTTGCAAAAAAGTTGGGCTGTTTTGTTCTCTGGCTTGTACGAATTGTCAAGGCCAGTCTTGTTCTAATGTAGAATCACCAACAACAGAGGATTCATTTAATACTGACGAAGAAACATGTGATGCTTCACTTTTAACACAATTCACCTATAGTCAGGATGAAGAAGAAGAAGAAGAAGAAGAAGAAGAAGAAGAAGAGGAAGAAGAAGAAGTGATTGACGATTCCGAATCCGACGAATAAACTATTAATTTCTAAATCTAATCACAACAGACCCGTGGAATAGGCCTATTGGGGAAACCACGTTAAAAAAAACGCGCTAAGTACACTACCTCAGAGGTGGCGTGGAAACGTGTGCGTTTATGACGCTTGCAATTTTTTGCATCGTTATATCTCAGAAGCGGTGGCTTTTAGGGAAAAAATTATTGATACCTTTTTTATAGGAAATTCCCTGATCTACAAATTATGTCTAGGGTAATTTTGCGATAAAACTTACCGTTTTCAAGAAAATCGCGAAAAACTAATTTTTTGGACCTTATTACCCCGCTAAAATTTTTTCCTTACATGGGATCGGTTGGGACTTTTAAGACAATGTTTATAATTATAATTTAAACAATTTTAAGAATTTTCAGCTTCCCCTGAATTTGTCGTGGGTCAAATGTCTAAATTGACCGGACTATAAATGAGTACTCGTGAAAATGAAAGAAAATTCAAATGTCTATTTGAATAAGTAAAATAAAAAGTATATAGTGAAATAAGTCATATATGTATGTATGTCTGTATGATCAGCTACTTCTAAGATTTTTTTTCTCTAGAGCTGAACCTTAAATATTGTCCTCATTAAATTATTATTTATTATACAATGATATAAAGAATGGTACCTAGTATCTTTAGGGTTTACAGCCACAGCAACATCCCCCAGCATGGTCTCCACTCGTGTGGTGGCCACAATGATCTCCTCATCAGTGTCCTCGGCTTTATAGGCAAAGTAGACGAGCACTCCAAACTCCACCTAGTGATAATTATTATTAGTTTCATGATTACTCAAGGGTTTTGGTAAATAATAGGTTTTGTTTAGATGGCATATCATATTTTTTATGCATATAGGGGGGGATATTTCAATAAATGAAACCACAATATCCTAATTAAATTAATATTAATGTGTTATTTTTTCAAATATATTAAGTATTATCATCATAAATATTTACAATAGCTTAAAGGCATTAAATGATATTTGCCAGGAATATTAGTAAATTATTGTTGTTATTATGTTACTACCACTACTAATACTTTCTTTTATTTATTATTATTTATTATTTATTATCATACTTTACATGAGCCTTTTTTAAAAATTGTATGCTACAATTAAAAAAAACGGAACATACAATTGTAAATAATTACTTTCAAGTAGGAAATTTTAGATAATTAAATGTAGAATTTACCTTAGCATCATAACCGGGTATCGCCAAAAAGGTCCGTCCGGTCAGTTCCAACTTATCCACCTCAATATCAGAGATCGCACTCTTCAAGCTGCAGGACCAGTTCACGAGTCTGTTGGCTCGGTAAATGTCCCCACTGTCATGAAGTCGTATGAAGGCTTCATTAACCGCTCTACACATGGATGGATCCATTGTGAAGCGGACACGACTCCAGTCCAACGACGAGCCCAGGGAACGTAGCTGTTCGTAGATTCGGCAGCCTTTTCTGTATTTAAAAAAATATTATAACAAATGTAGACATGTTATAATTTGGTTAAATATTAGATATCTTTTGAACTGAATGTTTACACAATTTCAAATATTAACAAGTCAATCAAAAAAAATATAATACATATACATACTCCTCCTTCCACTCCCACACGCGTTTAATAAACTCCTCTCGTCCTAATTGATGGCGGTTCTTTTTCTCATCCCTCCAGAGTTTTTTTTCCACCACAACCTGGGTGGCGATGCCGGCGTGGTCACACCCAGGATTCCACAAGGTTGTGCGACCACTCATTCTGACCATAACATTTTATTTTAATTAAAATTTTAAACAATAAAATAAAAAAAAAACAATCAACATACAGAATTCTAACAAAAACATATATATATAATATATACATACATAGAAAATAATCATCACAACCACAAATTTACATTTTTAAAACTTGAATGTAAAGTTATGTAAATACAAGTTATCTGTATTCCAATTTCAGTGACAAACAAACTTATTAACATAACAGGAGGTATGTTAATAAGCTATTCAAAAATCTAAAATAATACCTGTGCCATCTAGTAATAGCATCTTCCACAGCATTAGTGAGGGCATGTCCGAGATGCAGAGTACCGGTCACATTGGGTGGGGGTATCACCATTACAAACTTGCCATTTGGATTAGGTTCTAGAACAGACTTCCTCTGAAAAATAAATATTATTTTAAACTGTTTCTCTTACAAATTCTATTATTAATATGGTGAACAATTGTAGTGCATTTTGAATTTTTAATATATATAAAATCATGTGTGAACAACATATATTTTGGATCAAAATTGTTAAAATAAAGTTTTATAAAGGAATGTTAATAAAACTCACTCCATATTCTGGCTTGAAGAATCCCTGTTTTTCCCACCAGGCATACCAGGCGGCTTCCACAAACAGTGGGCTGTAGGCATCAGGCATAGGCCCTGAGATATCTTTCTTATCACCAAGTGCAGTGTTGACTGTGTACACAGCTCCTTCCTTTACCTCTTTAACTTTTTTCTAAATAACATATGGGTTATGTTAGTCTGTTTTTTATTTTATAGTAGTTATTACTATTAAACATTAAGAATGAATATTCGGTAAGTATTTGGTATCTTTTTTGCTATTTGTATTAGGCCAAATTATTCAGTTTTGGTGTTGAATATATTTGGATCAAGTATTTATATTTCCTGGGTACCCATCACTATAAGTAACTAAAGGATTAAACTATGTCTTTTTTTATATTATAAGTCAAAAAGATCCTATAAATAATATGTTGAATAAAGCTTAATAATATAAAGCAATTAATCTTCAAATCAACTTTTATTTTGAAACATATCAAGTCAACAAATTGATTTTATTTACATGTAGTCAACAGTTACTTTAAACCTTAAATCAGAATTTAGTTTTAAACATGAAAACAATATTTGTAAACTACAAATCAATCTAACCAACCACCATATGTGACATGCATGTTAGAACCTATTTCAGATAAACTAACAATAAAATGGTAAAATGAATGATTAGGCAGAAAATCCGGTTCGGATATCAAAATATTGAATATTACAAGGCATTTAATACTTATCAACAAATATAGTGAAATAGTAAAAAGTTATAAATACAAATTAAAGTTAATATGGTTTGTAGTTATTAAAAACATATAATTTTTAATTGATAGAAATTACAATAAATTAATAAACTAAAATAATACATAGACCCACTGCTTCAAAACTCTATGCTGACAAACTGTCTGTGAAATAGTTATATGAAATAAGACAATATTTATTCCCAAATATTATATACAAGATTAAAAAAAACATACAGCCTAAGTTTAAATATAAAATAAGTAAAATTAACGGAAATGATGTCATTTATTAAACCAGTCGTGTAATTCCTTTCACTCTCATGTAAAACATACCATACTTTTTTTTAACTCAAGGCCTTAACTGTTAGAAGGCTGCACTATAAAGGTTTTTATACTAACATTATAAAGAAAGTAGCAAAAACAAAAATAACCTCTGGCTTATCTTTTTGCCCAGCTGGCGCAGAAGTCTTTTTGTCCAACTTGGCTTTCAGCTTATCCAATTTAGCAGCTTTTTTAGCCTCTTTCTCCAATTGCTTTGCAGTTTTCTCTTGAGGCTGCTCCCCAGCAGGACCATTTTGGGAATCGTTGTCAGTCATACTTTAATGCTGATTCCTACTCATCTAAAATAATTACACATTTACAACCACACCAGAACACTCAGTTTGACAATTGCCAGAATTGACATTTGACATTACAATATCCACGAGTTAAGATATCGACAGACGAGTGACCACTATTACATAGAGGGTCAAGGTAGGGAGCTTAAAGTTAAATTCGGGCTATATAAGCAAGTGTCGATAAATTTATGTCAGTAGGAAGTTATCAATATATAAAAGCCCAAGCGTTGACTTATTTTACCAAAATAACCAATAAAAGTTTGTTGTGAAACTAGATTCATTGATATTTGACAAACATTAAAATTTTAATTTTAATTAACATTCATGGCAATATTAAGATGATATTCTTTATTGTACACAAATATATAAAAAGAAAAACTCAAATAAAAAATAAAAAAAAAATTAAAAACACAAAAAGAACTTCTAAAAAGGATAAAAATACTACACACAACCAAACCAGAAAAGTCGTTGCGTCGAGGGACCGTCGTAAAAAAAACTGCAATCAAATTTGTTCACTCGTTTGGCTGATAAGATCATAGAATTAATATACATAGAATAGGTGAGCCACAGGTATTCGTATGAGCGTCAGTGACAGACAGTTAAAAAAAGATGCAAGATGTCATACTGTTTCTCTTTGCCTTATTACGCATGCGCAAAGAAATATTCATGACGCGTTTTAAAAATTTTCGAAACATTTGTGTAAAACATTTTTGACAGTACTCAATAAAAATGACAGTTGCTACGAATTACACTCGAGACGACGACGAAGAAGCACGAGATCTCATAAAAAGTTGAGATAGATAGGGTTTTTCGATCTACCTATCTCTTTTAAGTTCGATGGTCACAATTTGGGCTGGCTTCCCTACTCTATGTATAATATCTCTATGGATAAGATGCTACAGACAGATACACATGTCAAACTTATAACACCCCTCTTTTTGGGCCAGAGTTAAAAAAAAGCATAACAGGCATGCTCATTGTTTAATATCGATCTCTTCCAGGCAACCATTGGTTAGAGGACACAAAGTATAAACGTGGACTTAAATATTGGGTGCTTAAATTAAATTTTTGCTTTTTTATTAGTATTGGGTGCTTAATATAATATTATTATATGTTACACAAAAACATGTTATCATTATTTGTCTGTAGGTTTTAATTTTTGCTTAATATTGGGTACTTAAATATAATATTATTATATGTTACACATATAAATGTTATCATTATTTGTCTGTAGGTAAACGTAAATATATATAAAAAGTTAGTGATTTTGGCGGCTAGATACTAAAAGTAGAGTATTTCCACGGTGGTATTTTTTTAAATTAAACCATGGAGAACTATAGTATAATTTATTAAAAGTTTTTTGGCGCATAATTTTTGATAGATGGAATTGCTACACTTTTCCTCTATCCACAATAGTTTGACAAGGCGAGATGTTAATAAAAATAATTTAATTTTGTGTCAGGTACAAATATGATTCAAATCAATTCTTTCTATAAATTTTGGATATATAAATGTCCTTTATTATCAAAGATTTATATATTGCGCACAGAAGAAAGTATGACTTTAAAATAGTTTAAAAGCATTTGTTGTAAAGCAATATTATAACTCATAAGTATAATATGAGACAATATGAGATTTTTGGGAATTATGTCCAATTATAAAATATAGAACTAAAACAGCCTTATAAACATTAGATGTGCTTTTAAATAAAGTAATAATTTGACGGCATATTGGTCTCGTGGCTAGTGGTGGTCTCTGATTGCTGATCTAAAGTTTGTAAGTTCGAGGATGTATGTACGTTTTTTCTTTTTATTGATTCTGATTTCTAATTCTGTAATACAGAAATGGTTTTACAGGTCCGGCAGAATGTAAAATACTTAAAGATATGGTCTCATTAATTTCAGTTATCACTAGGTCTTCACCTATTTTAAAATATTTGCACAGCTTATATCGATTCTTATATTATTCAATAGGTTTTAATAGGTTTTGGTTAATTTAGAACTAAACAAAATAAATCTAAATTAAATTCAGGACATTTACAACATCAGCCAACTTCAAATAAAATATAAATAAGATACTTTAATATTAGAATTATTTATCTGTGTTCATTCTTTATTTGAAAATATATAGCGCCGGCGATTTGGCGCCGTAAACTCGCATCACGACTCACGTCATGGTAGACGACTTTTAAATAGTTTGACGCCATTTTGTTTTCGTTTCGAGGACCGCGTTGTAGTGTGCTGTGTGATTTATATGCTAAGAATCTCGTTTAATTATAGATTGATCGAGTGTTAATCACTATTCGTTTCTTGTTTATTTTAAATACTCATCATGTCAGATCGTGAGGTACTATAATTAAACAATTGGCATTCGCGCCTCGTGCGTTGTTCACTTATCTTGCCGGTTCTAATTCACGATTGCTTCTTTTGGGTGGTTACAGAGGAGCCGCTCGAGGACCCGCAACGGGTCTCGGGAGCCGGCGCCGAAGCCTGCGGTCATGACTCGAGGCCACAGCCGGAGCCGGTCTCGCACGCCTCCCCCGCCAAAAGCGACTAGCAGAAAGTATAGGAGCCCGTAAGATTATTAATCTAAATTCTTCCCCTATTCTTATGTATAATGATCTTTTTATTTGTTTTTTGACCTTTCCACAACTCGTTTCGTAGTTATGCTAAACATTGGCATAACCTCGATGTCTAAGCGGCCGAGGTTGCGCAATAATAAAAAAAAATCAAACTAAATTAATTCATCCTTGAATATGATGTGAATGTATATTCTATTTCAATTTGAAAATATGCACGTTTTTGTATATATTTTCATTGAAACCTCCTATTAAACATTGTCTTGATTTTTAAAAATATTTACGAAGTCAAAAAATAAATACCATGCTAGTTTTATCTGAAATGTTGAAACGTTTAATTATCATTACCTAAACAATTCTTGTATTGTTTGTAGTAATATGTTCAATACTTACTTCTATAGCAACAGTTTTATCAATAAACATGATGTGGGGAGTACTGATAAGCAGTGTTATGGGTGGGGGAATGCAATAATGTGCTTGAATTTAATAGCTTGCACCTTAAAATGTTATAGTTATGCATAAAATAAAAAAGTTAGGTAAAATTTTGAGTTAAATAAAATACCTATACCAAATTTTTTATCATAACTACGAAACATTACTAACTTTTTAACACAAATCATTTTATATAACTGCATTTTAATATTTATTCAACTAATTTTTTATTTGATGTATTGCCTAATGTATTTTATCACTATACATCAATCTCTTGTATAAAACTATTCAATTAATTATTATTTATTGTCAAGAAGTTTTTAAAAAGTCCAGTTTGGTAAAATAACTTACATGTTGCTAAGTAAATAGGACCAGATAATTAATAATATTATAGACATTCTCTGTTACAATTAAACTAGTTGAATATTAATTAATTAAATTTTTTTTATTTAAACAAATATTAATTGAAAATAATTGATATGCCAACTGTTTATAGTTAATAATGATAATGTTAGTAATAAAGGTCTGACAGTTCAAAGTTAATGATAACAACATAACATTTAACTCTAGATGTTTTCCTAATTTTGATAGAACTATTATAAAATCTATATCTAGATGATAGCTATGTAAATACTATCCCATATTTATGTACCATCTGTGCTGAGCAACCTGTAGAAAATGTAGCTTTACATGATAATAATAGCTTTTATTCCGACAACCTAACTCAGATATTTTGTTGTTATCTAGCATACATATCAAACACTAACTCTTATCTGTTCTAGGACTCGTTCTCGCTCGGGCTCTGCTCGTCGCTACCGCGGCAGTCGCTACTCTCGCTCGCGGTCCCGTTCCTACTCACCCCGGGGATCTTATCGCCGATCCCACTCCCATAGCCCGATGTCGTCTCGTAGACGACATCTGGGTGATCGGGTGAGACTTTTGGTACAGAAACTTTTTTATATTTTTATTAGATTTTTAAGTTGCGTTTGTTTTATTTAGTTTTGGGTTTAAGTTATATCTTTAGTACTTAAAATTGGGTATTCTATTTTAAATTGAGAAAAATGTTTTGTAAAATTTTAGATTTCTATTCTTTTTCCATTTATAAGGTCTTATTAGTTTCTAAATTTGTATTTTATTTTTTTTTAGAATTTAATAAAACAGTATCATAATGTCTTTGATAATTTTGCGGTAAAAAATTTAAACTTCCTGTAAAGCTATATAAATAAGTTCATTTGGTTATTTCCTTCCCATTATTATAAAAATGTAGATGTTGTTTCAAAATTGTCAACAGGAAAATCCTACGCCATCCAGATGTCTTGGGGTTTTTGGTCTAAGTCTCTACACCACTGAACAGCAGATTCATCACATTTTCTCCAAGTTTGGTCCGGTTGACAAAGTACAAGTTGTGATAGATGCCAAGGTAAAGAAAGCTAGTTATCTATTAATAAATGTACATTTAAAATAAATTTATATCATAACTCATAACTAATATCAGCTTTTAAATTTACAAATTTGTCATTTCTATAAAACTATTTTAATGGCATTATAATTGAATTTTAATTTGATAACATTGTATTTTCCAAATATAATTATTTGTTTAAATAAATTATAATATTTGATGTAATAAGAAACAGTAAAAAACATTAAAAAAAAAACAGACCATAATAAACTAAAGAAATAAACTTCTGTTTTTCCAGACGGGTCGTTCTCGTGGTTTCTGTTTTGTTTACTTTGAATCGCAAGATGATGCTAAGGTTGCTAAGAACGAGTGTACGGGCATGGAGATAGACGGACGACGCATACGAGTAGACTACTCCATCACACAGCGCGCCCACACGCCCACTCCCGGCATCTACATGGGCAAGCCCACGCAGTATGTGATTCTTGATATGGTTATAGAATACTATTGTTTAGATCTGCTTTATCAAATATTTTAACTTCACTGTATTAGAGGTTGATGTAAGAAGCAAATTGAACAATATATACAGTATTACACTTATTACAATATTAATGCATTATAAATGATTGTAAAGTGTTGTTATACTTTTGAAGAATGGGTGTTCGTCAGTGATAAGTTAATAGATCAGAAAAATTATACAATATGAAATATTATTTCCAACATAGAAAATGCCTACAGAATTTAGTTTTTGTGAGTATCCTAAGTGTTGGTAAATAAAGGAGTAGATTTAGAGTGAGCCTACTGGGAGTTAAGTTAGCTCACTAAAGGCCTATTTGTACAAATATATCTGAACCAATAATCAATGTTAAAAAATATACTTTCCACATTATTAAAAATTTTAAATTTTATTAATTGCAGCGTAAGAGGAGACAACGGCTACGACAGACGCAGAGACAGAGAGTAAGTTTCATGTCATTGTTAAAATCGATCGTTATCAGAAAATATTAAAGCTCCCATCCGGAGCTCTACAGTATAAATATGTGATCTCAGTCCCGCCCACAGCGACTACTACTACCGCGGCGGCGGTGGCGGCGGCGGTGGCGGCGGCGGCGGCGGAGGCGGCGGCTACCGCGAGCGCGAGCGCGACTACTACCCACGCGGCTACCGGCACCGCTCACCCTCGCCGCACTACCGCCGCCGCCGCTACGAGCGCGAGCGCTCCTACTCGCCGCGTAAGTCTTACTACCACCCCTAGCCGCGCGCCCGGATGTATGTTAGGAGACCGTTTTAAACTTTTGTGTCATATTTGTTTTTCTTCGAGTGTATTATTCAGTCGACTCGCTCCAGTTCTGTCCGATGTGGCGGAAAGATTTCTTCTTGCCGCTACGGTCTCGCCTTGTAGTTTTTTTCCCCGCCCGTCCTCACTGAAGTTATTTTTGTTGGGTAGCAATACTTGATTGTAAATAGATTACATTTTACCAAATTATTTGTCCCCTAGTTAAGGCCAGTAATTGTCGTCGCTATTAGATTATTTAGACCTCAACATACACTTATTGTCCTGTACTTACACACCATTAAGAATTTCGAAGAATACGGTTCAAACTATAATGATTAGTTTTAGAAGTAGCAGATAGCTAGCTGTTTTAGTGTTATCGATCCAATGCCTTACTGGTCTTCCTTGATTAATAATTAGTCCTTTTGTCCCATATTCCCTTTCCCATTAGCTACAGATGTAAATTAGGATATCATTAAGATTAGTTTTTATAAGAGAAACTGTACTTTATTTAGACTGGTATAAAAGAAATCAAACACCTACAAAAGTGTAATAAAATTGTACACAAATTTGAATTATATTACAGAAACAAATTCTTAGTAAAGTAATTGCAAAAATTGTCTACATAATATAACATTAATGTAATTATTGTTACTGATAACCAGATTTACCGCTAATTGTCACGCGTTATAATGTAATGTCTCCTTAACGAATGCATTTCAAATTTTGCACATTATAATAATTAGTGATTTGTGAAGTGAATACCAAAATTATATGTTTAGTTAGTGATATTTTTATAACTGTATATTGACACTTTTTTATCAATTGTATAATTAAAATATTATTAAATTATAGACACATTGAAATTGTTATAAATGTCCTAATTGATAGAAGGGTGTTAATCTCGCTAATGTAACAATGGTCACCATGGTTACTCCCCTCTTTGACTTTTCAGGTCGGTATTAGTATCGCGACGCTGAGACATCAGACGTAGCGTAAATTTTGATACGCACCTTCCAATGTGAACCGGCCTTCTAACGCATTTATATTGTACCTGTACGGGCCGGTTTAGAATACATTATTGTCATTGACATTGTAAACGGTGTTTATGTTAAATACGAGTGATACAAAGGGTCTAGATGTAAGTTAGCCCGTAACCGTCGCCTCTAGGATGTAACATTAGCTCTAATAAAGGTCTAACACTAAGTCTAATATTGATTTTGTTTGTTTTGAAAAGGTATTGAAACAAGAAGTAAAGGATGAAGTTCCTTGAAAAACTAACTGTGTTGAAGTTTAGAAAATGTTTGATTGAAAAGGCCTTTTGAAACGGCAGTTGCCAGTAGCGGTCGCCGGAGTCGCAGTAGTGGCGTGGCCCAGTGGGTACAGAATATGATCCCCCGAAGCTCTCAAGACTCAGTCGATCATATTCTCTATCACACTTTCCAAATCGAACCGACACATTTACAGTATTTTGGTACAGATTTTTATGGTGATCCTTATGCATTTTATCCGATTCATAGTATATATATATGTATTTGTCAGATATAGTCTGGTAACACCGTAATATTAGTTGTAGAGTTGTGTTGTGAGCGACTTGTTAATAAAAAGATAGTTTTATAATGTCACAGTGATTCTTCTTCATTCATTTTAATCTGTCCTACCTAGTCTTATCCATATCTGTCCCTTAAAGTCACGATGTGCTATATGCTTAAATAATAATTTGGATAATAAGACTGATGAGGATTTCATATTGAATTAGAATAACTATTTTAAAAGAATAAATTTACCTTATTAAACTTAATCTAATTAATACTTAAAAACCAGACAAAAAAAATAGGTTCAGGTTCACTTTTGCATATGGTGCATTGATGACGTTTCATTGTCTGTACTTAAAGAATATTATTAGTAGAAGTATCATAGGGTAGTTTTGATTTTTGGTGTATATTATATAGCAAACAAATATTTATGCATTTTCTTTGGGTATATTTATTACATTGCATACAATAACAAAATCTCACTATCGGGTTTAAAATCTTAACATTATATATGTATAATTATAAATAAATACCACATTTGACGCATTGGCACTCCTTAACGCTATTTGCAATACACTAAAAGTCGGTAAAAATATAGAATATAAAACAGTAACGAGAATAAACAAAATAGTTTCAATGAAAAACAAACTATAATTCTTGGTTTTGGACGCGACATCGAATATGCATTGGTTTGTACATTTCGTTGATTAAAAATGAATGGAATGTTACAAGCACAGCACATACTGGTGATAAACATACATTCAACTTAGGTATATCCGAAATTAGATAGTGAAGAAAGCAAGTTTATTACATTAAAAGCTTTCTTGTTTATCTAATTTGAGTTAAACCTAACAATGAACGTGGATACATTATTCAAGTTAAATATCACTCCCAATGTTGGCGGTTAAGCATATTGGGATATGTGACAATATCACCATATCCCCGTTTATGTTCCTTGAACTATACTTTTGAACTTCAATATATAAATATTCAATTGAATTCAAATAAATATATTGTTTGTGTATAACAATTAAGTCTTAAAATAAAACAGGTACATACAAAAATAAGATTGTACAAAATATGGCCTTTTCGATAGTGCTATAAGCTACATAGATGGTGGCAAGATTGAGCATAGACTAGCAAATACATACTACGTGGCCGGAAACTTACTACCTAATGGCAAGATTACTATGAGCGTAGAAGATAAATAATTTAGTTTTACTACTATTATCTACGCAGATTTGAGTAATCAATATGGGTGGATTAAATAAGTCAAATTTACATTCATTAAGTTAATAAAAGGTATGTCACCTATTATATAAATTTGCATATTTCACTTTAAAAGAGCGTCATATCAGTCAAAGTTATTAATAATAAATCTTTAAAAACCGATAAATATTCAGAGAACAAAAGATTTGTTGTTAGAATGTAAATTTGACTATACAATTGGCAAAACTGCGACACTGCAGCAAATAATATTTAGCATCTTATTCAATTATTTTTAGATGGATTCAAAGATATGTAACGGCTCCTGTAAACTTCACTACAAACTAACTAGGAAAATGGCAAATTCTTACAGATTATTACAGAATCTGATTATAAAATAATTTTTAGAGGTTCAGTGAGATCGAGTTGTAATGTTTGTAAATTGCAAAAACATTTACTTGGGAACCCAAATTTAGTCTAAAATTACTACTAGAATTGAGTTAATTAGTTAACTCGTAAAGAAAACTACATCTATTTAGTTAATTATTACCAAACGACCCGATGAATTAAACGATCAAATAAATTATGTGCAAAATGCACATTTCAATTTAAGTTGCCAAACTACATTTTGCCACAAATTTGACAAATCATTGAAGTTATCTACCAAATAAATATTATGTTCCAATAAACATAACTAATTTTGTTAAATACTTAATTGAAAGTCCTTCGAGACACACTTTCGAATATCTAGAAGCTTCCGAGTCACACTATTTTATTTCTAATTGAAGTAGTATTTATGTTTGCGTTTATTTATTATCAAATTTTTACCTCATCAGTAACGGAGTCAAAATTAATTGAATTGGAGAAAAATCGAAAGAAAACATACAATATGGTAAATGATTCATCGCGAAATATTCTCGAACTCGGTTAACGTTTTATGATTCCGGGCGGACACACGGAGCCGGATCACCGGCGACACCGGGTCCCGCTGGCGGACATCGCCGTACAAATAAGAGGTCATCAGATTGATGTGACGTCAATCAACACGTGATCTCCCTCATCACCGCCGGTCGGTCGCTGCGTCGTTACAGCAGCAGCGTGCAGTGGTCGCGGTGTAGTCGTCGTCGCGCGCGCAGCGGGGCGGCGGCCAGCGGGTCGGAGGGAGGGGGCGGGCCGGCCGCGCGCGCGCCGCCCTCCTGGTAGAATACCTGCGCGCGGCCGCAGCTGGCGCCCAGCACCACGCTGTCCTCGCTCCTACACCGTACATCGTATTAATGAGTAGGCGACGGGGCGCGGGAGGCGACGTAGGCCCAGGTGACAGATATTAGTTACGATAAAAGTCATAAAAATTTAATAACAATTGTCTTCGTAAAAAAAAAGGAAACGATTTAGTTATATCACGAGTATAATGGATTACTAAATGTTTAGTAAATATATGGCTTTATGCTTATCTTCCGATAGCAAATAGCTCCGCCTATCGCGCTATGAGTAGGTGATGTGAGATGGATATTATCATTTACCGTAATATGAACTCTGATAGATCCGACTGCTCTTCGAATTCGTTATGTATGTAACCCATAGTTGCGATGTCGAGGGCAGCCCAGGGTCCTCCTTTCTTGACGGTTCCCCAGTCGGGGTCCAGTAGTAGGTAGCTGTAGTCGGACGAATCGGGCTCCGTGGTGAGAGGCTCCATGCACTTCTGCTCGATGGGTCCCAGCGCGTTAAGAGATATTTCCCACTGAAATTTGTTTATTGATATAAATTATCGAAAAACTAGTTGTAAATCCTATCATAATTATACCGTGAGGAATTTAGAATAGGTATACAGTTTTGTCATTAAAGTGATTTATGTTTTACCCTTATCATATCTAGTAAACGAATTCATTAATTATATATATTCAATTAATTAATTATAATGCATGAAATGCTAAAGTTGAAGTTTGGGATGGTTCTGTCGAAAAAATAATATCTTGGACAGTCATAATTTAGCCACTCACCAAGGAGTTGATAGTATCGGTGTCGTTGGCCGCGTCTAGGTCCAGTAGAGCTATGAGCGCCATGTTCTGTAACCCGCTCACGAACAGAGCGCACCGCGTCGCCCGCGCGCTGTACGACGGCAGGGCGTCCACGTCTGACTCCGACTCCGACTCTGAGTCGGAGCTCTCCGTACGAGGTTGCTTCGATCTGGATAATAATAATTGGTAACATCAAACTTAGATTTTTTTAAAAACCATTCGGTTATTATATAAATATTCAGTACCTTTCAGAAAATGTAACTTGCTTCTCCGATGCTGGCGTGAGTAATTCTCTGAGCTCCAGCGGGGTCATAACTCTACTGCTGTAACCGCTGGACTTGTCCGAAAACGCTAAGTGGCTTAACTTTTCCATCAGGGGTGTTAATTGTACGCCAGATAGTTTCTTTTTAAAGCTCATAGTGTCAGAGTCTGTATTCATTTGAGTTTCCTTATTCTCTGAGAGTGATTTTAAAGGCAACGAAAGGGATTTCCGCCGCGATTGATCCGTTTGTTTTGTATTATTTGATGAATCTTTGGATACTTTCTTCGGCGTTCGTTGTGGAGACTTCATTAAATCTGAATCGAAATCCTTAAACTTGTCCAACTCGCACATTTTAAGATTAAAGTTGAAAACATTCTCTTCTTTCATCTGTTTAATACCGGAGTAATACTGTTCTAGATACTGATTGAAGAGGGATTCGGATATAGCGACTCCATCGTTCCTGAATACTGGGAACAGTGGGTCGTTTATTGTCAGATTATTTTGGCCCTTTTCTTCCGGCGATGGCGTCAATTCGTCGTCTATTTTAGACCTCTTTAATTTCATTTTAGAAGATGCCCGTGATGAAAGCCTTCTAAAGGTCTCCTGTAAGTCGGTGACGCTCGCCAACTTTCTTATCGGTTCTGGTTTATTAATGAAGTGTTCGCCGATACTATTGCTATCTAGGATTGTTCGTTCTCGTTTTACACTGGCCACATTCGAATTCTCTATTTTGACGACATCTGGTTCAGGGTCTAGTTTCTCATCGGCATCAGGGTTTTGACAGATGGAAAGCATATTTCCATGTAAACGTTTGTACTCTACCATCGGAGTGGAGACCACGCTGGTCTGACCAGTGAATACTTTTTCGTTAATATCATTTTCTTTGGCATCTTCGTCCAGCGATTTCTGAGTTTTAAAGCTCAATGACAGTTTGTTTGGTCTTGGTCTTGGCTTATTAGTGAACGGTACTACGTCCGGCATGCTTGGTTTTCGCGGTATTCCAGAACCTTCCTCTCTATTAGGGGGTGATATCATTGTGTGATCTTCTTCTGGAACTGCAGTAAAGAGCAATGATTTGTCCCTCTTCATACCAGATTGTGGGTGTTCGCGAATTCTTTCTCTTTCCGCCTCTTGCATCTGCCAGGAACACAAAATAAAAAATATCTATATTAAATAGTATATCGCCTTCTTGAAAGTTTGAAATAGGATTATTATTTACTTATATGTAACTTACTCGCTAATAAGATTTCACATTTCACAAAGAGATCACGCCTACTCAGAAGTCGACTGTTAACTGATATCGATTATAAATTATATAAAAAAAATAGCATGTTTTGTATGTCACCTTTTTAAATTTAGCAACCATTTCTTCTCCTTTTTGGTAAAATTCTTGAAGAGTATCGGTTTGTTTCCTTAAATTATTATATGTTTTCTTGCCAACATATACTACTAAAAGCTGAGCCCCCAAAGGCAAGGGAACCTCTGTTTGTAGGTTCTCTGCTGGAGACTTAATTCTATAGGGGTCCACAACTGTTAAATATGAGGTCAGACTTGGAGGGAGTTGAGTTGCAATAATTCTGAAAAATATTTCCAATTAAAAATTGTAACCTACAAGACTGATATTGAAATAAAGACAAATTGTAAATTATTACTTGTTATTGTAAAGAATAACGCCGCCCAAAACTCCCCTACTCCTGCGACATTGCTCTAAAATTTGCATTGATTCCATGTAAATTGACGTGGCACTCTAAAATGAACAAATTTATTTGAAAAGTTTTAGTTTATATTAGGCAATACAAAGTATTAATCCTAACATTATTAAAAGAAAAAATATATAAAATGTATTTTATAATCCATAAGGTAACTTTGTATGGTTCACGGATGGAAGTAATCCAATAAGTTGCAATCTTGTTAAGCACGTTGTATATACTTGAGAGTTCACCGTTGAGGTCAAATGTAGTTTACTTATTGGCGAGCTACATTTTTGGAATAGACAAATATAATAATAAAAAATGGTATTTACTTTAAAAAAATATGTTTATTCATATACAATATTTGGGGGGAACTTTTTTTAAAGATAACATATTTTATTACTAATAACTGATCACAATCCATGTGTAAATTAATATCTAACTAGTTTTATCGTACACGCTTGTATATTATTTATTGTCATACATTGATAAGGGACATAACAAAATAAACAAACACTCGAAAATGCTGTTTGTAGTAGTATTTATAATAATCACTATTGTGAAGTTAGTTATTCTCATTTCTTTTTTCTAAGGAGTTTTTGATAGAATTGATATTAATACAATAGTTTCCAATAAGTATAGAAACTGGAGAAAATACTACCGCTATCGATATAAAAATATCATATAATAGATTTTTAAATATCTACGAAAACATAAAAATATAAGGTCAACCGGCTCGAACAAGATACTATTGTTTTATAATTTGACTCATAGGAAAAAAAGTAGTTTTAAGTGGAAAAATTATGCACTTGTGATTCAAATTATGTACCAATAAACCCACCAACTAACTATCAGTTGTCTGATAACGGAGTTATTTATTAACTGTTTTTACTAGTGAGGGACAAAATCGTGAGTTGTTTTAGTTTTTTTTTATTCGAAATAGAATTGAAAATACGATTACTATATATGTATATAGATTGAACTATATAGTGTTGAACGGAACTGCAATTTTCTTAAAAGTTTCCAGCGCAGCAGGTGCTATATTTCAAGTTAAATTTTGTATAGAAACTTTAGAAATCAATAAGAAGCGGAGAAAATAAAGAATCCCTTGAGACCTGCAACTGCTGACTTCACTATATCTTTAACAGCAATTTTATAAAATGGTCTTAATATCTTTATTATATTTTTAAATCGTAGTAGTTATTTCTACTAGGAAACTTATATTTTTAAATAAATAATAACTGAATGAACAGAATATAAAAAGTAACAAATAAAATATTTACTATATTTATAAACTTACCTTCGGAAGACTTAACATTGGCACCCTTTGAAATATGTGGCATCCGTACTGCAGTACTGGGAGGTAAGTTTCAAATATCTGGTAGAGCTTTTCTGCCAAACGTTTCTGGTCTTCCATAGCATCCGCTAGCGCTTGCAGGTCTCCGTGATACACACGGATCATAGAGGTCAGGAGACTGGCGCGGTTCTTCAGCACCCAGTCTGGGATGTTCCTATCACTGCCTATTGCCTAATGGTAACATGGATACTATTCTGATAGTTGTAGAAATAAATTCATGCATATATTACATATCAATTACTTATTATGAATAACATGTTACATTGATAACTATGGAAAAAGATGATAACCATAATATTTGATTAAGAAAATAAATATATTTAAATATCTAATCTATTTATTCACACATTTATTTAAAGAATATTTTATAAATGAATAAATAATGCATTGCCGCTTCAGGAGACAACTAGATATAATTTGAAATAAAAACCACTCAATAGTTTAAGAATTTTAAAACTTACCAATATATATCTCCCATATTCTCTGATGATAAACTTGCCGCTCTGTAGCGTAATAGCGAGTGGTTGTGAGAAGAGGGACTTGATACAGTGAGCCGCGCCTACCACCTGAGGACACAGTAATAATGTTTAAAATATATTTAAATTATTATTTTAAATGTTAAGCAGGTCGTTAGTTGTAGAAGATTGACTGCACCTCGTAGGGATTGGCTATCAAAGAACATTTTATAATCTCAAAAGCGGTAATTCGAGTTTAAAATATTAAACTCTCTACAACGTAGCGCCACACTTTTAAGTGTGAAAACGAGGTTAGGAGATATTTACGTGCAAGATTTATGATGCATTAATAAGTTATTTTGTAAATAAGGCTTGGACAGATTATATCAACATTATCGAATCTCTTGATCAGAAATGCACAGGTGTAAACAGGCTCTTTCGTTTTCGTATTGAATTTTATCACTCGTGTGAGATTTGAATTCGTGTTTTGTTTTTACAGAATAGCATAGCTGTTCGAAGATTGGCATAAAGGGGATTTTATAGCGTTTGTTTTTTATCTTTGACACAGAATCACCGCATAAGTGAGAGCGTATTAGGAAAGCTTTCTTCCTTAATACGCTATAACAACAAAGTATACGTTATAACAACAATTTTACAACAAATTATATCCTACAACAACAAATTATACCCTACAACAAATTACACTCTACAACAACAAATTATACTCTACAACAACAAATTATACCCTACAGCAACAAATTATACCATACAACAACAAATTATACCCCACAACAACAAATTATACCCCACAACAACAAATTATACCCCACAACAACAAATTATACCCCACAACAACAAATTATACCCCACAACAACAAATTATACCCCACAACAACAAATTATACCCCACAACAACAAATTATACCCCACAACAACAAATTATACCCCACAACAACAAATACTAAAAAGTTGTTGCGTCGGGGGACCGCTAAATAATGGAAGAATTCAAAATGCAACTATGTTACCAAAGCAAATAACGAAATAACAATATCAAGTCCTCAGTCCTTAGCTCCGAAAATTTTGAAAAAGGGAGTCCATCGTCAACGACTTTAATAAGTACATAATAATATTATTTTTATCCTTTTCAAGCGTCTTTTTGTGTGGGGAATTTTTTAAGTTTTTTTTTTCTGCTTTTAAAAAGGTTTTTACTTTTTTTCTATGTTGTACTAAATGAACTTACGAACAGACTAATTTCACTTCTTTTCATTTACTATCAATATTGTATAATAACCTTTACCAACACCAATAAAAGCTCCATAACTTAAAGACGACTGCTCATCCACGAACCATCTCGACGAACCAAGCTTTCGATTAAAAATCCGAATTACAATCCGTCCACGCGTTTTGCTGCTACGTTGCCACAGACGGACACAGATACACAGGTTAAACTTATAACACCTCTTTTTAAATAAATATTTAAGTCAAGTTTCCAAATAAGAAACCGACTTTTTTGCTTGATATTAATAACGGCAGCAGATAGAAACTTGAAATATTTACAGAATATTTAGTTATATATTACCTTAAAAAATAAATTATTAAATTAGGATTAAGTAAATATTTACGGGGGCTCCTATATAGCCCCCTTATATAACACATGTAATTTTTTAACCCTTCGTTGCGGCGAGTCCGACTCTTACTTGGGCCGTTTTGTCTTATTTTCTTAAGTGCTATTTATAGACGGGTTTGATTAATTAAGGGCTATAGAATGTTTTCGTACTTATATTTTTTAAATCTTCGATTCCGTTTTTCTAACAAATTTTAAACTAACAAATCTTTAATTTTACACGAGTTGTTTAAGTTTGTAAATAATAATTTTAAATATTTTAAAAGTTTCAGCTTTATTTTTCTCTTTGAGCACTATTTTACTGATGAGAGATACCATCGTAAATTAAGAAATGTTAAGTTTATTTTATAAACCGATATTAGTGAAATGAGAAATAGTGTTATAAAATAACTCAGTTTGAAGAATTTAATGATAAAACTGATAGGTTACCTAGTTGTTACAAAGCGTAACATCTCTTTCAATAAGATAGAAATCGACAACGTATAGAAATTATATAAAAAGGATAAATTTATTTTCTGATTTCAAAAAATCTGAAGTGCAGTAAAATAATTCAAAGCCATAGAAATATAGAAGATAAAAGAATTGAATAAATAAAAACAACGCTGCAGTTTTTATAAGTTGAACTTGCTATTCTGATGAAATGTTTTCACAGCGGCTTTATACTCGGGTCAAAAGGATTCAAATATGGGAATGAAAATAAAGAGATTTCTCGACGGCGTTGTGGGTTTAATTAAAAATATTTTTTGATAACAGAATTGTATGATTCGTGGAATGTTCCAAATTGTAATAATTGTTGCTTTTTGGATGAGTTACATATTCTTTAAATACATTTTGCAATAAAAAAAATTTATTCAAAAGCCTGGGAAGAGTTCATTAAACTTAATTGGACTTGTACTCATTTTAACTCCCAGTAGCTCTCGTGAAGTTTCAGCGTTATTGGCACTCGACAGTGATACATAAACCAAAGCAATTCAGATGATTGCCGAGGATTAAGGTCGCGGTACTATGTCTAATAAATATTTTAATAATGCGTATAGAGTAAAAAAATCATGTTATGATACTTTGAAGTGATTGACATTTAAAATTTAAATAAATATAGAATAAAATATAAGTCGATACGGGCAAGATTATAGCAACTTCTAGAATACCTAAAAGAAGTTTATTTTACGTAATTGAATTGAAAAGTGAAAAATTTGTAATAAAAAACAAAAGATGTGATGTTACCAATAATAAACATAGATCTACAAGAATTAGTTCTAGATGTTACATCTGAATCCTTTGTTCTATCGATGTTCCTTCAGCTATGGTAGAGACAATAAAATTACTCTAGTCGATTAGAATAATACACATAGTAGTATTTTACGAGTGTCAGTGTCTTATATAAAATGAGGCAAGATGACAGACCGATACTTATAGTTGTATAATCACACATGCAAGAAAGATAATCGAATAGGTATCATAATTTGCTATCTCCTTTTCTTCCGATGGACATATTTTAGGTTTGCTTCCCTACTCTATGTATAATAACTCTATGTTAATAAATGTATGGATTTGACATAAAACAAAGATATACTATCGCTTGCTTTTGTACATTAAAGTAGAATCGATAACAAATGTGATATTTGGTTAGCCTTTGTTATAAGAATCTTGTTATGTGTTTTGATTATCGCGTTACAAGTCAACCAATACGAAACAACTAGTTATGGCAAAGGAAAAGTCTTAATGAAAGATAAACCTCAATAGAATAGTATTTTATATTATAACCGTTAAAGATAATTAAAACATACTGACAATATAATATTCAGTCTTGTATTTAAAAGTGATGCAAATGAAGGGTGGAGGAAACATGAATTATGCGTACAGCTTTACGAATTTAATTGAGGGTACTAGTATTAAACATGTGATATATATACATACAATACATTTGATCTTTACAATGCAGTTAATCTTATTAAAATTATTAATAAATAAATTATTATTTAGTTAGAGAGGTATTAATATAGCAATCTTATGGGACATGGCATACGTAGCAATTCAGGTATACCTACTCGAGCAGGGAGATTAAATAATTAAATTACATCCGGTCGAAATTTAATTGCCTAGTAACTAGGAGTCGGAGGACGACCTAGTTTCATGTATAATGATAATTTACTAATACATTGAACTCAACAGAAATATATCATTATTTAGAGATTCGGTATCCTCAAATTCAATCTTAATTCTTCTGCTTTTTTTTTTTTTTTTTTTTTTTTTAGTAAAAAATTATAACACGTTTTTTGAGATTAGCTACTTCTTAGTACTCAGAAACAATTGAGTAATTTTAAAACATTCACATTCACATAAATAATTATTGCAGATGTTGCAATAAATATATGTATGTATATGTATGACATATTTATTGTAAAATAACAAGTAATCCTAAAAACGTAGATATTTAAAAGTGAACTAGTATTGACCGGAATCAATTAGCTCCCCCTTGTTAAGTACCTACCTAATAAATTAATGTCACGAACTCTGTATTCAGTATATATTTTTAAACATTAATTATATATATGTTTATATTAAAGTGAACCAATTGATTTAACTGTTTTAAATTACTCAATCAAGATATATGTGTTTAATATCTTCATGTGTTTAAAGTATAGATATATTTATCTATAGTTAACATAAATTAATAGTTCCTAATAAATATATATATATATATATATATATATATATATATATATATATATATATATATATATATATATATATATATATATACAGGGTTATTTTTAATTAGTTGAGCACCTTTTGCAGGCAGCCTCTCTACATCAATCCCAACAACATTTGTTCTACGACTTTTAAAAAATCTTGATAAATAACTCAGAATAAACGAACAAAAAAAATTTTTGCTCCCTCGATTATTTATTACTCTGTATTTTGTAAGCAGTCTAAAGTATAGGTCGCGGCAGGCTAGCGAAAGTCAGAAACTGTTAAATGCGCGCGCCAGCTTTTTTCGTATAGCTTCATCTCTTTTACACCATGTTGCTATGGAAATACTAAATAATCAAAATGACAAGTATGTGGATCACAAAACACAATTTACATTAACCAAAAATAAAATTATCGGATAAGAGTTTTATAATTAAATAATGAATTGTAATTACATACTGGAAAATACTATTTTATGGACTTGCTATTGAAACTTATAAATAAATTCAAGATTATAAACATGAAGAAGAAATTATGAAATGTAATTTAAAATATTTTTAAAATACATTGATTGTCTGAAATAGAAGAAGTAAGAATGAAAAGAAATACGAGTTTTGGCTGATAAATGGAGCATTGGGGTCCTGATCTTTACAAGGTCTGTTTTGCTATACCTAGAACGAACAACAACTCGAAACAGCAGAAACCATGATGAAGAATAATTTTATTTGTGATATAGTGACGATCCAACATGTTAAGAAGCCTAAAGTTATTATTTTTAAAGTGGATTGTGTACATTTGTCTGTTTTATGGTACTTACCTATGTGTTTCTTCTATGAGAATATTATACGTCAGAAACAGTCGATTCACTTCTTACGTTTTAAATAATTAATATTAATGAAAATTATGACGTTTTTCTGTTACTCGCCATCTTAAAGAAATTCGTAAGTAACTTATTGTTTTATTGTCATGATATAAATATTAACAAAGGATATAATATGATATGTATAAAGTAAGTTAAAGAGAAGTTATTGTTTTGTATTTGGTATCGTTACAGTGCCCTTATTTCATAAACCAAATAAAAATATTGAGACATTCAACTTGTGGACAACTTCTATTGGAGATTTTGTTTTTTCATTAGATTTTAAACAGTTAGACAATATGTGTTTAGACTATTGTAGAAAATATTTTAATAAATAAAAGTGGAAAACGATGCTATTTTTTATTACACCTTAGAAAATGATCAAGTTCTAACGTGCATAGCCGCCGCTGCGTCACCCCGCCACCCCGCGCCCCGATGCACGTGACCTTGGCACATATTTTGACAAGTTGCGTGGCCTCTCTTTGCTCAAGTTTAATGCACGTTCAGAGGCAATAAATAAATTTTGTATGGGAAAAACTAAATTTTTAAAACTACTAATTTTAAAAAGTCGTAGAACAAATGTTGTTAGGATTGATGTAGAGGGGCTGCCTGCAAAAGGTGCTCAACTAATTACAAATAACCCTGTATATATATATACATTTGTTGGCATTATAAATAAATCATTATATATGCAATCAATATTATAGTTAATAAATACAGTAGAGTACAAGGGTAGTACAAATTTCAATACGATTGTAAGTAATTTTAAAATGACACGTCTTTACATTTTCACGTTTCTTACATCATACTGAAATTATACTTAATCTATATTACATAAAATACTTATAAGAACTGAATGATCTATAATAATAATAATACAGGACAAATTACCCAAATTGATCTAACCAGCAAATCAAATTATTGCTTGTGTTAAGGGTATTAGATACGACAACGATACAAATACATAGAAATACACATTATAAATACTGAGAATATATTTAATAAACGACTAAACTAAGAAATACAGACATCTATGCTCATCACATACATGGCTGTTCCTGTCGGTAATCGAACCCGAGCCCCATTGCATCGCTATACGTTAGGCGGCTGCGCTAACCACTCGACCAAGGCGACGGCCGCCCCGTTAATCTATGAAACCTTATACATGTATTTAGGCTATTGTAAACACCCCGAGGTTATAAACTATTGTTTTTACCTGCGACCCGTACGTGGGAACCCAAGAATTTATGTTTGTAATGTACATAATATATTTAACATGTTAAGCTTATTTAACATTCACTAAGCTGGTATATAAATACCATCCTCAAGGATATTAAATTTGAATAAAAAGTTTGTATATAAAATGACAACTTTCGAATCTTGGCAGTTTATAGAAATGTCGGAGCTAGTTATAATAAATAAATAATTATATTAAAACCAATGTCACAAACAAACGTCTAAATTAAATTGCCATTCTTAATATTATATTATCTTTGGTTACTTAATAACTTGAGGAACTGGTTATATATTTTTGGAAATAATTTGACCCGTATTCCAAGAATTGGGACATTTTTCAATTTGATTTTTAATAATACGCATACTATCGGAGTTATTTGTATATTATTTAGAATCACGAGAAATATAAGCTGATAGATTCCAAGGTTAATGTCATCATAGACTTTGCAACTTTTAGTAAGAGACTACTTAGTATTACAACACACTATTTAATATTTTAACACACATTCTATAATATGATGTAAGGCTTAAAATATTTCATAATATAATTCCATAACTCAGGTACCTAGTCACATTTACTACGATGTTTATGACGCTACCTAGCTTAAACATGTCTAATACAATCAATACTAAATATAAGTATTAAGTTTTAAGCACTAAGTAGCTGTGTGTTTGATAAGTTTGATCGTCAAAAAAATTGTTTTAGGAAATGTTTCCACCGAGTCGTAAATATTATGCAATTAATAGCTTCTAGAAGCGAATTAGTAAACAGTTTCATACGACTTGTTTATCGATGAAAACATTTGAATCGACGGTAATATATTTTCATTCATTTATGTTTAATTTCTCAGCTTGTTTTTTTTATTTAAGTATATATTTTTGTCCAGAAAATAAATGTAATCGAAGATAATTAACTTAATGACAAATGAATCTACGACGTTTTTCCATTAAGAGTCTCATAACTCATTGCACAATGATAGAGTCAAGTTACAATAAAATATATAACTAAGCTATAACAGAGCTATTAAATAAAGTTTAATATGCAAGAAAAACTAAGTAAATACATTTATTGTGGTTACGATACATATAAAAAAACATGTGACAGATTTACTTAACTCAAACTATCAAAACTAGACTACCGATGCAATCAATACTAAACCAGTAGTTTGATAACGTAATTATCATTTTACCATTACAAATGTATTTTTAACAGATAAATATTATTGTTTTTATAAAATGTATTCTTTTATTATACATATTTTGGTTATCTCAACATCTTAGCATATTATCATTACAAAAACAAAATTAATGTATAATTTCAAATTACATTTTAAATAATAAATATAGAACGAAAATTAACCAATACGTGCAGGGATTCGAACCCGCGAGCTCTGGGAAACCGTCCCGTCGCTCTAACAATAGAGCTACCGTCTCGCTAACCGTCTGGGTGAAATAAGCATTCTTTATATTATTATCGTCTTTATCGGGACGGTTTGTTGTTAAATATAATAACAATACTGTTAATGTGATGGTAATGATCTATAACTACTGTAGTAATAAGTTACGTACCTGTCCAGCGAGCGCCAGTCTCTGCGTGTCCGAGACCCACCCAGGGTGGAAGTACAGCACGGCTTCTGCAGGGTCGTCCTCTTCCGACACGCAGCGCTCGGTGTCGTACACGAACACTATCATCATTTCCCTACACAAGATTGTATTCATAATTTTAAATATATATTATATCAATATTATAGAGATGGAAGATATGTTTGTTTGTAGGTTGATAAAATTCGGAACTTCGTAAAATTATTATTTTACCATAACAAAAATAAAATCAATTATTTTTTACATATTTTTAATTTTACCAATAATTCTTAATAATGTTGATGTTTTGTCAGTGTGTGCTTGACTTATTTGTCAATAAATAAAATGTTACACATAGTCCCATTATAATGTATCAGATGTGTATTTTTTTACAATTCTATTATATAATATACTGGTATATTATGTGGAGGATAATAGAGTGTGTGTCTTATAAAGCAGAATAGGATCTCAAGAGTATTGCCAGCTATATACTGAAAATTGGCTGAAATCAATTGACTTCTCAACATTTTTATGGCTTGTGAAGTCAATAATAGTGGGTTAGTTGAGATAAGAAAGGATATTTAATTTTAGGGAGTTAAATCTTAAAATTAAAAACAAAATCTGTTTAATTTATTCAATACAAAATTTAAGCCAATCTTCCAGACTAAAGCCGAATAAATAATTAGCTGTTTTACTTGATTGTAAACAACACCAAATCTAGATAAGGTTTTGATTTAAATGATCATTAATATTGCAACATTTCCATATTTAAACCAGTTATTTCAAACTCTGACTTATTTACAAATATTTATAGGAAATATTTTGATACTTAATTCAAAAACTGAACGACACCATAACTCTATGAATATATTTAAATAATTAAGATTTACATAGACGATATATATAATAATCAATCTTTTTTCTTATCCGAGACTCTTAGAATATTCTACATAACTGGTTTGTGTTATTTGTATAAAGATTGGTCATCTCATGTATTTATAATACAATATAATATAACATGTTATATTATATTGTTTTACTTTTATCTATTTTGAAGGCCAAACTAAAAAAATGAAGCTACTGAGTATATTAAATTTTCAAATAAGATAAGATTAGTTATTAAATAAATAAAATAAAAAACAGTTAATGATCAAGTGTTAAAACTCCAATATAAAAATATTTACATAATAGATATGTCTATTAGTCAAGTCAAACATAATATTTGTCACTGTTTTCATTTGGTAACAAATAAAATAAGAATTTATTTAGAAACAAAGGACTTTAATTATACTTTTCAATAAATGTATAGAAAGTGAAAGTATCAAACCATACTATATAGCTAGCTTATCGTTGTAAACAAATCCAATAGTGTTTATAATATTTATATAAACATTGATTTTTAATTGATCTTGGTAAACAATTTGATATTCGAATTAAGATGTAATTACTACTATTCTAAGTGGATTCTAAATAAAAAATACGGAAATACTATACACAATTTTCTTATTTGGAGGCTATATTTTAGGACTCCACATGCACTAACATCATAATTATCTAGTCGGTCTTCGTCTAAAATAATCATTAAATCTATCGCACTTAAGTTATTATACTAACTTTGCCATTTTTGCTGATTTTCTTGCTTCCCTATTAATAATATTCTTCTTCACATGTCACTTATAAAGGGTTTTGAATAGGAAATCGATTTTAAAATATTATTTTCTTATTTTACGATATCGGAGATAATCAACAACACCACCGTCATATTCACTTAAACTAAACAGAGTAAAAATTTAAATAGAGGAATTTGTCAACCTAAATCAATAGTGTTTCTAGTATAAAATATATATTTTTGGTATTTTAAAAAATTTATACTATTTTGTAAATAATTTTTCATCTAATTTTAAACGTATTAAACAAACGAATAACCTTTGAAGTATACTTTAAAATATAACTTAATAATTGTAACCCAACCTGTCATTTCTATGGACACTATCTATCGTTAACGCTAGATGGCACTTTGCTGTAATAGGTTATAGGAACTTCCTTCACTATTCGTAGTATTGTTAGCTGTTTACAATTTTTACTCGATGTGAACATTTGCTACAAGATGGCGGCAGAAGAGGCATAAATTGGATTAGAAATAAACTTAACTGCCGTATAAGTAAAGCTGGTTGCTGCTGGTTGAATTTATAATAATAGAAATATCGGTATTTTATATGAATCTGATTTATATTTCTATATACATTATCAAGGTATTATAAATTCCAACCATACTTTTTTATCGCATTTTCATCATTCATCATCCCCCTGCTCTTATTTTAAGAATTTGTGGTCGTCGTAATATGTCTAAGTCCTCACTCCTCTGTCATGTCATTTCAGTTCAGATTTCAGAATTATTTCAGTGCATTATAAATGCATTATACACGCATTTTAGCCACGTTTCTTCGGTAGCTAGCTTCTTTACTTTTTAGATATTTTTTACTACGTTTCTCAACTATTTCATAATAGCCCAAACAACGTTAATGTATTTTTTTAATTCATTATAACACAGTCTCTCAATCCATAGTGGAACAATCCGTTATTGGTATTTTTTAATAAATTTACAATAGAATATTCTAGCATACTTTTAAAACTTATAAGAGCTACCTAAATTAAGCTAAACTAATTACCGCCCTGTATCTCAGTAGATAGGGCGGGAAATAAACAGTAGGATGTCCTGGTTGTTAGATTTCGATTACCATACAGTAATCAATAAAATATATTATAAGACAGTGATATAATTCTATAATCTACTCAATACCAGACTGCATCTATAGATTATGAAAGTAGGCAAGATCCATATTCCAATTATAATAAATAAAAAACTATGAAATATCGGGCGCCATGATTTCATCTGATTCTGATAATCGATTATTTCTAATAAAAATGTTTATTTTAAAATCAGTTAACGTGACATTAAGTTATTATATATTTCTATTAAACGTCTGCAGGACATCCTGTTCCGTCGCTGAGAGGTGCCAGGAATCTTAATTATATGTTTATTAAATTAAAATGCAATGAGTCCAATATAACGGCGATTCAAGGAATTGGTGCCACAGTTAGTGTGATAATTTTTAAATAAAAAAATACATATTTAAGGTTAGAGTGTATATGTTTTTATATTTAATTATATATTTGTTAGTGTATAAAAATATAGTTGCCTGTGGTAAAAAAAATCTCGTGAAACTAATAGTCGTAATATAGAACTAGGAAGCCCTCTACTACTTATCTATACCACGTATATACTTGAAGAAAATCGTTGATAAAATACATATATAAGGAAAAACTGGTTTCATATGTGTATCTGTATGCGTATAAATCACTTCTTATTAGTGTGGTATTTTTGTGGTTGCGTAACTGCCGACCAATACGACCAATTAGTCGTGTCACATTGGCATAACGTCTTTTTCCGAGGCCTTAGTTTATTAGTTCTGAACGGTAAAAGACGTACTATCATTAACAAATCTCTTGTCAAACTAAATATTAGCAATACATTGAGTTTGATAATAAAGAAAATCATATAAAAATTCAAACATAAGGTTAGGCTTAACATAGAAAATCTTTTTATACTAGCTAAATTTTAAACATTTATGGAATTTAAAATGATATGATTTAAATACATATATACATTTGTAATGTATAAAACAAACCTGAAAGAGATTCAGTTTGACTTACGAAAACCATTGTTTATAGCAAGACTAGAAGTTTTTCTTTTTAACCTTTCAAATGAAAATAGCATCGTAGCAAAATAAACGCAATTCGTTTGTAATAGATAGTTCGCGAAGATGTACAAATAATTTGAATTGAATACTTCCAGCGCTATTGTTGTAAAAGTATTTTAAAATATACTTTTTACTGAACGATTCACACGGAAGGTCATTTAAGATGTGATTGGATAGATTACAATCGTTTCTTGTTTTTTGTAGAAAAATATTTAATTCTGTTCTTAGTATTTGTCATACTTTTGTCTTAAGGGCATAAAAAATACATTTTCTATGAAAATTTTAACAGCCTAGTTATGACGGTTTATGAAATACAGATGCTGATAGACAGAGAGACGGACAAACGGAAAGCTAAGTATTAGTAATAGGGTTCCGTTTTTAGCCTTTGGGTACGAAACCCTAAGTAACGATTTAAAAAATAATGGTACAAGACATTTCAATCCTATATACATAATAAAACAATGAATTTGTGTACTATTATAAATTGATCAAGTACTAAAGTTATTTAAAAAACGCATCATCCTTGTGGAGCAAGAAAACTAAACTTACCAAACCATACCAAATTACATCAATATACGTTCTTTCGTTTTTGCAATAGTCGCGAACAAAAACTGAAAACATAAAAAAAATGTGCAGATCTGTGAAATTTACACGTGAAAAATATTTAAAAGTTATATTTGACAGATTTTGAATTAAAAATATTCACATATATTCACAGTTTTTGGGAAGGTATTGTAGTATTCTTCACTTAACATTTAGTGTTTATTTCATCTTAATCGGTTAAGACATAAAAAAGTTATGTCAATATATGTCAAAACAATATTTTAAATACTGTCTGTTCGTCTGTATATTTGTGCACGCTACTCTCAGAAACGGATTAATCGTATTGGATGCAGTTTTCAGGAATATATTGTCATGGGATTTACTTTACATTTTATTTTTTTTTAACAATCGGTTAACAAATAAAGAAGATAATATTCTCTTATTTTCGTACCATTGCTGCTTACCAGTAATTTAACATGAAAAATATATACATAAATAAACTAGAAATACTCCTACACGCAAAACTACTTGATTGAGTTTGATGAAACTTCGAAGTTTTTACATACATTGGTAAATACAAACGGTACGTTTTATCAAAATCAAATTCTACGCGTACGAAGTCGCAATCACAGCTGGTATTGTAATAGAATTAAAATTCTTTACGGACTATAATGTATAAGAAGTTAAGAACTTCAACTCAGTGCTCGAGGGCGTGGCGACAACATTCCTAACTTCACGCATTTTTGCTACCATTAGTTCAGATCGAAATTCTAGATCTGAAACCTAGTTTTATATAAACTAAATAGATATTTAACTTGTTAGATTAATTTAAAGACTGATGTTGAATCAACTTTTATACCATAGACAATGTTATTATCGTCAGCAGTTGTCTGTGACTCCATCCGGATGGCTATGAAATAAGTTTTACATGCGAAACATTTGTTAAGAATTACTGTTCAACTCAGGAAAAACAGCGTTATTTGCATATTTTTTCTATAGTTTTATAGAATATTATAGAATATTTATATTAAAATATTGCTAATATATTAAAGCTGGTTGTAAATTATTTAATGTATGTTTTATGCCTTTATTGTTTGATGTATGTATAGTACCTTTAATATAATAACCTTTCTCAATAAATAGTTTACGCACAACAAGCTCTTCAAAACTTTCAAACTTGTAATAGAAAATGTTTATAAAAAATATACTTTTCTTAGTGGTAGACCATAACATCGGGTCGCCGGCAAAGTTACCACCCATCGGGCAAAGTCATGCCGCAAAGCGACATAGTCGTGTTCCGGCACGTTGCTCGATGAAGCCGTTTATGGGAAATGGGTTTGAACAGCTGCGGTACGTTGGCGAACCGGTTGACGTCGAGTTGGTGTTTGTTTTGTCGGGTGTCTAGTCGAGGAGGGTAGCGGGATCCGAAGCGACGGCTTTCCGCTGGCCGCCCGCAGATAGTTGGGGGCCCAATTAGTGGGTTAGCCACCCACGAAAGGCTGCCCCGCCAGCTGCGAAAAATCCCAGGGTGGCTCCATCGTGCTGGTTGGCGACCAGGCGAGGAGGCCCGATGGCGATCCCTGGGGGGGTTCGGGCGTCCCCGCAGTCTCCAGACTAGCCTCCCAGTGGCAAGACATCACCAATTTCGACGTCGGGTTCGATACGTACCGCCTCGTTCAACTGCCATTTCCCATCCCTATTCACTTTTATTTATTTTATTTTATGAAAAAGGTTAAAAAAAGAAACAAGTTGGCACAGCGGTTGCACTCCTCCTCATACAATGTGCACCTGACTAATATAAGGGGTTTGCACTCAAATCTTTTAGCTGTCCACCACCACCTGGAGACAGAGCAGCCGCACTTGCTCTTTTTGACGGAGACGCAGATACAATGTCCTTTGAGCGCTACATACTTGGATTATCCCGGTTACTCGTTGGAGCACAACTTTCGCTCACGGGCCGGAGTCAGTATGTACGCGCGGAACGACCTCTGTATTCAGCGTCTCCGTCACCTTGAAGACCCCACTTTTTCTTCCCTATGGGTTTTAGTGGACACAGGAAACGAAAAAATCCTGTATTCCTGTGTCTACCGTTCGCACAGCGGTGACCAGGAGACAACTCGTTTATTTGAGTATCTTAGTGAGGCTGCAGATATGGCTCTGTATCAGTACCCTTCGGCGCAGCTCGTCTTTCTGGGGGACTTTAATGCCTGTCATCAGGACTGGCTGTTCCCGTACCAGAAGACCGACCATGCTGGAAGAGAAGCGCGGAAATTTGCGTTGTCCTTGGACCTCTTTCAGCTGGTGAAGCAAGCGACAAGGGTACCAGATGTGGTAGGCCATACAGCCAATTGCCTGGACCTTCTGCTGACAACTGATCCGGACAGGTATCGTGTAGAAGTCACCTCCCCCTTGGGAACCTCCGATCACTGTCTGGTGAAATCTGTGTTTACATATACCCCACCAGCTTTCGAACCTCTTGGTGTTAGGCGAGTATGGAAATACAAGTCAGCAGATTGGGATGAGATGCGACACTTTTTTGCGTCTTATCCTTGGCGGCAGGTCTGCTTCTCTTCTTTGGATCCGTCGAGTTGTGCGGATGCTATAACCGATGTGGTGCATCAGGCAATGGAGTATTTTATTCCTTTTGCTGACGTACCCATCGGTGGCAAAGCTCGCCCATGGTTTAATGCCGAATGTGGTCATGCTCAAGACCGAAAACATTCGGCATATCTCATTTGGGCTGATGCTCGAACCCGCAAAACTCCGGATGTAAGTTTGAAGAAGAGAGCCTTTAACCAAGCTGCCAAGTCCTACAAGAAGGCATTGCGGAAGGCTCGTCTTGATCGGATCGTTAAGAATGGCGAAAAGCTCTCTGTCAGACCAACTGGCAGTCGAGCTTTCTGGTCTCTTGCCAAAGCGATCGAGTCGAACTTCTGCCAACCCTCACTGCCTGCTCTGCTGAAGCCTGATGGATCCCTGGCCCACACTGCAACAGAGAAAGCGAATGTATTTGCCTCTCTGTTTGCTGAGAATTCGCATCTAGACACTGGCAATGCTTCTCCAGCACATCTTCCTCACTGCGGTATTTCGATGCCTGAAATCCGCATCACTAACAAAGAGGTATGGAGAACATTGTGTCGTTTAGATGTGAATAAAGCCAGTGGTCCTGATGGTATACCAGCCATTCTGCTCAAGACATGCGCAGCTGAGTTGTCTCCTATACTGACACGTCTGTATCGCCTCTCTTTCATGACTGGAATAGTGCCGAAATCCTGGAAGCTTGCTAATGTGCAACCCGTGCCCAAAAAAGGCAGCCGTGCCGACCCTGTCAATTACAGACCGATTTCAATCACCTCCATACTCTGTAAGATTATGGAGCGTGTATTGAACTCGCGCCTACTAGCATACCTAGAAGGTAACGATCTCCTCAGTGACCGACAGTACGGGTTTCGCCGTAATAGGTCTACTGGGGACCTCCTAGTGTATGCTACTCACATTTTAGGCGAGGCCATCGAGAAGAACGGAGAAGCGATCGCCGTCTCTCTGGACGTCTCGAGGGCATTTGACAGGGTCTGGCATGCGAGCCTTATATGCAAGCTTTCAGCGTACGGTATATCTCCTGGTCTGATCGGCTGGGTAACGGACTTTCTGAGCCACAGATCTCTCCGAGTAGTTGTCGACGGGTGTTCCTCGGAACCCTTGACAATAAATGCCGGAGTGCCTCAGGGGTCCGTTCTTTCTGCAACTCTGTTTTTGCTGCACATTAATGATCTGTTGAAGCCCGGTATCTATGGGTATGCAGACGACAGCACAGTTGTAGAAAGATATCTGCCGAGTACTCGGGCTAGTCGAGATCAAGTACAGTCTGAAAGAGAAGCCATGGTGCAACGTTTGAATGACAAACTTCAGGCAGTCTCCGCATGGAGCAATGCCAATCTTGTCGAGTTCAACGCCACCAAAACGCAGACGTGTTTATTCACCTCCAAAAGGAGCCCTTTCACCTTGGCTCCTACTTTCCAGAATGTATCCTTGGAATACAGTGACCGGCTTCAGTTGTTAGGCTTAGAGATTTCCTCGAACCTCAACTTTGGTCGGTTCATTGAGTCCAGAGCAAGAGCAGCAGCAGCAAAGCTTGCCGTTCTTGCGAAGGTTCGGCAGTACTTTACACCGGGACAGCTTCTTGTTTTATACAAAGCACAGATCCGGTCGTGTGTAGAGTACAGTGGACACATATTTGCTGGTGCCGCAAAGTCTCATCTTGCGGTTCTGGACTCAATTGAGAGGCGAGCAAAAAGGCTTATAGGCGATCCCGAATTGGTCGAAGCCGACCTCCAAAGCCTTGAACACAGGCGTAAAATTGCTAGCCTCTCAGTATTCTATAGGATACATTTTGGTGAGTGTGCGCAGGAATTACACGAGTTAATTCCCCCGTCCCCCTTCCATCACCGGACGTCCCGACGCACGGCAGGTATCCATCCTTTTGTTGTGGACATTCCACCTGTCCGAACGAAGCGCTTTGCTTCCTCATTTTTAGTGCGTACAGCAAAGGACTGGAACAATTTGCCTGCGTCGGTATTTCCGGCCAAATATAATGTGGGTGTCTTTAAGAGAAGAGTGAATAGGTTGCTAGGGCAATGCGACTTACCATCTAAGACTACATTCCACTTACCATCAGGTGGAATGTAGTCAAGCATTGCCCTACATCATATAAAAAAAAAAAAAAAAAAAAAAAATACTTGTTTTTATATATTAGTGAAGATCATTCATCTCTTTTCTTATGATATTTTTCTTATGTAACTTCGGAATGCTGTTCGTCTCTCGAACGGTCAATCATTTCATCGTTACCATACATAACAATTTCACCAAGAGATTTTTATCTATACAGTGTACATACATACAGTTACTTTGTGAAAATATATTTTCTACTAAATATTAACACTGTGTATATTAATACACACACATATATGTCTACTGGGTTAATTGTAATTAATGGGCCATATATGTGTAACTCATAAAATTCTGCATGGAAAGTTTTTATTAAAAATCAATCTTTGCTCATTATTTTTAGTTATCGTTTACATACTTATTATATACATACTGTTTTTGTATATAATAATAACTTATTATAGTGAAATTATAGTTTTTTTAAAGTCTTATAAGACTTATAGAAATATTTCATGATAATTCAAGAAGAATAGTGATAATTTTATGAAATATTACTATAAATAATATATTATATCTATGGAATAAATTACTGATACTTGTAGTTCATGTCTAATGAGTGTAAATGTATGGAAGATTAAACGCTCTATATAATAGAATTCAACGCGCACACGAATGTTACCCATACGCTACCATATTGATAATATTATATTCTAGTAAAATAAATTTAATACGTTAATTGCTAATTTATTTGTTAAATAAAGTAGCTTTTGCTTTTAGTTTTTTTGTTACTAAGAATAGTTTTTTAAATGTTACTTGTATTATATTCGCATTAAAGACAAAATTATAAATTCTTGTTCGTAAACTTGAATTTATTTTATATTTTTATTAAATGAATTAAATATTCGTATATAAATTGCTTCTAGTTAGATATACCTGTTAAAATATTCATTGTCTTTCTTTATAATAATAATAATTTATTCGATAATATATGACAAATCGATTATAAATACATTTTTGAGGAAATCAAAATTTATATTACACAGTGAGGTTACGTAAATATGCTTAATTCCAAGTCGCACATAACGTAAGGTCGTAGAAAGTGAATCGGCTTGTGTGCAGTGGGAATCGTCAAAAATCCGCCATCTTACCAGTCTGTAGCGAGAAGCCCAGCTGAGCTGTCGTCTGTCAGCTGATTGGTTGTTATTTTTTTTTAATTTTTGTCTTTCGGTGCGTGCGAATACTGACAGTGTTATAAGTGACATAATCTTTTTGCGCGATGTTGTGAATGTGGTTTTGTGTTTTAAGACTTTGAAAAGGATTATTTTTTATTTTCATGGTAATAAAAGATGGGAAATATTGATAGAAGAAAGACCTCATTTTTGAAAATGGTAAGAAGTTATATTAGAACTTATTTTAATAAAATATGTTTTGCTGTGGCAACTGAAACTCTATGAACCAATCTAGTACGACTACATTTACATAATTGAGATCTTATAAAACTTAACCAGACACTATAACAACAACAAACATACATATAAAAACAACAAATATACAATATAGGCAACTTTTAATTATATAACCAACAAATTATAATAAAATAATGATTAACATATTAACAGGTGGCAGACGTAACACTAGTATCATAACTTTTACCGAAATATATGTATCGTTTGCGATTGAGTAACAAACAAGTATCTAATCAAATAATAATTGACTCGAGTTTCTCTTCATTAGTTGAGATTTCCCTATTGCGCGCCCAATTTAAAAAGTTTCCAATATTTCATTGAATATATCCTTTGCCGTCAAGGAAGTGACGGTTCTAGTTAAAAAAAATAAACGTCTCTGGTCTTTCAAAATGGCCTCTCTTTATTTAAAACAACTTATTTTATTTGTAATTTATTTTAAAATTATCAAATATTGTTTTGTTTTTAATCTATAAAGTTTTTATAATTGTACATCGATTATATACAGGCGCGATGACAAGTTTACATTGAAAAATGTTTGCGTGTTACAAAAATAGACAAGCAAAGAACTATTAAATTGTATTCATGATATTTTTTCTATCAGTAAGGAACATTATAAATTTCCTAAATCGACATTAGAATTAAATTAATAATTATTAATTATTTAATTAGATTAGATTAGATTAATTAATTGAATTGATTGATTGGATATATCATTAAAATGTACTTTAACTTTGTTATAAAATTGTTGAAAAGTTAATAATAACTGCTTTTATACTTGATGGACACTTTTAGGTCGTAGGTATACGTTAGAAATTTACGACAGGTTAAATTTATATATGTATTCTATATAACATTATCACACACATTTACACTACATTTCAACACTAGTATAAAATTATTCTGAATTCTTTATCGTATGACAATAATTAGTATTTCTATGTGTGTGTGAGTATAAATGTTTTTGTATGTTGAATGTATATTCGTATCCGTAAATTATACATTTATATTGAAAAGTGTATAAATAATAAAACTCACATCTATCAATATCCTGTTAAAGTATTTACCTGTTTGATTATTTAAATTAATCTTTATTTATTATTTAATATGAATTTACTGTTTATAATACAATTTAGTTACTTATGCTTCCGGTTACGCTTTTAAAGAAATAAAAGCTAACAACTTTGACCAAAAAGTTGAGTTTATACTTAAATGAATAAAAACAATTTTAATTTACAATCATTTTATTTCAAAAATTAAAAACAATCAAGTATTTGCGTAACCAGAAGAGACGGAATGTATCGAGTGGGGAATGTGCGCAGGCGCATGAACAAGGACACTCAGCTACTATTGCTTATACCATATGATATAGGTAATATTTGACAATTTTATATATATATTTATATCTTTTTACATCTGTAAATAATTGTATTTTTTTTAAAGTATACACTATTTTTAAATATACATAAATTAAACACAAAATTTTATATTTTTTAATAATATTCAATACAATTTATTATTAATTATATAAAATGTATGTAAATTTTCAGTTTTTGTCCTTTTCAAAACAATTACAGCCTGAAAACAATATTAATTAAGACACAAGGTAGCAATTTCAATCGTCATAAATAACTAATTTATGACTTTTTTGGTCTGTTTAATAAGCTTTAAATTATATTAATACCAAATAAAATGTTGAAATCCAAAGTGTTTTAATTTTTAAAATGTCTTCTCTATATACAATAAATAAGTTTATAGTATTCCTATTGTATTTAGATATAATAATTAATAACTATGTAAGTATACAAAGAAAGCAATGATTAATTTAAAAAAACTTTCACTAATTAAGAAGAAAACGTTTATCTTTCTGTTTTTATTTTTTGGACGCTCGCGGCGTTTTAGAAGATTAATAAAGAAAGCTCAACACAATGCATTATAAGTGAGATTATACGAAATAGTCTTCTAAGTAAGTTGGATATAAAAGTGAATGGAACATGAAATTATAGAACGTAATTGAGTAAATTATATGTCAAAGTGGATGCTCTAATTTCATTAGTCATAGCGTCATAGAGTTCTTATACCCTACTCTATGTACGGAAGTCAGTATAAAATTTGTCCATCTAAAGAAAGAGACACCCAATGAGGCTATCTATCTCTCTTTCTTTCTTGCATGTGATTAGACAAAAATAAGTATTGGTCTGTCATCTTGCCTCTTTTGTTATTTGTCAGCCATGGACACTCACAGGCTTCTCTATGCATACAAGTCTAAACTAACAGCTACTTAAAAATCGTGTCAAATGGAATGGAACTTTCTAGAAGGGCTTCCTTGACTGCGACTAATTTGGCTTGGAATTACCTTTCGTAATTCTAGGAGTATAAGCCATAAAGTTATTAAATTTAAGAGTGGCATAAAGACATGATCATTATTTAAGATATACTTGAGAAGTGGATGACCTATGTAAATCACTTGCTTATATTTTTCAATATGTTCGAAATAATAAAACAGTTAATAAACATTGTGAGAAAATAAAATAGTAATTTAAATAAAACTTTTTTATCGACATTTTATAGAAGACGACAAACAATCTTCGTAAACATAATAGTTACAACTTACAAATATCAGATTCAGACATTTAAGATTTTTTGAGATAGTTTTAAATTTTAAATTTGTAAAACAATGAGCATTTTAATGTTTTTAGTGATATCTTTGAAATTATAGATGTTATAGAAAGGTATAAGCTTCAATGGTGCGGTCATTTTCAATGTCAACTAGTACTATCTGGTAAGGAATTCGCGGTGACGAGGCGAGCCGGGCTCAAACTAGTCGAATTAAATTAAAATTTGTAGATGACAAAGGTTATCAGGTTTTTATAAGTCCTTTCTGATTATAGGTTTTGAAATTGGGTGATTATGAGTATAAATTATTAATTAATTTCATGTAAGCTTAAATTATCCTTGTGTAAATTAAATAATGTTTTTAAATATATTTAATTCACAAGTTATTTTCATTCTGACCTTCGACATAATCAGTTATATCGATTCCATACTGACGTGAAGTTTGTATTTAAGTTGAAACTTGAAATCGATTCAGGAAATAAGTAAGTATATCTTGATGTATACGATGAGGATGACTTTGAGAATGAATTACAATAAGTTTATCGACCGTTTGAGAAATTCAAAAAGGACAAGGATAATGTTAAAATGCCAACAAGATGGCAGCCTTCCTGCCATGTTTATCGTATCTTGAAGCAAAGAATAAATATTAATAAATGTATATTTACTTTATTCTGTTAAAATAAGAAAAATGTTATATTAATGTCGTATATAACATGTTGTAATTTAAGAATATATATACCTTACTTATATTAAAAAAGAATAACATTCATTCAAAATATTTCTTTATTCTGTTGGGATAAGAAAAAAAATGCCAGTAAATGTTATTTGAAATATGTATATTTATTTATTAACAATATCATTAAATCAAATTATTTCCACTCTTTCCTTTGGTGGAAATAGATAATAATGTTCCATAACAAGAATGTAACGAATGGTTCACTTGTAAACTCATACCGCTTTCTAAGCAAGCTGACCATTCACGCAATTATTTACACCCGCCATTACGTTCGGACTATAGACAAAATATTTGACACACTTAAAAAATACCATATCTAATATTTATTAATAAATTTGTATTTTCTTTGTTAAGTAATATTTAAGGTTACTCAATGTGGTTGCATACCCGCTATTGTTATATAAGTAAGTTAGTTATTTTAAGAATATATTTAGACGTGCAAAATAAAACTGTCAATGAAAACCAGAGACAAATAATACTTTGTTTTTATATATTTTAAAGCTAGTTAAAAGCTGTCTGTGTGTTTTCTTAACAATGGAGAACGTTAGCGAGCCTTGAATAGATATCTGATTGTCAGAGCGGATGTGATGCACAGATTATGAAAACTGAACAAATATATATATATTCTTAATTGACATCAGTATCAAATAGTAATCAGTGCGATTTATTTTAATTTTGTTTATTAAATATAAGATGTTATTTCTAATTTTCGTAACTGATAATATATAATAATAACTTCTTTTTTATTATTATTAATATGAACTAAACTTTTTTTTTTTCATTTTAAATGTCATGGAAAATCGATAAAAACCAATCGGTAATTAAACAAAATAATAATAATAGTTAATTTTATCATATCTAAAGATTAATAAGATTATATCTGCAATAGGTTGGTACTACATGGGAACTTATGGAAGATTTTCTGAGTGCCATTGAGATGGACCTCCAAATGCAGGGTCAGAACAGTTTAATTTAAATAAGCGTCTTAATAATATGGTGTCGGAGTTATCAAAGATAAAACAATTTTATACTAACTAGTGATTTGCCCCGGCTTCACGTGTTTGCACTTAACTAAAATAATGAATTAAAATTGCACATTGCAATTGATTTACAAATATACCAAGAAAAAAAACAGACAAATCTGCTTTTATTAAGTGATTTTTTATACCCGGTAAATTGTTATGGTCTATATCGATACTAAATTTGTTTTATATATGTGTGTATTAACTCAGATTAACAGTTATATATATTTGAAATAATAGAACAAGAAAAAACCGACTAAACGACCCATAATGAATTTCTGCGTAAAATTTTACGTATCTCAAATATGTTGGCATTTTTACATAACAGACTGTTAAATATTTGGATTCGACCAAATGATATAATGTTTGTTTTTTGGTAATATTTAAGAACTTAAGTAAGTAATTAAAACTGAGTTAAGTACCTATGTCATAACTTGGCATTACGAATGATGAAATAAATATTTATTAAATAATACTACTCATTTGTTATCTATGAAAAGAGGAAATAAATAATAAAAATCGATATGTAAGCTTAAAATTATATATTTTATTTTTTGATAACTAGAATCTGATGCATAATAGCGTTATTAAAAATATTATTACCACTCCTGTTTTAGTCTATGACTACTTATTAAATAAAAAAAAAAACAAAATACCAACTTCGAACATTAAATTATCTAAAAATACATGAATGATACAAAAAAGAATAAATAAAAAGAATTATGAATTATGTGTAAAAGTTCAAATACTTTCAATCGTAACATTTAACGAGTTTCATTATTCAATGATTGCGATATCAACCGCACTCGAGGTTACCTGCACTCAGTAACCGATACAACTGGGTTACTGTTATGATACTTGGTTATGAGGAAGTTATCTAGAAATAACTTAATTTATTGTTACATTTATCTTTTATTTTTTAATATTATCCTATTTATAATCAGACGTTCCCTTTTTATATATCGACGGTCCAGAGCTACTCGCTACCGTTACTAAGCGTTATTTTTAAAAAGTTAAAGTAGGGTTCGAAGTTTTTAATAAGAAAAACATAAAAAAAAATACTGCACATATTTTTACACAATGGATATTGTATTGCCGAAGCTACTTTCTATAGTATTTTATATACCTAATATTACATTTAATTTTTTAAAAAAGTGTCGCGAAACCAAAAAACTTAATATGTATAGCTCTATTTCGCTAAAAATGTCGCTCGGTTGATGGTGCTATGATTGTTATTTACAGCAGGACTTTATATAAGGTCCCTTATAACTAAGGATAAGTGTATTTATTAAACACGGATTGAAAACAGTAAGTGAAGAGGTCAAGTCGGTATATTACAAAGTACAAAGGACTAAGAAAAAAATTTTTTCTATATATATCAAATAATGCAGAAAACTAGATTAGTCTATAATTATATAATAGAAATGTAAAAACTTAATTAAATCAATAGTTTATTACTTAGGTGAAAGGGGGAAAAGAAGTCACTGAACAAATAGGTAGTACTAATATAACAGAAGCTGGTTACTTTTTCTTTTTATCAATAGAAAAAAAAATATCGCATTACATACTTTATGATATTCTGTAATGGCCGTCAATGTCAAATAGAGTTGCATAAGAAATCTCTCTTTGAAATTATAACGAAAGTAATTTGCAGTGTTATTATATTATGCTGCGTATAATAAAACTATATTATATAACTATAGTTTAATTAGAATTTCTTATTTAATTTTAATTTTTAACGCAAGGGGTAGTTAATATTTAGGTACTAAATATCTGTAAAAATGATGAATTAGAATGGGTTCAGAATTAGTCGGGCAATTTCGGAAAAATGTATGCGAGTAGTATAACCAAGTAAGCATATAAAAAGGTCTTTTTTATGTTTTAATTTATATTATATATAATCTAATAAACATACAAGACGTTTAACTCGCGTAAATTATAAATATTTTTTTTATATTTCGTGTTTAAAGAATCACGTTATATAGGTATTTGATAGTTTTATTAAAATGTCTATCACTTGTCACGTTAATGGTATCTTGAAAATGAAGATATTTTACAGAATATTATATTAATTAATACAATATAACATTATCAAATTCTATGACCTTGAATGAGTCAAATAGTGTAGAATAATGAATTGTTAGATTTCTTGTTGATTTGCTCTTCTATCTTTTATGAGTTGGTAGGTTTGGTAAATTAGTTTCATAGATTTAATAGTCATTCCACTCTTTATAAATAAAGAAAATCATATTTGTTATTAGTTCCGTGATACAGCGTTTTTTTGTAATCATTTTTTATCATTAAATTATGAAAATGCCTTGACATTTTATGATGTTATTATAATATCTAATTTATTAGTAATTAAGAAAATATATATATTTGTAGATTAATTAAATTAGAATATAGTTTACGCCAATTTCGTCAATAATATAGTTGTTGACCCCGTTATAAGATATATACGAATCAATCTGTCAATATTGAGTAAATATTACATAACCTTGAAATTTTATTATAATTTAATTAATTCATTAACAAAATTAGTATAAAAATCGTCATAAATCTAATACTCTATCATAATTAATATAATTTCTCGAGTCTTGCCCCTACTTTAATAGTTCCCGTAGTGATTTCTCTTAATATTACTGCGCACATTTGATCCTGAGATATTTATCGAAAGCTGTTTGGTGAGGGGCTGGTGAGGCTAGTGAGGCGGGTTGACGTGCAGTCGCAGGTCATGGCAACCTGGCGTACGAGCACTTTCCAGGTCAATAAGATTTATACTCTATGGATTTCTCTCAGTTAAAACTTAAATTAAATTACTATATTTTTACTAAAAACTGTATATAAGGCTAAGTTACTAGGTATATATACAAATGTTAATTATTTTATGCGTACACAGTATATGTGCACATGGCACATGTTTTTATATAATCTGTGTTGTAAACATTGCTTTACCATAAACTACAAAATAGGTTTCAATAAATTACTTCACAAGTTACCTCATACTGTTCGACTAATCTGTAAAATAATTAAGTAATTGAATATACAATATTAAACAGGTTGAGAGATTTCGCATTTTTTACGATATATTAATTACGGGATTTACTTTGTTTAATCTTGCAATGAGTACCGATAACTTAATCTAATTAAAAACAAATATATCGTAAATCTAATAGTTTATAAATTGAATAACCAGTCAGTTAAGAATACTTTTCGAATATCTAGAACGTGAATAGGCAAAGTAAGATATAATATAATATAAACTAAAGAGTTTTAAGTTTAAAACCAAAACCCGACAATTTAAAACCGTTCTGAAAAGATTAAATCAAAAAAAAAAAAAAATTGAATACTAAATATATATACCTACAAAGTAATCAATATGTATCAAATTATTTCTACATTTTAATTTAATACATACACTAAGTGATATTCCGAAAAAGACCTTGTCCTAAGGTATACCTACTCATTGAGTTATTAATTTATTATATATAATGTCCCTTACTACTTCACTGCCTTCACCTGACAGCTCTATCAAAGTGCATATTCTATGTCATTAAAGTCAGAAACTTGTAATTTGTAGTTTAAGTTTAAGAACGTAAACACTAAGATTAATTTTCATCTCATGGTTTATCTCTTCAGAGTTTCATAGCATGGTAAAAGTTTATATAGAACACCGTCATTTTGATGTCAGAAACATGACATAGTTATTTTACTATCATATCGCTTTGTGTCGTAAAAAATTTTAATCTCGGAATTACAAAAAAATATATTTTTTTGTCCTCGGCAGTTTTGAATTAATAAGTTAATAAGTTTTGAATCGGGAGCAAAAACTTTGATTAACTATTTTTATTATAACACACGCTAAATTTAAAAAAATATATAACAATGTTATAATAATTTAGACTTTGTAACAGAAATATAATGCAATATATTACAATTCAGACTGTATGCATCACATTAGACGTTTGAAAGCTAGTGATGGAATTCTAAAGGCTAGAAATCGCTAATGTATCGATGTCGCAAAAATTGGTTGTAAAAGTGAAAGAATAATACACCTAGTACTCAACACACGTTGCACTTTCCCGTATGAAGTCACTGATAACTTTTATATATCTTATCTGTATTCTGTTCAATCGCGGTAAAAGTGTTTACATATTTGTTCGTACAGGTTCATTGACCTTTGTAAATAATTTTAACAATGCTATCCGTTGATCATGGTTTTAATTCGACGATCGACGACTTACTGTCAGAACGGCTTGCTTTTGAATTGACAAATTTATTCCGGACCTGTGTTTTATTTTTTTTGTTTGACAGGTAATGGTTGAAGCCGTATAATATTTTTATTCTAATTTATGTATAATAAACCATTAACACCAAGCTATATATAGTTTATTTCTAAGATGATTATAAGCTTCATTTCTCGAATTTAGTTTCCATAATATATAGTAGAGCGAGGTTCCCACGGTCTCTTCTAGTAACTCTGTTTTCCCTTCACCAAAGTTGTCTCAGATTCGTAGATATTAAACCAGTAGATTCAGAATACCTAATACCTGTTAAACCTGTATCATATAAAATTAATTAAGAAATACATATTTATTTTTTTATATTTGGCATATTTATACTTATAACATTAATACTTTGTACATATATTAGTAAAAGTTCTTCATACCATATTAATAGTTATTTTAAGTAAAAGAAGATTACAACAGGAATTTGTTATGCTTTATGGTTCCTAACAACTTTTAATACATGCGGAACACGTAGCAGACTAGCAGCCATAGATTATAGACCTTTCTACGTCTTTGAAATACCACAATGAATATTCTTTATATTGATAGATCTATCTTTTATCAAGCATCTGCCAGTAATGTGTTATAAACTAGTCTTTACAGACTGAAAAGTCGCCTCAACCAAAGTAATCTGTTAGTTTTTATATCTAAACCTAAAAAATTAAACTAAACTAAACTTTAAACCTAAAAAAGATGAAATTAGGAATTTAATACAATTATATTGAATAGATTTTTAATACCTTATAAAGGAATGGACATCTTTTAAAATAAAGATCTGAAGTATAAAAGATTGTACGAAATGAACATTTAAATAAGTTATTCTGATAATAGATGTGACATTTATACTCTAAATGTTCTACCAAATAAGGTTATACTAAATTCCCAAGACATTCGAAGTATTTGAATCATAGTGTATATGGAGTATGACGTGTACTGCGCGGGCGCAACCGGTCGTACTGGGGTGAGAGGACAAGCACGACTTTGACTTTTAACTACGATGTTTAGACAAGTTTCAATAATGATTGACACATCTGTCTATGATTTTTTAAAATTTTAACTGTCATCGTAAATGTAGTTTTGAAAATATTATTATTATCATTTATTCATTAATCTAGGTTTTAGGCATTAATCTAGTTTACTTAATTTATTTATTAAATTTGAATGTTATGATATAGAAAAAGATGTTTTAGATGTTTTAAAATGAACATGTATTTTTAAAGACTGTCTATATATGTTGTTCTCTCATTATTACACAGACATGTGACCTTTGACAAGGTCCTATGCGGAATGTTACTTAAGTGTGAACTTTGACATTTTCAGAACAGGTCGATCGCGGAAAAGATGTGCGGTCGTGATGTGGTTCATAAAATATTAAAATATTTAAATATCTAGACATTGTCTAGGTTATAATTTAGGATTCCAATTAATTACCTACCTTTATAACCTCAGTTCGTTATCAAGTTCAAAGTCCACCGGTAGTGTGCTTAAGGGCTTTAAGGGCTGAAGGACTTCAAATATTGTTTTTATTGATTTATATTATTAAATGTTTTGATAATGTCTGTAAACCGTGACGAGGGAATCTTTTTTTCAATCATTTAAATAATAAATTTACCAAATAAATTATTAACGCGGTTCGCTTCTTGTGGTATTTGGTTGACTGACCTCAAATCACTGAGTGACAAATCTGAAAATGTTATATAAAAGTTATTATATCTTTGTATACTATTATATAGGTATGAGAACTATATAAATACATACATACATAAGTATATAAATACACATATATATATATATACATATATATATATATATATATATACATGTGTAAGTAAGTTCTTACACACATTTGTTATTAATAAAAGCATTAATTAAAATGTAATATATTTATAATGATGTAATTGTTGACAATACTATTGTTGATTACTTGTCAAAATACTATTATATATGTATATCTGAGTATGTTATAATATTTCTGCAATGCTGATGATAGCTTGCAATGTGTCTGCGTGTCTCAATCGGAATCTGCTCTTAGTAATATTGTGCAAATTGTAAGGTCATCTCTACGAGAAGAATATTATGAAAAATATATAGAGATAAAAGTGTAAGTTATAAAAAATCTGATGCCGATCTATATGCTGGTAATTTCTTCGCTTAGCTTTTAGTAAGTAATTAATGTTACATTTGGTGAAAAGGTATATATAAGTTAAGTTGTTCTTAATAAGGTTCATATATGAAACACTTAGCGAGACAGTGTCAGAAATGAAATTCTTGCTAACTGATTGCCACACTCGCGAACCTTCTGTTTTAACGCAATATAGATTTTTGAAGTTTAATGAAACTTGACCTTTGACCTACTGTTGAACGATTGAAAATTTTTATTCCATTTTGCATATTGTAAAGATTTTTGTATTTTGAATTGGAGGTTTATATAAACATAGACAATGTGAGAGAGAGAGAGAGAGATACTCGTAATTGTCAATGTCAAAGTTGAGGCCGGCCCCTTTCAAACCAAATGTCAAAAAAACAATATATGGTGTATAATATCGTAAAAGGTAAGTATGTATTTGTAAATGATAATATGGAATATAGATCCTTCGCAGAAGATTCCTTGAAATGAATCGTTAAGTCAGATAATACAATCTTTATCATTTGGCAACCCTACCCTACTAGTGAAATATTTGTTACTATTAGGAAAACTTTTTATACAATAAAATCAATCGAATTTAGACTGTAACAAACTGTCATGGCCTACTTTATATATTACTAGCATTAACTTTTAAATAGTATCTTATACACTTATATTTATAGTTGCTAACGTAAGTTAGAAAATAAAATTTTATTACGTTTAAGATTTAAAAAAACATCCAGAGTTCTGAACCGTTTTGACATTATGGAGAACATCCTTTTTTGATGACTAAAAAGATTTGTTGTTGACTTTCCCTACACTTATAAAGGTACCCTTTTTTGTACACCATTCTAAATTCTTATGTATTAACTTCAACATATAAATATTTATGTCATTACGTGTGTGTACCGTTTACATGACTGGCCAACATTTTGCGACACTTTTCATAATATTAATCAGATGAAGCAAAAATATATCTTATCCTTATGAAATAGGGTTGAAAATTAAACGTGATAAGAATTAAATTGAAAATTTATAAGTCCATACATTGCAATCTCTATTTTGGGAAATTTAGAGGAGAGATTTCTTATAAATTGTTTCCCAAATTTCGATATTATGAAAAAAATGCTTAGAAAATGTCAGTAGGTTATAATATCTGTAATAAAATTTCGTGATTTTTTGGTATAATTACCTACTAATAAAAATAAATAAAATATTAATAGCAGTTAGTTCCGCTTTAATAGAAACGGTTTTGATTGTGAAAAGGTTTTTATAATTCTAGCAAACCTCATCATTGTTCTTTAAATCATGTATTTCCATGCACACCATTTTGCTTCTTATTTCCTGTACAAAAGTTATAAAATCAGTAAACTGATTTTTTCTGAATTAATCGAGGTGCGTGTGAAAATATCGTTGTGAAACGCATTTTGTAACTGTTTGTATTGTTTTAGTTTATGACGTACAAGTTATTATAACACATACACACACACACACACAGACACACATCTATGTAGGTCTAGCATTTCTCGATATAAAATCTATCAATAAAAAAAAAATAACCAGCTTGACCTTCACAAGCAGGTTATTTTTTTTTTATTGAATGATGGCTATAATCTTACATAGCTTCTTTCATAATCGGAAAACAGTTTGTATTATTAGCACTTGTATCTTCACTGGACTGTGATTTAAATTTTTAACAGAGAAAATAGAAACGGAAACAATTTATTTATTCCGATAATGAAAAACCTGTTCTTTGTTTTAAATTTAAAAAATACTATTTTTAGATTTTTTACATTGTACTGTTTTTGTTAATATATCTATATGAAAACATATTAATTCTAGGCAAAGTTTAAATATTATTTTAATAAGTATTGTAGGTATATATTTTTTTGTTAAGATGAGATGTTGAAGACCTTGTTCCTTTTTTTCGGCATCTTCAGGTTTCTAATAACAGTTTTATTTTTATACTATTTAAGAACAAAATAGATTTATAAAAAAATAATAAATGTAAATTATTACACATGTTCTACTTTTCTTTCCCTACGAAATAGTTTCTATAGAAACTTTTATTAAACTTATATATTTATTTATATTTTTCTTGAAATATGTTACATGAAAAGATATGATTTCATTACCATAGGATGTCGATATAATTTTAACAATTGTCAGTCTAAAATATAATTTTTAAGAGAAATGAAAAAAAAAAATAAAGAAACAAAAAAAAAAAAAAAAAGGTTTTAACATCTGTAACTACGGTACAAAAAGTGTCAATATCAACCTAAAACATTCGTCCTAAGAATTTAAATATCGTGTCAAAGTAAAACAGTAATAACGTGTTTTGCGTAGTAACGTCTATTTAATATCACCCCTGACCAGATTAGATTGACCTTCGACCATTTATTTTATGCGCATACGCATATTGCCATTTGTATTTTCGTTACCAGAAATAAAGTGTTTGACTGGTTTTTTTAATGTTTTTTATTTATTTAAATATTGTATGTTGTATCAGTTGTCTCCCAGCGATTTCGACGGTTTATAAAAAATGTTTTCTTTACAAAATCTTACATTTTATAAAAATATATTCATGCCCTATTCAAATTTTTTAGGTGTAAAATTTATCCTTTTTCAAATTATGAAATAGATATCTATGTAAATTTTGTCATATTAATTTTAGTTTCTAAGTTTTCATAATTACTTAGTCAGTGAGTCTGAATGATTATTGACTTTTATATGTATATAAAATAAACAGCAGTTTCATATAATAATTAATTTTCAAAACAACTTATTTAGTAAAATACCTAAAAATATAATAAAATATTTTCTATTAATTGCGTCTAATAAATCTTTACTACAGTAAATTTCGTAAAACCAAAAAATGGTAAACAAAAATACATAATTCCGGTAACATCGAAAGTGAGAGTCGCTGAAGATACCGGAACAACAGGTGTGGTATCAGTTCTTAACGAAAACGAATACACGAACATGACGATTACGAAATACTAACAAATTATGCGTAACTAAGGGGCTTCTTTAACAAGTTCAATATGGAATATAAAATCTTAAATACATGTTTGAAAATATTTATGTATAAATATAACTATACACGTATAGTCATGTTAATCTTATTAATTTAATAAATATATCACGACTCGTCTCGGTGAATTAATCATTCTATATTTGCTCGTCTTTATCAGGACGGGGCACGGTAGTTCAATCGGTAGAGCGACGGGACCGTTTGCCAGAGGTCGCGGAGTTGAATCCCGTATCGTTTTATTTTTCATTCCATAGTTATTTAAATCTTAAATCTTATCTTTATTAATTAATATATTGTGTATAAAAAATACACAATATATTATTTTATCAATTTTATTTGCCTTTAATAAAATAACTCAAGGTTTAATTTTAACTATCACCAGCACTGGAATGTGGTTTCACATACTCTTTCTTATTTTTTATATATTTTGTCAAAACAAGAGATATCATTTTACAATATTTTAATATTATAACATCCGCATTACAATAATATTTGTAATATCTAGGTATTGCTAGTACCTAGGTATTGCTAGTATCTAGGTAGTGCTAGTGCACTAGGTCACAGATCTAAATGAAGTCTATATTGTAACGAGACCTCAGCGACAAGGTCGTGTTGATATAAACTAGTTCACAATCACATTTATATGTATATTATATACTATATTTATGGATATTTGTATAGCTGATTAAGAAAAAAGAAAAAAAAAGAAAAATAGAAAAAGTAATAAATAAGATTTAAACAGATTTATTGGTTAATTCTCGATATACCAACATTTGAAATATTATCCAACAATTCAATTTCTTAGAATTTAATTATTGATTTTAGGTTTTTTATAGACATTCTATTTTTCTCCCCTTAAAAAGACAATAAAGAGAAAAAACATATATTTAAATAGAATCTCTATGTTCTTAATGGCGTGCATTGTACAAAGGTCGATTCTAAACCCTGATTATTAGAGCGATGCTGATAAGAAGGAGTAAGTTTCGATGTCGAAGCCAGTAAGGCTAACTACTTATGTTATTAAGAATAATTAATAAAAAAAATATTACTAACAATACTAAATTAAATAATGACAAACGTTTTCTCAAAAGTATTATATATTATTATCGTTAAATATTATTTACGTAGCTTTATATAATATCTTAGTTTAAAAATTTAATAAAAAATTTAGCGCGACACCGTTGACGTAATTTTGACCTTTGACAACCTTTCAAGATTGGTAATAACCTTACGTAAGTCATTTGGTAATAGATGTGTGTGTAAAAATAATGTATATATAGTTTTTATTATTTATTTTATAACCAAATAAAATTGAATAATTATCTAACGAATGTTAAAATAGATAACAGTAACCACGCGTGAAGACTAGAGACTGTAGTATGTAGAGCGCGATGTCGACACGAGATTTGCACATCCGCGGTGCGCCTGCGCATGCAGGCCATTGATCTCGAATTAAACATTTTTTATAATTATACTATATTAGGCAATTACTAGAGAATGTGAAAACACATTTATTTGTTACAATATTAATCTAATATAATGTTTTTTTAAATATTTTAATGTCTGCTATGATGTAATACAAACTGTCACATAAATTATAATATCATAATGTATTAATGAAAATATATTCAGGAAGGAAATAGAGAAAACCCAGAAGATATGGTAATAGATGATAATTAATATTTTATGTAATACTTATTGAAGCTATCTTCTCATTTCTTTACGCGTGTATCTTCTAGGAAATGTTAGTTGGTCATTACCATATTGACTATAAAATTGATTTCATTTATATCGATCGTCTATGTTTTCTAAGATATATAATTACTGTATATGAGAATATAATATGATACTATAAGATATTAATTATGGATTGAAATCTGATTTAAATGTTATTATTATATCAAGGGATTTAACTTAACTTTCCTATAGTTTTTAAATACATAATATATAATCATGTTTTTTATTTAATGTTTCGTATATGATGTTTTGTCTTTATTATTACAAATATATTGATATAGAGTATAGACTATGCTTTGATACACGTAATCAAGATTGGTAATATATATATATACATATATACATTCAAAGTTATTATAATAAATGGAACTGTAAGTCTGTTTCCGTAAACTTTTCAAACAGTTGTAGAAAAACAAAATCTGTAGGCTATATTATTATTATGATAAATCCACTCGTGCGTAAGAAAGAAAGTCACACTTTCCTAATGTTAAGTATTTACGCTAATCCAGGATTGAGTATTGGCGTCTGTATGTCGATTGCGTAACATACCGGTTTTCAAGCTCAGTAAATTCCGATCTCCTTAAATGTTGAATTAGTTTTTATAAACATTTCAATACATTCCTTTCCTGGATACTTGAGAACTAATTACCTTTTTACATAACATTTTGATGTTTCAGCTTTGAACATGTTTCTTTGGCCTAATTATTATCTTTACAGCATCCATCTTTTAAAGTAAATTTTATATTTAGCATAATAAACATATTTAAATCATAGATGCCGGCACTAATTTAAAGTATTACCGCCCCGTTGGTCGAGTGGTTAGCGCAGACGCCTATCGTGTTACGGCGCAATGGCTCGGGTTCGATTCCCGGTAGAGCACAGGCATTTACGTGATGAGCATAGATGTCTGTGTTAGTAGGTTTGGTCGTTTATTAAATATATTCTCAGTATTTATATGTGTATTTCTATGTACTTGTATCGCTGTCTAACACCCTTAACACATGCAAATAATTTGCTTACTTAGAGGTTAGACCAATGTGTGTAATTTGTCTCGATATTATTATTATTATTATTATTCATTTAAAGTATTGAGAAATTTTGGTAACTAAACTTTGGTAACTAAACTTAGGTATTGAGCAACTATTTCAAATACTGTACCTACAGATAACTAGTTATACGAATACTATACGAATTTATATGTATAAAAGATTACTCATATTGACGAAGAAATATAGAATAATTATAGGTCCGATAACTCAATATTTTTATAACTCCAGAGTCGGAAATTAATACCAAATGATAGATCTGAGATTAACTATAAGGTCATTGCCCTCATTAAGACATAAATTAAAAGACTAAACACCTATTTGTCAGTCAATTACGAAAGCACCGGGCGTGACGTCTCCATGAGCCTGCTTCATGCGTGACAGATAGAAATAGAAGCTCTTCCGTTTATTATATAAATGATAGATTACTATAAACTACTTAATAAAATAAACCATTTCGTAATGTTTAAAAATATATAACCATGTAGTTAAGCGTATTCAAAATTAAATAAATATAAAATACAAAATTAACCGATTCAAGCAGGAATACGAACCCCGAACTTTGGGAAACTATTCCGTCGCTTTGCTAACTGAGCTACCCTACCAAACCGAACATTCATATAAGGATGTAAATATTTAAAATGCAGAAACATACTACTATGAGTTGTATTTAAATTTCTTACAATAACACCAGCTCTTGGCCAGCGGTTTGTATATTGATAATAATCCAAGACTATAAAAAAATGTTTTTCCATAAACGCACTTTAAATATAATTATTTATAAATTCAAGTTACCAGACAAACATATAAGTCAGTTTCTCCTTTTATGTATATATAACATTTCCATACTAGTTTATTAAACATAAATAGTGTGATGTAAACCGATTTTCTGTAATTCTAAGTTATTTAAGTAATTAAGAAAGTTTATCCCAAACAGGGAAGTACTATATGTGGATAAATTATACAGTTAGCGCCAAATCAGCGTGTACCAGTAGGTTATGTATTATCTAAGTGTTTTAGTTGTTACGGAAATTTACGTCACTATTACGTTACGTTTGAACTACAAACATGTGCTAATAATTAATAACACTGTTATCCTGAAAATGTAATATCAATTATTAAATCACGTATATACCAAGTATTTTTTTTAATTGAAATTAATATAGAATAAAAAATAAACCCATACTTGAAGTTGGATCCGCGACTTCTTGAGAACCATGTCGTATATTTAATAAAATTAAAATAAACTTAACATGGCTATACATGTTTATATTTTCAAACATAATTTTTTATTCCTTATTTCTTCATATTTCTAAGTGAACTCATTTTTTTATTCAAATATAACTAGTATATATTTAACAGTTTTAGGTCATTGAACTCTCAATTAAGATATTTATAGCAGTATGCAATTATGTACCTGTATTAAAATAGGTGTAAATACCACATTTTAATATTATAAATAATAACATAACATCAAGATGGAGGTGTCAACATAACATCAATATTCACAAGTGGTACAACAGTCACAAATTGTCAAAGTAACTGTACCGTCTTTTAGGACAATGGGAGCGTCTATTTTTGTATTGAGTGAATGGGAACTAGATACGTGTTGAACGGGATCGTATTGCACTTTTATCTTTATTGAATTTTAAGTGAATGTGTGAATGGGAACAATGAATGGTATTGAAATTTAGATAGGATATTACATTAAAATTATATTGTAGTGTAAGTTAGTATAAACTTGTATATTTATTACTTTTTAACCGACTTCAACGAGGACGGGGTTCTCAATTCGGCCGGTATATATATTTTTTATTATTTTTATTTATGTATGTACATTGATTTCTTCGAGGTTTCAGAACCGATTTACTTAATTATTTTTTTGTTTGATGCAGAATAGTTTCATATTGGTCCCAACAAAACTTGATTCAGGTAGGCCCATTAGTTTTTATTTTATTAGCATTTTTGTCCATGTTTTGTACTAGCTCCTTCAAAAGGAAATCAAAACGTGCTGTGACTAATGACATCTGTTGTATTGGATACATTAATTTCTTACAGACTGTACATAATAGGTACTTCAGCATATTGATTTCTGGTGGTTATAAAATTACTCTCAGTCATTGAACGAAGTCTTTGTAAAGTCTGACGCGCTGCTGCTAGCCGGTTCTTACGTTGCTGAGCAGACTCGGTTGCTATACGGTTTCGTATCACTTCTAATCTATGATCTTCTAACCCTCTGCTCAGCCGACTCGTTCTCTAAGCGCTCGTTAATGAGACCAAGTCTATGAGTCCTCTGCTCAGCTGACTCGTTGGCCAGACGTTCATTAATAAGGCCAAGTCTATTAGCACTTTGCTCAAAATACTCATTAGCAAGACGCTTTTGGATCTTAAAGAGTCTAGAATTACGCTGTTCAAGAGTTTCTTGACGTAATCGTGATTTTTAATATGCCTTCATGGCCAACCAACGTTTTTACTAATAGGTTTGAAGTCGGTGTCACACCTTAAACAAATAATTATATTTTATCACTGAAATGAATACGAGCAAATTAATACAATGAAATGCCTACTTTAATGATTAATATACGTAAACCTATACCTATAAAAGAGAAAGTATGTATATATGTTCCGGAAAAACTCCGAAACGATTTGACCGATTTTAACCACATTTTCAGAGAATCTTTAGATTGACCCAGCGGGTAATCCTGTAACCCAGTTTGGTGCCGATCGGAGCATTTTTTATTGAACTGTCAGTGACAGTTTTTTTACCACTGATATTGTTTTTTACATCAAACTATTTAAGGTCCGTTATAACGTCATGACACTATCCATGTACAAGCTAAAAAAACGAGTAGAAGAGAATGAAATTCAGGTTGAATTATAATTATTATCGCGGTGGTTAAGTCTAAATAAGTTAATTCCTATGTTTAATATTTTTTATTATGTATTTTGAGTTGATACATATTTAAATTAATCCCGGCGTAGCGGGCTGGATATGCTACTAAACCTAAAGAAGATCAATTAAATCTTAATATTATAAAATAAAATAATTACGAAAATGTATTCAACCGAATTCCTATACTAATTGGCTTGGCACCGATTTCAAACTTATTAGTAAATGGGACATATAAATTATGGGTAGTAAATAATGAATATAAAATCTTTATTATTTTTTACTTTTTAGTTTTGAAGTCGGTTTTTTTTAACGTAGTTATTTTTTCTTATTTGTATTTTAATTTTAAAACCTTAAAAAAAAATTCTTATTTGTATTTTAATTTTATTGTCGTCGTGATATAAAAATAAAAAGTATAAACAACAATAACCCTTATTAAAAAAATCAGTATCGGCAAATGTAAAAAATTCTACGAGGTCGCCTTTCTATATGTAATGTATATTTACGAACTACGGTGGTGAGAAAAAGAAAAAAGGGTTGTCCCTTTTTTTTTTTGGTTGGAAAATGAGTTTTGATAACAAAAAAACAAGTTTTAAAGAAATTTATCTAAAAATTGGCAAATCTAAAGTATGTCACACGGGTCATTATAAATGTTTCATCATTATTTTAAAAAGTAACTTGGTGATGTAAAGGTTATTGACAAAATGTCTTGTCTTGTTTTTTACAATTACAAAACGAAATGTTATTTTTTTTAAAAGTATTTAGTATTTTTTTCTAATATAACATTTAAGTTTTTACATTAAACATACCTATAACAAAGAATTCGATTAATTATAATTGTGTCCACATATTTGAATATTAATAAAAAAAAAACAATTATTATTTTTTTTGTTACAGGACTTCACAGCATGGCTGTCTATAATGACAGCGGTAGTCACACTTGCCACGCCGGGTAAGATTTAACCTTAAAAAATTAATTCCAAATTTAAAAATGCATAAATTCTAATCCACAATAACAACCTCCATGCTCTGCATACAAAGCATAAGCTGAATACAATGAGTTTTAAAATGCAAAGAAAACATAGACAGGAAGAATGCAATAAATTAAAAAAAAAACAAGTTCCATATGAATGTAATTCTAGAGAGAATCTACTCCTATCAAACAATTTAAGTGCATTGTCTAAAGTTGGTAGCATTGTTTAAAACACAAAGGAACAAAACGTTGAAATGAATCACCCTTTATGGAATGTGTAAAAATACAGAATTGCGAGAGCAATGTCTTTACAGAGTAAGAAATAATTATAAAAACGATTATGTATTTATATATCTAATAATTTAAATGTCTTGTAATTTTAAATACAAGGTTTTTTATAAAAAAAATGGCTACATATCGATTTTATACAGCTTTTTTCGTGATGCTTATTTTGTTTTTCTTCTCGAAGTTTTACTATTATTTATTGCATAATTGATTTTGTCTATTATAAGTCTCTGTAATAATTGATCTGTACAGAGGCCAACTCTCTGAACATACCTATACAATGCTCATTGTGATCCACGAAAGGCGAAACCTTCGGATTTTTTTCTGAAAAATTAAAGTATTTTATAAATAACTTTGAGTTTTAAGTTGAGTTTTAATTTATTATGATTCTAGAATTACTCTTTTATTATTTGTATTTTTTATGGCTGTCATACTAACTTAAGTGAAAAAATTACATTTTAAGTAAATATTTTTAAATGTAAAAAACATAAATAAAGTTATTATTGGCAAACAAAAATTAAATTATGAATAATTACGTGAAATATAATAATTATAGTTAAAACACCATACATAATCGCCATCTTGAGTAACGCGCTAATTCATAGTCTATGGTAGTATAAAGGAAGTATTAGAGCATGGCGGTTACAAAAAATTACTTAAGAGTTGCAAAACAGTAGGAAGTGGAAGTAAACTAACTTTATTTTATTGATTAATATTCATCAATCCTAATAATATTTCATTTAATATGGTGCTAATATAAAAGGGATATTATTAATTCAATTGTTATTTCAATTGTAAAAGCTTAATAATTATTCATACTCGGAGGCCCTTTATAAAGTTTCCCATGAGTCATTTACAAGAATGTAACCTAATACAAATAGTAGGATACAACAAGCATACGATTTAATTTCAAGACAATCGATCTTTCAAAAGATTTGATATATCGGACATTTCGCGCTGTTTTTATTTACATAAAAACAATCAACCCTTCTTGGTTTATAATGAATGTAACCTTACCAAATCAAAAATTCACAGCGCTATCAAGCTCGCCGCGAGTGGTATGCTACTACACAAATTGGTCGGTATACCGGCCTGGTACCGCTAAATTCAACCCACAAAACATTAATCCCTATCTCTGCACGCATCTGGTATATGCTTTTGGAGGATTCACCAAGGACAACACCCTCAAACCCTTCGACAAGTATCAGGATATTGAGAAAGGTATGTACATATAAGACATCTTTTTTATTCTTGTTACATTTTTTTTTAATACTATGATGGATACTCATATTATTAAATATGTTTATACTAGTCTGTTTTATATTAAAAAAAAAGCGTTTTAACTTCACTTACACTTGCACTGTATTTTTTGGTAATCGAATTTTAAAGGTCAAAATTATCTATAAAAACAGTACTTCTTTATTTTGTAATATTGTGACATCATGATGTCAATTGTGGATCGTGTTCTAAGTTTTAAATACCACACCTATGTACCTTGACCCAATACAAACAGTATTGGACTATAATGAGTTTTAATATTTTCCAGATAATTCTGCCTCTTATTAGGATTTTCTCTTCTTTAATCGCGGGAAATCGATTAATTATAATTGTAATCGATATTTGTGTAACGGATGGTTTATTTTATTTCCGTTATTAAATTAAACACTTAATAAATATTTTTAAATACTCATAGTTTTAAAAGTTCATTGAACATCTTTAAAAATCAGTAAACAACTAATCAATTTTACATTTAAGAAATTATCCAAATATATAAAATTTGAATGTTTGTTTGTTTGTTAAATTACAACAAAAATTACACATCCACAGTTCTTACTTGAGAAAAGATTTTTTAAAGAAGTAAAAGCGGACATAAAGCAAATCACAGAACAATATAATTTTGCAGGTGGTTACGCCAAATTTAACGGCTTGAAGACCTACAACAAAGAACTGAAGACACTGCTAGCTATCGGTGGCTGGAACGAGGGTTCCTCTCGCTTCTCGCCTATGGTTGCCGCTAAGGATCGGAGACGAGAGTTTGTCAGGAATGCTATTAAGGTAACGTCCAGGAAAAAATAGGAAAATAATATCTACTAACATCAGTAATTTTATAACTAAATATTGTTGAACGTCGTTTATAGTAAATATAACGTAAAGTAAATATAATAATTTATTAAACTTAAGTACTCGTGTAATAATTACATACCTACTAAAAACCTACGAATCATTTGAAAAAATGTTTTGTAACATACTTAAAAAAAACTTCAATTACCTGCGCAGTTTAATAACATAAATGATATACATATATTAGAATACATATTATTAAATCTACATAACCCAAAAGAAAGTTCTAGAAAGTTCCAAAGCAAACTCTATAACCCTCGCAGTTACTGGTGATGGACATTACTCATATTAATATATATATATATATATATATATTCGCTATGGAAATACGGGATTTACGTAATACTTGTTACATTATTTGTACATAGGAAAAAATATTTTTGAGATACTAACTTCCGGTATCTAGAAGGAAAGTTTAAAGTAGACATGATTTGACAGTACTTTCAAGAGCTGTCCATCGCAAAACCAACCAATCAGAAAGATTGCCGCGTAATTTAACAACATATTAGTAATATTTTTTCCAATTAGGATTCGAGAAACCGGGGTACAATCAATCATTATTTGCTTAACAGTTGAATATCATCTAATCATACTCCATTTTTCGGAACAGATGTTTTTGTTATTTTGTTGTATATTTATTGTATTATCGCTTTCATCTGTGTGTTATATCATTGTGTTATGTTATATTTGCCCGCGGCGGTAGTTCTGAAGGCGGTTGTTTGCACTTTCTCCTATCATTAAACGCTGTTAGCCGGATATCTGGTAAACTACGAGAATGTAGTCGCTTTGACATTGCTATCATTTACTGCTAATAGTAAAGAGTAAATACTGCCGGTTATCTAATTCCCATGAAGAGGAAGTTTTTGTTTTCAGCTATTTTTAAACATCCTGTATTATCTATAGATATAATTAAATATTATCGACACATATTTTTTTAAAGTCATTATTAATTACGTATTCATAACATGTCACAGATTTTCAAACAATATTTTAAAAATGTTTGTCGGTATGTTCTTGCATCACTCACATCACATAAACTACTGGAGAGATTTAGGTGAAATTTGGTGTGGTGTTATTTTACCCAAGTTATAAAAGATAATATTAAAACCTTTATCAATCTAACCCTATTTTCCAGTTCCTTAGACAGAACCATTTCGATGGTCTCGATCTGGATTGGGAGTACCCCGCCTTCAGGGACGGCGGGAAGCCTAAAGACAGGGAGAACTACTCAAAGCTGGTGAAGGAGCTGCGGGGGGAGTTCGAGAAGGAGTCCCAGAAGACCGGCAAGCCCAGGCTGCTGCTGACCATGGCCGTACCAGCGGGCATAGAGTACATAGAAAAGGGATTCGATGTGAAGACTTTGACGAAGTTAGTATTTTGATGTGAAAATATTAAACAAAAATATTATAAATATTAATCTTCATGTTAACACGAACAATATTACTGTTAATATTTACCTTTTAATTAAAAAAATAAGTAACTTTAAACTTATTAAATTTTTAAATAAATATAGAATTAAAAATCAACACGGGAATGATATGAACTCGCAACCTGCCAGTTGCTCTGCGAATTGAGCCTGAAATGTAATCCTATCTAATATTTCTATTTCATTTTATATTTAAATAACATTTAATTAGTTTAACATGGCTAAATATGTTTAAAGGCAATTTCAAATATTAATTTCAATGGTGACATCTTTTCAATGTTATTCTTTAGTGTAAAGTTACGATGGCTCAATTAGCGGAGTGAAAGGATTGTTTCCCAGTGATCACAGGTTCAAATCCTGCGTAAGTTGATTTATCACTCTATAATCATAAAACAATACAAAATTTATTAAAAGAACTTTAACTTCATCCTAGCTCTGTGTCAAATTATATCAATTCACCATCATTGATCACCTATAGAAGTGAAAACACAAAACACCTTCAAGATCATCGTAAATAGGTTGAACTGAGACTGCTTGCTAAACGCAAGTGTAAATAGATCTGTAATGTGTCATTGCGCCACGGTAACATGCGTGTGCGCATGTTACTTAATTTCTAATTCAATGTCATATTGCCTAATATCAATTGTTTGGTGCGAGTTACGAACTCATTACGTTTAATATTCACATGACAGAATGATTTGTAATAAGCTAATTTATATTCAAGTAACGCATAAATGTTGGTATAATGGTTTGTGGGGTTAAATTTCTTCAAATTCTGAACCTATATAGGATTGGTAAGTTAGGTTATTATTTTTGAAAGAAGGCCATATCTGGAATAATAAATCCATTTTATAAAACTTATTTATGTCTAGACTACTAAAACATTTTTTTAGAATCAATCTATTAATGAAATTCAAGTAAATTCAAGTTTGAGTACAATTCTGTAAATTCTTTCCATTTCACTTCGGATTTCTGAATTATTTGTGAATATCTTTGTATTTTATGTTTCTATCTTATCTTTGTATTTTATTAAAATATTTTTTATTAAATCTTTTTTTCCGTTTTTAAAATATCTTTTTCGTTTTATATTTTTAATGTATTATTTTCGTACAGAAAGAATTGTAGGTACTACAGATTTTATTGTTGTATTTTAAATTCGCCGATAACTTGTACCACACAACAATGTGTAAGGTGTCGTGCATATCGAATGATGCATTTAGCTATTGCAATAATCAATTAATAATTCCATTTAGTGTTGGACCACTTTTATAATATTGTATTATTATTAATAAAGTATTATTAATAAGCTTTATTGAATTTAAATGAAATTAATTGAAATAATATCCTGGCGGTAAAAAACAAAGTATTCAATATATAAGTAGGAATATAAACTTTTACTAAAAAAAAGTCTGTGGATTTATTATATTACTTAAATCTAATGTACATACAGAAAACAATAAAATTAATTCGAAACTCCACATAACCGCGACTTATTGCTTATAATTATGTTAATATGACAATTAGTCGCCATTACAGTAATGAGAACGTACGGAATGGCGGCGAACGCGAGCTTTATTTCCTGTTGATGTTACATTCTAGAACAATTATTATATTACATTATTCATGACAATAAATACTTTTTAATTAAACTAGCTTTTACTCGCGGTTTTGCTTACATTTTTTGGACAAAGATTTTTTTGGCAATTAAATATAAAATATAATTATAAAATAATGAATAACAAATGTCGCAGATACTATATTAGATTATTTTTTTTAAGTTGCTTCAAAGCTTTTTATGAATACTTTTATGTCATTTTAAGTATTATTTTTTATTTAATAATAAAAAACCATATGACAGTCATAATGAAAGTTACATTTTAAATCGAAGTTTTCACTTTTTTTAAGTTTTTTTACAAAATTTTCCGAAAAAATATTGTTTATTATATAAAATATGATTTATAGTAATCATCAATAATAACTAAAAATCATTTATATAATTTTAACACACAAACATAGAATTATCATACTAAATCTATAGACATATTAAAATAAAATATTATTATAATTTATTTTATTATCTCTATTATTAATTACCTGTGAATATTTACAATCCTTCTATACATCATACTAAACTGTCATAGCTTTCGGTACATCCAAACTCATATTGAAAAACGAAAACTCTCGAAAACTTCGGAAGTAAATTAGCAAACTTTGGAAGTCATTTGGGAAACTTTGGAAGTAATTTGGAAAACATTGGAATTACTTTGGAAAACTTTAACTTCTTAAAATTTAATAGCACTCAAAGTCGTAAGTCATTAAGTTGTCCATGGTTGATAACATTGGCTCATGTTGCTGCAACTTGAAACAATGGTCTGCTGCAGTGAATACACAATAGAGAAGGGCTCAGCACACGGTGACCATGTCGCCTCTTGACCTTGAGTCTAATTGGGATTCGAATGTGGTCAAAGATACGTTATTATTTTTGAAACTTATCCTAAAAATTGTATTTGTATTTGTATTTTTCTTAATATTTGGCTAGAAGGAAATATCTAGTAAAAATCTATAACTAAATGAAAAACCTCTGTAGACCATCCACGACTATTGGGTCTAAGCTACAATTTTTGCTAAATATAGTATATATAATGAACATTTGGAATCGGGTAAGACGCAGATTCCAATATGTATATAATACCATTTTTAGACGTGGAGATGTATTATTTTTCAAGATTATTTTTGACTCTTCAAGATATTGTAACTCTTTTATCCCATATTTTATTTAAATATGGTTTCTCTGGTAATAAATTATTTAATTCATATAATTTAGTCGCTCTGTTTATTTTGTTTGAACAATAACACAGACATTAACAAAACACAATGCAGTCATTTATAATTTAACAATTTTCGACTGAGTCTTGCAATTTACTGAGCAGTCCTCAAAATTAGAGTTTCGCTATTAAAAGTGAAACATTACACAATTACTAAAATGTTTTACATTTTGTTCATTATATATTACGATAAACAAATATCAAAACCAAAATCTTTATTAAAAGTAAGTTTAATAAAAACCATTTTTTATTGCCAAAGCTACCACCAGCTCTAAATTTAAAACCAAATAAAGCTCCTAAATTAGAGCCCAATTAATTTATATTTATAAATTTGTCACCATTGCCAAAATTTTCATATCCGGCGGACATGTAACATTATGTAAAGGCCATCCAAAAATTATTAACAAATTTTCGCAATCAAAAAATTATCATTTTTATATTCTCAATCTGCCATTTAGTAGAAAAACAACGCCATTAAGGTTTTACCTATTGTAAAAGTTGTCGTATTTAAATACCAGATTGGTGACTAAAGACTCGTTTGACTACACGAACTAGATATTAATAAAAATATATGATTAGTCATGTGTATATAAACTAATATACTACTAAATAACTCTAGATTTCTTTAAGAACCTGTCTCTTTAGGCAGACTTTTCTTGTAGTGATGTTTGCAGATTTTGAAGATCTTCGACGGATTCAGGGCTATTTGGTCTAACATATTTAGCGAAGCTATATACATATTTGGAATCAGAATCGCTTGTTTCAAAAATGTATATATGTAGCTCGTTTAGACCAAATAACCTTGAAATAAGTGATTTGATCTTAATACTATGACGACATTTGGATTATTTGATGACTCATAAATTTTATCAAAAAGGACAAATGTGTAGTCAAGTGTGACCGGACATTGCCTTATTTGGTAACTGGAATTCTTTAAAAAAAGCTTCCTCTATATTTATTTAAAGTGCTAGCTAGTACTACAATATATTATTTTTATTCGATTTTGAATTCCACAACATAAAGTTAAACTTTATGTTTAATTTGGATCTATCCCACGCAATCCAATTAGGTTGGAATTACATTACCAGAAATGTGCTACAATTTAGATGGTTCTAAGACTATTTGATTCATGAGATAAGAAGTTTCAATTTACTAAATAAAAATATAAGGCTGTTATTAGTGTACTTCGTTGTACTTGTAGGTATTTATTGTAATTTTATTGAAGTGATAGTTCTTTATCGACGGATGGGAAAAAATTTATAGCTATGTCAAGAAATAGTAACGTTTTTCTGTTACGCGCCATCTTTATTTCTAAGTCACATTCTTCCGTAACGAGCCATATTTATTTTCTTAGATATTTAGACTGGATGAATCTTCTAACCTACGACTACCACTCTGCCTTCGAACCGGCGGTGAACCATCACGCCCCCCTTTACCCTCTGGAAGAACCCAACGAGTACAGCGTGGACAATGAACTGAATATTGTAAGAAATAATACTTTTTTATTATACATATGTTTGTTAATATGACTGTATAATTTTCAAGCTTCGGTTTGACTAAAATTTTCTGTTCTGTCTATACATTTATCTAATAAAATAAAAAAAGTCGTTGGTTTGCTATTTAAAATACTAATATTAATAATTTCGACTTGAACATCACTTTTAGTTATACCTACTTATATGTGCATTCAGGACTATACAATCAAATTCTACCTTGAAAACGGGGCGGAGCCTGACAAGTTGGTTCTGGGTATACCCACGTACGGACGGTCCTACACGTTATTCAACGCTGATGCTGTGGAACTGGGCTCACCAGCGGATGGACCAGGAGACCAGGGAGACGCTACCAGGGAGAAGGGGTACCTGGCCTACTATGAGGTGAGGCTTTACTTGATATGTTCTCAAAAGAGTTCTAGTATTTAATTTGACCTTGACAGATATTCTAAGTATTATTAATATTTTAGACATTTTATGCTTATTTTAATTTTAAGTAAATATATAACGATTTCGAAGACTCGAAGCAATTAGTGAGAATACGATAGCTCAGTTGATAGATGGATTGAGACGGTATCCCAAAGGTCGCAGATACGAATCTTGGTCGTATTGAATCTTTCATTAAATATTCATCTAAAATCTAAATTAACTGGATTCTCGAGACTAGACATATAAGAAATATTTTTTCAATAACAATGTATATATTTTTCCATCCAGATCTGTGAAGCCTTAATGCCGAAGATTAAGAAACGAGCCATTTCATCAGAAGAGGATTCGGAAGAAGACTCAGAAGAAGAAGAGGAGGAACAGAAGTGGACGGTGATGTACCCCAACCCTGATGCCATGGGTCCTGTGGCATACAAGGGGAACCAGTGGGTCGGTTATGACGACGCGGATATTGTTAAGAAAAAGGCTGAATACGTTGTTGAAAATGGACTTGGAGGTTTGATTTTAATATATTTTTGATTTCATTCTTGTCCGCCCCGTTGGTTGAGTGGTGAGACGCCTAATGTATCGCAGCGCAGACGTGCTCGGGGTTCGAGTCCCGAGACAGGCATGTATTTGATGAGCATAGATGTAGTTTCTGGGTTTGGCCGTTTATTAAATATATTCATAGTATTTATAATGTATATTTCTATGTATTTGTGTCGTTGTCTAACATCCTTAACAAGCAAGTAATTAGATTTCTTAGGGGTTAGTCCAATTTGTGTAATTTGTCCTATGTGTAATGTGATATAATTAATATATAAGTCGAAATATGTTTTGGAATCTCTACATTATATAACATATTATGAATATCATTATTTAATCATTATCATTAATTTGTCATGATGGCATGCAGGTATAATGTTCTGGTCGATCGACAACGACGACTTCCGCGGCGTTTGTAGCGGGAAGCCCTACCCTCTCATAGAAGCAGCCAAGGAGGCCTACCTTAACAAACTAGGGTTAGTATGAAACATATGTCACTTTATGCCCTGAGGGCTGAAATTGTGGCAGTTTGACTCACCACGCTAGTTACGATGTTATTTCTACGAATAAAAACCGGACACATTTACGGACAGTATAAAAACTCTATACGAGACGGTCATATTTTATATGGATTAGCAGATCTATTATTTTCAATTTGTATGTAAAAAAAAATATATTATTCTAAATTCAAATTACATTACAGATCCACCGAACAAAAGTTACGGACATTATAAAAAACCACAGTACTAAATACTGTTAACTCTCTGCTAGTCAATCATATTTTATATGTATTAGCAAATCAATCATATTAAAATTGTATATAAAAGTAGGAAATATATTTTATACTAAAAATTCATTATATTACAGATCTACCAAAAATACTGTGATAACTCGCACAAAGGAAATATCAAAACCTTCAAGATCTGAAAACCGAAGACGAACTCGCCCCACTCCCACCACCACTACCACCACTACGAAGAAACCTGCTAAGTAAGATAATAACCGATAAAATAGGTCATATATTAAAATAATATTAATTAAGAATTTCATTAAAGCGGGTAATTACACGATAGTTCAGTTGATAGAGCGACCGTAAGTGCCCCAGAGATCGTAGGTTCAATTCGTTATTTAACAAACTAAATAATACTTGAATATTTATACATCATATATGTTTTACGAATATTTGTTAATTTAGTTATAACTATTTCATATTCCTCAGAAGTCACAATCGCAAAACTACAAGCGCTACAGTCAGCACTACTCCATCCTGGAACGTCATTACTCCAGAACCACCCACCACTCCTGACCCTGGATCCGGTAAACAAATAACCCTTATATAGCAATAAAATAAATTATATAAGAATAATATACAAATAATTCAATTCCATGTCGAAATTTAAAGATGAATACCAAATTCATGTCAAATAATATTTTTCTAGTTTCTGATAACAATTCCAAACAGATCGCAAAGAATATGTATAAAAAATGATTTGTTTCAATGTATCTATATCGTAAATATTTTCGATCAGACTTTAAGTGCAAGGACGAGGGCTTCTTCCCTCACCCTCGTGACTGTAAGAAGTACTTCTGGTGCCTGGACTCCGGACCCTCAGACCTGGGCATCGTGGCACACGCCTTCACCTGCCCCTCCGGTAACACACACCATATAATAACATATTATTGAAAATATTAGTTAATAGTTATTAGTTATTAATCACAATGTGCTGAAATAATACAAACATATATTAAAAAAAATCTTATAAATCTAAATCTAAATGAAAAATAAATTTATACGGGTACGGATTCGAACCTGCGACCTCTGGGAAACCGTCCCGTTAATTTTCTTTTTATATTTGTTTTAAATTTAAATAATCATGGCATAGATATTTTCAAACATAGTATTACACACCGTTATTATTAACTAACTTGATTATTAACTAAACGAAACAAATTTGTTTTATTAACAATAATTATTAATTAATCAATTACCCACCTCCAGGTCTCTACTTCAACAAGGCCGCCGACTCCTGCGACTTCGCCAGAAACGTGCTCTGCAAAAAGTCAACACCTACCACCAAGGCTACCACTAAACCCACTACGACCACTACCGCCACCACCACTACCACCACCACTACTACTAGGAGACCTATCCGACTCAGTTCCAGGAGTTCGCTGCTGTTTAGAACTACAACGACAACTACCACTACACCAGAACCCGAGGTATGGAAGAAGATATTACTTTGAATTTATTATTATATTTATCTATTGTATCCAAAATAATGTTAATATAGACATCGCCTTAGTTGATTATTTCTAATATATTATGTGTATGTTTTTCGTTCTTTCTCATCAGCTCAGTGAAGAAGTAGAAGACGAGGAAGATGGAAAAGACGATGCCATCGATGTGGACGCGGAAGACCCGAAAGTCATCAAGGAACTTATTGATCTTATCAAGAAAGTCGGTAAGTAATTTTTAATACAAAAATAGAACAAAAGAAAGAACTCAAACTTCTTTCGAAAGACTAATTAGTTTTGTGGAGTCAGAGTTAATAATCCCATGTGACCAGGTGGAGTGGAACAGCTGGAGAAGCAACTCAAGTTGTCGGAGTCCCCTCAGCCGCAGGTGGAGGGCGCCGTCTCCACGACACCTGCTGCCTTCAACACCAAGCTGTACCAGAAGGTGCTGGAGAGAGCGCGCGGGAAGAACAAGTGAGTACACACGAAGATATGGTATTAAGTCTAGCTTAGTATGATGATATATGTATGACATCATATTGAGCCATGGTCTTGGTTATAGGCTATATGGCATGGACTAAAGTGAAAAAAACTTTTACACTAAACACATACATTTTATATATACATACAAGTAATAATAATTAATAAAGAAATTATTTTTTTTGTTTTATATATTCGAACGGTTCATTGTAACCCCTTACAACTCCAGGTTCGGTGGAAACAGTATAACAGGAAGCAGTGTCCAGAACAGTCGACGAGGACCTCAAAATGAAGGAATTGAACCTGCTGCGGATAAGGATCGATTATTGAGGAGGGACAGACCACAGTGAGTTACACAAACAGACAACTATACTGACTTTTATATAAGCTAAATATTTTTTTTTATATATTTTTTTTCCAACATCCAGGTACGTGACTATAAACCGTGCGAGATCGTCCACTACATCAGAGCCAGTGGAGAGCGATGAAGATGAAGATGAGGCAGAATCTGAAGAAATCCAGGAAACAGTTCAGGAACAGAGGCAAGAAGAACCGGTTGCAAGAATAGGAACAACGTCGAAACCCCTTCAGTACGTCAATATAAGACGATCCAGACCAACTACTGCTGGAACTACTGAAACTCCAGATGAATCCAGGTTAGGATAGCATGCTTTTTAAATAAAACTTACAATTATAATATAGAATGTGTTATAACCGTTGGTCGAGTGGTTAGCGCAGACGCCTAACGTATTCCGGCTCAATGGGGCTCGGGTTCGATCCCGGCAGGGACAGGCATGTATGTGATGAGCATAGATGTATTTATTTCTGGGTTTAGTTGTTTATTAAATATATTTCCAGTATGTATAATGTTTATTTCTATGTATTTGAATCGTTGTCTAACACCCTTAACACAAGTAAATAATATGCTTACTTAGGGGTTAGATCAATTTGTGTAATTTATCCTGATATTATTATTATTATTATTATATATTTGTTCAGGAACGCCCTCTTTGAACGAGAGTCGTCCTCGTCTGCGGAGCGTCCTACACGAGCGGGCGCGGGAGGGGCGCGGGGGGAGGGCGGGGCCGCCCGGGACACACCGGAGTACGTCACACTACGACGAGGAAGACCTACCACTGAGACCACCACCGCTTCGTAAGTACTAATATTAATAATTATCATTGCTTATTATAGATTCCAAGAACTCTTAAATGTCCAACATTATAACTTTAATTAGAAAAACTTTTATTACATTTTAATATTGATGTTTTTATATACAGATATCGCAGCAGCGAGGAAGAAGATGAATCTAAAGAAGTTATTTTGGAAAGAGAAATAACCTCTCAGTCTCCTTTACTACAATACAACTCCATCGTTAGAACTCGCTCCACTACCCTCGCACCGCCCGAAGAGCCATCTAACCCAGACCCGACTACGGTTCTGTCCGTCCAGATATCTTCCTTGTTAAACGCACCGAATTCTGATGAATCTGAAAACCCACAACCCGATATTACAACCGCTCAAACAATCGAAGCTACTTCTTCTGAACCCGAAACTACCACGACCACTACGGTCGTAACTACTACCACCACCCCGGCGACGACTACTACCACCACGACGTCCGCCCCTCCCAGTACCACCACTCGCCGGAACTTATTACGGCGTCGCGGATCGACCACACCCACATCACCGATCACCACCACCCCCGCCACCACCACACAGGTAAGTTCTAGGAATTATTCATTCATACGCAGACGTAGACCTCTATCCCAACCCAACGAAATATCGGAGTCAAATGAGGTAAATGATAATTTAAGAAAAATCAGATCCACGACTCCTGATAGTCGTGAGGTAAAAGATTTTAGGTCTTTTGGTAATTACGGGCAAGTCAAAAGGTTTAGAAGTCGATTACCAATACCGCGTAGTGATGATTCGGTACCGGCTGAAGCGTCCCTAGTGTCTGAAAATGAGTTTAGACCCGAATTCGGTGAAGCTTTGTCTTTAACTCCTATAGACATAGATTCCCTAGAAGTTGTTGAAAACGAAAAAGTTACGAGAAACCGTGAAAGAATACGTGGAAGAGTTACAACTATAGCTGGTGGTGTAGAAGATAGTGAAGTCTCTGCGGCTACTATTGAGGAGAGAAGACCGAACATCTTACCAAGGGGTCGCACGAGGTTTTCAGCAATCACTACAGAATCTATCTCGAAAATTGTTGCAACTGATGCTCCTACAACCCAAAAACGTCCGACGTTTTCTAGATTTACGCCTCGGCCTTTTGCAAGAAATGTTGTTAGAACAAACAACGATGAAGACAAAAAGAATGACAATGATTCGATAAAACCAAATATCCGGCCTCGTTTGCCTTTTGGCAGATCACGATCTACTTTTTCAACATCAGTGCCATCATTACAGGCTCGAAAACTACCTTTTAGTTTCCGACAGTCAACAACACAAACCCTTGGGTCATCTCAAAATAATGACGACGATATAGACAACAAGAACGATGATATTACTTTATCAGAGAGTGCCATAGCTGAAAAAGAGCATGACGAAGTACTGGAAGATCTTGATCTTGATGCAACGAAATCAGCTCCAGGAAAAAATATTGCTTCTACTGTCGAATCTTTAACTGACACATCTGGGAAAAGGAAATTTAAAATTATAAGAAGACGACCCACTACTACAACACAAAAAACAGACACAGAAACTGCCCCCATTGTTGAGACTACTACACCTATAATAACTAGAATTCGAAAAATAATACGGAAAAAAATTAAACCAGTCGAAGAAGAAGCACCTATTGAAACTAAAAACGTAGGTTTAATAAATGCTGGTTTTAAAGATGCACCTAAAGACATACGTAATTACGGTGAAAAAACTCGTCAAACTACCACTTTTTTAATACCTACACAAGAAATTAAAACTACAACAGAATATGATGAAATTGATATAGAACCAATAACTGAATTATTTAAAAAAACAGTGGTTATTCCAGAAATTTCAAGCAAAAAAGAAGAAGTTTTGCAAAATCAATCGGATTCTCAAAGTGATTCGAATGAGAATGATAAGCCAGAGGTAGTAGTTGAGAACATAGATACATCTCTTGATATTTCAGAGAATAAAGAACAAACCGCAATTAATGCCACTCAAGAATTTATTGACAGCAAAACAACATCTGATAAACAATATTTAGACAAGGAAAGTATGCCTTTAGGTGAAGAAAATGAAAATGACTTAGGAAAAATAGAAACAAAATTAGCCGATGCTGGTAGATTTTTGGAAAACAACTCAACCGTAAATCTTGAAGTAATAACTTCAAATGAACCAACTATGGAGACAGATATTATAACAGATACTACTACTACTACTAGTACTCCTAGTACAACACAGCTTACGTCACCATCTCCAAAGTCTAGGTCACCCTATAAACCATTGAAAAAACTTCTTACTTCAACTACTGAATCCATTTCTTCAAGTAGTAGAAGTTTTAGTCGTAAATATAATCCTGGAGCTTACACTAGCCCTGCAACTGTCGAAAAGCCAAATTTATTTAAACGACCTACAACAAAGAGACCATTATTTACACGAACATTTACACGAAGAACGTTCCCTACGGCTAGAACAACTCCAAGAATTCAATATGAAGACGAGGAAGAATATTCTGATGAAGAAATTCTTGATGAAGAGCCCGAGAGTCCTTATGTGTTCGTACCCCCTAATAAGTTGTTTACAAGAAAGCCTGATTCTGAGGAGTATGGTGACAACGAAGGAGAAGAAGAAGAAATCCATCGAGATTCAGAAGAAATACCAGATGAAGAGAACGATGAACAGGATCAACAATCTCAATTTAAGCCAACGTCTAAAAAACCATCGATAAAGCCAAAACTTGTTAATTCTAATACATTCAGAACTTCCACATCTACTACTGAAATTCCTAGACGCCCATTTGGATCTTCTCAAAATAAAACTACAATTTATAATAGATTTAGTGCTAATAAGCCAGTAACTGATACTAAAAAACGTGTTCAAAATGTACCTATAGGTTATAATAAGCTTAAATCGCTACAAGAAGCTATTTCAAAGAATTCAACAAATATAAATTCTACTGAACTAAAACAGGTTGTCACAACGACGGCTTCACCTGCACTAAATAATGAATATACAACTACAGAAAGTGATGACTATCTGTCCATGCCGGAAACAACTACTTTTGTTTCATCTGATAATACATCCTCTCTTGCTTCGTTCACAAGTGTGGTTGACTCTGAGACAACTACAGACGTAATGGACGTTGATAACAGCACTGATGATTATTTAGAATATACAACTAACCAACCAAGTACACAAGATGAGTTTTATAATAAACCAACCGAAACCGACTTCATAATCGAACCTTCGAAGAAAACTGACACTATTAAAGCAAGCAAAAACATTCTTGAGACTACAACAGAATCATTGGATGTAACAACAACTGCTATACCTTCTTTATCACCTGTTGTGAAAACACAATTTAACAAACTATTCTCTATAAGTAGAGTAGTCGAAGTGTCCTCTAAATCGGAAAAACACCACCTAAATAAAAATAATGAGACAACCCTAATCGAAGAAGGAAAAGTTATTATAGAAAAGAAACCAACAGTTGACAAAATCGGTGAAGTAAGTAGATTTAGTCTTATTAAAATATTTGAGGATGAAATACCTATATATCTAACTAAACTCAGACATGTATATCCCGTAGATAATCCGCCAGATAATCCTATTCGAATAGACGAAGCACGTAACGCAAGAGCATTAGTTGACTTTTCCGATATTCCCAAAGAAAATCTTGTAGCTTCAGAAAGTATGAACGAAGCTTACAGACATGTCAATAAAGTCTATGGCAAGTCTAAACCTATAGATAAGGAACATGTAGAACATATTTTAGGTGATGATTTTTTAAGTTACATAAATGAAGAAAAGAAAACAGACAAACTGGAGGATAATGGGCAGGATAATCTAGAGTGGCAATTTATTCCTGCTGCTTACGAAAATGACAAACAAATTAATACAGCAAAAACCTTTGAAATTGTAACACCACGTATGTCAACAGATCCTTCCACCCTATCATTGGAAGCACTATTTAAAACCGAAAACCCAATTTTACCCAGAAAAATAAGTGACTCAAAGCAAAATAGTCCATTTGTTGTATATTCTGCACCTGTTACATCAAACAATGAAGAAGCTAGTATTGTTAAACTAAAATTGTTGAAACCTGAAACGGGTAGAAGTGTTGTTACATTTGCTAAAGGTCAGGAATTTAAAAGTGATCCTATAAATGAGGAGAGCACAATAAAATATCCTATTGGTATATCGATATTAGAACCAAACTATGCTTCAACACAACCTATGACAGAAATATTTACGTCGATACCACCTTCTGCAGCCTCTGTAACTACAACTCCATCAACAGAAAATATTAAAACCAGCCCTATTATGGACCTTTTAACAACAATCCAGACGACACTTGGAACAGAAGCTGTACAAAAGACGGAGTCGTCTTCTTTTACACCAACTGTCCCCACTGAACTAATGACAACTGAGACTGTCACCGAGCAATCCACTACAGCGAAATATTCACCACTAGACGAAAAGCGATCGAAGTTTCCATTCCCCAGAAGACCTATTATCAAACCATCTAACTTCACCAGATATAATCCATCAATTTCTATACCAAGATCAGCAAAGAAAATAAACGCCACAATAGCTCCAAAGGTCATACCGAAAATTAACAAAACAACAAGTTTCAGTCCGAGCAAATCCCGTTTTTCGGGGAACAGAGCTCAAAATGTTCCCGTAGATATCAGAAAAAAATCTACCACAAAAACAAGGACCTATACTACTGAAGCTCCCCGATCGACCACAGAAAGAAAAGTTTTTATAAAACCTTTAAGACCCCGCCCGGCATTTGTACCGAGAAGGTTTACAACTGTCCCTACAACATTAGGAGACATATAAAATGCCACAAAGAATCATCTTATACTTTATTCGTCCAAATTTTATTTAAATTTAATCAATTTTAAAGCCTGTATATTAAGTTGGGTTGACTCGGTTAGAAAATGAAATGCGCTATTATGTTGACTACGATATTTTTTATTGATTATAGAAAAATACATAATTTTATCTATGAAATGGTCGTAGTTGATATATTTCGTTTCATTTATTTTAGTATGCTTGTATATATAGATGTAACCGACAGATCCAGTATAGTCATGTTATAGAGATTTATAGCTTTAATTTAGATATTTATAGAAAGTGAAAGTTTTTTCTTACCAAAAATGTATATTTTAATGTAAGCTTGTTTTGGTGTAAAGACTTTCGAACACAAATTGTCATAAGTTACAATAAGACTAAAATTATTTAATAGCACTTATTTTACTAATATTTTTTTATCGTTACCATTTGTACACATCGGGCATAATGTGAAATATTATGTAACTTACAAAATAAGAGTTTGTAATAAAATTATCATAAACATGATTTGATTATTTTGTAGCGACTCCATTGACATGCTTATTTGTGTGATATTTTTCGTACTTTATTATTTCTTTAACACTATGCTATCTTTACTAAGAGGGTTTATATTATACTTGGTAAATTGATAAATCGACTACAAACACAGCGAGTAACAATATTCAGTCGAATATAATAATATCAAGATTTTAATAAATAATTAAAAGATAATATTCGTGTTAATTTCTCATGAGCCGTAATTGTTATCAACATTCTTGAGGTTTCTTAATAATTGTACAATTTTCTATAAAATTACATAGTAGCATTCAATCTGTTAACAATGGATCTTTTTATAGTTTTTACAATCAATTAATTAATAGATGCTTTGTTTGATTTCTTACTGTTTTCACTTGTTTTTATGAACTTTATATAATTGACATTGAAATCACATTGTGTTTTTAATTGTTTTTTTCTTTCAACTGAGTTGTGAATGGAAAGACTTTAATAATATCTGTAATATTTATTCATTAGCTTTTTTAATATATTTACATATACCACGAAAAAACATAAGTTTTAAGAATTTTAAAAATATATTAAACGACTAGACCCCGATAATACATATATACTACAAATATACACATACATATTTAAAATTTGTTTAAGTATCTTCTTGCATAGGGATAAAAAAACACAGTGCAGTTATAATATTATATGTTTCAAGTGTATATATTAATTATAATTTATTTCGGCTAGCAATGACCGACATCAACACGCCATACTCTTGGTGTTATTTAGAATTTGCCCTTCTCTTAGCCTTATTCGTAACAAAACAAGCATTATATGAAACACTTATAATAACGATACAAATAAGTAATATTTACTTAAAGTAATAATAATTCTGTACTATCTATACTAATATTATAAAGCTGAAGAGTTTGTTTGTTTGAACGCACTAATCTCTGGGACTACTGGCCCGAATTGAAAAATTCTTTTTGTGTTGAATTGTCCGTTTATTGAGGTAGGCTATAGGGTATATATCATCTCGCTGTGACTAATAGAAGTTAAGCAGCAATGAAAAATGCTGCAAATTTAATATAATCTAATAGTTTCTGACTGACTTAGTTATAGCATACAGTCTAAACCACAGGTCGTAGAGATAGTAAAATTGGAGGATACATTAGGAGGAGAAAAACAAGTACTACATGTACTAAGAAAAGATTTTTACCTCCTACCCTTAAGGGTTTTAAATATCTATTTTGTATGGAACTCGGCGGCAACACTAAAAACCACGCGGACGAAGTCGCGAGCGACCCCTAGTATCATAATAAAATTAAAACTGCCCTAGTCTAGTATGTTCTCAATGTCACTTAAATATTTAAAAAATATAAGTCTGTTTTCATCTGTGTAAAATAGCTCTCAGGTTCTTGCGTATCTTCCGGAGTTTATAACCACACAATATTTTTTTTAATTACATCATAAAATGTTCTCTCTACCATATATGGTGTGTACATGTCCTCGATTAACTTAAAAACTATTTAACATTTTTTTCATTCTTTTCCGGTTTAATCTGTATATTTTAGAGATGGTTGTGTTTTATAAAAATCATCTTTGTATATTAGTTTATGCATATAACAAGTAGCCCAAAATATAGTATTTGTACTGTCTTTTAAATACTTTTCATGGTTCTGTATCCAAAGGGTAAAAACGGGATCCTGTTACTAAGATTCTGCTGTCCGTCTGTCTATCTCCAGGCTGTATCTCATAAACAGTGATAGCTAGACAGTTGATATTTTCACAAATAATGTATTCGTTTTGCCGCTATAACAGCAAACACTTAAAATAAAATAAATATTAAGGAGGTCTTCCATACAATAAACGTATTTTTTTATTTAATAGAGTCAAGGGAAACTGAAATATATACAATATAAAATATATATATTCACTATGAAAAAATATTTAAGTGGGAGTCCCATACAACTAAAGTATTTTTTGCCTTTTTGATATATAATGCTACGGAACCTTTCGTGCGCGAGTCCGATTCCAACTCAGGTCCGACATTTGGCCAGTTTTTATAGTTCTAATAATATAAAAACGTCAAAATCAAGACATGTGATTGCGTCCATTAAGATTACGAGATCGACAGACATCCTAACCTGACGGATACTCATAATGAAATAGTATATTTCCACATTCAAGAAAGTAAATGTGTAAAAGACATAATAAGTATTACTGTTTTTTTATCTCAGAGTCAAAGTATATTTATTTATAACAAATAACTTTTGATAATGATAAATAATTACTGTTTTTAATTTATGTAGTTTCTCTGTGTTGACATTATTTGTCTAATTTAGTAATTTTTAATTTGCACAAACACACTTCTCTATTTACGAGTATATTTAATTGCGGTCTTGTACATAGACCCTGACACACTCAATTACTCTAAATATAGAATATAAATTCTTAATTGTTGAAAAGCTTGATTTGGGCTAATGGTATCAAGATATATAAATTGATATTGAATGTTAAGCAACGCTGACTCAAGCCAGATAATGTGATGGGGGAACTTTTTAGGTTTTTCTGCATTCTCCACGTCATTCAAAGATATAGTATATGAAGTTCGAACTTTCAAAGATATGTAATATGGAGTTGGAACTTAAGTATTAAAATACTTACTTTTCATTGAGTTGAAGATATACAAACTATGTATTACTTAACGTTACATACATGATTTTCAAGTCCCTGGATACACCAGGGTATTGGTAAATGTTATAAGCATATATTTTCTTTCTCGATAGTAGTTGGTTGGTAGTAGTAGACTCGGTGGTTCTTTCTGCATGTTGTAACATTTTCAATAAAATATTGATTTTTGGATAGATTGATTTAAAAGAAAAATGTAATTAACTTCTTTCATACTGTTTCATATAATCCTTAAAAATAACAAAATGCAAATGAGAACTTAATAAAAATACCATTCCTTTAATTTCCATACATTCACGGCCGTCACATCTAACTAAATCTTGACTCAAATTAACATACAGTGAGTCATGCTACATTATAGTGTAACATGAAATACACATGTATATATGTATCTTTATGACATATCTCATGAACCTTATATGGATAAGGCTTACGACATATCTGATATAATTATAATAAATAACTATTATGTGCTCTTTAATAAGTAAAATTTCGAACCTAATTACTATAAAATGATAATTATAATTTGTATAATAATTTTGCAACATACAGACGTAATTTTGCAATAATAATTATATAAATTTACCACTACATACCATCTCATACAATGAAGCAACATTCTTGTATTCCAAGCAATATATTACCAATTAGTGAAGAAATAAAAGTAATCAAATAACCTTTAACAATTTAATAACTTGAAGAATAAATCATTTATAATGGACCATTCCTAGACTTATTACATATTTCATAAACACATATATTAAAAATTTTTCATCGCAATTTATTATATACTTGTTACTTAAAATAATTGTGAATCTATTGAGAATTTTTTATAGTTACTAAACATTAATTGATAGGCAAGGGATATTTTTGTAGATAAAATTAAAATTACAGATTTCAAGTCCGACATGTATCAAATGTTATCAATATGGTGTTAATATGTATTACGATTACCAAGAAATAACTTTAAAATTGTAAGACTTTTTAAATAAAACAAAATCGATTGAGTCATAGATGCTACTTTTGTTTAAATTCACAGGGTCTAGTAATTGGCGGAGTCATTTATTTTTTTATAGTTTATATTTGCAAAAATAATGATTTAAGCACTTCTCTATCTTTTAATTACAATAAGGGCGGGAAGAAGGATTGGGGTAATAATTCAAACACACAGCTAGAGATGTTTTATTATACAATTCCCAAGTAATAAAAAGGTACATTATTTTTCAAAGGCATCGCTCAGGGCCTGGCATCTGAAACAAACAAAATATATTATTATTTTAGAAAAAAAAAAAAGTACAAAGTGTTATCGCGGTATGGCATTATTGAAACACTTTTTATTACTTTTACATCCAATGAATATATTTTTATACACAATTTGGTAAGGCTCTAGAAATATAAATTTTAGAAATGTACTCTTATTATTTTATAAATCATAACCACGTATGACTCGGATGAAATCAATATAAGATGATTTCACTCGAATGTTTTCTAAACGCTTAAAGATCTCACCGCAGCATCCGAGGAGAAAACCGCTTTCTCCGCTTATCTAACCTGTCCATTGTTGCGTCACAGCTGATTAATTATTCATTTATTTGTTTTTCCATTTTAAGGGACAGCTGTCAGAAATTTGGAAATGACGTTCCGAATGACGTAATTAAATTAATTTAATTTATGTATCCTATGTTACGATTTAATGACAGGGTTTTTGAAATCAGAATATATGATCTTCGCTTAAAGTTTTTTTATGTTAATCAAAGAAAAAAAATTGCATCTTAAAGTAGCCGTCAAAGTATAATTAAATTAAATAGATTATTAATTAATACAACAAATATATTCCCCAAGTATGTAGCAAAAAATACATTTTATCAAGTATGTAGCAAAAAAAGACATTAATATCAATTATTTTCACGCACTGAATAACTCATTAAAACCTTTTTTGCTGTTTTGATAATTCATTCTCTGTGACAAGGCGATCGTGATTCATACGGCTAGGGCGTGGGCTGTGGACTTATTGCGTAATAACCGCCATGAAAATCGTTATGGCGAAGTAGGAAACAAATATCTATTACGATAACGCATTCCTATAGCACCAGTAATATTTGTTTTTTATATTATATAACAGTTTAACGAGTATTAGATTAAACGACATATAATTGTTTTCCTGCTCTATAATGAGTAGTGTTAAACAAATAATAATCAAAATAACATAGAAATAGTATTTTTTTAGTTTGAGGTCTTGGTTTTGTATACTCTGCTTTATTGTATTTAGTTTTAAGAATATAAATCAAATGTTTGTAATGTTTGTTTACATTAAACTCAATTTATATTTAATATAAATATATTGAGAGGAGTATCAATAAAAAGTCAGAAAATTTAAACGGAGAAAGCTTATTATATATAATTCGTTGTGAAACTATCAGTAATGTGTATTACCAAGATCAAACACTCATTCGACATTCACATGACACTCGGTTGACAAACAAACTAATTGACAAACGCATAGACGTCAAAACGATTTAAATAATATTATCATTAATAACCATGAAGTTTCAATTATAATATTTATAAATTCTAATAACAAAACAGGATATAAAGTAACAATAGTTAAACTAAGAATTTAATTATGTATTGTGGTTCTTTGATAAGAATCTATTTGAGATATTGTCAAACTTTTTTTTTATAATAGAGCCTTGTTGTAAAGATAATATATAGCTTGAGCATCCTTTAAAAGCGGTCCAGTAAATGGTAGGTAATTTGGTTCAATGTGAGCCAAGGCTGACAGTGTCGACATTCGTATTACGTGTACAGTACATTTGGATATACATGCCAATATATGCAATATATAAGCTAATAACCTCGATAACATTAGACATTTAAATACACATTAAGCTTTAATTCACATTAATTGTTGTTTTGTTTTAAAAATCAGAAAAAAGATATAAAACAAATACCTTTAACATCGCATTATATTTAAATTATGGATAGAATTCGTATAAAAATAAGTAGACATAATTTATTATAAAAACTAAACTGGTCTTTTATTTTGAATAATTAAAATCTTCAAACATAAAACACACAAATCGTTTTTAACTTGTTTTGGCGATAAATACCTATGTAGGTAGTTGTAATTTATACGACTTACAACTCAAGGTCAAACTAATCAATGAACGAAAAATTATCCACGTAACATTTCTGAGGTCATCTTAAGTAACAAATAGTCGACACATGGTAATAACAAGTACTCAATGAATGCTAATGTTATAAAATTGTTATTCTATACGCGAGTGACCTTTACCTATTATTCCTCTTGTGTTGCTAGTAGCTATGTTGATTCTAATTAACACTATTTATTTAATAATATATATGGTAACATTAAACATAAATGACAATGACGACGACGACGAAACAGCATAGAATTATTATTCATAGAATAGGGAAGCCACAGGCCGGCCTATGAGCGTCAGTGTCTGATAAATAAAAAAAAATGGCAAGCTGAGAGACTGATACTTATCTGTCTCTAATCACACGCAAGAAAGAGAGACAGATAGCCTCATTTGCTTTCTTTATTTTAGATGGACATACTTTAGGCTGGCTTCCCTACTCTGTGTAAAATAACTCTATACGAAACGGTCATCAACTCCCACTGTCTCTGAGTACTTCCTTATAAGTCGTTGAAGAGTCTTGATCACCTTGAGGTTACATTCCTATTTGTTGTCTATTGCGATTCTGCGACTCGACCTACGTAATATATTTCCTACGTATAAGGCTTTATAAAAAAATCTATATATATTCCTTTAAAAAGCAACCTTATATTCTATACAACATTAACGATTTTTGAACAAAGGTTCTATATAATTAATTCATTTTATCTATTACCGCATGTTTAAAAGAAATATCAATAAATTATTAATTTATATTTCTAAGCTTAGTATAAACCTATTCTTATAACCTTTGTATTGACTACCGAAGGTAATATTATAGGTATATAATGACAGGTATTATGTGCACTATGAATCACTTTAAAAGTATGCTATGAATTTGACTTACTTTATAATAAAACATTACGAACGATACCCACCCCAACTACCAGTTTTGGCGTTACGAAAACTATCATAGTTTACCAAATTGTAAAATCCAACATAGAATTATTATACACTCTGTAAACCAAAATCTGTTGTAATATTTAAAAAAAATCTGTTTTTAAAATGATATATTATCCTTAGTTATTCAGGGTAGTTTGATCCTTAATAGCTGTCAATATAATAATTTTGTTTTAATTTTACGATTTGGTAAACTGTCCGTCTTCGTTACGTGAAAACTCGTACTAGAATCCATTATCGAATTTTAAAAGAATATACGTAAATCATATAAAAAAACTAAAATATGTAATTATATTCAATAGAATGTATTCTCTGATTTAGACAATGATATGCCTTCCCACGAGAAATACACGATTTTATAGTGACTTACTTTCATAATTACGTGAGCGTAATTATAAATTAATCCTGATTAAGATACTATTATTAAATATGTATTATATTGTAATGTAATTACAATAATTAGCTAAATATGAATTATTGATTACATTAATTAACTTAATGATTAGTCAAATTTCAGAATTTAGGTTCTACATAGTTTAGAAATGAAATACCATAGACCTATACATTTTTTTAATTTATAGTTAAGAATGACGACTTGATATTCACGAAACTGACGTAAGATTTATGGTTATTGAACTCAAATTAAATTTGATAAATACATTGTTTTGAAGTATGTTTTTTTATTAGATTTCACCTGTCAATTATATTGTAAAAATATATTGCAGGTTTTGTAATTGTTAAAATTGTCCGACTTCACTCATTATTTTATACTACATTTTCGTCCTAAATACAAGTATTCAATCCACTTAATAGTGATGGGATATTGCTGTGTTAATAAAATATCTTGTTCCGTGAAAATGTATTAAGAATAATTGATGGTCAGTATTTTTTATAGTTCACAATCAAATAAAAGCAATTGATTATTAATTGAACGTATATAACATTTCAATACACAATTGATGAGGCCATTACAAATGATAATGAAAATTTAAAACGTCATTACAACAAAAACCACATTGCAAAAGTTATTCAAGTATGACCATCAAAATGTATTAATATCAAAATATTCAATAAACTATTTATAAATAACAAAAACAACGGAAGAACCGATTTTATTACAATGTACCTACCTACACGTAAACACATCGTAAATATAAAACCTTACCTTATTTGGTTACTTGAAAATGACTTCCCAATATTATTAGAGATAGATGAACGAAACCATAATTGGTAAGATAATTTAGAAAAACTAACAAATTTGTAAATAATAAAAATGTCAAATTGTTTTAAGCTTAAAGACTTTTTAGTTTTGTTAGATTACTTTTGTTAAAGGTAGTTACAGATTAGAATATAAAATATCTTATTATTAATAAATATTTATTGAAATAAGTATTTCATTATACTTAAATAATACAATATACTTTGTGCCCCAGTGGTGTAGACGACCTCATATTATCCAAGTATGAAATATTAGCCGCAAATCTAACCACAAGCCTTCTTTGGTGTACTTAGATAGTAATCTCTTGTCTGATTTATTTAGAAACGGATAAACTACCGTCAGTTGAATTATATGCACATAAGCTTGTTAAAATTGTTAATAAATCCAAAATGTAATTTATCTGTGTATTAAATTCATTAAAATAATTGTGTTATAGTCTATAGATAAAATATCAACTAAAATAAGATGTAATAAAACTTAATCTGTTCATGTCATGTCGTATAGTGTATGTAGGTAATATACTAAAATAACTAACCTGTGGTTTGTCAACAGGCTGCCAAGGAGCGGCGTCCGTTCCTGCGTCGTACAAAAGCCACAGCCCCTCCAGTAACAGACGAGGACACAAACTCACAAACAACCACCAGCAAATACACGAGGCGAGGCGAGAATAAGTTCAAAACACGAAAAACGGAAAAAGTAGAGAAATCGCGGGAAAGTAATACCACTGACGTTCAGCCATCTTTGAATGACACCGCGCCGAGCAATGAGAGACCGAACCGCAACTTCATTCGCAGACGCTTTGGAGGGGTTAGCTGTGAGTCCGGTTTTTGCTATTACTATTTTATTACACGCGAATTTCAGTCTTGCTCCCTTATATATTACATACCAAATAGTACTATTATGCTGTGCACAAATAACGATATATAGAATGTACTTATAGCATCAGTGTACTTTGTATAGTTTATAGGATCTAGGTTCTCATAGTTCTCTAGAAAATATTGTAAATTTATATCTTGTTAAAAGCTAAAAGACACTCGCTTATTACATATTTTACTATGTGAGAAAAGGTTTAGCTCATTAACAGTATCTTAAATTATAACTACGATCAATATTTGAAAACAAGAACATAACATATTATTATTATTATTAATAATATAACAGAAGTAAATACAATGATAAACGGAAAATATTTATTATCTTTACAAAGATTATGTTTATTCAGTATTTCCAGTTAATTCTAGAATTTTCTTTATTTATAACGATGAAGATATTTGTCGTAATTTATATCAAAATTTCAATCAGATATTGTGATAGATGTTAGAAATAGCAACCTCCTTTGACATTGCTGTCATCATGGCGTAATCGATCTGTCAAATGATTGCAATGATTTATTGACATTGTGGTTGAATATTCAGCGTTCTTCAAACAATAAGAATATTGTTTAAAGGAGGTTGAATATCTATAGTTATTAAACATAGAGTATGGGAGCTAACGTAAAATGCATCCATTGAAAAAGAAAACAAAATAAATGAGGCTACCTATTTGTATCTCTTGTTTTGTGTGATTATCAAAGATAGGTAAGAATGGTTCTCTCATCTTCCCTCTTTTATTATTTGCTAAACACAGGTCTGTCTATGGCTTCCCTACTTTATCTATCTATATATATAAAGAAGGATGTTTGTATATATGAAATCGATGAACTCAGAAACTATTGGACCGATGATTATGAAAATTGGTATGTATATGTATTTTTCCACGGAGAAGGTTTATTTGGTATGCCCATTGATGTAACTCGCCACCAGGCGGCGCTGTCAAATATAGACTTCCGCCCCGTTCAACCGATTGTCATAAAAGTTGGTATGACCATGTATGTTTCCTCGAAGAAAACGAATATGCTATGTCCATTGATGTAACTCGCCACCAGGCGGCGCTGTCAAATATCGACTTGCGCCCCGTTCAACCGATTGTCATAAAAATTGGTATGACCATGTATTTTTCCTCGAAAAAAACCAATATGCTATGCCCATTGATGTAACTCGCCACCAGGTAAAGTAAGGGTTAGCCCAGCGAAGCGGGCTGGGTTCGCTAGTACTAATATAATAAAGCTGAAGAGTTTGTTTGTTTGAACGCACTAATCTCTGGAACTACTGGCCCGAATTGAAAAATTCTTTTTGTGTTGAATAGTCCGTTTCCTGAGGAAAGCTTATAGAAGTCAAGCACCAATGAAAAATGCTGCAAAAACGGGAAAAGATTTCTTTTTTGAGAGCTTTCCTCGCGTGCGCTGAGGAAACACTAAAAACCGCGCGGTAGGAGTCGCGGGCGACCCCTAGTGTATAATAACTCTATGAATATTCAGCCTTCTTCAAACAATATTCGTATTATTTACCGTCCCGTTGGAAGAGTGGTTAGCGCACACGCCTAACGTATAGCGACGCAATGGGGTTCGGGTTCGATCCCCGACAGGGACAGGCATGTATGTGATGAACATAGATGTCTGTATTTCTGGGTTTGGTCGTTTATTAAATATATTCTCACTATTTATTTGTGCATTTCTATGTATTCGTATCGTTGTCTAACACCCTTAACTCAAGCAAATAATTTGCTTACTTAGGGATTAGATCAATTTGTGTAATTTGTCCTGTGATATTATTATTATTATTATATCAATCAGAAGACAATCCCAGCCTCCGTATCCTTTGTTATCCGGAACCGTTCGTAATATGTAAGGTCGTAATATACAACTCAACATACCAATGACCGTGACAATGTTAACTGGACGTCCTTATATTAAATATCAATCATTTTAATTCAAGGGAATATAACTCTTTGTTCCTTTCGTTACTGTATACTATAGCATAGAGTATTTTATTTATTGAAGCAAGACGCAGGTCATACGATACTAAACCTCTGTAAAGGCCGTAGAAAACCTGTTCGATAAACGTGTATTGAAGATTTCTCACTAGTTTTCTATTTGAAAAATTTCCATTTGAATATTAATGAAGGATGTTTTGAACTTTGCGGCTTAAACCTATTTTTTTTTTTAATATATATAAAATAAATACAAGGCCTTTTATTTATTAAGATGTATAGGTATACTGATATTGTTGTAAATTCAGTAGAAATAAAAAATATAATGTATTTATGGTATAAATACTTTTGGAAAAATAAATTGTAAGTTGATGTCACGGTGACTAACACACTCGTGTAGATAAGATACATCTGACGAAATTAATGACGAGTTCGTGATTTTCATAAATGAACACATTGGTTGTTTATTTTTCAAAACAGGAAAAATAGGGGCAATAATTATGTAACATTTTTAAGAAACAAGTTTTGATCTATAGTTTTTCTTCAAAACTCTACATTTATCCAATGTACATGATATCTCTTGATCTTATCTTATCATAAATCTTAAACTCTTAAACTAAGTCTTAAATTACGTTTAGCAAATAACTTAAAAAAAATAAAAAAGCCAAAAACTTATTTTCTAAATAATGTTGAAATGAAAAAAAAAAATTCAAATTTATGCACTACGGTCTTTTATTTTTATCGTAATTACTGACATTATATTATATAATTTTAATTAATTTCTGCAAAAACAGAGATACTTAATTTTAATTGCGGATGTTCTACTTCATATAATATTACATTATATCATTACTTTAGCATATATAAAACATTATTAAAGTAAGAATAAAAACATTTACAAAATATTAATAATAAAGGGAACAGAATTATTACCTTTAAAATGACTTTACAAATGTTATTAGTTGGCCATTAAGAAAAAAAAAACAAAATGTCAAATTATATTTATAAAATTTAAAAAAACACATTGGTTTTTTAATCTTTTTACGATATACGATTACGATATTTTACGATATACGATACGTCAGTGATTATTATTTTATCTATAAGTAATATTTTATGTTGTGTTCCGTACCATTAAAAAGAACACAGAACTAAGGAAAAGTGTCTAAATGTATTTGAAGCACGTTACAAATATATAATGCAATAACGACATTAAGACCGACATTCTCACGCGAAACGTTTAACGTATTGCAGTTTTGTAACTTTTATTACATATCCCCATGATATAGAAAACAAGGGTTGTCTGTTGAAAGAATGGTGTTGAATGTTTGGGAAAAATTTTAACAAAATGTAAACTAATAATACATTTGTAATAATGAATCCTGTAGTACAATTATATTGTTATAATACGACCTTGACAAACATCCGTCAGTAATTTAAATTTAATTCATCTGTTAAGTCAGTGTCAAAAACGTGGCCATATTTTTTTTTTATTAAGGACTACAGTTTTGTTAGTTGAGCGAGTGAGGAGTGAAACCCCCTGACTCAAAAACAATGCCTTCTTTATAACGCTTCTTCTCCGAAACTACTGAATCAAAATCAATTAACAATCGGTTTGTTTTAGTCGATGTACCTATATTTATTTATTTATTTATACTTTATTGTACAACATAAAATACAATGGGCGGACTTAATGCTAAAGCATTTTCTACCAGTCAACCAACACAGCTAACAGAAAATAAAACAATGACACAACGACAATGAATGACTATATGTATGCCATCTCGGAGAGGGTTATAGGCTATTAAAATTTCGTGATCAGTCGTGTCCTTGAATAATAAAAAAGAAAAAAAAATAAAGGAAACCATTGAAGTTAATTGGAAAAAGCTAGCGCGCGCGTTTGTTAGTCGGGCAGTCCCTCGAGCAAAGAATCTGCTCAAATTTTCCGTATTTCCTATTTTTTCAATTTGAATTTCACTCTACAGCGTGACCATTTCGTAGTTATGAATTATGATACAAATTATGTATTGTATATAAAATACTAATATAAAGAGAGATATTTGCATAAAACCTCACTCGTCGGTTCTTTATAATGAAGATATCTTAAGGCGTAGATAGGTGTAATTACGATGTTCACCTTTAAATTCAGGTTTATATATCTATAATTATAGAATGATTACAACATTCCTTCGCACTTTTATTTTTGAATAAAATAGCTACAAAATAAAAATACCACTGGTCTTCACAATATAGCATTGATTTCCGTAAATTGTTTCAATAATAAACAAAACCTTTTTTTTACTCCCAATGTATTTTGGGCTGAATAATAAAAACAATAAATTACAATGCTAATTTGCTGTCAAATATAGTGTTCTGATTGGTTGATATCGTAATAAAGTACCAATCAAAGCTCTTGAAAGTCAAATCATTTTTAAGTATTATTCTAGAAAACAGCCGTCAATGTACGTTTAGTAATAGATATGCCTGGTATGTATTTTGTTTGTATGTCCTAAAACTTTCACGGTCATGTGATTTATATTTACTTATATTTGTAAACATCGTAAAATTCTTTTGATTACTTCACAAATGTAAATTCATACCGTCTGTCTATAAAATAAGGTTTATATTTAAATGCATTGTGATAGTATAAATTAGCATTATTTAGCGTTTTGTAATACTATACGGTGTTTGAAAGGCAAGTGCTAGCCTTGAAGCAATAGGTCAAATGATGGTCTAAATTTTGTGTGAAATGATGGCTTATCGTAGATTATATATATTGCGCAAATTTAAAATATTAAACATACTTCCAAATATAAAGTTTAAATATTGCTTTATGGTTTTGGAGATCTACAATATTAATTTTTATCTGTGGCAACAAACAAAACAAACATTATAGATCTCTATAATGTTTGTTTAATATTAATAAATAAATGTTTCAACAAACGGGTACAAGTGAATGTATTCGCAATCTTTGCAATCGACACAGAACAATGAGAGTCGTTTAGATCTTTAATTTCTCGCAAACAATACTCGAATGTTATAAAACAGATGAAAATGAATATATGAATACAAATTATGATATTTTCAGCACTTTAAAGCTGTTAAATGGTGTATAATACATAATTCTCTGCTTGCTTTAACGTTTTCTCTTTCAACGACAATACTCATTACATCTTAAGAACATTGCTTTCACTATTTTATGCAGATTACTAAAGGGTAAATACAAGAGAATAATCTTCTGTTTCTACTAAGAATACGTATACAAGAAAACAATCTATTTTCACTAATAAAGTTAAACAAAATGACAATTTTTACAAAACCGAGACGGTATTCCACAAAATAAGGGCTCATACATATTGTAAAATGATTAAATCACCAATAAAAAATAATCATTTTGTTTGAAAATATCTTTAAACATGTATAGCCATGTTAAGCTTATTTAAATTTATATAAATAAAGAATGAAAAATACCGTCCCGATAAAGACGATTACATATAGAATGCTTAATTCACCGAGACGGACAGCGATACGGTAGCTCAGTTGGTAGAGCGACGGGACGGTTTCCCAGTAGTCGCGGGTTCGAATCCCTGCCCGTATCGGTTTATTTTTCATTCTTTATTTATATAAATAATCATTTTGTTAAAAACGAGACGATAAAATTTAGACCTTAGTCTATAGTCTAATCATGCCATTATTACTTTTAAAATAAATATATGCAGTTATATATTAAATATTATATATTATAGGTTGTAATATTAAATATTTTTCATACTTTCCCTAAAAAAATGTATATCCTCCCAAAGCTAGTTAATCGACGTGAAAGCTGGTCGAGTGTTTGCACTTTCTTGGACCTTTATGTAACATTAGATAGGTAATCATTACTTATTATGGATTTACGTACAACATGTATGATTTAAGAATATTTGTAGTTGGTATTATATAATTACGAGGACAGTTAGGGATAGGGTTGCCAAATCGGAAATTAAGCCTTCCTAAGAAATTATCTAACTAAGCAATCACATTCCTGCCACTTTTTTCAGTTCAATCATGATTAAATATACCTTCGTTAATTGATTAATTACTGTTTCTTTGAAATTTTCCTGACAGGCAAAAAAATTCCTGATATGTCTGGAAATTTCTGTCATCTGGTAACTCTAGGTGGAAGCTTGATAATATAGGATACAAAATAATGCCATAGTAATATTCTTCAAACATTAATAATATAATCAGTTCTGATAAAAAGCTTCTGCTTCTCTTATAATTAAAATAAAACATAACATAATTATTTTATGTCAAAACTAAATTTTAAAATCGTATCAGCGCGTACGCAGGTGACGTACGTTATGTCGTAGTCGCATAATACTTGTCAAATTAGTGTCGTGGGAAAATGACCCATTTTGCAATGACTTAAAGCCCTATTATTGAATGTGTCCCACGCTCTTGTGACAGAATATATTTTCTCCGCGATTTTCTGTTGCACAATTAAGCGCTAATATGGCGCTTGATTACAATTGCATTTAGCTTACTAAAATATTACTTACTCGATAATACTATTAAAAATAAATATATTTTTTTGGGATAATTACAGAGTGTTTTTGTACGAGTAAATATGATTTTTGTTAATACTTTCTTTCTAGAATCAGGTTATTATATATATCATATTACAGAAACAAGTTTTCATACCATATTCGTATCTGAAAGTAGCTACATTTTAGCCGCGTGTTGAAATGCATTGAAGAAATGAGATCTATATATCAATGTACAATCGAATACAAACTGTTACTACATCGATCTCGCCTTGTTACGATGATTTCTAAAGACTTTATTAATTATACTCGTAACCTAACGGATACGAAAAAGATAAACAAATACCTATACCGGTACGTTTACTAAGTGACAGTAATAAGATACATTACCAAATCTTTAATATCGTTTTAGTAAAGTTTTTTTAGTGGACTTAACTCACTTGTAATGGATAATTATAAAATGTATTATACGTACGTATAATTACGACGAATAAAAATAGAATCTCACTAGAAACTGTTAAAATAGATTTGATTCAGTATTAATAACTATTTTTTTTAACTAATTTTATTAATAATTAAAACAATTGTTAAAATACAGCCCTTATAAGCTGTATTATATATCTATAGACTCTAGCAACTTTTTTTATATTTTTTAATCTATCTTTCAGATAAACTTAAACAAGAGCGTCTATTTTCGTACATTATACCAAACAGAATCTATTGTCTATGGTTGAATTGTTTGGATCCTAACCTTTTCCCAAATACTGTTGTTCTCGAACAGATAATCACATCCGCTTATTTATCGGTCTGAGACCTCTGAACAATGGATATAGTGTAGACCTGGCGAGTCTATATTCAATTTTGTATGAAACGATTAAATTTTCGTATCCATAATAATTAATAAGTAAACTTCCAAACATTTTTTAATACTTGGTCAATGTTCTCAGCATCCACTACCCAGTCATCCACACAGTCCGCAGTGACACGACGGCCATTCCGCGTCGCCAATCGACGCAGACTATTCTCCACCACCACTACTACTACCACATCTACATCATCCCCTACCACCGCACGTCTGGAGAGTGAAGAGTCTTTGCAGGATATTGGGGATACAGGTGAGGAACGATAACTAATAACTCTATACAAACTATTCGACCACAAACTAAATATACGATCTTATTGCAAGTTTTAATATTAATATTTTATTTTATAATTTTATTTTTATTTTTCCCCTTTAGATGCGATAGAAGAACCATCACTTCAATCTCAGCTCCAACCAAGAAAAGCTACAAACGTGCAACGAAGACGTCCTTTAGTCCAACTCAAGAGTGAAAACGACGATCAAAATTCATCTGCCACTAACGAAGAAGAAAAAAGAAGACAGAGCAAGAAATACAGCGCTAGCTTTAAACAAAACCAACTTGATGAAATAATAAAACTAAGATCAAGCGCTGAAGAAGTTGATGTCACTACAGAAGGAAGAACTACTTTGGATGGTAAATAAATCGTCGATATAGAAATATATATGTTATTTATCTTTTTATATAAAATACTTATTACCTTCTCTTTTTCTATAAGCACTTATTAGTCTTCAGATGCACCATTTATAGAGTCGTCAAGAGTTGTCCACCAGTCTTACTGACAGTCCTACTACTTAAGCGTAACTAATACTTAAACCTCACTCAGATGTATAACCTCTTATTTCTAATAGTTAAGTGTTTTCTTATAAACAGATAAGTTAAATAAAAACATTGTGTTTACAGATACAAGCGTCGAAACAGCAGTTGCATTAGCAGCACACCAACTCTTAGCCGCACCAATTCCTATAATTTCCGACTACGACGACGAATCAAAACCGGCACGGACGTCGCAAACTATAATAGATTACAAATTTACTAGCCCAGAATACTCTGATTTAACTAAAACTCAGTCTTACTCTGAAGATTATTCCAGAACACCAGTTTACACATCACCAAAACAAAGATTTGAGTCCTCAACAGCGTACACGTCTCTTCAAACTGACAGTGATCTCCATTCCTCAACTTCTGGGGCATTGACTGAAACAAATCTTCCTTCAGGTTTTACCAGAACTGGCTCATTCACGAGCAGATTTTCAAGACCAACTACAGCCACAAACACGGTCAATCCAACTTTATCCGGCGTTACACTTAACTTGGGCTCCGAAGGCTCTGGCGAGTCAACCGCGCGATACTCAAACTACCCAACTGAATTAAACCCTTCAACATACACAACTGGCAATTACGAATCAAGAACATTAAAACCGGGCTTTTCTACTAACATTATAAATCCAACTTCTTTGAATTTAAGAGAATCTACTGTTAGAGTATACACAGCCTTAGATCGGAACGTTCAGCCAACTTATGGAAGCACTATTTCTTCCAAAGTTTCTAGGCCATCAGGATTTTCGCCTAATTTGGTGAATATTGATGAAATTGTAGGTGATAAATCGACAGTAAGGTATAGGGGCTCGAACGTAAGGGGTCCATCTACTGCTAGGTACCAAGATTCTAGCGAGAAGATTTCGGTCCCAGTTGCCGTCGGGTACTCGACTGGTGGCCAGGGCTTGCAAGAGCCTTCGTATTTCACCAGAGAATACCTATTGGAATCACCAGTTACGAGGACATATGAAGGTGAGTACAAATTAGGTATCCAAATTAGAAGACCATACATTGATAACATTTTGACTACAACTTTATATAATTTTCAGACGAATACCAATACCTATCTCCCGCTACGACTCCTCAAACAACCAGTAATAAACCACTAAGAAGGAAAACAGTTCATCGTAGAATATCGTCTACATACGCACCAAACCTACAGAGCTTGCCGGCTTCTCCTAGCTCCTCAACATTACGCGTACCACCTACCACACAGACACCAACCACGGCACTCACGACTCGCAAACCACGACGAACCACTAGAAAACCTTTTCAGAAATTAGCAGTGAAGAAAGCTCCTATCTCGAGCCAAGAAATAAAGGAATCGGTTTCAAAGGACACGATTCAAAAAACTTTAGTTCTAAAAATAAATAACAACTCCCTAAAACCGTTGAAACCAATATCAGAATACGACTACTATGATGACAGTAAAGAGAAAGGAGTTAATTATGAGGAAGGAACTAAAGTACTTCTGCACGAAAAAGGTTTGTATTTACTAATTCTGAATCGTAAAATTAAAAAAAATATACAAATGATTGCATTGTGTTCTTAATTTGAAATTTATTTTGCCCACAGGTGACGTTGAATGTTTAGATGTTGGCAACTTTGCGCATCCGACATCGTGTAAGAAGTTCATTTCATGCGCGCGTACTAGAGGGGGCATATTAGGCTGGGAGTACGTCTGTCCCGAGGGACTCTCCTTCGACCCCGTGGGGGGGATTTGTAATTGGTCAGCGGGACTGGGATGTAATGAGTAGGATGCGTGATAATTATACTAAGATCCACTGGACTTAGAATATTTTTTTTATATTGACACTTTAAAATCTACCATCATAATAGGCGGTTGGTAGCACTGAGTGAATGAAACACGCGGATCGATAGAAAATGATGTAGGACTTAGTTATGTTCCAGGTTTGTTCTATGTTCTAGTAGGTAATGCATAATACCTATATTTCTCCTATTTTAGGGTTGTCACAATTAAAATAAAATTCTTTGAAAAAATACTCAATGATTGTTTATACAAAATAAAAGTTATCTCCGGTAATATGTATAATAGTTGGCTGTTCTATTTATTTAATATTAATATGAAATTATAAAACTTTTATTTTGTATATCCAATCCACCATCATCACCATCTAACACTATTTTGTACTTTTATAAATGTTACAAATTGGATCAAATTATTTCTTTGTAGATACAAGTCTATCAAAATTATGTTATTTAGAAGATATTACTCCAGAATGTGCCTTAATTATTTTACAATACTTAGTTGTAAGTCATATTTTGTAATTACAAAAAATATAAAATTAAATATAGTGCATAGTTTTATTTACTTCATTTGGTTCGAATTATATACAATAATATAGCAAAAGAGTAATTTATTGCCTGACGAATTATGAAATCTGCCTTCATTGATTTCTTATAATCGAAAGAACAATGGCGTACTTAGAATTTTTAAGTTACAATAAGAAAAGATACATAATAGAATATTATGTATCTTTTACATAATATACATACATATACACATAATAGAATACAAATACATAATAGAATATTATGTATCTTTTACGTTTCTAAGTTATAACCAATTGGTATTAAGTTTGTCGATAAAGGTAAAAGAAATAAGATAGGTATAAGATACCTACAATTTAAAAATTGAGGAGGTTATGATAACTGATTTATAGATAACAAATATTTCATTCTTAGAATAAATTACCTACATTGCTACGCACGCAAAATTTACTTAAACTTACTTCTTTTTATTAATTAAAAAGTAGTTTTTAATTGCATTCAAATAATTAATTAGAATGAAATACTAAAAGTAGTCGAAAAGATAGTCAACACAGTCAATAATTTCTAATTCAAGCATTCTCAACTATACTTTATATACCTACTATGCTTATTATTTCAAAATAATTGATTTTTTAATTAAACTAAGCTAGAGTTAAAATTAATTCTGTATTTTTTATTAACAAAAAAAATAGTGCCATGAATTAAGATGAACACTTTTTTTATAAGAGGTTACTACTTTACCTACACGGTCGATATTTTACTTCTAAAAATAAACATATTTTATGTACTTACAATATCGTACAACACATTTAAAACTACTTACCACTTACTGCCAATAGTGAAACTACTTACTACCAATATCGAAACTACTTACTAAAAATAGCGATACATTTTATCGAATTCTATAATTGTATTTGATAATAGGGACAAGATGGTGGTGACCTATAGGTAAGTTGAAGGCGAGTTAAGAATTCCTAGATTAACATTTTTTCGAAGATATTCGTCAAATTCTTCCAATTTTAAGTCATGATTTAGGGAAATTTCATAATTGGTTAAAATAAGTTTAATATAGAAAAAAAATCACTTTTGTTTGGCAATATATAATAATGGCAAAAATATATTTTTCTGTACTTATAAGTGCTGTGTAATTTTTACTGAAGTATGTAAATTATATATTTTATATACGAATTAACACAACATTACAAACGTACAATCATATCATTTATATCAGTTAAAATAATGTCACAATCGGGTAAATATCAAAGTTTCTAGAAGTTTCCATTGAGATAATATAACCAATTGATAAACCAACAGTTCTATTCATGAATTTGTATATTGGAAGACGCGAAGATATAATTATATTAATATTTTAAATAAAGAAAGAAAAAGAATTAATTAGTTCATGTAATTTTAAACAGTTAATTTAATTTTAAGATTAATTCATCGACATCCATTTGTTTCCCTTATGAAAGATATAGCAAGTAACTTCAGACTGTAATAACTTATAAAATATTTGGCAACTAACTTCAGACTGTTGCTTTTCCTGTCGGTGTGCGCGCGCATCGTAAAAGATCACTCTAAGATTTTTCCCAGTCGCGCCAAAAGAAGTATAACTTCAAAAAGGATTTATGGAAACGCCACCGTAGCCATATGTAGAAACGAATTATGTAAGATTTGAGGCTTTACCAGCTATTACTATCTTTATTATTCTGTAAACGTGTAGGTAGATTACTTATTTGGTGTACCTAGCACTTCTCATTGCCTGCTTATTGAACCTAAAAGTAAGAAGAAACCACTGATTGCTAACCTAATCTTTGAATGTTATTAGATATATACCTACATAACTTTATGTATTTTATATTGATTGAATAAACAAATCCAATATTATTTCGTAAGAAACTAGTATGTTTTAACAGTAAGAACTGTTTTGTACACGCATCATCTTAAATATTTGTTGTTTGTTACATCCGTATGATAAATTTTCAGTAACAATTTGTTTAGGTACTAGATATCAATGATAAATTGCAACTGTGACATCTAGTCGAAAAGGAAACTAAAGCAGTTATTTTTATTTATTTATATTGTATTGGAATAAAAAATCCATAATTATTAAAAAAAATACCATAATTATTATTTAATAAAATATAGAATATTATTTAATAAAAACTGGATTATTGACATCTGGTGACACTTGTGAATTCTTTCACTAATAATTTGGTTACTGCTTTTTTACAAGTCTAACAACATCAGGCTTTATCTTTTCATTGTTGGCTTTTATTTGTTAGTTACTAAAAAAATCTAAAAATAAAACAAAAACCCCTTTTAAAATAATTATCTTTATTATAGAGTTCTTTTACTAATATTTACATATCCTATACCGACGCACGTCATTTTGATCTTCTGTGCTGTTGCTATTTTGTCTTCTTCGTCCGAGCTTTCGTCATCTTCAGATCTCAGTACTTCTAATTTAAACATAACTCCGAAGAATTCTTTTAAATGCTGAAGAAATTTGATTGTATAATCTGAGAGAGGACCGACCTGATAAAAGAAAATGTTTAATAATTAAATATTGCTACAAAGAGTACTAGAAATGATTATAGGCTGTTATGATATATATAATAGTGATTCCATAATAAGACAAAAAATATATAAGTCTCACATGTCTTTTTATCAGCAAAAACTTTTATTTTAACGCCATCTATTGCCAACATTACGAGCCTAAAGAATCTAGGGTTAGGGTAATAGATGAAAATTCTATCTATACATATAAATAAAATTGAAGTGTCTGTAATTCCAAATTTACAGTCTTTTACTAATTGCATATTATGAAATTATTATATAAACGGTGCTTACCTACATAAAAAAACTTTGTTAAAATTATTGTCTGTCCGTCTGTTTGTTCCGGTTTTGTCTGAAACGGCTGGACCAATCTTATTAACACGACGTTCACTTTTATTTTTATTTTTTTTTTAATTTAATTGAAATCAATATCCGATTCATCTAGTCTCCTTTTAAGTATGATGTATATAAAAAAATCCATAGACAAAATCACGAAACACAATTGAGTGTACTAACAACACACTCGCTGACGTCCTTCTGTCCGAGCGCCATCCACAGCGCCAGCAGCCACTGCAGCGAGCTGTCCACGGAGCCTCCGCGACGCACCTCGTCAAGTAACATGAGGGCGCACTCCCGACCGAGGTCCTCGGGCAGTGTTGGCTCATTTGATCCGGCTTCTGCTGATTTCTGTATGGCAATATAATTATAAATTAAAAATATTTCCTTATTAACTTTACATTAATAGTAACTTTTATACATTTTATGTATAGCTAAATAAACAAAATTTAATAATTTACATATTTATATACTATGCAATCTAGCTCCAAACTAGGCAAAGCTTGTGCTTGACAACTCATAAACATACACACAACACTTTTTTTTTCTAAATATTTAACACATACATATAATAAATATGACAACATACAAACAGAAGTACGTTTTTATCGTAAAAATATTTTCTTTTAGTGTGGATATCAAAAACTACAATCACCGGTATAAGTAATCATAGTTACGGCCACAATGTAGTATAAAAAAAAAATAATAAAGAAAACGGTTTTAAATTGAAAATGAGGAGGAAAAAAAGAGACCTTATAAAGAAACTTCGTGTAGCCAAAGCCTTAGGCGATAATCAACTTAGTCACCAACTGTCTAGGGCATTGCAATCAATTCTTAAACTTATCCAAGGCATAACAAATCAAATAACAAAAAATCGTGATAGCTTTGATCGGGCAAAACATGAAGTAGACTTTGATAAAAATCCTTTTAAATACTCAAAAAACATTTTCAAAGATCAAAAAGGTAAGCTTCTCTTGACCAACGAGCAAATTCTCGATCATTATAAAAGCACATACGAAGTGTCAGAAAACCAAAGACTATATGGGGATCCCAACAAACACAAACCTGAGACTCCTACTGAAGATTTTCAAGCCAACCCACCAACTTTGGAGGAAATCAATAAAATAATAAAAATTAAACTATCTAAGTCAGCACCAGGTCCGGATGGTATCCCTTATATAGTTTACAAAAAATGTCCGTCGCTCCATAAACATCTTTTAAATATATTCGGTAAAATCTTTTTACTTCTTTTTGTCCTCATTCCGAAAAACGACAATGTCAATAATCCTAAGGATACTAGACCAATAGCCCTAACAAATACAATTTCCAAAATATTTTTCTCTTTTTTACAAACAAAAATGACGCAATTCATGATTAACAATAGATATTTCAGGCCTAATCACCAGAAAGGGTTTTTGCCCGGAATTTCTGGATGCCTGGAACATAATACGTTAATATCGGAAAGCCTTAAAGATGCTAGAACTAGCGAGAGACAAATTACGGTTTGTTGGATAGACTTAGAGAACGCCTTTGGGTCGGTATGACATGAGCTGATGATGTTCGCGCTTAAATGGTATAACTTTCCTACGGTAGTTCGCGACATTATTGCATCATTATTCAAAATTAAAATTCTCAATAATTTTTAATGACAATCATTCAAAACCACTTAATTATAACGTTGGTTTATTTCAGGGCTGTTGTATTTCTCCTATTATATTTAATATAGTTATTAATATTTTAATAGACAAATTAATTAGAAATGAAAAAAAGTCTGGCTATCGGTTTAAGTTCAACAACAAATACACAGAATCCATACTAGCTTTTGCAGATGATCTCGCGATACTGACACGTAATCCGAAACAATGTCAGGTACTTTTAAATGTAGTTGAGGATTTCTGTACGTGGACGGGCGGATTGAGGACAAAACCAAGTAAATGTTTTAGTCTGTGTCTGGGTAGACGGAACACCAAATATACCTCTTACGATCCGGGTCTTATAATAGGCGGTCAGCGCGTTAGTACGGTTACGGAACAGCTCCGTTTAAATTTTTAGGTAAAAAAATCGATTACCAAGGCCGTACTCCATCGTTGGAAGTAATAGTCGATAGCTTTTTAAATGATATCGAAAAGGTAGACAACCAACCAATAAGTAACGTCAAAAAAGCTTGGATTTACGATAATTTTTTAACATCACGTCTAAGTTGGCCTTTCCTCGTTTATGATATTAATAAAACCCTTTTGTCAAAGTTAGATGCAAGCGTCATAAAGACATTGAAGTTATAGCTCGGGTTAGCGCACTCAGCGGACTCTTCAACCTTATTTAGAGACCGTAACAACTTTGGATTAAAATTAAAGAAACCATCGGAGCTCTACAAACATCTAAGAGTTACCAAAAGACATATCATCGGAAAATCTAAAGATGATACTGTAACTTCTCTCCCAAAAGACAAAGTTGCCTCAGAGCTCGAGTCACGACTTCAATTCCATAAAAAAATTATGATAGGTGCTCAAACGAATAAAGTAGGGCTAGGATCAAGTCAATCAAGGAATCTTCAAGACATTGACATAACAAAATCTTTTCTTCGACAAGACGAAAACGATAATTACCGACTCCACGCGATGAGCCTAGAAATTCAAAACGAATGGATGACCATAGGAGATTTTTGTATTCCACTAGCTTTGAAGTGGCGCACCTTAATTATGATTGGTCCCCAGCATTATTAAAATTCTATCTTAATGCATTCCAAATGACTCTCCCAGATCAAAGTAATTTAGTAAGATGGGGCAAAGCCACCGAAAAGTCTTGCAACATCTGTGGGGAGGCAATAGGAACCGCGAAACACCTATTAGTAGGGTGTAGGGTACTTCTAGATAAAGGTCAATACTCGCGTCGCCACGACAAGGTATTAGAAATTATACGGGAAGCGGTTAGTCTTTCAGTAGCAAGAGCGCAGAAGGGTATAACAACCACCAAACGATCTGTAGAATTCGTAAAAGAAGGCTCCTCCAAAAAATCAAAAGCGAAGCCTTATTCAATATTAGGCGCGTCTCCTGATTGGATTCTCATGATGGACACGTATGAAAAGCATTACAAAATCCCTGGGGATGTTGGTGTTTTGTCATCCAGACCGGACTTATTCCTGTATTCGAAACATCTGAGGCGCGTGATACTTGTGAAGCTTACTGTTCCTTGGGAAACAAACATCCCAAGGGATCACACATTCAAGCTCAATAAGTATTACGAACTGACCAACGAACTGATCAGGAATAAATTTATAGTTAGTTTGTACGCGGTAGAAGTGGGAGCGAGAGGTATAACAGCGAAATCTCTCTATAGCCTACTTAAAGACCTTGGCCTTTCTAGAACAAGCATTGGTTCATTTCTAGAACGTATTTCAAAGGCAGCATTAGTAGGATCTTTCCAAATTTGGTTAGGTAGGGAGAGGAGTGTGGAGGGTGAAGGTGAGCGTTTTTGCACACAATAAAGGGGCCCCTTAAACCTACTCCTGGGTCGCAAGTCCCAGGCACTGCTTGCACTCCTCTCCTTGCAACGCGATGGGCCCGGCACCCGAAAGGTGAATCCATGGATTGCTAAGAAGCTTCGTCTCTCTATTATTCCTTATTTAATACACGATTACTTAAGCTTTATCAATTCATAATCTATTAAACTAAAGTACTTACAGCCTCGGCGCAATAGAAGGTTTTTTCAGTTGTTTCAGCGACTAGACTGACACCGAACCCGGGACTCTTCCCAGCGTTGGAACCGCGGCATTGGTCCGTGTTAATATACACGTCGGGGAGGAACTTTAGCATTACCTAAGAAACAACAAGGAGATAATATTAGACTATTTTTATAGAGCACTTTGCACTATATATATGTAGTATAAAAAATTTAAAAGAGTATATTTTAAAACTAATGTATAAAAAAAAATTACTAACAAAATCAAATATTTGGGAGTAAAAATAGTAATATACTGTCTTATTATTATATGCACTCTTCAATCAGCCAGCTGTTATAGAAAATGTAAATAATAATGATTCAGTGGAAACTTGATTAAACAGACTAATTTGTTGATATTATGCATTTGGATGCAAGACATGCAGTAATTATGTTTAGTGATGAGTTATATGTGCTTATATTTTGTTAAATCATGAACATATATTATAGTACACAGCAATTTTCTGCATAATTCTCATAGTATTAACTTGTATAAAGTTACATATTTGATCCTGATTGGTAGTCCAGATAATTGTGAATCCAAATAATCAAGGCCCAGATAACTCATTTCTACTATATAAGCACTATACCTACCCCTTTAGCTGCCTCCACAACTCGATTAGCCATAGTGGGAGAAACTCGCAAAGCATACACAACTCCCCGTATTCTTTTCACCAACCCCCATTTGCTGCACTGGAGTGGCCGCAGGTGACGACGCACTGGACACTTAAATACTATTTCACCACCACCAAGGGGTGGGGCTCCTGGGAAGAAATATAAAGTTGATAAACAACACAACAGCTAGCTTCTAATTGCTTCAAATAATAAAATAGCATTGATATTTAACAAAACATTTTACTATTATATTTTGTTTCCTTTAGCTTAAAGTTGAGAATTCATAAATGATTGTAAAATTTTTAATTAATGACAATTGTTGGACAAAAATAAATTGTTTTGAGTACTCTATACAAATATACAAAAGTTAATGTTAAGCTCATAAAAAATGAGACCAAGTTACCTCTTCTGACCACTTTAAGTTCCAAACCATCATCAACTAATATAAACTTCAGCAATATTGGCAGTGCAGCCGACTTCACTTTATCAACAGAGCTGTCCAGGTCGTGATGAGTGACCCCCTGCAACACAGCATTCAGTGGCTCCTTACAGAATGGTCCCAAGGCAAGGAGAATTTCTAGATAATATCCTAAAATTTTAATAAGCTTAGATGTAATGATTATGCTGTTGTGACATAGGAATTGACCATTAAATGTTATTATTATAAAAAAGGTAGTTAGCGCATATTTTATTTGTAATACAAAGTATATCCCATGAACAAACTTAAACATTAGCAAAAATAAATACACAGAACCTGTACACCACAGCAAAAAAAAATATGTGTGGAGAACATTATTTAAATTGATATTTTTTACAAATGTCATATATGAAGACATAAATTATTTTTGAAAAAAAATAAGATTTACACAAAATACTAACCTATGCCTCTTTGTGTGCAACAACTATGTGTGACTTGGCCACCAATCAATATTCCAGGTTGAAAATATAAGGAAGTACCAGTTTCACTCAATTCTACCCTCGAACCATTAGTTATTTTGTCCAGTAAACGTATCAAATTTACTTCATACTCCCTTAATCCTGGGTCATCAAAGGAACTTCGAATTTCCTCAATCTTTATTGCTCTACCACTTAAGGTAGCAAGCAGCAATCTTTGTCGAAATAAATTACTGCCTTTGTATACAAGCACGTCATTTTGCACTATTGCAGGCATTTGTAAAAATATATTGTAATAGTTATCATATAATAAAATGTGATATATTATAGCACGTGTGAACTGGTGTGAACAATATTTTGATTTTTTTAGTTTCATTGAAATGTCAAACTTCACTTTGACAGTTGACAATTAATATTATTGTGCCCAGGTTCCAGGTTTAGTCTCAAAAGCCAATACCGTTTTATTGGTACATCGCCGCAACACATTTTATGAACATAACACTACAACACGAATAGTTTCTAATACAAAATTTCTCCATAGTCTGGATGGGTAGCAGAATTATTTTTATAAAAGGTGTAGGAATTTTCATGTTCTATGAAGGTATGGAAGCCTGTTCTTATGGATTGATATTAGATTATGAATAGTGTTTTATCTTTTTAAAAAAAAAAACACGCTTGTTAAAACACTTTGATTTTTTAATACGTAAAAAGGACCTCAAAAGCCAACATCCTTTAGAAATTAGAATTTTAGATGTTACACTATAGTAAAAGTAGGGAAACCGCCTCTGTATATGAAAAGTTTCCATACAAACTGGGAAAATAAGGGTGGCGCTGCAATAGCATAGGATAAAATTTTAAGGAATGCGCGTATTTCATTCACTATAAAACACCAGTGACCAGTATCGTAGTTACATATGCCAGCGCCATTCTGGTAGGAAGTAGGTACTGCTGGCCGCTGGACACTTTTGAGCACAAAGTACTATAAAGTTGTGCTTTTTAGTTCTCCTCCATATCAGATGGTACGGCTTACCTTTATCCTCCATATGTCAAACTAAACCCTACACAATAAAAACACGTGCATTTTGACAGTTGACACTTGTAACTTGACAGACGACAGTTAACAATTTAATATAGGACACTAATTTAAGATTTTGTCTATATATTTATTTGTATTAAAAATACTTACACTTAGTGATTTCTGACTGATTATTCTTTCTCTGGTACCTTAAAGTAAATGAAAGTACCAATGTATCTCGTTATATAATACTTTAAGTGTAGTCTGCTTGAATTTCAACCATGAAAGCTTCAATTGGAGATGTTGTATTGCCTGGAGACTACTGTGAAGAAATCATAACAGCAGGGGAAAAATTTAAAGTTATCATAGGACCAGGGTTACGAAGAGAAGTTGACCATGTGTATATAACCAGAGCCGGCGTTTTAAAACGACGAAATCCTTATACTTACTGGGTAGACTGTTATCACAAACGTTATGTTCCTTCAAAAGGCGAAAATGTTATTGGCGTTGTGGTACAAAAGGTGGGAGACATATTTAGAGTAGACGTTGGTGGTAGTAGCACCGCAGCATTATCTTATTTATCCTTTGAAGGTGCTACTAAAAAGAACAGGCCCGAAGTGCAAGTAGGAGATACTATTTATGCAAAAATGTTAGTGGCGAGTAAAGATATGGAACCAGAACTGGTGTGTGTTGATTCACATGGCAAAAAAGGAAGATTGGGTGTGCTCAATGATGGATTCTTATTCAAATGCTCCTTAAATTTTGTTCGTAAGATTTTAAACCCTACCTGTCTTTTGCTTGATTCCATAAAAAAGGAATGGCCCTTTGAAATGGCAGCTGGTATGAATGGTAGAATTTGGATAAAAGCTAATTCCATTAGAGAAACAATTGCACTAGGCAATGCTATTTTGGGAGCAGAGTACAGGAGTGATGAGGAAATTAAACATATTTGTGCCAATATAGCTTCTATTTTGGCAGGTCATATATCATGATGTAATTAAATATTTTAGAGTATATTTATTGATTTTTATTGTATATATTATTAGATACAGTGGAAACTTAATTATCTGGCCCTGTTATATGGATTAATGATTTCCTAGACTGCCAATTGGTATAACAAATGTAACTTTAAAAAAGTTGAACTTATGCAAAAATCGCAATATATTAGCATGTATATTATATGTATTTAATTACCAAATATTCTAATTACTTTTCTTAATGCATTTCATTATCTGGATATTTGATTATACAAATGTCTAATAATAATAATAATAATCAGGTTTCCACTGTCTTTAAATTGTCTACAAAGATGTGAAGAGAGAGTAAAGTTGGTAATTATTACTTTTTATTACATTTTACAAACTGAAATATAAAAAATATAAGAAGTTTAGTAGATATAGATGTTAGAAAATCTAGTTATTAAATGGTAAATGTTGCTTAGCCTAATTGAAAGGACATCAAACTAAAACAAATTTTGTTTATGATAATATATATCATAGATTTTCTTCTAATATGCAGGTTTCTTCAAAATGTTTTAAACAATTTATTACACAAATATGATAGGCATGTGTCATTCAACGAGAAAAAAAAAACTTTGCTTGTTCATTTTATTTAATTTCAAATTCCAATCTAAATGTTTTAGCAGTAATACTCTTTATGTTAAGACAGCATCTGTATTTGCCAAATGGTATTAAAAGAATATGTACACTTTAGAAATATGGTAGTGCAACTTTCTTTTTTTACTTCAAGCCAATGCCAAAACTTGTGCCTTCTTGATTAAATAAATAATATAACAAATGAAAAAGACGCACTCACTATATACAAAATACTGTGACAGTTTTCAACTTTATTATACAACTCGCAATAATAGGACTTTACTGACCAGAATAATTTTTATCTATTATATTCAATAATTATTAAGTAAATAATAAAATAACAATCATTGGTTAAAACTATTTTTAATCATAAATGTATAATTTACAATATTTGAGTTGATTTAATTATTTCATTTAAAATTTTAAAATGCAGAAGTGAAAATATTGACAAAATAATGAAAGATAATAAAAAGATATCTGGCAAAGATTCCCTTTCTATACAATTAGCATAGAAATTATTTCAATATCTGAAGATCCAGATTTCTGTTAACTTCCAGTAAATCAGTCTAGATGGACCTTACGGCACGCCTCCTCAAAGAAATTGCAAGATGTACCAAAATACTACCAAAATATTGATTATGGTCCTGACAAAAGCAGTTTCCTTTAATATTTTAACTAAATATTGCATACATAATATATATGAATATATATAATAGAAAACATTTTTTTTTAAATTTTGTATATAAATTGGGAGATTAATAATAACTAAATTTCTTGTGAAAGCTGTATGATCGAAAATATTCAATACGTTAAAATATAAAGAGAACAAGCTGAATCTTAGGACTTATATAAAAATAACTACTAAACAAATATTTCCAAGAACTACTACTTCAAAGGAATGTTCTTTTTTATACATTTGATCTCTATTTTAACTTCTATTTACAAGTTTATACAATTTGACGTAATATTATGGTATCTAATTCAGTCGTGATGTACAGTGATGATTTAGAGTCAATGTTATAAATAGCCTTATGAGAATTACTATAACGGATTGTGGTACTTTTGATAATTAAATAATTAAATATTACCTTCTGTGTCGACCATAAATGTAGACTAAAAAAATAGACAATTGATAAAAAAAATGGAAAATAATTTGAATAATTTATTTATAAGTTTTGAGTTAAATTATTATTTTCATCTATCTACATTGTATTAAACATAAAATTCAAACTCTTTGTTATTTTCAATTTTAAAAAGAAATTTTAATTAAATGTTGAAGATAAAATACTGATAATAAATATCTTACATAACATTTTAGTTGATTCGGACACAATCTAATTATATACACATCATCACAGCTGTAACACTATACAATATTTACAATATTAACATTCAACTTCACTTTAAATACGAAAATATAATTTAATCTATCGATAATCAGGAGATCATAGCTATGGCTAAATTTACACCTGACGATAATTGATTCATTAATTTCAATATTAAAAGGATAAGGGTTGGCCATAAAGAAATTACATTATTTTCATTAATGAAACAAAATTTTATATAATTAGTTATTTCAATATTTAATAATATATTGTTTTCACCTGACAGTTATTTAATCAGAATTCATCTCCACTAGTACTGATGCCAGGATATAGAAGATATTCATGAGATTACTCCAAGTTTTTTATCATTGATAAGTGAAATACAGGCAGTATTCATATATATTTTTTAAGGCAATGATTATCGCAACCCCCAAATTGCTACAAAAAATTCAGATAATAGTTTGAAATTAAGTTAGGCCAATAAATACTAAAATTAAATGTAACAAAAACAATTTATTTATCATTCTCAGGTGTAAACATAGTACATAAGCTTACAATATAGTAATAATAAAGTGCTTTATACTCAATTCTACTAAGTATCGATTACCCGTTTGTTAAATAAAGTAAAGGTAGCAAATAGTAGCTATACTTAAAGTATCTTGTCTATGGATCAGACATTCAAACGGTATTTGAATTAATTCATTTAAAGATGTTCTCATTATTTATCGTTATTAAATTAGAAGTTATAGTTTCTGAATACTAAATCGATTTCAAAACGATTTATGTAAAGATTTTTTTATTGCAGATGTATGAAAATTATTGATAAACAATGGAAAATCAATATTGAACACTAACACTGGTTTTATTATAAGTTATATTTAGATTCAGTTTACCGAACTCGCACTAGTATAGTGAGACTTAGATGAGATAAGATCACAAAGGCATAATTCCTAGAAATATAGGAATATACACAAGAAAGTTAACACTAAAATTGAGAGTAGAAAATGTCACAAACGTCTTCGTGCTTCGTAAACGGATCGGCAGATTTCATCAACACCAAAACCACTCGTTTAATAGACAGTAAACTGCAGAGGCATTACACCGCGTGATCACAGACGGGGTGCAGCACAGAGGCACGTATAACAGAACACAGTGTATCTCAGAACACAGAGTCAGCGGATCGTGAGAGGTGCACAGGGTGTGAGGGAGAGCGCGCGAGGCGCTTGCGAGGGAGCTTCTCCAGCGTCGACAGCAGGTGGGGGAAGTCGGGCCGCTCGCTGGAGCGATACGACCAGCACAGCATTAGTATGTCCTAAAAATAATACATTAATGTTACTACTGTTATTACTGTTAAAGTAATATGAATTACTCGTTATTTTATACTTTTAAATACTAAATATACCGACATCAACAAAGATAAAAGACAACACAACTATAAAATTGAATTACTTTATTTACATACTTTAATATCCCTAGACGCCTGCATGTTATTCAACGATTGCTTCACTCCCTTCCCCACTTGCCAGATCACTGCCTCTGGAGGTTGCCCCTTAAAAGGATATTCACCGCAGAGGAGTTCATACCATACCGTACTGGAGGAGAAAAAAGAAATAATGTTAGAATACTACAAAACAATTAAAATGATATGAACGATCTATCGTTTTTAAAATATACCTATATAAAAAAGGAATGTGAAAAAAATAATCTTGTGTAGACAGGAGCAAATAGATATTGAGCACGGTGTTGTACATGTGTCCGTAAACTTATTATCTCATGTAGACGTGCATGGTGTATGTGTGTGCGTGTTACCCGAAGGCGTAGACGTCGGTGGCCTTGGCGAAGGGCAGATGCAGGCTGGCGATGGGTCGCAGCGCGCGGTGTAGCTCGGGCGCCAAGTAGCACAGCCAGCCAGGAGGGATGCCCAGACTGTCACCGCGCGGGCTGCGGGGGAGAGAGTATAATATGTTATTTGCCTTATATTTTCACAATTTTTCCGAGAGACTACGATCGATTTAAAAAAATTATAACTTTTATATATTCGAAATCGTTTTTCCATAGAATCTTAGATATTATTTATTAATGTTAGAGTCAGATTTGATATCTCAGTTACATATACTGATGAGTAGACTTAATATATTATTTTTGTTATTTCTGAGGAAGATGGGAGACACTGTACTACAAGTATTGGTACAAGAAAAATTTATTTGAAATCCTATAAAATGATGCTTCTTTTTACAGATTATAAAAGATTAAATACTCACTTATTACAGAAACATAACTTGGTGACGCTGAAAAGTCCAAAGTCAGTGATAACTACTTTTCCATTCTCCAGAAATATATTTTTGGTCTTCAGATCCTTATGGACAATGCCTCGAGCGTGTAGATAGCCCATGCCCTGAAATAATACAGATAATTAAAACTTTTTACACATATATTTTTTTATTACAACAAAATATTAAAATTAAATCTTTAATTAAATACATTCGGTCATCAGTATTTATAATATAAGTTACTCAGGTCATGTTGAGGTCCCACCTGTGATATCTGCTGTGCCACGATGACGCTCTTGTTGGCGGTGAACTTGTCCTTCATGAGGTGTATGTGTGTGTGCAGCGTCATGCCCTTGCACAGTGACGTCACGATGGCGAGTCGCGGCGGCTTCATACAGGCCCCCATGAACAGTACCAGGTTCTCGTGACGGGTTTTGCGAAATGTCGCCACCTGGTATACGGACAATACATTTAAATATGTTTTAATTTGCAGAATGCAGAATTAAAATTTTATATAATTAGGTACACTTCTTCACATAAATAAAAAAAAAATCCTTAAAATAAATATATAAGAATGAAACATATGACTGATATATTGGCCACATCAAATGTAAGATTTATTATATTGTGACAAGAGAAAACAATAACCAGGGCAAACGAACCAAACAATAATTAATAGATTTCATCAAAAAGGGTCATCATCAAATTCAAATGATCTTCTTTCAAGTATTCATTTACATGCCCTTTTAAATGGTCAATTATTACATTAAAAAGGTCAGTACAGTCAGTCACCACCAATTCTAAATGATGTTCTGCTGAAAAGGACTGGCCAGAAACTCAACAGTTGCTCTTTTTAAGTGAAATTTAAAAATGTTCGACTTACATACATACATTATAATATCAACCCTTTTTTTTTTTGCAAATGAGTCAACAACCCAACACCACATCATCCTCGTGACCCCAAACTGACCTCTCGTTTGAAGGTGTCCAGCGAGGCGGAGTGGTCACTGAGTTCGTTGACGTGCAGCAGCTTGACGGCCACGGCGCCGTGCCAGCTGCCGCGGTTGACTGTACCGAAGCGCCCCTGGCCTATCACCTCGAACAACTTCAAGTCGTCGAATGGGATGTCCCATTCCTTCATTGATAGCTGGAAGTTTATTTAAAATCACATAAATAATAAAACCAATTATTTAAACTGTGTTTGTTTATTAGAACGATAATAAAACTAATATTTTAAGAGAAGAAAACATATTAAGAAATTGGTTAATTATTGTGCAATGATTACGTGCATATTACTTAGTCTATATCATTTAAATAAGGCTTTTATGAGTAGAATAATTTAATTTTATGGAATTAATTCGCATAATTATTTCTTTATGTATAATAATTTTTCTTTGTTTATCGAGTTATCATATATAACCCTATAACAAACTCTACACACCGCACTACCATGCTACCTTGTAACCATGTCATACCAACTAATTGTATATAAAGTCTGATTTCAATTCCTTGACGAGTTCAAACATATTCGTCATACCAGTAAAAGTATATTATAATATCTGCCATCGGAAATCCGAAGCGCCAACATTGCTACAGCAAGATTAAAAATGGACTCTCGTATTTCATATTATAAGATTTATAACATTTATTAAACATTCCTTAATAGTTAATAGCAAACAATAATACAAAAAAATATTTCTTTGAATTTATATAAAAAATGTAGATTAGTTCTAAATTAAATGCAATTTATAAAACAATACATACTTCTTCGAATATCTTACGATGATGCATAAACATCGTCATTGAAGTGATTCACAAACACACTTTCAACAATTATAAACAAAAATAACACACAAATTATAATTTAAACACACTAATAATTATCACTACACGAGTCCATATAAGCTTGCCTACTTGTCCAGTGATGTGTTAGTTCTGAGCAATGAACTACGACAGAGATAAACAAAGCTCGTGTTACTCATTCAAGATGTATTACATATTAGGAATATTGTTTGTAATTTATTTTATTGTATATATTTATTATCATATGTAGCAACTTTGTATCTATGGAATTCTTCAATTATTGCAATCCAATTTATTAGATTTTCATAGTTTAATATATGTATAAAAAAAACTTTTACAGAAGTGCAATAATATATAAATAAATTAAATTATCGTTGATTACTGTTTGCATCTTATAGATACAAACACATGGAAGCAAAAATGGTATTCAAAGAGATTTGTTATAAAAAATTACCCAAAACACTTTTAGATTTGGAACCTCAAACTGTATATATATATATATATATATATATATTATCTGCATTATAAAATTATTCGCAAAAATTTATAATTAGAAACAATTAATTATTATTTTACAACTCTATAAAAATAAACTGTCTGTCTCAGTCAGTTCTAACAAAGAACCATTGATACAAATGAAATCAGTACAAGCTGGGTCAGTTATAAATAATACGTTATCTGAGACTCAATGATAGGGCTTGTTCACTCACACTGATAGCTTTCAAGGGCTTTTATGTTAGATACATTTAGGACCCTTTCGTGTTTAATTAAGTTGCTAGTTATAAGCTAGTTACAAATACCTAATATGTTTTTAATATTTTTTTTTATAATATAATAAATGTGATAAATAGGTTTTTTGAGAAACATAAAAATGTTTTTTTTTCATAGCTACTTAAAAATAAAAAAACAATAAAAACATACATGTTAAACCATTTTAACTCATCAATCTCTTAAAGGTCTCTACACCAATGTTCTACCTGTGTCTAAAGAAATTTAACTGTTTGTAAAAATCTATTTCTATGTTGACAAAGTTATTTAATAGCAGCCTTATATCTTTTTATATAATATTTATTGCAATCGAAAACGGAGACTAACTAAAACTATCAGGTTAAATGATAGGATAGGAATCGGAAACTGTTTCTACCGGTATATTCAATAACAGTAAAAACATTCCATCATTACAAGAAAGGAAAAGAAAGGGACCTAAGATTCAGTCTAGAGAACCCCCATATCTGTTGGAATCTCAGAGTAACTATACAAATTCTTTCAACCCTGTATATTGTACTAGTCAAATAAGAGGCAGAGAGGAATGGTAATAAATTTATGTACTTCAATTCCATGTTCATATCATGACTTGTCAATTAAAAGTTGCCGAAATTAGCGATAATGTCCATCCATGTAAAAGTTACAGGCAATATACTAACCAGTATCACCAACTTTATCTCATCACGACTTTTTATATAACTTGATTGAAGCCAATTGATTAGATCATGTTATACATTATGTGGCCCGGATCTCGGAATAACATTCTCTTAAAGAATGTAAGAGTGCTTTACTCTGTCTCTCTCTATCTCTTTCCCTCACACACGCACACATACAATTACAGTACAGTACAGAGACGGAATAGCTAATAATCATCCCAACACAAGAGGGTGTGTGTTCTACATCCCGTCACCCTTCTATTTATCTACCATTCAAATTACTACATTATGTGTAACTTATAATTGTATCTAAACATGTTAGTTTTGTTATATAAATTTTATTTTAATTAATGTAGAATGTATCAATAAACAACACAATCAGGACTAGATATGCGATCTATGGTAGACATCTTCTTCATTCTGCCAACTGAGCTATGATGTCTTTAAACGCTTTGATGCATTTAGCATTTTTCTGTATCTGTTTCTTTTGTAAAGTTATTGGACGCCTAACGCTTTTATCAAAAGTTTCGGTAATTTATATTGTAGAAGATAATTGATTTAATTACTCTTAAATATTTGCCTTAAAATAATAACAATGTTTTTGACAACTCACGCTGTTCTGCCGCGGCCAGTGGTCTGGGTCATGGCGAGACTCGTGTCGTGGCTCGTGGCGAGAATCGTGGCGTGAGTCATGGCGCGCGTCGGAGCCCGGCCCGCCCATAGTGCGCCCCGACACCTCTGTGTACACACGGACAGTTAGCTTGGACTTAATATTAATAATCTTAGAATTAAATAGAAAAACTTGAAACATTACGATTTCAATTATACACTTTTAAATTTTGTAATATAACTGTTACTTATATGAATATACATATTTATAATCATCTCATCATAAGATATTAACATGAATTCTTTGGAAAACTTACTACATATCAATTGATTACAAGTTTTATATAAATATACATACAGACACGTTTTTAAGTGTATAACTCACCGCTTTTAATACTAGATATGAGATCTTCCTTGGTATCAATAAGGGATCTCGCGGGCGACTGTATAACTGAGGTGTGGTTCGGACTTGACACTGGCGGTTTTATTTCTGTGAATAAGAAGATTATTAAAACTAATAACAATATCTTAACTATCGATAACCATATAAGACATTATAATTTATAAGTACTTATATTTATTATCCAATGTTATAGATTTTTTTGAAAATGGAAATATTGTAATAATTTATCAATAATTTGCAAGTAGTAGTACCACTACTACAGCTATAGGTGTTAAGTTTTAATATGAATATAATCTATTTAAAAAATAATTCAGAGTGTGTGTGAACGTCTGTGCATGAGTCAGTGCCTAGTTAGTGTGAGTGTAAAGCCCGTATCCAGTCTGTGTGTGTTACCGGGGAAGTGGAACTGCTGCTTGAGTGTGATGTGATGGTAGGTGTGGTGGTGCGGCTGCGGGGTGGCGGGCGCGGCCAGCGCGGGGGAGGACGGCGTGGAGCTGTTGCACGACGACGTGTTGGACGACGAATCAGGGTTGCCCTGTTATATATTATTAATGTTACATATAATAATTATAGAATTAGTTCTTTAGTTACTTTCTGAAGATCATGCCTTTATAAATTGATAGTTTTAATCAGGATCTAAATCGATCTCCTTTATTATTTTTTCGTATAAATAACATTACACCACCTTCCATAAGTTTTATTTACATATATCATCAGGTTACAAAACTGTAAATTATTTGTACAAGGATTTAATTTTATACTAGAGGTTAATAATTCAAGAGATTTATATATTATTTATTGTACTGTAAGTTTCTAGTGATGTATATTTATTACCGAGTGATGGTGCGGCGCGGGCGGAGGTCGTCTTCTATGCGGCGTCAGCGAGGGTATTAAAGTACGTGTTCCCGGCACCGACGGCAGGTACAGACCACCTGATAGCAATACACATTCAATAATTAACTTGTGGTACAAAAATTATAATAATATAATGTTATTCATATGTTACCGTCTTTGTGAAATTTTTCTTTAAAGGCAGTCACAAACTCGGGCGGCAAACCGCACGAAGGAGGAACTTTACTTTCGCAATCACTGCAATTAATTTAATATGTATTAAAAATTGCATGCCATATAATCTTCAAACTTCAAAACTTCACAATGTTTTCAGAACAAAATTATAATCCTGCCATGTATTTTCAACAGATCTTAGTTTTTCGTATTCGGAATAACGATTTTAGACACAATAACCTTCAAAATAAAGTGTGTACTCACCGATGACATTTAAACTTGCACTCCTTACACTTCAAGCCGCTACCGAACAGCATCTGCTTATCACAGTAGTCACAGGTGGCTATCATGTTGAAGGTCTTAGTGAAGCGGTGCGCTATGTCGTGCGCCATACAGCCGCTGACGGTGGGCGTGCGGGGGGAGCGCGGCGCGGGAGGCGGCACCTGGGGGAGGCCGGCGCGGTTTAGTAATTGGGGGGGTGGGGTTGTCCTTCTTCAAACAAGCGGTGACTATTTAGATTTCACTGTATTTAAATTTTACAATGCTTGTCAGTCTTAATATGAGATCTGTTAATTTTGATCACAATTTTATAATATCTATAAATATTTACTCACAGTGTTAGTGTAGTACCGTGGCGGAGGGTCGGGGTCGGGCTCCCGGGGGGACGCGGGCGGAGACTCCGCCACCTCGCAGACCACCGCCGTCGACGTCTGACTGGTGTCGCTACAGTATTCATTTCTATATTAATGTATATTCAATTAATATAAGTTTAATCTCAGTTTAAAGCTTACAAGATAAGCAAATCAATTAATATTATTTAAAATTTAGTTTCCATATAGTGTTACAGACATCAGTCTGTACACAGATGGTGTTCTCTGATAGTCTTGAACTATTGCTTCAATATGAACGAAAAATTGCGTTAAGTATAACTTTAGCACTGAGACAATTTTTCGAAACGATTTTTAACATTTCTAATAGTGAAATTTTGTCTCTGATGAGTACTTAATTCAAAAAATAATACCAAAATATGCAGATAAGATCATTTTTAATGGTTTTGCTTTAATTCAACAGATGGACGTCATTGGTGACCTGATGATACATACCTAAGGTCGGCAGCATCTGGCTTGACAGACAGCTGTGACTCGTGTGAACGAGACTTCGTGAGTGAAGTGGGCGGAGGTGGTAAGTGGGAGTTCTGCTTTCTCTTGTTGATGGGCGTCGTTGGCGACTTACCACCTAATACAATATACTTGTCATTAGTATTATTATAATTAATTTAAAATCTAGGTGTACACAAATTAATTCAATTTTAATTCAATTTATCTCATAATAATATAATCATACCCTTCTTGTTATTAGCGTTTCGGTCGTCTCTAGCTCTGGGCGAGCCACGCACGTGTCTCTCCCACGAGTCCCAGTATAGAGGCAGTTCCGACGAACCCTCGCCACGCGCTAACGCCTCTGAAATTATTACAATTCGTACATTAAAATATATATAACTAAACAGAACTCATAGAAACCGATACCCACACAAGACCACTAGTCTTGTCTTGATAAAGAAGTGTAACAGAGAAGAACGAAATAATTTAGTTAGAAACTGTCTTTATATATGTATACTATATAGCTTGTATAGTAATAGTACAAAGCTAGATTAATAACTAACCGGTGTAAGTCCTCAGTCGCTGCATGGCGCGGCACAGTCGCCGCACCTCCTCGTCTCTGGCGCCGCACAGCATCGCCCGCAGCTCGTGCTCCGAGCGCTCCCGAAGCAGTTCCAAGGACGACACCCGAGACAGCACCGCCTGGAATAGTATAATTATAGAATAAGATAATTGGATATCCCGATGGTTATAACTTAAGTCTTATTTAACTATTTTCTTAAAGGTATAATCGAAAATCAGTACCTCTATAGCATCGATACTGAGCCCCACCACTCTCAGCCATTGCCGGAGACTGGGAACATGTCCAAGCTCGCGCTGAATTTCTTCTACAAACTGCGCCTTTATAACCAGTTGCCGAGAGAAGTGTTTCACCAGCTTGCCCTGATTTAATTAATACAAATACAAGTTACAGCATATTAGATTTTCATAAATATTTCTAATTAGAATCTAATTTTTATACTTATAACAAATATCTAAAATAAATAAAAAACCACTATAGGTATCACAGAAAAATTTTATTTTTAAATCCAATTTGTGTATTTATGTTAACATATTAAAATATATTTATTTATTAAAATAAATTAAAAAAATAAATTACAAAGAAAACAATGTTTTAATTCATTGTTTTCTTTGCAAAAATATAGATGTAGGTCAGATTATGGTACATGTTTTATTTAAATCCAACAATGAGCATTTACAGTACAGTAAATTAATTTTGATCATTTTTGTTAAATTTTATATTAATTAACACATTCTATAAAAAAATAATAATTTGTACAGTAAACATAAAAGTTAGTATTAAATGCTGATGCACTGACGACTGTGAAATAAAATTCTCAATCCAAAGAGATGTAAGACAAAAAAATTTAAATGTCTAACTAGGATAAATATTCAACATTGAAATATTTTTACAGTTGAGGATAGAACTGGAAACATATGGGATGATGTCTTAAACTTACAAACCTGAAACCTTAATTTAAATCTGTTATAAAATATATTTTAATTATAATTTGTTAATTAAGGCAAAATAATTATAGGAAACATTTTTTTTAAGGCAAGATTATAAGGTATAAGTAAAAACCTGTAATGATTTATATTAAAATCATATACTTTAAACCCCTGTTATTCTACATGTAGAATATGCAACATGGTAATCATAAACTATTTGTAAAACTACAGTAGTTGCATGGCTTTAATAGAATTAGTATGTATGTATTTATTTTATTTGCATTCTATTATTTTATTTTTTTTATTTAAGCAAATATTGGATTAAAATTATAAACGAATTTTAAGGTTGCTTTGTTCTAATCAAATACTGTATAAAAGTGGTATATATTTTGTGTTAAATATAAGATTCATTCTAACCTCAGCCAACTTTAAATAAAAACTAGAAAAAAAACTATTTAAAACCTTTTTTTCCATTAATATACTATTATACAGCAATTAGGCAAATGTTGTCCTGCCTATATATAATAATTCAATCAATTGGTTCAAAGATTCTAAAAGTTAACCAAACCGAGCATCATCTATATATCATCTATTAAGGACTTTTCTGGTTAGTTTTCCACAAATTCTAACTTACAACCCTTGTCAAATAAGAAATAATTGCATATAAAATAAAAACAGTCCACTCATATGCTAGTGATCTTTCATACATCGGAAAATGCTTTTTATTTATAGATATTTATTTGGTTTGTATTAAATATTCATAAATATGAATATGAGTGCCCCATTGTTGTAAACCAAGATGGTGATCTGAATATCCTTTATTTTTACCATTATAATGCAGATGAGAGCAAGACCACCCAAATCATATCCTTACTATTTCTATCATATGTAAAAACCTCTTCATAACCAGTAATAAGAATAGTATACCATATAAAACATATTTACATGAACTATACTTAAAAATGGTACTAAAATTATTAAAACTAGTTTATACCTAGTACTAATTTATAAAATATGCAGAGAATTGTAACTAAAACATGTAACAAATTTCCTATAGTAAAAGATGATTTATTATCTAATAGTAAATATGTAGTACAATAGTTACAACTTTCTAAAACGTAAAATAGGGCAGATTTCAAGGTGATTAAATATGCGCGCGCTCACACTTTCTACAACGACAATGAACTATTCACTGCGATCCTTGAGCCCAGAGGCCTTGAAGCTCAGCTCTAGCTATCTATTCAAGGGCACGTCTTGTTTCCATAACACATCGTGTAATAAAATAAGAGATGCCTTCCTACCTCTAGCGTCCGGATCTCCTGCTGCGTCAGCTCCGCACTGGTCGAACATTGTGTTCTCAAGCCCTCGAGCCTGTCTGCTGAAACGTCGATCATCGACTGAATGGTCTCTATCATCTGAATTGCATCACGAATTCTTTTTTTTTCATTTTCGCTCTCTGCATCCATTACAAATATCACAGCACTATACACAATTCGCTAAACACTACTTATAAGTAAAAAACTCTTTATTCATTATAAAAAATGAATATGAGTATACAAAACATTGCAGATGTTGTAATGCCGATACAGCGGCCATGTCCGAAGAAAATCTATATTCTTGTCTATGACGATTCACTTTCGAGGAATAGACAATCACTTGACAGCTGTTTGTCACATTTCTACCGTAGGTTTCGAGGGTTTTTAAATGGCAACTGTAAGCTGTGATTATGACATATATTTAGTCTATGACTTTTACCAATGGAGTAAAGACGTTTGTTGTGAGATTTGTTTCCTATTATTTCGCCTTCCGTCGTTTATTCCATGTAATGTAATAAACTAGTTAGAAAAAAAATCTTTTTACCTCACAATTAGATAGTGGTTGTGGATTTTTTTCTTAGAGTTTAGATGTAGAAGTCTTAGGATGTTTCTTAAAAATATATTGGTGCCTCTGTTCTACCTTGGAATAGAAGGTAAATAAATTAAAATAAAATAAAGTAGATCTGGAATATAATTCTATATTGTTTTGTTTTACATAATAAAAATGTAAATTATTTGTAGTTCCACGGATCCTTGGTGAGGAAGTGGAAATTCGGCAAGTAGCTGCAGACAAGGGTACAAATGTTACGATTCCTTGTGGCGGGCTCGTGATTGTTCCTCCAACCAACGTCCTCTGGGTTCATAGAGGCAACCGTACACACCATGAAGTGCTGGTAAGTTAACTTTTTAGTTGAAACAAATCGTAAACTGTATATTTGCGATTTTTTATAGCAAAACAATTAACAATATTAATTATTTTAACACTACGAATTGCTGAAAATATGGCTTAGCTTTGGAATAATATTTATTCCAAATTTAAAAGGTCAAAAAGATTCTAAACAAAAGCAAATCAAAGGCCAATAAAATATGCCCATTAAACGAAATAAAAATAAACACATTTTCCCTCGACAAAGGGCCAACAAACCACAGTTTTCGCCCTCCGTATCGCAAAATTCCCATATTCATAGTCATGGACAAATGTGAAACTTTAGGTTTATTTTAACAAAGCCTTGGTGTATGTTAAAGCAATATAAACAGTTTTAACAAGACGTATTAGACGTTAATAAATACGGGGGTATTTAAATAAAACTTAAACTCATGTTAAAAATCTGAATAAAGTTATTCTAATCCATTATTGATAATTACCTATACATAGATCACACATTAGAATAATATAAGTATCTACATACAAACGTAAAATATAATACGAAATATTAATATATTGTATTTTAAATTTTATATAAATATAAAATGAAAAATATTGTATTTTGTTTCACTAAAAACTGTTTACGTAAAATTTAAAGGTGAGAACAACTTGATTTAGTCGTCTTTTTTTGCGGATTGGATTTTATTAATTGGGTATAATTATATTCAAGGAAAATATTTAAAAGAATAAAAATATTCAAAGTATATTATGTGTAGGTATAAAATATAATTATACAGGTAAAAAACTATATAAAACCTAATTACAACTATGTAGAAATATCGAGTAATTGCTATACACATATGCCGGTAGCGAAAAGAATGAAACTTATTTTCTTGAGAACTCTTGTTAAAAGTTATCTTGTTAAGAATTCTTCAAAAGTTGACAATTAAGAGCATCTTCATATTATTAAACTTAGTTTATTGAACCATTACCATAGTTAGTAATAAAATAGAGAGCGTCTGTACTAAACTTATTCTATTTTCACCTTTAAGAAATATAAGTATGTATTAAGTACTAGTACGAGTTTTGACGTTACGAAAACTATGAAAGTTTACCAAATCGCAAAATCAAAACATGATTATTATAAGATTATAATGTTAAAAAACAAATTATAAAGGGCGATTTATACAATGATCCTAAATATAAAATAACTTAAGATAAATTAAATATTTTAACAGATTTTAAATATGTCAATTTCTTTGATTCATAAGAGTATAAAATTATTCTGTGTTGTAATTTTCCGATTTGGTAAACTGTCATAGTTTTAGTAATGTCAAAACTCGTAGTAGGGGATCGCATATATTTTGCATCTCTAACAGCGAATCATTGTATAAACCGGACGGTCGTAAAGTGAATTGGCTGATGTCTTTATTCATAGGGAGATCTATTTATAGCCATGGCACGTGGGTGAGATGGAAGCGGACACTCAGTTAAAAGGTTTTATTGATGGTATTTAGATAACGATAGATGAAGGATAATTCCGTTTTAATGCTTATTTATACTCAATAAAAAAATTATAGAGTTAAAAAACACTTATTTCCTAGATGTTAAATGTTTGACATATTTCAATAAAACTATCTGAAATTGCCCTTAGCGTCTTTAATGAAATTACTTATTTCGGATACTGACTTTTTATAATTGAAAATATATTGTGATTTTGTTTTTCTCTGTTGAATTAAAATGTGTTGTTATTAGGTTTATTTTATTCAATCTATATATATTTTTTTAAAAAGAAACAGAAGAGCCGCAGTTCTTGTGCTTGATTTTTTTGTATACACCTCAACGGAATCAGATATTATTTTTCACTATTTCATTGAGTTCAATGTTGTTTTAGTCGATTTTTATTTCTAAAATAAAAGTACCCTAATTTATTTCTTATAATAACATCACTAATCCGCCAGTGAAAGTCCGGTTAAAACCGCTCTAGCCGTTTCAGAGATTCGGCGGAACAAACAGACAGACAGACACAAATTTAAAAATAGTTTTTTTAGTAAGTAAATATTTATAAGTATCGTATATACTTTCAAATACATTTAGTAAAAAGCTGTTAATTTGGAATTACAAAAAGAGCTATGTAAATAATGTATAAGCAAGCGTTTCTTTAAGATGCTGTATCTAGCTGAATATGGGACACTTTCATACCTACGTTATATATTACAAGAGCTGGTTTCATGTCGTATTTCCTTTTTACGTCTTTGTTGTCATTTTGGCATATATAGGTAAAACAGGTTTAACTTTTTTTTATTTTAAGTTTTATATTTTACCGGTTTTTAGTTTTATGACATTGAGAAATTTAAATTTAGTAACTTCTTTTGAGACACAAGAAACTATGAATACATTTTATTTGTCATCTGTTTTAAAATAATACTTTCCTCAAATATAATATCCAACTTTATAAATAAATATCGTTAAGAAAAATAAATCAATTTCTATTATATTATTTATATAACAGATAATTTAAAACGAGTACGCTATAAAAGAGGAAGTATATCCCAATTCTATTGATTTTATAGTAATCCACACCCCAACATCCGCTCGTGAAGGGACATTTGCATACCAATGATTTTTAAAAAGCTATTGTGTGTTAAATGACTATATAATTTAAACATTGATTTTTAATTAAACAAACACTAGCTGTAGCCAGCGTCTTTATCTACTCTTTCTGCATAATTCTAGTTTTATAGTGACTATGAGCTAATAGCAGCAGTTTTGTTATTTTTATTGTTTTGCCGAAAATAAGAAAAAAAAAATTCTGTAAACTGCGATCGTAATAAAATATAGGTACTATCTCAACACCAAATTTCTACAAATTCTTCTAGTTGTTTTTAAGTAAAGCAATATTATTAAAATATTTAGTTCATAGAACTCTTCTCGTTATAATATAGATAATTAGCTTTAAATATGTATTTCAAACCCTTATCTTCGAGGGTTTCGGTTTTCCATAAAATATTATCCTTTCCATCCCTTACCAATTGAATATTCAAAAACCTTTCAGTGATTGCTGCGTAAAGGGACGCCTGCTTCAAGTTTCTGGACCTTTCGTTTTTCTCTTTAATAAGTCATCTGTTGACGAGTATCCATCGATATATCGAGCAAATTAGTTTTATCGATTCTTGAGTATATGTGCACCACATTAGTAGATGAAGACTAATTCAGCCCTTGGAGTTATTATTGTAAAGATATTGTTCCATCTCTACTCTACAAATGATATGCACCCTAGCAATAATTGTAATTAATATTGAAAAGATTTAATTAAATATAATTTCCTTTATCAATATTTATAAGGAAATTTATTCATTCAATATTATGGTACTTGACCCAAAAAACACTTAGGCGTTCATTAAAGTCAAGATACAATTGAAGATATATTTAAATAAGGTATATACTATGTATAAAAGATGTATATATGTTATTAATAAACAAAGACAAAAATTGTTATTATTTTTTTCATTTTGTTAAACGGATTCCGTTTTTTTTTTGTTTGTTTGTTTGTTTTTAACGAGTGTTTCAATAAAAAACATTGTTCAGATGTAGAGTGCTTAGAGCAGTTGGAGGACCAAGTTCAACAATTTGGCTTTCGTTAAAAATCAACGTTTTGTTTGTTGATTTAAATATTTGTTAAAATTAGTGACGTATGTTTGAAAATATCTATAAACATGTATAGCCATGTTAAACTTATTTAAATTTGTATAAATATAGAATGAAAAATAAACCGAAATGGGCAGGGATTCGAACCCGCGACTACTGGGGACGGGACTTACGGGACGATTTCCCAGTAGTCGCAGGTTCGAATCCCTACCCGTTACGGTTTATTTTTCATTCTATATTTATATAAATTTAAAATTAGTGACGTATTTTTTTTTCCACCGATGTAGGTGAGATGCGAATACCTTAGACTACAATATCCAGTAAAAATCTGTTTTGTTCTTATTAAAACAAACCAGCAATAATAATATTATCACAATTAATAGAAATTAAGTGTTAATATAATTCAATGATAATTGAATTGCCAACGAAGCGAACTAATCGAATTAAGTTAACGTAGCATCTCTATATTGCATAATAACTATAAATTATATGTATGATATAATTTATTATCTAATATTAGCTTTACTCTAAGATCTTGTTGCGGGTTTCTAGTTTTTTTCCTGGGATTATTTTTTTCGAGATTCATTGTTACCTTTCACTTTCCGGGATTCAAAATGACTTGTCACTTTCCGAGTAACTGGAAAATTCATTATTATTTGATGCTTACGTGATGAAATTACAAACACATTTTTTTATATAAATGTGATTATTCTTGTAGAATATTAAACTACAGCTTCTATTTACGTCTAGGACATTATTTTTACGGATATGAGGCTTTATTTGCATCTATTGAGTACTCGTCTTTATCGTATACTTGCGATTCTCCTCGACTTCAGTCTGGAGGTGACGTCATTAGAACGTTTCTTGCCAAATTATTTTGAAAAGTTGGTCTCCACGACAAGCATTTTATTTTAATAATAATATAGGGCTTATACACTTTCAGAAAAAATCTAAAAAATTTACAAGCATACAAAATTTAATAATATAAGTCCTATCTAAAAAGTTTCCTATATCAAATGTGTGCTCACATATGCCAGTACAGTTTGTCTTTTATTTCTCTCCAACTGACGAATCCTTTAATTTTTTTGACGCTTTTGAGGAAATGGTCAGTTTATTTTTAGATTGAAATCCATTTGAGGGATTTTCCTCAATCGTATTCATTTTTTCGATAAATGGACCTTTTGTTTTGGGGAATTTGCGAATATTTTTTATTTTCTTTATATTTGTTTATTAGCAATGTTTTTTATACTTTGTACATAATTGATTATGAAACGGTATGTTTTTATTAAATAAAAAGATAAAATTAATGAACGTACAAAATGACCCTGTTTCAATTTCTAAAGAGTTTTAACCAATGAGAAATTATACAATACATACTTAATTTGAATCAAAATCCACCTGCTATGTAGTTAGACGTAATAATAATTCGTTAATGCCGTATAATATGAAATTACACTAAGCAGAATTGTCAAACACACAAAAAAATACTATCAAAAATGTTTATAGATTATTTTATTTAATTTAATTATTATAATTCTCCCGTTGCCATTAATACTACTAGTCAAAAAGATTTGATAGTGTAAAAAAAACTATAAGTAAAACATTATTTTGGTAACTATGTTATCACAAATAGATCTCAAATACCATCCAATTGTAAGACGAATCAATAGAATAATTTCATTGGCTATTTCCGAA